>CM064351.1:3738301-4960801 GCA_032595735.1 Pelochelys cantorii
TCCCCATTTCCTACACACCACCGCACTGTAATCTGACACATTGCTCTGAGATCCCCCTATTTAGGAAGCTAAGCACATGCAAAATACCAGATTCATTATGGGTCATTTTTATTTCCGCTCCGTCCCTTCACTGTCATGCCAGTTATTATGAAAATCCCTTTCAACTAACAACCTTCAAGTAAAACATTGGTGAAAAAGGTATTTGACACTGTAGGATTTTCCTCCTTGTAAGATCATCGGACCAAACCACACAACCGGTGTAAATCACTATCGCTTCTATTTTACCCCTAGAGTCATTAAGAGTTACACCAGCTATGGAACTGAACCTGGGTCTCTTTTCATCTGTCGATACACACCGATGCATCTGCGCTGTTGCTTTGATAGAACCAGGAATGGTTCTTTAATATTTAGGGAGGAATCACATTCTAGAACTAAAAAGGCCAAAATCCCCCCATTGTTTGCAACTGTCGTCTTGCTCCTCATTCTTCAAATGGTTTCAGCCACGTTTTGGCATCAGAATGTGCCCTCACTAGAGAAATCCTATGTGGTGAATGTTGTTTTAGAGTAACATTCCCAAAGTGGGGGGGGGGGTAGAAGGAAAGGAAAGGGGAGTAATAGAGCACTAGAACTGGAAGGGACCTTGAGAGGTCATCGAGTCCAGTCCCCTGACCTCCTGGCAGGACAAAGCACCGTCTAGACTGGGGTGGCCAACCCATTTAACAAAGAGAGCCGAAACAGTGGCAGAAAAAATGTGACGAGCTGCATCAGCCTTGTCGAGAAAAGGAAAAAAAAGGACCTCCCCCCCCCAAATTGTCAAGCCAAAAAAAAAAAAAAAAAGGAGGCTGCCCCTTTAAGAACAAGCTTAGGCTTTTTGGCCATATCCCATAACTGCTGCCATCTTGGGAGCCATTTTGAATCACTGCCCCAGTTAAAACAGGGGAGCCGGGGGCAGGAGGGAGGCAGGGGCCATTTGGAGGGGATGCAGGAGCAGCTTCAAAAGCCACACTTTTGGGGGAGAGGAGCTGTATGCAGGTCATGAGCCATGGGTTGGCCACCCCTGGTCTAGACCATCCCTGACAGGTGTCTGTCCAACCTGCTCTTCAATATCTCCTGTGAGATTCCACAACCTCCCCAGGCAACTTATTCCAGTGTTTCACCACCTGGACAGTTGGGAAGTTTTTTCTAATGTCCAACCTAAACCTCCCTTGCTGCAGTTTCAGCCCACTGCTTCTTGTCCTATCCTCAGAGGCCAAGGAGAACTATTTTCTCCCTCCTCCTTCCGACACCCTTTTAGATACCTGAAAACTGCCTAGGACCCTTCTCTCTGTGCACACAGAGCGGATATGGCCTAGGGCCCTTCTCTCCGTGCAGACAGAGCGGATATGGCCTAGGGCCCTTCTCTCCATGCACACAGAGCGGATATGGCCTAGGGCCCTGCTCTCCATGTACACAGAGCGGATATGGACTAGGGCCCTGCTCTCCGTGCACACAGAGCGGATATGGCCGAGGGCCCTGCTCTCTGTGCACAAAGAGCGGATATAGCCTAGGGCCCTTCCCTCCATGTACACAGAGCGGATATGGACTAGGGCCCTTCTCTCCGTGTACACAGAGCGGATCATAGAATCATAGAATCATAGAACCATAGAGCTGAAAGACACCTCAGAAGGTCATCAAGGCCAGCCCCCTGCTCTAGACAGGACCAATCCCAATTAGATCAACCCAGTCAGGGCTTTGTCAAGCCGAGACTTAAATACCTCTAGGGATGGAGACTCCACTACTTCCCTAGGTAACCCATTCCAGTGTTTCACCACTCTCCTAGTGAAATAGTTTTTCCTAATATCCAACCTGGACCTCTCCCACCACAACTTAAGACCATTGCTCCTTGTTCTGCCATCCATCACCACTGAGAACAGCCTTTCTCCATCCTCTCTGGAACCTCCCTTCAGGGAGTTGAAGGCTTCTATCAAATCCCCCCTCACTCTTCGCTTCTGCAGACTAAACAAACCCAACTCCCTCAGCCTCTCCTCATAGGTCGTATGCTCCAGCCCCCTAATCATTTTAGTTGCCCTCCACTGGACCCTCTCCAATGCGTCCACATCCTTTTTGTAGTGGGGGGCCCAGAACTGGACACAATACTCCAGATGTGGCCTCACCAGAGCCGAATAAAGGGGAATAATCACATCTCTGGATCTGCTGGCAATGCTCCTCTTAATGCATCCTAATATGCCATTAGCCTTCTTGGCTACAAGGGCACACTGTTGACTCATATCCAGCTTCTCATCCACTGTAACCCCCAGGTCCTTTTCTGCAGAACTACTACTTAACTGGTTGGTCCCCAGCCTGTAACAATACTTGGGATTCTTCCGTCCCAAGTGCAGGACTCTGCACTTGTCCTTGTTGAACCTCATCAGATTTCTTGTGGCCCAATCCTTCAAATTGTCTAAGTCACTCTGGACTCTATCCCTGCCCTCCAGTATATCTCCCTCTAGCTTAGTGTCATCTGCAAACTTGCTGAGGGTGCAATCCATCCCCCCATCCAGGTCATTAACAAAGATATTGAACAAAACCAGTCCTAGAACTGAACCTTGGGGCACTCCGCTAGAAACCGACTGCCATCCTGACATCGAGCCGTTGATCACTACCCGCTGGGCCCAGCCTTCTAGCCAGCTTTCTATCCATCTTACCGTCCATTTATCCAATCCACATTCCCTTAACTTGCTGGCAAGAATATTGTGGGAGACCGTATCAAAAGCCTTGCTAAAGTCAAGGTAGATCACATCCACTGACTTTCCCATGTCCACAGAGCCAGTTACCTCATCATAGAAGCTAATCAGATTGGTCAGGCACAACTTGCCCTTTGTGAATCCATGCTGACTATTCCTAATCACTTTCCTCTCCTCCAAGTGCCTCAAAATGGATTCCTTAAGGATCCCTTCCATGATTTTTCCAGGAACCGAGGTAAGACTGACCGGCCTATAGTTCCCTGGATCGTCCTTCTTGCCTTTTTTGAAGATGGGCACTACATTTGCCTTTTTCCAATCAGCCGGGATCTCTCCCGATCTCCACGACTTTTCAAAGATAATGGCCAAAGGCTCCTCAATGACATTTGCCAACTCCCTCAGTACCTTCAGATGCATTAAGTCCGGACCCATGGATTTGTGTACGTTTAGCTTTTCTAAATAGTTCCTAACCTGTTCTTTACCCACCACGGGCTGTCCATCTTCATCCCATCTTGCGTCACTTAGCGCGTTAGTCCAGGAGCCCACCTTGTCCGTGAATACAGAGGCAAAGAAAGCATTGAGTACTTCAGCTTTCCCCACATTATCTGTCACTAGGTTACCTCCTTCATCCAGTAAGGGCCCCACACCCTCTCTGATCACCTTCTTCTTGTTAACATGCCTGTAGAAACCTTTCTTGTTATCCTTCACATCCTTAGCCAGTCGCAATTCCATTTGCGCTTTCGCCTTCCTGATAACCCCCCGGCATTCTCAAGCTATACATTTAAACCCCTCCCTGGTCATTTGTCCAAGTTTCCACTTTTTGTTAGCTTCCTTTTTGTGCTTAAGTTCACCAAGGATTTCCCCTGTAAGCCAATCCGGTCTCCTACCACATTTGCCTCTCTTGCTACACATCGGGATGGTTTCTTTCTGTGCCTTCAATAAGGCTTCTTTAAAATACTGCCAGCTGTCCTGGACTCCTTTCCCCTTCGTGTTAGCATCCCAGGGGATCCTGCCCATCAGGTCTCTGAGGGAGTCAAAATCTGCTTTTCTGAAGTCCAAGGTGTGTATTTTACTACTCTCTTTTCTTCCTTTGGTCAGGATCCTGAAATCTACCATCTCATGATCACTGTTTCCCAGGTTGTCACCCACCTCTACTTCCCCTATTAGTTCCTCCCTGTTTGTGAGCAGAAGGTCAAGCTGCGCATGGCCCCTGGTCGGATCCTTCAGCACTTGTACCAAGAAGTTATCCCCAACATTCTCCAAAAACTTTCTGGATTGCCTGTGTACTGCCGTATTGGTCTCCCAACAGATGTCAGGGTGATTAAAGTCCCCTACGAGAACCGGGGCCTGTGATCTGGAAGCTTCTCTCAGTTGTCCGAAGAAAGCCTCATCTACCTCATCCACCTGATTCGGTGGCCTGTAGTAGACACCAACCACAACATCACTGCTGTTGTTTGCACCTCTAAACTTAACCCAGAGACTCTCAACAGGTTTTTCTCCCTCTATATACTGGAGTTCAGAGCAATCAGTGCTCTCTTACGTATAGTGCAACTCCTCCTCCTTTTCTCCCCTGCCTGTTCTTCCTGAACAGTCTATACCCTTCCATGACAGCGCTCCAGTCATGCGAGTCATCCCACCAAGTCTCTGTTATCCCAATTAAATCATATTTCTTGGACTGCGCCAGGGACTCCAGTTCTTCCTGTTTGTTGCCCAGGCTTCTCACATTAGTGTATGAACACCTCAGATAACCAGTTGATCGCCCCATCTTCTCCATTCGAATCAGGGGTCCTCCTTTCTTGCTCGTTCCTCTTTGCATTCCTTCCCGGTATCCGACTTTCCCAGTCCCCTCAGGGTGTTGGTCACCGTCCCCCAACGAACCTAGTTTAAAGCCTTCCTCACTAGGTTTGCAAGCCTGCCCGCAAAGATGCTCCTTCCTCTCTTGGTTAGGTGGATCCCATCTCTTCCTAACAATCCTTGTGCCCGGAACAGAGTCCCATGGTCGAAGAAACCAAAGCCCTCTCTGCGACACCACCTGCGCAACCTCGCATTTACTTCCTCAATTCGACGATCCCTGGCCAGTCCTTTCCCTTCAACAGGGAGGATGGACGAGAACACCACTTGCGCTCCGAATTCTTGGGTCCTTCTTCCCAGAGCTACATAATCCACAGTAACCCGCTCAAGGTCATTCTTGGCCATATCATTAATTCCCACGTGGAGAAGCAGGAAGGGGTAGCGATCCGAAGGTTTGATCAGCTTAGTAAGCCTCTCAGTCACATCCTGAATTCAAGCTCCTAGTAAGCAGCAGGATATGGCCTAGGGCCCTGCTCTCCATGTACACAGAGCGGATATGGACTAGGGCCCTGCTCTCCGTGCACACAGAGCAGATATGGCCTAGGGCCCTGTTCTCCGTGCACACAGAGCAGATATGGCCTAGGGCCCTGCTCTCCATGTACACAGAGCGGCTATGGACTAGGGCCCTTCTCTCCGTGCACACAGAGCAGATATGGCCTAGGGCCCTGCTCTCCGTGCACACAGAGCAGAATACTGCTAGCATGTCCCCCCTTAATCTTCTCTTTTCTAAACTAAACAAGCCCAGTTCTTTCAGTCTTCCCTCGTAGCTCCTGTTCTCTAGACCTTTCATCATTTGTGTTGCTCTTCTCTGTTCAGCTTTCTGGAGCTCACAAGCCCCTGCTCATCAGCGCTCCTGCTGCTTTAGATTAAATTAAAAAGCCAGGCTCTTGTTAAGAGGGGAGAGCTATTGCCTCCCCCCATGGCAAGTGGCACCCGATCCTTGGCCTTCAGATACTCCAGTGACGGGCACCAAGTGAAAACCTACCACAACAGGGGTCATCGTCCATGTGGACGACCATGGATGTCTGTTTAGGGGTGGCTTGGGGCTGCTGGTCCCTTTCAAGAGGGGCTGGGCCCAGGCTCTGCTAGGGATCTCATTTGAAAGCAAAGAGCCCAGGGAAGGCAGCAGATTGTCCAGCATCTGGCCCTGATTCAAGGCCTTTATGACTCAGTGGCAAGGAGGGAGCTGCAGGGGACAGGAGCTCTCTGTGGCTGCAGGAGAAGACCAACAGCCTCATCAGCACCCTGCACTTTCAGGCAAACTGATGGAGGAAAAGGGGGGAGCGTTAGCTTTGAGCACAGCCAGCCAGTGTTGAGACTCTGAGGGCTGGAAGCTGAGGATTCTTCGCCAGATGGCCCAAAGAAGGATGGCTCAAGTCACTAGTGGGGCGGTCTCTAAGAGCATTTTCCCTGCCCCACCTCTTTGCAGGGACCTCCTTGGACAAGGGCTGGAGAGCTGCCCCTTCTCACCAGTGGCAAGAGGGAAGCATGGAAAAGTGGGTGTAAAAATGGGTTTGGGGGATTGTTCTGCTTGAACTCTTACTCCAACAGGATCACTACCGAGAAGAACAATTCAGGGAAAATTCCTTAGCTACTGGCTGCTTACAGCCCAAGTCTGGTGGTCCTCTATAGTAAAGGTGTGTCTAGACTACAGGGTGTTTTCGAAAAAAGTGGCTTTTTTTGAAAAAAACTACCTCTGTCTAGACTTCTGCCATGTTCTGTCGACAGTAAATCGAAAGAACGCGGCGGTGTTGTCGACAGTGGTAAACCTCATTCCACGAGGAAGAACGCCTTTGTTCGAAAGTCATCTTTCAAGCCGCTTTTTTGAAAAATCTTGTTGTCTAGACATTCTTTTTCGAAAGAGGCTTTTTCAAAAGATACTTTTTTCTTTGGGCCTGGTTTGATGGGGCTTGCTTAAGTCAAGTCTTGAGAGGACATCCGCAACTGGGATGGATCATGTCAGTCTTTGTTTAGAACTTCAATTTGTAGCAACAATCCTCTAGTATGAAGAAGCAGGATTGAGGATAAAATGGTGTGGGCACCAGTGGGTATCTGGCCTTCTGTCCTTTGAACCTTAGATCATCCTTGACCAAGCTTGAGTTTGCTTCTGATGGAACCTTCCTTTGGGGTTTAATGAGGGCGAAATGCGGACGCCAGACTGAAGAACTTAAAAGGGAAACATTACGTGACCAAGGGAGCTAGCAAAGAGGGCCAAGCGAACAGGAGAGTTGGAGAGAGCGGTGCTGGAGTGGGGCATCCAAGGGACGATGGCTCCATCGTTTTCAAAAGGGGAAGGCCATGTGGGGGTGGCGCATTAGAGCAATGGGCTGCCCGAGGGCAGGACATAACAGAGAAGGGGCAGTGTGAGGGGCAGGAACTTGTGGCGTTGAGTGAGTGAGGGCAGGACTTCCAGGACTAGAGGTGGCATGGGTGGGTGGGGCATAGTTCAGGTGCTGGTGGCCCCCCTGTTTTCGGCAAAGTCCATCATATCTAGTTTAACTGGGTATGTCTACACTACAAAGTTTAATAGTGTCTATACATACAAATTTAATTCGAAATAGCAGAGCGCTTAATTCAAACTAGGTAAACCTCATTCTACGAGGAGTAACGTCAAATTTGAATTAAGTAGTTCAAATTAAGGGCTGTGTAGGTAAGGCCCACTCTGGACCAAACCAGGAAAACTCTTCTGCCCCCGTCCCAGCCCTGGAGCCCTTAAAGGAGCAGATTCTGCCCACAGTGCTTGTGCCAGTTGCAAGCCTGCCAGCATCCAGCCAGCAGACCCTGCACCTGGCACAGCATGAGCCAGCCACTCGCTGCAATGCAGCCCTCCATCGCTCCCTAGGACCAGGCTGGCGGCTCCCAGGAGCCTGCCAGGGGCTGCAAAAGACCAACACCTGCCTGGTCTAGTGTGGAGATCGTGGACCTCACTGAGGTTTGGGGGAGGCCTCCAATGCCCACGATCTCCACACTAGGTGCAGGAATGCGGCCATCTGCAGCCGCATGGCTGCCAGCCTGACTACCAGAGGCCACATGCGGACCCAGAAGCAGGTACGCTGCAAAATTAAAGACCTGCAGAAGGCCTATGCCAGGGGCTCCCAACCAGGGGCTGACCCAGACACCTGACCTCATTATGAGGCCCTGGACCACATTGTGGGGGCTCACACAGTCCGTGCCCCACGGGTGGAGATTGACCCTGTGGCAGAGGGCCCTGCCCCTGAAACAGGGGAAGAGGAGGAAGATGAGGAGGACAATAGCCAGGAGCCACAGGAGCCCACAGGGAGCCTGCCCAGCACCCAGGACCCCTGAGTCATCCCACAGAGTCCATCAGCTGTGTCATCTGAGACCGGGGAGGGCTCCACATGTGAGTGCCATCATGCTCCCCTTATGTGGGGGGGGGTGGAGAGGGAGCCCGGGGACCGTGCACCTGGGCCTTGCCCACCATGGAGCAGCAGCTGGGTGTCATGCAGGGGCCCTGGCCCGTTCCCCACACGCCGACCTCGCCTTGCAGAGGGGGGCTGGGTTTCACCCACTGTGTCCCCAGGGAGAACTGACCACTGCTCTTGTTCCACCACAGCTGCAGCACCTGGGACTGCAGGGCGCACCACCCCGCCTGCAACAGCCACCCGCACCCGGGCCAGCAGGCGCACCCGCAACCAGGAGGAGTACCAGCGGTGGCACCTGTGGCTACTGGGGTAGCAGCTCTGCAAACAGAAGCACTGAGTGCGCGAGGACCTGCGGCTGCGGCAGCGGAGCTTGCAGGCGCTGGAGGAGCAGGGCCGTGCCCTCCGAGGCCACCTCCAGACCCTGGTGGACAGGTTCCTGCCTCCTCCTGCTCCAGCCCTGCGCCCGCCCCAGCTCTTGCTCCTCCTCCCACCCCTGCTCCCCCTCCTGCTTCCTCCGCCCCCCCATCCCTCCTGCCCCACCCTCCACACCCACTCCCCCACGACGCCCCCGCACCCGCAGTGCTGTGAGACGGGAAAGCCAGCAGGACCCCCAGCCCTGAGCTTTCTCTTCCCTTCCTCCCCTTGCCTCCCCCTTCCAGCTCCCTCCTCCCAGGTTTCCCCCTCCCCTCTCCCACCTTCATTCTCCCTTCCCCCCATCTCAGTTCTGTGCAATAAACAGAGATTTTTGTTGGCAAAACAGGTGTTTTTATCTGACATTAGGAAGGGGGGTTAGGGAAGGGAAAGGGGAAGGAGGGGAGGGTGGAAGAAGGCCCCAGTGGGGCATGCCAGGGAGAGTTCAGTCCTCCTCCACCTGGAACCTCTCCTGCAGGGCTTCCTGGATCTGATCAGCCCCCCGCTGGGCCTCCCAGATGGTGTCGGTGTGGGGCTGCGTGTGCTGGCCAGCCAAGTGTTCCTCCTCAGCCATCCAGGCTGGCAGGAAAGCCTCCCCTTTCCTCTTGCATAAATTGTGCAGCACACAACATGCTGCCACCACGGGAGGAATATTGTGCTTGGCGAGGTCGAGGCGGGTGAGGAGGCAGCTGAAGCGGGCTTTCAGGTGTCTGAAGCCCCCTCCACCACAATGCGGGCCCTGGTGAGCCTGGCATTGAAGGCCTGCCGGGAGGGGTTGAGGTGCCCCGCGTATGGCTTCATCAGCCAGGCCTGTAGGGGGTAGGCCGCTTCCTCCACCAGGCACACGGGCATATCAACATCCCCAACCCTGATGTGGTGGTCGGGGAAGAAGGTCCTCGTGTGCAGGCTCTGGCACATGAGGCGTTGCGGTACACCCGCGCATTGTGTGCCTTGTCGGACCAACCCCCACTGATGTCCGTGAACTGGGTCTGGTGGTCAGACACGGCCTGCAGGATCACCGAGAAGTAGCTCTTCCTGTTGATATACTGGGAGGCCTGGTGTTCTGGGGCTCAGATGGGGATGTGCATCCTGTCAATTGCCCCCCTGCAGTTGGGGAAGCCCAGGGCACTGAACCCCTGGATGACGGCGTCCAGGTCGGTGAGGTGGACAACCCTGCGGAGCAGCACCCGGTTGATGGCCTTGACCATCTGCAGAGAGACACAGCAAACCGCGAATCACTGGGGTGCCTGGGTGGCTGGGAGTGTTCGTTCCCTGGCACTGCCCTGCGCCCCACTCCAGAAGCAACCCCCGCTGCGATCCTGGCCACCGCGGGTGGTGTGTAGTATGGCTGGGACAGACCAAACCCTCCTGTGCAGGGCACTTTTGCCTCCTCCCCCCCATTTTCCCTGGGGCAGCCCATCCCCTCCTTGCAGTCCCTCTCCCCTCCCGGCTCAGTGGCTGGTGAGTGCCGTACCTGCATGAGCACTGCTCCAGCGGTGGATTTCCCCACGCCGAACTGGTTCCCGACAGATCAGTAGCTGTCCGGCATAGAGAGCTTCCATAGGGCGACGGCCACCTGCTTGTGGAGGGGGATGGTGGACCTCATGCGAGTGTCCCGTCACCGCAGAGCAGGGACGAGCCACTCGCAGAGCTCCAGGAAGGTGTCCTTCTTCATCCTGCAGTTCTGGGTCCACTGTTGGTCTCCCCAGCGCTCCAGGATGATGCGGTTCCACCAGTCGCTGCTGGTGTCCAGACACCAGATGTGGCGGGGCATGCTGGTGTCCGGGCACTGCTGCGGCTCCTCCGTGGCCCCCAGGGAGGCTGGGGGCGGGCCAAGGGGCTGACGTGCACCAGATGGTACCAGGCAGCCTCCAGCCATTGCTGCCAGGCTTGCAGCAACAAATCCAAAAACTGCACCAGAATGCCCAGGATGAGCTCTGGCTGCATGGTGCCAACTGCTGTGGTGTCCCCAATGAGAAAGACTGAAACAGACAGCCGGCTGTCCAGGAGGGTCCTTTTAAGCATGAGCCTCAGGCAGCCTCCACACAAAGCAACTACTGGCCTGATGCCCTGCTGGAATTGGTTTCAGCTTCCCTTAAATGTGACCCAGTGTCCAATCAGTGTGGACGCGCTAATTTGAATGAGCAAAACGCTAATGAGCAAATGAGCGAAATGAGCAAAACGCTAATTCGAATTAGTTTTTGTGCATAGATGTGCTAATTTGATTTAGTTTAATTCGAATTAACTAATTTGAATTAAGTTAATTTGAATTAACACTGTAGTGTAGCCATACCCTCAGAAGCTATCCATCCAGCAATGCTGACACTGATAATGAAATCTGCCACCGAATCTCCAATGCCAGTGTGACTTATGGACGTTTATGGAGGCGAGTCTTCGATGACCGTGACATCATGACACAGACCAAAATTGACATCTACAATGCTGTAGTCATTCTATTGTTGCTATAGGGACCTGAAGCCTGGATGCCCTATAGACGCCATATTAAAGATCTGGAGAAGTTCCACCAATAGGTACCTGAGGATAATATTGGCCATCACATGGCAGGACAGACGGACTAACATTAGTGTCCTCACAGAGGGTGACTCCTGCAGCATAGAGACAATAATCACCCACAGGCAACTATGATGGTTTGCTCACATGGCCAGACTTGGGTTACCTAGAGGACCACCATCAAGAACGGTGCCCAACATTTTGAGATCAAATGGTGTCACCCCTGAAGAAGATCAGAGAGCCCAACATAAAGAGCATGCCTGGGCCCTCGTTGGCACTGGTGGTGGTGGCACTGATGGAGGTGGAGACCTCACATGCAGTCATTGCCAGAGAGTGTTTCTTGCCAGAACTGACCTAATTTCTCATCTACGCACTCATCAGTTACAGGCATCCTAGGGGAAATCTTACTCGAATCGAAGGATCCCAGAGTGAGAGGTTAACGTTGGGATGTTCTGGGAACTTGGATGGCTAAAGGACGTGGTCTCATTATTTGTGTCAGGGAGGACAGGAAATTGACAAGATCACCATGGAGAGGGGATGTGTGCACAAGCCATCTCTCTATTAGTATTGTGAGGGATCTGATAAAAGTTTGAGAGTCCCTGATGGAAAGGCAGGTGTAGGTGCTATAGGACACGTGTGGGGTTTGTAGGACCCAAGTTAGAAGTAGAGGTCTCAGGGTAGGTGTGGGGGAATGCAGGATTTGGGACCTGGGATTAGGGGGAGCAGGATAGGCAACCTCTTTAATCTGCCACTTCAAGGAAAACTTGGGAGAATGAGTAGGCCCATAGGAAGGCCACTATAGGTGGGCTATAGCATAAGAGGACAATTCCAGTGTCAATGAACCATCCCCAATTTTCCTTGGTATCTCAAAAAATCACAAGGAGCTCACTATTTTTTTAAATCTCTAGCGCAACATGACCACAAAGAAACTTGGGGCTACAATTTTGATGGCCTCTTCCAGAAGCTTGAGTCAGGTCTTATCATGTATCAGTTGAAGAACTGAGTGAAAACAATAAAAACATTTTAATATGAATAATAGATTTACTGCAGAATTGCTCCAATACACACGAATGTTCACAGTAACAGTGAAATTGAAGCAATGGAGATAGGATATTTCAAAGGGAGTCCAGGGAATTGGAGGTAAAATTCCCACAAAAAGTCAATGAGAGTTGGATGCCTCGTTACCATTGGCCCAGCTGAAAATCATAGAATCATAGAATACTAGGGCTGGAAGGGACCTCGAGAGGCCATTGAGTCCAGTCCCCTGCCCTCATGGCAGGACCAAGACCATGACGAGACCATCCCTGATAGACACTTATCTAACCTGCTTTTAAATATCTCCAGAGATGGAGATTCCACAACCTCCCTGGGCAATTTATTCCAGTGTTTGACTACCCTGACAGGTAGGAACTTTTTCCGAATGTCCAACCTAAACCTCCCTTGCTGCAGTTTAAGCCCAAAGCAGTCACAATCCCTCCCAGCTTGATATCTTCTGCAAACTTAATAAGCGTACTCTCTATGCTAATATCTAAAATAAAAAAAAATCCATATTTCCCCCCCCCGCCAAACCAAAGGATAAAACATCATTTAACCATAAGTTGTGGTGTTAGCCTCTCATGGGACTTCTGGACTGTTTAAAGTTAATCACTGGCTTGCATGTTTTTCCAGATCAGTACCTTAGTTCAGAATAACCAGAGGAGTTGAGTTACACATTCATAATCACTGAGTGTTTGGACAAGAAGGTACAATGATGTAGACCAACTGCGGAGCTGTCCGTTTGCTTTTAATCACAAAAGAATCACAATCATCCCATGTATTTAAAAAAGGCAAAAGAAACAGAACACGTCAAAATATCCAGTTAAAATGCTCAAATTTCACAGACAATGCGTGTCACGAGGCACTTGGAAAAGAGCAACGGAGTAAACAATATTTGTAGAAATAACAGCTGAGCACCACTGGTCTGGGAGCCCGGACCTCATCTCCCAGAGTAGCCACTGCTGGTGCTGCACCACCATCTCCACCATGAGGGGCCCCAGTAACACTCCTCAACCTTCCAGCCCTGAGCGGCCTGCCCTGAGCCCCTCCACAGCTCCCAATCCCTTCCCTGAGCCTCCAACCCCTTGCCTTGAGCCCCCCAGACCTTCCAAACCCCATCCTGAGCCCTTTTCATGCCCAAGACTCCTTTACTCCCCGCACCTTTAGCCTCCCTGCCTTGACCCCCACACCCTGCCCTCCGTCCCTCACATACTTCCTAAATCCCTGCCTGGACTTCTTCCACCTCCCCCACATACCCACCCCTTGCACTGAGTACCCCACCCCACCTCCTAACCCCATGCTTCCTCCCTAAATAAGAGTAAAGAACCCAAGCAATGCTGGATGCATCTGCTTATAATTCTGGAAGGTGCTCCAACACATTATAAATCGTTCAAAAAATCCCATCAGAATTGAAATAATGCTTTGAACAAGAACTCAGCTATTCAGACATCTACAGAAACCTTTTCTTCATCACTGAGAGGAGCAAAAGTTCAAATCACTCAGAAAACCTCATTAAATATACTATGACATGGCTCACTCCAGTAAAGGATTAAATAAACAAATATTGCTATTTAATCAAACATACCGTACTCCCCCCACCCATAAAAAAGCTATTAGCCAAGCAATGAACAGAATTACAAAGAACCAAGCAGACTAACACACTAGCTGAACCTCTTATATGCAAACACATTTTTTTCCACCAAATAAGAGCTAAGGACTTCATGTAGTCTGACAGACAGACAGACAGACAGATAGATTAGATTAGATTAGATTATGTGCATGGATAGATATTTACATTCTGATTTTATTCATATTAGTGTCATCCTTCAAGAACTCATTTGACATCTGGGCAATTAGGTTATGTCTACACTACCTCAGTAGTTCGAGCTAGGTAGGCAAATGAGGGCAACCGGAGTTGCAAATGAAGCCCGGGATTTAAATATCATTTGCATCTTCCCAGGCGCCGCCATTTTTAAATCCCCCTTAGTCTGAACTCCGTGCCCGCGGCTACGCACGGCACGGAGTAGGTAGTTCGAATTAGGATCTTTAATTCGAACTACCGGTACACCTCATTCCACGAGGAGCTGGGCTACCGTCCAGCAACCACTGCTTTGCAGTCACCCTCACGACAGCCTGTGACGTAGTGTGGGTACCTTGCTGGTTGCTATGCTGGGCAGTGGGTTGTCAGTGACCTCCACTGGCTGCTGTCTGCAGCACGGCCCAGCAGGGCAGGGGATGAGTCATTATGCAAGGGGGCTTCGAAACTCCTCAGACAGGTATCTCCCATGGAGCGGAACAATGGAAAGGAAGGGGGCGAGGCCAGACCTGGCTGGGGGCAGGGCTGGAAGGGAGTGGGTTTTAGTTGGGCTGTCTGGGATCATGGAGGAGACAGCCTAGGGCCCAGAGGGGCTGGAATTTAGGGGCCCAGCATCCCCCATCTCAAGGGGGGCTGAGGCATCCTAGGCCCGGTTCCTGTAACCAGATGACATCTGTGCTGTGCTGTATCCTGGAGAAGCAATAAACTCCCTCTATTCTACTGGCTGGTGGACTCTGTTCATGCCATTACAGGGGTGCAGGAGTCGGGGGACCCCGACGCGCCGCCACAGTGGTGTCAGAAGTGGGATGCACTGCACCCCGCGGATGGAGCTCCCAGCGGCGAGTGACAAGGCGCAGTAGAAGCAAGAGCCATGGAGCCAGGCGTGCTGGAGACACAGCGAAGCGGTTCCTGAGAATCGTGGGGCTCAGCAGCACTAGACTGGTGAGTCTGCACCGAGGGGACCAGCGCCAAGCTGCTGAGGTGGAACCTGCTCCTGCAGGACTACGACATAGAAGTGATCCACGTCAAGGGGAGCGCCAACATCATTGCCGACGCGCTGTCTCGTAGCGAGGGGCCCGAACCTCCCCAGGCCACCAGCAGAGTGGCCCCGCTCAGTTCACTCTCGGGGGGGGGGGGGAACTGTGACGTAGCGTGCATAGATGATATCTGTATCTTCAGCCAGTCCTGGGAGGACCACGTGGGCCAAGTCAGCCAGGTACTGGATCGGCTGAGGGAGGCTGGGCTGACCGTAAAGGCTGGGAAGTGCAAGGTTGGAATGGCCGAAGTGTCCTACCTGGGCCATAAGGTGGGGAGCGGCTGCTTGAAGCCAGAGCCGGCCAAGGTGGAGGCCATCAGAGACTGGCCTGTACCCCAGACCAAGAACAGGTCCGGGCTTTCATTGGGATGGCGGGATATTACCGGAGGTTTGTGCCCAACTTCAGCTCCATCGCTGCCCCAATCACAAAGCTGTGCAGGAAGGGGAGGCCAGACAGGGTGGTCTGGACGGAGCAGTGCCAGAGGGCTCTCTGTGCACTGAAGGAAGCCCTGGTCAAGGCCCCAGTGTTGGTAAACCCAGACTTTGACAAGCCCTTCATAGTGTTTACCGACGCCTCGGACACCGGGCTGGGGGCAGTGCTGATGCAGGTGGACGAGAAGGGGGAACGCCATCCCATCGTGTACCTGAGCAGGAAACTGCTGCCCCGGGAGCGGAGCTACGCGTCTGTAGAGAGGGATGCCTGGCGATGGTGTGGGCCCTGCAAAAGCTGCAGCCGTACCTGTTTGGCCGGCGTTTCACGGTGCAACTGACCACTGCCCCCTGACCTGGCTGCACCAGATGAAGGGGACCAACGCCAAGCTGCTGAGGTGGAGCCTGCTACTGCAGGACTACGACATGGAAGTGATCCACATCAAGGGGAGCGCCAACATCATCGCTGACGCGCTGTCCCGTAGCGAGGGGCCCGAACCTCCCCAGGCCACCGGCAGAGTGGCCCCGCTCAATTCGCTCTCGGGGGGGGGGAGAACTGTGACGTAGTGGGGGTACCTTGCTGGTTGCTATGCTGGGCAGTGGGTTGTCAGTGACCTCCACTGGCTGCTGTCTGCAGCACGGCCCAGCAGGGCAGGGGATGAGTCATTATGCAAGGGGGCTTCGAAACTCGTCAGACAGGTATCTCCCATGGAGCGGAACAATGGAAAGGAAGGGGGCGAGGCCAGACCTGGCTGGGGGCAGGTTAGGTTCTGTGGGCCCTTTTGGGTCAGCTCTGCCCGGGCTCTGGCTGGTTTTCTGGGCACCGTTGACTGGTCCTGGTCCTTGGGGCTCTCCTCGGAGGTGCCTCTCTCCGTCGCTCAGCCGAGAACTGGTCTCTGTGCGATTCCCTTTCTCTCCGGGACTCCCGTTCACACCCGGACCGGCTCTCCGTGAACTCATCTGCCAGCCTCCCAGCTTCCTGGGGGTTCTCCGGACTTCAGTCCTTGAGCCACAGCCTCAGGCTGGGTGTGCATGCTTCATAGAACTGCTCCATCATGACCAGCTTGAGCAGGTCCTCTGCGGTCTGGGCTCCAACTCCAGACACCCACTTGCGGCAGTATTGCACCAGGCGGGAGGCCATATCCACATAGGTCTCCCGTGGCCCCTTCTGCACCCCCCGGAACTTCTTTCTGTACATCTCGGGGGTGAGCCCGAACTTGTGCAGCAGGGCCTCCTTGACTCAGTTATAATCCCCTGGCTGTAGGTCCTCCAGCTGATTGAGCACCCCGGCAGCCTCCTGGTTCAGTGCGGAGATGAGCTCCTGTAGCCAGTCAGCTGTGGGGACCCGTTGCAGTCCACAGGCCCTCTCAAAGGAGCTGAGGAACCCACTGAGGAACCCACGTCCTTCAGTTGGGCCACCACGAGCTTCTCCAAGCGTCTGGCTGCCCTGGGCCCTTGGGGCCCGTCCACACTCGGCGCAGCCGGGGCCCTAACGCTTCTCCACTCTGCCATGGCCAGCTCATGCTGTCGCTGCTCTCTGCGGTCCTGGACTTCCAATTCCTTCATCTGCAGCTGGATCTCCAGCCGCCGCAGCTCCGCTGGGTTGGACCCTCCCCTGGGTGGACTACGGCTTGCAGGGTTCCCCTGGGAGGCTGTCCCATCTCTCCGGTGGGTTCCAGTGCTCTGCCCACCCTCAGAGCCTGACACGCTCCCAGGGGGGGTCTGGCTGCTCCCCACTGGGACAGGATCCCAGCCCTGTGGCTGGTCATTCTCTTCCAGCCAGGCAATCAGCTGGGCCTTGGTTGCGTTCCGCACAGGCAAGCCCCTCTCTGCACATCTTCACCAGCTCTGCCTTCAGAAGTTGGGTGTAGGCCATCTCCCCGCTGGTCCCCTCGGTGCAGATTCACCAATCTAGTGCTGCTGCGCCCCACGATTCTCAGGAACCGCTTCGCTCTGTCTCCAGCACGCCTGGCTCTAAGGCCCTTGCTTCTACTGCGCCTTGTCACTTGCTGCTGGGAGCTCCATCCGCGGGGTGCAGTGCATCCCACTTCTGACACCACTGTGGCGGCGTGTCGGGGTCCCCCGACTCCTGCACCCCCCTAATGGCACGAACAGACTCCACCAGCCAGTAGAATAGAGGGAGTTTATTGCTTCTCCAGGATACAGCACAGCACAGATGTCATCTGGTTACAGGAACTGGGCCTAGGATGCCTCAGCCCCTCTTGAGACAGGGGATGCTGGGCCCCTAAATTCCAGCCCCTCTGGGCCCTAGGCTGTCGCCTCCATGATCCCAGACAGCCCAACTAAAACCCACTCCCTTCCAGCCCTGCCCCCAGCCAGGTCTGGCCTCGCCCCCTTCCTTTCCATTGTTCCGCTCCATGGGAGATACCTGTCTGAGGAGTTTCGAAGCTCCCTTGCATAATGACTCATCCCCTGCCCTGCTGGGCCGTGCTGCAGACAGCAGCCAGTGGAGGTCACTGACAACCCACTGCCCAGCATAGCAACCAGCAAGGTACCCACACTACATCACACAGCCCCCCCCACCAGCAGCACTATAGATGGAAGGGTGGTATGGTAGGGCTATTTCACCCTCACTTCTGCCCTGCTGCCTTCAGAGCTGGGTTCCTAGCCAGCCACGGTGATTGTCCTGCAGCTGGAGGAGGTTCTTATAGGTGGGTCTCTTATGACTTCCAGAGCACCCTGTGCAGAGGAAGTAGAAGTCCCGTTTCTCCCCAACCACATCAGGACTAGCAGGTGGAACCTGGTGGATTCTAGCACCTCCCTGCCAGGACCCCATCACCCTATGTCTCCTTGGCTCTAGGCTCTGACTCGGGGGATAAAGGAACCTTGGGCTGGCTGTATGTGTGAAATATTCACCAAAATGCCCCCTTGACTGCCCCACCCTGGATGGTTGCACACCTTACCCAGGTGTCAAGCTGGCCCTGCCCACCACTAGGGACCATCTCAGGCCGCCTCACTCCTCTGTTGCCTTGAGAGCTGGTCAGCCCCATTCCCATTCCTCTGCCCTCCAGTGGGCTCACCTTGCACAATTGCCCTCCAGTGGGCTCACCTTGCACAATCCTCATGTCTTACAGATGGCCATGTGTGCCCCCTCCTGCATTAGTGACGTGGGGAGCCAAGCCTTGGACCAGCATATTTGCTGTGGGACTGGCTGCAGCTGGATCTGCCAGAGTGGTGACTGTGGAAGGGCTCCCTGGAGGTCGTCCCCCCACCCAGTGCACATTGCTTGCTGTGGGATCTCTTCCCAGTGGAAATGTGGAGATGGAGGCTACCATGACGAAAGCCCGGTGACTCTCCAGGCTCTGAGTCTCAGAGGTGCCTAAGGGAGTTGGGCACCTATATCCCTTTGTAATGGGAGCTAGATGATTGCACTACATCCCTCGGAACATAGTTCCCACCGTGATGAAATCCCACCTGTCTCCTCAGTTTTCCCATTTCTGGACTAGCCTTGGTGAGTTCTCAGCATCTGAGCCAGTTCTGCCGCATTTGACATCACAGGGGTTTGTTCAACATCTTCACGAGTGACCTGGATTAGAGGAGGGGTTGCACCCACAGCAAGTTTGCAGATGACACATAGCTGGGGGAGAGATAGATACGCTGGAGGGCAGGGACAGGGTCCAGAGTGACCTAGACAAATTGGAGGATTGGGCCAAAAGAAATCTGATGAGGTTCAACAAGAACAAGTGTAGACTCCTGCCCTTGGGAGGGAAGAATCCCAAGTATCGTTACAGGCTGGGGACCGACTGGCTAAGCAGTAGCTCAGCAGAAAAGGCCCTGGGGATTACAGTGGATCAAGCTGGAAACAAGTCCAGAGTGACCTAGATGGAACCACGACCAGCAATATCCTCATTGTGTCACTGGTGGTAGCTGACCAGCCCCATGACACCCCCATGTGCTTCTTCCTGGGGAATTTGCCCTGCTTGGAGACCCGCTACAGCTCCACCCTCCTGCCCCGGCTCTTGCCACAGAATAAGACAGTTGCTGGATGTGCATTGGCCCATGAGTGACACTGCTGCACAGAGCGATGTCCGTGTGTTTCTGATGGGTATCAAACACGCTAATACCGGTTTGACCTCCCTGGTCAACCGGATCTGACCAGTGCTGGACGAAGGATTTTGCTGGATCAGTGAAGCTCATTTCTGGCCTCCCGCCTCCAGCCCTGGCCTGGCCAACCAGCCTCCCAGTCAACTCCCTGTCCCACTGTTCTGCTGATCCCACTGGGCAGTAACCTCTGCCCTGGCTCCAAACTCTGCTGGACAGCCCCACTGCCATGGGCTAGGCAGCACCCTCATCAGCTCCCTGCAGACAGCCAACTGCCCTGCCGGCTCCACAATACTCCCCGCTGCTGGAATCCACCAGGAAATTCTGGTCCTGCCAAAACTCTGCAACTACACATCAAAATGGCGTTAGAGCCAGACTCCTTGAGACTTGGCAGCAGACACAAACTGCCAAGCCTCAGTAGACTCATAGAATCATAGAGCTGGAAGAGACGTCAGGAGGTCATCAAGTCCAGCCACTTGCTCTAGGCAGGACCAACCCCAACTAAATCATCCCTGCCAGGGCTTGGTCAAGGTAGGACTTAAACATCCCTAGGGATGGAGATTCCACCCCCTCCCTAGGGAACCCATCCCAGTGCTTCCCCAATGGGAATGTTTTTAGGATATTTTTTCCTAATATCTAGCCTAGAACTCTCCCACCACAACTTGAGACCATTGCTCCTTCTTCTGCCACTTGCCACCACTGAGAACAGCCTCTTTCCATCTGCTTTGGAACCCCCTGCAGAGATTCAAAAGTTGCTGTCAAATTCCCCCTCACGCTTCTCTTCTGCAAAACAAGCCCAAATCCCTCAGCCTCACCTGGTAGGTCATGTGATCCAGGCCCCAAATCATTTGGTCGCCCTCTGCTGGACCCTTTCCAATGTGTCCACATCCTTTCTATAGTGGGGGGCCCAGAACTGGACACAATAGTCCAGATGTGGCATCACCAAAGCCGAATAAAGGGCAATAATCACTTCTCTAGATTTGCTGACAATGCTCCTTCTAATGCACCCCAATATGCCATTAGCCTTCTTGGCTACAAGGGCACACGGTTGACTCATATACAGGCTCTCATCCACTGTAATCCCCAGGTCACTTTCTGCTGAATTGCTACTTAGCCAGTCGGTCCCCAGCCTGTAACAATACTTGGGATTCTTCCGTCCCGAGGGCAGGACTCTGCCCTTGTCCGTGTTGAATCTCATCAGATTTCTTTTGGCCCAGCGAGGACACTTTGGAAAATGAGGCCAAGGCACCTAAATCACTAGAATGTTTCCTGAGCTGATTAACCAGGGTCATCAGAGAGGGACTGGCTACCATGCTGAGCCTGCTAGAGAGGGCAACATGAAGTTTGTTTAGAAAAAGGAGCAGAGCTGGTCTTAGCCCCGCAAGGGTCATAAGCAGGAATATTTTTGGGGAGTCCCTTCCCCTAACGCTAAAATAACCAATTCCATTGAGCTGGTTGGAAACCCAAGAAACTCCTTAGACTGTGCATGCTTAACCCCAGCTTTAACTGTGGTGACACTTTCAAAATTGGTAAGGGATCTGGAAGAGATCCCGGTGGCTAAATCGCTTAGGCAGCCCTGGAAATCTCAGCAGTAAAATGTATTCCTAGAAGGAGTGAGTCATTTCTTCACAATGCCAGTAGCATTCACCCCTCCAGTAGACATTTGTTGTAGGATGAAATGCTCTTTTTCTCCAGCACTGATTTCCCTTGGGGACTAGAAGTTTGACACTGCCGCTGTTGTCTAAGAATGAATCAGACACTAATGTTTCCTTGCTGGTAGGGTTCTCCATGCAGACGTGCCTAGGGAGACTTCCCCTTCCCATGGAAAGAGATATAATGATCGAGAAAAGACTCTCCCCATTTGGCAGTGTCTAAGGGCATTAGGATGCTCCATGTGTTGGGAACACCATGAATGCGGTGGGGTGAGAAGCCAGACTGATCAACCTGGCTCCAGCTCCCTGAAAATCTCAGGGAGGAGAAGACAGCTTGTGCCAGACCCATCACAAAGGTAATCGACCTTCCCTCCCCTTGTTCCTGCAGCTCATAGTTTTTGAAGTGACTTAAGTTTGTCGAGAAAATAGTAAGATGGGAATCCAGGGAGAATTTGGCAGGGATTTATCTCAGATTCCCAGCCCAATGCAATTTGCTGGAATTGCGGGGAAAGGAAAAAACCGGTTGTCTGCTTAAATGTATCACACAAGATCTTTTATGGGGGAAAAGGTAGTACTCCGCATTTATTGAGAATACAACAGCTGCATGTGCTTTTCAATCATTCACACATAAAACATCATGCACACAAAGTCCCACCAGACGATGTCACAGTTACCAGTCCAGATTCTGTACCAATCTAGTGGCCAGCTAGATGGAACACAGGGGAGAGCAGGGCCTTTGTCGGTCGATCGATCGATCCGATGCTCCTCTGGAGTTGGTGGCAAGACGAACCCAAAGTCCCATAGCAAAGCACCCTCCTTTTCTCTGTTGAAATCCACGGATCCTGCTCTGTCAGCTTGTGACCAGAACGTTATCTCGTTCCCAAACATCTCCTGAAGGCTCTGTGGTGGAGTGGGGGGCTGTCTGCTCTGTAACCCAGTGTCCCCGGACCTGTGATGTGTGATTCCCACTGACTCACCCAAATGTGTATTAACCCAGACACCTAGACTCAGCCTCACAGGAGGAGAAACAAAGGGAGGGAGGTGGAGACCAACACCAGGTTTCAGGGGAAGGGGCAGTTGCTGGATGGGAAACATGAAGGAAAGAGCCTAAACTGAGGGCTGAGTGGTGATAGACCCCTAATCCAAGGGGTTTGGCGCATCCTGTGGTTACTGACTCCTGTAACCACATCTATGCTGTGCTGTAACCTGGAGAAGAATAAACCCTCTCTATTCTACTGGCTGGCAGAATCTGTTCTTGCTGTAGACGGGGTGCAGGATCGGGGGATCCCCAACACGCCACCACAGGCTCATCCTGTAATCAGTCATCTTTGGGGGTGCCCGCTCCGCTTCAAGGCTCGTCAGTTCTGCCAATCCCTGACCGTGGGTACGCACTGATGGTTTCTCTGATGCCGGTATGTCTTCGCAGTCTGTCTTTTACAGTTTGTCTTCACCCCACATTCTCCCCCTTCTGTTTTGACCATCTGTCTCTAGCGATGACCTTCACACTGTATCTCATTCATACAAACAGTCTCTCATAGAATCCTTCAAAGGTAAACAGCAGTGTTTTATTTCAAGCAAAATCAAAATCAAAACAATTCACATTGAAGCCCCGGGCCTTCAATATTTCTAATCTCATTAACACGGACACAATACCAAAACTCTGTCTCTGTACTCACTACACTTTAGAACAAGGAAAAAATATAGGAGATAGATACTTAACTAAAGGATTTGACTTACTACAATATTAAATTTGATTGTATATTACCTTACATTACTACATTACTAAACCTAAAATACAAATGTAAAAAAAAGACTAAAACTTTCAGTTCCAACAACTTCTAGCCTAGCTCTGAATCTGCCACCCCATCTCCATGGGACCAGATGACTTCACAGCCCTGAAAGTGGGTATCATCCCACTTGCTGGGAGGTATTGTTTTCTCTGCTTTGCAGATGGAGGGATGACAGAGAGGGCCAGATTTCAAGAGGTATTTCATAGAGTCACATCTTGAGAGATTGGATATCCAAGTCTGCCCAGACTGCCCTTTAGCAACAGATAGGTGTCATAGAATCATAGAACACTAGAATAGGAAGGGACCATGAGAGATCATCAAGTCCAGTGCCCTGTCCTCATGGCAGGACCAAGCACTGTCTAGCTCATCCCTGAGCCGGTGTCTGTCCAACCTACTCTTAAATATCTCCATTGATGGAAATTCCACAACCTCCCTAGGCAATTTATTTCAGTGATCAGCCTCCTCCTTGTGGTGCCCTTTTAGATACTGTTGGAGTGTCGTGTACAGTTCTGGGTAGTACATTTCAAGAAGGATGTGGAGAAATTGGAGAAGGTCCAGAGAAGAGCAATAAAAATGATGAAAGGTCTAGAGAACATGAGCTATGAGGGGGGGATTGAAAGAATTGGGCTTGTTTAGTTTAGAAAAGAGAAGACTGAGAGGGGACATGAGAGCAGCTTTAAGTATCTAAAAGGGTGTTACAAGGAGGGAGAAAAATTGTTCTCCTTACCTCTGCGAATAGGACAAGAAGCAATGGTCTTAAACTGCAGCGAGGGAGGTTTAGGTTGGACATTAGGAAAAACTTCCTACCTGTCCGGGTGGTTAAACACTGGAATAAATTGCCTAGGGAGGTTGTGGAATCTCCATCTCTGGAGATATTGAAGAGCAGGTTGGACAGACATTTATCAGGGATGGTCTAGACCATCCTGGGTCCTGCCGTGAGGTTAGGGGGCTGGACTCGATGACCTCTTGAGGTCTCTTCCAGTTCTAGTGTTCTGTGATTCTATGATTAGTAAATGGTCAAGTAAAAGATACTACCTCAACCATCTTCTGTCTCTAAATACTAGTAATGGTGAGGGAGACATGACTGGCAGATACGATGGCTATAAACAAAGAGAGAGACAGAATTCATATTTTAACCAATTATAAAGGAAAAAGAACCTAAAGACATAAAAGCAGCCAAACTGGGTCAGACCAAAGATCCATCTAGCCCAGCGTCCTGTCTGCTGAATGCAGCCAATGCCAGGTGCCCCAGGTTCTGACAGACACAATTCCTACTCATCCTGGCTAATGGATCTAACCTCCAGGAATTTATCTAGCTCTTTTTTGAACCCTGTTAAAGTCCTGGCCTTAACAATATCCTCTGGCAAGGAGTTCCACAGGCTGACTTTGTGTTGCGTGAAGAAAAACTTCCTTTGGTTTCTTAAACCTACTATTTATTCATTTCATTTGATGCCCCTTCCAGTCATGATTTTATACACCTCAATCATATCCTTCCTTAGTCTGCTTTTTTTTCCAAGCTGAAAAGCCCCAGTGTTATTAATCTCTCCTGACACAGAAACTATTCCATATTGCTAATCATTTTTTGGGACATTTTTCTGAAACTTTTCCAATCTCAAAATATCTTTTTAGAGATGGGGTAACCACATCTGTACACAGTATTAAAGATGTGGGTATAACATGAATTTATACAGAGGCAATATGATATTTTCTGTATTATTATTTACCGTTTTCTTAATGATTCCCAACATTTGGTTTACTTTTTTCACTGCCACTGCACACTGATGGGCGGTTTTCAGAGAACTCGTCCCAATAACTCCAAGATTTCTCTCATATTGTACGTATAGTTTGGATTATTTTTTCCAATGTGCATCACTTAGCATTTATCTACATTAAATATCATCTGATATTTTATTGCCCAGTCACTCCTTTTTTTGAGATCTTTTTGTGGCACGTCATGGTCTGCCTGGTACTAAACTATCTTGAGAAGTTTTGTAGCATCTGCAAATTTTGCCACCTTGCTGTTTACCCCTTCTCCAGATGACTTATAAATAGGTTGAATAGGATTGGTCCCAGTATGGACCCCTGGGGGACACTGCTAGTTACCTCTCTCCATTCTGAAAACTGACAATTTATCCTGACCCCTTTTTTCCTGTCTTTTAACCCGTTACCAGTCCATGAAAGGACTTCCCTCTTATCTCATAGCAGCTTCCTTTCTGAAGAGCCTTTGCTGAGGGACCTTGTAAAAGGCTTTCAGGAAATCTAAGTACACTAGATCCACTGGATCCCCTTTGTCCTCATGCTGATTGACCCCCTCAAAGAACTCTGGTAGACAAATGAGGCAGGAGTTCCCCTTACAAAGACCATGTTGATGTCTACACAGCAGGACAAAAGTCGAATTAAGCAACGCAACTTCAGCTTAATGTCAGTTGTGTAGCTGAAGTCAAAATACCTTAATTGAGCATTTGCTACTTCATAGTAGGAAGTAGTGAAATGAGGCTTACCGGGGTTGGAGTAAGAAGTCCTCCACCTCGCCATTATTCTAAAATAATGTGATTCTATTTGTTCCAGAACACCTTCTTGAGCGGCCAGAGCTAGGACCACCAAATTAGTTGTGCAGTTTCCTCCATCTCTGGCTCTTTACTGTTGTATCTGAATCCCTAATTCTATAGGTGCCATCTGTCAGGGTGTTCTACAGCTTTGCAGAGAGATGGGTGTGTTGCTTTAATGTCCAGTCCGCTCAGTTATGGAATCAGTCCCAGGGATCCAGAGACAGCACTTCCCCTGCCCTGCACCCCACGCCCTGCTCAGCTGTTGTGCTAGTAACCAGAAAAGAAGACGTTGGAAAAAACATTAATGTGTCTTGGGTGAATGTCCATTTACATCTGAGTTTGTTACCTTCCCGTAGACCCAACCCATGGCGAATCCAGAACACAGAAACAAAATGTCCGTCACAGAGTTCATCCTCCTGGGATTCCAGACTCTTCCAGAACTGCAAAATTTTCTCTTACTGCTCTTTCTAGTCATCTACATTGTAACTGTGACTGGGAACCTCCTCATCGTTGCACTAGTGGTGGCTGATCAGCACCTTCACACCCCCATGTACTTCTTCCTGGGCGACTTGTCCTGCCTGGAGACCTGCTACAGCTCCACCCTCCTGCCCACGATGGTGGCCAGGCTCCTGACTGGGGACTGGACCATATCCTTCAGTGGGTGCCTTACCCAATATTATTTCTTTGGTTTTCTGGTTGGCACCGAATGCTTCCTCTTATCGGTGATGTCTTATGACAGGTATCTAGCGATATGCCCCCCACTGCATTACACAGCCCGCATGAGTGGCAGGGCCTGGCTGTGGCTGGCAGGTGGCTCATGGCTAGGAGGTTTCCTAGGTAATGGCATATCAACGTTGTTGGTATCCCAGTTAACTTTGTGTGGCCCCAATGCTATCGACCATTTCTTTTGTGATCTTGCCCCTCTGATACGTCTCTCCTGCAATGACTCTCAAATGATAGAAACTTTGACTTTCATATTCACTTTGTTTTTCTTCCTGCTCCCGTTCCTGCTCACCATGATGTCCTACGTCTGCATCATCACCACCATCCTGAGGATCCCGTCCACCAGCGGGCAGCAAAAGGCCTTTTCCACCTGCTCCTCCCACCTCATCGTGGTGACCGTTTACTACGGAACGCTGCTTATTGTCTACATGTTCCCAACCTCCGACCTCATGGGGGATTTGAAGAAAGTTCTCTCTGTTGCCTACACGGTCCTGACCCCCCTGGCCAATCCTTTCATCTACAGCCTGAGAAACAAAGAAGTGAAGGAAGCCCTGAGGAAATCTAGGAAGAAATTCTTATTTGGATGATTCCAAAATAAAATTGATACAAGAAAAGAAAAGGGAAAAAAAGTAAAAAGAACAGAAAAAAAGACTAAAACAACAAAGAAAAGAAAAAGAAAAAAATAAAATAGATATAACATGGGCTGGAATAGGGCGTAAACCAAAGTGCACCCAAGTCCAAGGACCTGTTTCCATTAGATTAATTGTGTCTCATGTGATGCCCTTATAGAGTCAGAGCCATGGGAGATCTCTAAACATCAGTTATCCCTAGTTTTTGGAACCCATCACATTTTCCACATTGGTAGCAGTGGACTTGCCAGGAGAATGCCCCTAGTTTCACATAGAGCATGATGCTCAGGGCATGTTCCCAACAAGGCAATGGAGCCTCATAAGAATGGCCGTACTGGGTCAGACTAAAGGTCCATCTAGCCCAGTATCCTGTCTGCCGACAGTGGCCAGCACCAGGTGCCCCAGAGAGGGTGGACCGAAGACAATGATCAAGCGATTTGTCTCCTGCCATCCCTCTCCAGCCTCTGACAAACAGAGGCCAAGGACACCATTTTATCCCCTGGCTAATAGCCTTTTATGGACCTAACCTCCATGAAATTATCTAGCTTCTCTTTAAACTCCAGTATAGTCCTAGCCTTCACAGCCTCCTCTGGCAAGGAGTTCCACAGGCTGACTACACGCTGTGTGAAGAAGAACTTTCTTTTATTAGTTTTAAACCTGCTACCCATTAATTTCATTTGGTGTCCTCTAGTTCTTCTATTTAGGGAACTAATAAATAACTTCTCTTTATCGGCCCTCTCCACACCACTCATGATTTTATAGACCTCTATCATATCCCCCCTCAGTCTCCTCTTTTCTAAACTGAAAAGTCCCAGTTGCTTTAACCTCTCCTCATATGGGACCCGTTCCAAACCCCTAATCATTTTAGTTGCCCTTTTCTGAACCCTTTCCAAGGCCAAAATATCTTTTTTGAGGTGAGGAGACCACATCTGTACACAGTATTCGAGATGTGGGCGTACCATAGTTTTATACAGGGGCAAGAAGATATTCTGGGTCTTATTTTCTATCCCTTTCTTAATAATTCCTAGCATCCTATTTGTCTTTTTGACCACCGCTGCACACTGTGTGGAAGTTTTCAGAGAACTGTCCATGATAACTCCAAGATCTCTTTCCTGATTTGTCATAGCCAAATTAGCCCCCATCATACTGTACGTATAGTTGGGGTTATTTTTCCCGATGTGCATTACTTTACACTTATCCACATTAAATTTCATTTGCCATTTTGTTGCCCAATCGCTCAGTTTGGTGAGATCTTCTTGGAGTCCCTCACAGTCTGCTTCTGTCTTGACTATCCTAAACAGTTTGGTATCATCTGCAAACTTTACCACCTCACTGTTTACCCCTTTCTCCAGATCATTTATGAATAAGTTGAACAGGATTGGTCCTAGGACCGACCCTTGGGGGACACCACTCGTTACCATTCTCCATTCTGAAAATTTACCATTTATTCCTACCCTTTGTTTCCTGTCTTTTAACCAGTTCTCAATCCAAGAAAGGACCTTCCCTCTTATCCCATGGCCATGTAATTTACACAAGAGCCTTTGGTGAGGGAAATGTCAAACAGCTCTTTTGGGATAGGACGTTCTATTTACAAGGAACATGAAGGAACATGACTGTGATGGGGAAGGAAAATGAAGTGTCACACTTCAATCCTCGTCCCTGGAATATTGCATGAGGAGGCTCCAGTTGAGGCCTGCCGTAGAGGTAATGTCCCTGCTCCTTGAGGTTTGAGGATTTTATAGCTATGTAAATTGGCTGCTTTACTTGTCCCATGGGAACTCAAGGGGAATTTGGTAACAATCCTTCTCAAACTCTCTACCCGACACAAAAGGACTGAATTTTGAAAGGGAACAGAGCTATTAGCTAACATGCTAGCTCCTGGACTGTGGAAGAGGTGACCTTTCCCATAAATCACAGAATACTAGAACTGGAAGGGACCTCGAGAGGTCATCAAATCTAGTCCCCTACACTCATGGCAGAACCAACCACCATCTAGTTCATGAGTCAGCAAGGCTTGCAAGGACATGTGACCCGACCACATGACAAGGAGCTGCATTTTAATACCTATATATTTCCACAAGCTGGACTGGAAACTTAACTTGTAATAAAACATTCCTGCCAAAAGCTGGGGTTTGGGAAACTATTTAAGAGAGAAAAACTTAAAAAACAGCAATGGTCCTAGAGCAGAAAAAACCCTGAGAATTAAAGTGTCCATGCTAAGAGAGGCTAATGGAGTGGGCCGTAAGTGCCCAATACGTTACTTTTGGTGTCATTTGGGGGTTGAATGTAATCACCCATCCAGTGCCAGCCATGCCCCTCTGCCACAGATATTGGCCAAACTGGAGAGTCTCTATGAGTCAGGATCAATGGACCCAAATCAGACATTCAAAATAACAACACACAGACACCTGTTGGGAACATTTCAACTTGCTTGAGTGCTCACCGGTGGATCTCAAAGTGGCTCTTCTCCTACAAAGTAATCTCAGGAACCAACCAGAGAGATAGTCTGCGGAACTGGCCTTCACATGCAAATCAGACACTATCTCTCATGGCTTCCACAAAGACACAAACTGGATGGGCCATCATAGTCAACACCCAGATGACATCAATAGCTGAGTATTGGGCACTTACAGTCTGCTGTATTAGCCTCATTTAGCATGGGCATTTTACTTGACAAGGGGTTTTCATTCCCACAGGGTTATTCTAGATTACAAGGTTTTTTCAAAAAAAGTTCCATAGCCTTTTTGCGAGAAAACGTCACCTGCATCTAGACAGCAGCCGCGTTTTTTCGGAAGTAAATTGAAGGAAGGCAGCAGTTTTTTCGATCACGGTAAACCTCATTTTACGAGGAATAACGCCTTTTTTCAAAAGCACTCTTTTGAGGAAATGCACTATTGAATGCAAACTGCATTTTCCAAAGAGAACGTCTAGCTTCTCTTTCAAAAAAGTGGCTCACTTTTTCAAAAAATCTGTTTATAGTCTAGATGCTCTCTTTGGAAAGAGGCTTGTGCTCTAGGCATAGCCTCCTGTTTTGCCCTCTTTTTCTGCTTCATAATTCAATATCTGTGCCTCTTGCTCCATGTTTGTGTTCTGGAGAAGAGTGTTGCCCATACGAAAGCTCGTGATACTATTTAGAATTTTGGGGGGTTAGTCTCTAAGGTGCGACAGGACCATCATTGTTTTTTAACTTGCTTTACTTACAGACTAACACGGCTCCCCCTCTGAGACTATGCAGGTTGAGTCTGACATCCTCTCTCAGCTTTGCTGCCCGCAAATGACAAATCTAGAAAAAAATCCAAGGATCAAAGACTGAACTGGGGTGAATTTTGGTCCCAGGCTAAAGGGATTTTTACTCTCTGTAGGGAAAGTTGATGGACTCATGTCATCAATCAGGATGAGAAATCACTAATTCTGATCCTATCCATCTAGTGCATTAGGTTTAGTTTTCATTTTTGTTTATTTGCTAGATAATCAGCTTTGCTCTGTTTGCTATCCCTTAGCATCACTTTGTATGTATCTTTTTGTAGTTAATACACATGCTTTGTCTTAACCAGTGTGTTTGGAATGAGGCATTGAGAGAAAATATCATCTTGGATTACACAAACTAGATGAAATTTCCTTTACATTCAGTTTCCTGCATGCTTGTGAAATGGCAGAGATTCAGCAGCAATCCTCCTCTGCCCATGGGTGACCCCCTGCCCTGCAGTCCACAGAATCTCACCCACCCATTCCCGTATCAGACCCCCAGCCTGTGGCTAAGTTGCTGAACTCCTGAAATGAAGGGCTAGAGCCAGGTGGGCAAATACTGGCCCGCGAACTGGATCCGGTTTGCCAGGGTGAGCTCTGGGTTGGCCCCCAGTGCACATGCACATGCTGCATAGAAACAGCCCAGCACCAGCAGTGACTTCTCAGTTTGGGTATGTCTACACATCAAAGTTAATTTGAAATAACAGCCGTTATTTCGAATTATCTTTACTAGCGTCTACACAGCTCCGCTGCCAGATCCACCTGAAGATCTATTGGACCTGTGGGTCCCCAACTTCACAGCTCCCCTTCCCACCAACCTGCCCCAGCATCAGCAAATATTGCTTACCGATAATTCAGCTGCACCAGCCCAATTTGAATCCCACTTCTGAGACCATAAATGACAGAGAATTTTAATCCGAGGGTTCGGATGGGGGCCCAAAACCCCTACCAAATCAATTCCAGACACCCTTCTTCAGCAACCAGCTTTATTCAGGAATGCATTCCAGGGCAAAAATCTCCAGGATACTCTTAGGAAAAGTTTCTGTAACTTCCCAAACAAAAGGCAAGGTCTTTTATACTACCTTACATGGTAATTACCCCTTTTCCACTGACCACTTACAATTGCATGTATATACAGGTCATGCCCCTTTGCACCAAATTCCCTCCAATCATTATCTGTCCCCTCACAGTCCCTTTGCAGGCCTTACAACAGGTTCAAACCAGTTTCACCTATCCCCGTTTGGTTGTATACCTGTTTACAAGCACGTACCTTTTTACAAAGACCAGACTTAATATCCAGGTCACACAGAGGTCATACTGACAACAAATTAAGTTTATCCTTCATTCCCCCCTTTGATCCACTTGTGGATCACAATTAATCTTAAGCATCCTTTCCCATTCATCCTCAAATGTGCAAGCGTCTTTGTAGTCTTTCTCGGGAGGGTTCTGTACATTTAGCAGAAGCATCTGTTGTACCTTGTTTTCTGCTACATTCTCTATCTTTCGTAAGCACCTTTTAATACAGCATAAGGCTAGCTGTATCATTATGTATGTAGAGCATATTAAGACAAGGAACATCAATATTCCTGCCACCACCTTCTTCATGAGTTCGCTTTACCCTATTCCCAACCAATTTAAAGGATTCCAGTCTTGCAACTGCTCTCTAAATGTTTTTGTCTGGACGGACAATGTTTGGATTTCTTTTATCCTTGTGGTTAGGTCTGAACTCACATCAGAAACTTTAACACAACACTCTGGGCCTATTAATCCACATACCCCTCCTTGAGCCGCTAGTAGATAGTCAAGAGCCAGTCTGTTTTGCTGGGTAAAGATTCGCAATTCATTTAAATTTTCTTGTACCACACCTAGTGCCCCCTTGGTGGTATTCATGAATTTCTCCATAAGCAGGGACATTGTTTTCAAATCATGATTGGTTTTTGCCTGCCCTACCCATGGAATGGTAGTTTCAGCTACTGCAAGGGCCGTTTGTTCTATCCAGTTCCATGCTTTCTCCCGAGACCCATCCCGCTTGTTCCTGATATGCCCTGGTGGCAAAGTGTCAACAATCCTCATAGCTGGTGCCACAAGACCGAGGTAACAAAATCCTGAGGCATTTTGTGGAAGCCTTTTATAGGCAAATTTACCGCATATCCACCAATAATTATACATGTTCCACGAGTCAGACTGATATATCATCATGGCTCGGTTTGCAAAGGTGGTGTTACCTTCCTTGCAAAGGTCTGTACTAGTGGTCCCTCCCCATACGGTTGTTATTTCTGGTTTGAATAGAGTACACCAAAGGTTTGCGGTAGACATAGTGGAACCATTATGCCATACATGTGTCCCATCCACCTTTGTTATAATGTGTGTACAGCTTGATTTCCCTACAAAGGTGTTACCTGTAAGATTCCTACATAGGGGACTTGTACCACTAAATGATAATTGGATGCACCCAGTCTGGTTGAACCACACAGTTTGGTCATTTTGTTCCAGTAATGCATCACTTACTAGTCCAGTTTTGTTTAACGGAAGGGCACCTATGGGGTATCCACTATGCATGCTTTGTGGTGCCCAGGCACACACCCAACAGTTAGTTTTGTTTGCGGCTCGTGCCATACCTTCTGCCAGCTGCAGAAAGGTATTAGTACCAATACCATTCCTCCCTTGGAGCCAAATAAGGCCTATACAAAGGAGGAACAAGTGTTTAGCCATTGTGCAGGGATTGTAATCCTTTCAGCGCTTGCGTGGACGGAGGTTATAAGTAAGTATGGAGGAAGGAAAACAGCTTTCAGAAAACCCACCGTCCTCTGACAAAGTGCCGGTAGGGTCAATGGCAAGGTCGGGTGTAGATTCGTGTGAAATGTCAACGTGACTAGTAGGACCAGAAGGAATCTGGCCTGTAGTGAGAGCGTAGTGAACAAGGTCCAAGTCTTTGATTTACGATGATGTATATCCCTCGTTCAGGAGAAGTGATTTAATTTTTTTCTCAGAAAGTGGTAGAAAGTTGTTCTCTTCTGGCTCTGGGCTGACAGGTTCAGTAGGAGGCGATATGTCGGGAGAGGCAAGTTCACACAACTTATGAGGGTCAACACTGCGGCGCACGTGGCGTGCGTTTATCCAAGAATCTCTCTTGGCTACCTTCACAGCCGTGTTGGTAGTTAGCAGGACCTGGAAGGGACCATTCCATCTTGGAGATAGGCAGTCTTTCCTTCTGGAATTCTTTTATCAGGACCCAATTTCCTGGCTGCACGTCATGGCAAGGCACATCAGTTGGGACAGGTAAGGCTTCTGCAACCTGAGAGGAGAGACTGAAAGCAATTTTAGACTGATGTATACTGTGACGGACCCAGCAGGGTCTGCACTGATCCGGGGTGGGGGACCACCCCCCTCCCCGGCTCGGGAAAGGCAGGCCGGTGGCGCGAATGGCCGGAGTAGCCCTGGCCAGGCTGAGACCTGGCGCAGGGGAACACACACAGCCCCGTGGCGAGGGGGGCAGGGCCAGACGCGGCCACGGCAGGCGGGCCGGGTGCCTGAGAAGCGTTCCAGCTGGCTGGGGCCACGCGGAGTGGGACACGGAGCTCCGGACCCCCGCCGTTGCGCAATGGTGCGTGCGGACACTAGGGAGGCGGGGCTGGCCCACGCGGCGTCTCTGCCCGGGCCGCTTGAAAAGTGGCCGGGTGAGACGGTTACGGGTGGCTCAGGGAGGAGCCGCCGAACCGCCCCCAGAAGGACGAGCATCCCGCCCTGCTAGAAGGAAAGAAGAGCGGCGTCGGAGCCCCCAGGACACCGTCCGGACGGGGCTGATGGCTCAGGCGTGGTAGTGTCTCTCACCTACTGCCCCCTTCCTCCGCCTCGGCCCCCAGGGCAGAAATATGTCAGACACAGACGGTAGGTCCGCTGAACCCCCGTGCTCCGTCGAGAGGGGGTGCTTGCACCCAGTAAATCCGTCACATATACAGTATTGAAGTACTTCGTCATAACATTCAGACAAGTGGGAAGGATTAATTTTTCTAGGAGGCTCAAATCCAAGTAAAATCAGTCTCCCAAATAGAATTTCATGAGGGGTGAGACCATGTTTGCTGTTCGGGGTATTTTGGATATGCATGAGAGCAAGGGGCAATGCCTGCGGCCACTTGAATCCAGTATCAGAGATAATCTTGCTTAACTTCCTTTTGATAATGAGGTTTTTTTCTTTCAACATCACCTGAACTTTGGGGATGATATGGGGTATGGAATCATTGTTCTATGTGGAGGGCTCTACACAGATCTTGCAGGATTTTGGCCATGAAATGGGTTCCTTTATCCGAGTCAATTTTTAAAGTGATTCCAAATCTGGGAACCACCTCAGTAACTAATTTCTTTACCACAGTAGTGGCGTCCGCTCGGCGGCAAGGGAAAGCTTCCACCCAACCACTGAACACACATACAATAACCAGACAATACTTAAACCCACAGGAAAGGGTTAACTCTATAAAATCAATCTGCAAATATTGAAAGGGTCCATAGGCCCAAGTATGAGCACTCAGAGTAGTCTTTCCTTCACCCTGGGTAGAGAACTTTTGGCAAGTAGCGCAATTGCTGGTGATTTTAGCAGCAGCTTGGTGAATCCCGGGCGCATACCAATGCTTCACAATGTGGTCCGCTACCCCCCTTTTGTTCATATGTTCTAAACCATGGGTAATGGTAGCCAACTGGGACACCAACGTAGAAGAAGCCATAGGTCGTACATCTGGTGAAAGCCAAATGTTATTATCTTGAATACGACACCCAGCTTTATACCAATTGTGTTGTTCCTTCTCAGGTGCCCTATATTGCAACAGGGATAATTCATTTAGGGTCAGGGGAACAGAAACAGCGACCAGGATTTGAAATGGAGCTGGAGGTTCACAGGCAGCTGCATTTCTGGCTACAAAATCTGCCCGTCTGTTTTGCTACTGATACAGTATCAGTTTTATCAGTATGAGCACTGCAATGCATAATAGAAATAGCAAAAGGTAATTGAATAGCAAGCAAGAGGTCATTAACAAGAGATCCATTAGAAATGGCATACCCGCTTATAAGGTTTCCACTTTCATCCCTTTTACATGCTCATCAGTGTAATACACTAAATCAGGATTTGACAAAGGAACGTCCCTTAGATCGGATCGCGGGGTACAAGGGAGGTCCACCAATGCTAAACAATCGTGGGGTTCCATCTCATGGGGCTCTCCATCAGTAGGGTTAGGAAAAAGGGTGGCAGGATTTAAAGTAGAACAGCGTACTATAGAGACACTTTACCACCAGGGCATATCAGGAACAAGCGGGATGGGTCTTGGGAGAAAGCATGGAACCGGATAGAACAAACGGCCCTTGCAGTAGCTGAAACTACCATTCCATGGGTAGGGCAGGCAAAAACCAATCATGATTTGAAAACAATGTCCCTGCTTATGGAGAAATTCATGAATACCACCAAGGGGGCACTAGGTGTGGTACAAGAAAATTTAAATGAATTGCGAATCTTTACCCAGCAAAACAGACTGGCTCTTGACTATCTACTAGCGGCTCAAGGAGGGGTATGTGGATTAATAGGCCCAGAGTGTTGTGTTAAAGTTTCTGATGTGAGTTCAGACCTAACCACAAGGATAAAAGAAATCCAAACATTGTCCGTCCAGACAAAAACATTTAGAGAGCAGTTGCAAGACTGGAATCCTTTAAATTGGTTGGGAATAGGGTAAAGCGAACTCATGAAGAAGGTGGTGGCAGGAATATTGATGTTCCTTGTCTTAATATGCTCTACATACATAATGATACAGCTAGCCTTATGCTGTATTAAAAGGTGCTTACGAAAGATAGAGAATGTAGCAGAAAACAAGGTACAACAGATGCTTCTGCTAAATGTACAGAACCCTCCCGAGAAAGACTACAAAGACGCTTGCACCTTTGAGGATGAATGGGAAAGGATGCTTAAGATTAATTGTGATCCACAAGTGGATCAAAGGGGGGAATGAAGGATAAACTTAATTTGTTGTCAGTATGACCTCTGTGTGACCTGGATATTAAGTCTGGTCTTTGTAAAAAGGTACGTGCTTGTAAACAGGTATACAACCAAACGGGGATAGGTGAAACTGGTTTGAACCTGTTGTAAGGCCTGCAAAGGGACTGTGAGGGGACAGATAATGATTGGAGGGAATTTGGTGCAAAGGGGCATGACCTGTATATACATGCAATTGTAAGTGGTCAGTGGAAAAGGGGTAATTACCATGTAAGGTAGTATAAAAGACCTTGCCTTTTGTTTGGGAAGTTACAGAAACTTTTCCTAAGAGTATCCTGGAGATTTTTGCCCTGGAATGCATTCCTGAATAAAGCTGGTTGCTGAAGAAGGGTGTCTGGAATTGATTTGGTAGGGGTTTTGGGCCCCCATCCGAACCCTCGGATTAAAATTCTCCGTCAGTAGACATACCCTATGTGACCAGGAACAATTTCATAGCTCTGAATGGGCCACACCCAGTGGGATCAGCTCTGACCAAGCACCAGCAAAGATCTCACCACCGGGAGCCAAAGGGGCTGCTCACGTGCACCTCCCACCTCACTGCGCTGACCGTTTTCCATGTTCCATTTCCCCTCTAGTCCCTTGGAGAAGGGGATATTGAGCAAACAAAGAGTCTAGAGAGAGGCTAAAGAAAAAGGATGGCTCAAAGCAATGCAGTGGAAGAGACCCTTTGAGTTGGAAAACTGACGTGACTTTGCTGACCATTTTGCACCCCGTGGGATGCCAGTGGGAATTAGCTCTTGCTAAACCTCGTGCACTTTTCTCAGCCACTCTGCTAGTCTCAGATGGTTGGTGTCGTCTCTCTTTTGGTCCTTACCTAGGGAATTTACTGTTTGGTCATTTCTCCCCATTTCCTTCTCTTACCCTCCAACACATGAGTTCCTCTTCTGGTCCCAAAGAGCCTCCCCTTTTCGTTTTCCAGGCCCGCACCCCTCTTCCTCGATACTTTCCCCACCTGGGACAGAACCAAGGGGCCAATCAGGAAATGCTGAAACCGCTGTCGATCAGATGGCATGATGCGAGGCAACATCAAATTACAGGGAGCAAAGCAATGTGGAGATGTGGGTTTCCTGGTAGCCCTGGAGCACTGGGTTAAATTCTCCCAGGCAATACAACACCCCTGGTAATAGAGCCACCCACCCTGGGTCCTCTCTGAGGCCTTGTCGGTGGACAAGTGAGGTCTGTCTAGAGAACTAGGAGCGATCGCGACTCAGGGCCTAGATGGGGTTTCGACAAGGGGTAGGCTGCTGAGAAAATCTCACTGAGTAAGTAAAGGAGAGGAAACCTTGGAGAAGAGGGTCTCTCAGAAATTTCATCAGCTGCTCGTGAGTGCGAGAATGGTCTGGGAGCCATCCCTGACAATTGGTTATTCTACATCCGAAATGAGTAGCCAGGGGCCACAGGAGACATAGTTAACCCCTTAGTCACCGAGTGCCGGTCAGCCCTCCTGGTTATGACAGGTGTGCTTCCGTGAACGTTCCAACGGACATTTCCTTCACACTGCAGATGCAGAACGGAGTTCAGTGCACACCCAGGGCAGACGTGCAGTCGCTGGATGCCCATGGATCCCCAAATGGGCCCATGTGTGACACTCTCCTCTACAGGGAGGTGTCCATGTCCTTCTGTTGGGTATCAAAAGTGCTAATACAGGTTGGACTTCCCTCGTCTGGCACCTCCAGTCCTGACCAGTCCTGGAGAGGGGATTTTGCTGGACCAGCAGAAACCATTTGTGTCCCCACTGCCACCAGCCCCCCTCCCCCCCGTTATTCCTGACTTGGCCCATTGGCCTCCCATCTACTTCCCACCTACAATGGGCCCCGGTGCTCAGCTGAGATCACACTTTTGCCCTGGCCACCGATTTTGATGGGAAGCCCCATGGCCTTCCCCTGGGCAGTGTCCCCGGCAGCTCCCTGAGGATAGCCCACTGCCCCGCTGCCTTGCAGGACTCCCTGCTATTGGTCCTCCATCAGGAATCTTTGGTCCTGCACCATCCATGCACTTAAGTAACCATCAAAAAGGCATCTGAGCAGTGTCCTTGAGACTTGGAGCCAGACTCAGGATGCGAAGCCTCAGTGATGAGGACACTTTGGAAAATGAGGCTGAGGCACTAAAGCTAATTAGCCAAGGTTATCGGGGGGAGCGGCCACCATATGTGTGCTTGCTAGAGAGGACAGCAGGATGTTTGTTTCAAAAAAGTAGTAGAGTTGGTCCTTGTCCATGCAGAGTCCTAAACAGGAATATTTCTGGGAGTCCCTTCCCATAATGCTCAAATAAATTTATTGCATGGGGGAGGGGGGTTAGAACCCCAAAGCAACTGCTTAGTCTGTACGTGCTTAATCCCACCTTTAACCTTGGTGACCCTTTCAAAATTTGCCTAAGTGAACTGGAAAAGATCCTGGAAATCTTAATCATAAAATGCATTCCTAGAAGGAGAGAGTATTTCTTCACAATCCCAGGAGCATTCACCCCGCCAAGAGAGATTTGCTGGAGGATGAAATGCTTTTTTTCTCATCCTGACTTTCCCTTGGAGACTAGAAGTTTGACTCTGCCGCTGTTATCTAGGAATGAATCAGACACTAACGTTTCCTTGCTTGTTAGGTTCTCCCCTCAGACTGCCTCTGCCCTTGGAAAGATATATAATGATTGAGAAGAACTCTCCCCATTTGGCAGGTAACCAGACATCGGGAGGGTGATGTGTTCACTATTGTGCCTTGTGATGTTCTGTGTGCTGGGAACACCAAGGCAGGTGAATGCGATGGGGTGAGGAACTGGACTGATTAACATGGATCCTGGTCCATGAAACCCTTAGCGTTGAGAAGACATCAGAGACCTCACCTTGTAAGAGACCCACCACAGAAGTAAATCAACCTTCCCTCCCCTGGCCCCTAGAAGCTCTTGCTAAGTTTGTTAAAATAAGTAATACCCTGGAAATCCAAGCAGGATTTGACAGGGGTCTCTCAGACTCCGAGCCCAATGCAAAATGCTGGAATTGAGGGGGAAAAGGAAAACTTTTCCAGTCACGCCTAGGATAGCTCTAAAATGTCCTAACACTGTGGGACCTGACAACTTCACAGCCCTGAAAGTCGGTATCATCCCCCTCCCCGGGAGGGGTTGACTTCCCTGCTTCCCAGACCGAGCCCTGACACACAGCAGGAAGGATTTCAAGAGGTTTTTTTGGTGCTTGACCACAGAGTCAGGTCTGGCAAGGTTGGATATCCATGGCTGCCGAGATGACCCCTTGCCACTCACAGCTGTCGTACACCTGCACAATCCCACACAAGGAGTTGGTGACAAAGGCAGGATTTGAATCAACATTTCCAAAGTCCAAGGTGAGTCCTTCAACCCCTGGAGCAGCCTCACTGCCCCTTCCAGAGTCTCAGGTGCTTTTTTTGCTGGCAGTGACCTCGCTGGGGCCAGGAGAATGTTAGAGAGATGAGGTGGGAACACCAGAGCTGACAATGGCTGTTGTGCTCAGTGCTCAGGGCCAGACACTGGCTTGAAGCAGGCGTGGCAGAACATGGGGGGTTTTCTCTCAGTGTTGATGATTATTATTCATGTTGAAGCTTTTCCCAACTATTACAATGGTGGGAAACTCAGGAAGGAGAGGGAATAGCAGGGTTGGGACCGGGCTGAGGACAGAGGTGACAGGGGGTTCAAAGCAGGGGCGCCCAGCAGTGAACAATGGGACCCCTGTACGGTCCGGGGGGTCCAAGAACTGGGGGTGCAAGGGGTAGGTGTGAACTGTTCTGAGAACCCAGAGGCGATGCACAGTGACGACAGAGAGGTGGAGGAGGATGGGAAGCCATCCCATAAGTCCAAGGCTCTATCCATGCACAGCAGCCATTGAGCAGTGGGGCAGACTGCCCCACCTCCAGGCATTCAACCTCCCCTTTGCAGCCCAGACTGGAGATCTCTGCTCTGGGCAGTCTCCCCGGCCACTTGCACCTGTGGCGATGTCTCCAGTCCCACGGCCACAGAGGGTGTCACAGACCCGCTCCCCCAACCCTGTGATGGCTGGGTGCAGAGGGCTCACTGCTCAGGCGTGGGGCTGGTGACCCCATCCTCACAGGCACAAATGGGATGGGAGACTGCCCAACTTGTGAATGATTTGTTTGGCCTGTCGGCCAACACCAACACAGACCCTCTGAAATTGAACCCTGCCAAGCCCCAACGGGAATTCCAAGGGTGGTTCTGGGCAGGAGCTGTCTCCGGTCCCATGGAATCAAATGGCTAATTTTTTGAGCCAGTGGATATGGTTTTGTTGACTGGGAGAGAAGAGAATTATCTGTAGCATTGACCCTGTTCAGAAGTGGGTCTTTATTAGCACTTAATAAGCTTCAGTCAATTTGTGCAGGAAAAGATCTCACCTCACCCATCTTATCTCTTGAAATACTCGTAATGGTATCATGGGCAGAGAGAAGCGATTCATATTTTGACTTAATATGAAGATAAAAAAAACCCATGAGAATGGCTAGACATGGTCAGACCAAAGGTCCATCCAGCCCAGTGTCCTGTCTGTTGACAGTGGCCAGTGCCAGGTGTCCCACAGGGAGGGAACAGAGCAGGTCATCCTCACGTGATCCCTTCCAGTTTCCCATTCCAAGCTCCTGATAAGCAGAGGCTAGCCAACAGCCATTGATGGGCCTGTCCTCCATTAATTTATCTAATTCTTTCTAGAACTTTGTGAAACTCCTGGACTTCACAACACCCAGTGGCAAGGAGTTCCCCAGGTTGACTGTGCAGTGTATGAAGAAATGCTTCCTTTTCTTTGTTGTAAACCCACTGCCTATTCATTTCATTTGGTGACCCCTCGTTCTTTTATTATGGGAAAGTTCCTTATCCACTTTCTCCACACCAGTCTTGATTTTATAGACCTCAATCATGTGCCCCCTTAGTCTGCTGTTTTCCAAGCTAACAAGCCCCGTCTTTTTAATCTCTCCTCAAACAGAAACCATTCCATGTCACTGATCATTTTTGTTGCCCTTTTCTGAACCTTTTCCAGCACCAATGTATGATTTTTAAACTGGAGTCTTGCATCTTCATGCAGCCTTCAAGACGTGTATGTAACATGGAGGCACATCGATGCCACGTGGTGTTTTCTGACTTATTCCCTTTCCCTTTTTTTAAATATCCAACATTCTGTTTGCTGTTTTCTCTGCTGCTGCACGCTGAATGGACGTCTTCTAAAAGCTCCCCATCATGACTCTAAGGTGGCTGTCTTGAGTGAGGATAGCTAATTTAAACCCCATCATTTTACACAGATAGTTGGGATCAAGTTTGCAATATTCGATATTATCAATATTAAATTTCAGATGATATTTTATTGTCCAGTCACACAGCTTTTTTTGAGATCTTTGTGTAGCTCTTCATGGTTTGCCTGGTACTTAACTATCTTGAGACTTTTATAGCATCTGCACTTTTTGCCACCTCGTTTTTTACCCCTTTCTCCATATGATATATAAATAGGTTGAATATGATGGGTCCCAGGATGGCCCATTGGGGGACCCCACTAGTTACCTCTCTCCATTCTTAGAACTGACCATTTATTCCTACCCTTTGTTTCTTGTCTGTTAACCAGTTACGAGACCATGAAAGGACCTTCCCCCTTATCCCATGACAGCTTCCTTTTGCTGAAGAGCCTTTGGTGATGGAGCTTGTCAAAGACTTTCTGGAAATCTACATACAATAGATCCACTGGATGCCCCTTGTCCTCATACTTGTTGATAACCCCAAAGAACTCACAGCCGGGCAAAAGTTGAATGAAGCTATGCAACTTCAGCTCCATCAATTGCATAGCTCAGGTTGAAATAACAATTTGGCTTTTAGCGCTGTCTACCCAGCAGGAAGACAAAGGAAAAACACCCTTCCTTCAACTTCCCTTACTCCTCATGAAATGAGGATTATAGGGGTTGTAGTAAGAAGCCCTCCAGTTCACCAGCATTATGAGATGGTGTGATTCTATTTGTTCAAGAATGCCTTCTAAGCGATAAGAGCTAAGACCACCAAATGTGTCATGCAGCTTCCTTTGTCTGTGTCTCTTTACTGTTGTATCTGAATCCTTATTTCTATAGGTGCCAGTCTATCAAGGTGCCATGCAGGTTTCCAGAGAGATGGGTGTGTTGCTTTAATCTCCAGTCCGCTCAGTTATGGAATCTGTCCCATGGATCCAGAGATAGCATTTCCCCTGTCCTGTGCGCGACGCCCCTCTCAGCTGTTCTGCTGATAGCCAGAGGAGTAGACGCTTCATGGGTGAATGTTCATTTATGTCTGAGAGTTCATTACCTTCACCTAGATCCACCCCATGGCAAAGCCAGAACCCAGAAACGTAACGTCCATCACAGAATTCATCCTCCTGGGACTCGGAATTCTTCTGGAACTGCAAACTTTTCTCTTCCTGCTCTTTTTAGTCATCTACATTGTAACTGTGGCTGAGAACCTCCTCATCATGGGGCTAGTTGTGGCTGATCAGCACCTGCACACCCCCATGTATTTCTTTCTGGGGAACTTGTCCTGCCTAGAGACCTGCTACAGCTCCACCCTCCTGCCCAAGATGCTGGCTGGGCTCCTGACGGGGGACCGGACTGTTTCCTTCAGTAGGTGCCTCACCCAATATTATTTCTTTGGTTCTCTGCTTGCCACTGAATGCCTCCTGTTATTGATAATGTCTTATGACCGATATCTCGCAATATGCTACCCACTGCATTACACAGTCCACATGACTGTAAGGCACTGTCTGCGGCTAGCAGGAGGCTCATGGCTAGGGGGTTTCCTAGGTAATGGCAAAACAATGTTGTCGGTATCCCAGTTAACTTTCTGTGGCCCCAACACTATAGACCATTTCTTTTGTGATCTTGTCCCTCTGATACATCTCTCCTGCAATGACCCTCAGCTGATGGAAACTCTGGCTTTCATATTGAGCTTGATTTTCTTGCTGGTCCCATTCCTGCTCACTGTGATGTCCTACATCTGCATCGTCACCACCATCCTGAGGATCCCATCCACCAGCGGACGGCAAAAAGCCTTTTCCAGCTGCTCCTCCCACCTCATCGTGGTGAGCATTTACTACGGAACACTACTCATTGCCTACATGTTCCCAACCACCGACCTTTTGGGGGACTTCAAGAAAGTTCTCTCTGTCATCTACATGGTCCTGACCGCTCTAATCAATCCCCTCCTCTACAGCTTGAGAAACAAGGAGGTGAAGGAAGCCCTGAGGAAAGTTAGGAAGAAATTCATGTTTGGATGATTCCAAAATAAATGTGAGAAAAGAAAAAGAAAAAAAGTAAATAAAAAAAAGTGAAAAGTGAAAATAAAAAATAAAAATAAAAATAGATATAAAATGGGCTGGGATAGGTCATAAACCAATGTACACTAAAGTCCAAGAACCTTTTTGCATTAGATTAACTGGGTTTCATAGAGTCACAGCCATGGGACATCTCTGTAAATTTGTTATCCCCAACTTTTAGAACCCATTGTGTTTTCCACAGTGGTAGCAGTGGACTTGCTAGGAGAATGCCCCTAGTTTCACATAGAGCACGATGTTTAGGGCTTGTTACTAACAAGGCAATGGAGCCTCGACAGCTCTTCTGGGATACTATGTTCTACATGCAAGGACCATGAAAGAACATGACTGTGGTAGGGAAGGAAAATGAAGGGTCATACCTTGACCTTCGTCCCTGGATTGCTGCATGAGGAGATAGTAGAGACAGATTCCAGCTGAGACCTGCCTTAGAGGTAAATTAATCTTAAAGTCTCTGATCCTTGAAGCTGGAGGATTTTGTAGCAATGTAAATTAGCTGTCCTACTTGTCCCATGGGAACCCAAGGGGAATTAGGTAACGATCCTTCTCAAACTCACTACCTGACACAAAAGGGCTGAATTTTGAACGAGAAAAGAGCTATCAGCTATCATGCTACTCCTGGACTGTGGAAGAGGTGACCCTTCCCATAAATCATAGAACACTAGAACTGGAAGGCACCTCGCAAGGTCATCGAGTCCAGTCCCCTGCCCTCACGGCAGGACCATGCACCATCAAGATCATATTTCAGAGAGTTTATAAGCAATGCCTGCTAGGAATCAACATGCAAGCAAGTACATGTGACTAGACCACATACATGGAACTCCATTTTGATACCTGTCTTTTCCCACAAACTGGACTGTGAGTTTGAATTGGAACAAAACTTTTGTGCCAAAAAGTGGGGGGAGGGGCTATATAAGGTGGGTTTGACATCATCCCATGGCCTCACTCCCCACACAAATGAGCTCCTGGAAAGACCTGAGGTACAAGACTGAACAGGGAGAAGTGCTGGTTCCAGGTACAAATATTTCTAGCCTGTGCAGGGAAAGTTGGTGGACTGGTTAAATTATCAATCAGGATGAGAAACTGCTAATTCAGATCCTACTCACTTAGTATGTGAGGGTATGTCTACACATCAAAGTTAATTCGAAATAACGGTTGTTATTTCAAATTAACTTTACTAGCATCTACACAGCCAAACTGCTATTTCAAAATAAATTCGAAATTGTGGAGTGCTTATTTCGAATTTGGTAAACCTCATTCTACGAGGAATAACACCGAATTTGAAATAGCAAATTCGAAATAAGTGCTGTGTAGACACTTATTTCGAATTAGGGGGCCTCCAGCCTTCCCAGGGTGCCCTGGTGGCCACTCCAGCCTCAACCAAGAACACTCCTCTCCCTTCTCCCCTCCCCAGAGCCCTTAAAGGGGTTGACTCTAGCTCCAAGCCTGCTAGCCTAGAGCCAGCAGGCACTGCCCCGACCCAGTGGCCCCAAAACATGAGCCAGCAAGCCACTGGCAGACAGCCTTCCATCGCTCCCCAAGCGCAGTCTGCCAGCTCCCAGGAGCCTGCCACAGCCTGGAGAAGACAGGCGCGTTCCTGGTCTAGGATGGAGATCAGGGTGGACCTTACTCAGGTTTGGGGGGGATGCCCCCAATGTCCATGATCTCCACACTAGATGGAAGAATGTGGCCGTCTATGGCAGGATAACTGCCAGCCTGGCCACCATAGGATCTGTTCTAGGACCAGTTTTGTTCAACATCTTTATTAATGACCTGGATGAGGGGATGGATTGCACCCTAAGCAAGTTCATAGACAACACTAAGCTAGGGGGAGAGGTAGATATGGTGGAGGGCAGGGATAGGGTCCAGAGTGACCTGGGCAGATTAGAACATTGGGCCAAATGAAATCTGATGAGGTTCAACAAAAACAAGTGCAGAGTCCTGCACTTGGGACGGAAGAATCCCAATCCCTGTTATAGGCTGTGGACTGATTGTCTAAGTCGCAGTTCAGCAGAAGAGGAAATTCACCAGGACTATGCATCCCATGCCTTCCGCTAGATGGTGTTCCCTTCTGATTTCTTCTCTGAGAGGTCCCTGACAACGCATTCTCCACCGCAGTGCATGTGGAGAGAGCCTGATAGCGGTTACTTACCTCTACAGGAATGGGGGATACCTGAGTGGCCTTCTTCTTCTTCTAGAGTTTACCTGCTGCCAGTTTTCTTCCTTATCTATACTGCCCTGACTGTCTCTTCAGCCTGCTGTGTCTGCAGGATTAAACACTGCCTTCTATCGAGGAAGTCTTCATCCTCTCTGATACAATTCCGAATGCCTACATTTGCAGCCCTATTCTGAAATAGGCTGAAAGTGTAGACATACCCTAAGAGTTTATACACTGCATTTTCAGTCTCCCCTGCTCTTGGTAGTACTGCCCTAAAAATATTCAATTCTATGAAAAATTCTCTCAATCAATAGTCCAGTTTTGTCTCTGACTTAAACCAGTGGAAAGCAGCAGTCATTCAACTGTGGTAAACAGATCCAAGTCCATATATAGATCATCTAGATAAGAAATACCCTGTTGTTTATCATTTGCATAGGTCAACTGATTTTATATATCTTATAGTGTCATGCATTGGGATTATGAACTTATTAGTTATGGAATGGCAATTTTCTGTGAAGCTTGTAACATAGGTGTGTGTGTGTGCCACAAAATAATAGGCAATGTTATCCAGACCAAAATAACTCTGGAAGACCTTGCAAACCATTGATCTTGTTATCTAGAAACACGTTGTTTATAAACATAATTTGGTGTTTACCCATCCAAACACCTTGGATTTTAAAGGGACCTATGAGAATTAGAAGCTCAAGTCTCATTGATTTCCACTGACAATTGGGTGCCTAATTCCTTTTGGTTTGTTTGAAAATCTCAGCCATAAAGAATCAGGAATTTCTAAATGTCTTTTAACACAAAAATGCCCTGCTGGTTAATGAGTATGATTGAAAGTTTATTTGGTGTTACACTGTTACTCTCAAGTATCTTAGGCCTGGAGCTGTAACCGTAGTTTGGACACTTGTCCACTAGGAAATGGGGTAAATTGTCATCACATTTTATGATGCTTAGACTGAAGCAACAGCCCCTGGATTCACATCAGTGAAAAGCCCAGATGAGTGTTCCCAGTCCCTTGAGCTCTCCTGTTTACAACAACTGGGGAATTCAGAATTTAAATAACTGATTTATACACACAACCCAAGAATTCCTGGATAGACTCGAAACTGTGTCTTCACTAATATGTCCCGCTGGGGATGGATGGTTTGCAATGAGGACTTTTGGGTATTAATTAACAGCAACCTTGATTGCATCATGGCTTCTGAAATATTGAAAGGAAGTTACAGGGACTTTTCAATAACATGGACCAAATTGTTCCCTGGTGTAACTCCTCTCCCTTCATTACTGTTAATCAGGTCCATTGTGCACTCTCAAAACTCTGTAGCTTCTCAATAAAATGTGTGCTAAAAATACAACTGTCAAAAGGAGAACACAGAAGGATTGCTACTACTGTCACCAGTCCATGCTTCACATGGCCCAGAGGCACAGTTCCAACACGGATGCTAGACTCAGAGGCTAGATCTACCCTACAAGTTTATTTCAAAATAAGTAATTTCCAAATAATAACTCTTGGAATAACTATTTTGGAATAATGTGTCCACACTACAAATCCCTGTTGAAATAGTGCAGAGCTAGATTTAAATAGCCTCTCCAAACTCATTGGAGACTGAATTGCAATTAAAACCCCTCCCCACAGGAAACCACTTCCTATAGTTGCTTCCTGAGGCTAGCTGAGGCTCCTTGTTAAATGGGCTCCTCTACACCATTGCCTGCCTCCTCGAGGAACAGCAAACACCCCACCGTGTGCTTTGGTTACCCTTGTGGCCATCACAGCACTTCTGCCATGGAGCCAGACCTGCTTCAAAGTGCTCACTGGCTCTTAGACCTCCTGCTGCACCTCCTGGCGCAGTTCATGCGGGCTGCCCTTGTGGCACTGCTTGAGGATGATAACCAGCCTGCCATGGAAAGGAGCCAGCTAGATCAGCTTCGCTCTGTGCTGCGCGCATGCTGAGTCTGTCAGTGGTGGTGTTCCACAGAGGGAAAACGTCTATTCCTAGCCACTGGAGGAGAGGGGGAAGGGTATTGGGAAGGTGTGAGTGAGTGGCAGATGCCACTTACAAGACAGAGTGCTACTGGTGTCCCCTCCACTTCCTTCCAACCAACAATTTCCCATGCAGGGGCTCCAGTGTCCTCCACCTTGCCATGCTTACCCGGGAGTGGTTGCTGCCCCTAAAGAGCATGTATGAGCCTGTGCTGTGTGTTTCCATGACCTCAGACTCCTTAGTGATGATTTGCAGTGGGAAGGCGTCCCAACTCGGAGTCTGGTGTAAGGCAGATCTATGCAGAACCCTTGTGAGAAGAAGCGACTGGTTCCAGTGTGGCAGCTTCATGAGTCTGTCTTCTCTCAACTGGAGCTCCATGTGCACAGGCTGTGCGGCCTTCAGGCCGAGAAGGCCAAGCGAGGAGCACGCAGCCTCTCACTGCCTGCCACCTCCTCCCATATTTGTCAAGGGGAAGTAATGGAACTCACCTGGCAGGCCCTTATTGAGAGCATCTGAACCCTGAGAGACATCCTGTGAGGGGGGTCCTGGCTCCATGTTGATGATCACCTCCTGGGTGATGGGCATGGTATCAGTCCTGGCCTCATCTTCATCATTTTCCTCATCATCCTCCTCCACAGCCCTGCCCTCTTGGAGGCTGATGACGGCCATGTCCAGGCCAGAGCTGATGACAAGAGAAGGGGAGGTGACCTGTTCCACTCCCAGAATGGCATCCAGGTGAATGTAGATGGGGTAGCTCTGGGGTGATGCTCCAGATTGAGAACTTCTCTCTCTGGCTTGGTGTAGGGCTGGAGGAGCACCTTAATCTTCACCCTGACCTGGTCCGGAGTGCAGCTGTGCCCCTTCTGTACCACACTGGTAGCCATCTGGCCATACACATCATGTGGTGCAGAGAACCTGGAGATATGACTCCTCACCCCAGATACTGAGGAGATACAAGATCTCTGCAGCCGTCTTCCCCCTCCTCTACCCCTGACAAGGGGCTTTAGAGCTAGCTGCACACTTGCGTGCAGCTGTGGGGGGCTCACTGGGAGTTCTGGGGCTGCCATGGCAGCAGGGAAGGGAGAGTAGGGTGTTGTTATGTGGTACGGGGCTGGCAGTGCCCGTATGTACGTTAAAGGCTGCAGGGGAAGGGAAGCTACAGAGTTTTGATGATTTTGAAATAAAAGGTTTGCTGTGTGGCTGCTCACCTTGTTATTTCAAAATAACATGAGCTTTTTTCAAAATAACTCGGTAAGCGTAGACGTGCCCAAACACAGGGCTGGGGTACTGGGTTTAGAGCCCTGGTCCATTATTGTCAAAGACTCTATCACCACAGCCTAATTAAAGGAGGGGGGGGGGAAGCAAAGAAGGTAGAAACCACTAAGTGGTACACCTCTAGCACTAAGCTGTACTATTCTTTCTTTCAAATTTAAAAAATGTATTTTGCGGTCCATGGCAATGGGGACTAACCAGCAGAGTCAGGACTGTACAGAAGAGAGGGATCCTTTTGTTCAAATGTCTCAATGAATTGGACTTTGACAACATGTCGACAACAATCAAAGTTCTATAGAGAAATGTAAGAAAGAGGAGGTGGGAGGAGGAGGTTGAAAAGGCCTTTTCCCTCTTTTGCAGAGGAAGGGATTTTCAGGATGGAGGAGACGATGAATAGGTAGGAGTAGTAGTCACGTATCACCGATGGGGTGTTCTCACGGGTCTCCTGTTCCATCCGTGATGATAACCATTCACTTCCGTACATATGCTCCTCTGTGTGTTGTCTTGGCTTGCCCAGGGAGTCTTTAGAGCAGAGTCCGAGAGAGCCACCAAAGACCACAAAAATCACAGGTGGATTGATGGCATCAGGCCAGGTTTATTGAAGCACAGTAATAGCTTTCCTCAACGAGATGTCTACAGCTAGGCTAAGATTATGTGCCCATAATAATGGACACAATTCAGTCAATGCCACGAATGAGACACTGCCCCGTCGGCCAGACAATGACAGCTTTTGGGTGTTCACTTTCGCCCACATGTACAATCAAGTTACACATCACTCCTGATGTATCCAGTTGCCATCCTCTGATGTTACCTGTATCGACCCATTCCCTCGTACATAGACGTTCGATCACTATCTGTCCTGCTATCACTTTAGACCCTGTCCTGAACCTGGGGCAGTTTGTTTCTCTCATCCATGCAGAGTGTATTCCTATTGAGATGTTTCTTCACAAAGTGTCCTGTTACAAACCCTTTGGAATGTGCTTATTTAAAACAGAGCTTTTACCTTATTTATCTTTGTTTTAATGGTTTGTTTGTTTTTAATTGCTTTCTCTTTTGGAAGTTTCTGTAAAAACTATAACTTCTAATTGTAACACAGACAGAGAGAGAGTCAAAGAGAGTAGAGTTGAGGGAAAGAGGAGGTTGAAGAGAAACAGAAACGTAGTGAGACATGTGCCAAGAGACATTTCCATCTGTCAGAAAATACGTCAGTTCATCTCTATTTTACAATATGCTAAAATGTACCTTTCACACTCCATGCCTGTGTCTGAAAGCAGCCAGTTTCTGAATAGCTGTTCTCAGGGCCTGACTGACCTCCTTGTTCCTCAGGCTGTAGAGGACAGGGTTGAGCAAAGGTATCAGGATTCCGTACAAGACAGATAATGATTTGTATAGGAGTGGGGGAGGGTTAAACTCTGGAACCACATATGTTATAATTATGCACACATTGTAAACTGCAACCACAATGAGGTGAGAGGAGCAGGTGGAAAAGGCCTTTTGCCTCCCAGTGCTGGAGGGGATTCTCAGGATGGAGATGATGATACAAATGTAGGATGCCAGGGACAGTAGAAAATTCATAATTGTCAATATGATAGACACATAATTTGTCCCCATTGCCAGTTTGTCGGCATGACCACAGAATGGGCTTATGGGTGCAAAATCACAAAAGAAATGATCAAATTCTTTGGGACCACAGTATGTTAATTGCAAAATTAACATTTCCAGCATGATACTGTACAAAATGGCAATTATCCAGGCCCATGCCACCATGTGGCAGCAAACCCTGCCGTTCATCAGAGCAGGGTAACGGAGGGGATGGCAGATCGCTAGATACCGATCACAACACATTGCTGTGAGCAGCTGGCATTCTGCAGTGGAAAGGATAACATAGAAATGGAATTGCACAATGCAGTTCTGTAGAGAAATAGTTCTGTCCCCAGTCACGAGACTGGCCAGCAGCCTGGGCAGGGTGGTGGAGACGTAGCAGATTTCCACAGTGGACAAACTGGCCACAAAGTAGTACATGGGGGTGTGAAGGTGCCGATCGGCCAATACTAACACAATGATGAGGAGATTCCCAGCCAAAGCCACCAGGTAGATCACTAGGAACAGCAGGAAGAGGAGGGGCTGCAGTTCAGGGCCATTCCCAAATCCTACGAGGATTAGTTCTACAATGGGCGTTTGATTTCCTCCTTCTGCATTCTCCATAATTCATATCTAGAAACGCAAAAGTATCAGCTGTGAGATGTCATTCCCAACTGAGGTAACATGCACTAGCTTTGATCGAATGAGCAAGGTAAAATTAGCAATGAGTACAGAGCAGCAGAGCCTAGTTTGGGACACACACCTGTGTATGTACACTGGACCCCAGATGGAATTGGGTTGGGGCAGTTAGTCTGTGCTGCCGAAGTTACACTATTTTTAACACAAGGCTCAGTCAAAAGTTGTTTGTGCCAATTTAAGGGAGCAAGGAATAACCCTTTACTATGTTGAACACAGATATACCACATAAGACAAAAACCAAAGTATCAATGAGGCCACAGTTTGCCGAAGGTCTGTCCAACTATCCGCTATCACAGCAGATGACCATAAAATTAATTGGACCATTTGAAAGATGCAGCTGAGAAACAAAGACAGAAAAAAAAAGCCTACCATAAAGAGCCCGTGACACTGGTCTCAGAAAATTGCAGGTAAATTGAATCAGGTTTATGTGGATTTACAGAAGCAGAACTGAGATCCGAAACCAAACCCATATAAAGAAATATAAGTGAAATAAAAAAGAAAAAAAAAGAATCTATTTAGGATTTTCATCCAGAAGGGAGAAAGTGCCTGGAGAAAAATGAAAAATGGGAGAGATGTAGAGACAGGAGACAAAATTTGAGAGATGGTGACAGTTTATTCCTTCAAATTTTATGAGCATTTTATGAACAGATCTGTTTACATCCCTGCTACTCGCGCAAAAGTGTCACTGACATTGGGCCTTTCTTGATTTTCCTCTCTACACTTCCAATGTATCTTATCTGCGAACCTCTTCTTCCACAGACGTATTTTGTGCCCACAGACACTAGATCTACACCAGGAGTGGCAATGGTACGTGGGTATCGGTGCCACATAAATGTGTGACAGAAACACTGAAATCTAGAAAAACAGGCACCAACACAAAGGGCCCATTCAGGGATCTCTCCTGCGGAAGGATGAGGTATAAAAGGGAGCAGGGATGGACAGCAAGGACAGGGAGACATTGGGAGCAAATATTTGTACTACGAGAAATAACAGTCAGATGTGAGATGAGGGTGGTTGTTTTTGAAGAATTTATTGAAAGGATTATTAGGGGTCGGCGTTCCTTGCTCGCTACACTCAGTATTCACTGTCTCCGGGGGAGCAGACAAATGTATATTTTAGATAAAGGTGATTATTTTTGAAGAATTTAAAGAATTACATGTCTGAAGAGCCAAGCATTTAAGGATAAAGAGAATTGCGCCTCTAAATATCTAGGCAAGGGTTTTTTAGAGATGTGATTTTATAATCTTCTGCCACAAATTAATTCAATGTTTAAAATAAGGTCCAGCAGACACATGTACTACTCTAATGCACAGTGCTCAATCTGTACTGTTTTTGCCAGTAAATCCAGATCCTGGCAGTAGGTAGGTCCAGGTTGTCACATGCCTGTTAAACGGCTTCGTTAGCACTTAATGACTCAGTGTTATGCTAATATGTGGGTCAAGCTGAAAAATGTTTTTCTCTTTTAGTATAATAGATCCATTCAGAGGGAACACTCTGGGCTGCTGCGGGAGCCCAGAGGGTCAGAACAGAGATAGGAAGGGCCGAGGGGTTGAGCTCTAAGACCCAGGGGAGACATTGCCTCCCATTGCCTCTAACACCAGCCCCCAAATTGGAGTTTCCTCTTCTTCGCCTTCCCCCTGCCCATATGCCCCATGTCTGCAAAGCAAGGGACAGAGGCCAGAGGTTAGGAGCCAGAGAACTCAGGTGGTCTGCTCTGAACTTCGTGGTGTATGTTAAAGACACTGTCTCTCAAACACTTCTTTAGCAATCAGCACAGACACAGACACAGACACACACACACAGACACACACACATTCTTTGTGTCTCTCTGTGTGTCACACACAAACACTCTTGTGGGGTCTCTCACACAAGCACACACACACTGTTTTTTTTTATACTCTCACATATACCTCTCCCACACACACTTTGTCTCTCCCTCACACACATACAAATAGTGACTTGTTCTGTCTCTTTCACACTCACCCCCAACACTTTCATGTGTGGTTGCTGTTACTTCCCAACACATACATGAATTGCCTTTAATTGTATGCTTTCAAACAGCTCTCATCGCTTATTGACTGCTCTGGGCATTTCACAATTTTTCTGCACTGTCATGCTCAGTTGGAATTCTCTAGGGAGTGGGTTCTGAAATGCTGAGCCAGTCTTGGATGGAGTATGAATTTCTGTGTTAATATTCAGAAAAATATTGATACCATAGACAGGGCTGTTTTTCTCCTGGGGGCATATATCTACACGGTACCTCAGTATGGGCACATTCAACAAAATTCTCTCCACACAGACATGGAAAAACAATAAAGTAAAGGGAATGTTGATGTCAGGGAACATGCTGGGTACGTGGGATGGGAAAGGAGGAGGTGGATATCTGTATTGTTAAACATAAATGATCTCCCAAGTCTAGGACCCCAGAGCTGTACCACCCTGCTCTGGTCAAGTTGCTGATCAGTTTGAGTGAATTGCCGAGTTTCCCCTCCCTCACTGTGGAGAGGAATAAGCCCTCATCTTCACTTTAAAGGCACATTAGATTACTCTGCAAATGAGTTCATTAATTAAGAAAGGTTAAATTAAGTGATTATAAAGGCTATCTAAGAGAGTGAAGCAGTTTACGGGAAAGAAGCAAAACTAGAAATTAAGTACAACGCGCTGGTTACATTGACTGTGAATGAGCATTTCCTCACCCTGACGGAGGAAGCAGGCAGTCGGGCAGATCTCTCAAGGCACAGGCGCCATTGGCTTTGCAGCTCGGAGCCTTGGGTTTCCAGACACAGGCTGGAATGTCCTTTAGTCTTGGTCAAGCATGTTCCCCCAGCTCATTCTGTATTTCCCTCCTGTTTTCAGGAGTCCTCTTGTGCGGGGATCAAAAATCAACGGATGAGATCACTCCCTGCCTTATATAAGGTGAGGGAAGCCTTTGTTTTCAAACTTGATTCCCACATCAGTGTGTGGCAAAATACAGAAGTCCCAAGATGGAGTCCAGCATCACTTATCCTGGTCCCCTGCCCTGGGAGAGTCACAGCAACCATTATTTACAGGCTCTCTGGAGTGTCACTGGCAGCCTAACCTGGTGGGAGATAAACTTCTCCTCAGGCCTATTGATTCCCCTAATGACTCATTAACATGAACAGGCCCTTCCCAAATGCCTATCTCCAATGAAAGTGTCTTGCCAAGTGGGAGCTACCCAGGTGTATTCACTCCTACCCAATCTAAGCTTACAGAGGGATGAAGAAAGCAATGATGAGCAGCAGATGAAACATGAGAAGTTTTAGTGCTGCACCTATTGCTTAGGCCTGGAGCATGTGTCCACTAGGAAATGGGTCAAAGTGTCATCACGGTTTATGATACTTAGATTGAAGCAAAAGCCTCTGGATTCATGTCAGTGAAAAGCCCAGCAGAGTGATCCAAGCCCCTTGCACTTGCCTGTCTGCAACAACTGGGGAATTCAGAATTTAAATCACTGATGTGTAAACACAACCCAAGAATTCCTGGATGGACTCTAAACTGTGTCTTCAGTAATATATCCCACTGGGGTGGACGGTTTGCAAAAAGGACCTTAGGCGATTCATTAACAGCAACCTTGGTTGTATGTTCTGAAATATAGAAAGGAAGTTGTAGTGAGTTTCCACAGCATGGACCAAATTGTTCTCTGTAGTAACTCCTCTCTTTTCATTACTGTTACACCAGGGCTATGTCTGAACCCAGGTGATTTCTATCACAGAGAATCTGAGTTCTGTTCTGATAACAGAAATGCACCAGAGAAAATGGAATTGCTCTTTATTTACACCGGCGTTATTGAGAGGAAAATCTGGGCCATTGCTCACTCTCCAAACTCTACAGATGGTGGAAACAAACACAGGTGGAACTGGGATTAGAGCTCTGCTCCTTTATCGCTAAAGACTGAGGGTTAGAATGCGCAGATAAAACCTGGTGAGATTTTGAAATGCAGCAGGGGGATTAATACACCAAATGGACTCTGGCTTTTAGCAACTATAGGTGCCTAAATCCCAGAATCTGGTCCCAGTGGGATTCTTTAAACCTCCACTCAGCTGCTCCCAAATTCTGTAAGCATCTAACCTCAATTTACAGCTTGCTCTCTGCAGTCTGATTTGCTATGGGTTTTAGGTTTCTGTCTCTGGGCATGTCTCTGGGCCTCAGACCAGGGGCAACACCCAAGCCTTTTTATCTACAGTCTCAACATCTAAGACATTCTTGTAACCCTAATAGCAATATGGAGCAAATCTATGAGCCAGGTGACCTGGTTTAGTCTCCAGCTGTGAGGCTGGCAGCTCTGAGCTACTGAAGCCCAGGAAAAGGCTGGCATCAAGCCTGCCAGTGTCACACAAGTCATCCTGTGTCTGATCTGCCAGCTAGTTTGATCCAGACAAATACATAAATCCTCACTCTTTTGTGTAGTGCTGGCTTGTTTATCACCTGCCAGCATTACGTATTTCCAGCACTCTTTCTGAGTGACCCATGCATACATCACACAGTGGTATTCATGGCCAGGAGGTCCTCGCTTTTCCTTTGATGCCTCACAAGCTGCTGGTTGGCTAAATATCCTGATAGTAGTCATGTGTGTGTGCCCTTTGTCACATGCTGTACGAGGGCTGCTGGGGTGCACAGGGTAAAGGAGACAGATGCTTGGAGGAGGGGAAGAAGCTGCAGAGGAACAGAATGAGTATGTCTCTGTCTTATTTAGCTGCCTTCTGGGCCTACTTGTACAGCTCGTGTGCCTCTCCACCAAGCTTGGCTCTGGTTCTCCACTGGGTTTTATGAGCATCCAAGGCCGATACGTCTGTGTGTGTAGGTGACTCCTGAGCCTTGGTGGGGAAGGACAGAGAAACAGTGAGGGAGAGGGGTGCATGGACACTCAATATTTGGATGATGGGGTGGAGCATACAGCTATGACATCAGAGATAACAAGGATGGAGGAGGACAGGAATGAAGTAATCAGAAAAACAAGTGGAGAGTTGCCCTGAAATCAATAAAGGGCAATGCAGGGAGGTGTGAGGTGCTCCACTGAGGAAGGAAAAATTAAAGGCAGCTGTACCACAGTCGGTGTAACTGGCACAGCAGCCGCACTGCAGAAAAAGAGCCTCAGTGCAGCACAAATGGGCTTTGAGTCAACAGCACCCTGCTGCCATGAGAGAGCCTAACACCGTTCTGGGCTGTGTGAACAGGAGTGTCACATGTAAGACAGTTGAGAAAGTTGTGGACAAAATGCCAAGAGTCCAGATAAAAACAACCAGAGTGATCAGAAATTCAGAAACCATGGCCTATGCCAGGGGTGGCCAACCCGTTACAGACAAAGAGCCAAAATAGTGGTGGATACAGCGCAAAGAGCTGAGGAAAAAAGTTGTTCAGCAAAAAAAAAAAAAAAAAAAGGCATCCCTTTTAAGAGCAGAGCAGGCATTGCCCTTTTAAGTCTGCCATTTTGAAGGTGGCCATTTTGATGTCTGCACCGGCATCCCATGCAGACAGAAACACGCGAGCCATGGATGCAGTTGCAGGAGCCGCAATTTTTTCATTGAAGAGCCGCATAAGGCTGATGAGCCACGGGTTGGCCATCTCTGGCCTTTGCAGAAAGGGTGATTGAGAGGGACATTTCAGTCAGAAGACCAGAAAGTTGAGGGCACGATAGCCATCCTCTGGGACGATATTAAACAGGACAGTGATCAATTGTTCTGCATGTAGAGTGAATGTAGGAGAAGACGGGAAGGATTGAATCTATCCCACAGGAGGGTTAGGTAAGATATGAAGGAACAGTTTCTAACTATGGATAGCTAAGCTCTGGAGAACGTGACCTAGGGATTCTAGGAATCTCCGTCACTGGAAATTTGAGCGATGAGTTGGACGGACACCTGTTCGGAAGGTCTAGGTTTAAGGAATCCTGCCTTAGCAGTGAGACCAGTCTAGATGGCTTCTTGAGAGCCCTTCAAGCCCTACATTTCTGTGATTCAGTACAGTGATTGGGGTGATGGGGAAAGGAGAGGCCAGTTCTCAGCCCTCCCGCTGCCTGAACAAACCCAGTGCAGCATCCCTGTGTGGCTGTTCTCAGGCTGCCCCACCCCAGACAGGCAGCTGCATCTCAGACCTAGGCACAAAACTGAGGCCCATGAATCCATTCATGTCCCCTGTTTTGGTCCAAGCCCCCATGGCATTTGATCGCTTCTCATCACGCCTGGCATCCATGTCCCTGGTGTGTGCTCTGGGCTTGGATACTGCATAGGTCTCCACAGGCTTCAGAACTAAAAGAGACCCAGAAATGAGTGGAGCTGAACTAGGGAGTATCACAAGGATGTCCAGTAAACAACTGACAGCAAAGAATGTGCCCTGTAATGAATTAGAAGGTGGTTTTTAGTTGTATCGTGCAAGTAAGGTAGTAACAAACTTCAACAGGCCTTTATTTACCAAAGGTGAAACCTCTTTACAAAGTTGCTGCTGCTCCCCTCTGTAGCTCTCACTCAGGCCTGGCCCATCTCCTCCCCCCTCCTTCCTGTTTCCTGTGCTTCCACATTCCCAACAGCCAGTGCTCCCAGTTCTAATAATTACAAGCAGCATCTAAAACACCACATTCCCTCCTCTCTTAAGAAGTTCTCTCAGTTATAAAATAAACATTGTTGTTCTAACCACAGCAGCAAATATGGAACAAGACACTAGACTGTTGGCAGAAATATGACACTGAAACCACTGTCAATACTACATAACATAGTCTCTAGTCCAGACCGGTGGTCGTCTATGTCTGATAGACCGTCTCTCGAACCCCGGTTCCAGTGCAATGTCGTGTTGTGTTGGTGCTACGGCGAAGTCATACAACGCCGACTGGGTGTTGGCCTCATCTCCTCTTGGTGCATAGGCAGGTGCAAGATAAGAAGCATTCCGTACCCGCCCATCAGAAAGTCGATAGGTGTAAGGTCCTTTCTTCTCTATGGGTATGTCTACACTACCACCCTAGTTCGAACTAGGGTGGTTAATGTAGGCATTCGAAGTTGCAAATGAAGCCCGGGATTTAAATATCCCGGGCTTCATTTGCATCTTGCCGGGCGGGCGCCATTTTTAAATCCCCTTAGGTCGAACTCCGTGCCCGCGGCTACACGCGGCACAGAGTAGGTAGTTCGAATTAGGATCTCTAATTCGAACTACCGGTACACCTCATTCCACGAGGAGTAATGGTAGTTTGAATTAGAGATCCTAATTCGAACTACCTACTCCGTGCCGCGTGTAGCCGTGGACATGGAGTTCGACCTAAGGGGATTTAAAAATGGCGCCCGCCCGGCAAGATGCAAATGAAGCCCGGGATATTTAAATCCCAGGCTTCATTTGCAACTTTGAATGCCTACATTAACCACCCTAGTTCGAACTAGGGTGGTAGTGTAGACATACCCTATGAGTTTAAGAGGAGATGTGAATTTATGGTCCCCTTTGCATAAAATTCCAGGTTTTCTTACTCTAACGAAGTAACCACACTCAAACTTCGGTTCCTTAGCACCCCACCGTTTGTCTGTGAAAGCCTTATACTTTGCTTGCTTCTGTTCAACTTTTTTTCTCACAGCATCCTCATTTGGCGCATCAGGTCTTGTCTTTAACAATCCAGCAATGTTCAGTTTAGTATTTATCTGTTTTCCATGCAGTAACTCTGCGGGTGATCTTTGCGTTGTGGCATGTCGTGTAGCCCTGTAAGCATGCAAAAAATCAGTAGTGAAGGTTATCCATGAGTGCCCTTCCAGTTTAGCTGTTTGCAAACTCTCTTTCAAACTTCTGTTAAACCTTTCGATTTCCCCACTGGTTTGAGGGTAATACAGGGACGATCTTCTATGTAAAATGTTTCTCTCTGCTAGAAAAGTTTCAAATTCCACGGAAGTAAATTGACTACCATTGTCTGAAACCAGTTCTTTGGGGTTACCTTCCCTGCTAAAAACTGTAGAGAGGAACTTAATTACTGTAGCAGAAGAAATTTGCGATGTAAACGCCACTTCAGGCCATTTACTGAAATAGTCTATTAAAGTAATGGCATAATGACAGTCAATTGGAGCAGTATCAAGAGGTCCTACGATGTCAATTGCAACTTTTTCCCATGCAGAATCCAGAAGAGGAACAGGATGTAATGGCGGGGTACATGTCACTGCCGTCTTATCATGCATTTGGCAAGTGACACAGGATTTTATGATTGCTTCAGTGTGTAATTCTTCTGGCACAAAGTAGCCGGTGTGTACCTTGTAGCACATAGCCATCAAGCAAAGAAAGTTCATCCTGAATTCTAAAATAAGGCAGCAAAACTGGGTCAAGGTTTTTAGGGTTACTGGGCCATCTCTTTGTCAGAAATTCCTGTAGCTTTTGTTGAATTGGACATGCTGAACAAGCAGCTTGGAATTGCTCTATTGTAACTGCAGTAAGAATGCTTGTAATAAGCGCAACTGCTTCATCCTCATCCTCCGGTGGACCATCTGGTGAAGACAAAGGCAGGCAAGAAAGGCAATCAACTATCACATTTTGGTTTCCAGGCTTATATTCCAGTTCATAACTGAAAGAGATTAGCCTTGCAGACCATCTAGCAATACGATTCCCTGCTCTTCCCAGTCCTTTTGTGGTTAGCAATGTTGTCAAAGGGCTGTGGTCTGTGCGCAACTTGAACATGCGGCCTCACAGGTAAGTTCTCCATTTTTCAGTAGCCCAGACACAAGCAAGTGCTTCTTTTTCAACTGTAGAATATTTTCTCTCAGCATCACTCAGTGTCCTTGAAGCAAATGCAGCAGTCCTCTCCGTGTTGTCCTCGTGAAGTTGTGTGAGGACAGTCCCAAGTCCATAATCAGAAGCATCAGTAGTCACAACTGTGGGCAATGCAGAACTGAATAGTGCAAGTACTGGACCATGTACAATCAAGTCTTTTACAGTTTCCAAACTAGCTTGTGCGACCGTTGTCCACACCAAGGTTGAACTTCTCCGTAGTAATTCTCGTAACGGTTCAATGACAGAAGCATAATTGGGAATGAATTTTGCATATCAGGAGGTTAGACCCAAGAAGGAACGTAAGGTTTGCAAATCTGATGGAGGAGGAGCATTTGAAATTGCTAGGATATGATCTGGACCAGGTTTTAGTCCAGCCGGTGAAATTGTATGCCCCAGAAAGGAGAGTTCTGTTTGTCTAAATTTGCATTTACACATATTGAGCTTGAGGCCTGCTGTGCTGATGCAGTTTAGTACAGACTGCAGGTTATTGTCATGCTCCTCAGAAGTATTTCCAAACACGATAATATCATCCAGATAGCACTGAACTCCATGTTGATTCTTCAGAATCAATGACATCATTTTTTGGAAAGCACTTGGGGCAGATGCAAGACTGTATGGAACCCGTTTAAAATGAAATAGTCCCTCATGTGTAATAAATGCTGTGAGGTCTCTGCTATATTCATGCAACATAACCTGGTGGTATGCGCTCTGCAAATCAAGAGTAGAAAACATCTTTGCTCCATGGAGTTCTGCAAATACTTCTTCAATGTGAGGAAGAGGGTGGCTGTCAATCACAATAGCTTTATTTGCCTCCCTTAAGTCCACACAAAGGTGAATGCCTCCATCCTTCTTCTGTGTCACTATTATAGGTGAAACCCATTCCGAAGAGTCAATCTCTTCAATAATGTCCTTTTGAACCAGTTTTTTAAGTTCCTCTGAAACAGCTTCCTTGACTGAAAATGGTAAGCGCCGTAACTTCTGTCATATGGGCATCACATTATGTCGCATTTTAACTTTATGTACAAACCCATAAGCACAGCCAAGTTTCTCCTCAACCTGGTCTTGGGTCCCAGCTGACACTGGTGTGTGTACTGCAAGAGTGCTTTGTTGAGGAAGATCAATTCATTCATTAACTACCGTGAGGTTTAAAGCAGCCAATAAATCTCTGCCAAGGATAGGAGTGCCTTTGTGGACAATGTAGAACTCTGCAGTTACACAGCAATCACCAAAAGTCGCTGTTGCTGGCAGGCAGCCATGTACTGGAATTTGGTTTTTCAAATAGCACACCAAGTGAAGTTTGGGTTCAGTAAGAGGCACATCTTTAAAGTAATGCAAATATATGGAATCAGGTAGTATAGGTACAGATGAACCAGTATCCAACATTAGCTGAATAGGATATGATTTGCCTGAAGGGGTGGCAGAAACATTTACAGTGCATCTTATCTGTTCTGGAATATGTGCAGTAGTGACTTTGTCCACACTCAGCACAGTAACATCTGGTATTGTAACTGCATGCACCTGTTGATTGGACTGGCTACTGTGGGAGACCTTAGCAAAATGCCCAATCTTTTTGCAGTGATTGCACTGAGCTTCTTTTGCAGGACATCTTGTGCAGCTTGCAAGGTGTTGTGGGGATCCACAGTGAAAGCATGCTTTTGCTGTGCTTTGAATTTGCAGATTCTGTGGTTTTTCATTAGTTTTCCCCTTGTGATTGTTTGTCTGCAGCAATCGCAGACTTTTCTGCAAAGGAGTCACAGCCTGGACTGGGCCTCCTGTATCCAAGCTCATTATTTTGGCTTCTGCTATAGCTGACTCAATCTGGATAGCAGTGGTTATTGCTTTTTCCAGTGTAAGTTGTGGTTCTAGAAGCAAGCATTCTCTTACACGAAGCATGTTTGTTTTCTCAATGAGCTGGTTGGTCTCTAATCATCTCATCTACCATATTCCCAAAGTCACACGTTACAATTAGACTCCCTCAGAGAAGCAACCTGCTGCGTTGTAGTCTCCCCTGGTTTCTGCTCACGCTGGAGAAATCTGTAACGATTAGCTACTACATTCACTTTTGGCACAAAAAAGTTCTTTAATGCAGTGAGTGCAGTCTCATATTTATCATCTGCAAGCAGAAAAGTGTAAAATATACGCTGCCTTTCTGCTCCAAGGCAGTGGATTAGCAGAGCACACTTTCTTACTTCAGAAATCTCTGTAGCACTGATTGCAAGCAGGTAAGTCTCAAACATATGGATCCAGGCAGTAAAAGCAATTGGAGGCTCACCTGGCCTTTGCAGAAAGGATGCAGGTGGGTTCAGAGGCAGAAGATCCATCCTCATTGCCAAAATGTTGTGTCATGCAACCAAGGTGCTAACAAACTTCAACAGGCCTTTATTTACCAAAGGTGAAACCTCTTTACAAAGCTGCTGCTGCTCCCCGCTGTAGCTCTCACTCAGCCCTGGCTCATCTCCTCCCCCCTCCTTCCTGTTTCCTGTGCTTCCAGAGTCCCAACAGCCAGTGCTCCCAGTTCTAATCATTACAAGCAGCATCTAAAACACCACATTTTTGTATGTATATACAAAGGACAGTTCTGAATGCAGCTGTAGTTGATAAGATGTTAGTAACTACCAGTGTTTAAAGGCAATATTTGTTTTAACAGATGTGTTCTCTAATCAGCATAGCTGCAAAACATTGAGTGACGTACTCATTAAAGTCAGCCATTTAGTGCTAGTTGTGGTCACAGACAGTCCCAGTGGTGAGGAACTTTTCAGAGGCATCATTGGCTTTTGGAATCAAACTGAATCAAACCATAAAGAAGAGTTTATCTGTTTTACCCCAGCATAGGAGCATCCTTTCCATGTTGCTGGGCCCGCCCCGAGGATGCTGGTCACAGAGACGTTCACTGTCCAGGGCTCTGTGGTGTTGATCTCATGCCTGGAGACAACCTCAATACCACCGTTGTAGGAAGGGAGCCCTTTGCTCAACACTCCAGATGGAGGATCCACACTCAGCGCTGGCTGGGGAGGGGGATCTGTGAGGAGTAGGAAAGGGGATGGGTCAGCAGGGGCAGAGCAGGGGACAAAGTGAAGCTGGTGCCCAGAATTTAGTTTCCTCAGAGCCAACCTGCATTCTGTCTCCACAGCCTCTTGCTTCACCTCAGGACCCTGAAGGTTTCCACACAGAAATGAGCAAAAGCTGGGCTAGGGGGCGGGGTGGCTTCCCTCAGACTCAGCTGTGCACAAGGTCAGGGGATCAGCCCACACGACTCTGGGCTCCCTCTTCCCACGTTGTTTTTCCACAGCCTGGTCTGGGGGCAATTTTGAAACAAAGGATCCCCCCCTTTGCCAGAGCTATATAAGGCAGGGAGTGGAATCAGCCGTTTTCACTCCCCACACAAGAGAATGCCGGGAAGGGGCTGAGGAAGACAGACTGACCTGGGGGAAATGCAAGTTGTGCCTTGAGAACGTGCCAGACGGCCAGTGCCATCCCTCCAGGTGAGAATCTTCGTTCCTCCCGACTCTGCCCCGTGTGTTCTGCAGAGTTTGTTTGGTTAGTTGCTGATAATCTGCTTTGCTGTCCCTGATAACCACGTCTATCTACTGTTTGTAGTTAATTAACTTGTGTCTAGTGTTACCCAAACCAGTGAGCCTTTAAGTGAAACGTGGGGGGGGGGGGAAATTCCCCCCTCAGTTAGCACACGTGGGCATTTTCCTCTTCATGGTGAGGGGTGCGAACAGGATAACAGATTCCTCCCTGTTGGTGGTTTGACCTGGCTCAGGTGGTGCAGCCCTGGGGTGGTACCCTGGGCTGACGGTGGTTCCCTCTACTGTAGCTTCCCACAGCAGTGTCCAGTCAGTCCTGTTGTGTGGGTGTGGGGGGAAGTGCGGGAATGGGACCTTGTCTGCAGCTGGCCACAGCAGCACAGTGCGAGCGGGATCCCAGGCTGGGGGCTCAGAGGCTCAGGGGATCCCCAGCTCCAGGTGGAACCTTGGGGGCCAGCCCAGCCCAGACGAGCTGGAGGGAAACTTGCCTAGGACAGAGCAACGGGTGACTCTCAGATGTAGAAAATGAGAACGGCCAGACTGGGCCGGTCCAAAGGTCAGATCTGTATTTCCCCTCAACCTCCCATCCAAAACCAGCCCTCTGCCATGTCGATTACTGTTGTGCTAGTAGATACAAAAGGGAAACCAAACTGTACTTTACCTCAGAACATCCTGCATCTTATATTTATCAGTCCTTTGTAGTTCAGGGAAACATGCTCAGTCATTGGGTAGGGTTGTGTGTGTGAGTGTGTGTGCGTGTGTGTGTGTGTGTGAGTTCCATTACAGCCGCGTTTCTCAAACTGTGGGATCTGAGTTTCCCCTCCTCAGCAGCAGAGGGCAGGCGTGTTTCATGAGACAGCAATCCGCCTCTGCCTTTCCCATCCTACATGCGCAGCCCTGTCCCTCTCATTGATGTGTCTGTGCAGAATAAATTTGATTATGTGCAGTAATATCAAGGTAATGTGTCTGTGCACACTTTGTCAGAGCCCCCACCGCAGGAAATAATATCAATTTTATAAATTTGCCGTAGTGATAATTACTGCATCCAGGACATGTCAGGAGTTGTAGAATTCACCACTTAAAGAGATAAATGGAAGTACGAGAGAGAGAGAAACAAACTGAGGAATTGCACAATCCAGTTAGGAAACTGCTAGAACAGTTTGGAAGAATTGAATTCAATTGAATAGATGGGCCTTTCGGGAAATTACAAGAACACCTCAAGTATGTTTTGGGAAGTGTGTGTGAAGGAGACTCTGTGTGTGTGTGTGCGTGCGCGCGCATGATTTAATTGAATGGTGTATGAGTGTGTTTTTGCAGACTATGTTTGTAAGATACATAAAGTGTGTATGGTTGTTTGAGACACTGAGTGATAAAGTGTGTGTAGATTGGAGGGAACACGCCCTCCCTTGAAAGAGCTCCTTGCTGTTTTAACAAAGACCTGAAATGTGGGTGCCTATGAGACCATCAGGTGCCCAACTCTCTTTCACCCTGATAGTAGGTTGGTGCCTAAATCTCTTAGTTTCCCTTAAAACAGCTGATGTTAACGAGTTGAGTTTTTCTTCATGTGGCCTCTGTATGGAGTGCCAGGCCTAGGGATCAGAATGACCTGGATGTTTTAGCCAAGAATCTTTGAAATCTTTCAAATTGGGAACATTGAATTTTTTCCTCCTATAAAGCAACTGTGAGTTCCACCTGTAAATCCTCATGTAAACCTCATACAATTGATCCTGGAGTATCTCAGATCTAGTAACAGCCCACAGTGTGCATTTAGGGCAGAGTCCTTTTCTGTTTCTCAGCTGCATCTTTCAAATGGTGGAATTTTGTTTCTTTATATCTCCTGCAATATTGCATATTCGCTAGACCTTCCTATTGAACCTTGTGTCCTGGTTTTTGTCTTACAGGGTATAACACAACCTTTGATTAAGTTCTGGTGCTAATCATAGCAGTGTAACCTCAGCAGCATAACTCGCTCCCCCAACCCAATCCCACTTGAGACTCAAGGTATGCACCCAGGAGTTTGTCCGAATCCACTGCTCATACTGCTGGGTTCTTACTGCTAATTTTATGCTGCTAACTTGATCAAAGCTACTGCGTATTACCCCAGCTGGGAATGACATCTCCCAGCTGCAGGGTCAACATATCCTTGTTTGAATTTTACATGCCCTTCCTTTCCAATCCACTGACCTTTGTTATATCCTTGGCATTCACTGAAACAAACTGACATAATATTCCAAAATCCCAGTAATGGCGCAAGGCATTTTTCTGGGATGATGCTGTACCTCATTAAGGTTCCATGTACTTGCTTCTCCTATATGAAAAGCTCAATCTCTTTGGGTATGTCTACACTACAAAGTTAATTCGAAATAACAGCCGTTATTTCAAATTAACTTTAATAGCGTCTACTCAGGCAAACCGCTATTTTGAAATAAATTCGAAATAGTGGAGCCCTTATTTCGAATTTGGTAAACCTCATTCTACCAGGAATAACACCAAATTCGAAATAGCTATTTCAAATTAAGTGCTGTGTAGACAATTAATTCGAAATAGGGGGCCTCCAGCCCTTCCCAGGGAGCCCTGGTGCCACTCTGGGCACAACCAGGAAAACTTACTCTCCTCTCCCCACCCCCAGAGCCATTAAAGGGGTAGATCCTGGCCACAGTGCCTGTGCCAGCTCCAAGCCTGCCAGCCCAGAGCCAGCAGTGGCCACCGGGGCCCCAACCCAGTGGCCCCAAAACATTAGCCAGCAAGCCACTGGCAGTCAGCCCTCCACCGCTCCCCAGGAGCAGTCTGCCAGCTCCCAGGAGCCTGATACGGGCCAGAGAAGGCGTGCGCCTTCCTGGTCCAGGGTGGAGATCATGGACCTTATTCAGGTTTGGGGAGGATGCCTCCAACGTCCATGATCTCCTCACTAGATGGAGGAATGCAGCCGTCTATGGCAGGATAGCTGCCAGCCTGGCCACCAAAGGCCACCTGCGAACCCAGGAGCAGGTTAGCATGAAAGTCAAGTTGGTCCGGTGAGACCCCCAAGCCAGAGCCCTGAGCTTCCCCTCCCCCTTCCCCTTGCTTCCCCCTTCCAGCTCCCTCCTCCCAGGTTTCCCCCTCCCCTCTCCCACCCTCTCTCTTCCCCTCTCCCACCTCCTTTTCCCAGTCTCCCCAGAGGTTAATCCCCCCCCCCAGTTTTGTTCAATAAACCCAGTTTCTATTTTTGAACATACATGTCTTTTCTTTGACATCAGGAAGGGGGGCTAGGGAGGGGTAAGTGGAAGGACGTGAGGGAGCAATGGGGCACGAGCCCCCGGTGGGGAGGACTGGGGAGGCTCTGAGGGCTCCTTGGGGTGGACGCTCTCCCACAGGGCCTCCTGGATCCTGACAGCCCCCCGATAGACCCCCCGGACGGCAGCCTGCAGCAAGTGCAGCTGGGCTGATGGCAACGACCCCACGAGACGCACCGGCGTGCCCAGGGGCAGCTCTGGCTCCATGTGGCCGAGTGCTGTGGTGTCCCGAGTGCGGGCACTCAGGGCACTCCAAGACAGGACTGCTTTGCTGTCCCTCATCAAGGTAGACAAGCAAGCGGGGAACCCTGAGAACTGTTTGTCCGGGGTGCGGGTAGGGTTCCTTTAAGCACGGAGCTCAGTTAGCCTCAGGCAGCAGCCCCATCTATGTCCTAACCTTATGCCCTGCCGGCACTGGTTCTGGCCAGCCTTAACTTCGGTTCAGGGTCCACTCAGTGTGGACATGCTATTTCGAAATAGGTTTTTGTGTATAGATGCGTTATTTCAAATTAGCTTAATTTGAATTTCCTATTTTGAATTAAGTTAATTCGAAATAGCACTGTAGTGTAGACATACCCTTGGTGAAATGGGTCTTCCTCTGCTCATGGACAACTTCATTTTCCATGTGGAAAGACCAAGTGATCCAGATTTCTGGCCACGTAGCCAACAGCACAACCTGTCTGAAGGTGCTACCTGAATATCTGATGCTTTTCTATTTCTAGATATGAATTATGGAGAAAGCAGAAGGAGGAAACCAAACACCCATCATGGAACTGATTCTTGTGGGCTTTGGGAACAGCTCTGAACTGCAGCCCCTCCTCTTCCTGCTGTTTCTAGTGATTTACATTGCGGCTGTGGCTGGGAACCTTCTCATTGTTGTGCTAGTGGTGGCCGATAGGCACCTTCACACCCCCATGTATTACTTTGTGGCCACCTTGTCTGCTGTGGACATCTGCTACATCTCCACCACCCTGCCCAGGCTGATTGGAGGTCTCATGACCGGGGACAGAAACATTTCTCTTCAGAACTGCCTTGTGCAGTTTCACTTCTACACTAGCCGCTCCAATGCAGAATGTCTGCTGCTCACGGCCATGTGTTATGATCGGTACCTAGTGATCTGCTTTCCCCTCCACTACACTGCTCTGATGAACGGCACGTGGCATGGGCATGGATACTGAGCATTTCCTGCAGCATCATGCTACATATGAACAGGCTGCATTTAAGGTCCCAAAGAAATTGACCACTTTTGTGATTTTGTAACCCTTAAATATACGTTCTGTGGATTCACCCTGACTCTTAAACTGTTTCTCTTGGTTTTGTCTCTCATATTGACGATTGGGATCTTTCTACTGACCTTGATGTCCTACATTTGTATCATCACCAACATCGTGAGAATCCCTTCCAGCACTGGGAGGCGAAAGGCCTTTTCCACCTGCTCCTCGCACCCCACTGTGGTTGCAGTTTACTATGTGAGCGTAATGACAGTCTATGTCGTTACACTGTTCAGCCCTCCCGCAAACTCAACAAAATAACGTCTGTCTGGTTCGCGGTCCTGATCCCCTTGCTCAATCCTGTCCTGTACTGCCTGAGAAAGAAGGAGGTCAATCAGTCCCTGAGAACAGCTGTTCATAAACTGGTGGCTTTGAGACACAGGCATGGAGTGTGAAACGACAAATTTTGACAGATAGTAAAATAGAAATAAACTGAAATATTTGCTTGGCGCATGTGAGTCCTTGACACAAAGTTTAGTTCTAAATGACCTTACATCACTTTATTTTATTCTTCCTTTCTTGCTTTGTGCTTTTCTCCTATTTTCTCAGCTTTTATCTTTCATATCAGCTGTGTAATTTAGTGACACGCTCCACTTCACTCATCTCTGCATGAAGACAAGAGCCCAGATTCTGTAAGAAGCTTAACAACTTCTGAGTGTTTCTAGATCTCCTCCCCACCCACTGAATCCAACGACATTCCCATCCCATTGACTGGGCTCTGCTGTTGTCAGTTGAACCTTAGAAATGAGGAGAAATATTTTGCCACCATGGACAATGAATGTAGAAGATAACTGTAGATGGGAAAACCAAAAATGCAATGCTGTGCAGGGTTAGTTATCTAAATGATCTACCAAGTGGCATTTCGTGCCCATCCAAACACTGGTCAGAGTCAAGGAACCTGTCCATACTGAGAGCAGTACAGCTATTGATACTAAGAGAGAAAATGCAAACAAAAGATGGTTGGAATTAAAAGAATCATAGAATCACAGAATCCCAGGGCTGGCAGAGACCTTGGGAGTCATCGCGTCCAACCACCTACTCAAAGCAGGACCAACCCCGACTCAATCCCAGCCAGGGCTTTGTCAATCTGGGACTTAAACACCCCTAGGGATGGAGATTCCAGACCCTCCCTAGGGAACTTCTAGTTCTAGGGAACTTCCCCACACTCCTAGGGAAATAGTTTTTCCTAATCCCCAATCTAGACTTTCCCAACTGCAATGTGAGACCATTGCTCCTCATTCTGCCATCTGCCACCACTGAGAACGGCCTCTCTCCAGCTTCTTTGGAACCTCCTTCATGGAGCTGAAGGCTGCTACCCAATGCCCCCTCACTCTTCTCTTCTGAACACTAAACAAGCCCAAATCCCTCAGCCTCTCCTCGTAGGTCATGTGCTCTAGCCCCCGAATCATTTTCATTGCCCTCCACTGGGCCCTCTCCAGTATGTATCCACAGCCTTTCTGCAGTACAGGGCCTAGGACTGGACACAAGACTTCAGATGTGGCCTCACCAGAACCACAAGAACAAGACACGAGACCCAAATGCAACAGGGAGCTTTGCCAGTTTCAGTCTTTATTGCTGCCCATGGGAAAACAATCGATGCCTCAACATTTTACCACCTGAGAGTGAGAAAAATGTGAACTAAAGAATAAAATCTCTCTACACTGATCTCCCTGCTCTGTTTGCTCATGCTCTTATTAGTAGGACTGAGGTGGGTAAATATCAGCCCACAGACCGGATCTGGGTTAGCTTCTAGCAGGCCTCCTCCTCTGTATTTACTGGCATGGTGAAAAGGAGCGGTGACCATTATTGGCCAATAGGAGCTGCGGGAGGCAGTGTTCTTGTCTGCACTGCTTCCAGCTGCTCCCATTGGCCAGGTATGGGGACGCACAGCCAAAGGGAGCTGTGATCACTGGTATTGGCATCTTTAAAGGCAAAATCAGCATTTGGGGCTCACCAAGGTCTAACCCTGATGAACAAACACCATGGGATTGCCGGTACCTGCCTGGGCTCCTGTAACAAAATTTAAAAAAGAGAAAAGGTGGCAGCAGGGAGCCAGTCTGCCATGGCTGGGAGCTGGGCGCCACAGCTGGACAGGAGGCAGGGGGCTCAGAGCAGGGGGAGCAAGAGTGTTTCTCCATTTTTGGCAGGAGGGGCGGGGAGATGTGGGCTGGGCTGTATCTATGAACCCAGCTGCCCAGCTCTCGGTCAGGTTTCACGGAGCCATGGTGAGTCTGCACTCACCATCGGGGAAACTTTGCTGTTGGCTATGAGCTTATGGAGAGACGATTCTGGGGGCTCAATGGCAAACCCTCTGATCCAAACCACACCAGGGCCAGACACGGGATGGACAAACCAAACACCGTCTGTCTGAGACGGGAAGGCAGAAATCTCTGGTGGCTGCAAGTGTGAAGATTTCTGCTGATAGGCCACACGAGGGAAGAGTGACTCTGCCCCATGGGTTACGCTGATTTTCTGTTTGGCTCATTTGCTGATAATCTGCTCTGATCGGTTTGCTGTCCATGATCACCACTCACGTCGCCTGTTTGTAGTTAATGAGCTTGTGTAGTTTTCTGTAAACCAGTGGGCCTTTAAGTGACCTGCCTGGGCGGGGGGATCTCACCTTGCCTAACACACGTGTGCATGTGACTCTGCACATTGAGAGAGGTCCGAACAGGATAGCAAACTCCTACTGGCCAGTGCTACTTGGCCAGGGAGGTGCAGTGCTGGTGTTGCACGCTGGGCTGCGGGTGGTTATCCTGCCAGGAGATTCCTTCATGCGGTGGTCAGACAGGGAGCCCTGGTTGGCTCCTGGTAGAACCTTGGGGGCCAACGTAGCCCAGATGAGCTGTAGGAAAACCTGCCTAGGAAAAAGCAATGGGTGGCTCTCAGATTTGAAGCATAAGAACTACCACATTGGGCCTTTCATAGAATCTTAGAGTCCCAGGGCTGGAAGAGCCCTCAGGAGTCATTGAGTCCAACCCTCTGCCCAAGGCAGGACCAACCCCAACTAAATCAACCCAGCCAGGGCTTTTTTAAGCCGAAACTTAAAAACCTCTAGGGATGGAGATTCCACCCCCTCCCTAGGGAACCCATCCCAGTATTTCACCACCCTCCTATGGAAATAGCTTTTCCTAATATGCAACCTAGACCTCTCCCACTGTAACTTGTTCTGCCATCTGCCACCAGTGAGAACAGCCTTTCTCCATCCTCTTTGGAACCTCCCTTCAGGAAGTTGAAGGCTCCTCACAAATCCCCACTCACTCTTCTCTTCTGCAGACTAAACAAACTCAAAACCCTCAGTCTCTCCTCACATGTCATGCGGTCCAGTCACTAATCATTTTGGTTGCCCTCCGCTGGACCCTCTCCATTGCGTCCACATCTTTTTTCTAGTGGGGGGGCCCAGAACTGGACATAATACTCTAGGTGTGGCCTCACCAAAGCCAAGGACACACTGTTGACTCATATCCAGCTTCTCATCCACTGTAATCCCCAGGTCCTTTTCTGCAGAACTGCTACTTAGAGAGTCAGTCTTCAGCTTGTAACAATTCTTGGGATTCTTCCGTCCCCAGGCAGGACTCTCCACTTGTCCTTGTTGAACCTCATCTTTCTTGTGGCCCAATCCTCCAATTTGTCTAGGTCAGTCTGGACCCCATCCCTGCTGTCCGGCATATCTACCGCTGCTGAGCGTGCAATCCAATTCCTCATCCAGGTCATTAATAAAGATGTTGAAGAAAACCAGTCCTAGAACCGATCCTTGGGGCACTCTGCTAGAAACCGACCACCAACCTGACATCGAGCTGTTGACCACTACCTGCTGGTCCTGACAATCTAGTCAGATCTTACCATCTAGTCAGATCTTACCATTCTATCTATCTTACCGTCCATTTATCCAATCCATACTCCCTTCATTGCTGGCAAGAACATTGTGGGAGTCCGTATAAAAAGTTTTGCTGAAATCAAGGTATATCACATCCACTGACTTCCCCATATCCACAGAGCCAGTTACCTCTTCATAGAAGCTAATCAGATTGGTCAGGCACAAGTCCATTTAATCCATGAGAAGCCATCAGGCCTGGAGCTTCAGCTGTCTTAGAAACTGCCTGGGAGGAGCAACCACTGTGCATCTCTCTCTGTTTCATTGCGAAAGAGAACTAAACTGGTGAACTTTGACTTGGTACATTTTTACATGGAGAAAAGCAGATTTCTTCGGGATTTTGATCCCTTCTGGGGCTTGGTTTCCAGAGAGCTGTGTCTTTGCTGTGTATCCTCCCTGAGCTGAAGTGGTCCAGTGTCTGCTTTGCTCCACAAGGCATCCCCAACCCTGAGCCTTGTGTCAGGGAGACAAGAAGACTGAGCCTTGTAGGACAGGGCAATGGGTTGTGGGTAGCAAACAGGCAGGAAGACACCTAGATCAGGACACTGGACAACGATCCCAAGGGGTCTTCTGTGAGCTCTGCCCAACACCCCTGACCGCTTCAGGTATTTGAAGGCTGCTATCAGATCTCTCATTTTCCTCTTCTTCAGCCTGAATAAGCCCAGTTCCCTCAGCCTCTCCTCATAGGTCAAGTGCTCCAGCCCCAAATCATTTTTTTAACCCCCTGCTGGACTCTTTCCAATTTGTCCATTTCCTCTCTGTAATGGGGGACCCAGAACTGGGCCCAATACTCCAGATGTGGCCTCACCAGTGCCAAATAGAGGTGAATATCTACTTCCCAAGATCTGCTGGCAATGCTACTCTTAATGCAACCCAATATGCCATTAGCCTTCTTGGCTACAAGGGCACTCTGTTGACTCATACCCAGCTTCTTATCCACTATAATCCCCAGGTCCTTTTCTATGAATCGCTGCATAGAAGACAAAAAAAGACACAGAAAGGAGCCCACCCTAAACACACATCCTGGGCTGTTTCCTGATTTCAGATACTCCTGGGTCAATTGCATCAGGTTTATGTGAAGTTATACTGGTGGAACTCAGGTCTGCTTTATAGTAGGAATAATGCAGTGCTCCCAATTTGAAAGATTATAAAGATTTTGGGTTATAGCTCCCGGGTCAGTCTGATTTCTACACCTGGCACGCCAAACAGAGGCCATGACAAAGCCCTGGCTCAGTTTATTGAGTTGGGATTGGTCCTGCCTTGGGCAGGGGCTTGACTTGAAGACTCCTGAGATCTCTACCACCTCTTTGATTCTATAATTCTGTGTCTTGTCCCCAGAGTGGGAATCGTTTGTTTGGCATCGCTTTTCCCATTGAAATTCACCAGCAGTGAATGGATTTTAGGAACTGGCCTTCTGGTCACCTGGTTCAGAAGACCAAGCAGCGCTGCAAGACTTTCTGTTTTTTTCAGTTATGAACTAATACTGCTATCCCTCTGAAACATTTCTTACTTGGGCTGCCATTCAGAGCAGTTTCTTGAAAGATTTGGGCTGCTGTCCTCACAACTGCCTGAAAACATGTTGTCGTATAGCAGTAATCCCAGAATGGAGATAGAGATGCCTTTTAATATGGAAGTGTTTCAGTATTATTCACTGTTTCCATGAGTTGGTGTGCCTCAGTTTCTCCTTATGCAAAGCAGTATAATCTCCTTCTGCCTTTGTTGCTACACCCAGCTCTAAGCCCGCATGCAGTTATTGGCTTAGAAGCAGAATCCTCACGTCCCTGGGATGTAGATAAGCCTTTTCTAGAAGAAGTGGGCTTTATGCATGTAAAGGGCTCCAGAGTCCAAAAGGTTTGAGAACTGCTGATCTCCATGTTTTGTTAGTCTACACAGTGTTACCAGAACATTTGTTGTTTTTTAAGTTTTTTGCCCAGAAACCAGGCCTGTTCCACACTTTCCAAGGGGTGCCATCCACAGGAGTTCCTTTGTGCTGATCTAGAAGGGATGCAGGAAACGCCATGAGGTGACCAAAAAACCAGGGCCAGAGCCGTGTCACCAATGTGCACTTTCTATTCCCTTGGAGGATTTGGGCAGGAAGGTGATACCTGGGGAAAGGCACCTCCTTCCCTGTGCTGGGATATCCCCACCTCTTCCCTCCCGTCTTGTATCGGCACAAATATTCGCTCTTGCAGCCTTCCTGGGGTTTGCTGCCTTCCTGTCTCAGAGAGGGGCTGTTCGCTTTCTCAGGTGCTGCCACTCCCATGTGTGTCACAGACGGGTATTGGATCAGTGGGGATCCCATTGCTACCCCAAGTTTGGCTCCCAAGAAACTAATAGCAGAGTCAGCCCCCACCAGGCCTCCAGACTCACCGCTGCTCCATGAAACCTGAGTGAGATCTGGGCAGCTGGGGTTCAGATACAGCCCCATCCCCATCTCCCCTCCCCTCCTGCCAAACATGGAGAAAACTCTTTCCCCCTGCACTAGGGCCACCTGACTCCTGTCCAGCTGTGGGCACCCAGCTCCCAGCCATGACAGGCTGCTACATGGGAGACCCTGCTGCCACCCAGAGCCAGCCCAAGGGATTCTGGCGCTGCAGGGAGGGGTGCACGGTGTCACCCCTGGGCACATGGCGCATGCTCAGGCCCGCCTGTGGGGAGCGGGCCAGCCCCCCCAGGGTACGCAGGCGTGGCCCTGGGGCGCACGGCACATGCGAGGCCCGGCTACGGCCACTGGCGCGCAGCCCGGGACCCGCCCCCGGGGCACACGGCAAAAGCGCGGACCAGTCCGGCCCGCTAGGGGGAGAGGTAGGGGGAGAGGTAGATATGCTGGAGGGCAGGGATAGAGTCCAGAGTGACTTAGACAAATTGGAGGATTGGGCCACAAGAAATCTGATGAGGTTCAACAAGGACAAGTGCAGAGTCCTGCACTTGGGACAGAAGAATCCCAAGCATTGTTACAGGCTGGGGACCAACCAGCTAAGTAGTAGTTCTGCAGAAAAGGACCTGGGGGTTACAGTGGATGAGAAGCTGGATATGAGTCAACAGTGTGCCCTTGTAGCCAAGAAGGCTAATGGCATATTAGGTTGCATTAAGAGGAGCATTGCCAGCAGATCTAGAGAAGTGATTATTCCCCTTTATTCGGCTGTGGTGTGGCCACATCTGGAGTATTGTGTCCAGTTCTGGGCCCCCCACTACAAAAAGGATGTGGACGCATTGGAGAGGGTCCAGCGGAGGGCAACCAAAATGATTAGGGGGCTGGAGCATATGACCTACGAGGAGAGGCTGAGGGAGTTGGGTCTGTTTAGTCTGCAGAAGCGAAGAGTGAGAGGGGATTTGATAGCAGCCTTCAACTTCTTGAAGGGAGGTTCCAAGGTGGATGGAGAAAGGCTGTTCTCAGTAGTGACAGATGGCAGAACAAGGAGCAATGGTCTCAAGTTGTGGTGGGAGAGGTCCAGGTTGGATATTAGGAAAAACTATTTCACTAGGAGAGTGGTGAAACACTGGAATGGGTTACCTAGGGAAGTAGTGGAGTCTCCATCCCTAGAGATATTTAAGTCTCGGCTTGACAAAGCCCTGACTGGGTTGATCTAGTTGGGATTGGTCCTGGTTTTCTAGCTGGTGAGTCTTGCCTACATGCTCAGGGTTCAGCTGATCGCCATATTTGGGGTCGGGAAGGAATTTTCCTCCAGGGTAGATTGGCAGAGGCCCTGGAGGTTTTTCGCCTTCCTCTGTAGCATGGGGCATGGATCACTTGCTGGAGGATTCTCTGCATCTTGGGGTTCTTAAACCATTTGAGGACTTCAATATCTGAGATATAGGTGAGAGGATTATTCTAGGAGTGGGTGGGTGAGATTCTGTGGCCTGCATTGTGCAGGGGGTCAGACTAGATGATCATAATGGTCCCTTCTGACCTTAAAGTCTATGAGACTATGAGGCTGTTGCTGCTGGCATGCGCGCCGGGCCATGTAGGGCCCCGTGGCTGTGGGGGGAAAGGAGTTGCTGGTCGGTGCCGCAGGGATGCGGGTGGGCTGGCGCTGCAGGAGCCAGGTGTGCGGCGCCTGATGGCAGCTGTAAGGGACACCACGCGCCCCTTACAGCTGCCATCAGGCGCCTCCCATCGGTTGGCGCCCTGGGCAGCTGCCCAGCTCACCCATGCCTCCGTCTGGCCCTGCTGCCACCTTTTGTCTTTCTTCCTTTTGTTAGCCCAGCCAAGGGGTGGGCAATTGCACCAGGGTCATTGAGTTGGGTTGGTCCAGCTTTGAGCAGGGGGCTGGATGTGATAACTCCTGAGGTCTCTGCCAGCTCTGTGAGTCTGTGAATCTATGATTCTTATTAATTCATTCATTTCTTTTTATTTTGATACTGAGAGCAGTCAGATCTTACAAGCATGGAGACTGTTGCCAAATGCCTCCGGTTTGCATTTTATATGCATGTACCAATATCCATAGGGCTGTCCGTATCAGAGTAAACAGAGGTGCCTGGCCTCTGACAAGTGTATGGACATGGAGGAAATGCTACTTAGAGGAACACTTAAACTCCTAACCCACCACAGAATATCATTTCTTTCCCATCTGCGGATGCGTTCTACATTCACTGACAACACACAAAATAGTTCACTTAATTTCCAAGCTGTACCTGACAACAGAGGAGTCTAGTCAATGGGATGGGAATGTTGTAGGATTCAGTGGCTGGGGAAGAGAGCCAGGATCACGCAGAAGCTGTTAAGCTCCCTGAAGAATCTATTCACTTGTGTCCCTGTACAGATCAGTGAAGTGGAGCGTGTCACTAAAACACAGGGCTGATATGAAAGACAAAAGCTGAGAAAGTCAGAGAAATACAGGTAGAAAGCAAGAACTCAAACGAGAGAAAAGGGGAAGTAAGGTCCATTTGGGTAACCCTCTTTTCTATGAGTCAAATGGGCCAGGTGTAAGAGAATACATCAGTTCATTTCTATTTTACTGTACATCAACATGACTCCGAGGCAGAGATGGCATTCACCGTTAGAATAGGGGTAAGACCCTATTTGGACACAGACTGGCTAACCTTGTGAGGGAGGGCTTTAAACTAGGTTCGACGGGGACAGGTGAGCAAAGCCCACAGGTAAGTGGAGAACACGGAGACCTGGGCGATGGGTCGGAAATGGGAGTGAGCGTGGGCTATAATGGCAGAGAGAAAGTAGGGTCAGGGCAAAACTGGGATGCAAGGTCAAATCAGTATCTTAGATGCCTATATACAAATCTGAGAAGTATGGGAAACAAGCAGGAAGAACTGGAAGTGCTAATAAATACGTACAATTATGACATTGTTGGCATCACAGAAATTTGGTGGGATAATACACATGATTGGAATGTTTGTATGGAAGGGTACAGCTTGCTCAGCAAGGATAAACAGGGAAAAAAGGGAGGAGGTATGGCCTTATGTATTAAAAATGAACACACTTGGAGTGAGGTAGAGATGGACATAGGAGACGGAAGTGTTGAGCGTCTCTGGGTTAGGCTAAAAGGGGTTAAAAACAAGGGTGATGTCATGCTAGGAGTCTACTACACATCACCTACCCAAGTGGAAGAAGTGGATGAGGCTTTTTTAAACTAACAAAATCACCCAAAGCCCAAGATTTGGTGGTGATGGGGGACTTCAACTATCCAGATATATGTTGGGAAAATAACACTGCGGGGCACAGACTGTCCAATAAATTCTTGGACTGCATTGGAGACAATTTTTTATTTCAGAAGGTTGAAAAAGCTACCGGGGGGAAGCTGTTCTAGATTTGATCCTAACAAATAGGGAGGAACTGGTTGAGAATTTGAAAGTGGAAGGCAGCTTGGGTGAAAATGATCATGAAATCATAGAGATCACAATTCTAAGGAAGGGTAGAAGGGAGAACAGCAGAATAGAGACAATGGATTTCAGGAAGGCGGATTTTGGTAAGCTCAGACAGCTGATAGGTAAGGTCCCATGGGAATCAAGACTGAGGGGAAAAACAACTGAGCAGAGTTGGCAGTTTTTCAAAGGGATATTGTTAAGAGACCAAAAGCAAGCTATTCCGCTGTGTCGGAAAGATAGAAAATGGCAAAAGACCACCTTGGCTTAACCTCGAGATCTTGCATGATCTAAAAATAAAAAAAGGAGTTATATAAAAAATGGAAAGTAGGACAAATTACGAAGGATGAATATATGCAAACAGCACAGGAATGCAGGAGCAAGAATAGAAAGGCAAAGGCACAAAATGAGCTCAAAATAGCTACAGGAATAAAGGGAAACAGGAAGACTTTTTATAAATACATTAGAAGCAAGAAAAAGATCAAGGAGAGGGTACACCCACAGGTCAGTGAGGAGGGAGAAACAGTAACAGGAAACTTGGAAATGTCCGAGATGCTAAATGACTTCTTTGTTTCGGTTTTCACTGAGAAGTCTGTAGGAATGCCTAACATAGAGAATGCTAGTGGGAAGGGGGTAGGTTTAGAAGATAAAATAAAAAAAGAACAAGTTAAAAATCACCTAGAAAAGATAGATGCCTGCAAGTCACCAGGGCCTGACGAAATGCATCCTAGAATACTCAATGAGCTGATAGAAGAGGTATCTGAGCCTCTAGCTATCATCTTTGGAAAATCATGGGAGACAGGAGAGATTCCAGAAGACTGGAAAAATGCAAATATAGTGCCCATTTATAAAAAGGGAAATAAGAACAACCCAGGAAACTACAGACCAGTTAGTTTAACTTCTGTGCCAGGGAAGATAATGGAGCAAGTAATTAAGGAAATCATCTGTAAACACTTGGAGGGTGGCAAGGTGATAGGGAACAGCCAGCATGGATTTGTAAAGAACAAATCATGTCAGACCAGTCTGATAGCTTTCTTTGATAGGATAACGAATCTTGTGGATAAGGGAGAAGCGGTGGATGTGGTATACCTAGACTTTAGTAAGGCGTTTGATACGGTCTCGTGTGATATTCTTATCAATAAACTAGGCAAATACAACTTAGATGGGGCTACTATAAGGTGGGTGCATAACTGGCTGGATAACCGTACTCAGAGAGTAGTTATTAATGGTTCACAATCCTGCTGGAAAGGTGTAACAAGCGGGATTCCACAGGGGTCTGTTTTGGGACCGGCTCTGTTCAATATCTTCATCAACAATTTAGATATTGGCATAGAGAGTACGCTTATTAAGTGTGCAGATGATACCAAGCTGGGAGGTGTTGCAACTGCTCTGGAGGATAGGGTCATAATTCAAAATGATCTGGAAATTGGAGAAATGGTCTGAGGTAAACAGGATGAAGTTTAATAAAGACAAATTCAAAGTGCTCCACTTAGGAAGGAACAATCAGTTTCACACATACAGAATGGGAAGCGACTGTCTAGGAAGGAGTACGGCAGAAATGGATCTAGGGGTTATAGTGGACCACAAGCTGAATATGAGTCAGCAGTGTGATGCTGTTGCAAAAAAAGCAAACATGATTCTGGGATGCATTAACAGGTGTGTTGTGAGCAAGACACGAGAAGTCATTCTTCCGCTCTGCTCCGCGCTGGTTAGGCCTCAGTTGGAGCATTGTGTCCAGTTCTGGGCATCGCATTTCAAGAAAGATGTGGAGAAATTGGAGAGGGTCCAGAGAAGAGCAACAAGAATTATGAAAAGTCTAGAGAACATGACCTATGAAGGAAGGATGAAAGAATTGGGTTTGTTTAGTTTAGAAAAGAGAAGATTGAGGGGGGGACATGATAGCAATTTTCAGGTATCTAAAAGGGTGTCCTAAGGAGGAGGGAGAAAACTTGTTCATCTTGGCCTCTGAGGATAGAAGAAGAAGCAATGGGCTTAAACTGCAGCAAGGGAGGTTTAGGTTGGACATTAGGAAAAAGTTCCTAACTGTCAGGGTGGTTAAACACTGGAATAAATTGCCCAAGGAGGTTGTGGAATCCCCATCTCTGGGGATATTTAAGGGTAGGTTAGATAAATGTCTATCAGGGATGGTCTAGATAGTATTTGGTCCTGCCATGAGGGCAGGGGACTGGACTCGATGACCTCTCGAGGTCCCTTCCAGTCCTAGTATTCTATGATTCTATGATTAACATTTGCCTGTGTCTAAAATCAACCAGTTTCATACCAGCTTTTCACAGGGCCTGATGGACGTCCTTGTTTCCCAGGCAGTAGATAAGAGGGTTGATCAAAGGTATCACAACTGTGCTCAAGAAAGAAAATATTTTGTACACGATTGCAGGAGGCCGGAACTGTGAAAGCACATAGAGTGTGAACATGCTCATATAGTAAACTGCAACCACAATGAGGTGAGAGGAGCAGGTGGAAAAGGCCTTTTGCTTCCCGGTGCTGGAAGGGGTCCTCTGGATGGTGGCAATGATACAAATGTAGGTCACCGGAGTACACAGAAAGACCCCAATAGTTATCATGACAGTCATAAGAAATATCACCAGTAGCAGAAGCGTCTGTGTCTCGCCACAGAACCGACCATCGGATGCAAAATCACAGAAGAAATGGTCAAATTCTTTGGGGCCATAGTATGTTAATTGAAGAATGAAAGTTTGTAGCATGATGCTGTAGGAAATGCTGAATATCCAGCACCCTGCCACCATGTGGCCACACACCCTGCCATTCATCAGAGCAGGGTAGCAGAGGGGATGACAGATGGCTAGGTACCGATCACAACACATGGCCGTGAGCAACAGAGTTTCTGCAGTGGAGAGGATTCCATAGAAATTGAATAGCACAATGCAGTTCTGCAGAGAAATGGTTCTGTCCCCAGTTGCGAGACTGGCCAGCAGCCTGGGCAGGATGGTGGAGATGTAGTAGATCTCCAAAGCGGACAAGTTGGCCACGAAGTAATACATGGCAGTGTGAAGGTGCCGATCAGCCACCACTAGCACAATGATGAGGAGGTTCCCAGCCACAGCCGCAATGTAGATCACTAGAAACACCAGGAAGAGGAGGGGCTGCAGTTCAGGGTTGTTCCCAAACCGAACAAGGATCAATTGCACGATGGGTGTTTGGTTTCTTCCTCCCATAATACGTATCTAGAAAGAGAAAAGCAGCAGATACACATGGAGACTTCAACACTCAGGCAATGTCGAAAACAGAACAGAAGTCAATGGATAGGAAATGGAGACTATTTCAAGCTCAGACATGAGTTTCTCCTCCCTACAGTTGGAAGGTGTCACTCCCAGATGGAGTAAAATGCTCCAGCTTTGATCAGATTTGCAGCTTCAAATGAGAAAAAAGAACAGGACAGCAGAGTCAGTGGCTGTCGTTACACATCTGTGTCCGTACCTGGGATCTCAGATGATGGCGGGCAGTGCTGATAAGGCTATGCTTCTAGTTTTAGCATCCAAACTCAATCAACGGTAGTGCGTTTAGCTCTGGGGGAAGGTAAGGGGGAAACAATTATCCTTTAGAGGCTGAGCAGAGATAAACCCCATGAGAGAAAAACCCAAACCCCAAGCTTTGGTATCCAGGTCTAGCCAGTATCCGCTGTTGCAGCAGATTCAAAGAAACAAACCCACCATTTGAAAGATGCAGCTGAGAAACAGACAAGTACACAAGAAATGTACCCTGAACACGCCCCATGTATTGAACTGATCTCAGATCCTCCAGGGTCAATTGCACCAGCTTTATGAGTGTCTATAGAGGCAGAAATGAGAGCTGCTTTCTAAGAGGAAAAAAACAATTCAATGCTCCCGGTTTAAAAGATTTCAAAGATTTTTGGCCAAAGCTCCCAGGTCAGTCTGATCTCTAGATCTGGAACTCCAAACGCAATGGAAAGCAAAATTGAATCTCCTGAGATTTAAAGGCACCTAAGGGATTTAGGCACCAAATAGTTTAGAATGTTAAAGACAGTGTTTTGGAATCAGAAATACACTGTCTCACAAAAACGCATTTATATACTCTCCACTTGCTGCACACACACACACACACACACACACACACACACACACACACACACACACACACACACAGTGTCTTTCTCACTCAACTCCCAACACATACTTGTGATTCTCTTGTAACTTCCTGAAAGGCCCAAACGTGCTTTGTAATTTGATTCTTCCAAAGTGTTCTTACAGCTGGTCTGTGCAATTCCTCACTTTGTTTCTCTCTCGTACATCTGTTTAATTCTCCAATGCCTGGCATGTCCTAGATGCAGGGGTGGTCTGAGGCGGGCTGCGGCAGCTGGCGCCCCAGGCGGAACATGCGATCGGCGCCCCTGCGTGTGTGGCCCTCAACGACATGACATCATCATTGGGCGCCCCGGGCGCCCCGTTGAAGGCGGCGCCCTAGACGTCAGTAGAGTCGGCCTATACTCAGGGGCCGCCCCTGCCTAGATGGACCAATTACCCCTATGGCAAATTTTTAGAATCTGCATCATATCTTGGGGTGAGGGTTCCTCCCCCTTGTACAGAGACATACGTTACCTTGATATTACTGTGCAGAACGAAATTCATTCTGCATTTGGATTACACAAGCACAGGGCCATCGGTGACAGGGACAGGGCTGCGCATGTAGGATGGGAAAGGCAGTGGTGGATTGCTGTCTCGTGAAACACGCCTGCCCTCTGCTGCTGGGCATTCTGGGAGTGGTAAGGGGAGACACAGATCCTAGCGCAGATCAGATGTGGAAAAGGTATCTGTTGCCTTCCCCTGTAAAGGACCTGCCCCAAAAACCTGCCCTCAGGGACCGAGCGTCTTTCCCTGAGCTACAGAGGCAAGATGTTGTGCGGTACAGAAAGGTTTGACCATTATCACCTATTAGCAGCATAATCACATGCACAGCAAGGGGCTGTTGACTGGTGAGGAAGTAGGGATCTGTTGATTTGCACAAAGCAGTCCAACAAATACCAATCGAGATATAGCCGTGCTAGTCTGATGTTGCTGAAACAGAAGAGAGGACTGTGCAGCACTTTAATGACTAACCATCTTGTTTCAACAAATACCAGGCTCCTTTTCGTTATGTTGCAACCTGGACAGTGTTACATGGAGGGCGATGTATTGGAAAGAACATCGCTGTGCCCAGTCAGTTCATTGTAAAATATAGTCAAGCGATCACATGACCAAAGCCAGTCACGTTGTTGCTGTAACCCAGTAACAATGTGGCAGGAGAGGAAGGTAAAGAGCGACAGGGGATGAATCAGTTGATAGGTGCCTGTTCTGTTCATCCCCTCAGAAGCACCTGACATTGGCCAGTGCTGGGAGAAAGGGCCCTGGGGCAGATGGACCTTTCAACTGGCCCAGTCTGGCCATTCTTACGATCTAAATCCTAGAGCCGCCCATTGCTCTGTCCTAGGCAGTTTCTCCTACAGCTCGTCTGTGCTGGGTTGGCCCCCAAGGTTCCACCTGGAGCTGGGGATCCCCTGAGCCTCTGAGCCCCCAGCCTGGGATCCTGCTCGCACTGTGCTGCTGTGTCCAGCTGAAGACAAGGTCCCATTCCTGCACTTTCCCCAACAGCCACACAACAGGGACACGCCCATCTGTAGGGACATGCAGCATTCCCTGACTGGACACTGGAGAGGGAAGCTACAGTTGAGATAACCACCGGCAGCCCAGGGAATGACCCCAGAGCTGCACCACCTGAGCCAGGTCGAACCACCAACAGGGAGGAATTTGTTATCCTGTTCTCACCCCCCAACGTGGAAAGGAAAATGTCCACGGGTGGTTACCGAGGTGAGAATTTCCCCCACACGTTTCATGTAAAGGCTCACAGGTTTCGGTAAAACTACACACAAGGTTATTAACCGCAAACAGTAGATTGACGTGGGTATCAGGGACAGCAAAGCAGATTATCAACAACAAACCAAACACAAACTCTGCAGAACACACGGGGCAGAGTCAGGAGGAACGAGCAGATTCTCACGCGGAGGGATGGGACCGACCGTCTGGCAGGTTCTCAAGGCTCAAGTTGCATTTGTTTTGCTGCTTCGGGTGTTCGGGTTTCCAGCCACCGGGTAAGCCTGGGTCCAGCCTTTCCCCCAGGTCAGTCTGTCTTCCTTAGCTCTTTCCTGGGGTCCTCTTCTGTGGAGATTGAAAACAGCTGATTTCACCCTATGACTTATATAGCTCTTGCAAAGGGTGGGATCATTTGTTCCAAAATTGCTCCCTGGACCAGGCTGTGGAAAACAACATTGGAAGAGGCAGTCATGTAGTCTGATCCCCTGACCTCGTAAAATCACAAAAATAGGTAATTTTAGGCTCTCTGGAGCAGTTTCAGGAAGACTCAATCTGTGGGAGTTGGGCTTCTCCTAAGGCCTATTGTTCTCCCTAATGTCTCATTACAGGTCTCAGCGGTCTGTCTGCACTGAAAGCACCTTCCCCAGTGGGGTACCCCTGTGTACATACATTGGGAATAAAGATACACACTCTGTTTTCATAATTTGATATACAAAAATGAGGCAGGAATACAAATGGGATAATCAAATTCAGCAAATCCGAATGTTTCCATTGATAAAAGAAATGCGCCATTTTGCAAAATGCTTCATATTTCTGCTATAAGAACATCAGAGAAATGGGTAGGGATGTTGCATGAGTAACCAGTCAGCGTAACAGTAAGAAGGAGTCTTATAGGTACCTTTACTAATTAGCCTGCTCTTGTCTGTGAACTCTAGAGCTGACTGGCCAGGCCAGACCAGAGCACCCCTCACACAGAGGGACTGGCCGGTCGGTCATCGGGAGTTTATGGCCCCAGTGGGAGTGGGCTGGGACGGACTGGTTCAGTGATCTGTGTCACCTCAGAATCCAACCGTCCAATCAATGCATTTAGGAGCAAAGGTGATGCGGGGTTAGCTCAGCCCTGGGGGCTTCTAAACTCCAGGCTACAGGGGGGATTTTACTCCTGCGGTTGAAAGACAAGACACATTGGGGTCGATTCCAAAACTGCTTAAAGCTAATTATCACACAAAAATTACAGCTGGCCTGTGTCAGCAGACGATGGTTCATTTCATTGGAGGAATGAGGGATCTAGGCCCAGTGATGTGGAAGGGTCCCAGACCATGGGTTCTAGCCTCAAACTGAATGTCTTCCCAGCAAAAAAACTTCACTTCAGTCCGAGTCGGCTGCCACGGGCCAGTCGTGGCTTCTCCTTGCTTGATAGAGGTGTCCTAACGTCATGTCAGCCATTTTTCCCATTGGGTGTTTCAATAGTTTCTTATCAAAATTCCTTTGAACGAAATTGGGTTTTCAGTGAAATGCCCGTGTTGTGTGGGCTTCCCAAAGAGGGTTCAGGCTGTTATCCCGGAGCACAGAACACCCCAAAACCATAGCAATAAACATCAGCCGCCCGGCAACCAACAAACCAGCAAGAGGCCTGCGCTGCAAAGCATTTCGTGTGCAGCCCAAAAGAGCCGTGCCCAGCGACCCTCAGGACACATGCGATGGGTTGTGGCTGCAGACGAACAAAACATTTTGGCTTTTAGTGTTTCAAGAAAAGGTTGAAACTCGCTGCAGAAAAACCAGCCAGGGCTTCTGACCCGCTGAAAGTCCCTTCTGTGGTTGGCGCTTAGAGGTGAGGCCTGCAGGGAGTGAGGCCTCCAAAGGACACAATCTCTGGCAGTGCAGGGCTATGTGGAGACTGGACTTGGAGTGACCCAGGTCCTAGGAGAGCTCCATGACCACATGTCACCCAGCGCTCCCTCCTGTCGCAGGGAGACTCGGGCAGCCCTTCCCATCTCCTGAGAGGCTTTGGGCATCCCAACACACAGCGGGGCTGGGGAGCAATCGCAGCCCCAGGTCCCCGACTGCCATTTCCACCTGTTGAGCTCACAGCCCCTGACGACAGGAGCTGGGGAAACTCCGTCCCTCTAAGTGTTGTCGCCACAGACCACGTCCTCCTCCCAGTGGGATCGGCAAAGGGTCTAACGGAAGTGACGTGTGTGACTCCCTGGGATTTAACTAACTTCTGGGAGCCCCTTTGACACGCCGACCCTGCGTCTTTTCCTCTGTGACACTGGGGTTCCTGTACCACGCGGCCGTGCTCAGTGCTCAGGAGACGTATTTTCTAGTTCTGCTGCTACCAACTAGCCCCTAAAATGCACTAGGCTGATACCTGGGTGCAGAAACACTTTACCAGCTGTGGAGCAGGCCAAGTACTGGATTCCTGGGGGTGGAGCGGGGTCGTGTGAGCATCTTGTGTCATGAACAACTGGCTAGGCCAAGGCTATGTTATCGTGGCAACACTTCTTAGTATTTACACACCAGCGAATGTCCCCGGCTCAGTGCAGAAGACCAAGGCGTGGGTGGTGCAGGAGTCAGGGTTTGGAAGTGGAAAGCTCAGGGGAGGGGGTGGGGGTGCAGGGGGTAGGGTTTGTGCTTGTGGGGGGCTCATGATGGAGGGTGAAGTTTGCCAGAGTCATGGCAAGGGGAGGGGGCTCAAGGCAGGGGTGGGGTGGGCAGGGCAGGTCCCTGGACTTGTAGGGGAGGGAGCTCAGGAGTCATGAGTCAGAGTCAGCACAAGGATCCGGGTCTGAGGACAGAGGTGAGGGGCCCAGGCACCCAAACAGGGAGATGGGTTTGGGGGATGCGGGATGTCATTGGCAGGTGCAGAAACTAGGGCAGGTGTTGGGGGGCTCAGAGGAATGGAGCAGCCACACCAGGGAGAGAGATGCTAGCAGGGCTGGGGTGTGTCCCCAACCATTCCCCCTCGTCTCTTGTCTGCAGCACCAGAGTGGGGTGGGGTGGAGGGAGGAAATCGGGGCTGTGGGGAGACAGAAAGACCCTTTTAGCCAGAAGGGACTTTGGGGGACACAAAAGGCCTTGGTGGCTTGAGGGGCTTGGGGAACAGAAGGTCCGGAGGGCTGGGCAGAGAGAGAAAGCCCCATAGGATGGGACCCCACATCGGAGTCCTTCCTCACACCACACCCCTCACTATCTCACATCCCATGTCCCCATCCTGCTCCTCTCCCACACATACACTCCCAAGGCTCTGCCCTGACTCCTGCACCCTCCACCCCACCTGCCCCTGCTCTGAAGGACCCAGGTAACATCAGATAAATCTTCTAGCTGTAAATATTTGTATTCCTGGCATGTACTCCCACTGCATGCAAGCCGTCCCTTCCCCCTCGCTTTGACAAGAGAAAGGAATCGACAGCCTTCAATCTAAACTTTGAGCTGCATTTTCTAGTGGCTCTTCCCTGAACCATCTTCAATTATCCCCATTCGACTTGACTTATGGTCACTCTACTCTGGGCTGAGCAGGCCACAACTGGAGTATTGTGTGCAGTTCTGGGCCCCACATTTCAAGAAAGCAGTGGAGAAATTGGAGAGGTTCCTGCGAAGAGCAGCAATAACGATGGAAGCCCTGATTTTCTACAGTAGGTCAGTTTACTTGCACAAGAACGCGCGGCCAGTGAAGACAGGCGGCATGTTTTTGCACAAGAACAGCTGTTTTCATGCAAGAATGCACCAGTATAGACACAGCCTTAGGGTTTGTTTAGTTTGGAAAGGAGAAGACTGAGAGGGGACATGATAGAGGTTTCGTAAGAGTTTTTCTCAGGGACTGATGCACCTCCTTGTTTCTCAGGCAGTAGATAAGAGTGTTGATCAAACGTATCAGGACTGTGATCAAGACAGGCAATATTTTGTAGAGGATTGAGGGAGGCTGGAACTGAAACTGCAATCTGCTCACATAGTAGACAGTAACCACAATGAGATGGGAGGAGCAAGTGGAAAAGGCCTTTTGCCTCCTGGTGCTCGAAGAGATTCTCAGGATGTTGGTGATGATAAAACTGTAGGTTGTCAGGGTAAAGAGAAAGATCCTAAGAGTCACTATGACAGACAGAAAAAATGTCAGCAATTGCAGAGTCTGGGTCTCACCACAGAACCCAGCATTGGATCCAAAATCACAAAAGAAAAGATCAGATACTTCAGAACCACAGTATGTTAACTGCAGAACGCTAATTTGTAGAATGATGCAGTAGGAAATGCCGAATATCCAGCACCAGGTGACCATGTGACAGCAAACTCTGCCGTTCATCAGAGCAGAGTCACGGAGGGGGTGGCAGATCACTATGCCCCGATCAATACACATGGCTGTGAGTAGCAGACATTCTGCATTGGACAGAGGAATATAGAAGTGAAATTGCACAATGCAGTTCTGAAGAGAAACGGTTCTGTCCCCAGTCGCAAGATTGGCCAGCAGCCTGGGCAGGGTGGTGGAGATGTAGCAGATCTCCACACTGGACAAGTTGGCCACAAAGTAGTACATGGGGGTGTGAAGGTGCCGATCAGCCAATACTAGCACAACGATGAGGAGGTTCCCAGCCACAGCTGCAGTGTAGATCACTAGAAACAGCAGGAAGAGGAGGGGCTGCAGTTCAGGGCCGTTCCCAAACCCTGCAACGATCAATTCCACGATGGGTGTTTGGTTTCTTCCTTCCATAATGCGTATCTGGAAACAGAAAAAAATCAGATATTCATGAAGCATGCACAGACTGGTTGTGCTTTTGGCTGCCTGGCCAGACATGTATTGTCTGTAGCCTTGTACTACTGCATCTCTCCACATGAAAAATGAAGTCAATAAGCAGAGGAAGAATCGTTTCATTGCAAGGTCGAGCTGCCAATAAATTGGAACTAAGTAAATTGCATCTTCATGAATTACAGAAATACCCACCTGTGACGGGGCGGCACTGTCCGGAACTCAAGCCCAGGGAATTCACCTGGTCCAGGTGGCTGAGAGGGCTCCAGCCCCGCAGCCCTGCTGGGCACGCTGTATAAAGGGCTGCAGAACTGCTCAGTCGGGGCTGACCTCCGGAGGAGAAGGGCTAGGGCACAAACTCCAGAGCCACAGCCACCGCAGCCCGAGAGAGCGGCGCCGGGCCGGCTGATCTCGCCACAGCCAGGCCCAGGCTGGGCCCGACCCCAATGTCGGAGCTGCCGTACAGCCTCCCTGAACACAGGCGCTGCACCTGCCACTGCTACCCCGGACGCCGAGTGGGGAAACGCCGCTACTGCTGCCCGACTCATGCCCACAGGTGGGACCGCCGCCGGCTGGGGGTAGGGGGTAGGAAGCGACCCAGGGCGGGGAGCTGGAAAAGCCCCAGCGGGCTCGGTGCATTTCGGGAAAGACGCCCCGCCGAGCCAGTGGTGGGAGCCACCCACCACCAATAGGGCCCTGGGTCGGGGCCCGGTGGAGAGGGAGGGCCTGGGCCCCCCTACCCCTGCTTCCCAGACTCCTGTTAAATGGCGGATCATGTAAAGGACTAGGCCAGTGGGCCGTATTTCCCCTAAGACACGGGCAGTCTACTTTGGAACCAGACCCGGGAGGCCTAAAGTATGTCCCAGAACTGGGCAGCACACCCCAGAATGGGGGCCGCCCCTCGACACCACCCAAGTGCCTTCAACACTCAGATGGGCTAGGGCTGGACTGCTGGTCTGTGCTGCCCAGGCTACATGCTGTTGTTCTCACCAGAACTCACTCAGAGGCTGTGTGTGTAGCTCTGGGAGAGGAGGGCAGGGAATTACCCTTTGAGGATGAACACAGATAGATCGCGTGTTAGGAAAACCAAACCCCCGAGCTTTCATTTAGAAGTCTAACCAGTAACCGCTGGGGCAGCAGATTCAAAGCAACAAACTCAGCAGTTGAAAGATGCAGCAGAGAAACAGACAAGGATACAAAAGCCCGGCCCTGAACACACCCCGTGGGCTGCTACCTGATCTCTGATACCCAAGGTGAATTGCATCAGGTGTGTGTGTGTTTATAGAGGCACAATTCAGAGCTGCATTTATGAGGAAAAAAAAATGCTCCCGGTTTGAAAGATTCTTGGCTAAAGCTCCTTGGTCAGTCTGATCTCTAGGCCTGGCACCCCACATGCAGGCCACATGAAGAAAAAGTCAATCACCTTGTTGACATCAGCTGTGAGTTTTAAAGGAACCTAAGGGATTTAGGCACAGACTGTCTTACATTGTGAAAGAGAGTTGGGTACCGGATGGCCTAAGAAGCACCCACATTTCAGGTCTCTGCTGATAGAGAGAGAGGCTCTTTTACACCAGCAGGAGGTTGTTTTCCTTTAGGCTACACACCATGCCTTTTTTTGAAAAAACTTCACCTGCATCTAGACTACAGCCACGTTCTTTCGAAATTAAATCGAAAGAACGCGGCTTTTCTTTTGACGGCGGTACTCCTCATTTCACGAGGAAGAATGCCTTTTTTGATGGAGATCCGTCGAAAAAAAGTGCGTGTAGACGCGGGCAGCCAGTTTTTTTGAAAAAAAGGGCCTCCAAGAAGAAGCCCTGTTGGACAATCTGGGGCATGCCTTGCATCTCTCTGATTCCTGTCTGCAGCCATCTTTTAAAGGGACAGTCACCCTCACAGCCAGTTGTGGCAGAAAAGCAGCCAGAGCACACGGCTCTTCCAGCGCAGCTATGTCCCAGCCTCAAGACCCTCCTGGCCCTTCCAGACAGCCTTCTGGGGACCCAACCAGGGGCTCCAAACGCCGGGCACCGGCATGGTCTGGGCCAGAGCTCAAGACTCTTCTTGAGCTCTGGTTGGAGGAGGAGGCCTTACAAGCCCTGAACACCAGGCAGCGAAATGCAGACATTTTTGGCCGCATGGCAGAGGCCCTGGCCAAGAGAGGGCACCACCCCCGCACCCAGGACCAGGTGCGCTCTAAAGTGAAAGAGCTGCACCAGGGCTATGTTAAGGCCAGGGAGGAGAGCTCCCTTTCTGGGGCAGCCCCCCACTACTGCCCTTATTACTCTGAGCTGGCCCAGATCCTTGGTGGTGGGGAAGCACGCACACCACTGCGTCTCATCCAGTCTGGCTTGGGGGACCCTGTGGTGCTCTAGGCCAGAGCAGGACCTAGAGCAGTCCAGGGAGTCTGGAGACGGGGAGATGGTGCTGGAGGAGGAGGACAGTGAGGAGAACGTGACCCTCACTCTGGAGCCAGTCACCCAGACTCCAGAGGCCTCCCAGGTGTCATCTGATGCCGGAGAGGAAGCAGCAGGTGAGTGCAGTGAGGTCGTGTAACACACAGGGTGGAGGAGGTGGGTGCACAGTGGGTGATGCACAAGGGAACCCTGTAATGCTCACCCTGGACATCATGCAGCTGGCTGTGCATGTGCCAACATGTTCAGCGGTAGAGTGTGATACATGTGGCATAAACCACGTCCGGAACACACCCAGGTGGGTTGTCAGTGCGAGGTCCCATTGGCACTTCGGGACCCCTGTGATGCTCAAGCTGATGCCCAGGTCACACATGGTGTTACCTTCAGAACATCTGCGTCCCCTGTCTGAAGGAGAGGGCATGCCCTTTTGGACAGCTGTTGCACACATGACTGATTGTGTCTTCCTCTTTTCCTCCACAGCCGGACCAGCCGTGCAAGAGGGCTGCAGCACCCCAGCCCCACCTCCATCCCGGGAACATGGGAGCCACAGACACAGGCGTGTCTATGCAGACATCCTGAGGCAGCATGTGGCGGCCCTGCGGGAGCTCAACACCATCCTGCGAGAGAGGACGGAGGCAGAGGCTCAGTGGCATGATCGGCTGATGGAGGAGCTTGTCCAGCAGCACACGACCCTGTGTGCTACTCTCAGGGAGGTCTGTGGCTTGCCTGCTCCTGTGCCTGGTCCTGCTCCTCCAGCACACCATGACCCTGCCCCACCAAACCCCCCTTCCACAGCACCATCCCTTTCCCCCCTTGTACCTCCCTCTCCCCCAGTCCCCCCAGTCCCTCAGCCCCCCTCTCCCCCTGGCCCCCCAGTCCCCCAGCACCCCTCTCCCCCAGCCCCCCCCAGTCCCCCAGCACCCCTCTCCCCCAGCCCCCCCAGTCCCTCAGCCCCCCTCTCCCCCTGGTCCCCCAGTCCCCCAGCACCCCTCTCCCCCTGGCCCCCCAGTCCCCCAGCACCCCTCTCCCCCTGGCCCTCCTCTCCCTCAGGCCTCCCAGACCCAAGTGCACCTACCCTCTCTTGTCCAGCCAACACTCAATCACCCCACCCGATCCTGAGGCCATGGTGGACCCCGAACGTGAGGCGCCAGGAGCCTGCGAGCAGGCAAGCACCATCCAACCTGATCCCCTTCCCCCCTCCAGGTTTTAAGCACCCCCACCACCCCAGTTAAACACAATATTGGGTATTTAAGAAAATGTTTATTTTTGATGCAGAAAGTGTACTGTGAGAAAAAACTATGTACAATAAACAACAGATTTTATATGTTTGCAACATTTCTACATTCTTTCAGTTATTGATATTTACAACAATAAAACAGAAGTTATTCTTTTCAGACAAAACTTGGTGTTTATTATTTCTATAAACAGCGTCAGGGTGAGGGTTCAGGAGGGAAGGTTGTATTGGGCCAGGGCCAAGCCCCCAGACAGGAGCCCCTCAGGAGAGTCAGTGGCCTCCATTAGGGAATCGCTCCCTTAGGGCCTCCCAGATGCGAACACCAGACCGGTAGGCCCGGAGGATGGCAGCTGTCCGGGGCTGGTTAAAGTGCCTCTCCTGACCATCAGCACCTGTACCCCACTCTGGTAGGAAGGCCTCCCCTTTCCTCTCCACCAGGTTATGGAGAACGCAACACGTGGCCACCACCTCAGGGATGTTGCGTTCCCATTTCTAGCCGTGTGAGCAAGCACCGGAATCTCCCTTTTAAACGTCCGAACGCACATTCCACCTGGTTATGAGCCCGGTTAAGATGAGCATTAAACTGCTCCTTGCTCGCATCCAGGTGGCCGGTGTAGGGCTTCACCAGCCACGGCATCAGGGGGTAGGCGGCATCAGCCACTATGCACACTGGCGTGCGCACGTCCCCAACCGCAAAGTCACGATGCAGGGAAAATGTTCCTGCCTGCAGCCTCCGGTAGAGGTAGGAGTTCCTGAAGATGCAGGCATTGTGTGCCCGCCCCGACCACCCAACACAAATGTCAGTAAACTGGCCACGATGGTCGACCAGGGCCTGGAGGACCATTGAAAAGTAGCCCTTCCTGTTAATGAATTGGGCTGCTCAATGGGGCGGTGCACGGATTGGAATGTGTGTCCCATCGAGTGCTCCTCCACAGTTTGGGAAGCCAAGGGCAGCAAAGCCGGCCACGACACTGTCCAGGTCTGCTAGACGGACGAGCCTGTTCAGCAGCTTGGAATTGATGGCCCTCACCACCTGCAGAAAGAGACAAATAGACAGACAACAAAATTTTAGAAGGGGTGCCTGATCTCTTTGGAGGAGAACCCATCACCCACCTTCCCCCTCAAACACCCCGAGAATCCCCTCCTCAGAACTCCCCCCCGGCAGCTCAGGGTGAGTGGAGGAGCTCCCTCCCACTCCCACTCCACCCCATCCCCCACTCCGCCTTGCCCTTTCCTGACAGTCTTCTTTTTTTATCTCCCCCCCCAGCAACTGTGACTCTCCCCCTACAATGACTTACCTCCATCAGGATGGACCCAACAGTAGACCTGCCCACTCCAAACTGGTGTCCCACGGAGCGGTAGCTGTCGGGGGTGGCCAGCTTCCAGAGGGCAATAGCGACCCTCTTTTCCAGGGGGATGGCGGGCTGCAAGTGGGTGTCCTGCCGTTGCAGAGCGGGGATGAACCAGGTACACAGCTGCCCCACTCCAGCTGGGTGGGGGAGGGGGCTGGTTTGCATGAAAGTCAAGTTGGTCTGGTGAGACCCCGAACCCTGAACCCTGAGCTTCCCCTCCCCTTTCTTCCCCTTGTTTCCCCCTTCCAGATCCCTCCTCCCACGTTTCCCCCTCCCCTCTCCCACCCTCTCTCTTCCCCTCTCCCACCTCCTTTTCCCAGTCTCCCCAGAGGTTCATCCCCCTCCTCTAGTTTTGTTCAATAAACCCAGTTTCTATTTTTGAACATGTGTCTTTTATTTGACATCAGGAAGGGGGGTTAGGGAGGGGTAAGTGGAAGGATGTGAGGGAGGAATGGGGCACGAGCCCCTGGTGGGGAGGACCGGGGTGGCTCCTCGGGCTCCTCGGGGTGGACTCTCTCCCTCAGGGCCTCCTGGATCCTGACAGCCCCCCAATGGACCCTCCGGATGGCAGCCTGCAGCAAGTACTGCCGGGCTGATGGCAATGACCCCACGAGATGCACCGGCATGCCCAGGGTCAGCTCTGGCTCCATGTGGCCGAGTGCTGTGGTGTCCCAAGTGTGGGCACTTAGGGCACTCCAGGACAGGACTGCTTTGCTATCCCTCATCGAGGTAGACAAGCAAGCAGGGAACCCTGAGAACTGTCTGTCCGGGGTGGGGGTAGGATCCCTTTAAGCACGGAGCTCAGTTAGCCTCAGGCAGCAGCCCTAAACACTAAGTCCTAACCTGATGCCCTGCCGGCACTGGTTCCGGCCAGCCTTAACTTCGGTTCAGGGTCCACTCAGTGTGGACGTGCAATTTCGAAATAATTTTTGTGTGTAGATGTGCTATTTCGAATTAGATCAATTCTGGTAGCCAGCCCTCCACCAGTTAATTCAAAATAGTTCTGTAGTGTAGAAATACCCTCAGAGTTTTCGCAAAGATCTGAGCTCCTATCCCCCGCATTGTTGCACTGACCCAGAATGTAGATAGCAATGACTTTTAATGTGTAAGTGTCTTGGTATTAATGACCATTGCCATGAGTTGGCATGTCTCAGTTTCCCCTTTCACTCAGCAATGTAAGCTTCTTCTGACTTTGCTGCTACGCCCAGCTCTAAGTTGTGTGCAGAAGCTTAGAAGCAGAATCCACATGGGACTCTTTATCTCCTGTCACTAGGATGTACACGAGCTTTTCTCAGAAACCAGGCACGTTACAGGAAAAGCCGTAAGGTTCCCAACAAACCAAGGGCAGAGCAGTGTCACCAAATGCAGTTTCCATACCTCGCCCTCCGGTCAAACCATTTGTGCCGTGTACTACGTCTTACCCCCCTTCCCATCTTTTGGGTACCAATGTGTATATTCAGTGACAGGTTTTCCTGTCCCAACAGTGGACCACTCAGTTGTTAAGCTCCTTGCACAATTTGGGCACTGGCATTTATGTACAAATCAGTGAAGTGGAGCATGTCACTAAAATGCATGGTTGATACGAGAGATAAAAGTTGAGTAAATAGGAGACTAACAAACATGTAGTAAGGAATCAAGAAAGAAACAGGGTGACATAAGGTCATTGAAGGCGAACCCTCTTGTCAGGGAGTCAAATGGGCCATGCGTAAGGAAATATTTCAGTTCATCTCTATTCTTCTCTATGTCATTATTTATACTGTCACACTCCATGCCTGTGTCTAAAAGCAACAAGAGTCAGAAGAGCTTTTCTCAGGGACTGATGGACCTCCTTGTTTCTCAGGCAGTAGAGGACAGGGTTGAGCAAGGGGACCAGGATTAGGAACCAGACAGACATTATTTTGTGGAGAATTGGGAGAGGGTCGATCACTGTAATGACATAGACTGCCATTACACTCCCATAATAAACTCCAACCACAACGAGATGGGAGGAGCAGGTGGAAAAGGCCTTTTGCCTCCCAGTGCTGGAAGGGATTCTCAGGATGTTGGCGATGATACAAATGTAGGACATCAGGGTCACTAGAAAGATCCCAACATTCAATATGATAGTGAAAGCAAATGACATCAGTTGCAGAGTCTTGGTGTGGGTACCACAGAACGCACCTTTAACGGCTGCAAAATCACAAAAGAGAATGTCAATTTCTTTGGGACCGCAATATCTTAATTGCAGAATGATAATTTGTAGCATGATGCAGTAGGAAATGCCTAATATCCAGGCCCATGCCACCATGTGGCCACACACCCTGACGTTCATCAGCAGAATAACGGAGGGGAAGGCAGATCGCTAGGTACCGATCAATACACGTGGCCATCAGCAACAGACATTCTGCATTGGACAGGATAATATAGAAATCAAATTGCACAAAGCAGTTCTGAAGAGAAATGGTTCTGTCCCCGGTCGCGAGACTGCCAATCAGCCTGGGCAGGGTGGTGGAGATGTAGCAGATCTCCACACCAGACAAGTTGGCCACGAAGTAGTACATGGGGGTGTGAAACTGCAGATCAGCCACCACTAACACAACGATGAGAAGGTTCCCAGCCACAGACACCAGGTAGATCACTAGAAACAGCAGGAAGAGGAGGGGCTGCAGTTCAGGGCCGTTCTCAAACCCTAAGAGGATCAGTTCCATGATGGGCGTTTGGTTTCTTCCTTCTGCTTTGTCCATAATTCGTATCTAGAAACAGAAACGCATCAGATATTCAGTGAGCAACTGCAGACAGGTTGTGCTGTTGGCTACCTGGCCAGAAACCTGGGATCACTGGGTCACTCCACTTGAAAAATGAAGTTGCCATAAGAAGAGGAAGACTCATTTCATTAAGAGGTCAAGCCCTCAATACAGGGGAACCAAGAGCATGGAACCTTAGTGAGATTCAGCAACATCCCACCGTACGGCTTTTAAGCTGGGATTTTGAAATATCTTCATTATGTCTGTGTTGTTTCAGCCATTGTTGAGGACACAACAAAGGTCAGTGGATTGGAAAAGAAGGATATTTAAAGTTCAAACAAGGATAGGTTTGCCCCGCAGCTGGGAGGTGTCATTCCCAGCTGGGATAACATGCACTAGCTTTGATCAAGTTAGTTGCATAAAATTAGAAATGAGAACCTGGCAGCACGAGCAGCGGTTTGGAACACACCTGTGTGCATACCTTGGATCTGGGATGGGATTGGGTTGGGGGCAGCTGGTCTGTGCTGCTGAGGCTACACTGCTAATGTTAGCACCGGAGCTCAGTCAAAGGTTGTGTTTGTTCCTTTAGGGGGAGCAAGGAATTACCCTTTTCATTCTATAAGACAAAAATTGGAACCCCAAGGTCTTACATGAAGGTCTTGTCAGTATCCACTGTGGCAGAAAATTCAAAGAAAAAAACATCCACCCTTTTAAAGGTGCAGCTGAGAAACAAAGACAGATGAGGACACAGAAAGGTCCCCACCCTAAGCACACACCCTGGGCTGTTACCTGATCTCAGATACTCCAGGGTCAATTGCATCAGGTTTACATGAAGGTGTATAGGTGGAACTCAGAGCTGCTTTCTACAAGGAAAAATTCAATGGTCCAATCTGAAAGATTTCAAAGATTCTTGGCTAAAGCTCCCAGGTCACTCTGATCTTTAGGCCTGGCGCTCCAAACGCAGGCCGCATGAAGAATAACTCAACTTGTTGACATCAGTTGTTTTAAAGGAAACTAAAGGATTTAGGCACCAACCGTTTGCGTGAAAGAGAGTTGGGCACCTGACGGCCTAATATGCACCCACTTTTCAGGTCTTTGTTGGAACAGCAAGGGGCTCTTTCAAGGGAGGGTGTGTTCCCACAAAGCTACACACACTGGATCATTAAGTGTCTCACATGAACACAGACACTTTGTGTATCTTACAAACACAGTCTCCAAAACCACACTCATACACCATCCAATTATATCATGCGCACGTGCGTGCACACACACACACACACACACACACACACACACACACAGAGTCTCTTTCACACTCACTTCCCAATGCATACTTGTGGTGTTCTTGTAATTTCCTGAAAGGCCCATGTACTCAATGTAATTTGATTATTCTAAAGTGTTCTTATAGAGGTTTCCTAACTGGTCTGTGCAATTCCTCATTTTGTATCTCCCTTGTGCTTCCATTTACCTCTTTAAGTGGTGAATTCTAAAACACCTGACATGTCCTGGATGGATAATTATCACTATGGCAAATTTTTAAAACTGATATTTCCTGCGGTGGGAGCCCCTCCCAGTTGTGCATAGATGTACGTTACCTTGATATTACTGCACAGAACAAAATTTATTCTGCACTTGGATTAGACAAACACAGGGACGTTGGTGAGAGGGACAGGGCTGTGTACATAGGATGGGAAAAGTGGAGGTGGATTGCTGTCTTGTGAAATACACCTGCACTCTGCTACAGGGAATTCTGAGAGTGGTGAGGGGAGACTTAGATCCTAGGACATATCCTGTAAGTGAACTCACACACACACACACACACACACACACACACACACACACACACACACACCTACTCAATGACTGAGCATGTTTCTCTGAACTGCAAAGGATTGATAAATACAAGATGCAGGAAGCTGTGAGGTAAAGTGCGGTTTGGCCTCCCTTTTCTATCTACTAGCAGAATTATAATTTACAAGGCCGGTGGACCTGACGATGTGCACAAGGCAGCCCTGCAAACACCAGGCTCTCTTTTGTTATGTTGCACCCAGACAGTGTGATGTGGAGGGGGATGAATTGTATAAACAATCGCTAACCCAGTTCATAAAATAGTGTCTAGACATCACACACCCGACACCAGTGACATTTTGTCCTACAATCCAGTAACAATACTGCACAAGAGAAACGAAAAGAGCAACGGGATCAATCAGTTGATATTTGACTGTTCAAAGAGTCCCCTCAGAAGCCCCTGATGTCAGCCAGTGCTGGGAGACAGGGCGCTGGGGCTGATGGCCCTTTGGACCGTGACCACATTCTACATCCGAGAGCCGCCCGTTGCTCTGTCCTAGGCAGGTTTTCCTACAGCTCGTCGGGGCTGGGTTGGCCCCCAAGGTTCCTCCTGGAGCTGGGGATCCCCTGAGCCTCTGAGCCACCAGCCTGGGATCCCGCTCGCACTGTGCTGCTGTGGCCAGCTGCAGACAAGGTCCCATTCCCGCACTTCCCCCCACACCCACACAACAGGGACACGCCCATCTGCAGGGGCACGCAGGGCTCCCTGACTGGACACTGCTGAGGGAAGCTACAGTCAAGGGAACCACCGGCAGCCCAGGGTACGACCTCAGGGCTGCACCACCTGAGCCAGGTCAAACCACCAACAGGGAGGAATTTGTTTTCCTGTTTGCACCCTGAACGTGAAGAGGAAAATGCCCACGTGTGCTAACTGGGGGGAGAATTTTCCCCCAAAGGTTTCACTTAAAGGCCCACTGGTTTAGGTAAAATTACACACAAACTGATTAACTGCAAACAGTAGATTGACGTGGGTATCAGGGGCAGCAAAGCCGATTATCAGCAACTAACCAAACACAAACTCTGTAGAACACACGGGGCAGAGTCAGGAGGAACGAACAGATCCTCACCCGGAGGGATGGGACCGGCCGTCTGGCAGTTTCTCAAGGCACAACTTGCATTTGCTTTGCAGCTTGGGATGCTCGGGTTTCCAGACACCGGGTAAGACGCCTTCAGCCTGGGTCCAGCCCTTCCCCCAGGTCAGTCTGTCTTCCTCAGCCCCTTCCCGGCGTCCTCTTGTGTGGGGAGTGAAAACTGCTGATTTCATCCCCTGCCTTATATAGCTCTGGCAAAGGGGGGATCCTTTGTTTCAAATTGCTCCCTGGACCAGGCTTTGAAGAAACAGAGATATTGGAAGAGGGAGCCCAGAGTCATGTTGTCTGAGCCCCTTCCATTGTGCACAATTTTGGTCTCTCTGGAGCAGTCCCAGAAAGGCTCCATCTGTGGGAGCTGGGCTTCTCCTGAGGCCTGTTGTTCTCCCTAATGTCTCATTACAGGGCTCAGCGGTCTGTCTGCACTGAAAGCAGCTTCCCCACTGGGAGGGACCGCTATGTAAATACATTGGGAATAAAGATGCACGCTCTGTATTCACACTCAGAGAGACAAAAATAAGACACAAATAGAATCCTGGTTAATCACAGTCAGCAAATTATAACATTCCCAATGACACCTCAAATATTCCGCCTTGCAAAAAATGCTTCAGATTCATGTGAGAATGTTCTTACAGTATTAGTTAGTGATGCTACATGGCTAACTGGAGAGCGTACCGGTAAGAATGAATCTTACAGGTTCGCTTATTGATTCCTCTGCTCTTGGCTGTGAAGTCCAGTGATGATTGGCTGGGCTGGTATCGGGCAACCCCTCACACGGGGGGATTGGCCGGCTGGGTGTCAGGAGCTCACAGCTGCAGGGGCAGGGGAGGTGGGGCCGACTCTGTGGTTGTGTGGCCAGTATGATCTGTGGCCAATGGGAGCTGTGTTTTCTGGTATATGTCACCAGGCTGGTAAGTATAGAAGGGGAGACCTGCCAAAAGCTAACCCTGGCAGACCACATCCAGCCTTTTGGCTTATATTTACTCACCTCCAGGCCCACACATATGGAAGATGAACTAAAATAGCAGGACTCTTAGTTTTGTATATTTATGTCCCTAAGCCCATTTCATAAAGCATGAGTCACAGGGATTGTTGGGATGGGATCATTTTCCATACTATTGAAAGTGAGGGGGCTGATAAGACATGCAGCAATACTGCAGAGTGACCACCAGGGGCAGCGAGCGCAGGGACGTTACACTGCAGAGTGACATAAGAACATAAGAACGGCTGTACTGGGTCAGACCAAAGGTCCATCTAGCCCAGTATCCTGTCTGCCGACAGTGGCCAGCACCAGGTGCCCCAGAGAGGGTGGACCGAAGACAATGATCAAGCGATTTGTCATTTCCAAGGCCAAAATATCTTTTTTGAGGTGAGGAGACCACATCTGTACACAGTATTCAAGATGTGGGCGTACCATAGTTTTATACAGGGGCAGTAAGATATCCTGGGTCTTATTTTCTATCCCTTTCTTAATAATTCCTAGCATCCTATTTGTCTTTTTGACCACCGCTGCACACTGTGTGGAAGTTTTCAGAGAACTGTCCACGATAACTCCAAGATCTCTTTCCTGATTTGTCGTAGCCAAATTAGCCCCCATCATACTGTACGTATAATTGGGGTTATTTTTCCCGATGTGCATAACTTTACACTTATCCACATTAAATTTCATTTGCCATTTTGTTGCCCAATCGCTCAGTTTGGTGAGATCTTCTTGGAGTCCCTCACAGTCTGCTTCTGTCTTGACTATCCTAAACAGTTTGGTATCATCTGCAAACTTTACCACCTCACTGCTTACCCCTTTCTCCAGATCATTTATGAATAAGTCGAACAGGATTGGTCCTAGGACCGACCTTTGGGGGACACCGCTAGTTACCCCTCTCCATTCTGAAAATTTACCATTTATTCCTACCCTTTGTTTCCTGTCTTTTAACCAGTTCTCAATCCATGAAAGGACCTTCCCTCTTATCCCATGGCCATGTAATTTACACAAGAGCCTTTGGTGAGGGACCTTGCCAAAGGCTTTCTGAAAATCTAAGTATACTATATCTACTGGATCCCCCTTGTCTGCATGTTTGTTAACCCCTTCAAAGAACTCGAATAGATTAGTAAGACAGGATTTCCCTTTACAGAAACCATGTTGACTTTTGTCCAACAAATTATGTTCTTCTACATGCTTCACAATTTTATTCTTTACTATTGCTTCAACTAATTTGCCCGGTACTGAAGTTAGACTTACCGGTCTGTAATTGCCCGGATCGCCTCTAGAGCCCTTTTTAAATATTGGTGTCACGTTAGCTACCTTCCAGTCATTAGGTACAGAAGCTGATTTAAGGGATAGGTGACATCGGGAGCAGTGCACATGGGGACATTACACTGCAGAGTGACCACTGGGGGCAGTGAGCGTGGGGACATTACACTGCAGAGTGACCACTGGGGGCAGTGAGCGTGGGGACATTACACTGCAGAGTGACCACCAGGAGACGGCTGCACCAGCAACAGAGTCTCCAATTGAGGCCAGGACTTTCCGCATTTCCAGCCACGTGGCTGCCCCACACAATGACGGATGTGGGGGGAAACCCTCTACCCACCAGCCCCGCTGCTGCCGTGCCCCCAGGACAACCTCGGTCCAAGCAGTGCAGCTTGGCCCTGCAGAATATGCCAGGGCTGAAAATGGCAGGGTGCCCCCTGGAGGGGATAACCAGAGTGGGGAACCAAATCCCTGCTACCTTCTGGACCAGCTGGAAGGCCGGGGGTGGCAGCTGCAGGCCGGGGGTGGGCCATGGAGCAGCTCTCCTTCCACACTGGTCGGGAGCCGGGGTGCAGCTGGAGGCCAATGCAGGCCCAGGGATCCCCAGCCCGCTCCCCCGCCCAGCTGGAGGGGGGCAGCTAGAGTCCAAGACTGGCCTGCCAACCATTTCCCCAACCACATGCGCTGGAGTTGCGGGGGGTGGATCCAGTGGCTGGAGGCAGGAGCCAGCCTGTGCTGCCCCAGCCCCTCCCCGGGGAGGAGCCGCCATCTGAGGAGCCCAGCCCCAGACTCTCTGGACCTCCAAGCCCCCTGCCTTGAGCCCGAGTCCAAGAATCTTGCACATGCCACCCCATGTAGAGACTTCCCCCACCCCCTGCCCTGAGCCTCCCACCTCTCAACCTCAGTTTCCTGAGCCCCTCTCGCCCCCGAACTCTCCCCACACCAACCCCTGCTCTTAGCCCTTCATCATCCCCACACCTGCCCTGAGCCCTCCACACCTCCCAGCCCCCTGCTTTGATTCATGAACCCCCACCCCCTTCCTTGAGCCCCTACCACTTACCTGAACTCCAGAATCCCCCACCCCCTACCCTGAGCCCCTTCGTACTCACACCACTTCCCTGACTCCTGCACCCCCCATGCCTTGCTCTAAACCCACCTGCCTTGACTCACTGCACCCTGACCCCCTGCCCTGAGATCCCACCCCATCTCTAACTCCAGAATGCCACAGGCCCTGCAGAAAGCCCCTCCCATCTCCTAGGCCCATGTTCCTATGTCTGCACCCCCTCATCATGCCATAAGCCTTAAACCCTGCTCTGACTCCTCCACCTCCCACTCTCTCCTGTCCCCCAACCCCCAGAGCCGTGCCCCAGTTCCTGCCCTTGCCACTCCCTGCTCTGAGGCCTGCCCCATTCCCAGCACTTCCCATTGTCCAGGCACAACCACATGTGGAAGCAGGAATAGGGGATTTGTGTGCAGCCATTTTAGGGTTTCTTAGTAGCAGAGCAAGAATCAGGCTAAGTCTGTGGCCTGACAATGCAAGAGCTGTAATAAGACGCTGCCTTTGCCTCTCGCCTCGCTGTAGGAGATGAGGATAAATGCTGACTCTGGCAGGGACCTTGAGATACGGACCATCTGGGTGGAACTAAACTAACTGTTAGCCATTGGTGTTTGTAATGGGAAGGAGACTAATTGTTTATTGTTAATATATCTAATGGACAGTATATAAACTGCTTCATAATTGCTTGTATTCGAAGATCTGCCTGGGCGGGGGGGCTTCCCCCCATCCGAATCAGGCTTCCCTTGCAATATTGCTCGAATAAAACTGCCTCTGTCTACTTGTTGCTTAAAAACGCAGAGTGAAGGCTTCTTTTCTTCCATACACACCCTGCCCTTGCTTTCAGTTTGGGTACGAGGGAAATGTAGTGGGCCTAGCTGTTACCGTTTCAGAGTTCCTGAACAAACAGACTCACAGAGACCCAGTAAGACAGACGCACTGTGTGTGTGTATGTATCCTCATATATTTCCTTATAAACTGTATTCCCTTCCCTTCCCTTTCCCTTTGATAAGTTAAATAGATCGAAATCCATGAATCCAACACTGCAAGGTGCATTTTGACACGGGGCTACCTCGGCACTGTGAGATTCTGAAACCCCAACACTGAATTGGGGGTTTTTAATCCTGCAGTTAAAAGACAAGACACCTCGGGTGTGTCTAGACTACATGTTTTTTCTAAAAAAGTGGCCTTTTTTTGAAAAAAATTCCTCTGCATCTAGATAGCTGCCATGTTCTTTCGAAATTAAATTGAAAGAACGCGATAGTTATTTCAACCACGGTAAACCTCATTTTATGAGGAAGAATGCCTTTTTTTGAAAGTGCTCATTCGAAAAAATGTGTTCTTGAATGCAAACAGAGCTTTATTCGAAAGAGAGCATCCAGAGTGCCTGGGTGTTCTCTTTGGAAAACGCGGCTCGCTTTTTCGAAAGAAGTGGCTGCAGTCCAGACGCTCTTTTCGGATAGAGTGTTGTATTCTAGACATAGCCCTAGTGGTGGATTCTAAAACTGCGTAAAGCAGCTTCTCCATGTCACTGAAACACTACAGTCCTAGAATCCTAGAATCCTAGGGCTGGAAGCCATTGAGTCCAGCCCACTGGACCAACCCCAAATAAACTATCCCAGCCAAGTTGGGATGGAGATTCCAGCCCCTCCATAGGGAACCCATTCCAGTGCTTCCCCACCCTCCTGGGGGAAAAGGGTATTTTCCCAATATCCAACCAAGACCTAAGTGTAGCATTGCCAGGAGATCTAGGCAAGTGGTTATTGCCCTCTATTTGGCACTGGTGAGGCCACATCTGGACTCTTGTGTCCATTTTTGGGTCCCCCATGACAGAGAGGATACGGACAAATTGGCAACAGTTCAGCAGGGAGCAACAGAAATGATGAGGGAGCTTGAGCACATGACCTAAGTGCAGAAGCTGAGGGATCTGGGCTTATTCAGCCTGCAGAAGAGAAAAATGAGAGATGCGATAGCAGCCTTCAACTATCTAAAGAGGGGGGAGGTGTCATCCCTGGGATTCTGGGATTCTATGATTCTTATTAATTTGTTCATTTCTTTTTATTTTGATAGTGAGAGAAGTCAGATCTCATGAGCATGGAGACTGTTGCCAAACACCTTCTGTTTGCATTTTGTATCTCTGTACCAATATCCATACGGCTGTCAGTATCAGAGAAGACAGAGGTGCCTGGCCTCTGACAAGTGTATGGACAGGCAGGAAATGCTACATGGAGGAACATTCCTAGCCCCCCATAGAATTTCATTTTTTTTTCCCTTCTGCAGATGTGTTCTACATTCACTCACCATGGCAGCAAAATATTTCCCTGAATTTCCAAGTTGTACCTGACAACAGAAAAGACTAGTCAATGGGATATGAATGACGTAGGATTCAGTAGGTGGGGAAGAGATCTGGGATCACTCAGAAGCTGTTAAGCTCCCTGCATAATCTGGGCACTTGTGTTCTTGTACGGATCATGGAATCATAGGACTAGAAAAGACCTCAGAAGTCATTGAGTCCAGGCCCCTGCCCAAATCAGGACAAATCCCAACTAAATCAACCCAGCCAGGGCTTTGTCAAGCCAAGACGTAAAAACCTGTAGGAATGGAGATTCCACCACCTCCCGAGGTAACCCATTCCAGTGCTTCCCCACCCTCCTAGGGAAATAGGTTTTCCTAATATTCAACCTAGACATCTCCCACTCTAACTTGAGATCATTGCTCCTTGTTCTGCCGTCTGTCACTATTGAAAACATCCTCTCTTCAGCCTCTTTGCAACCTCCCTTCAGGAAGTTGAAGGTTTCTATCAAATCTCCCCTCACTCTTCTGCAGACTAAATAAGCCCAGATCCCTCAGTCTCTCCTGATAGGTAATGTGCTCCAGCCCCCGCATTATTTTGGTTGTCCTCTGCTGCACCCTTCCCAAGAGGTGTCTGTCCAACTCATCACTAAACTTTCCAGTGATGGAGAATCCCAGCATCCCGAGATCACCTGCTCCAGAGCTTTGCTATCCTTAGTTAGAAGCTATTTCTTCATATCTTACCTAACCCTCCCGTGGGACAGATTCAATCCTTCCCATGTTCTCCTAAATTCACTTGACACTCAGAACAATTGATCACTGTCCTGTTTAACATCATCCCAGAGGATGGCTATCGTGCCCTCAGCTTTCTGGTCTTCTGACAAAAATGTTCCACTCAATCACCCTTTCCACATAAGGGTGTGGAAAACATCGATAACCTCCCTGATAACACCATCCTTGCTACCATGGATGTACAAGCTCTATACACCAACATCCCACATGAAGATGGATTACAAGCAATTAGAAACACTATCCCAGAGGATACCACTGCCAGTCTGGTAGCAGACCTATGTAACTTTGTTCTCACCCACAATTATTTCCAATTTGAGGACAACTTATACCTCCAGATCAGCAGCACAGCCATGGGTAGCCGTATGGCCCCACAGTACACTAACATCTTTATGGCTGACTTAGAACAACATTTCCCTCAGATTCCATCCCCTTTTTCCCCTTCTCTACTTATGCTACATCGATGACACCCATGGCCAAGAAACACTGGATGCATTCCACAGAAACTTTAACAACCTACACCCCACCATCAATCTCAGCCTGGACCATTCTAAACGAGAGATCCATTTCCTGGACACCACAGTACAAATCACCAATGGTAAATTAGATACCACTCTCTACAGAAGACCCACTGACTCATACAGTTATCTACATGCCTCCAGCTCCCATCCAGAACAGACCATACGATCCATCGTCTATAGCCAAGCCCTTCGATACAACCGCATCTGCTCTAATCCCATTGACAGAGACCAGAAACTTCTACCAAGCATTTATAAATCTCAATTACCCACCTAGAGAAATAAAAAAACAAATTGAAAGAGCCAGACAAATACCCAGAAACCATCTACTTCAAGACAGACCCAAGAAAACCAACAATAGAACACCACTTGTCATCACCTGTAGCCCCCAACTTAAACCTGTCTAACACATTATCAATAAACTACAACCTATAGTGGAACAGGATACTACACTCTGAGAGGCTCTGGGAGACAGACAACCACCTAACCTCAGGATGATTCTTACCAACAACCACAGGACATATCACACTAATACCAACCCTAGAACTTTCCCTTGCAACAAACTCCATTGCCAGCTTTGTCCACATATTTACTCTGCTGACACCATCATTGGACCTAACCAATTCAGTTATAAAATCAAGAACACATATTCCTGCTCATCCAGAAATATAATTTATGCCATCATGTGCCAACAGCGTCCATCTGCTATGTATATTGGACAAACTTCTCAGACACTTCATCAAAGAATCAATGCACACAAAACAGACACCAGACAGTTTCACAAACAAAAGACAGTTTCTTGCCATTTCAACCAGCCTGGACATTGTCTCAATGACCTTACTACCTGCATCCTGCTTCAAAAAGGCTTTAACACAAGACTTCAAAGAGAAGCCTCTGAACTGTCATTCATGCTTAAATTTGACACTTTACGAATGGGGCTTAACAAAGATGCTAATTATCTCACCCAATACGAAGATAGCTTCCCCAATTATCACGTCTAATATCATTACCTCATAGACATTAACCTCCCCCCTCATCCCCGCTCTGTTCTAAAATCTGATTTGTCTATTTTATATGTGTTCACTTTTTTTGTTTGTATCCCTTTGGTATATATGGTCATGCCAATTTTCTTCCACAATTTGATCTGAGGAAGTGGGTCTGGCCCATGAAAGACCATCACCTAATAAACCATCTTGTTATTCTTTAAAGTGCTGAATAGTCCTGTCTTTTGTTTCAGCTAGACCAAACTAACACGGCTACATCTCTATTACCTTTCCACATAGGCCAGGAGTGGCAAACCCGCAGCTCATGAGCCGCGTAAGGCTCTTCAAAGAAAAAATTGTGGCTCCCACACCCGCGGCTCATGGCTCTGAAAGGGGCAGTGTGTTTGTCTGCATAGGATGCGGGTGCAGACTTCAAAATGGCCACCTTAAAAGGGCAATGCCTGCTCTGCTCTTAAAAGGGCTGTCTCCTTTTTTTCTCAAAAACTTTTTTCCCTCGGCTCTTTGCACTGTATCCACTACTATTTTGGCTCTTTGCCTGTAGTGGGTTGGTCACCCCTGGCATAGGCCATGCGTGGTTTCTAAATTTCTGATCATTTTGGTTGCTTTTATCTGGACTCTTGGCAGTTTGTTCACAACTTCCTAAAAAGTGCCATACCCCGACCAGGACAGGGGGCTGCAGCTGAGACCTCACCGGTGCCAAATAGAGAGGGGTCGTTATCTCAACTGCCCAATGTACAACTCTCCAGTTCACACAACCCAGAGGGGGTGTTAGACTCTCTCATGGCACCAGAGTGCTGTTGGCACAAAGGCCATTTGTTCTGCACTGAGGCTCTTTTTCTGCAGTGCGGCTGCTGTGCCAGTTACACCAAAAGGGGTACAGCTGCCTTTAATTTTTCCTTCCTCAGTGGAGCACCTCACACCTCCCTGCATTGCCCCTTCCTGATTTCAGGGCAATTCTCCAATTATGTTTCCGATCACTTCACTCCTGCCCTCCTCTGTCCTTGTTATCTCCGATGTCACAGCTGTATGATCCACTCCATCATCCAAATATTGAGTGTCCATGCACCCCTCCCCCTCACTGTTTATCTGTCCTCCCCCACCAGGGCTCAGGAGTCACCTACACACACATAGATGTATTGGCCTTGGAGGCTCATAAAACCCAGTGGAGAACCAGAGCCAGCCTTGGTGGAGAGGCACATGAGCTGTACAAGTAGGCCCAGAAGGCAGCTAAATAAGAGACATACTCATTCTGTTCCTCTGCAGCTTATTCCCCTCCTCCACGCATCTGTCTCCTTCACCCTGTGTGCCCCAGCAGCCCTTGTATGGCATGTGGCAAAGGGCACACCCACGTCACTGTTGTCAGGATATTTAGCCAACCAGCAGCTTGTGAGGCATCAAAGGAAAACTGGGGACCTCCTGGCCATGAATACCACTGTGTGATGAATGCACAGGTCACTCAGAAAGCTGAGCTCTGCATTTTGGAAATATGTAGGGAAGGCAGGTGATAAACAAGCCGGCCCTACACAAAAGAGTGAGGATTTATGTATTTGTTGGGATCAAACTAACTGGCAGATCAGAAACACAGGATGCCTTGTGTGACACTGGCAGGCCGGATGCCAGCCCTTTCCTGGGCTTCAGGGATTAGCTCAGAGATGCCAGCCTCAGACCTGGAGACTAAACCAGGTCACCTGGCTGATAGTTTTGCACCATATTTGTATTATGGTTACAAGAATGTCTTTAATGTTGAGACTGTAGATAAAAAGGTTTGGGTGTTGTCCCTGCTCTGAGGCCCAGAGACAGAAATCTAAAACCCTTAGCAAATCAGACTGCAGAAAGCAGGCTGGAAATTGAGGTTAGATGCTTACAGAATTTGGGAGCAGCTGAGTGGAGGTTTAAAGAATCCCACTGGGACCAGATTCTGGGATTTAGGCACCTATAGTTCCTAAAAGCCAGAGTCTATTTGGTGTATTAATCCCCCTGCTGCAATTCAAAAAACCACCAGGTTCTTATCTCCATGTTCTAGCCCTGAGTCTTTGGTGATAAAGGACGAGGGCTCTAATCCCAGTTCCCCAGCTCTGTGGTTGTTTCCACCATCTGTGCTGGAACTCTGCCTCTCCTCCATGAGCAGCATGGACTGGTGATAATGGCTGTAATTCCTCAGTGTTCTCCTTTTGACTGTCGTATTGGTATCATATATTTTACTGTGAAATTGGAGAGTTTGGAGAGTGAGCAATGGCCCAGATTTTCATCTCAGTAATGCTGGTGTAAATAAAGAGCAATTCCATTTACTCCAGCACATTTCTGTTATCATAACGGGGCTCAGATTCTCTGTGATAGAAATCACCTGGGTTCAGACATAGCCCTGGAGTAAGAGTAATGAAAAGAGAGGAGTTACTACAGAGAACAATTTGGTCCATGCTGTGGAAACTCATTACAACTTCCTTTCTATATTTCAGAACATACAACCAAGGTTGCTGTTAATGAATCCCCTAAGGTCCTCTTTGCAAACCATCCATCCCAGTGGGATATAGTACTGAAGACACAGTTTAGAGTCCATCCAGGAATTCTTGGGTTGTGTTTACACATCAGTGATTTAAATTCTGAATTCCCCAGTTGTTGCAAACAGGTGAGCGGAAGGGGTTTGGAACACTCTGCTGGGCTTTTCACTGACATGAATCCAGAGGCTTTTGCTTCAGTCTAAGTATCATAAAACGTGATGACACTTTGACCCATTTTCTAGTGGACACATGCTCCAGGCCTAAGCAATAGGTGCAGCACTAAAATTTCTCATGTTGTTTCATCTGCTGCTCATCATTGATTTGTTTATCCCTCTGTAACCTTACATTGGGTAGGAGTGAATACACCTTGGTATCTCCCATTTGGCAAGATGCTTTCATTGGAGATAGGAGGTTGGGAAGGGCCTGTTCATGTTAATGAGTCATTAGGGGAATCAATAGGCCTGAGGAGAAGTTTATCTCCCACCAGGTTAGGCTGCCAGTGACACTCCAGAGAGTCTGTAAATAATGGTTGCTGTGACTCTCCCAGGACAGGGACCAGGATAAGTGATGTTGGACTCCATCTTGGGACTTCTGTATTTTGCCACACACTGATGTGGGAATCAAGTTTGAAAACAAAGGGTTCCCTCACCTTATATAAGGCAGGGAGTGATCTCATTTGCTGATTTTTGATCCTCACACAAGAGTACTCCTGGAAACAGCAGGGAAACACAGAATGAGCTGGGGGAATGTGCTTGACAAAGACTAAAGGACATTCCAGCCTGTGTCTGGAAATCTGAGAAACACGAGCAGCAGAGCCAATGGTGCCTGTGTCTTGAGAGCCTGCCCACCTGCCTGCTTCCTCCGTCAGGGTGAGGAAATGCTCATTCATGGTCAATGTCACCAGCCTGTTGTATTTAATTTCTAATTGTGCTTATTTCTGGTAAACTGCTTCACTTTCATAGATAGCCTTTATCATCACTTAAATTAACCTTTATTAATTAATGAACTCCATCTCTGCATGGAGAGAATTTTGGTGAATGTGCCCATACGAAGGAGAATGCATGTGTATGTTGGGAAGTAACAGCCACCACAGAAGACCTTGTTGGGGGGTGAGTGTGAAAGAGACAGAACAAGTCACTGTTTGTATGTGTGTGAGGGAGAGACAAAGTGTGTGTGAGAGAGGTATGTGTGAGAGGACAAGAAAACAGTGTGTGTGCTTGTGTGAGAGACACCGAGAAAGTGTGTTTGTGTGTGACACAGAGATAGACAAGAAGAATGTGTGTGTGTGTCTGTCTGTGTGCTGGTTGCTAAAGAACTGTTTGAGAGACTGTGTCTTTAACACACACCGGGAAGTTCAGACCAGACCAGCTGAGCTCTCTGGCTCCTGAGCTCTGGCCTCTGTCCCAGGCTTTGCAGACATGGGGCACATGGGCAGGGGGGAAGGGGAAGAAGAGGAAACGCCAGTATGGGGGCAGGCAATGGGAGGCAATGCCTCCTCTGGGTCTTAGTGCCCAACCCCTCCGCCCTTCCTATCTCTGTTCTGACCCTGCGGGCTCCCGCAGCAGGCCAGAGTGTTCCCTCTGAGTGGATCTATTATCCTAAAAGTGAAATATGTTTTTCAGCTTGACTCACCTATTAGCATAACACTGAGTCATTAAGTGCTAAAGAAGCCATATAACAGGCATGTGTCAACTTGAACCTATCTACAGCCAGGATCTGAACTAACTGGAAAAACAGTATACATCGAGCATTGTGCATTAGAGCAGTACATGTGTGCGCCGGAGCTTATTTTAAATGTTGAATTAGTTTGTGGCTGAAGATTATAAAATCACATCTCTAAAAACCCCTTGCCTAGATATTTAGAGGCACAATCCTCCTCATCCTTACATGCTTGGCTCTTCAGACATGTAATTCTTTGAATTCTTCAAAAATAACCACCTTTATCTCAAATATATATGTGCCCCCCCCCCCCCCAAGACGGTGGTTATTGAGTGTAGAGAGCCAGGAACACCGACCCCTACTAATCCTTTTAATAAATTCTTCAAAAACAACCACCCTCATCTCACATCTGACTGTTATTTCTAATAGTACAAATATTTGCTCCAAAGTCTCCCTGCCCTTGCTGTCCATCCCTGCTCCCCTTTTATCTTTCATCCTCCCGCAGGAGGGATCCCTTAATGGGCCCTCTGTGTTGGGGCCTGTTTTTCTAGATTTCAGTGTCTGTCATACATTTATGTGGCACCGATGCCCGCGTATCATTGCCACTCCTGGTGTAGATCTAGTGTCTGTGGGCACAAAATACATCTGTGGAAGAAGAGGTTTGCATATAAGGTACATTGGAAGTCTAGAGAGGAAAATCAAGGCAGGCCTCATTGTCAGTGACACTTCTGTGTTAGTAGCAGGGACATGCTACTTCTATGTAAACAGATCTGTTCATAAAATGCTCATAAAATTTGAAGGAATAAACTGTCACCATCTCTCAAATTTTGTCTCCTGTCTCTACATTGTTTCCATTTTTCATTGTTCTCCAGGTACTTTCTCCCTTCTGAATGAAAAAAATAGATTCTTTTTTCTTTTGTTTATTTCACTTATATTTCTCTGTATGACTTTGGTTTCGGATTTCAATTCTGCCTCTGTAAATCCACATAAACCTGATTCAATTTACCTGCAATTTATTGAGACCAGTGTCCTGGGCTCTTTAAGGTGTTTTTTTTTTCTGTCTTTGTCTCTCAGCTGCATCTTGCAAATGGTCTAATTAATTTTATTTTCATCTGCTAGTGATAGCAGATAGCTGGACAGACCTTCAGCAGACTTTGGCCTCATTGATATTTTGTTTTTTGTCTTATGTGGTACATCTGTGTTCAACATAGTAAAGGGTAATTCCCTGCTCCCTTAAAGTCACACAAACAACCTCTGAGCCTTGTGTTAAAAATAGTGTAACATCAGCAGCATTGACTAGCTACCCCAACCCAGTTCCATCTGAGATCCAAGGTACGTACACAGGTGTGTATCACGAACCACTGGCTTTGCTGCTCTGTACTCATTGCTAATTTTACCTTGCTCCTTTGATCAAAGCTAGTGCATGTTACCTCAGTTGGGAATGACACCCAACCCAACCAAAAAGGCAAAGCCCCTGCAAGCAGATACATTAACTGAGAAGCGACCAGAAAATCCCTCTCTTTCTTGGACAAAATGTAACATCACAGCAGACACCTGGGACGGGCCAGGAGGAAGTAAAGCCTCCCGCAGATCCGAGGTGATATCCCAAGTAACATCATGGCTGAGTGTCCGGGAAGCTGACCTCTGGCCAGCAGTCCAGTCACCTGCAAAATCTAAAGTAATCTGCACCGCACCTGCAACCTGCCTCCAAACTGCCAGAGTTAATGTGATGTGTGTGTGAGAATCTTAATAATCTGGACCAATAAACAACCCCAAAGCAATCCTGCTCCAGCCCACCCTTTGTCTGGGTTTGTTCCTCAGCCCTGTCTGAGGAAGTGCAACAATTTACATGAAATGTTCTTGGCTCTGCCTCTAATTGAAATGAGTCCTCCTCTGGATATTTACAAGTTCACTTTTTCAGAGAAGAGACACAGCACATGTGGCTACAGATCCCAGGTTTCTGGCCAGGTAGCAAACAGCACAACCTGTCGGCATGTGCTAACTGAATATCTGATGCTTTTGTGTTTGTAGATACGAATTATGGAGAAGGCAGGAGGAAATCAAACGCCAATTGTAGAACTAATCCTCGTAGGATTTGGGAATGGCCCTGAACTGCAGCCCCTCCTCTTCCTGCTGTTCCTAGTGATCTACCTGGTGGCTGTGGCCGGGAACCTCCTCATCATTGTACTTGTAGTGGCTGATCGGCACCTTCACACCCCCATGTATTACTTTGTGGCCAATTTGTCTGCTGTGGAAATCTGCTGCGTCTCCACCTCCCTGCCCAGGCTGCTGGCCAGTCTCGTGACTGGGGACAAAACCATTTCTTTACAGAACTGCATTGTGCAATTCCATTTCTATGTTATCCTTTCCACTGCACAATGTCATCTGATCACAGCAATGTGTTGTGATCGGTACCTAGCGATCTGCCACCCCCTCCGTTACCCTGCTCTGATGAACGGCAGGGTTTGCTGCCACATGGTGGCATGGGCCTGGATAATTGCCATTTTGTACAGTATCATGCTGGAAATGTTAATTTTGCAATTAACATACTGTGGTCCCAAGGAATTTAATCATTTCTTTTGTGATTTTGCACCCACAAACTCATTCTGTGGTGAGTCCACAACACTGTCAATTGGGACAAATTATGTGTCTATCATATTGATAAATATGAATTTTCTACTGTCCCTGGCATCCTACACTTGTATTATCATCTCCATCCTGAGAATCAACTCCAGCACTGGGAGGCAAAAGGCCTTTTCCACCTGCTCATCTCACCTCATCGTGGTTGCAGTTAACAATATGTGTATAATTACAAACTATGTGGTCCCAGTGTTCAGACCTCCCCCACTCCTATACAAAGTATTGTCTGTTTTCTATGGAATCATGATACCTTTGATCAACCCTGTCCTCTACAGCCTCAGGAACAAGGAGGTCAATCAGTCCCTGAGGACAGCTATTCAGAAACTGGCTGCTTTCAGACACAGGCATGGAGTGTGAAAGGTGCATTTTAGCATATTGTAAAATAGAGGTGAACTGACGTATTTCCTGACAGATGGAAATCTCTATAAGTGCATGCCTCCCTACGTTCCTATTTCTCTTCAAACCCCTCTTTCCCTCACCTCCATTCACTTTGACTCTCTCTGGGTATGTCTTTCGAGGGAGGGATGCAAATGCAGACATTCAAAATTGTAAATGAAGCTGGGATTTAAATATCCCACGCTTCCCTTGCATATTCGTGGATGGGGCTATTTCAAAATACTTTATTTTGAAATAAAAATGATGTTTAGACGTGGTTATTTTGGGAGTAAACACTTCTTCCGAAATAACCCTTAAACCTTGTTGTATGAGGAGTAAGGGTTATTTCGGAAGAAGGGTTTTCTCCTGAAATAACTGCATCTAAACAGCTTTTTTAATTTCAAATATGCAAATGAAGCATGGGATATTTAAATCCCAGCTTCATTTACAATTTCGAATGCCTATATTTGCATTCCTCTCTCACTCCTATACAAAATATTGTCTGTCTTGTATGGAATCCTGATACCTTAGATCAACTCTGTCATCTACAGCCTGAGGAACAAGGATGTCAATCAGTCCCTGAGAACAGCTATTCAGAAACTGGCTGCTTTCAGACACAGGCACCGAGTGTGAAACGTGCATTTTAGCATATTGTAGCATATTTAGCATACATAAATGAACTGATGTATTTCCTGGCAGATGGAAATCTCTCTTGGTGCGTGGCTCCCTACGTTCCTTTTTCTCTTGAACCCCCTCTTTTCCTCACCTCCACTCACTTTGACTATCTCTTTCTCTGCATTACAATTAGAAGTTATAGTTTTTACAGAAACTTCCAAAAGAGAAAGCAATTAAAAACAAACAAAAACACCCCCCCCCATTAAAACAAAGATAAAATAAGTTAAAAGCTCTGTTTTACATAAGCACATTCCAGAGGGGTGGCAACAGTGTCTAAACTGATTGCAGGACAGATAGTGATCAAACCTCCATGTATGAGGAAATGGGCAGATACAGGTAACATCAGAGGATGGCAACTGGATACATCAGGTCTGATGTGTAACTTGATTGTACACATGGGTGAAAGTGAACCCCAGATAGTTATTGTTTAGCTGATGGGGCAGTGTCTCATTCCTGGCACTGACTGAATTGTGTCCATCATTCATTGGGCGCATAATCTTAGCCTAGTTGTAGATATCTTGTTGGGGGAAGCTTTTACTGAGCTTTGTTTTCAATAAACCTGGCCTGATACCATCAATCCACCTGTGAATCTTGTGGTCTTTGGGGGCTCTCTCGGACTCTACTCTGAAGACTCTCTGGACAAGCCAAGACAACACACAAAGGATCATATGTACGCAATTGAATGGTTATCATCCCGGATGGAACAGGAGACCTGTGAGAACACGCCGCCAGTGATACATGACTACTGCACCAACCTATGCATCACCTCCTCCATCCTGAGAATTTCTTCCTCCACAAAGAGGGAAAAGGTCTTTTCTACCTCCTCCTCCCACCTCTTCTTTCTTACATTTCTCTATAGAACTTTGATTGTTCTTGACATGTTGCCATAGTGCAATTCATTAAGGGTATGTCTACACTACAGCATTATTTTGAAATATCTTATTTCAAAATAGTTAATTTGAAATAACTCATCTACACACAAAATGTATTTTGAAATAACGTTTTGCTCTTTCGAAATAGCGCGTCCACACTGATTGGATGCTGAATCACATTTAAGGGCAGCTGAAACAGGTTCCAGCAGGGCATCAGGTCAGGAGTTACTTTGTGTGGCTGCTGCCTGAATCTATTTGAGGCTTGTTCTTAAAGGGACCCCCCTGGACAGCCGGTTCTCAGGTTTCCCTGCTTGCTTGCCTACCTCGCTGAGGGACAGCAAAGCAATTTTGTCTCTGCCTGCTTTGGTTGCCCTGACTCAGGACATCACAGCACTCGGCACCATGGAGCCGGAGCTGCCCCTGGACACTCCGGTGCTTCTTTTGGACATGTTGCTGCAAGCCTGGCTGCACTTTCTGCAGGCTGCCTCGCAGCATCTGCTGCAGCCCGACCCCCATGCCATCCTCCGGACCCTCTTGGGGGATGGGGAGGAGCAGCTGCAGACCCTGGACACCAGCGTCCCCCGCCGCATCTGGCATCTGGACACCAGCAGCGACCGGTGGGACCACATCATCCTGGAGTGCTGGGGAGACCAACAGTGGACCCAGAACTTCAGGATGAAGAAGGACACCTTCCTTGAGCTCTGTGAATGGCTTGCCCCTGCTCTGCGGCGACGGGACACGCACATGAGGCCTGCCATTCCCCTCCACAAGCATGTGGCCATTGCCCTCAGAAAGCTCTCCACACCGGATAGCTACCGATCCTTGGGGAACCAGTTCGGCGTGGGGAGATCCACTGTCAGAGCAGTGCTCATGCAGGTATGGCCGTCTCCGGCCCCTGTGCCGGGGGGGTGGGAAGACATGATGGACTGCCCCAGGGAAAATGTGGGGAGGAGGTACAAGTCTCCTCCATGGGAGGGTTTGGTCAGTCCCACCCACATCATTGCTGTCCCTCAGCAAGGTAGGCAAGCAAGCAGGGAAACCTGAGAACCGGCTGTCCAGGGGGGTCCCTTTAACCACAAGCCTCAAATAGACTCAGGCAGCAGCCACACAAAGTAACTTCTGACCGAATGCCCTGCTGGAACCTGTTTCAGCTGCCCTTAAATGTGATTCAGCATCCAATCAGTGTGGATGCGTTCTTTCAAAATAGCAAAATACTATTTCAAAATGCATTTTGTGTGTAGACACCTTATTTCAAAATATATTATTTTGAATTAACTATTTTGAAATAAGATATTTTGAAATACTGCTGTAGTGCAGACATACTCATACTATGGTCCCAAAGAATTTGACCATTTCTTTTGTGATTTTGCACCTTTGAAAAGGCCGTTCTGTGATAATGAAGAGAAACTAACAATTTTTTGTCTATCGCATTGACAATTCTGATCCTTCTAATGACCCTGGCGTCCTACATTTGTATCATCATCTCCACCCTGAGAATCCCTTCTAGCACCAGGAGGCAAAAGGCCTTTTCCACCTGCTCCTCTCACCTCATTGTGGTTGCAGTTTACAATATGTGTATAATTATAACCTATTTGGATCCACTGTTCAAACCTCCTGCAATTTTGCACAAAATATCATCTGTCTTGTATGCAGTGCTGATACCCTTGATCAACCCTGTCATCTACCATCTGAGAAACAAGGAGGTCAATCAGTCTCTGAGAAAAGCCATTCATAAAATGGTTTCTTTCAGACACAGGGATGAAGTGTGAAAGTACAAATTTTAGCAGATAGTAAAACGCACCAACTGACCGGTCCTTGCTCAGATCCTTAACTGTGATAAGATGTTTATTTTAAATTAACAGAAAGATGTATCTGCTTTATTTACATGATGATTGTATCGGGCAGGGGGTTGGGTAGTGTGGGAGGTCTGAGAGGAGGGAGTGGGGTGAAGAAGTTGGGGAGGTGGGAGTGCAGCAGTTAGGACAGGGGCTTGCATGCACAATGCAGGCCATGGGGTGTAGCACTCAAAGCAGGAGGGTCTGGGCAGGGGATATTGTGTGGGAGGTGTTCAGGACGGGGGGCAGAAGTCAGGGCAGGGGGGACGTATGGCAGGGGCTGGGGGTACAGAAGAAAGGGCACGGTGTTGTGTGTGGTGAGAGATGCAGGAGTCAAGCCAGGGATAGTGGGTTTAGGACAGGGATTGGGAGTGCAGGAGTCGGGGCAGGGAACTGGGTGAGTGGAGAGCTTAGGCCAGGGTGAGGGTGCCTGGGTGAAGACAGATGGTTGGGGGGTAGGAGTCAGGGTAGGGGGCTGTGAGGTGTGGAGGCTCTCAGGGCAGGGGGCTGAATGTTTGGGGGGTTAAGACAAGGAGGGAGCCTTGCTGGAGTGAGGGCAGAAGGTTGGCTGAAGGAGGGCAGGGGCTCATGACAGGTGGTTGGATGTGGGGGGAGAGCAGCAGTGCAGAAAGCCCCACACCAGATTATCCCACTGCCCACTGGTGAGGAAACTCACCTGAGAAGTAGCAGAACCTTACAGAAAACCCGTCCCGCCCTCCAACAGACGGGGAATTGGAACCAGGCATCTCTCACTTCCCGCCTCAGCACCCTGGCCAGCGGGCTAATAGTGAGAATGGAGACACTCTTTCATCCCAACTTTTAGTGTGAGCTCACCTGCCCCATTGGGCTCCTCACGTAAGTTACTTGGAGGAAATCTGAGATGTGTGCGTCTGGATTCTTTCCTGGGGCTGGGCTGCGCATGCCTGGAGAAACCTAAGCATCCTAGTGAATTTCCCTGGACAAAGTAGGCTGCAGGATGAGTTTAGAGGCCTACAGAAGTCAGGTGAAGTTAACTGGAGGTTTAAGGAATCATATTGGAGCCAGATTCTGGGAATTAGGCACCTAGTGTTGTCTATTTCTTTGTTTCTGTTGCCTCACTGCTTTTGGAAATCTCACTAGGTTCTACCTGCATCTTTAGGCAAAGAAACGCTGTGAAAATTCTCTCCCTGAGTGTTTGGGAATAAAGGACCAGGGCTCTAAACCCAGCTCCCCAGCTCTATGTGTGCGTTTTTACACTCTGTATTGTAACCACGCGTCTCGTCCATGCGCAGCAGGAATTGGATACACTTGAAGCATGATATGTAGCAATTGTCCCGTGTTCTCCTTTTGCCAGGAGTATTTGTGTCACCTGTTCTGCTGAGATGCTGGAAACCTTTGTGCCCAATGGCCCTGATTCTCATCCCATTTACACCAATGTAAATATGGAGTAATTCCATTTACTCCTGTGGTGTAACTGTTATCAGAACCTGGTTCAGTATCTCAGTGATCAGATCACTGGTGCAGGCATGCCCCTGATGTAAGCACAAGGAAATGAGAGGAGTTACACCAGGAATAAATTGAACCACGCTATTCTAAACATACTACAATATGCCATCTCCTCCGTTACAGTGTTCTGACGAATGGCAGCGTTTGTTGCCACATGGTGGCATGGTGTTGGATAATCAGCATTTTGTACTACATAATGCTACACATTTTCAGTTTCCAATTAACATACTGAGGTCCCAAAGAATTTCACTATTTCCTTTGTGATTTTGCCCCCATGGAAAGGCCATTCTGTGGTTATGCTGAGAAACAATTCTTACTTTTTTTTTGTCCATCATATTGACAATTGTGATCCTCCTACTAACCTTGGCATCCTACATTTGTATCATCATCTCCGTCCTGAGAATCCCTTCCACAAAAGGGAGGCAAACGGCCTTTTCCACCTGCTCCTCTCACCTCATTGTGGTTGCAGTTTACAATGTGTGTGTAATTACAACCTATGTGATTCCACTGCTCATCCCTCCCGCGATCCTGCACAAAATACTGTCTTGTACGCAGTCCTGATACCTTTGCTCAACCCTGTCATCTAGGGTGTGTCTAGACTACAGGGTTTTGTCTACAAAAGTGGACTTTTGTTGACAAAACTATACCTGCATCTACACTGCCGCTGAGTTCTGTCGACATAATGTAAACAGAACTCAGCAGTTTTGTCGACAGCTGTAAACCTCATTCTATGAGGAATCACGCCTTTTGTCGACAGAGTTCTGTTGACAGAAGGCGTTATTGCATCGACACTGTCCTTTGCGTCTACACTGTCATGTCGACAAAGCAGCTTGCTTTGTCAACAGAACTGGATATAGTCTAGATGATCTTTGTCCACAGAAGCTTTGTCGACAGTATGTCGACAAAACTTCTGTCGACAAAAGCCTGTAGTCTAGACGTACCCTACTGCCTGAGAAACGAAGAGGTGAGTCAGTTCCTTGGAAAAGCTCTTCTGAAACTGGTTACTTGCAGACAAACGCATGGAGTGTGAAAAGACAATGTTAGCCTATTGTAAAACTGGGATGAACTGACGTATTTCCTTACACATGGAAATGTCTCTTGGCTCAAGTCTCGCTACCTTTCTCAGCGGCTCTTCACCTCGCTCTTTTCCTCACCTCCACTCACTTCGACTCTCTCTCCCTCTCTCTGTTAAAAAAGTTAGTTTTTACCAAAACCTCCAAAGATAAAGCAACTAAAAACAAACCAAAAAAATAAAACACCATTAAAAATAAGGAAAATATAAAGTAAAAATGAAACTTTAAGTAAATCCAGTAAGTTACAGAAGTTGGCAAGAACAGGGCTGGAATTACAGAAACACTCAGACCTAAAAGGTACTAGACACAGACCGTAAACTCATTCCAGAGGGATTGTCACAGGACACCTTGTGAAGAAACATCTCTGTACCAACGCACTCCCCGCAGTTAACAGGAACAAACTGCATTAGGTACAGGACAGGGTCAAAACTAAGAGCAGGATAGATAGTGATCAAACCTCCATGTACTAGCTAATGAGTAGATTTAGGTAACATCAGGGGGTCACAACATGATATATCAGGACTGATGTTGTACTTGTGTTTCAGTATGAACCCCAAAGAGTTGTCATTGTCTGACAGAAGAACTCCATTAACAGGAGTGCTCTGAGCAAGACTGATCAGAGCAGAGTAGAGTGGAAGAATGATTTCTAGTGTCTTGCTCACAACACTCCTCTTAAAGTCTCCCAGAATCATATTTGGTTTTTTTGAAACAGCATCACACTGTTAGCTCATATTTAGCTTGTGGTCTACTACGATCCCAAGGGTATGTCTACACTACAGTGCTATTTCGAATTAACTTAATTCTAAATAGTTAATTCGAATTAAGCTAGTTTGAAATAATGCATCTATACACAAAAGCTATTTCAATATAGCATTTTGGTATTTTGAAATAGCACGTCCACACTGAGTGGACCCTGAACCGAAGTTAAGGTTGGCTGGAACCAGTGCCAGCAGGGCATCAGGTTAGGACTTAGTGTGTGGGGCTGCTGCTTGAGGCTAACTGAACTCCATGCTTAAAGGGACCCTACCCCCACCCTGGACAGACAGTTCTCAGGGTTCCCCGTTTGCTTGTCTATCTTGATGAGGGACAGCAAAGCAGTCCTGTCGTGGAGTGCCCTGAGTGCCCACACTTGGGACACCACAGCACTCGGCCACATGGAGCCAGAGCTGCCCCTGGGCACGCCGGTGCATCTCATGGGGTCATTGCCATCAGCCCGGCTGCACTTGCTGCAGGCTGCCATCGGGGGGGGGGGTCCATCGGGGGGCTGTCAGGATCCAGGAGGCCCTGAGGGAGAGTGTCCGCCACGAGATACCCTCAGAGCCTCCCCGGTCCTCCCCACTGGGGGCTCGTGCCCCATTCCTCCCTCACGTCCTTCCACTTACCCCTCCCTAGCCCACCTTCCTGATGTCAAATAAAAGACACGTATGTTCAAAAATAGAAACTGGGTTTATTGAACAAAACTAGAGGAGGGGGATGAACCTCTGGGGAGACTGGGAAAAGGAGGTGGGAGAGGGGAAGAGAGAGGGTAGAAGAGGGGAGGGGGAAAGCTGGGAGGAGGGAGCTGGGAGGGGAAACCAAGGGGAAGAAGAGGGAGGGGAAGCTCAGGGCTCAGGGTCTCGCCAGACCAACTTGACTTTCATGCTAACCTGCTCCTGGGTTAGCATGTGGCCTTTGGTGGCCAGAGTGGCAGCTATTCTGACAGACGCCTGTGTTCCTCAATCTAGTGAGGAGATCATGGACGTTGGGGGCATCCCCTCAAACCTGAATAAGGTCCATGATCTCCACCCTGGATCAGGAAGGCGCCCACCTTTTCCAGCCCCTGTCAGACTCCTAGGCTGCGTCTAGACTGGCATGATTTTCTGCAAATGCTTTTAACGGAAAAGTTTTCCATTAAAAGCATTTGCGGAAAAGAGTGTCTAGATTGGCACGGACGCTTTTCCACAAAAGCACTTTTTGCAGAAAAGCGTCCCTGGCCAGTCTAGACGTTCTTTTGCACAAGAAAGTCCCTATCGCCATTTTAGCCATCGGGGCTTTTTTGCGCAAAACAATTCTGGGTTGTCTACACTGGCCCTCTTGCGCAAAAGCATTTGCGCAAGAGGGCTTTTGCCCGAATGGGAGCAGCATAGTATTTGTGCAAGAACACTGATGATCATACATGAGATCATCAGTGTTCTTGAGGAAATTCAAGTGGCCAGTGTAGTCAGCTGGCAAGTTTTTCCGGAAAAGCGGCTGATTTTCCGGAAAAACTGGCCAGTCTAGACACAGCCCTAGGAGCTGGCAGACTGCTTCTGGGGAGCGGTGGAGGGCTGGCTGCCAGTGGCTTGCTGGCTTGTGTTTTGGGGCCACTGGGTCAGGGGCCCCGGTGGCCACTGCTGGCTCTGGGCTGGGAGGCTTGGAGCTGGCACAGGCACTGTGGCCAGGGTCTACCCCTTTAATGGCTCTGGGGCTGGGGGAGAGGAGAGTAAGCTCCCTGGGAAGGTCTGGAGGCCCCCTATTTCAAATTAAGTGTCTACACAGCACTTAATTCAAAATAGCTATTTCGAATTTGGTGTTACTCCTCGTAGAATGAGGTTTACCAAATTCAAAATAAGGGCTCCACTATTTCGAATTTATTTCGAAATAGCGGTTTGCCTGTGTAGACGCTATTAAAGTTAATTTGAAATAACTGCTGTTATTTTGAATCATCTTTGTAGTGTAGACATACCCTATATCTCTTTCTGCAGGACTTCCTTCCTAGACAGTCACTTCCCTATGGAAAGTTTCTGTATGTGTGAAACGGATTGTTCCTTCCTAAGTGGAACACTTTGCATTTGTCTTTATTAAACTTCATCCTATTTCCCTCAGACCATTTCTCCAGTTTGTCCAGATAATTTTGAATTATGACCTGATCCTCCAAAGCAGTTGCAACCCTTCCCACCTTGGTATCATCTGCAAATTTAATAAGAAAACTCTCTGTGCCAATAGCTAAATCGTTCAAGAAGATATTGAACAGAACTGGTCCCAAAACAGTCCCCCTGCAGAATCCCACTTGTTATTCCCTTCCACTGGATTGTGAACCATGAATAACTACTCTCCAGGAACGGCTATTCTGCCAGTTATGCACCTACCATATATTATCCCTCTCTAAGTTGTATTTGCCTAATTTATTGATAAGATCTTGAGAAACCATATCAAATGCCTTACTAAAGTCTAGGTATACCACGACCACCACTTCTCCCTTATCCACAATACTTGTTATCCTATCCAAGAAAGCTATCAGGTTGGTTTGACATGCTCTGTCCTTTAAAAATCCATGGTGGATGTTACCTATCACCTTATTATCTTCCAGGTGTGTGCAGATGAATTCTTTAATTACTTGCTCCATTATCTTCCCTGACTCAAAAATTGCACTGACTGGTCTGTAGTTTCCTGGGTTGTTCTTATTTCCCTTTTTATAGATGGAGACTAGGGGCTTCTCTAGACTACATGGAAGTTTCGAAAGAGGATATGCAAATTCTGCCTGGGTCGGTGGTCTGTAGCAGACCAAGCGATTATCAGTGTGGAAAGTAAATCAGCAAAGTTAAAAAGAAATTATCTGATTTAGAAAGGAGAAATATCTTCTCGGGCATCCACCAGGTCAGAAAGAACATGCTTGCTTGTTCAATCAAGGGGAAGAGTAAATGTAGGTAGATGGTGTGAGTCTGAAACCCACATTCTTCTTCGTGGTATAATTAGCACATGACTATAGTATGGTCATAAGGAATTTTGTGCAAAGTGGATCATTGAAGGTGACATCGGATCGTTGAAGGTGACATAGGAAAGTTATGATTTTCTGAACATGATGATTCTATTTGTATGCATGGCTCATGTTTGTGTCTGAAGTGATGAATATTAACGATGTGTCTGTAGGTGCAATGTAGTTACACCTGGGTAGTTCCCACTAGGCAAGATGCTTTCACTGGAGAGAGGTGGTTGCTAAGGTCCCGTTTTCATATTAATGAGCCATTAGGGGAATCAATAGGCTTGAGGAGAAGTTTATCTTCTACCAGTTTAGGCTGACAGAGACACTCTAGAGAGTCTGTCAATAATGGTTGTTGTGACTCTCCCAGGGCAGGGGACCAGGAAAAATGATGTTGGACTCCATCTTGGGACTTCTGTATTTTGCCACACACTGATGTGGGAATCAAGTTTGAAAACAAAGGCTTCCCTAACCTTATATAAGGCAGGGAGTGATCTCATCCGTTGATTTTTGATCCTCACACAAGAGGACTCCTGGAAACACCAAGGAAACACAGAATGAGCTGGGGAACAGCTTGACCAAGACGAAAGGACATTCTAGGCTGTGGCTGGAAACCCAAGAAACCTGAGTTGCAAAGCCAATGGCACGTATGCCTTGAGATCCAGCCTGTCTGCTGGCTTCCTCTGTCAGGGTGAGGAACTGCTCATTCACAGTCAGTGTAACAAGCATGTTATGCTTAGTTTTCAGTTTTGTTTATTTGCTGATGAGCTGCTTTGATCCCTTGTAATCATGTTAAATCCATCTTTTCTAGTTTAATCTCATGTGTCTGTAAAGTAAGTGTCTGGGGGAAAAAAGTCTCAGCTTGCTCATCACAAGTTTGCTTGTGATGGGAGGGCAAACTCAGTCATTGAGGAAGGGCAAACTCAGTCAGACATTCCTTTTGTCCACTGATTTGACCAAAGCAGGACTGTACAGCTCCGGGTCCTAGACTGGGGAGATCATTTATGTTTAACAATACAGATATCCACCTCCTCCGTTCCCATCCCACATACCCAGCGTGTTCCCTGACACCAACATTCCCTTTATTTTTCTCTAAATCTCTATGGAAAATGTTTTGTTGTATGCACCATTACCGATGTATTGTGTGGATGTATGCCATGAGTAGAAAAACAATCCTCTACATAGTGTATATTTTTGTAGATGTTGATATAGGGATACGTTCTCCACCCAAGACAGGTTCGGCATTTCAGAACTCACTACTTAAAGAATTCAAATTAAGCATGAGAGTGCAGTAAAATTGTGAAATGCATAGAGCGGTCAAATAAACTATAACAACAGCTGTTTGAAAGCATAAAATGAAAGGGAATGTATGTGCATTTTGGGAAGTAACAGCAACAACACAAGACAGTGCTGGGAAGTGAGTGTGAAAGAGACAGAACAGGTGCGTGTATGTATGTGTGACAGAGAATCATCCTTTGTAGGTGTGTGGGAGAAGTATATGTGACAGGACAAGTAAACAGAGCGTGTTCCCACACCAGCTCTTGCATCCTCATGAGAGTCTCCCCTCTGAGTGGATCTATTATCTTAAAAGTGAAAAGCCTTCAAGGTTGCCAGACCTATTAGAGTAACACCGAACCTCTGAAAGCACCATTATGTGGAAATGAAGCCATATAACTGACGTGTGCCTACCTGCACCTATATATAGTCAGCAACTGAATTCTTCAAAAAACAACCACCCTTATCTAAAGCATACATTTGAATTTTAGTTCTAATAGTTCAAATATTTGCTTCCAAAGTCTCCCTGCCCTTTCTGTCCAGCCCTGCTCCCCTTTTATAACAACCCCTCCCTCATTCAAGAGAGCCCTTAATGGGACAACATGCCTTTCTTCTAGTTAGCAAAACTCATTTGTCAAGCTTTCTTTACTTCCCACTATTTGATGAACTAGTTTTAGGAGAATCCTCCCCCATAATCAGTACTGTTACTGTGATATAAAATCCCTTCTTAACGCCTACAATTTTTGGAAACATATTTTTAGCATACACATATAGTAAAATTTCTCTGCAGCTGGCAGGAGATCATTGTGAAAGGTAAAGCAGCAAATTTAAAATGAAACACTCTGCTTTAGAAAAAAAACAAACATCTGCTCTGGCATGCACCATGCCGGGATGAATATGATTGCATCTTCTATCCTGGGGGAAAGTGAATAACAGTAGACGGGTTACAGCCAAACGGTTCTAAGAAAGAGCAAGGAACTCAGATGTAGAATGTAAGAATGGTGATATCATGTCAGAGCAAAGGTCCGTCTAGCCCATTAGCTTTTCTTTCAACACTGGCCAATGCATCCGAGGGAGTGCAGAGATCACATTCCTTCTCAGACATTCCGGCTTTTGTCACACACAGGTTAGGGACACAGTCCTTGCCAACGTGGTTAATAGCCATGGATGGACCTATCCTGCCTGTATTTATGTAACGTATAGCCTCCTTGTGTGCCTGTTTTATTTTTTGCCATGTGAGTTTTATTACTTTTAAAAAATTGGAAAGAAACAAAAAGTGTCTTTCTTCCTTCTGCCTCGGAGCCTCTTTTCCTAGATTGCAATTTTTCTCTCATGCATTTATGTGGCACCAATACCAATGTACCACTGCTACCCGTCGTGCAGATATAGTGTCTGTGGGCACAAACAATATCATTGGAGGAATAGATTAGCAGGTCAGATGCATCAGAAGTAGAGAGGGAAAAAAAACAAGAAAGAGATATCAAGCTCTGGCACTTTTGCATTAACAGCAGAGATGTGCTACTTCTATTTAAACAGATCAGTTCATAAAATGCTCATAAAATTTGGAGAAATAAACCATCTCCATCTCTCTCAATTTTTATCTAATTCTGTGTAGACATCTCTCTAATTTTTCATTGTTTGCCAGTCATTTTCTCTCTTCTGGATAAAAGAGAAATAATGAGTTGTCTTTCTCTTGTGATGAGCTTTCATGTTTATCTCACATTCTTTATATGGGTTTGGTTTTGGATCTCAGTTTTGCCTCTGTACATGCTCATAAACCTGTACAAGCCATTTACCCACCACTATCTGAGACCAGTGGAGTGGTCTGATTTTCTTTCTGTCTTTGTCTGTTTCTCAGCTGCAGTTTTCAAATGGTCCAGTTAATGTTATTTCAATCTGCTGTGATAGCGGATAGATGGACAGACCTTCATACAAACCATGGCCTCTTTGATGTTTTGGTTATTGTCTTATGGAGTGTATCTGCGGCTCAGCTTCAAAAATGCAATTCCCTGCTCCTCTAGAGCTACACACACAACCTTAGATTGAGCTCTGGTGCTCAAATAGCAGTGTAGCCTGGGCAGCACAGACTCGGTGCCCCAACCCAATCCTACCTGAGATCCTAGACGGGTACACAGTTGTGTATCCCAAGCCCCTGCTTGTGCCGCTGGGTTCTCATTGCTAATTTTACCCTGCTCACTTGATCAAAGCTAGTGCATGTTACCCCAGCTGGCAATGACACCTCCCAGCTGCAGGGCAGACGTACCCATGTTTGACCTTTAAATATCCTTCCTTTCCAATCTATTGACTTTTGTCCTCTAGATTGGCTGAAATGACACTAACATCATGAACATGTTTCCAAATCCCAGCTTCAAAGACTATTAAGATTTCAAGTGGCCTTAAGGCAGTTGTGTGGGACATATATGTAAATTCACAAAGCTTCCATGCTCTTGGCTTCCCTATATTGGAAGCTCGACCCTTTAATGAAATGAGTCTTCCTCTGCTTCTGGACAACTTGATCTTTCCAGGGAAGAGATGCAGTGGCACGTGGTTGCTGATCCCAGGTTTCTGGTCTTTTAGCCTAAAGTACAACCTGTCTGCAGGTGCTCCATGCATATTGAGTGTTTTTCTGTTTCTAGATAAGAATTATGGAGCAAGCGGAAAGAAGAAACAAAACACCCATTGTGGAACTGATCCTCTTAGGATTTGGGAATGGCCCTGAACTACAGCCCCTTCTCTCCCTGGTATTTCTAGTGATCTACATTGCGGCTGTGGTTGGGAACCTCCTCATCATTGTGCTAGTGGTGACTGATCGGCACCTTCACACCCCCATGTACTACTTTGTGGCCAACTTGTCCAGTGTGGAGACCTGCTACATCTCCACCACCCTGTGCAGGCTGCTGGCCAGCCTCCTGACTGGGGACAAAACCATTTCTCTTCAGAGCTGCTTTGTGCAATACTATCTCTATATTATCCTGTCCAATGCAGAATGTCTGCTGCTCACGGCAATGTGCTATGATCGCTATCTAGCAATCTGCCACCCCCTCCGTTACCCTGCTCTGATGAATGGCAGGGTCTGTTGCCACATGGTGGCGTGGGCCTGGATAATCAGCTTTCTGGTCTACATCATGATACAGATTTTCATGTTGCAAGTAACATATTGTGGGCCTAAAGAATTTAATCATTTCTTTTGTGATTTTGCACCCATGACATTTCCATTCTGTGGTTCTGCCCAGAGACTGACAATTCTGACAAATGTTTTCTCTATCATAGTGACAATTGTGATTCTTCTGCTGACCATGGTGTCCTATATTTGTATCATCGTCTCCATCCTAAGAATCTCGTCCACCGCCGGGAGGCAAAAGGCCTTTTCCACCTGCTCCTCTCACCTCATCGTGGTTGCAATTTACAATATATGTATAATTACAACCTATGTGGTTCCACTGCTCAACCCTCCCGCAGTCCTGTACAAAATATTGTCTGTCTTGTACGTAGTCCTGATACCCTTGATCAACCCTGTCATCTACTGCCTGAGAAACAAGGAGGTCAATCAGTCCTTGAGAAAAGCTATTCAGAAACTGGTTGCTTTCAGACACAGGCATGCAGTGTGAAAGGACAAATTTTAGCAAATTGTGCAATGGAGATGAACTGATGTTTTCCTTACACATGGCCCATTTGACTCCTTGAGGACAGAGTTACCCTTCATTGACCTCTTTCTTTCTTTCTTTCTTTCTTTCTTTCTTTCTTTCTTTCTTTCTTCTACTCTCTGAGCATTCATCTTTACATATGCATCATGCATATTTCTTTACTTCAGACTTGATACTGTAAGAGAGATTCTCAATAAAAAGAGGGAATTGTTTTCAAACATACATTTCAGGGTAGCCCTCCCCTTCATTGATCTGTGCTAGTATCCACATTCTGCAAGGTCATTAAGAGCTCTTCAGTGATTCAGAGTCTCCTCCACTCCCACTAAAGCCAATGACATTCAATTCCACTGATTAGGGTCCTCTGTTGTCAATTGAAGTTTTGAAAAGTAGGTGAAATATTTTGCCACCTCCATGAGTGGAGAACCCCCAGGAAGATCTGGGTTAGCGAAAATGAAATTCTGTGGAGGTTGGCAGTCTTAATTTCCTCCATGTTAATTATGCACCTTAAGTAAAATAAATGTCAATACAACAATTGCAAAAGTTTAGCTCGTGTTATAAAAAATGTTGTTCCTGTTATACTGAAAAGAAAGTAAATTAATCTGTTTAGTATATTTTGGTTACAAAAAACAAGACAATTGTTTAAAAAAGCCTTTATTATATTAACAAACTTAAGCTGTTTGAGATTTCTTCCCAGTTATAAGAGACACCTGAAGATACAATACCACAAACACTCCAGAAACTAGCAGTATCCAGTGAAGAAATGCCTAAGCATCAAGAAAAGAAAAATTAAATGCTTTATAAATAAGAGATTGGTCAAATACACCGCAATCTACCATCTATGGACAATTAAATTGGCAATCAGTGAGAAATCATTGTTAGTTAATTTAATCTAATTTAATTGAACTAGGTAGAAATCAACAAACAAATGGCAGCTAACAACATGGGAAAAAAGAAAAGAACAAATTGGGTTAAAAAAATGAAAGAAATTAAGTTGCCTAGAACTGCAAGTTGGGTAAACATATTCCCTGTTTGTACTCGTCATGATTTGAAAGGGAATGTGTGTGCCTTATGGAAAGTAACCGCAACAACACAAGAAAGTGCTGGGAGATAAGTGTGGAAGATACATAACACGTGAGTGTGTGTATGTGTGTGTGAGGGAAGGAGAGACAACGTCTAGCAGAGCGGCAGACTGGCTTGGACTTGCCCTGATAATCGGGACTGAGAAGTAGAAAAGCCAAGTTCAAATGCCCTTTTCCCCCTCCTACAGAGGTAGCATTTGAACCAGGGGTCTCTGACATCCCAGCGGAACACCCTCACCCTGAGGTAGAAGTGACAGCCAGGGCCTCCTTCCACCCCAACTTTTAGTGGGAACTCACATATCTTGTCAGGCCCCTGCAGTGAGTTAGGGGGAGGATTCTGGGATTTCTGGATGCTTGGACTGAGGCTGGTGAATTTCATGGGATGAAATAGGCTGCAAGTTGAGTTTAGTGGCCTACAGACCTCAAGAGCATCTGACAGGAATTCTAAAGAACCTAGTGAGGCCAGATTCTGGGATTTAGGTATCTAGTGTATGTTTAAACTACACTAATCTTTCGAAAGAGGATATGCAAATGCCATGGGATTTTCTAGCATCTCAGCAGAATGGGTGACACAAATACTCCTGGCCAAAGAGAACACAGGAGAATCACTACTTGTCATAATTGCTTCTTCTGATCATATTTTTGGAAGAGGATCTTTCGAAAATAAAAGTAGTCTAGATGCAGCTTTTTTAAAAAAACAAACCTTTTTCGAAGGAACTACATAAACCTTCTTTTTTTAGGAAGAGCGCTTTTTCTGAAAAAAAGGTTGTTGCTTTTTAGAAACGCGTCTAGACTACTTTCGTTTTCAAAAGATCCTCTTTCGAAAATGCGATTGGAAGAAGATATACAAATTCCTGCAGAATTTGCATATCCTCTTTTGAAAGATTGGTGTAGTTTAGACATACCCCTAGAGTGGTTAGGAAGCCAAAGTCTTTTTTTTTTTTTTTAAATCTTGCCCATTGTTGCTATTTGGAAACAAATTAGGTTCTCTCTGTGTCTTTGGTGAAATCGACACTGTTAAAATTCTGCCCCTGAGCATCCAGGGATAAAGGACCAGAACTTTAAACCCAGCTCCCCAGCTCTGGGTGTGTTTTTACACCCTGCCTCTTGTCCGTGTGCAGCAGGGGTTGGATACAGTGGAAGCACGACACGTAGCAATTCTCCAGTGTACTCTTTGGCCAGGAGTATTTGTGTCATCCGTTCTGCTGAGATTCTGGAAAATCTTGTGCCCAATTGCCCAGATTCTCGTCCTGGTTACACTAATGTAAACATGGAGTAAATCCACTTATTCCTGTGGTGTACCTGTTATTGGAACTTGGCTCAGCGTCTCACTGCTTCAGATGCAACCCTGGTGTAAAAGCAGGGAAAAGGGAGGAGTTACACCAGGAAACAATGTGGACTGTGCTATTGAAAATGCACAGCAGTTTATTGGTAAAATTTCAGAGGACATGCCCAATCAGTGTTGCTGTTAATTAACACCCAGGGGTCTTTATTACAAACCCTCCATCCCTAGGGGGATATTAGTGAAGACACAGTTTAGAGTCCATCCAGGAATTCTTGTGCTGTGTTCATACATCAGTTATTTAAACCGCAAATTCCCCCATGGAAACAAACTGGAGAGCAAACTGATATGAATCCAGGGGTTGTCACTGCTCTCCCAATGCTAGTAAAACCTGACCCTTTGGCCCAGTTCCTAGTGGGCACAGGCCAGGCCATGGCTGCAGGTGGGAGAGAGCTGAAAAAGAGGTGGGGCCAATAGCAGACATGGCCACACCCAACTTCTCTCCTAAGAACATGAGAATGGCCAGCTGGGTCAGACCAAAAGTCTGTCTAGCCCAGTGTCCTGTCTGCCCACAGTGGCTGATGCCAGATGCCCCAGAGGGGCAGCTGCATCAGCAAGAGACTGGACAGGTGGGGACAGGCTTCTGCAACAGAGTCGCTCAGTGGCACGGGGGAGAGTCCCCGGTCCCCACATCCCCAGGAATCCCCACTTTGGCCCCCCACACTCAGCCCCTCCAACTCAGGCTGCCAGCCCTTCTGAGGCCCTCCAAACTCCACCCCCCCCCCACTGCCCCATCTCTCCCACCCAAGACTCCCCCACTCCATCCAGAAGGCCTCCCAACAGAGACCAACACCTCCAGACCACTGTCAAGCCTCCAGACTGCAAAGGGCACACAAGGCTGCAGGCCGGGGGGGGAGGGGGGACACTGGAGGCTGGGGCCAGATCTCAGAGCCTCACCCCCCTCGGACAGGCTGCAAGCCATGGAGGTCCAGAGCAGGCCAGGGCCAGCTCCACAGGAGTGGGGGCTGCTAAAGGCCAGGGTTAAACCACGGAGCTTTGCCCCCCCAGACAGATGCCAAATGAGAACTGCAGCCCTGTCCCACAGGGCAAACCAGTGGCTGGAGAATGGAGCTGCCACAGGTGGTCCTGGGAAACTCCATCACTACTGCACCCCCCCCCACCTTGTCCACCTGCACCTCCTATTAGCCAGCCTGAGCTCCACCCCCACATCAAACCCTGTACTCTGAGTCCTGCACCCCCTGCCCTCACTTCTTCACCTCAGCCCCAATTCCTCAGCCCTCCTGCCTCTGGGGATCACAGAAGTCAGGGCAGGAGGTTGCATGTGGGAGGGGGGCTCAGAGCATGAAGTGGCAGATGCAGGAATTGGGGCATGGCTCTGAGGGTTCGGGGACAGGACAGGGTGAGGGAGGTGAAGGAGTCAGGACAGGGTTTGGGGCTTCCTCTGTGGCTCATTAACATGAACAGGCCCTTCGCAACCACCTATCTCCAATGAAAGCATCTTGCCTCGTGGGAGCTACCCAGGTGTAACTACATTGCAAATACAGTCACATTGTCAATATTCATCACTTCAGATACAAACATGAGCCATGCATACAAATGGGATCATCATGTTCAGAAATCATAACTTTCCTATGTCACCTTCAACGATCCACTTTGCACAAAATTCCTAGGGTATGTCTACACTACAAAGTTAATTCGAACTAACAGCTGTTAGTTCGAATTAACTTTCATAGGCGCTACACACGCTAACTGCTAGTTCGAACTTAATTCGAACTAGCGGAGCGCTTAATTCGAACTAGGTAAACCTCATTCTACGAGGACTAACGCATAGTTCGAATTAAGTAGTTCGAATTAAGGGCTGTGTAGCCACTTAATTCGAACTAGTGGGAGGCTAGCCCTTCCCAGGTTGCCCTGGTGGCCACTCTGGGCCAAGCCAGGGAAACTCATCTGCCCCCCCTCCTGGCCCCGGAGCCCTTAAAGGGCCACGGTCTGGCTACGGTGCCCGTGCCAGGTGCAAGCCTGCCAGCACCCAGACAGCAGACCCTGCACCTGGCACAGCACGAGCCAGCCACCCGCTGCCACCCAGCCCTCCCCCTCTTCCCAGGACCAGGCTGGCGGCTCCCAGGAGCCTGTCCGGGACCGCAAGAGGCGGACGCCCGCCTGGTCTAGTGCGGAGATCGTGGACCTCATCCAGGTTTGGGGGGAGGCCTCCAATGTCCACAATCTCCGCACTAGGCACAGGAAAGTGGCCGTCTAGGGCAGGATAGCTGCCAGCCTGGCCACCAAAGGCCACATGCGAACCCAGGAGCAGGGTTGCATGAAAATCAAGTTGGTCCAGTGAGACCCCCGACCCTGAGCTTAGAACATAAGAACATAAGAACGGCCGTACTGGGTCAGACCAAAGGTCCATCTCGCCCAGTAGCCTGTCTGCCAACAGCGGCCAACACCAGGTACCCCGGAGGGCATGGACCAAAGACGATGGCCAAGCCATTTGTCTCGTGCCATCCATCTCCAGCCTTCCACAAACAGAGGCCAGAGACACCATTCCTACCCCCTGGCTAATAGCACTCCATGGACCCAACCTCCATGACTTTATCTAACTTCTCTTTAAACTCTGTTCTAGTTCTAGCCTTCACAGCCTCCTGTGGCAAGGAGTTCCACATGTTGACTATTTGCTTTGTGAAGAACAACTTTCTTGTATTAGTTTGAAGCCTGCTACCCATTCATTTCATTTGGTGTCCTCTAGTCCTTCTATTATGGGAACTAATGAAGAACTTTTCTTTATGCACCCTCTCCACACCACTCATGATTTTATAGACCTCTATCATATCCCCCCTCAGTCTCCTCTTTTCTAAGCTGAAAAGTCCCAGTCTCTTTAGCCTCTCTTCATATGGGACCAGTTCCAAACCCCTAATCATTTTAGTTGCCCTTTTCTGAACCCTTTCCAAGGCCAAAATATCTTTTTTGAGGTGAGGAGACCCCATCTCTCCACAATACTGAAGATATGGTATACCATAGTTTTAGACTTCCCCTCCTCCTTCTTCCCCTGGCTTCCCCCTTCCAGCTCCCTCCTCCCAGGTTTCCACCTCCCCCCTCCCACCCTCTCTCTTCCCCTCTCCCACCTCCTTTTCCCAGTCTCCCCAGAGGTTAATCCCCCCCCCTCAGTTTTGTTAAATAAAGAGAGTTTCTATTTTTGAACACACGTGTCCTTTATTTTTTACATCAGAAAGGGGGGCTAGGGAAGGGTAAGTGGAAGGAGGTGAGGGAGGAATGGGGCACGAGCCCCCGATGGGGAGGACTGGGGTGGCTCTGCGGGCTCCTCGGGGTGGAGGCTCTCCTGCAGGGCCTCCTGGATCCTGACAAGCCCCCGAATGACCCCCCCGGATGGCAGCCTGCGGCAAGTGCAGCCGGGCTGATGGCCGAGTGCTGTGATGTGCCGAGGGTGGGCACTCAGGGCACTCCAAGACAGGACTGCTTTGCTGTCCCTCATCGAGGTAGACAAGAAAGCGGGGAACCCTGAGAACTGTCTGTCCGGGGTGGGGGTCGGGTCCCTTTAAGCACAGCCCTCGGCTAGCCTGAGGCAGCAGCTCCACACTCTAAGTCCTAATCTGATGCCCTGCCGGCACTGGTTCTGGCCAGCCTTAACTTCGGTTCAGGATCCACTCAATGTGGACATGCTAGTTCGAATTAGCAAAACGCTAATTCGAACTAGTTTTTAAGTCTAGATGCGCTAATTCGAATTAGCTTAGTTCAAATTAACTAATTCGAACTAAGTTAGTTCGAATTAGTGCTGTAGTGTAGACATACCCCTAATGACTGTACTGCGATCATGTGCTAATTATGCCACTATGAAGAACATGGGTTTCATACTCACAGTATCGACCCACATTTACTCTTCCCCTTGATTGAACAAGCAAACATGTTCTTTCTGACCTGATGGATGCCCAAGAAGATATTTCCCTGTTCTAAATCAGATAATTTCTTTTTAACTTTGATGATTTACTTTTCACTCTGATAATCTATTGGGGTGTGTCTAGACTATATGGCTCCATCGACGGAGCCATGTAGATGAGTGTATTCAGCAAAGGGAAATGAAGCAGCGATTTAAATAATGCCCTTCGTTTCCCTTTGCTGAATACACTTATCTACATGGCTCCATCGATGGAGCCATGTAGTCTAGACACACCCTTGGTCTACTACAGACCACGTACCCAGGCAGAAGAGATGGATGAGGCTTTTTTTAAACTAACAAAATCATGCAAAGCACAGAATTTGGGGCTGATGGGGGACTTCAACTATCCAGACATGTGTGGGGAAACTAACACAGCAGGGCACAGATTATCCAATAAGTTCTTGAACTGCATTGCAGATATTTTTATTTCAGAAGGTTGAGAAAGCTACTGGGGGAAAACTATTCTAGATTTTATTTTAACACATTGGGTGGAACTGGTTGAAAATTTGAAAGTCGAAGGCAGCTTGGGTGAAAGTGATCATGGCATCATAGAGATCATGATTCTAAGGAATGGTAGAATAGAGAACAGCCAAACAGAAACAATGGATTTCAGGAAGGCAGATTTTAGTAAGCTCAGAGAGCTGGTAGGGAAGGTCCCATGGAAAGAAAGACTAAGAGGAAAAACAAATGAAGAGAGTTGGCAGTTTTTCAAAGAGACATTATTAAAGGCCAAAAGCAAACTATTTCTCTGCATTGGAAATATAGAAAATATGGCAAGACATCACCTTGGCTTAATCAGGAGATCTTCCACAATCTAAAAATAAAAAAGGAGTCATATAAAAGTGGAAACTAGTCAAATCATAAAGGATGAATATAAGCAGATAATGCAAGTATGTTGGGGCAAGATGAGAAAGGCAGAGGCAAAAAACGAGCTCAATCTAGCTGGAGACATAACAGGTAACAAGAAGACATTCTACAAATATATTAGAAGCAAAGGGAAGACCAAGGAGAAGGTAGGCCCATTCCTCAGTGAAGAGGGAGTAACAGTAACAGGAAACCTGGAAATGGCAGAGGTGCTTAATGACTTCTTTGTTTTGGTCTTCACCAAGAAGTCTGGGGATGAAGGAATGCCTAACATAGTGAATGCCAGTGGGAAGGGGGTAGGTTTAGAAGATCAAATAAAAAAAAGAACAAGTTAAAAATTACTTAGAAAAGTGAGATGTCTGCAAGTCACCAGGGCCTGATGAAATGCATCCTAGAATACTCAAGGAGCTGATAGAGGAGGTAACTGAGCCTTTAGCTATCATCTTTGAAAAATCATGGAGGACGGGAGAGATTTCAGAAGACTGGAAAATGGCAAATCAAGTGCCCATCTATAAAAAGAGAGATAAGAACAACCCAGGAAATTACAGACCAGTCAGTTTAACTTCTGTGCCAGGGAAGATAATGGAGCAGGTAATTAAGGAATTCATCTGCAAACACCTGAAAGATAATAGGGTGATAGGTAACAGCCAGGATGAATTTGTAAAGGACAGATCATGTCAAACCAATCTGATAACTTTCTTTGATAGGATAACGAGTCTTGTGGATAAGGGAGAAGTGGTGGACATGGTATACCTTGACTTTAGTAAGGCATTTGATATGGTCTCGCATGATCATATCAATAAATTAGGCAAATACAACTTAAACGGGGCTAATATATGGTGGGTGCATAACTGGCAGGATAACCGTTCCCAGAGAGTAGTTATTCATGGTTCACAATCCTGTTGGAAGGGCATAAAAAGTGGGATTCTGCAGGGGTTTGTTTTGGGACTGGTTCTGTTCAATACTTTCATCAATGAGTTAGATATTGGCACAGGGAGTTTGCTTATTAAACTTGCAGATGATACCAAGCTGGGAAGTGTTGCAATTGCTTTGGAGGATAGGGTCATAATTTAAAATGATCTGGACAAACTGGAGAAATGGTCTGAGGTAAATAGGATGAACTTTAATAAGGACAAACGCAAAGTGCTCCACTTAGGAAGGAACAATCCATTTCACACATACAGAATGGGAAGCGACTGTCTGGGAATGAGTTCTGCAGAAGGGGATCTAGAAGTCATAGTGGACCACAAGCTAAATATGAGCTAACAGTGTGATGCTGTTTCAAAAAAACCAAATATGATTCTGGGAGGCTTTAAGAGGAGTGTTGTGAGCAAGACACTAGAAATCATTCTTCCACTCTACTCTGCTCTGATCAGTCTTGCTCAGAGCACTCCTGTTAATGGAGTTCTTCTGTCAGACAATGACAACTCTTTGGGGTTCATACTGAAACACAAGTACAACATCAGTCCTGATATATCATGTTGCGACCCTCTGATGTTACCTAAATCTACTCATTACCTAGTACATGGAGGTTGGATCACTATCTATCCTGCTCTTAGTTTCGACCCTGTCCTGTACCTAATGCAGTTTGTTCCTGTTAACTGTGGGGAGTGCGTTGGTACAGAGATGTTTCTTCACAAGGTGTCCTGTGACAATCCCTCTGGAATGAGTTTACGGTCTGTGTTTAGTACCTTTTAGGTCTGAGTGTTTCTGTAATACCAGCCCTGTTCTTGCCAACTTCTGTAAGTTACTGGATTTATTTAAAGTTTAGTTTTTACCTTCTATTTTCCTTCTTTCAATGAGGTTTTATTGTCGTTTCTTTTTTTGTTGTTTTTAGTTGCTTTATCTTTGGAGGTTTTTGTAAAAACTATAACTTTTTTAATAGAGAGCGAGAGAGAGAATCAATGTGAGAGGAAGTGAGGCAAAGAGCGAGGTGAAGAGCCAATGAGAAAGGTAGCGAGACTTGAGCCAAGAGAGATTTCCACGTGTAAGGAAATACATCAGTTCATCCCTGTTTTACAATCTGCTCAAATTGTCCTGTCACGCTCCATGCCTGTGTCTGAAAGCATCCAGTTTCAGCAGAGCTTTTCTCAGGGACTGATTGATCTCTTTGTTTCTCAGGCAGTAGAGGACAGGGCTGACCAAAGGGATCAGGACTGTGTACAAGACAGGCAGTATTTTGTGCAGGATCATGGGAGGGATGAGCAGTGGAATCACATAGGTTGTAATTACACACACATTGTAAATTGCAACCACAATGAGGTGGGAGGAGCAGGTGGAAAAGGCCTTTTGCCTCCCTTTGGTGGAAGGGATTCTCAGGACGGAGATGATGATACAAATGTAGGATGCCAAGGTTAGTAGGAGGATAACAATTGTCAATATGATAGACAAAAAAATTGTCCGAACTGTCAGTTTCTCAGTGGAACCACAGAATGGCTTTTCCATGGGGGCAAAATCACAAAGGAAATAGTCAAATTCTTTGGGACTGCAGTATGTTAATTGCAAACCAAAAATGTAGTACAAAATAATGATTATGCAGGACCCTGCCACCATGTGGCAACAAACCCTGCCATTCAACAGAGCAGAGTAACAGAGGAGACAGCATGTTGTAGTCTGTTTTGAATAGCATGGTTCAATTAGTTCCCTGGTGTAACTCCTCTCATTTCCCAGTGCTTACACCAGGGGCATGCCTGCACCAGTGATTTGAACACTGAGATACTGAACCAGGTTCTGATAACAGCTACGCCACAGCAGTAAATGGATTTTTAAGTCTCGGCTTGACAAAGCCCTGGCTGGGTTGATTTAGTTGGGATTGGTCCTGCCTAGAGCAGGGGGCTGGACTCGATGACCTTCTGAGGTCTCTTCCGGCTCTATGGTTCTATGATTCTATGAATTACTCCATATTTACATTCGTGTAAATGGGATGAGAATCAGGGCCATTGGACACAAAAGTTTCCAGCATCTCAGCAGAACGGGTGACACAAATACTCCTCGCAAAAGAAGAATACGGGAGAAATGCTACATATCACGCTTCAACTATAACCAACTCCTGCTGTGCACTGACGAGAGGTGCGGTTAGAACACAGAGTGTAAAAACGCACACATGGAGCTGGGAGCTGGGTTTAGAGCCCTGGTCCTTTATTCCCAAACACCCAGGGACAGAATTTTTACAGTGCTTCACTGCGTAAAGATGCAGGTAGAACCTACTGAGATTTCCAAAAGCAGCAAGGCACCAGAAACAAACAAATCAACCACACTAGGTGCCTAAATCCCAGAATCTGGCCCCAATAGGATTCCTTAAACCTCCAGTTAACTTCACCTGACTTCTGTAGGCCTCTAAACTCATCCTGCAGCCTACTTTGTCCAGGGAAATTCACTAGGATGCTTAGGTTTCTCCAGGCATGCGCAGCCCAGCCCCAGGAAAGAATCCAGACGCACACATCTCAGATTTCCTCCAAGTAACTTACGTGAGGGGCCCAATGGGGCAGGTGAGCTCACACTAAAAGTTGGGATGAAAAAGTGTCTCCATTCTCACTATTAGCCCGCTGGCCAGGGTGCTGAGGCGGGAAGTGAGAGATGCCTGGTTCCAATTCCCCGTCTGTTGGAGGGCGGGACGGGTTTTCTGTAAGGTTCTGCTACTTCTCAGGTGAGTTTCCTCACCAGTGGGCAGTGGGATAATCTGATGTGGGGCTTTCTGTACTGCTGCTCTCCCCCCACATCCAACCACCTGTCCTGAGCCCCCGCCCTCCTTCAGCCAACCTTCTGCCCTCACTCCAGCAAGGCTCCCGCCTTGTCCTAACCCCCCAAACATTCAGCCCCTGCCCTGACTCCTGCCCCCCCATCCTGAACACCTCCCACACAATATCCCCTGCCCAGACCCTCCTGCTTTGAGTGTTACACCCCATCGCCTGCATTGTGCATGCAAGCCCCTGTCCTAACTGCTGCACTCCCAGCTCCCCCACTTCTTCACCCCACTCCCTCCTCTCAGACCTCCCACACTACCCAACCCCCTGCCCGATACAATCATCATTTAAATAAAGCAGATACATCTTTCTGTTAATTTAAAATAAACATCTTATCACAGTTAAGGATGTGAGTAAGGACCGGTCAGTTGGTGCGCTTTACTATCTGTTAAAATTTGTACTTTCACACTTCATCCCTGTGTCTGAAAGAAACCATTTTATGAATGGCTTTTCTCAGAGACTGATTGACCTCCTTGTTTCTCAGGCAGTAGATGACAGGGTTGATCAAAGGTATCAGCACTGCATACAAGACAGACAATATTTTGTACAGAACCGCAGGAGGTTTGAACAATGGAACCACATAGGTTGTAATTATACACATATTGTAAACTGCAACCACAATGAGGTGAGAGGAGCAGGTGAAAAAGGCCTTTTGCCTCCCGGTGCTGGAAGGGATTCTCAGGATGGAGATGATGATTCAAACGTAGGATGCCAGGGTCATTAGAAGGATCAGAATTGTCAATGCAATAGACAAAAAATTTGTCAGAATTGTCAGTTTCTCGACATTGCCACAGAATGGCCTTTTCATAGGTGCAAAATCACAAAAGAAATGGTCAAATTCTTTAGGACCACAGTATGTTAATTGCACAATGAAAATTTGTAGCATGATGCAGTATAAAATGCTGATTATCCAGGACCCTGCCACCATGTGGGAACAAACCCTGACGCTCATCAGAGTGGAGTACCGGCGGGGATGACATATCACTACGTAACGATCATAACACATTACTGTGAGCAACAGACATTCTGTATTTGACAGGATAACATAGAAATAGAATTGCACAAAGCAGTTGTGAAGACTAATGGCTCTATACCCAGTCACAAGACTGCCAATCAGCCTGGGCAGGGTGGTGGAGACGTAGCAGATCTCCACACCAGACAAGTTGGCCACGAAGTAGTACATGGGGGTGTGAAGGTGCCGATCAGCCACCACTAGCACAATGATGAGGAGGTTCCCACCCACAGCCACAATGTAGGTCACTAGAAACACCAGGAAGAGGAGGGGCTGCAGTTCATGGACATCCCCAAATCCAAAGAGGATCAGTTCCATGACAGGCGTTTGGTTTCTTCCTTCTGCTTTCTCCATATTTTGTATCTAGAAAAAAAATATTCATGGTACACATGCAAGCTGGTTGTACTTGTGGCTACATGGACAGAATCGTGGGATAAGCAACCACGTACTGTGGCTACAATGAAGTTTTCAATAAGCAGAGAAAGACTCATTTCATAAAAATGTCGAGCTTCCAATAGAGGGGAACCAAGAGCTTGGAACCTTTGTGAATTACAGAAATGTCCATCTAACAATTTTAAGTCCTATTGAAATTTAATGAAAGTCTTTTAGGTTATGATTTGGAAATAGCTTCATTGTGTCGGTTATTTGTGAGCCAGTCTAGAGGACATAACAAAAGTCAAACAAGGGTACATCTAACCTGAAGCTGGAAGGTGAAATATCCAGCTGGAGTGACATGCACAAGCATAGCTCAATCTAGTAAGAAAAGCAAATATGGTAGGCAACAAGACTGGCTTATCAGGGAAATCCTTGATGAGCTTAAACACAAAAAGGAATTGGAAACTTGTAGCGATGACCAGGGAGGATGTAGGATGAAAATTTCTGAGGCAGGCTATGATATTCTGTTAAGAATCCCTATTCTAAATTTGGAGTCTGGGACTGGCACACAAACACAGTATATGATGGTTACCCCCCCCCCTTACCAGTCTAGCCCATCAAAGAAAAGCCATCGTACAGCTAATGACCTAGGATGGGAGGCAGGTCATGAGCCATTGTCAGGTACTCTTAATGTCTCTTCTTTAATCCCCAGATGGATCACATCCATGCAGAGATAGCTTTCTGAAGCTGACAGACATACCACCACTTAACACATAGTTGATAACCGATGTCTGCTTTGTTTAAATGGAAACACTATGGAACTTTATTATTACTCTTATTTTGCCTCACAATTAGCACCTATTCAGGAGTCCAGGATCTTACTCCCCCCTGGCCCCCGCCATCACTTTGATCTGAGCATTAATTAATTAGTTGTAACCTATTGTTTGGCAGTGTTCACGTAGCCTAACAAGTGATGTGACACTCCGACAGCGCCGTTTGTAATAAACTCTCCTGCTTGCTTCACATACGGTGTCCAGATTCTGTTCCTTCAGAGGAGTATAAATATCTTGCTCAAACATGCAGGGGTGCAATCAGGAAGGTGAAAGCGCAATTGGAATTGCAGCTCGCAAGGGCTATGAAGGGTAACATAAAAGGTTTCTACAGGCATGTTAGCAATAAGAGGGGTGATCAGAGAGAGTGTGGGGCCCTTACTGAATGAGGAAGGTAACCTAGTGACAGATGATGTGGGAAAAGCTGAAGTACTCAATGTTTTCTTTGCCTCTGCCTTCATAGACAAGGTCAGCTCCCAGACAACTGCACTAGGCAACACACTACGAGAAGCAAGTGGACAGCCCTTGGTGGGGAAAGAACAGGTTCAGAACCCTTTAGAAAAGCTAGACATACAAAAATCCATGGGGCTGTATCTAATGCAACTGAGGGTACTGAGGGAGTTGGCAAATGTCATTGCAGAGCCTTTGGCCATTATCACTGAAAACCCGTGGAAACTGGGAGAGATCCCAGATGACTAGAAAAAGGCAAATGTTGTGCCCATCTTTAACAAAGGGAAAAAGGACAATCCAGGAAACTACAGACCAGTCGGCCTCATCTCAGTCACTGGAAGAATCATGGATTCATGAAGGGCAAGTCATGCCTGACCAATCTGATTAGATTCTATGATGAGGTAACTGCCTCTGTGGATATGGGGAAGTCGGTGGATGTGATATACCTTGACTTTAGCAAAGCTTTTGATACTGTCCCCCACAATATTCTAGCCAGCAAGTTAAGGAAGTATGGATTGTATAAATGGACTGTAAGGTGGATAGAAAGCTGGATAGATTGTCAGGCCCAATGGGTAATGATCAATGGCTCTATGTCTAGTTGATGGTCAGTTTCTACTGGAGTGCCACAAGTTCTAGGGTCAGTTTTTTCCAATATCTTAATTTATGACCTAGATGAGGGGATGGATTGCACACTCAGAAAGTTTACTGATGACACGCAGCTAGGGGGGAGAGGTAATACGTTGGAGGGTAGGGATAGGGTCCAGAGTGACCTAGACAAATTGGCAGGTTAGGCCAAATGAAATCTGATGAAGTTCAACAAGGACAGGTTTAGAGTCCTGCACTTGGGACGGAAGAATCTCAAGCACTGTTATAGGCTGGGGACTGATTGGCTAAGTAGCAGTTCAGCAGAAAGGGACCTGGGGATTACAGTGGATGAGAAGCTGGATATGAGTCAACAGGGTGCCCTTATAGCCAAGAAGGCTAATTGCATATTAGGGTGCATTAGAAGGAGCATTTCCAACAGATTTAGAGAAGTTATTATTCTCCTTTATTCGGCACTGGTGAGGCCACATCTGGAGCATTGTGTCCCATTCTGGGCCCCCCACTACAGAAAGGATGAGGACGCATTGGAGAGGGTCCAATGGAGTGCAACCAAAATGATTAGGGGGATGGAGCACATGAGGAGAGAAGCTGAGGGATTTGAGCTGCAGAAGAGAAGAGTGAGGGGGGATTTGAGAGCAGCCTTCAACTCCCTGAAGGGAGGTTCCAAAGAGGATGGAAAGTGGCTGTCCTCACATGGTGATGGATGGCAGAAGGAGGAGTAATAGTCTCAAGTTGCAGTGGGGGAGGTATATGTTGTATATGAGGAAAAACTATTTCCCTAGGAGTGTGGAGAAGTACTGGGATGGGTTCCTTAGGAAGGAGGGTGGAATCTCCTTCCCTAGAAGTTTTTAAGTCCCGGCTTGAGAAATCTCTGGCTGGGATGATTGAGTTGGGGTTATTCCTGTTTTGGGCAGGACTTGATGACTCCTGAGGAGTCTATGCTTCTATTATTCTAACAATGCAACTGAGAAACAGAGACAGAAAAATCCCCACCGCAAACAGACCACGCCACTGGTTTCAGATACTGATGGGTAAACGACATCAAGTTTATGTGGATTTACAGAGACAAAATTGAGACCCGAAGCCAAACCCATATACAGAAATATAAGTGAAATAAACATGAAAACTCACCAAAAGGAAAGAAGAATAGTTATTTTTTAGCCAGAAGGGAGAAAGTGCCTGGAGAACAATGAAAAACTGGAGAGATGTAGAGACAGAATGAGACAAATTTGATTGAAATGGAGACAGTTTATTCCTCCAAATTTTATGAGCATTTTATGAACAGCTCTGTTTCAATAGAAGTAGCACATCCCTGTTGTGAATGCAAAAGTTTCAGAGCCAATGGGTCCAAACTCTCTTCCTTGATTTTCCCCTCCACACTTCCAATACGTCTGACCTGCTACCTGTTTATCCACTGAGTTATTTTGTGTCCACATGCACTGTATCCACACAAGGAGTGGCAATGGTACATTGGCATTGATGCCACCGAATGTGTAACAGAAACACTGAAACCTAGATAAATGGGCCGCAAGGCAGAGGAAAGAAAGACATTTTTTGTTTCTTTCCAATTTTTTACAAGTAATAAACTCATATGGTGAAAAATAAACCCCCCACACAAGGAGCCTGTACAGGGAAATAGAGGGAGGATAGGTCCATCCATGGCTATTAGACAGGTTGGACAATATGGTCTCCCTAATCTGTGTTCCACGTAAGCTGGGGAGATACGAGAAGGAATGCGTTCTGTTCATTGCAACTGACGCATTGGCCAGTGTTGAAAGGAAGGATCTTGGGCCATCTTTGGTCTGACATGATATCGTCATTCTTACATTCTGAATCTGAGCCATTCCCTGTTCTTTCTTAGCACTGTTTGGCTGTAACCCTTCCACTTTTATGCACTTTCCCCCAGGATGAAAGATGCAATCATGTTCTTCCCGGCATGATGCATGCCAGAGCAGATGTTGGTTTCTTTTCTAAAGCAGTGTTTCGTTTTAAATTTGCTGCTTTATCCTTCTCACTGATGATCTCCTGCCATCTGCAGTGAAATTTCACTATATGTGTGTACTAAAAATATGTTTCCAGAGAATATCAGCATAATAAGGGATTTTATATCACAGTAATGGTACTGATTTGGGGGGAGGTTCTCCTAAAACTTGTTCATCAATTAGTGGGAATTGCAGAAAGCTTGACAGATGACTTTTGCTATCTAGAAGAAAGGCATGTTTCCACAGAATATTGGCATAATAAGGGATTTTATATCGCACTAAACCCAATTTGGGGGGAGGGTTCTTTTAAAACTAGTTCATGCAATAGTCAGAAGTGAAGAGAGCTTGAAGAAAGGCATGTTGTCCGATGAAGGGCTCTATACAATGGGGGTGAGGGGAAGAGTCTAAAAGGGGAGCAGGGGTGGACAGAAAGGGAAGGGAGCCTTTGAAAACAAATATTTGCACTATTAAAATTAAAATTCAAATGTATACTTTAGATAAAAGTGCTTGTTACTGAAATTTAAAAATTCTGTGTCTGAAGATCCAAGCATTTAAGGCTAAAGCTAATTGTGCCTCTAAATGTCTATGGAAGCCGATAATAGAGATCTGATGGTATAATCTTCAGAAACAAACTAATTCAATGTTTAAAGTACATTTTAATATAAGATCTTGTAGACATCTGTATTACACTAATGCACAACAGTTTTTTTGCCAGTAAATTCAGATGCTGACTATATATAGGTTAAGGTTGGCACGTGCCTGTTTATGGCTTCATTTCCACATAATGGCACTTTTGGAGTTTCAGTGTTATGCTAATATGTCCAGCTTTTCACTTTTAAGATAATAGATCCAGTCAGAGGGAAGACTTTCACGGGGATGCAAGAGCAGGTGTGGGAACACACACTGTTTACTTGTCCTATCACACATACCTCCCCCCCACACACAAACTATGTGTCCCTCACACGCAGATACATACACTCATTTGTTCTTCTCTTCCACACTCCCCTCCCAGTACTTTCTTGTGTTGTTGCTTTCACTTCCTGCAATGCGCATCGATTCTCTTTAATGTTATGCTTTTTCAAAGAGCTTTTATTACAGTTTTTTAACTGCTCTATGCATTCTGTAATGTTACTGTGCTCTTGTGCTTAAATTGAATTTTTTAAGTAATAAAATGCTGAACCTGTCTTGGATGGAGCATGTATCCCTATATTGACAGCTACAAAAATATATCCTAAATATAGGGATCTTTTTCTACTGGCAGCACACATCCACACATTATTTGGGTATTGGTGCATACAACCAAATTCACTCCCCACAGAGAGAGAAAAAAAATAAAGGGAACATTGGTGTCAAGGAACAGGCTGTGTATGTGGGATGGGAAAGGAGGAGGTGGATAACTGTGCTGTTAAACATAAATGATCTCTCCAGTCTAGGACCCTGGAACTGTACAACCCTGCTCTGGTCAAAGCCCTCATTAGTTGGAATATATTGCAGAGTTTGCCCTCCCTCAATGTGGAGAGTAATAAGAACTCTTGTACTAAACAAGCTGAGAATTCCCCCCTAGACACTTCACTTTAAAGATACATTAGATTATACAACAAATTATCTTATTAACTAGAAACAATTTAAGAGATCAAAGCAATTTACCAGCATAAAACAAAACCAAAAACTAAGTATAACTCACTGCTTACACTGACTGGGAATGAGCAGTTCCTCACCCTGACAGACAAAGCCAGCAGGCAGGCAGGCTCTCAAGGCATAGGCAGCATTTGCTTTGCAACTCAGGCTTCTCAGGTCTCTAGACACAGGCTACAATGCCCAATAGTCTTGGTCAAGAACTACCTCTAGCTCCTTTTTTGTTTCTCTGGTGTTTCCAGGAGTCCTCTTGTGTGGCAAACGAAAAGCAAACAATGAGATCACTCCCTGCCTTATATAAAGGTAGGATGGGGTGGGAACCCTTTGTTTTTAAACTTGTTTCCCAGACCAGTGTGTGGCAAAATACAGAAGTTCCAAAATGGAATCAAACATCATTTGTCCTGAACCCCTGCCCTTGGAGAGTCATAGTAACCATTATTTACAGATTCTCTGGAGTGTCTCTGGCAGCTGAACCTAGTGGGACATAAACTTCTCCTCAAGCCTATTGATTCCCCTAATGGCTCATTGACATGAACAGGCCCTTCCCAACCCCCTATCTCCAATGAAAGCATCTCACCTTGTAGGAGCTACCCAGGTGTAACTACATTGGCAATACAGACACATTATCAACATTCATCACTTCAGATACAACTGTTGAAGCAAAAACTTCTCTCTGCTTTGGTGGCTAATAAACAGCTTTATTGATCAATAAGGCAAAGTGAGCCAAATGTGACCCCAGCAGAGCCGGGCCCAGTAAGGCTGCTCAGCACAATCAATCCTAGTACTTTATACCTTAACCAAACAAGTCTGATGCCAGGGCATCCCATCAAAGCAAACTTCAAAGAGGAATGGTTATCAGCAAAGAAAGAAACAGGTTCTAGGGAGTGAGAGTCTCAACTCAGAATGGTTCATTAACACGTTCCAACAGCTCATCTTTCTGGCTTTTTCTCACATATGTGATGGTCAGTTCACTCACTGGCGTACTTGCAAAAGCAAGAAACTGAAATGGATTCTGTTATACAGAATGGCTTCTAGCTAAATATGAAATGGTTTCCACACAACCAGGAGCCATGCATACCAATGGGATCATCACATACAGCAAATCATAACTTTCCAATGTACCCTCCAATGATCCAATGTCACCTTAAATGATCCACTTTGCACAAAATGCCTTATGATTATATTATGGTCATATGCTAATAATACCACTATGAAGAACATCGGGTGCAGATTCACACTATCTATCTACATTTACTTTTCCCCTTGATTGAACAAGCAAACATGTTCTTTTTGACTCGGTGGATACTCGAGAAGATATTTCCCTTTTCTAAATCAGATCATTCCTGTTTAACTACACTGCTTTTCTTTTCACGCTGTTAATCTATTGTCAGAAGCATTCTAATGCTGCTCCTTCTATCAAATATCCTGAGAGATATGAAGAGTTCATGCACTGCATTTTTGGTCTCCCCTACTGACCTAAAAATATTTAATTCTATGAAAAGTTCTCTCAAGTCAATAGTCCAGTTTTGTTCTGACTTAAACCAATGGAAAACAATAGTCATTCAACTGTGGTAAATAGATCCAAGTCCATTTATAGATCATCTAGCTAAGAAATACCCTGTTGATTACCACTTGCATATGTCAGCTGATTTTATGAATCTTGAAAGTGTCATGCATTGGGATTATGAATTTGTTATGGAATGGCAATTTTCTGTGAAGCTTGTAACATAGCTGTGTGTGTGCCACAAAATAATAGGCAATGTCACACAGACCAAAATAACTCTGGAAGACCTTCCAACCCATAGATCTTGTCATCCAGAAATACTTTGTTTATAAACATAATTTGATGTTTACCCATCCAACCACCTTGGATTTTAAAGGGACCTATGAGAATTAGAAGCTCAAGTCTCATTGATTTCCACTGACAAATGGGTGCCTAATTTCTTTTGGTTTGTTTGAAAATCTCAGCCATAAAGAATCAGGTTAATGAGTATGATTGATGCCCTGCTGGTTAATAAGTATGATTGAAAGTTTATTTGGTGTTACACTGTTGCTCTCAAGTATTGAAGGCCTGGAGCTGTAGCCATAGTTTTGACACACGTCCACTTGGAAATGGGCCAAAGTGTCATCACATTTTATGATACTTGGACTGAAGCAACAGCCCCTGGATTCATATCAGTGAAAAGCCCGGCTGAGTGTTCCCAGTCCCTTGAGCTCCCTTGTTTACAACAGCTGAGGAATTCAGAATTTAAATAACTATCTATAAACACAGCCCAAGAATTCCTGGATAGACTCGAAACTGTGTCTTCACTAATATGTCCCACTGGGATAGACGATTTGCAATGAGGACATTTGGGTATTAATTAACTGCAATCTTGATTGCATCATGCCTTCTGAAATATTGAAAGTAAGTTGCAGTGAATTTTCAATAGTATGGACCAAATTGTTCCCTTGTGTAACTCCTCTCCTTTCATTATTGTTAATCAGGTCCATTGTACACTCTCAAAACTCTGTAGCTTCTCAATAAAATGTGTGCTAAAAATACAACTGTCAAAAGGAGAACACAGAAGGATTGCTACTACTGTCACCAGTCCATGCTTCACATGGCCCAGAGGCACAGTTCCAACACGGATGCTAGACTCAGAGGCTAGGTCTACCCTACAAGTTTATTTCAAAATAAGTAATTTCCAAATAATAACTCTTGGAATAACTATTTTGGAATAATGTGTCCACACTACAAATCCCTGTTGAAATAGTGCAGAGCTAGATTTCAATAGCCTCTCCATACTCATTGGAGCCTGAATTGCATTTAAAGCCCTACCCCCCAAGGAAATCACTTCCTGTAGCTGCTTCCTGAGGCTAGCTGAGGCTCCTTGTTAAATGTGCTCCTCTTCGCCATTGCCTACCTCCTTCAGGAACAGCAAACACCCCACCGTGTGCTTTGGTTACCCTTGCGGCCACCATAGCACTTCTGCCATGGAGCCAGACCTGCTGCAAAGCGCTCACCGGCTCTTAGATTTCCTGCTGCACCTCCTGGAGCAGTTCATGCAGGCTGCCCTTGTGGCACTGCTTGAGGCACAGCCTGCAATGGAAAGTTGCCAGCCAGATCGGCTTCCCTCTGTGCTGCGCACATGCTGGGTCTGGCAGTGGTGGCGTTCCACAGAGGGAAAACATCTATCCCTGGCCACTGGAGGAGGTGGGGGGAGGTGTTGGGAAGGTGTGTGTGAGTGGCAGATGTCACTTGCCAGAAAGAGTGCTATTTGTGCCCCCTCCACTTCCTTCCAACCAGCAATTTCCCATGCAGGGGCTCCAGCGTCCCCTGCCTCACCATGCTTACCCAGGAGTGGCTGCTGCCCCTAAAGTGCATGCATAAGCCTATGCTGTGTGTTTCCATGATTCCACACTCCTTAGTGGTGATTTGCAGTGGGAAGGTGTCCCACCTCGGGGTCAGGTGTAAGGCAGATCTATGCAGAACCCTTGTGAGAAGGGGCGACTGCTTCAAGTGTGGCAGCTTCACGAGGCTGTCTTCTCTCAACTGGAGCTCCATGTGCACAGGCTGTGCGGCCTTCAGGCCGAGAAGGCCGAGCGAGGAGCACGCAGCCCCTCATCGCTCGCTGCCTCTTCCCATGTTCGTCTAGGGGAAGTAATGGAACTCACCACAGTAATAGAACAGTGACCACAATATAATAACTTTTAATATTCCTGTGTTGGGAAGAACACCGCAGCGGTCAAACACTCTGGCATTTAATTTCAAAAAGGGGAATTACACTAAAATGAGGAAGCTAGTTAAACAGAAACTAAAAGGGAGAGTAATTAAACTAAAATCCCTGGAAGCTGCATGGGAACTGTTTAAAGACACCATACTAGAGGCCCAACTTAAATGTATACCCCAAATAAAAAAACACAGTAAGAGACCTAACAAAGAACCACCATGGCTAAACAGCCATGTTAAAAAGGCAGTGAGAGAGAAAAGGGCAGCTTTTAAAAAGTGGAAGTCAAATCCTAGTGAGGAAAATAGAAAGGAACATAAACACTCCCAAATTAAGTGTCATAATGTAGTAAGAAAAGCCAAAAAAGAGTTTGAGGAACAGCTAGCCAAAAATTCAAAAAATGATCGTAAAATGTTTTTTAAATACATTAGAAGCAGGAAGCCCGCTAAAAAAGCAGTGGGGCCCTTGGATGATAAAGATATAAAAGGAGCGATCAAGGAAGACAGTGCCATTGCGGAGCGATTAAATGATTTCTTTGCTTCAGTCTTCACGGCTGAGGATGTTACAGAGGTTCCTAAATCTGAGCCAGCCTTTTTAGGTGACAAATCTGAGGAACTCACTCAGATTGAAGTGACATTAGAGGAGGTTATGGAATTAATTGATAAGCTGAATAGTAACAAGTCTCCGGGACCAGACGGCATTCACCCAAGGGTTCTGAAAGAACTCAAATGTGAAATTGCGGAGTTATTAACAGTGGTTTGTAACCTATCCTTTAAATCCACTTTGGTACCAAATGACTGGAAGATGGCCAATATAACACCAATATTTAAAAAAGGCTCTAGAGGAGATCCTGGCAATTATAGACCGATAAGTTTAACATCAGTACCAGGCAAATTAGTAGAAACACTAGTAAAGAGTAAAATTGCAAGGCACATAGAAGAGCACGAATTGTTGGGCAAAAGTCAGCATGGTTTCTGCAGAGGGAAGTCGTGTCTAACTAATCTGTTAGAATTCTTTGAAGGGGTTAATAAACATGCGGACGAGGGGCACCCAGTGGATATAATATACCTAGATTTCCAGAAAGCCTTTGACACGGTCCCACACCAAAGGCTTTTACGTAAATTAGGTGGTCATGGGATAGGAGGAAAGGTCCTTTCATGGATCAAGAATTGGTTAAAAGACAGAAAACAAAGGGTGGGAATAAATGGTAAATTTTCACAATGGAGGAGGGTAACTAGTGGTGTTCCCCAGGGGTCAGTACTGGGACCAATCCTGTTCAACTTGTTCATCAATGATCTAGAAAATGACGTAAGCAGTGAGGTGGCCAAGTTTGCAGATGACACAAAGTTGTTCAGGACAGTCAAAAGCAAAAGGGATTGTGAAGAACTACAAAAAGATCTCAGCAAACTGAGTGATTGGGCAGCAAAATGGCAAATGAAATTTAATGTGGGTAAGTGTAAGGTAATGCATGTTGGAAAAAATAACCCAAATTACACGTACTACATGATGGGGTCAAATTTAGCTACGACAGATCAGGAAAGGGATCTTGGAGTTCTAGTGGATAGTTCTATGAAGACATCCACGCAGTGTGCAGCGGCAGTTAGTAAGGCAAATAGGATGTTAGGAATTATTAAAAAAGGGATAGATAATAAGACAAAAGATATCATACTTCCCCTATATAAAACTATGGTACGCCCACATCTCGAGTACTGCGTGCAGATGTGGTCTCCTCACCTCAAAAAAGATATATTGGCATTAGAAAAGGTTCAGAAAAGGGCGACTAAGATGATTAGGGGCTTGGAAAGGGTCCCATATGGGGAGAGGCTAGAGAGACTGGGACTTTTCAGTTTGGAAAAAAGGCGATTGAGGGGCGATATGATAGAGGTATATAAAATCATGAATGGTGTGGAGAAAGTGATTATAGAAAAATTATTTACCTTTTCCCATAATACAAGAACTAGGGGACACCAAATGAAATTGATGGGTAGTAGGTTCAAAACTAATAAAAGGAAATTTTTCTTCACACAGCGCACAGTCAACCTGTGGAACTCCTTGCCCGAGGAGGCTGTGAAGGCCAGGACTCTATTAGGGTTTAAAAAAGAGCTTGATACATTTTTGCAGGTTAGGTCCATAAATGGCTATTAGCCAGGGATAAAGTATGGTGCCCTAGCCTTCATAACAAGGTAGGAGATGGATGGCAGGAGATAAATCACTTGATCATTGTCTTCTGTTCTCCTTCTCTGGGGCACCTGGCATTGGCCACCGTCGGCAGATGGGATGCTGGGCTCGATGGACCTTTGGTCTGACCCAGTATGGCCATTCTTATGTTCTTATGTTCTTACCTGACAGGCCTTTACTGGGAGCTTCTGAACCCTGAGAGACATCCTGCAAGGAGGGTACTGGCTCCATGATGACAATCACCTCCTGGCTGGTGGGCATGATGGGAGCACTGGCCTCATCCTCATCATTATCCTCATCCTCCTCCTCCACAGCCCTGCCATACTGGAGGCTGATGACGGCCATGTCCAGGCCAGAGTCGATGAAAAGAGAAGGGGAGACGACCTGTTCCTCTCCCAGGAATGCACCCAGCTGGACATAGATGGGGTAGCTCCAGGGTGATGCTCCAGATTGAGAACTTCTCTCCCTGGCTTGGTGTAGGGCTGGAGGAGCGCCTTAATCTTCACCTTGACCTGGTCCAGAGTGCAGCTGTGCCCCTTCTGTACCACTCTGGCAGCCATCTGGCCATACACATTGGTGTTTCATCATCTGGTGCAGAGAACCTGGAGATATGACTTCTCACCCCAGACACTGAGGAGATACAAGATCTCTGCAGCCGTCTGCCCCCTGCTCTACCCCTGACAAGGGGCTTTAGAGCTGGCTGCTAGCTTGCGTGCAGCTGTGGGGAGCTCACTGGGAGTGCTGGGGCTGCCATGGCAGCAGGGACGGCAGAGCAGGGCATTTTTGTGTGGTACAGAGCTGGCAGGGCCGGTGTGGTGCCACAAGCACTTTCCTGTGTGTACATTAAAGGATGCAGGGGAAGGGAAGCTACAGAGTTTTGATGATTTTGAAATAATTTTGAAATAACAGGCTTGCTGTGTGGCTGCTCATCTTGTTATTTCAAAATAACATGAGATTCTTTTAAATAACTTGGTAAGCGTAGACGTGCCCAAACACAGAGTTAGGATACTGGGTTTAGAGCCCTGGTCCATTATTGTCAAAGACTCTATCACCACAGCCTAATTAAAGGAGAGGGGGAAAGCAAAGAAGGTAGAAACCACTAAGCTGTACACCTCTAGCACTAAGCTATACTCCCCTTTCTTTTCAAATATAAAAAAATGTTGTTTGCAGTCTATAGCAATGGGGACTGACCAGCAGAGTCAGGACTGTACAGAAGAGAGGGATCCTTTTATTCAAGTATCTCAATGAATTGGACTTTGACAACATGTCGACAACAATCAAAGTTCTATAGAAAAATGTAAGAAAGAGGAAGTGGGAGGAAGAGGTTGGAAAGGCCTTTTCCCTCTTTGTGGAGCAAGGGATTCTCAAGATGGAGGAGGTGATGCATAGGTAAGTGTAGTAGTCAGGTATCACTGGCGGGGTGTTCTCACAGGTCTCCTGTTCCATCCATGATGATAACCATTCAATTGCGTACATATGCTCCTCTGTGTGTTATCTTGGCTTGCCCAGAGAGTTTTTAGAGCAGAGTCCGAGAGAGTCCTGGAAGACCACAAAAATCACAGGTGGATTTATGGTATCAGGCCAGGTTTATTGAAAACAAAGCTCAGTAATAGCATCCCCCAACGAGATGTCTACAACTAGGCTAAGATTCTGTGCCCATAATGATGGACACAATTCAGTCAGTGCCAGGAATGAGACACTGCCCCGTCAACTAGACAATGACAACTTTTGGGGGTTCACTTACACCCACATGAACAATCAAGTTACACATCGCTCCTGATGTATCCAGTTGCCATCCTCTGATGTTACCTGTATCTGCCCATTTCCTTGTACATGGAGATTTGATCACTATCTGTCCTGGTATCAACTTAGACCCTGTGCTGTACCTGGGGCAGTTTTTCCTGATATCCATGTATTTGTACCGAGATCTTTCGTCACAAAGTGTCCTGTTACAACCCCTCTGGAATATGCTTAGTAAAAATAGAGCGTTTACCTTATTTTATCTTTGTTTTAATGGGTGTTTTTTGTTTGTTTTTAATTACTTTCTCTTTGGGAAGTTTCTTTAAAAACTATAACTTCTAATTGTAACACTGAGAGAAAGAGTAAAAGTGAGTGGAGGTGAGAGAAACAGGAGGCTGAAGAGAAATAGGAACATAGGGAGACATGCACCAAGAGAGATTTCCATCTGTCAAGAAATACGTCAGTTCATCCCTATTTTGCAATATGCTAAAACTCACCTTTCATATTCCGTGCCTGTGTCTGAAAGCAGCCAGTTTCTGAATAGCTGTTCTCAGGGACTGATGGACATCCTTGTTCCTCAGGCTGCAGAGGACAGGGTTGATCAAAGGTATCAGGATTCCGAACAAGACAGACAATATTTTGTATAGGAGTGGGGGAGGTCTGAACACTGGGACCACATAGGTTGTAATTCTACACATATTGTAAACTGCAACCACAACGAGGTGAGAGGAGCAGGTAGAAGAGGCCTTTTGCCTCCCAGTGCTGGAGTTGATTCTCAGGATGGAGATGATAATACAAGTGTAGGATGCCAGGGACAGTAGAAAATTCATAAGTGTCAATATGATAGACACATAATTTGTCCTCATTGCCAGTTTATCGGCGTGACCACAGAATGAGTTTGTGGGTGCAAAATCACAAAAGAAATTATTAAATTCCTTAGGATCACAGTATGTTAATTGGAAAATTAACATTTCCAGCATGATACTGTACAAAATGGCGATTATCCAGGCCCATGCCACCATGTGGCGGCAAACCCTGCCATTCATCAGAGCAGGGTAACGAAGGGGGTGGCATATCGCTAGATACCGATCACAGCACATGGCCGTGAGCAGGTGACATTCTGCAGTGCAAAGAATAACATAGAAATGGAATTGCACAAAGCAGCTCTGAAGAGAAATGGTTCTGTCCCCAGTCAGGAGACTGCCAATCAAATTGGGCAGGGTGGTGGAGACGTAGCAGATTTCCACACCAGACAAGTTGGCCATGAAGTCGTACATGGGGGTGTGAAGCTGTGGATCGGCCACCACTAGTACAATGACGAGGAGGTTCCCAGCCACAGCCACCAGGTAGATCACTAGGAACAGCAGGAAGGGGAGGGGCTTCAATGAGTGTTTGAGTTCCTCCTTCATTCTTCATAATTCCTATCTAGAAACACAAAAGCATCAGATATTCATGAGGACATGCAGACAGGTTCTGCTGTCCTGGCCAGAAACCTGGGATCTGTAGCCACATGCTGCTGTGTCTCTTCCCTGCAATAGTTAACTTGTAAATATCCAGAGGAGGACTCATTTCAATTAGAGGCAGAGCTTCCAATATAGGTGAGCCAAGAACATTTCATGTAAATTGTTGCACTTCCTCAGACCTGCTGAGGAACAAACTAAGACAAAGGGTGGGCTGGAGCAGGATTGCTTTGGGGTTCTTTATTGGTCCAAATTATTAAGATTCTCACACACACTCACCCTGGCAGTTTGGAGGCAGGCGGCAAGTGCGGTGCAGATTACTTTTGATTTCACAGGTGGCTGGAGTGCTGGCCAGGAGTCAGCTTCCCGGAGACTCGGCCATGATGTTACTTAGGAGACCCCTTCGAAGGCTTTATTTCCTTCTCGACGGTCCCAGGTTTCTGCTATGATGTTACATTTTGTCCAAGAGAGAGAGGGATGTTCTGGCTGCTTCTCAGTTAATTTATCGGCTTGCAGGATCTTTGTGTATCATCAACTACCTTTTTGATTCAGTTGGGTATTTCTCATTCATACCTCCCATACATCCCACAGGTTACATACATATTCATAATCAATATGGTTTCTAGGTAAAATTCAGCCTTATGGGCTTAAGTAACCAGAAACCTACCAGAAACTGGATTACTTGATATACTCAAAGGACCTAATGTAAATAATATGGGTTAAAATACCTAAGGCATGTTAAAGGAGTTAACATAAATTGTAACTAAGGGTATATCTACACAACAGCACTAATTCGAACTAACTTAATTTGAATTAGTTACTTCAAAATAAGTTAATTCGAATTAGTGCATCTAGACCTAAAAACTAATTTGAATTAGCATTTTGCTAATTTGAAATAGCATGTCCACATTGAGTGGACCCTGAACTGAAGTTAAGGCTGGCCACAACCAGTGCCAGCAGGGCATCAGGTTAGGACTTAGAGCGTGGAGCTGCTGCCTCAGGCTAGCCGAGGGCTGTGCTTAAAGGGACCCGACCCCCACCCTGGATGGACAGTTCTCAGGGTTCCCCGCTTGCTTGTCTAACTTGATGAGGGACAGCAAAGCAGTCCTGTCTTGGAGTGCCCTGAGTGCCCACACTCGGCACATCATAGCACTCGGCCATCAGCCCAGCTGCACTTGCCACAGGCTGCCATCTGTGAGGGGGGGGTTAATCGGGGGGGGGGGCTGTCAGGATCCAGGAGGCCCTGCAGGAGAGCTTCCACCCCGAGGAGCCCGCAGAGCCACCCCAGTCCTCCCATCCAGGGCTCATGCCCCATTCCTCCCTCACGTCCTTCCACTTACCCCTCCCCAGCCCCCCCTTCCTGATGTAAAAAATAAAGGACACGTGTTCAAAAATAGAAACTCTCTTTATTTAACAAAACGGGGGGGGGGAGAGAATTAACCTCTGGGGAGACTGGGAAAAGGAGGTGGAAGAGGGGAAGAGAGAGGGTGGGAGAGGGGAGGTGGAAACCTGGGAGGAGGGAGCTGGTAGGGGGAAGCCAGGGGAAGAAGGAGGAGGGGAAGTCTAAAACTATGGTACACCATATCTTCAGTATTGTGTAGAGATGGGGTCTTCTCACCTCAAAAAAGATATTTTGGCCTTGGAAAGGGTTCAGAAAAGGGCAACTAAAATGATTAGGGGTTTGGAACTGGTCCCATATGAAGAGAGGCTAAAGAGACTGGGACTTTTCAGCTTAGAAAAGAGGAGACTGAGGGGGGATATGATAGAGGTCTATAAAATCATGAGTGGTGTGGAGAGGGTGAATAAAGAAAAGTTCTTCATTAGTTCCCATAATATAAGGACGAGAGGACACCAAATTAAATTAATGGGCAGCAGGTTTAAAACTAATGAGTTCTTCTTCACACAGCACAGTCAACCTGTGGAACTCCTTGCCACAGGAGGCTATGAAGGCGAGAACTATAACAGAGTTTAAAGAGAAGTTAGATAAAGTCATGGAGGTTGGGTCCATGGAGTGCTATTAGCCAGGGGGTAGGAATGGTTTCCCTGGCCTCTGTTTGTGGAAGGCTGGAGATGGATGGAATGAGACAAATGGCTTGGTCATTGTCTTTGGTCCATCCCCTCCGGGGTACCTGGTGTTGGCCGCTGTCGGCAGACAGGCTACTGGGCTAGATGACCTTTGGTCTGACCCAGTACGGCCGTTCTTATGTTCTTATGTTCTCAGCTCAGGGTCGGGGGTCTCACTGGACCAACTTGATTTTCATGCAGACCTGCTCCTGGGTTTGCATGCAGCCTCCGGTGGCCAGGCTGGCAGCCATGCAGCTGTACACAGCCGCATTCCTGTGGCTAGTGCAGAGATCGTGGATGTTGGAGGCCGCCCCCCAACCTCTCCGCACTAGACCAGGTGGGCACCCGCCTCTTGCAGCCCCAGGCAGGCTCCTGGGAGCTGCCAGCCTGGTCTTGGGAAGAGGCGGAGGGCTGGGTGGCAGCGGGTGGCTGGCTCATGCCATGCCAGGTGCAGGGTCTGCTGGCTGGGTGCTGGCAGGCTTGCAACTGGCACAAGCACTGTAGCCAGACTGTGCCCCTTTAATGGCTCCGGAGCTGGGAGGGGGGCAGAAGAGTTTCCCTGGTTTGGCCCAGAGTGGCCACCAGGGCAACCTGGGAAGGGCTAGCCTCCAGCTAGTTCGAATTAAGTGGCTACACAGCCCTTAATTTGAACTACTTAATTCGAACTAGGCGTTACTCCTCGTAGAATGAGGTTTACCTACTTCCAATTAAGTGCTCCACTATTTCAAGTTAAATTCAAAATAGCGGTTTGCATGTGTAGCCCCTATGAAAGTTAATTCGAACTAACGGCTGTTAGTTCGAATTAACTTTGTAGTGTAGACATACCCTAAGAGAGGTAGGGTCAAGGGAAAAAGGGAAAGCAGAGAAGTATGCCTAGTCAGACAGATTCCAGTGTTGGAGAGGGGCGTGGTCATGTCCCACTGGTTCCATAAATTACTTTAAAAACGGTGCCCACCTAACTGCCCGATACCCTCTTGAACATTAAATAAAGTCTTTTAGGTTGGGATTCTGGAGTATCTTCATCATGGCAGTGTCATTTCAGCCAATGTCGAGGATATAACAAAAGTCAATAGAAAGGAAGGATATTTAAAGTTGAAACATGGGTACGTCTGCCCTGCAGCTGGGAGGTGTCATTCCCAGCCGGGGTAACACACACTAGCTTTGATCAAAGGAGCAAGGTAAAATTAGCAATGAGTACAGAGCAGCAGAGCCTGGTTTGGGACACACACCTGTGTATGTACATTGGACCCCAGATGGAATTGGTTGGAGCAGTTAGTCTGTGCTGCCGAAGTTACGCTATTTTTAACACAAGGCTCAGTCACAGGTTATCTGTGTGGCTTTAAGGGAGCAGGGAATTACCCTTTACTATGTTGAACACAGTTATACCACATAAGACAAAAACCAAATATCAATGAGGCCACAGTTTGCTGAAGGTCTGTCCAGATACCCGCTATCACAGCAGACAAAAATAAAATTAATTGGACCATTTGAAAGATGCAGCTGAGAAACAAAGACAGAAGAAAACCCACCGTAAAGAGGCCGTGACACTGGTCTCAGAAAATTGCAGGTAAATTGAATCAAGTTTATGTGGATTTACAGAGGCGGAACTGAGATCCGAAACCAAACCCATATAAATACAAGAGAAATACAAGTGAAATAAACAAGAGAAAAAAGAATCTATTTTTTTTTTCATCCAGAAGGGAGAAAGTGCCTGGAGAACAATGAAAAATGGGAGAGATGTAGAGACAGGAGACAAAATTTGAGAGATGGTGGCAGTTTATTCCTCCAAATTTTATGAGCAGTTTATGAACAGATCTGTTTACATAGAAGTAGCACGTCCCTGCAACTACTGCAAAAATATCAGCGACAATGGGCCTGTCTTGATTTTCCTCTCTGCACTTCCACTGTATCTTATCTGTTAACCTTTTCTTCCACAGAAGTATTTTGTGCCCACAGACACTAGATCTACACCAGGAGTGGCAATGGTATGTGGGCATCGGTGCCACATAAATGTATGACAGAAACACTGGAATCTAGAAAACCAGGCCCCAACACAGAGGGCCCATTAACGGATCAAATTGCTGATCAGGTTGAGTGAATTGCTGAATTTGCCCACCCTCAATGTGGAGAGGAATAAGCGCTCATCTACTAAACAAGCTGTAATTCTTTCCCCAGACGCTTCACTCTAAAGGCGCATTAGATTACTCTACAAATTAGTTCATTAATTAATAAAGGTTAATTTAAGTGATTATAAAGGCTATCTAAGAGAGTGAAGCAGTTTACCAGAAATACGCAAAACTAGAAACAAAGTACAACAGGCCGGTTACATTGACCGTGAATGAGCATTTCCTCACCCTGATGGAGGAAGCAAGCAGTCGGGCAGGCTCTCAAGGCACAGGCGCCATTGGCTTTGCAGCTTGGGAGTCTCAGGTTTCCGGACACAGGCTGGAATGTTCTTTAGTCTTGGTCAAGCACGTTCCCCCAGCTCATTCTGTGTTTCCCTGCTGTTTCCAGGAGTCCTCTTGTGTGGGGATCAAAAATCAGCAGATGAGATCACTCCCTGCCTTATATAAGGTTAGGGAAGCCTTTGTTTTCAAACTTGATTCCCACATCAGTGTATGGCAAAATATAGAAGTCCAAGATGGAGTCCAACATCATTTGGCCTGGTCCCCTGCCCTGGGAGCGTCACAGCAACCATTATTTACAGGCTTTCTGGAGTGTCTCTGGCAGCCTAACGTGGTGGGATATAATCTTCTCCTCAGGCCTATTGATTCCCCTAATGACTCATAAATATGAATGGGCCCTTCCCAACCTCCTATCTTCAATGAAAGTGTCTTGCCAAGTGGGAGATACCTGGGTGTATTCACTCCTACCCAATCTAAGCTTACAGAGGGATGAACAAAGCAATGATGAGCAGCAGATCAACAACATAAGTTTTCGTGATGCACCTATTGCTTAGGCCTGGAGCACGTGTCCACTAGGAAATGGGTCAAAGTGTCATCTCGTTTTATGACACTTAGACTGAAGCAAAAGCCCTTGTATTCATGTCAGTGAAAAGTCTGGCAGAATGAACCAAGCCCCTTGCGCTTGCCTGTTTGCAACAACTGGGGAATTCAGAATTTAAATCACTGATGTGTAAACACAACCCAAGAATTCCTGGATGGACTCTAAACTGTGTCTTGAATAATATATCCCACCTGGGTGGACGGTTTGCAAAGAGGACCTCTGGGGATTCATTAACAGCAACCTTGGTTGCATGTTTTGAAATATTGAAAGGAAGTTGTAGTGAGTTTTCAACAGCATGGACCAAATTGTTCTCTGTAGTAACGCCACACTTTTCATTACTGTTACTGCAGGGCTATGTCTGAGCCCAGGTGATTTCTATCAAAGAGAATCTGAGCCCCGTTCTAATAACAGAAATGCACTGGAGTAAATGAAATTTCTCTTTATTTTCACTGGTGTTACTGAGATGAAAATCTGGGCCACTCTCCAAAGTCTACAACTTCACAGTAAAATGCGGGATACCAATACGACAGTCAAAAGGAGAACACTGAGGAATTGGAACCATTGTCACCAGTCCATGCTGCTCATGGAGGAGAGGCAGAGTTCCAACACAGATGGTGGAAACAACCACAGAGCTGGGGAACTGGGATTAGAGCCCTCGTCCTTTATTGCCAAAGACTCAGGGCTAGAACGTGCAGATAAGAACCTGGTAAGATTTTGAAATGCAGAGAGGGGGTTGATACACCAAATGGACTCTGGCTTCTAGCAACTACAGGTGCCTAAATCCCACAATCTGGTCCCAATGGGATTCTCTCAACCTCCACTCAGCTGCTCCCAAATTCTGTAAGCATCTTACCTCAATTTGCTTCCTTCTTTCTGCAGTCTGATTTGCTGATTTGCTAAGGATTAGATTTCTGTCTCTGGGCCTCAGGCCAGGGACAACACCCAAGCCCTTTTACCTACAGTCTCAACATTAAAGACATTCTTGTAACCCTAATGCTAATATTGATCAAAACTAACAGGCAAGTGACTTGGTTTAGTCTCCAGATCTGAGGCTGGCAGCTTTGAACTAATCTCTGAAGCCCAGGAAAGGGATGGCAACTGGCCTGCCAGTTTAACACAAGGCATCCTGTGTTTCTGATCTGCCAGTTAGTTTGATCCTGACAAATACATAAATTCTCACTCCTTTGTGTAGGGCCGGCTTGTTTATCACCTGCCAGCATTACGTATTTCCAGCACTGTTTCTGAGTGACCCGTGCATACATCACGCAGTGGTATTCATGGCCAGGAGGTCCCCGGTTTTCCTTTGATGCCTCACAAGCTGCTGGTTGGCTAAATATTCTGACAACAGTGACATTGGCGTACCCTTTTCCACATGCCATACAAGGGTTGCTGGGGCACACAGGGTGAAGGAGACAGATGTTTGGAGGAGAGGAAGAAGCTGCAGAGCAACAGAATGAGTATGTCTCTGTCTTATTTAGCTGCCTTCTGGGCCTACTTGTTCAGCTCGTGTGCCTCTCCACCTAGGTAGGCTCTGGTTCTCCACTGGGTTTTATGAGCATCCAAGGCCGATACGTCTGTGTGTGTGTAGGTGACTCCTGAGCCCTGGTGGGGGAGGACAGAGAAGTAGTGAGGGGGAGGGGTGCATGGATACTCAATATTTGGATGATGGAGTGGAGCATACAGCTATGACATCGGAGATAACAAGGACAGAGGAGGACAGGATTGAAGTGATAAGAAAAATAATTGGAGAATTGCTCTGAAATCAGTAGCAGGCAATGCAGGGAGGCAATGCTGCTCCACTGAGGAAGGAAAAATAAAAGGCAGCTGTACCCTAGTTAGTGTAACTGGCACAGCAGCCACACTGCAGTAAAAGAGCTTCAGTGCAGCACAAATGCACTTTGAGCCAACAGCACCCTGCTGGCATGAGACAGCCCAATACCCTCTGGACTGTGTGAACAGGAGTGTCACACATAGAACAGTTGAGATAACGACCCCTCTCAATTTCGCACCAGTGAGGTTTTAGCTGCAGCCCCCTGTCTTGGTCTGGGCATCAAATTTTTAGAAAGATGTGGACAAACTGCCAAGAGTCCAGATAAAAACAACCAAATTGATCAGAAATTCAGAAAACATGGCCTATGCCAGGGGTGGCCAACACGTTAGAGACCAAAAGCCAAAATAGTGGTGGATACAGTGCAAAGAGCCGAGGGAAAAAAGTTATTGAGAAAAAAAAAGGCAGCCCTTTTAAGAGCAGAGCAGGCATTGCCCTTTTAAGGTGGTCATTTTGAAGAGAGCTGTTTTGAAGTCTGCACCCGCACCCCATGCAGACAGAAACACGCTGCCCCTTTCAGAGCCGTGAGCTGTGGGTGCAGGTGTGGGAGCCGCAATTTTTTCTTTGAAGAACTGCATGCGGCTCGTGAGCTGCAGGTTGCCCACCCTGGCCTATGTGGAAAGGGTGAGTGAGTGGGACATTTTTGTCAGAAGATCAGAAAGCTGAGGGCATGATATCCATCTTCTGGGATGATGTTAAACAGGATAAAGTGTTCTGCGTGATCAAGTGTTCTGCGTGTTGAGTGAACGTAGGAGAAGATGGGAAGGACTGAATCTGTCCCACAGGAGGGTTAGGTAAGATAAGAAGAAATAGTTTCAAACTAAGGATAGATGAGCTGTGGAGCAGGTGATCTAGGGATGCTGGGATTCTCCATCACTGAAAAGTTTAGCAATGAGTTGGACAGATACCTGTTGGGAAGGTCTAGGTTTAAGGAATCCTGGCTCAGAAGCGAGACCAGTCTAGATGGCTTCCTGAGAGCCCTCCAAGCCCTACATTTCTGTGATTCAATGAAGTGATTGGGGTGATGGGGAAAGGAGTGACCAGTTCTCAGCCCTCCGGCTGCCTGAACAAACCCAGTGCAGCATCCCTGTGTGGCTGTTCTCAGGCTGCCCCATCCCAGACAGGCAGCTGCATCTCAGACCTGGGCACAAGACTGAGGCCCATGAACCCATTCATGTCCCCTGTTCTGCTCCAGCCCCTGTGGCATTTGATCGCTTCTCATCACGCCTGGCATCCATGTCCCTGGTCTGTGCTCTGGGCTTGGACCCCGCAGGGCTCTCCACAGGCTTCTGAACTAAAACAGACCCAGAGACGAGGGGAGCTGAACTGGGGAGTATCACGAGGATGTCCAGAAAGCAACTGACAGGAAAGGACGTGCCCTGCAATGGATTAGAAGGTGGTTTTATATATATATAAAGGACGGTTATGAATGCAACTTTACTTGATAAGATACTAGCAAGTACCAATGTTTAAAGTGTGGCAGGCTGAGAGCAGGGGGCTGCCGAAGCCTAGTCCTATTTGGTGTCCGGGAGGTGGGTGTGCAGTTTTATGTTCCCAGTAGAGGGTGCCAGAGACTGTGGCCCAGCAGTTCAACACCTGAAGCCTATCTGTCGTCAGCCTGATGGGAAGGCTAATCAGAACACGTGCGGCCAGCTCAGGCTGATGAGTGCACCATAAATAACCCTCCCTCAGGCAAGGCAGGGGGAAGGAGTGGAGGGATGGACCAGAGGAGAAGTGAAGGAGAACAGAGCAGTCCAGCACAAAAGCCTGACCCTAGACAGCCTGCAACAAAGCCTGTCTCAAGGCATTGGGAGGAGGTATTCAGGAGGGGTTGGGGAAGTGGCCCAAGGAGTGGGTGGGTGAGATTTTGTGTCCTGTGAAGGATAAACTTAATTTGTTGTCAGTATGACCTCTGTGACACCTGGATGTTAAGTCTGGTCTTTGTAAAGAGGTACGTGCTTGAACTCAGGTGAGCAAAGGGGGGGAAGTAGGTAAAACTGGTTTGAACCTGTTGTAAGGCCTGCAAAGGGACTGAGGGGGGACAGATAATGATTGGAGGGAATTTGGTGCAAAGGGGCATGACCTGTATATGCATGCAACTGTAAGTGGTCAGTGAGAAAAAGGTAATTACCATGTAAGGTGGTACAAAAGACCTTGCCTTTTGTTTGGGAAGTTGCAGAAACTTTTCCTGAGAGTATCCTGGAGATTTTTGCCCTGGAATGCATTCCTGAATAAAGCTGGTTGCTTAAGAAGGGTATCTGGAATTGATTTGGTAGGGGTTTTGGGCCCCCATCCGAACCCTCGGATTAAAATTCTCCGTCATTTATGGTGTCAGAAGTGGGATGGATCGGGACACCAGGTGATTGAGACGGGCCGGACCGGAGAGACTGAACAGAAAGGCGCCATACAAATCGGTAAGAGATCCGTGTTACAAAATCTCACTGTTCCGTTCCTCTCTCCTTGTCCTGAACGGCTGCTTTCACTGGCGGTAAGCGTCCACCCTATGTTAAGAACATCCTTCCCAAGCAACTGTAAGTCTTTTTCCCTTCTCTTTTTCTTTTTCTTTTCTTTTCTTTTTTTTTTTGAATAAGTTTGTTAAGAGGAGACAGTGGGAAGACACTGAAACAGGGTCAGCTCAGGCTTGAAGCTGAGAGGAAGGCAGGTTAGTGCCGGATTGGAACTGTCTTATAGGTAATAGGGCAGGGATTATGGGGAATAAGGGATCTAAGATAGATCCAAAAACCCCATTGGGTAAAATGCTGCAGATTTATAGTCAGCCAGGGAAATTGCCAGCAGGTCTTAAACTCAGGAGGCTGGTAAAGCTCACACACGCGTGGAATGAATATACTTATGTAGAATCAGCATTACAATTCCCAGTTCAAGGTACCTTTCAATTAGACAAATTAAATTATTTAAAGGGTGTCTTAGAGTCCAGTCACCCCTCCCAGATGAATTATTGGCACCTCTGGGATGATCAGGCCTCAAAATTAAGAGATAAATCCATAATGGCTAGCCTAAAGGACTCAAATGAAAAACTGAAAAAACAATTGGCAGAAATAAAGGAGAAATCTGACTCCTCTAAAGTTTGTCCCCCTCCGTACAACCACGTTCCTACACCAAGCGCGCCCAGCGGAATCTACCCATCCATCTTGAAACCATCAACTCCGCTGCCAGACCCACCTGAAGATCTATTGGACCTGTGGGTCCCCAATTTCCCAGCTCCCCTTCCCACCAACCTGCCCCAGCATCAGCAAATACTGCTTACCGATCATTCAGCTGCACCAGCCCAATTTGAATCCCCCGCACATACTCACAGTTCTGCAGGGGCGGCGCCGACCTGGCCAATAAAACTTCGGATTCTGAGCATACTCAGAGTCCAGTAATTCTAAAGCTGTCAGAAGTCCCCACACAAATGTTGCAGCGAACATTGGCTAAAGACTTAAAGGACCTGGGGTTTGTTATAACTAAAATAGATCCCGAAAATAACTCGGTGACTATAGGTAATGACGTAAACAAGGCTGTGATTATTGAAGTTGGACCTAAAAGTTTTCCTGGACTGTTTAAAGAGCATATTAAACTTCTCCCACGAAGACAATTTCCTAATCCAGCAGGGGGCGCCCCAGCACTTGTCCACGTCCCCTGGACACCTAATGACATCATGAATTTCAAACTTACTCTCCCCAAAATAAGAGAGGATCCTGTGGGCTTGCAAAGGGAGTTGTGTCAGATTTTTGAAGTTTATCAGCCTGCCCACAGAGACATTGACATGCTACTCTCGGGAATAATGGAACCCCATGAGAAGCAAGCTCTTTACACCCAAGCAAGGCGAGGTCCTGGGGATACTCCTGCCCACCTGGGTGAGCAATGGCCCCAAGATTTGCCAGGAATTCCTACTACTGCTGCAGAACGTACCGAGCTAGCAAATGACCGTACAGGTCTCCTGAATGCAATTACCGAAATGGTTCCAGTGCAAACTGATTGGTCTAAAGTATATAACTGCAAACAGAAGCCAGATGAAAGCCCTATTGATTTTCAGGCAAGGCTCTTTGCAGCCATACGGAAGTATAGCACCTTTAACCCAAATGATGCCAATATGCGCACTATGGTAGTAACCACCTTTGTGCAGAATTTAAGACCAGAAATTGGGGACAAGATTATTAATAATATGATTGGATGGAAAATGGAAACTACTGAGAAAATTTTGGAAGCTGCAACTCAGTTTTTTGAAAACCTGCAAGTAGAAAAACAAAAGAAAAAGGAACTAAAAAATACCCTAATGGCACTCCAAATACAGGATTTACAAGGCCACGGGCAACCAAAAGGACAGAGGTGGCCCAATACTAACCCCTTTTCAGCAGGTGCACCCAACAGAGGCTACCCTCCAGAAGACCGACAAAGGAGTAATCCTTACTGACTATGCCAAGAGGTTATTGATAAACCATTGCAATGCTCTCTGTTACCTTCTGTCTCTCTTTCTGCTACACCTGATGCCTTAGTTTCATTTTCTGTTAATGGAAACAAACATGAATTTCTAATTGATACTGGTGCCTCCCTTTCCACAATACGAGAGGATGAAGCTCCCAATCTGGCCAGAACTGGAGAAATAGTAAATGCTGTAGGGGTGGGGGGAGTAACTATACCCCATGCAATGAGTGAACCATGTTCCTTAACCATTGGGCCTTTGACAGAGGAACATGCCTTTTTGTTATCCCCCAGTACACCTGTAAACTTGATGGGTAGAGATCTGCTGTGTAAATTGAATGCTACAATTTATTGTTCCTCTGAAGGGGTCTTTGTTGATATACCCCATAATCAGGCAACAAATTTCCTCATGATGTTAACAACAGACGGGCAGATTTTGCAGCCAGGAATGCAGCTGCCTGTGGACCTCCAGCTCCATTTCAAATCCTGGTCGCTGTTTCTGTTCCCCTGACTTTAAATGATTTATCCCTATTGCAATCTAGGGCACCTGAGAAGGAACAACACAATTGGTACAAAGCTGGGTGTCGTATTCAAGATAATAACATTTGGCTTTCACCAGATGGACGACCTGTGGCTCCTTCTACTTTGGTGTCCCAATTGGCTACCATTACCCATGGATTAGGACATATGAACAAAAGGGGGGTAGCGGACCAGATTCTAAAGCATTGGTATGCGCCTAGGATTCACCAAGCTGCTGCTAAAATCACCAGCAATTGTGCTACTTGCCAAAAGTTCTCTACCCAGGGTGGAGAAAAGACTACTCCGAGTGCTCATACTTGGGCCTATGGACCCTTCCAATATTTGCAGATCGATTTTATAGAGTTAACCCTTTCCTGTGAGTTTAAGTATTGTCTGGTTATTGTATGTGTGTTCAGTGGTTGGGTGGAAGCTTTCCCTTGCCGTCGAGCAGACGCCACTACTGTGGTAAAGAAATTAGTTACTGAGGTGGTTCCCAGATTTGGAATCCCTTTAAAAATTGACTCGGATAAAGGAACCCATTTCACGGCCAAAATCCTGCAAGATCTGTGTAGAGCCCTTCACATAGAACAACGGTTCCATACCCCATATCATCCCCAAAGTTCAGGGCATGTTGAAAGAAAAAACCTCGATATCAAAAGGAAGTTAAGCAAGATTATCTCTGACACTGGATTAAAGTGGCCGCAGGCATTGCCCCTTGCCCTCATGCATATCCGAAATACCCCGAACCGCAAACATGGTCTCACCCCTCATGAAATTCTATTTGGGAGGCCGATTTTACTTGGATTTGAGCCTCCTGGAAAAATTAATCCTTCCCACTTGTCTGAATGTTATGACGAACTACTTCAATACTGTATACATCTGTCTAAAATTGCTTTCAGTCTCTCCTCTCAGGTTGCAGAAGCCTTACCTGTCCCAACTGATGTGCCTTGCCATGACGTGCAGCCAGGAAATTGGGTCCTGATAAAAGAATTCCGGAGGAAAGACTGCCTATCTCCAAGGTGGAATGGTCCCTTCCAGGTCCTGCTGACTACCAACACGGCTGTGAAGGTAGCCGAGCGAGATTCTTGGATACATGCAAGCCACGTGCGCCGCACCATTGACCCTCATAAGTTGTGTGAACTTGCCTCTCCCGACATATCGCCTCCTACTGAACCTGTCAGCCCAGAACCAGAAGAAAACGACTTTCGACCGCTTTCTGAGAGAGAAATTGAATCACTTCTCCTGGACAAGGGATATACATCATTGGAAATCAGAGACCGGGACCTCGTTCACTACGCTCTCACTACAGGCCAGATCCCTTCTGGTCCTACTAGTCACGTTGACGTTTCACACGAATCTACACCCAATCTTGCCATTGACCCTACCGGCACTTTGTCAGAGGACGGTGGGTTTTCTGAAAGCTGTTTTCCTTCCTCCACACTTCCTTATAACCTCCGTCCGCGCAAGTGCTGAAAGGATTACAATCTCTGCACAACGGCTAAACTCTTGTTCCTCCTTTGTATAGGCCTTATTTGGCTCCAAAGGGGGAATGGTATTGGGACTAATACCTTTCTGCAGCTGGCAGAAGGTATGGCACGAGCCGCAAACAAAACTAACTGTTGGGTGTGTGCCTGGGCACCACAAAGCGCGCACAGTGGATACCCAATAGGTGCCCTTCCGTTAAACAAAACTGGACTAGTAAGTGATGCATTACTGGAACAAAATGACCAAACTGTGTGGTTCAACCAGACTGGGTGCATCCAATTATCATTTAGTAGTACAAGTCCCCTATGTAGGAATCTTACAGGTACCACCTTTGTAGGGAAATCAAGCTGTACACACATTATAACAAAGGTGGATGGGACACATGTATGGCATAATGGTTCCACTATGTCTTCCACAAACCTTTGGAGTACTCTATTCAAACCAGAAATAACAGCCATATGGGGAGGGACCACTAGTACAGACCTTTGCAAAGAAGGTAACACCACCTTTGCAAACCGAGCCATGATGATATATCAGTCTGACTCGTGGAACATGTACAATTATTGGTGGATATGCGGTAAATTTGCCTATAAAAGGCTTCCGCAAAATGCATCAGGGTTTTGTTACCTTGGTCTCGTGGCACCAGCTATGAGGATTGTTGACACTTTGCCACCAGGGCATATCAGGAACAAGCGGGATGGGTCTTGGGAAGAAGCATGGAACTGGATAGAACAAACTGCCCTTGCAGTAGCTGAAACTACCATCCCATGGGTAGGGCAGGCAAAAACCAATCATGATTTGAAAACAATGTCCCTGCTTATGGAGAAATTCATGAATACCACAGAGGGGGCATTAGGTGTGGTACAAGGAAATTTAAATGAATTGCGAATGTTTACCCAGCAAAACAGACTGGCTCTTGACTATCTGCTAGCGGCTCAAGGAGGGGTATGTAGATTAATAGGCCCAGAGTGTTGTGTTAAAGTTTCTGATGTGAGTTCAAACCTAACCACAAGGATAAAGGAAATCCAAACATTGTCTGTCCAGACAAAAACATTTAGAGAGCAGTTGCAAGACTGGAATCCTTTAAATTGGTTGGGAATAGGGTTAAGCGAACTCATGAAGAAGGTGGTGGCAGGAATATTGATGTTCCTTGTCTTAATATGCTCTATATACATAATGATACAGCTAGCCTTATGCTGTATTAAAGGGTGCTTACAAAAGATAGAGAATGTAGCAGAAAACAAGGTACAACAGATGCTTCTGCTAAATGTACAGAACCCTCCCGAGAAAGACTACAAAGACACTTGCACATTTGAGGATGAATGGGAAAGGATGCTTAAGATTAATTGTGATCCACAAGTGGATCAAAGGGGGGAATGAAGGATAAACTTAATTTGTTGTCAGTATGACCTCTGTGACACCTGGATGTTAAGTCTGGTCTTTGTAAAGAGGTACGTGCTTGAACTCAGGTGAGCAAAGGGGGGGGAGTAGGTAAAACTGGTTTGAACCTGTTGTAAGGCCTGCAAAGGGACTGAGGGGGGACAGATAATGATTGGAGGGAATTTGGTGCAAAGGGGCATGACCTGTATATGCATGCAACTGTAAGTGGTCAGTGAGAAAAAGGTAATTACCATGTAAGGTGGTACAAAAGACCTTGCCTTTTGTTTGGGAAGTTGCAGAAACTTTTCCTGAGAGTATCCTGGAGATTTTTGCCCTGGAATGCATTCCTGAATAAAGCTGGTTGCTTAAGAAGGGTGTCTGGAATTGATTTGGTAGGGGTTTTGGGCCCCCATCCGAACCCTCGGATTAAAATTCTCCGTCACCTGCATTGTGCAGGGGGTCAGACAATCATGGTGTTCCCTTCTGGCCAAGGAGAAGTTTATCTCCCACCAGGTTAGGCTGCAAAAGACACTCTGGAGAGTCTGTCAGTAATGGTCCTTCTGACTCTCCCAGGGCAGGGAACGAGGAGAAGTGATGCTGGACTCCATCTTGGGACTTCTGCATTTTGCCACACACTGATGTGGGAATCAAGTTTGAAAACAAAGGCTTCCCTAACCTTATATAAGGCAGGGAGTGATCTCATCCGTTGATTTTTGATCCCCACACAAGAGGACTCATGGAAACACCATGGAAAAACAGGATGAGCTAGGATGATGCTTGACCAAGACTAAAGGACATTCAAGCCTTTGTCTGGAAACCTGAGAAACACAAGCTGCAAAGCCAAAGCCGCCTTCGCCTTGAGATCCTGCCCGCCTGCCAGCTTCCTCCGTCAGGGTGAGGAAATGCTCATTCACAGTCAATGTCACCAGTGTGTTGTACTTAATTTCTAGTTTTACTTATTTCTGGTAAATTGCTTCGCTCTCTTAGATAGCCTTTATCATCACTTAAATTAACCTTTATTAATTAATGAACTCATTTGCGGAGTAATCTAATGTGCCTTTAAAGTGAAGTGTCTGGGGAAAAAATTACAGCTTGTTTAGTAGATGAGTGCTTATTCGTCTCCACCTTGAGAGAGGGCAAACTTGGCAATTCACTTCAACTGACCAGCAATTTGACCAGAGCAGGGCTGTACAGCTCTGGGGTCTTAGACTTGGGAGATCATTTATGTTTAACAATACAGATATCCACCTCCTACTGCTTTGCCATCCCATAAACCCAGCGTGTTCCTTGACACCAATGTTCTCCTTTAGTTTCTTTTTTTCCATCTCTGAGTGGAAAGAAATAGGTTGAATGCGCCCATACTGAGGAAACATGAATGCCTCCAGAAGAAAAACAGCCCTGTCTATGCAATCAATATTGATGTGATATTAACACAGAGATTCGTACTCCATCCAAGACTGGCTCAGCATTTCAGAACTCACTCCCGAGAGAATTCCAGTTGAGCATGAGAGTGCAGTAAAATTGTGAAATGCCCAGAGCAGTCAAAAAGCAATAACAACAGCTGTCTGAAAGCATAAAATTAATGGGGAATGCATGTGTGTGTTGGGAAGTAACAGCAAACACACAAGAAAGTGTTGGGGGTGAGTGTGAAAGAGACAGAAGAAGTCACTGTCTGTATGAGTGTGAGGGAGAGACAAAGTGAGTGTGGGAGAGGTATGTGTGAGAGGACAAGAAAACAGTGTGTGTGCATGTGTGAGAGACACCGAGACAGTGTGCTTGTGTGTGACATAGAGATAGACAGGAAGAGTGTGTGTGTATGTGTGTGTGTGTTTGTCTGTCTGTCTGCTGGTTGCTAAAGAACTGTTGAGAGACAGTGTCTTTTACACGCACCAGGAAGTTCAGACCAGACCTGCTGAGCTCTTTGGCTCCTGAGCTCTGGCCTCTGTCCCAGGCTTTATAGACATGGGGCACATGGGCAGGGGGGAAAGGGAAGAAGAGGAAACTCCTATATGGGGGCAGGTGAAAGAGGCAATGGGAGGCAATGCCTCCCCTGGGTCTTAGTGCCCAACCCCTCCGCACTTTCTATCTCTGTTCTGACCCTGCGGGCTCCCGCAGCAGGCCAGAGCGTTCCCTCTGAGTGGATCTATTATCCTAAAAGCGAAATATGTTTTTCATCTTTCTTCACCTATTAGCTTAACACTGAAACTGTCACAGAGTCATTAAGTCCTAATGAAGACATTTAACAGGCTGAACCTGTTTACTGCCAGGATCTGAACTAACTGGCAAAAACAGTATACATTGTGCACTGTGCATTGGAGTGATACATGTGTGTGCCGGAGCTTGTTTCAAACACTGAAGTAGTTTGTGGCAGAAGATTATAAAATCACATCTCTAAAAACCCCTTGTGAAGATATTTAGGGGCACAATCCTCTTTATCCTTCAATGCTTGGCTCTTCAGACATGTAATTCTTTAAATTCTTCAAAAATTAACGCCTTTACCTCAAATATACATTTGTCTGCCCCCCCAGCAGAGGCTGGTTAATAAGCGTAGTGAGCAAGGAACATTGACCCCTACTAATCCTTTCCATAAATTCTTCAAAAACAACCACCCTCATCTCACATCTGACTGTTATTTCTCATAGTACAAATATTTGCTCCCAAAGTCTCCCTGCCCTTGCTGTACATCCCTCCTCCCCTTTTATACCTTGTCCTCCCTCATTGATACTTTGGTTTTTGTCCCATGTGGTATATCTGTGTTCAACCTCGAAAAGGGTAATTCCCTGCTCCCTTAGAGCCACACACACAACCTTTGACTGAGCCTTGTGTTAAAAATAGCGTAAAGTCGGCAGCACAGACTAACTGCCCCAACCCAGTTCCATCTGAGTTCCCGGGTACGCACACAGGTGTGTGTCCCAAACCACTGGCTCTGCTGCTCTGTTCTCATTGCTAATTTTACCTTGCTCCTTTGATCAAAGCTAGTGCATGTTACCCCAGCCGGGAGTGACACCTCCCAGCTGCAGGGCAAACGTACCCATGGTTGAACTTTAAATATCCTTCCTTTCTGTTGACTTTTGTTATGTCCTCGACATTGGCTGAAATGACACTGCCATGATGCAGATACTCCAGAATCCAAACCTAAAAGACTTTATTTAATGTTCAAGAGGATATCAGGCAGTTAGGTGAGCAACATCTGGAAAGTCACTTATGTAGCCCGTAGGACATGACCCGCCCCCCCAACACTGGCATCTAGCTGTCCGGACATAATTCTCTGCTTTCCCTTTTTCCCTTCACCCTACCTCTCTTAGTTACAATTTATTTTAACTCCTTTATCATGCCTTTGGTATGTTAACCCATCTTATTTACATTAGGTCCTTTGAGTATGTCAGGTAATCCAACTTATGGTAGGTTTCTGGTTACTTAAGGCCATAAAGCTGAATTTCACCAAGAAACCATATTGCTTATGAATGTGTATGTAACCTGCGGAATGTGTGTGAGGTATGAATGAGAAATACCCAACCCAACCAAAAAGACAAAACCCCTGCAAGCAGGTACATTAACTGAGAAGCAGCCAGAAAATCCCTCTCTCTCTTGGACAAAATGTAACATCACAGCAGACACCTGGGACTGGACAGGACGAAGTAAAGTCTCCTGCAGATCCCAGGCGATTTCCCAAGTAACATCATGGCTGAGTCTCCGTGAAGCTGACCTCTGGCCAGTACTCCAGTCATGTGCAAAATCAAAAGTAATCTGCACTGCTCTTGCAGCCTGCCTCCAAACTGCCAGTGTAACTGTGAGTGAGAATCTTAATAATCTGGACCAATAAACAACCCCCAAGCAATCCTGCTCCAGCCCACCCTTTGTCTGGGCTTGTTCCTCAGCCCTGTCTGAGGAAGTGCAACAATTTACATGAAATGTTCTTGGCTCACCTATATTGGAAGCTCTGCCTCTCACTGAAATGAGTCCTTCTCTGGATATTTACAAGTTAAGTTTTTCAGAGAAGAGACACAGCAGCATGTGGCTACAGATCCCAGGTTTCTGGCCAGGTAGCAAACAGCACAACCTGTCGGCATGTGCTCACGGAATATCTGATGCTTTTGTGTTTCTAGATATGAATTATGGAGAATGCAGAAGGAGGAAATCAAACGCCAATTGTAGAACTAATCCTCGTAGGATTTGGGAATGGCCCTGAACTGCAGCCCCTCCTCTTCCTGCTGTTCCTAGTGGTGGCTGTGGCTGGGAATCTCCTCATCATTTTGCTAGTGGTGGCTGATCGGCAACTTCACACCCCCAGGTACTACTTAGTGGCCAATTTGTCTGCTGTGGAAATGTGCTGCGTCTCCACCTCCCTGCCCAGGTTGATTAGCTACGTGCAATTCCATTTCTGTGTTATCCTTTGCACTTCACAATGTCATCTGCTCACTGCAATGTGTATTGACTGGTTAGTAGCAATCTGCCATCCTCTCCGCTACCCTGCTCTGATGAATGGCAGGGTTTGCTGCCACATGGTGGCATGGGCCTGGATAGTCGCCTTTTTGTACAGTATCATGCTGGAAATGTTAATTTTGCAATTAACATTCTGTGGTCCCAAAGAATTTGATCATTTCATTTGTGATTTTGCATCCCACAAACTCATTCTGTGGTGAGTCTACAACACTGTCAATTGGGACAAATTATGTGTCTATCAGATTGACACATGAATTTTCTACTGTCTTTGGTATACTACACTTGTATCATCATCTCCATCCTAAGAATCAACTCCAGCACTGGGAGGCAAAAGGCCTTTTCCACCTGCTCCTCTACACGCGGCACGGACTAGGTAGTTCGAATTAAAGATCCTAATTTGAATTACTTAGTCCGTGCCGAGGAGTAACGGTAGTTCAAATTAGGATCTTTAATTCGAACTACCTAGTCCGTGCCGCGTGTAGCCGCAGGCATGGAGTTCGGACTAAGGGGGATTTAAAAATGGCAGTGCCCGGGAACATGCTAATGAAGCCTGGGATATTTAAATCCTGGGCTTCATTTGCAACTCCGGTTGCCCTCATTACCCTACCTAGCTCGAACTAATGAGCTAGTGTAGACGTACCCTAACTGACAATATTTTTCCCTATTTTCCCCCTTCTCTTTCCCTCCCCATAAGAACATAAGAGTGGCCTGACTGGGTCAGACCAAAGGTCCATCTAGCCCAGTGCCCTGTCTGTCAACAGTGGCCAATAGCAGATGCCCCAGAGGGAGGGATCACGACAGGCAATTCTCATGTGATCCCTCCCTTGTCACCCATTTCCAGACAGAAGCTAGAGACACCATTCTTATCTGGCTAATAGCCATTGATGGACATAACCTCCATGAATCTATCTAGCTCTTCTTTGAACCCTGTTAAAGTCCTGACCTTCACAATATCCTCAGGCAAGGAGTTCCAGAGGTTGATTGTGCACTGAGTGGAGAAAAATTTCCTTCTGTTTGTTTTAAACTTGCTGACTATTAATTTCATTTTGTGACCCCTATTTCTCTTCAATATCTTAATCAACCATTTAGATATTGGCAAAGAGAATACGCTTATTAAGTTTGCAGATGATACCAAGCTGGAAGGGGTTGCAAGCACTTTGGAGAACAGGGTCGTAATACAAAATGATCTGGACAAACTGGACAAATGATCTGAGGTAAATAAGATGAAGTTTAATAAGGACAAATGCAAAGTGCTCCACTTAGGAAGGAACAATCAGTGTCACACATATAGAATGGGAAGTGACTGTCTAGGAAGGAGTGCGGCAGAAGGGGATCTATGGGTCATAGAGGACCACAAGCTAAATATGAGCCAACAGTGTGACGCTGTTGCAAAAAAACAAACATGAGTCTGGGATGCATTAAGAGGTGTGTTGTGAGCAAGACATGAGGAGCCATTCTTCCACTCTACTCTGCACTGATTAGGCCTCAGTTGGAGTATTGTGTCTAGTTCTGGGTACCACATTTCAAGAAAGATGTGGAGAAATTGGAGAAGGTCCAGTGAAGAGCAACAAGAATGATGAAAGGTCTAGAGAACATGAGCTATGAAGGAAGTTTGAAAGAATTGGGCTTGTATAGTTTGGAAAAGGGAAGACTGAGAGGGGACATGATAGCGGTTTTCAGGTATCTGAAAGGATGTCTCAAGGAGGAGGGAGACAAATTGTTCTCCTTGGCCTCTGAGGACAGGACAAGAAGCAAGAGGCTTAAACTGCAGCAAGGGAGGTTTAGGTTGGACATTAGGAAAAGCTTCCTACCTGTCAGGGTGGTCAAACACTGGAATAAATTGCCTCGGAAGGTTGTGGAATCTCCATCAGTGCAGATATTTAAGAGCAGTTGGATAGACACCTGTCAGGGATGGTCTAGATGGTGCTTGGTCCTGCCATGAGGGCAGGGGACTGGACTCGATGACCTCTCGTGATACCTTCCAGTCCTAGTGTTGTATCATTCTATGTTTCTCTCCCTCCCACTGCACCCAGTATGATTTCACTGAGAATTTCTGATACCAGCGTGACCCAGTGCTAACACTAGCACCCCAGGTCCATTTGTATGGAAGGGGGAGTGCTTCACTGAGATGCTTGCAGTGAAAACCCGACAGAGCTCAAATCCTCCTCCCAAAGCCATCGTTCGGTGTGTAACGTGACCCTCAGTGCCAAGGGAGTGACAGGATGGTGGCTCACACTGGCCTATGTAATGTTAAGAGGAAGAATCAAACCTGAGACCTCTCAGCTTCAGCAATACCACATGGGACAGTTCCCCACCCTCAGCCGGTGTGCGAGCTCCATGTGCTCTGGGCAGCCCTGCCGAGCAAGGGGATCCCTCTCAGAGAGGCCCTGCCTCCTGCAGGATAACATGGGCACTGGGCAGGGATGGGGTTTAGTGAGGTACAGGGGTACAGGGAGTATCCCACAGAGAGCTCCTCAAGATCAGTGGCCTGTAACATCTGCTCCTCACCTCCCAGGGCCTCCAGAGACCTTGCTGGTGCCCCTTCCTCTGTATTCACACTGCCTCTGTTTTCCAGAACCCTGTTGCTCTCCTGGAGAGCTGAGCCCCTCGGGTACCTCCCCTGGAGCCTGTTCCCCACACGCTGGGCTGCCCCGGATCACAAAGCTGTATGACCCAATATGGGGGCACATGGGGCATCTCAGCTGGGGTCTCATTCAGGGCAGCTTCACTCAGCCCTAGAGCACCAGAAAGCCAGGGGCTCTGGCCCCAAGCCCTCCCTGTGCCACGAAGCCCACCCAGCCGGGGGCCCTGGGCCCGGCCCCTCCCTGTGCCACGAAGCCCACCCAGCCGGGGGATCCCATCTGGGAATGACCTGCCCATCTCCATCACCTTTGCATGGACCTGAGCATCCAATATGGACACCTCACCTCTCTCCCCTCAGGGACAGCAGAATGGGAGCAGGGCCCGCAGCTCTCCGCACACACCCTGAGGTCTCTGTCTGCGGAGAGGTCCATGCATCACAGGGCTGGGGCAATAGCAATAGAGGGTGGCAGGAGATGATTCATGTCCTAGTGTCCATGGCGGCTTCTGATCTCATAGTATAGCCCATCCCTGGACCTGAGGGAAGCTCCTCCACCGCCTAGCCCAGCTTTGGCTCATTTCTGTGAGGAGACCCTCAGAGTGAAGCAAGAGGCTGTGGAGACAGAATGCAGGTCAGCTCTGAGGAAACTAAATTCTGGGCACCAGCTCCACTTTGTCCCCTGCTCTGCCCCTGCTGGCCCCTCCCCTTTCCTGCGCCCCACAGATCCCCCTCCCCCGCCAATGGTGCGGCCCCAGGGGACGCAAAGGGAGTCTCCCTCCTACAAGGGTGGTATTGAGGTTGTCTCCAGGCATGAGATCAACACCACAGAGCCCTGGACAGTGAACATCTCTGTGACCAGCATCCTCAGGGGCGGGCCCAGAGTCATGGAAAGGATGCTCCTATGCTGGGGTAAAACAGAGAAACCCTTCCTTATGGTTTGATTCAATTTGATTAAAAAAGCCAGTGACCCCTGTGAAAAGTTCCTCAGAATTCGAGAATCCATCTGTTACAACAAATATTGCCTTTAAACATTAGTAGTTCCTAATGTCTTATCCACTACAGCTGCATTCATAGCCATCCTTTATATATATAAAAACCACCTTCTAATTCATTACAGGGCACGTCCTTTGCTGTCAGTTGCTTTCTGGACATCCTTGTCATACTACTCAGTTCATCTCCCCTCGTCTCTGGGTCTGTTTTAGTTCTGAAGCCTGTGGAGAGCCCTGCGGGATCTGAGCCCAGAGCACACCCCAGGGACATGGATGTGCCCAGGTCTGAGATGCAGCTGCCTGTCTGGGGGTGGGGCAGCCTGAGAACAGCCCCACAGGGATGCTGCACTGGGTTTGTTCAGGCAGAGGAAGGGCTGAGAACTGGTCACCCTTTTCCCCATCACACAATAACTGCACTGAATCACAGAAATGTAGGGCTGAAAGGGCTCTCAAGAAGCTGTCTAGACTGGTCTCTCTGCTGAACCTAAACCTAGACCTTCCCAAGAGGTGTCTGTCCAACTCATCGCTAAACTTTCCCATGACAGAGAATCCCAGCATCCCTAAGTCACATGCTCCAGAGCTTAGCTATCCCTAATTAGAAACTATTTCTTCATATCCTACCTAACCATCCTGTGGGACAGTTTCAATCCTTCCCACGGCTCTGAAAGGATACAGGTGCAGACTTCAAAATGGCCGTTTTAAAAGGGCAATGCCTGCTCTGCTTTTAAAAGGGCTGCTCTTTTCTTTTTCCCAACAACTTTTTTCCCTTGGCTCTTTGCACTGTATCCACTACTATTTTCGCTCTTTGTCTGTAATGGGTTGGCCACCCCTGGCATAGGCCATGCATGGTTTCTGAATTTCTGATCATTTGGTTGCTTTTATCTGGACTTTTGGCAGTTTGTCCACAACGTCCTAAAAAGTGTGATGCCCAGACCTAGACAACGGGCTGCAGCTGAGACCTCACCATTGCCCCAATAGTTGGGATTGGTCCTGCCTTTACTTGGGATTGGTCCTGACAAGAGCAGGGGGCTGGACTTGATGACCTTCTGAGGTCTCTTCCAGCTCTATGGTTCTATGATTCTATGATTGCCGAATGGAGAGGGGCTGTTAACATGCAACACTCCTGTTCACAAAGCCCAGAGAGATGTTAGGCTCTGTCACAGCAGCAGGGCACTGTTGACTCAAAGGCCGTTTGTGCTGCACTGAGCCTCTTTTTCTGCAGTGCGACTGCCGTGCCAGTTATACTGACAGGAGTACAGCTGCCTTTAATTTTCCCTTCCTCAGTGGAGCACCTCACACCTCCCTGCATTGCCGCTTCCTGATTTCAGGGCAATTCTCCAATTATGTTTCTGATCACTTCGCTCCTGCCTTCCTCTGTCCTTGTTATCTCCAATGTCATAGCGGTATGATCCACTCCATCATCCAAATATTGAGTGCTCAGGCACCCCTCCCCCTCACTGTTTCTCTGCCCTCCCCCATCAGAGCTCAAGAGCCACACAGACATATCTTCCTTGCATGCTCATAAAACCCAGTCGAGAGCCAGAGCCAAACTTGGTGGAGAGGCACATGAGCTGTACAGGTAGGCCCAGAAGGCAGCTAAATAAGACAGAGACATACTCATTCTGGTCCTCTGCAGTTTCTTCCCCTCCTCCAAGCATGTGTCTCCTTCACCCTGTACCCAGGCAGCCCTTGTATGGCATGTGTCAAAGGGCACACCCACATCACTGTTGTCAGGATATTTAGCCAACCATTAGCTTGTGAGGCATCATAAGAAAACCCGGGACCTCCTGGCCATGAATACCATGAATGCACAGGTCACTCAGAATAAGTTGAGCTCTGCGTGCTGGAACTGCGGAGGGAAGGCAGGTGATAAACAGGCCGGCCCTACCCAAAGGAGTGAGGATTTATGCATTTGTCGGGATCAAACTAACTGGCAGATCAGACACAGCATGGCAGGCCGGATGACAGCCCTTTCCTGGGCTTCAGGGATTAGCTCAGAGCTGCCAGCATCACAGCTGGAGATTGGACCAGGTCACCTGGCTGATAGTTTGCTCAATATTGGAATTACGGTTACAAGAATGTCTTTAATGTTGAGACTGTAGATAAAAGGGCTTGGGTGTTGCCCTTGGTCTGAGGCCCAGAGACAGAAATCTAAAACCCTTAGCATATCAGACTGCAGAAAGCAGGCTGAAAATTGAGGTTAGATGCTTACAGAATTTGGGAGCAACTGAGTGGAGGTTTAAAGAATCCCACTGGGACCAGATTCTGGGATTTAGGCACCTGTAGTTGCTAGAAGCCAGAGTCCATTTGGTGTATTAATCCCCCTGCTGCATTTCAAAATCTCACCAGGTTCTTATCTGCATGTTCTAGCCCTGAGTCTTTGGCGATAAAGGAGCAGGGCTCTAATCCCAGTTCCCCAGATCTGTGGTTGTTTCAACCATCTGTGCTGGAACTCTGCCTCTCCTCCATGAGCAGCATGGACTGGTGACAAAGGTCACAATTCCTCAGTGTTCTCCTTTGACTGTTGTATTGGTATCCCACATTTTACTGTAAAGCTGCAGTTTGGAGAGTGAGCAATTCCCAGATTTTCCTCTCGATAACGCCGATGTAAATAAAGAGCAATTCCATTTTCTCCGGTGCATTTCTGTTTTCAGAACAGAGCTCAGATTCTCTGTGATAGAAATCACCTGGGTTCAGACATAGCCCTGCAGTAACAGTAATGAAGAGAGGAGTTACTACAGAGAACAATTTGGTCCATTCTGTTGAAAACTCACTACAACTTCCTTTCAGTATTTCAGAACATACAACCAAGGTTGCTGTTAATGAATCGCCTAAGGTCCTCTTTGCAAACTGTCCGCCCCAGTGGGATATATTACTGAAGACACAGTTTCGAGTCCATCCAGGAATTCTTGGCTTGTGTTTACACATCAGCGATTTAAATTCTGAATTCCCCAGTTGTTGCAAACAGGCAAGCGCAAGGGGCTTGGAACTCTCAGCCGGGCTTTTCACTGACATGAATCCACGGGCTTTTGCTTCAGTCTTAGTATCATACAATGTGATGACACTTTGGCCCATTTTCTAGTGGACACGTACTCCAGGCCTAAGCAATAGGTGCAGCATTAAAATTTCTCATGTTTCATCTGCTGCTTATCATTGCTTTGTTTAGCCCTCTGTAACCTTAGATTGGGTAGAAATAAATATGCCTAGGTAGCTCCCACCTGGCAAGATGCTTTCATTGGAGATAGGAGTCATTCGGGGAATCAATAGGCCTGAGGAGAAGTTTATCTCCCCCCACGTTGGGCTGCCAGAGACACTCCAGAGAGCCTGTAAATAATGGTTGCTGTGACTCTCCCAGGGCAGGGGACCAGGACAAATGATGCTGGACTCCATCTTGGGACTTCTGTATTTTGCCACACACTGATGTGGGAATCAAGTTTGAAAATAAAGGGTTCTCTAACCTTATATAAGGCAGAGAGTGATCTCATCCGTTGATTTTAGATCCCCACACAAGAGGACTCCTGGAAACAGCAGGGAAACACAGAATGAACTGGGGGAACTGCATAAACCAAGACTAAAGGACATTCCAGCCTGTGTCTGGAAACCTGAGACTCGCGAGCTGCAAAGTCATTGGTGCCTGTGTCTTGAGAGCCTGCCCACCTCCCCGCTTCCTCCATCAGGGTGAGGAAATGCTCATTCACAGTCAATGTAACCAGCGCATTGTACTTAATTTCTAGTTTTGCTTATTTCTGAGAAACTGCTTTGCTCTCTTAGATAGCCTTTATCATCACTTAAATTAACCTTTACTAATTAATGAATTCATTTTCAGAGTAATCTAATGCGTCTTTAAAGTGAAGTGTTGGGGAAAACATCTCAGCTTGGTTAGTGGATGAGCACTTATTCCTCTCCTCATTGAGGGAGGGCAAACTCAGCAATTGACTCAAATTGATCAGCGATGTGACCAGAGCAGGGCTGTACAGCTCCGGGGTCCTAGACTGGGGAGATAATTTATGTTTAGCAATACAAATATCAACCTCCTCCTTTCCCATCCCACATGCCCAGCATGTTCCCTGACAACAAAGTTCCCTTTATTTTATTTTCTTTCCATCTCTGTGTGGAGAGAATTTTGTTGAATGCACCCATACTGAGGTAACATGTAGATGTATGTGTCGAGGAGAAAAACAGCCCTGTCTATGGAATCAGTATTTGTCTGGATATTAACATAGAGATTCATACGCCATCCAAGACTGGCTCAGCATTTCAGAACTCACTCCCTAGAGAATTCAAATTGAGCATGAGAGTTCATAAAATTGTGAAACGCCCAGAGCAGTCAAAAAGTGATAACAGCTGTCTGAAAGCATAACATTAATGGGGAATGCATGTGTGTGTTGAGAAGTAACAGCAAACACACAAGAAAGTGTTGGGGGTGAGTGTGAAAGAGACAGAAGAAGTCACTGTTTGTATGGGTGTGAGGGAGAGACAAAGTGTATGTTGGAGAGGTATGTGTGAGAGGACAAGAAAACAATGTGTGTGCATGGGTACGTCTAGGGGACAGGCTTTTGTCGACAGAGGCTTTGCCGACAGATACTGTCAAAAAAGCCTCTGTCGAAAAAGAGCGTCTAGATTACAGCCACTTCTGTTGACAAAGCAAGCCGTTTTTTCGATAGAGAGTCTAGACGCTCTCTTTCGAAAAAGCACAGTGTGGATGCAATAGTGCCTTTTTTCGACATAACTGTGTTGAAAAAAGGCGTTATTCCTCCTAGAACGAGGCTTTCCGCCGTTGATAAAACTGGCACATTCTGTTGACTTACTGTCAAAAGAACTTGGCAGTAGTGTAGACGCAGGTATAGTTTTGTAAACAAAAGTCCACTTTTGTCGACAAAACCCTGTAGTCTAGTCATACCCCATGTGTGAGAGACACCGAGATAGTGTGTTTGTGTGTCACACAGAGCTAGACACGGACTGTGTGTGTGTGTAAAGGGTAATGCCCTGCTCCCTTAAAGCCAGCCACACACACAACCTTTGATTGAGCCTTGTGTTAAAAATAGTGTAAGGTCGGCAGAACAGATTAACTGCCCCAACCCAATTCCATCTTAGATCCAAGGAACACACACGGGTGTGTATCCCAAACCACTGGCTCTGCTGCTTTGTACTCATTGCTAATTTTACCTTGCTCCTTTGATCAAAGCTAGTGTATGTTACCCTGGCTGGGAATGACACCTCCCAGCTGCAGAGAAGACGTACCCATGGTTGAACTTTAAATATCCTTCCTGTGTAACTTGGTTGTATCTCTGGGTAAAAGTGAACCCCGAAAAGTTATTGTTCTCTGGCCGAGGGGGCAGTGTCTCATCCCTGGCATTGACTGAGTTGAGTCCATCATCACGGGCACGTATTCTTAGTCTAGCGGATACAGGGAAGCTGTTAGTGAGCTTCATCTACAATGAACTTGGTCTGGTACCATCAACCCTTCTCTGATTTTGTGTTCTTTGGGGGTCTCTCAGTCTCTGCTGTACGGGCTCTCTGTGCAAGCCAAGATGGCACCCAGAAGGAGCCTACATACACAACTGGATGGTTCTCATCACGGATGGAGCAGGAGACCTATCAGGACACCTCACAGTGACACCTGACTACTACACCTACCTGTGCATCATGTGTGCAATCCTGAAAACACCTTCCATCACCAACACCCCGGAAGCAGCCGGCTAGATCTGAGCCTGAACAGGCTCCAGCACCAGCAGCAGCTCCGGGACTGGAAAAAGGCTCCACACCACCAGTCTGGCTCCTATCTCCAAATTGGAGCCCTGCAACCCTCTGCCTGCACATCCTGGGAGGGCCACTGTTCCCTCCTTTTTCCCAAAGGCTCATGGGACTTTCAGCAGAAAGGATGCTCCCAGTAGAAGTCAGAGGCTCCTATACTAAGGGGACTGCAGTATGGACAATCCTGTAATGCCCCTTAAAAGGACACTAAAGGTACGTCTACACTAGCCCCCTCGTTCCATGAGGTTTAACTGTTAATTCGAACTAAGGGGTTTATCTTGGAATCACGCTTCTCTGCCGCGTGTAGACGCGGGCAGTTATTTCGGGCTAGTCAGTTTCCAAAATGGCAACCGGCCAGGACTATGCTAATCAAGCGGGGGATATTTAAATCCCGCACTTCATTTGCAATTTCGGTCACCCTCATTAGCCTCCCTCGTTCGAGGGGGCTAGTGTAGGCGTATCCCAGGACTCCCAACGCTGCAAAGAATTTCATGTGTTGTTTTCCCATCTACAGATGTGCTCTACATTCACTCACTGCGGTGACAAAATAATCCACCAATTTTACAAGCTGTAATTGACAACAGAAGAGCCTAGTCAGTGGGAGATGTATGTCATTGGATGCAGCACCTGTGGAGGAGATCCAGAACTGCAGACTCTGGGCACTTATGTCCCTGTACGGATCAGTGAAGTGGAGCACATCACTAAAATGCAGGGCTGATGTGAAAGACAAAAGCTCACAAAATAGGAGCACAACAGGCAGAAAGTGAGAAATCAAAAAAGAGACAAGGTGATGTAAGGCCAATTTGGGGGTAATCCTCTTTTCAATGAGTCAAATGGGCCAGGTGTAAGAGAATACATCAGTTCACCTCTATTTTACTGTATGCCAAAATTTGTCCTTTCACACTCCATGCCTGTGTCTCAGATCAACCAGTTTCATAACAGCTGTTCTCAGGGACTGATGGACCTCCTCGTTTCTCAGGCAGTACATGACAGGGTTGAGCAAGGGTATTAGCACTGTGATCAAGACAGACAATATTTTGTGCAGGATGGCGGGAGGGTTGGCCAGTGGAACCACATAGATTGTCAATCCGCTCACATAGTAAACTGTAACCACGATGAGGTGAGAGGAGCAGGTGGAAAAGGCCTTTTGCCTCCCGATGCTGGAAGGGATTCTCAGGATGGTGGCGATGATAAAAATGTAGGTTGCCAGGGTAAACAGAAAGAGCCCAGCAGTCAATATGACAGAGAAAAAAAATGTCAGCCATTGCAGAGTCTGGGTCTCGCCATAGAATCCACCATCAGATGCAAAATCACAAAAGAAATGGTCAAACACTTTGGAAACACAGTATGTTAAATGCACAATTAAAATTTGTAGGATGATGCAGTAGGAAATGCCAAGACCCGACCACCATGTGGCCACACACCCTGCCGTTCATCAGAGTAGAGTAACGGAGGGGCTGACAGATCACCAGATATCGGTCATAACACATGGCCATGAGCAGCATAAATTCTGCATTGGACAAGATAATATAGAAGTGAAATTGCACAAAACAGTTCTGAAGAGAAATGGTTCTGTCCCCGGTCACGAGATTGGCCAGCAGCCTGTTCAGCATGGTGGAGATGTAGCAGATCTCCACAGCGGACAAGTTGGCCACGAAGTAGTACGTGGGGCTGTGAAGGTGCTGATCAGTCACCACTAGCACAACCATGAGGAGGTTCCCAGCAACAGCCGCAATGTAGATCACTAGAAACAGCAGGAAGAGGAGGGGCTGCAGTTCAGGACCATTCCCAAATCCTACAAGGATTAATTCCAGGAAGGGCGTTTGGTTTCTTCCTTCCATAATACGTGTCTAGAAACAGAAAAGCATCAGAGATGCATGGAGCCTATGCAGACAGGTTGTGCTTTTGGCCACATGGCAAGAAACCTGGGGTCAGTAACCTTGTACCACTGCATCTCTCCACTAGAAAACTGAAGTCAGTAAGCAGAGGAAGGCCCGTTGAGCTTCCAATAAATCTGAACCAAAGGAATTGCATCTTCATGAATTACTGAAATACCCACCCAAGTGCTTTCAACACTCAGGGCTGTGAAGTATCTTCATCATGTCAGGGTCATTTCAGCCAATGTCAAGGGGATGACGCAAGTCAATAGTTTGGAAATGGGGGATATTAAAAGCTCAAACAGGGGTATGTCCACCTTACACCTGGGAAGTGTCACTCCCAGCTGGAGTAACATGTCCATGCTTTGATCAAGTTAGTAGCATCAATGGAGCAATGAGAACAGGGCAGCAGAGCCAGTGGCTGGAGATACACACCTATGTCGTACCTGGGATCTCAGATGGCTGCCGGCAGTTAATCTGTGCTGCTGAGGCTACACTGCCAGATTTAGCATACAAGCTCAATCAAGGATCATACATGTAGATCTGGGGGGTCGGGGGGACAGGGTATTACCCTTTTGAGACTGAGCAGAGATAAACTGCATAAGGGAAATCCAGACCCCAAGTTTTGGTATCCAGGTCTAGCCAGCATCCGCTGTTGCAGCATAATCAAAGAAACCAACCAATTGAAAGACGCAACTGAGAAACAGACAAGGACACAAAAACCCTTACTCTGAACACACACCCAGGGTCAATTGCATCAGGTTCGTGCGTGTTTATATAGGCAGATCAGAGAGCTGCTTTCCAAGAGTACATCTAGACGACAGGCTTTTGTCGACAGAGGCTTTGCTGACAGATACTGTGGACAAAGCTTCTGTGACAAAGAGCGTCTAGACTACAGCCAGTTCTGTCAACAAAGCAAACTGCTTTTAGGTGATAGACAAAGGTTCCATTTAAGACTGTAAGTGAGGGTATGTCTACACTACAGTGCTGTTTAGAAATAACTTAATTTGAAATAGTTAATTTGAATTAAGCTAATTCGAAATAACGCATCTATACACAAAAACTATTTCAGAATAGCACGTCCACACTGAGTGGACCCTGAACCGAAGTTAAGGCCGGCCGGAACCTGATGCTGGCAGGGCATCAGGTTAGGACTTAGTGTGTGGGGTTGCTGCCTGAGGCTAACTGAGCTCTGTGCTTAAAGGGACCCTACCCCCACTCCACACAGACAGTTCTCAGGGTTCCCCGCTTGCTTGTCTACCTCAATGAGGGACAGCAAAGCAGTCCTGTCTTGGAGTACCATGAGTGCCCGAACTTGGAACACCACAGCACTCGGCCACATGGAGCCAGAGCTGCCCTTGGGCACGCCGGTGCATCTCATGGGGTTGTTGCCATCAGCCCGTCTGCACTTGCTGCAGGCTGCCATCCGGGGGGTCCATTGGGAGGCTGTCAGGATCCAGGAGGCCCTGAGGGAGAGCGTCCACCCGAAGGAGCCCTCAGAGCCTCCCCGGTCCTCCCCACCAGGGGCTCGTGCCCCATTCCTCCCTCATGTCCCTCCACTTACCCCTCCCTTGCCCCCCTTCCTGATGTCAAATAAAAGACACGTATGTTCAAAAATAGAAACTGGGTTTATTGAACAAAACTGGGGGTAGGGATTAACCTCTGGGGAGACTGGGAAAAGGAGGTGGGAGAGGGGAAGAGAGAGGGTGGGAGAGGGGAGGGGGAAAGCTGGGAGGAGGGAGCTGGAAGGGGGAAGCAAGGGGAAGAAGGGGGAGGGGAAGCTCAGGGCTCAGGTTTGGGGGCCTCGCCGGACCAACCTGACTTTCATGCAAACCTGCTCCTGGGTTCACATGTGGCCTTTGGTGGCCAGGCTGGCAGCTATCCTGCCATAGATGGCCGCATTCCTCCATCTAGTGTGGAGATCATGGACATTGGGGGCATCCTCCCCAAGCCTGAATAAGGTCCATGATCTCCACCCTCGACCAGGAAGGTGCCTGCCTTCTCCAGCCCCTGTCAGGCTCCTGGGAGCTGACAGACTGTTCCTGGGGAGCGGTGGAGGGCTGGCTGCCAGTAGCTTGCTGGCTCATGTTTTGGGGCCACTGGGTCAGGAGCCTCGGTGGCCATTGCTGGCTTTGGGCTGGCAGGCTTGGAGGTGGCACAGGCACTGTGGCCAGGGTCTACCCCTTTAAGGGCTCCAGGGCTGGGGGTGGGGAGTAGATGAGTTTTCCTGGTTGTGCCCAGAGTGGCCACCAGGGCTCCCTGGGAAGGGCTGGAGACCCCTATTTCGAGTTAAGTATCTACACAGCACTTAATTTGAAATATCTATTTCAAATTTGGTGTGACTCCTTGTAGAATGAGGTTTACCAAATTCGAAATAAGGGCTATGCTATTTCAAATTTATTTCGAAATAGCGGTTTGCCTGTTTAGACACTATTAAAGTTACAGCTGTTATTTCGAATTAACTTTGTAGTGTATACATACTCTGTCACACTGATGATAAGCTGCCAGCTGCACTCTAACCATGACACTTCCTTCAGATATTTTGAGATATTTGCTTTTGCACTGTATTTTCTAGTCTTTTCTGCTATTGGTAGACATCAATTATTTCATCAAACTTAGTTTTTTTTCTTTCCTGGTTCCTGCACAGCTTCCCACTGTAATTTGTTGTTATTCCCTGCAACAGAATTTGATATCTCCCCTGGTTGATGATTCCTCTTTCATATGAGATGATGAAATCTCACTTCTACAGGTGGAAATTTGAAATGGCTGCTTTGAGGAAAGTTCATATTTATTCTTAGAAAAGAAAAACAATGGTACAAAACCAGACACATTTACAAAAGAGAAGACTGAGAAGGGGACATGATAGCAGGTTTCCAGTACTAAAAGGGTGTTACTAGGAGGAGGGAGAAAAATTATTCTTCTTGACATCTAATGATAGGACAATCGAGATGCAAAAGGAGCACTTAAAGACGATAAAGTCATTGCGGAGAAACTAAATGAATTCTCTGTTTCAGTCTTCACAGCTGAGGATGTTCGGGACATTCCCAAACCTGAGTTGTCCTTTGTAGGTGACAAATCTGAGAAATCATTACAGATTGGAGCGTCATTAGAGGAGGTTTTGGAAATAGTTGATAAACTTAACGGTAACAAGTCACTGAAACCAGATGGCATTCTCCCAAGGGTTCTGAAAGAACTCAAATGTGAAATTGTGGAATTATTAACTATGGTTGTAACCTCTTCTTTAAATCAGCTTCTGTACCCAGTGACTGGAAGACAGCTAATGTAACGCCAGTATTTAAAAAGGGCTCTAGAGGTGAACCTGGCAATTATAGACCGGTAAGTCTAACATCAGTGCTGGGCAAATTAGCTGAATCCATATTAAAGAATAAAATTGTCAGACACAAAGAAGAACATAATTTGTTGGGCAAAAGTCAACATGATTTCTATAAAGGGAAATCATGTCTTACTAATCAATTAGGGTATGTCTACACTTGCCCCCTAGTTCAAACTAGGGAGGCAAATGAAGCATACCAAAATTGCTAATGAAGCGCAGGATTTAAATATCCGACCCTTGATTAGCATAATCATGGCCGGTCGCCATTTTGAAATGCCGGTCGCCCAATTTAACTTGCCGTGAAGGGTACACGTGGTAGTTCGATCGGAAACCCTCATCTCGAATTAACTGTTACTCCTCGTGCAATGAGAGGGAAGATCCTTTCATGGACTGAGAACCGGTTAAAAGACAGGAAACAAAGGGTAGGAAAAAATGGTACATTTTCAGAATGGAGAGAGGTAACTAGTGGTGTTCCCGAAGGGTCAGTCCTAGAATCAATCCTATTCAATTTATTCACAAATGATATGGAAAAGGGGGTAAACGGTGAGGCGGCAAATTTTGTGGACGATACTAAACTGCTCCAGGTAGTTAAGACCAAAGCAGACTGGGAAGAACTTCAAAATGATCTCACCAAACTAAGTGATTAGGCAACAAAATGGCAAATGAAATGTAATGCTAATAAATGTAAAGTAATGCACATTGGAAAAAATAACCCCAACTATACATACCATATGATGGGGGCTAATTTAGCTACAACTAATCAGGAAAAAGATCTTGGAGTCATCATGAATAGTTCTCTGAAAACGTCTATGCAGTGTGCAGTGGCAGTCAAAAAAGCAAACAGGATGTTAGGAATTATTAAAAAATGGATAGAGAATAAGACAGAGAATATCCTAATGCCCTTATATAAATCCATGGTACACCCACATATTGAATACTGCATACAGATGTGGTCTCCTGATCTCAAAAAAGATATACTGGCATTAGAAAAAGTCCAGAAAAGGGCAACTAAAACGATTAGGGGTTTGGAATGGGTCCTATATGAAGAGAGATTAAAGAGACTAGGACTTTTCAGCTTAGAAAAGAGAAGACTAAGGGTATGTCTAGATTACATCCCTCCGTCGCCAGAGGGATGTAAATTAGACATACCGACATTGCAAATGCAGCGGGGATTTAAATATCCCACGCTTCATTTGAATAAAAATGGCTGCCACGTTTTGCCAAGTCAGCACTTTGTCAGCAAAAAGCGGCTGTCAAGACGGGGATAGGGCAACAAAGAAAGCCTTTGTGAGCCCATCCTGTAAACCTCCTTTTACGAGGCATAAGGGATCGGTCGACAAAGGCTTTCTTTGTCGCCGGATCCCTGTCTTGAGAGCCGCTTTTTGTCGAAAAAGTGCTGACTAGGCAAAACACGGCGGCCATTTTTATTCAAATGATATTTAAATCCCCGCTTCATTTGCAATGTCAGTATGTTTAATTTAGTCTAGACATACCCTAAGGGAGGATATGATAGAGGTCTATAAAGTCATGAGAGGTGCGGAAAAAATGAATAAGGAAAAAATATTTACTTGTTCCCATGATATAAGAACTACGGGTCATGAAATGAAATTAATGAGCAGCAGGTTTAAAACAAATAAAAGGAAGTTCTTCATACAGCACGCAGCCAATCTGTGGAACTCTTTCCCTGAGGAGGTTGTGAGGGCTAGAACTATAAAAAGGTTTAAAACAGAGCTAGATAAATTCATAGAGGTTAAGTCCATGAATGGCTATTAGCCAGGATGGGTAAGGAATGGTGTCCCTAGCCTCTGTTTGTCAGAGGGTGGAGATGGATGGCAGGAGAGAGATCACTTGATCATTACCTGTTCGGTTCAGTCCCTCTAGGGCACCCGGCATTGGCCACTGTCAGCAGATAGGATACTGGGCTGGATGGACCTTTGGTCTGACTCAGTAGGACCGTTTTTATGTTCTAAGAAGCAATGGGCTTAAATTGTAGCAAGGGAGGTTTACGTTGGACATTAGGAAAAAATTCCTAAGAGTCCGGATAGTTAAGCACAGGAATAAATTGCCTAGGGGGGTTGCGGAATCTCCCTCAGTGGAGGTATTGAAGAGAAGATTAGACATACACCTGATAGGGATGATCTAAATCAGCGTTTCTCAACCAGTGATACAAGTATCCTTAAGGGTACTCGAGAGAAGTCTGGGGGGTTCATCAACACAACTGACATTTGGAGAAAACTGAATTTTTGTTTGAAGCTTTACAGCACTTTTTAAAAATGTTTGTACTTTTTACACCCAAAATTTCATCACCCACCCAGCTACGATTAAGTTGTTTCAACCAATGTGTTGCAATGGTAGAAAAACGATTGTGTGTCTGAAACTGTAGGTACTGGGGTTACTTACAATTTTCCGAAAGGGGTACTTTATTAAAAAAGGTTGAGACACACTGATCTAGATGGTGCTTAGTCCTGCCATGAGGGCAGAGGACTGGACTAGATGACTTTTCAGGGTCCTTTCCAGTTCTAGAATATTTTTGATTCTGTGCTCGTGTGATATGTGGAGGTTGGAGAGGCAACAGGCATGAGCTGTGAGAACATCAAAGCGACCAAATCTCATTACAATTAATGATGGTTTCCAAAGGGAAAATAATGGAGACAGGAAAACTATTGATACACACTAGGGGGCCTGGTGTGGTGGCTGTCCCATCTGCACCCCTTCCACCTGAGGCCACGACAATTCCTGGAGCAAACCGCTCAGCTGGTCTCACCCTGCCCCATCCCTTTGCAGCAGGCTTCACGGCTGTTGGATCCCCTGTCATTTCATTAAATACGTCTTTTGCAGTATCAGGTTTCATATCAAGAAATGTGTATTACATCAGTCAAAGATGACTGCTCATAAAGTAGCAGAAAGAAAGAAAGAAAGACTAGGTGTACACTGCTGGGGTTTTTTGTAAAAAGCTACGCAAAATATGCTCCACATTTTGTGTAGCTTTTTCCAATTCTTATGTCGGAAGAGGCTTTTCCGACATTTGGCCCATCTAGACTGGGCCAAATGTCAGAAAAAGCCCCTCTTTCAGAAGCCCCCTTATTCCTTGTGGAGGGATACAGGGGCTTCTAAAAGAGAGCATTTGCTCTTCCACAAAAAAAGCAGAAGAGCAAACACATTGCAGAGATATCCCAGAAAAACCATGTTGTCTGGATGTAGCCTCTGGGATAATCCTGTTCTCAAGGATTCAAAGGATTGAAATGGGCCTTGTGTAAGGCACTATGGCAGTTCCTCTATATCTTTAGATATATTTTAGATTGTTGCCTGTGAGTCCATCCAACCATCCATCCATCTAGAAATCCATTTGCTCCAGAACTCCTCCTAAACCCTAAAGAGCTAGGAACACCGAGTTTGTTAGGCAGCTTCCTCCTTTGCTAACTGAAGGTGAGGATGGGTTTGGTTGTGCCATGTGGTTGGCATAGGATCATTTTCCACAAGATCAAAAGGGAGGGGGCTGATCGGCAGGACAGTGATACTGCAGTGTGACTGCTGGGGACAGTGCGTGTGGGGGAGGGGAAGAGGCTGCAGCAGCGACAGCATGTCCAGTTGGGGCCTGGGCTTTTCATGTTGGTAGCCATGTTGCTGCCCCATCCAGTGCTGGATGTGGGGGGAGACTCCCTGCCTACCAGCCCCACTGTTGCGGTGCCCATTCCGGGTAGTTCAGATTGGCCTCCTAGAAGATGCCGGGGATGGAAACATTGTGCTGCTCCCCCTGAACTGGATCCCAGGGCTGGGAGCCAAAGCCCTGCCACCCTCTGAACCACTTGGAAGCTGGTGTGTGTGTGCGCACACGCGCGCACGCGCATGTGCGGTGCAGGTCTTTATTGGCCCATGGAGCCTTGAACCAACTCCCCTGCAACACCAAGTGGAGGGGGTGGCAGCTGTACTCCAAGGCTGGCCTGCAGGGTGCTTCCCCAACTGGACATGTTGGAGTCTTGGGGGAGGGTGGAATCTGAAGCCTGAGGCTGGTCCCCCTCTACCGCCCGACAAACTGGAGGCAGGAGTCAACCTGTGCTGCCCTAGCCCCTCCCCTGGGAGGAGCTGCCATCTGAAGAGCCCAGCCCCAGACCACTTGAGGACTTGCTAGTTTGGGAGTGCAGCACCATCCTCCCCACTGTGGGAGGCACCAGTAAGCACCGTGGACCTCCAAGCCCTCTGCCTTGAGCCTCCTGTCCTGAGTCCTGCACATACCCCCCTGCCATGAGACCCTCCACTTTTCTCTCCCTGCCCTCAACCCACCAGCTCCCTGCCCTGAGCCCACCACACCTCCCATCCTCCCTTCCTTCAAGTCCTCCTCACCCCCAAACCATCACTGCAGCTACCACACCAACCCCTGCTCTGAGCCCCTCATCGTCCTCTCTCCCTGCTCTGAACTCCCCCTACCTCCCAGGCTCCTGCTCTGACTCCTGAACCCGTCACACCCTGCCCTGAGCACCCCCTGCCCTAAGTCTCCCACCCTTTGCCCTGTCTCCAGTACCCCCCAACCCCTAATCTGCGATCCCCCCCCACCTCCTGCCCTCACTCCTGCAAATCCCACTGCTTTGACCCCCTCCAACCTCCTTCCTTGACTCCTGCACCCCTGGAGTCTGGCTGTGGGGTGTAGGCTTGGGCAGCCCCTGGGCTGCAGGTTTGGGGCATGGGGCTAAGCTCTGCGGGCTGACCTTGGGTTGTAGCAGCTCCCCCAGTAGCCTTGCGGACTTGGGGGAGACTTGGAGCACTATTGGAGGGGAACCCTCTCAGCAGCTTGAGTGATCTTGAGTGTGGGGGGCAGAAGAAGGTGGAATCAGGGAGCTCTGAGGGGGCTGTTGGCCCGGCTTTTGTGGGCCAGCGGAGCAGGCAGTGGTGAGGGATCTTGGGGCTAGGAGTTGGGGATGGAGTGGGATGGGGCTTCCTCCCCAGCGCCACTTACCTCCTGTGTGGGAAAGTCCCATCCCCATCTGGCCAGTCCGCTCTTGGTGTAGCCGCACCAATGGGCGTTCTGCAGCACAGACCTCCCCTGCGGGCTCGCTGCCCCCAGTGGCCACACTCAGTATTGCATCACCAATCTCGATCCCTCCCTTTGCAAATTATGGAAACCAGCCCCATTCCCAGCACTTCCCATTGTCCAAGCACAGCCACACCCAGATCTTGCTTTAAGTTAGGGTAAGAGGAACCTGCAAAGCAAATGCAGTGGCCCTCGCGCTGACTTCTCAGGAGGAGTTCTTGAACAGATGGACTCAGACACAGCGAGTGTGTGAGAGAGAGAGGGAAAGAGAGAGAGGGAGAGATTTGTTCCCCATGTATGTTATAAACTCAGGCCACCCCTTTCCCTTCATTGTGATAAGGGAAATACATTGAGATCCATGAATCCAACACTGCGAGGTGCATTTTACAAATATCAGTCCTTCTAGTGCCTCTTCTGTGCACCGTCTGCCATGTATCTGTATTCTACTGTAATTGTGGGCAGCAAAACTGAGCACAGTGTCCCAGCACCTGTAACGCCAGGGCTCCAAACAAGGGGAAATAAGCTGCCCTCTCCGACTCGAGATCCCTTGTGCCTGCCTCCCAGGGCCATGGTGTTCCTGAGATGCATAAATACCCCACCTCCCTGATCGATTTGCATTGCTCCTGACAGCGTGATTGGTTGGGTTCTGCCATGAAGCATGACGTGTGACACGACCCCCGCCGTGGCCAGAGTCGGATGGTTCATAGTAAGGAACAAGAGACTCTGGTTTACACCAGGTGAGTGAGAGGGACATGAGCCCAAACCATTCCCGTAGAGTGACTCCTGATTTCCACCACATGAGTGAGAATAAATTCAGCTGCAGCCCCTGTGTCAGTACAAATAAGGCCCAGGCCCAGGCCCAAAAGGGATTGGACATAGTTTTAATTCACACACGTTTCCTTAATTTGAAGTCCAGGATCTAGATCTCTGTGCTGAATTTTGATGTGAAAACTTGGGTGTGGCCAAATCTTTTATTGGTCCCACCACTTTGTCAGCTCTCTGTTAGCTGCAGCCATGGGCTCGCCTGTACCCACTAGGAACTAGGCCAAAAGGTCAAGTTTTGCCAGCATTGGGAGAGCAGTGACAGCACTTAGATTCAGATCAGTGAAAAACCCAGGAGTCAGTTCGTCCTCCTCTGTGCAACACTTGGCATTAGGGATTTAGATCAGAGATGTATAAGCACAATACCAGAATTTCTCAATGGACTCTAAACTGTGTCCTCACTAATATATCCCCCTGGGGATAGAGGGTTTGTAATGAAGACCTCTGGGTGTTCATTAACTGCAACAATGATTGGGCATGTCCTCTGAAATTTTACAGGGCAGTGGCACTGTCTTTTGAATAGCGTGGTTCAATTTGTTCCCTGGTGTAATTCCTCTCATTTTCCTGTGCTTACACCAGGGGTGTGCCTGCACCACTGATCCGATCACTGAGGGTACGTCTACAGTAGCTCGTTAGTTCGAGCTAGGTAGGCAAATGAGGGCAACCGGAGTTGCAAATGAAGCCCGGGATTTAAATATCCCAGGCTTCATTTGCATGTTCCCGGGCGCTGCCATTTTTAAATCCCCCTTAGTCCGAACTGACTGCCCGTGGCTACATGCGGCAGTTAAACGTTAATTCGAACTAACTCCTTAGTTCGAATTAACTGTTACTCCTCGTAACGGTATGCCCACATCCTGAATGCTGTGTATAGATGTGGTCGCCTCATCACAAAAGAGATCTATTGAAATTGGGAAAGTTATAGGAAAAGACAACAAAAATCATTAGGGGTTTGGAATGGGTCCCATATAAAGAAAGATTAAAAAGACTGGTATGGAAAAAGCGAATAAGGAAAATTTATTTACTTATTCCCACAATAATAAGAACTAGGGGTCACCAAATAAAATGAATAGGCAGCAGGTTTAAAACAAAAGGAGGTTTTTCTCCACTCAGTGCACATGGTTAGGTTCATGAATGGTGACTAGCCAGATTGGGTAGGAATGGTGTCCCTAGCCTCTGTTTGTTTGGAAATGAATGAGAGGACAGGAATCACGCGATGATTACCTGTTGTGTTTCCTCCGGTTATTTCAGGAGAAAACCCTGCTTTTGAAATAACCCTTAAACCTCGTTGTATGAGGAATAAGGGTTATCTCCCGAAATAACCGCGTCTAAACAGCATTTTAAATTCAAAATAAAGTATTTCGAAATAGCGCCCGTCTGCGAATATGGAAATGAAGCATGGGATATTTAAATCCCGGCTTCATTTACAATATTGAATGTCTACATTTGCATCCCTCCCTCAAAAGAGGGTGCAAGTTTAGACATACCCAGAGATAGTCAAAGGGAATGGAGGTGAGGGAAAAAGGGGTTTGAAGAGAAATAGGAACATAGGGAGACATGCGCCAAGAAAGATTTCCATCTGTCAGGAAATACGTCAGTTCATCTCTATTATACAATATGCTAAAACCCACCTTTCACACTCTGTGCCTGTGTCTGAAAGCAGCCAGTTTCTGAATAGCTGTTCTCAGGGACTGACTGACCTCCTTGTTCCTCAGGCTGTAGAGGACAGGGTTGATCAAAGGTATCATGATTCCATACAAGAAAGACAATATTTTGTATTGGAGTGGGGGAGGTCTGAACACTGGGACCACATAGTTTATAATTACACACACATTGAAAACTGTAACCACAATGAGGTGAGAGGAGCAGGTGGAAAAGGCCTTTTGCCTCCCACTGCTGGAGTTGATTCTCAGGATGGAGATGATAATACAAGTGTAGGATGCCAGGGACAGTAGAAAATTCATAAGTGTCAATATGATAGACACATAATTTGTCCCAATTGACAGTTTGTCCGCACGACCACAGAATGAGTTTGTGGGTGCAAAATCACAAATGAAATGATCAAATTCTTTGGGACCACAGAATGTTAATTGCAAAATTAACATTTCCAGCATGATACTGTACAAAATGGCGATTATCCAGGCCCATGCCACCATGTGCCAGCAAACCCTGCCATTCATCAGAGCAGGGTAACGGAGGGGATGGCAGATTGCTAGGTACCGGTCAATACACATTGCTGTGAGCAGATGACATTGTGTAGTGGAAAGGATAACATAGAAATGGAATTGCACGTAGCAGTTCTGTAGAGAAATAGTTCTGTCCCCAGTCGCAAGACTGCTAATCAGCCTGGGCAGGGAGGTGGAGACGGAGCAGATTTCCACAGCAGACAAATTGGCCACTAAGTAGTACATGGGGGTGTGAAGGTGCCGATCAGCCACCACTAGCACAACGATGAGGAGATTCCCAATCACAGCCACCAGGTAGATCACTAGGAACAGCAGGAAGAGGAGGGGCTGCAGTTCAGGGCCATTCCCAAATCCTACGAGGATTAGTTCTACAATTGGCGTTTGATTTCCTCCTTCTGCATTCTCCATAATTTATATCTAGAAACACAAAAGCATCAGATATTCCGTGAGCACATGCCGACAGGTTGTGCTGTTTGCTACCTGGCCAGAAACCTGGGATCTGTAGCTACATGCTGCTGTGTCTCTTCTCTGAAATAGTTAACTTGTAAATATCCAGAGAAGGACTCATTTCAATGAGAGGCAGAGCTTCCAATATAGGTGAGCCAAGAACATTTCATGTAAATTGTTGCACTTCCTCACACCTGCTGAGGAACAAGCCCAGACAAAGGGTGGGCTGGAGCAGGATTGCTTGGGGGTTGTTTATTGGTCCAGATTATTAAGATTCTCACACACACATCACATTAACTCTGGCAGTTTGGAGGCAGGCTGCAAGTGCGGTGCAGATTACTTTTGATTTCGCAGGTGACTGGAGTGCTGGCCAGGGGTCAGCTTCCCAGAGACTCAGCCATGATGTTACTTGGGATATCACCTCGGATCTGCAGGAGGCTTTACTTCCTCTGGGCCGGTCCCAGGTTTCTCCTGTGATGTTACATTTTGTCCAAGAGAGAGAGGGATTTTCTGGCCCCTTCTTAGTTAATGTATCTGCTTGCAGGGGCTTTGCCTTTTTGGTTGGGTTGGGTATTTCTCATTCATACCTCACACACATCCCACAGGTTACATACACAATATGTTTTCTAGGTAAAATTCAGCTTTATGGGCTTAAGTAACCAGAAACCTACCATAAACCAGATTACTTGACATACTCAAAGGACCTAATGTAAATAAGATGGGTTAACATACCAAAGGCATGATAAAGGAGTTAAAATAAATTGTAACTAAGAGAGGTAGAGTGAAGGGAAAAAGGGAAAGCAGAGAAGTATGTCCAGTCAGCTACATGCCAGTGTTGGGGGGTGGTGGTGGTCATTTCCCTCTGGCTACATAAATTACTTTAAAAACGATGCCCACCTAACTGCCTGATACCCTCTTGAACATTAAATAAACTCTTTTAGGTTTGGATTCTGGAGTATCTTCATCATGGCAGTGTCATTTCAGCCAATGTCCAGGACATACATAACAAAAGTCAATAGAAAGGAAGGATATTTACAGTTCAAATATGGGTACATCTGCCCTGCAGCTTGAGAGGTGTCACTCCCAGCTGGGGTAACATGCACTAGCTTTGATCAAAGGAGAAAGGTAAAATTAGCAATGAGAACAGAGCAGCAGAGCCAGTGGTTTGGGACACACACCTGTGTGCGTACCCGGGAACTCAGATGGAACTGGGTTGGGGCAGTTAGTCTGTGCTGCCGACGTTACGCTATTTTTAACACAAGGCTCAGTCAAAGGTTGTGTGTGTGGCTCTAAGGGAGCAGGGAATTACCCTTTTCGAGGTTGAACACAGATATACCACATGGGACAAAAACCAAAGTATCAATGAGGGAGGACAAGGTATAAAGGGGAGGAGGGATGTACAGCAAGGGCAGGGAGACTTTGGGAGCAAATATTTGTACTATGAGAAATAACAGTCAGATGTGAGATGAGGGTGGTTGTTTTTGAAGAATTTATGGAAAGGATTAGTAGGGGTCGGTGTTCCTTGCTCACTACGCTCATTAACCAGCCTCTGCTGGGGGGGCAGACAAATGTATATTTGAGGTAAAGGCGTTAATTTTTGAAGAATTTAAAGAATTACATGTCTGAAGAGCCAAGCATTGAAGGATAAAGAGGATTGTGCCCCTAAATATCTTCACAAGGGGTTTTTAGAGATGTGATTTTATAATCTTCTGCCACAAACTACTTCAGTGTTTAAAACAAGCTCCGGCACAGACATGTATCACTCCAATGCACAGTGCACAACGTATACTGTTTTTGCCAGTAAGTTCAGATCCTGACAGCAGATAGGTTCAGCCTGTTAAATGGCTTCATTAGCACTTAATGACTCTGTGACAGTTTCAGTGTTAAGCTAATAGGTGAGGAAAGATGAAAAACATATTTCACTTTTAGGATAATAGATCCACTCAGAGGGAACACTCTGGCCTGCTGCGGGAGCCCGCAGGGTCAGAACAGAGATAGAAAGTGCGGAGGGGTTGGGGACTAACAGCCAGGGGAGGCATTGCCTCTTACACCTGCCCCCATATTGGAGTTTCCTCTTCTTCCCCTTCCCCCCTGCCCATGTGCCCCATGTCTGTAAAGCCTGGGACAGAGTCCAGAGCTCAGGAGTCAGAGAGCTCAGCTGGTCTGAACTTCCTGGTGTGTGTAATAGACACTGTCTCTCGAACAGTTCTTTGGCAACCAGCACACAGACAGACAAACACACACACACACACACTCTTCCTGTCTTTCTCTGTGTCACACAGAAGCACACTGTCTCGGTGTCTCTCACACATGCACACACACTGTTTTCTTGTTCTCTCACACATACCTCTCCCACATACACTTTGTCTCTCCCACACACTCATACAAACAGTGACTTCTTCTGTCTCTTTCACACTCACCCCCAACACTTTCTTGTGTGTTTGCTGTTACTTCCCAGCACACACATGCATTCTACATTAATTGTATGCTTTCAGATAGCTGTTGTTCATGCTTTTTGACTGCTCTGGGCATTTCACAATTTTACTGCACTCTCATGCTCAGTTGGAATTCTCCAGGGAGTGAGTTCTGAAATGCTGAGCCAGTCTTGGATGGAGTACGAATCTCTATGTTAATATCCAGAAAAATATTGATTCCATAGACAGGGCTGTTTTTCTCCAGGAGGCATATATCTTCACGTTACCTTAGTATGGGTGCATTCAACAAAATTCTCTCCACACAGAGATGGAAAAAAAATAAATTAAAGGGGACGTTGGTGTCAGAGAACATGCTGGGTACGTGGGATGGGAAAGAAGGAGGTTGATATCTGTACTGTTAAACATAAACAATTTCCTCAGTCTAGGTCTCCAGAGCTGCACAGCCCTGCTCTGGTCACATCACTGATCAGTTTGAGTGAATTGCTGAGTTTGCCCTCTCTCAAAATAGAGAGGAATAAGCGCTCATCTACTAAACAAGCTGAGATTTTTTTTCCAGACACACCACTTTAAAGGTGCATTGGATTACTCCACAAATGAGTTCATTAATTAATAAAGGTTAATTTAAGTGATGATAAAGGCTATCTAAGAGAGCGAAGCAATTTACCAGAGATAAGTAAAACTACAAATTAAGTACAACACGCTGGTGTCATTGATTGTGAATGAGCATTTCCTTACCCTGACAGAGGAAACTGGCAGGCGGGCAGGATCTCAAGGCGAAGGCGTCTTTGGCTTTGCAGCTTGTGTTTCTCAGGTTTCCAGACAAAGGCTCGAATGTCCTTTAATCTTGGTCAAGCATCATCCTAGCTCATCCTGTTTTTCCGTGGTGTTTCCATGAGTCCTCTTGTGTGGGGATCAAAAATCAACGGATGAGATCACTCCCTGCCTTATATAAGGTTAGGGAAGCCTTTGTTTTCAAACTTGATTCCCACATCAGTGTGTGGCAAAATGCAGAAGTCCCAAGATGGAGTCCAGCATCATTTCTCCTGGTCCCCTGTCCTTGGAGAGTCAGAGCGACCATTATTTACAGACTCTCTAGAGTGTCTCTGGCAGCCTAACCTGGTGGGAGATAAACTTCTCCTCAGGCCTATTGATTCCCCTAATGATTCATTAACATGAACAGGCCCTTCCCAACCACCTATGAATGTATCTTGCCAGGTGGTAGCTACCCAGGTGTATTCACTCCTACCCAATCTAAGCTTACAGAGGGATGAAAAAAGCAATAGTGAGCAACAGATGAAACAACATGAGAAATTTTAGTGCTGCACCTATTGCTTAGGCCTGGAGCATGTGTCCACTAGGAAATGGGCCAAAGTGTCATCACGGTTTATGATACTTAGATTGAAGCAAAAGCCTCTGGATTCATGTCAGTAAAAAGCCTGGCAGAGTGATCCAAGCCCCTTGCACTTGCCTGTCTGCAACAACTGGGGAATTCAGAATTGAAATCACTGATGTGTAAACACAACCCAAGAATTCTAGGATGGATTCTAAACTGTGTCTTCAGTAATATATCCCACTGGGGTGGACGGTTTACAAAGAGGACCTTTGGGGATTCGTTAACAGCAACCTTGGTTGCATGTTTTGAAATACTGAAAGGAAGTTGTAATGAGTTTTCAACAGCATGGACCAAATTGTTCTCTGTAGTAACTCCTCTCTTCATTACTGTTACACCAGGGCTATGTCTGAACCCAGGTGATTTCTATCACAGAGAATCTGAGCTCTGTTCTGATGACAGAAATGCACCGGAGAAAATGGAATTGCTCTTTATTTACACCGGCGTTATCGAGAGGAAAATCTGGTCCATTGCTCACTCTCCAAAGTCTACAACTTCACAGTAAAATGCGGGATACCAATACGACAGTCAAAAGTAGAACACTGAGGAATTGCAACTGTTGTCACCAGTCCATGCTGCTCATGGAGGAGAGGCAGAGTTCCAACACAGATGGTGGAAACAAACACAGATCTGGGGAAATGGGATTAGAGCCCTCGTCCTTTATCGCCAAATACTCAGGGCTAGAATGTGCAGATAAGAACCTGGTGAAATTTTGAAATGCGGGGGGGTGGGGGGGTTGATACACCAAATGGACTCTGGCTTCTAGCAACTATAGGTGCCTAAATCCCAGAATCTGGTCCCAGTGGGATTCTTTAAACCTCCACTCAGCTGCTCCCAAATTCTGTAAGCATCTAACCTCAATTTTCAGCCTGCTTTTTGCAGTCTGATATGCTAAGGGTTTTAGATTTCTGTCTCTGGGTCTCAGACCAAGGGCAACACCCAAGCCCTTTTATCTACAGTCTCAACATTAAAGATATTCTTGTAACCCTAATACCAATATCGAGGAAAACTATCAGCCAGGTGACCTGGTTTAGTCTCCAGCTGTGAGGCTGGCAGCTCTGAGCAAACCTCTGAAGCCCAGGAAAGGGCTGGCATCCGGCCTGCCAGGGTCACACAAGCGATCCTGTGTTTCTGATCTGCCAGTTAGTTTGATCCCGAAAAATACATAAATCCTCACTCCTTTGTGTAGTACCAGCTTTTTTTATCACCTGCCAGCATCACTCTTTCTGAGTGACCCATGCATACATCACGCAGTGCTATGCATTGCCACGAGGTCCCCAGTTTTCCTTTGATGCCTCACAAGCTGCTGGTTGGCTAAACATCCTGATAACAGTGACGTGGGTGTGCCCTTTGCCACATGCCGTATAAGGGCGACTGGGGCACACAGGGTGAAAGGAGTCAGATGTTTGGAGAAGAGGAAGAAGATGCAGAGGAACAGAATGAGTATGTCTCTGTATTATTTAGCTGCCTTCCTGGCCTACTTGTACAGCTCATGTGTCTCTCCACCTAGCTTGGCTCTGGTTCTCCACTGGGTTTTATGAGCATCCAAAGCCAATACATCTATGTGTGTGTAGGTGACTCCTGAGCCCTGGTGGGGGAGCATAGAGAGACAGTGAGGGGGAGGGGTGCATGGACACTCATATGCGGAAAGGGTGATCGAGTGGGACATTTTTGTCAGAGGACCAGAAAGCTGAGGGCATGATAGCCATCCTCTAGGACGATGTTAAACAGGACAGCGATCAAGTGTTCTGCGTGTCGATTGTATGTAGGAGAAGACGGGAAGAATTTAATCTGTCCCACGGGAGGGTTAGGTAAGATATGAAGATATGAAGAAGTTTCTAACTAAGGATAGCTAAGCTCTAGAGCAGGTGATGTAGGGATGCTGGGAATCTCCATCACTGGAAATTTGAGAGCTGAGTTGGACGGAATTCTGGCTCAGCAGTGAGACCAGTGTAGATGGCTTCTTGAGAGCCCTCCAAGCCCTACATTTCTGTGATTCAGTGAAGTGATTGGGGTGATGGGGAAAGGAGTGACCAGTTCTCAGCCCTCCGGCTGCCTGAACAAACCCAGTGCAGCATCCCTGTGTGGCTGTTCTCAGGCTGCCCCATCCCAGACAGGCAGCTGCATCTCAGACCTGGGCACAAGACTGAGGCCCGTGAACCCATTCATGTCCCCTGTTCTGCTCCAGCCCCTGTGGCATTTGATCGCTTCTCATCACGCCTGGCATCCATGTCCCTGGTCTGTGCTCTGGGCTTGGACCCCACAGGGCTCTCCGCAGGCTTCTGAACTAAAACAGACCCAGAGACGAGGGGAACTGAACTGGGGAGTATCACAAGGATGTCCAGAAAGCAACTGACAGGAAAGGACGTGCACTGCAATGGATTAGAAGGTGGTTTTATATATATATAAAGGCCGGTTATGAATGCAACTTTACTTGATAAGATATTAGCAACTACCAATGTTTAAAGTGTGGCAGGCTGAGAGCAGGGGGCTGCCGAAGCCTAGTCCTATTTGGTGTCCGGGAGGTGAGTATGCAGTTTTATGTTCCCAGTACAGCAGTGGTCTCCAACCTTTTTATACCCAAGATCACTTTTTAAATGGCAGAACAAGCCAAGATCTACCGCCCCGCCCCTTCCTTGAAGCCTCGCCCTCTCTGTTCGCCTCCTCTCCATCACTTGCTATCCCCAACCCCTATACTGCTGCTTCCCCCCCCCCCAATTCTTCTGTAGGAAGAAGTTTTTCCAACATTTGGCCTGTCTAGACTTGACCAAATGTCAGAAAAACCCCTTCTTTTGGAAGCCCCCTTATTCCTCATGGAAAGAGGAATATAGGAGTGACTGAAAGATCGTGTTTGCTCTTCCACTAAAATAAGTGGAAGAACAAACACATTCCTGGATGCAGAAGCGTTTTTCTGGGGTATCTCCAGAATCCTGAAAAACTCCTGCAGTCTAGCAGTACCCTTGCTGGGTAGAGACAGGATGTGTAGGCTCCGGGGTGGGAGTGAGGGATTTGGGTGCTGGAAGAAGTGAGAGGTGCAAATCTGGATGCAGGAGAAAGTGGATTAGGGAACGCTGGCTTGGGGAGGGAGTTCCAGGCCGGGCAATGTTGGGGTCAGATGTAGGGTTAGGGTACTAAGTAAGCTACAGACTTCTGGATGTGAGGGTTCAGGAATTTGGGTTGGGGTATGTGAGGGGTGAGGGGTAGGGGGTTCCAGTGTATGATAGGCTGAGATCTAGGGTCTGGGGGAAAGAGGAGTGCAGGAGTGTTATGATGCTGTGGCCAGATGGGGGCTTGGTCCCAACTGGGGGTTTGTTGGCCAGGCTTCATTTTCAAATAAAATACTATGTCAAACACAAAAAGTTTCTGCGTTGTCTTTATTTCTGAGAAGGGCAGGGAACCTGTTTGGACAGGGTGCCAGTGGGGACAGGTTTCTGCAGCTGGGGACAGGAGAGGGGACAGGGTGCCAGTGGGGACAGGTTTCTGAGGCTAGGGAGTGGGGGAGGGAACAGGGGGCTGGGGAGAGGGGACAGCGGTGAGTGGGGGCAGAGAGTCCCCTGCTATCGTCTCCTCCCAGGATTCTCCCCCTCCCCCACCCCACCCCCTGATGGAAGCCGGCGCGTGCCTCCCGCAGCGCAGCCAAACCTCGTCAGGTGCCTGCCCCAGGGCCAAACTCCCCTCCCGTGGCGGGGCCAAACCCATGCGGGAACCTGCCCTGGGGCCAAACCCCCCTCCCATGGCGGGGCCAAACCGCAGCAAGAACCTGCCCCGGGGCCAAGCCACCTCTCCCGCAGCAGGGCCAAACCCCCACAGGAGCCTGCCCTGGGGCCAAGCCGCTTCCCCCACGGCAGGGCCAAACCCCTGTGGGTGCCTGCCCCGGGGCCAAGCCGCATCTCCCGTGGTGGGGCTCAACTCACCCCTCCCAGGGAAGCCGCTGCACTCCTCCTTTGGGGCCGACGCCCCCTCCCCCAGCACATGACAGAGCTGTGGGTGGGGAGCAGCCAGCGCACTTCTGGAGCCCCCGGAAGTGACGCGGGCTTCACCCAGGACTTCGGTCCACCCCGCGGGAAGCCGGCACTACACTAGAGGTAGGTAGTGGGGCTTCTCTGGGGTGGGGGGAAAATGGGGGGTGGGGGTGCCCGAATGCCTCGCGATCGACCAGTCGATCGCGATCGACGGGTTGGTGACCATGGCAGTAGAGGGTGCCAGAGACTGGCCCAGCAGTTCAACACCTGAAACCTATCTGTCATCAGCCTGATGGGAAGGCTAATCAGAACACGTGTGGCCAGTTAAGGCTGATGAGTGCACCATAAATAACCCTCCCTCAGGCAAGGTGCGGGGGAAGGAGTGGAGGGAGGGAGAGACCAGAGGAGAAGTGAAGGAGAACAGAGCAGCCCAGCACAAAAGCCTGACCCTAGACAGCCTGCAACAAAGCCTGACCCAAGGCATTGGGAGGAGGTACTCAGGAGGGGTTGGGGAAGTGGCCACTGTTCTGTGGCGCTAGAGCCAGACCTCGCAACCCACTCGGGTCTATCCTCACCCTATAGGGCCCTGGGCCAGAACCTGGAGCAAGTGGGTGGGACTGGGTTCCCCCCAACTCCTTCTTGGCTGGTGGGCTGCCTGCATGAAACGGGAGGCCCTGTGGCCTAACATAGGGACTGACCTCCCATAGCCTGGACTTGGCTATGATGAAAAGGACTCGGATAGAAGGGTACCCTTGCCTTCGTGGCAGTGTTAGGGACACCACGAGCCTCTGAGGCACACAAAGAAAACCCCGCCAAGAAGCGCAGAACCTAGGGGCTTACCCCCAACCGGGGCCAAGCCGCATCTCCCGTGGTGGGGCCAAACCCCCGTGGGAGCCTGCCCTGGGGCCAAGCTGCCTCTCCCGCGGCAGGACCAAACAGCTGCGGGAACTTGCCCTGGGGCCAAGCTGAGTCTCCTGCGGCAGGGCAAAACCCCCCTCCTGCCGCGTGGACAAACCCCTGCGGGAGCTTCCCTGGGCCAAACCCCAGGGCCGACCCCCGCTCCCGTGGCGCAAGGAAACCCCTGCGCTCAACTCACCCCTCCCAGGGAAGCTGCTGCACTCCTCCTTTGGGGCCGACGCCCCCTCCCCCAGCACATGACAGAGCTGTGGGTGGGGAGCAGCCAGCGCACTTCTGGAGCCCCCGGAAGTGATGCGGGCTTCACCCAGGACTTTGGTCCACCCCGCGGGAAGCTGGCACTACACTAGAGGTAGGTAGTGGGGCATCTCGGGGGTGGGAGGAAAATGGGGGGTGGGGGTGCCCGAATGCCTTACCCCCAACCGGCCACAAAAAGCAATATTGGTTTTAACAGATGTGTTCTCTAATCAGCATAGCTGCAAAACATTAAGTGACATACTCATTAAAGTCAGCCATTTAGTGCTAATTGTGGTCACAGATAGTCCCAGTGGTGAGGAACTTTTCACAGGGGTCACTGGCTTTTTGAATCAAATTGAATCAAACCATAAGGAAGGATTTCTGTGTTTTACACCAGCAAAGGAGTATCCTTTCCATGTTGCTGGGCCCGCCCCTGAGGATGCTGGTCACAGAGACGTTCACAGTCCAGGGCTCTGTGGTGTTGATCTCATGCCTGGAGACAACCTCAATACCACCCTTGTAGGAAGGAAGTCTCCCTTCGCCGGCGTCTCCTGTGCAGGTGAGAGCAAGGGGAGCCCTTTGCTCAACACTCCAGATGGAGGATCCACACTCAGCGCTGGCTGGGGAGAGGGATCTGTGAGGAGTAGGAAAGGGGATGGGTCAGCAGGGGCAGAGCAGGGGACAAAGTGGAACTGGTGCCCAAAATTTAGTTTCCTCAGAGCCGACGTGCATTCTGTCTCCACAGCCTCTTGCTTCATCTCAGGACCCTGACGCTCTGCACACAGAAATGAGCTAAAGTTGGACTAGGGGCGGGGTGGCTTCCCTCAAATCCGTGAGGGGCTAGGTTGGGAGGTCAGAAGCTGCCATGGACACATGAATGATCTCCTGCCACCCTCCATTGCTAATGCCCCAGCCCCTGTGATGCATGGACCCCTCTGCAGACAGAGATCTCAGGGTGTGTGGGGATCCCACCCCCTCTTCCCAGACTCACTGAGAGTTGGGGCACCTGCTGGGATTCTGCCATCCCTGAGAGTAGAGAGGCGAGGCAGCCATGTTGGATGCCCCGGTCCGTGTCCAGGCTGATGGGGATGGGCAGGTTGTTTCCAGCTTGGATCCCCTGGCTGGGTGGGGTTCGTGCCACAGGGAGGTGCCAGGCCCAGAGCCCCTGGCTGGGTGGGTTTGTGGCACAGGGAGGGGCCGGGCCCGGAGCCCTTGCCTCTCTGATGCTCTAGAGCTGAGTGAAGCTGCCTTGAATGAGACCCCAGCTGAGATGCCCCATGTGCCCCCATGTTGGATCGTGCAGCTCTGTGATCTGGGCCAGCCCAGCGTGTGAGGGGGATAGGTTCTAGGGGTGCTCAGGGCTCCAGGAGAGGGATCGAGCTACAGGGGATTCTGGAAAACAGGGGCAGCGTGAGATACAGAGGAAGGGGCACTGGCAAGGTCTCTGGAGGCCCTGGGAGGTGAGGAGCAGATGTTACAGGCCACTGATCTTGAGGAGCTCTCTGTGGGATACTCCCTGTACCCCTGTACCTCACTGAACCCCAACCCTGCCCAGTGCCCATGTTATCCTGCAGGAGGCAGGGCCTCTCTGAGAGGGATCCCCTGGCTGTGCGGGGCTGCCCAGAACACATGGGACTCGCACACCAGCTGGGAGTGGGGAACTGTCCCATGTGCTAGCACTGAGGCAAGAGGTCTCAGGTTCGATTCTTCCTCTTCACACTACATAGGCCAGTGTGAGCCACCATCCTGTCACTCCCCTGGCACTAAAGGTCACGTTAGAGACCAAATCCCGGCTTTGGGAGGAGGATTTGAGCTCTGTGGAGTTTTCATTGCAAGCACCTCAGTGTAGCACTCCCCCTTCCATACACATGGACCATAAGGATCCTGGGGTGCTGGTGTTGGCAATGGGTCAGGCTGGCGTCAGAAATTCTCAGTGAAATCATACTGGGTGCCGTGGCAGGGATAGAAACACAGAATCATAGAACACTAGGACTGGAAGGGACCTTGAGAGGTCATCGAGTTCAGGACCCTGCCAGCAGGACCCAGCACCGTCTTGGCAATCTCTGATATCTAACCTGCTCTTGAATATCTCCAGACGTGGAGATTCCACAACCTCCCTGGGCAACTTATTCCAGTGTTTAACCACACTAATAGGTAGGAAAGTTTTCCAAATATCCAACCTAAACCTCCCTTGCTGCAGTTTAAGCCCATTGCTTTTTGTCCAATCCTCAGTGGCCAAGGAGAACAATTTGTCTCCCTCCTCCTTGAGACATCCTTTCAGATACCTGAAAACCGCTATCATGTCCCCTCTCAGTCTTCCCTTTTCCAAACTATACAAGCCCAATTCTTTCAAACTTCCTTCATAGCTCATGTTCTCGAGACCTTTCATCATTCTTGTTGCTCTTCTCAGGACCTTCTCCAATTTCTCCACACCTTTCTCGAAATGTGGTGCCCAGAACTGGACACAATAATCCAACTGAGGCCTAATCAGAGCAGAGTAGAATGAAAGAACGACTTCTCGTGTCTTGCTCACAACATTCCTGTTAATACATCCCAGAGTCATGTTTGGTCTTTTGCAACAGCGTCACACTGTTGGCTCATATTTAGCTTGTGGTCCACTATGACCCCTAGATACCTTTCTGCCGGACTCCTTCCTAGATAGTCGCTTCCCATTTTGTATGTGTGAAATGGATTGTTCCTTCCTAAGTGGAGTACTTTGCATTTGTCCTTATTAAACTTCATCTTATTTACCTCAAATCATTTCTCCAGTTTTTCCAGATCATTTTGTATTATGACCCTATCCTCCAAAGCAGTTGCAACCACTTTCAGTTTGGTATCATCTGCAAACTTAAAAAGTGTACTCTCTATGCCAATATTTAAATCGTTGATTAAGATATTGAAGAGAACTAGGCGTCACCAAATGAAATTAATAGTCAGCAGGTGTTTTTTTTTTTTTAAAAGAAGTTTTTCTTCACTCAGTGCACAGTCAACCTCTGGAACTCCTTGGCAGAGGATGTGGTAAAGGCTTGGACTTTAAAAGAATTCAAAACAGAACTAGATAGATTCATGGAGGTTAGGTCCATGAATGGCTATTAGACAGGATAGATAGGAATGGTGTCCCTAGCTTCTGTCTGGAAATGGGTGACAAGGGAGGGATCACGTGAGGATTGCCTTTTGTGATCCCTCCCTCTGGGGCATCTGGTATTGACCACCGTTGACAGCCAGGATACTGGGCTAGACGGACCTTTGGTCTGACCCAGTCTGGCCGTTCTTATGGGGAGGGGAAAAAAAGGAAAAAATAGGGGAATACATTATCAATTACAGTGTCCAGGGTAAATGATGCTAATAGAGTGGGCTCTAATACCCAGTGCTTAGCTTTTTATGTTGATAGTGGCCCATCCTGGTTAGGTCTTTTCACACCTTGATTACAGGTAAATAAAACCAAGTTCTGCAGCTTATCTCTGCAGTTTGAAGAATGCCAGATAGCGATCCTGTGGGTTTTTATCTCTGTCTGTGGGATTGGAACAAATCCAGTTGTATCTTAGGGTCTGGCTCTAAACAACTGATTAGGAAATGTGTCTTGGATGGAAGTTAGCGGCATGCAAGTAAGTGTAACGGTTGATAGGATTCCAATATAAAGTGGTGGAAATGTGGCCACTGGGTGGTTATAAAACCTATGCCTAAGTGAAGTTTTGGACACACTGTCTTCAGAGTGTACACTGTCCTACCCACTCGCAATGATCTCTGGGGTGAAGTGTGACGGTCCCTCATGCTTTATGAAAATCGGCTTACAAATACGAATAGGAATAACTTGAAGATACTTTGGACAAAATACCTCATGCAACCCATCAAATTTAATATTCAAATCTGCAGAATCTGTATATCCTATCATGGTGCCTGTAGCATTATTGCATATGAAGTTAGAAATATGAAGTGTCAATGTGTTTCTTGTAAATGTGCCAGTGAGCCATTCCTGGTGCCCTGGAAACCTAATGGCCTGGTGATCAACTCAACCACCTAGGAACAGCCTTGTTTGTCCTGTACGTCCTAAGGGTGATTGACCTTATGAAGACAGGTGACCAAAACACCAGTTACTGAAATCCATTTGGACCTGGTGAATTTCCATGGGAAAATCGATGCCAAACAAAAGATTCCCACTCTGGGGGCAAGTCCATTTAATCAATGGGAACCTATCAGCCTTGGAGCTTCAGCTGGCTTTGAAACTGCCTGGGGGGAGCAACCACTGTGCATCTCTCTCCTTCACTGAGAAAGAGAGTAAACGGGTGACCCTGGACTGTGTACATTTTTACACAGAGAAAGGCAGATTCATTCAGGGTTTTGATCCCTTCTGGGGGTTGGTTTCCAGGGAGCTGTGCCTTCAAACTGTGGCCTCCCTGAGCTGAAGTGGTCCAGTGTCTACATTGCTTCACAGTGTAATGGTATCCCTAACCCTGTGCCTTGTCTAAGGGAGACAAGAATATTGGGCCCCGCAGGACAGAATGATGGAGGGGGCCCAGAAAATTGGCAGGAAAGCACCTGAGACATGGCCAGAAATACAAAGAGGTCTTCTGTGATCTCTGCCTGACACACACCACTTCAGGTAGTTGAAGGCTGCTTCTCAAATCTCCTCTCATTTTTCTCTTCTACAGCCTAAATAAGCCCATTTCCCTCAGCCTCTCCTCGTAGGTCATGTGCTCCAGCCTCCGAATAATTTTAGTTGACCCCTGCTGGACTCTCTCCAGTTTGCCCACATCCTCTCTATAATGGGGGACCGAAAACTGGACACAATATTGCAGATGTGGCCTCACCAGTGCCAAACAGAGGGGAATAACCATTACCCAAGATCTACTGACAATGCTACACCTAATTCACTGTAATAGAACGTTAATCTTCTTGGCTACAAAGGCACCCTGTTGACTCATCTTCAGCTTCTCATCCACTGTAATCCCCTGGTCCTTTTCTGATGAATTGCTTCTCAGAATGGGTGACACAAATACTCCTGGCAAAAGGAAAACACGGGAGAATTGCTACATGTCATGCTTCAACTGTAACCAACGCCTGCTGCACACAGACGAGAGGCGCCATTACACCACAGAGTGTAAAAAAGCACACACAGAGCTGGGGAGCTGGGTTTAGAGCCCTGTTTCTTTATTCCCAAACAGTCAGAGAGAGAGCTCACAGAGTTTCTTTGCCTAAAGATGCAGGTAGAACTGAGTGGGATTTCCAAAAGCAGTGAGGCACCAGAAATAAATCGACCACACAAAGGGTGTGTCTAGACTACAGGGACTTTTCGAAAACAGTAGCCTTTTTTTGAAAAATCTTTACCTGTGTCTAGACTGACACCATGTACTGTCGACAGTAATTTGAAAGAACGTGGTGGTTTTGTTGACAGTGGTAAACCTCTTTTTACGAGGAATAACACTATTTTCGACTGAGGTCTGTCGAAAAAAGGGAAGTGTGCACGCGGGGAAGATCTTTTGTCAACAATAAAGGGCTCCAGGAATAAGCCCTGGTGGACACTCCTGCCAGACCTTTCATTTCTATGGTTCCAGCCTGTAGCCATCTTTTAAAGCCACAGGCACCTGGGAGTAGCATTGTGTCAGCAAACTAGCTCCAACCAGGACCCTGACTGCTGAGCTCGTCCTGGTAGGGCCACTCAGAGCCGTGTCCCAGGGACAATCCTCCCGAAACTCCCCTGGGCCTTCCGGGGACACATCCCCACAGGACGCCAAGAGCACTGAATGCTGGGCACCCTCCTGCTCTGGCCCCAAGATCAAAGCCCTCTTGGAGTCTCTCCAGGCCCCCCAGTCCAAGAAGAGGAACGCCGACATTTACACCAGAATGGCTGATGGCCTTGCCAAAGAAGGTCACCACCCCTGCACACAGGAGCAGCTCAGGGCAAAGGGGAAGGAGCTGCGGCAGGGCTATGGTAGGGCCTGTGAGTGCAGCTTCCGCTCTGGGGAAGCATCACCCTGTTGTGCCTATTATGAGGAGCTGGACCGGATCCTGGGGGCAAGGGAACCCCTGTCTCTCGAGAGGGTTGTGGAGTCTGGGATGGAGACTCCTGTGCAGCAGTGGCCGCAACTCCAGGGTGAGACCCCAGAGGAGCAGCAGCTCCAAGAGGAGGAGGAGAAGGAGGACACCACCAGGAGCACAGTGACCCTGACCCTGCAGCCAGACACCCAGACACAGGAGGCCTCCCAGACAACCTTGGACACTGGGGAGGGAACATCAGGCGAGTGCTGTGAGGGTCCAACACACGCAGGGCAGGGCAGGTGGAAGCAAAGTGGATGGTGCAGTGCTGTGACATGTCATGCTGATCACAGCCTGGGGGGGGAGTGTAGTCTAGGTGTACCCAAGGTGCCTAAATCCCAGAATCTGGCCCCAGTAGGATTCCTTAGACCTCCAGTTAACTTCACCTGACTTCTGTAGGCCTCTAAACTCAACCTGCAGCCTACATTGTCCAGGGAAATTCACTGTCTCCAGGCACGTGCAGCCTAGCTGCATGAAAGGAATCCAGACACACAGGTCCCAGACTTCTTCCAACTAACTCACCTGAGGGGCCCAACGGGCCAGGTGAGCTCACACTAAACATTGGGATGGAAGGGGATTCCATTCTCACTATTAGCCCCGTGGCCAGGGTGCTGAGGTGAGAAATCAGACAACCCTGGTTCCAATCTCCCCTCTGTTGGAGGGTGGGAAGGGCTCTGCATAATCTGGTGTGTGGGGCTTTTCCTGTCTCGTCAGTTAAGCTTCTTCTATGCTGAATAACTAGTGGAATAATCCAGTGAGGAAAACAGTCAATATAAAAATGACTCTACCAACTGCTAGTTACATGACTCCACTTCTTCCTGGGAGGACTGTAGAAATAAAAACGCAAAATGCCCCAGATTAAAATAATTGTTTCATAACTGCCTTAGCTTTTCAGATTAATTCTAGGAGTGATGAACAGAGAAACATGAGTGCAGAGTTTTGCCAGTCCTTACCTGATAGCTCTAGAAAACCGAATCTAAGCTGAGTCAGTAGATTCCACCGTTCCTTATTGAAGGAGGAGTAACGGTAGTTTGAATTAAGAGTGTTAATTCGAACTACCTAGCCCATGCCGCGTGTAGCCACGGGCAGGTAGTTCGAGCTACCAGGCATTTAAAAATGGCGGTGCCCGGGAACATGCAAATGAAGCCCAGGATATTTAAATCCCGTGCTTCATTTGCAAGTTCGAATGACTACATTAGCTACCCTAGTTGAACTAGGGTGGCTAGTGTAGCCATACCCTATAAGAACTAGGGGTCACCAAATAAAATGAATAGGCAGCAGGTTTAAAATAAAAGGAAGTTTTTCTCCACTCAGTGCACAGTCAACCCATGGAACTCCATGCCAGAGGATGTTATGAAGACTAAGATTTTAACAGTGTTCAAAAAAGAGCTAGATAAATTCATGGAGGTTAGGTCCATCAATGGCTACTAGACAGATTGGGTAGGAATGGTGCCCCTAGCCTCTGTTTGCTTGGAAATGAATGGCAGGAAAGGGATCACATGATGATTACCTGTTGTTTTCCCTCCCTCTGGGGCATCTGGTATTGGCCACTGTCAGCAGACAGGAAACTGCACTATACAGACTTTGGTCTTACCCAGTATGGCAGTTCTTACATTCATATTAAAAAAATGTTCTCCTTGAATTCATGAGGGTTCACAGGGATTTTCTCTACTACTTCTGATCCTTCCATACGTTGAGATGGCTATTGGATATTGAGGGATCTTCATGTAGCAATCAGAATTTATCCGCCTTTCATTTATTTGTTAATCACTCGGATTCTCTGAATTCATCCGCAGGACCCAATTTACTTACAGAATTTCTCAGGTCTTCCCTTCTTTTCGTGTTTTACAGGTTGTGGATATGGGGATTGACCAGAGAAGTCAGGATTGAACAGAAGAGAAAGAGTTTGTTGTTCAGGTCTCTCAGGCTTTATCCACACTGCACCGTAGTTCAAAATAAGAGACGTAATTTGAGCTATGCAGTTTACACAGCGCCAAATTCCAAAATAACCCGCTATTCCGAATGTCCCTTACTCCTTCTGGAATGAGAATTACAGGGACGTCAGAATAGCGAGCCCGGAATAACAGGCTTGCTGTGAAGATGCAGGATAGCTATTTCGGGATAATCCAGTATCCCAAAATAGCACTGCAGTGTAGACGTAGCCTCAGTGAGTTGGACATGGTCAATATGTCGACAACAGTCCAAGTCCTGTAGAACAGTATAGGAAAGATGCGGTAGGAGGAGCAGGCGGAAGAAGCTTTTTCCCTCCCCGTGGTGGAAGGGATTGTCCGTGTGGGGGATGTGATGCAGATGGAGCACATTTAAGCTGAGAGGAAAGGAGGCCGAGTGAAAATACAGGCAAAGGTCGCAATGTCACATGGCTTTATTTCGTAGGACTCAGACCCATGACATGCAAGAACTCAAAAACAGAGTGACGAAGCAGGAAAAACTGAAATGTGGTATTCTGTGCTGGGGGGCTCCAGAATGAATCACAACAACCAGCATGGCCTGGGCCCCCCAACACTGAGGCTGGGGTGGGGAAACCCCACTCCACAGCACAGGCCAGAGCAGGGCAAAGCAGCCTGCTGTCCTTCCAACCCCAGGCTGGCAGGGAGGAATGGACACCCCCACCTTCCTCAGGCCAGGACCTGGCAAAACAGCCCAGCTCTGGCCCCAGAGGACAGGTGGCTTGTCCCAGAGCCATGTCTCAACATGGACCTCTCGGGACAGGTGGGAGACCTGGAGGCACAGAGCACAAAGTACTGGAAGTCTCAACCTGACCTGCCCTCCCCTGGAGCATAGGCAGGCCCCAGGAACTGTGGCCCATCTTGGCCCTTGCACCTGGAGCATAGGCCATGGCTGGGAACTGCAACCTACCCCTCCCACACCTGCAGCACATGCTGAGGGAGCTGGGAGGGCAGGAGCCAGGCCTGGTCCAGCTGCCCCCAGAGGAGACCCTAGAGCTGGGAACTATGGGCTTGACCTCCCCTGGAAAGGGGCTGGAACTAGAAACTGCACCATGGCCACCCCCTCCAACCCACAGAGATACCAGAGCCTGGATGAAGTTGGGGCATAGAACAGCAAGCCACTCCAGTTACATTTGTGCCACTGCAGGAGGCCCTGGTAAGTCCCTCATTACTCCTAGCCCCCTACCCTGAGCCTCCTGACCAGCTCCCCACATCCCTGACCAAAGCCCCATTACATACTCCACCCTGCACGCTCCACCTCTTACCATCTGCCCCCACCTTCTGCTTTCTGTCCTGCACCCTGCAACCGCTCCCCTTAGCGCAGGGTGGGAAGGCAAGGCTCCGAGGGCCAGCCCCAGCATCCAATATCCTGCAGGCTCCTCACATGGGGGCGCAGACTCAGGGAAGCAGACCGTGGGGAAGGCCCCTTTTGTGCAGTGGCCCCCCCATAGCCAGCCGGCTCTCTGCTGGGGCAATTATGGGGGTGGCCCGCAGCCCGCAGCACCCCCCAGTAAGCTGCAGGCTCACCTCAGAGGACCTGCAGTGGCCTGGACTAGGGTTACCATGCGTCCATTGTTTCCCGGACATGTCCTCATTTTCCCATGTTAAATTGCCGGGCTGGCTTTTTAAAAAAAAATGGTCGAGGATTTGGGGCAGGGGCGGGGGCGGCGGCACCTGCCTTCAAGGGAATGTTTTACCGTCTTTCGGAGCCGCATGCCTGGACAGTTCACGGCTGCTCTACGCATTCCCCCCCCCCAGCATCTGGAGGGAGAAGCGCATAGCTGCAGTGGTGGCTCTGGTGAGACCCAGGGTGTTAATTAAAGAATAACAAAATCTGGGGCTGCCTGGCTCTGTGGGAGTTGGAAGGCATTGGGTTGGAGTGGGGGGCTGGGGGTGCCGGGCTCTGCGGGAGGGGTGGGTGCATTGGGTTGGAGTGGGGGGCTGGGGGTGCCTGGCTCTGCGGGACGGGTGGGTGCATTGGGTTGGAGTGGGGGGCTGGGGATGCCTGGCTCTGCGGGAGGGGTGGGTGGATTGGGTTGGAGTGGGGGGCTGGGGGTGCCTGGCTCTGCGGGACGGGTGGGTGCATTGGGTTGGAGTGGGGGGCTGGGGGTGCCTGGCTCTGCGGGAGGGGTGGGTGCATTGGGTTGGAGTGGGGGGCTGGGGGTGCCTGGCTCTGCGGGACGGGTGGGTGCATTGGGTTGGAGTGGGGGGCTGGGGGTGCCTGGCTCTGCGGGACGGGTGGGTGCATTGGGTTGGAGTGGGGGGCTGGGGGTGCCTGGCTCTGCGGGAGGGGTGGGTGCATTGGGTTGGAGTGGGGGGCTGGGGGTGCCTGGCTCTGCGGGACGGGTGGGTGCATTGGGTTGGAGTGGGGGGCTGGGGGTGCCTGGCTCTTCGGGAGGGGTGGGTGCATTGGGTTGGAGTGGGGGGCTGGGGGTACCTGGCTCTGCGGGAGGGGTGGGTGCATTGGGTTGGAGTGGGGGACTGGGGGTGCCTGGCTCTGCGGGAGGGGTGGGTGCATTGGGTTGGAGTGGGGGGCTGGGGGTGCCTGGCTCTGCGGGAGGGGTGGGTTCATTGGGTTGGAGTGGGGGGCTGGGGGTGCCTGGTTCTGCGGGAGGGGTGGGTGCATTGGGTTGGAGTGGGGGGCTGGGGGTGCCTGGCTCTGCGGAAGGGGTGGGTGCATTGGGTGAGAGCAGGGGGGGCTGGGGGTTCCTGGCTCTGCGGGACGGGTGGGTGCATTGGGTTGGAGTGGGGGGCTGGGGCTGCCTGGCTCTGCGGGAGGGGTGGGTGCATTGGGTGAGAGCAGGGAGGGCTGGGGGTACCTGGCTCTGCGGGAGGGGTGGGTGCATTGGGTGAGAGCAGGGGGGGCTGGGGGTTCCTGGCTCTGCGGGAGGGGTGGGTGCATTGGGTGAGAGCAGGGGGGGCTGGGGGTTCCTGGCTCTGCGGGAGGGGTGGGTGCATTGGGTGAGAGCAGGGGGGGCTGGGGGTTCCTGGCTCTGCGGGAGGGGTGGGTGCATTGGGCTGGAGTGGGGGGCTGGGGGTACCTGGCTCTGCGGGAGGGGTGGGTGCATTGGGTTGGAGTGGGGGGCTGGGGGTACCTGGCTCTGCGGGAGGGGTCGGTGCATTGGGTTGGAGTGGGGGGCTGGGGGTGCCTGGCTCTGCGGGAGGGGTGGGTGCATTGGGTGAGAGCAGGGGGGGCTGGGGGTTCCTGGCTCTGCGGGAGGGGTGGGTGCATTGGGTTGGAGTGGGGGGCTGGGGCTGCCTGGCTCTGCGGGAGGGGTTGGTGCATTAGGTTGGAGTGGGGGGCTGGGGGTGCCTGGCTCTGCGGGAGGGGTGGGTGCATTGGGTTGGAGTGGGGGGCTGGGGGTGCCTGGCTCTGCGGGAGGGGTGGGTGCATTGGGTGAGAGCAGGGGGGGGCTGGGGGTTCCTGGCTCTGCGGGAGGGGTGGGTGCATTGGGTTGGAGTGGGGGGCTGGGGGTACCTGGCTCTGCGGGAGGGGTGAGTGCATTGGGTTGGAGTGGGGGGCTGGGGGTGCCTGGCTCTGCGGGAGGGGTGGGTGCATTGGGTTGGAGTGGGGGGCTGGGGGTGCCTGGCTCTGAGGGAGAGGTGGGTGCATTGGGTTGGAGTGGGGCCTGGGGGTGCCTGGCTCTGCGGGAGGGGTGGGTGCACTGGGTTGGAGTGGGGGGCTGGGGGTACCTGGCTCTGCGGGAGGGGTGGGTGCATTGGGTTAGAGCAGGGGAGGCTGGGGGTACCTGGCTCTGCGGGAGGGGTGGGTGCATTGGGTGAGAGCAGGGGGGGCTGGGGGTACCTGGCTCTGCGGGAGGGATGGGTGCATTGGGTGAGAGCAGGAGGGGCTGGGGGTACCTGGCTCTGCGGGAGGGGTGGGTGCATTGGGTGAGAGCAGGAGGGGCTGGGGGTACTGGGCTCTGCGGGAGGGGTGGGTGCATTGGGTGAGAGCAGGAGGGGCTGGGAGTGCTTGGCTCTGCCGGAGGGGTGGGTGCATTGGGTGAGAGGGGGGGGCTGGGGGTTCCTGGCTCTGCGGGAGGGGTGGGTGCATTGGGTTGGAGTGGGGGGCTGGGGGTACCTGGCTCTGCGGGAGGGGTGGGTGCATTGGGTTGGAGTGGGGGGCTGGGGGTACCTGGCTCTGCGGGAGGGGTGGGTGCATTGGGTTGGAGTGGGGGGCTGGGGGTGCCTGGCTCTGCGGGAGGGGTGGGTGCATTGGGTTGGAGTGGGGGGCTGGGGGTACCTGGCTCTGCGGGAGGGGTGGGTGCATTGGGTTGGAGTGGGGGGCTGGGGGTGCCTAGCTCTGCGGGAGGGGTGGGTGCATTGGGTTGGAGTGGGGGGCTGGGGGTGCCTGGCTCTGCGGGAGGGGTGGGTGCATTGGGTTGGAGTGGGGCCTGGGGGTGCCTGGCTCTGCGGGAGGGGTGGGTGCATTGGGTTGGAGTGGGGGGCTGGGGGTGCCTGGCTCTGCGGGAGGGGTGGGTGCATTGGGTTGGAGTGGGGGGCTGGGGGTGCCTGGCTCTGCGGGAGGGGTGGGTGCATTGGGTTGGAGTGGGGGGCTGGGGCTGCCTGGCTCTGCGGGAGGGGTGGGTGCATTGGGTTGGAGTGGGGGGCTGGGGGTACCTGGCTCTGCGGGAGGGGTGGGTGCATTGGGTTGGAGTGGGGACTGGGGGTGCCTGGCTCTGCGGGAGGGGTGGGTGCATTGGGTTGGAGTGGGGGGCTGGGGGTGCCTGGCTCTGCGGGAGGGGTGGGTGCATTGGGTTGGAGTGGGGGGCTGGGGGTGCCTGGCTCTGCGGGAGGGGTGGGTGCATTGGGTGAGAGCAGGGGGGGCTGGGGGTGCCTGGCTCTGCGGGACGGGTGGGTGCATTGGGTTGGAGTGGGGGGCTGGGGGTGCCTGGCTCTGCGGGAGGGGTGGGTGCATTGGGTTGGAGTGGGGGGCTGGGGGTGCCTGTCTCTGCGGGAGGGGTGGGTGGATTGGGTTGGAGTTGGGGGCTGGGGGTGCCTGGCTCTGCGGGACGGGTGGGTGCATTGGGTTGGAGTGGGGGGCTGGGGGTGCCTGGCTCTGCGGGAGGGGTGGGTGCATTGGGTTGGAGTGGGGGGCTGGGGGTGCCTGGCTCTGCGGGACGGGTGGGTGCATTGGGTTGGAGTGGGGGGCTGGGGGTGCCTGGCTCTGCGGGACGGGTGGGTGCATTGGGTTGGAGTGGGGGGCTGGGGGTGCCTGGCTCTGCGGGAGGGGTGGGTGCATTGGGTTGGAGTGGGGGGCTGGGGGTGCCTGGCTCTGCGGGACGGGTGGGTGCATTGGGTTGGAGTGGGGGGCTGGGGGTGCCTGGCTCTGCGGGACGGGTGGGTGCATTGGGTTGGAGTGGGGGGCTGGGGGTACCTGGCTCTGCGGGAGGGGTGGGTGGATTGGGTTGGAGTGGGGGGCTGGGGGTGCCTGGCTCTGCGGGACGGGTGGGTGCATTGGGTTGGAGTGGGGGGCTGGGGGTGCCTGGCTCTGCGGGAGGGGTGGGTGCATTGGGTTGGAGTGGGGGGCTGGGGGTGCCTGGCTCTGCGGGACGGGTGGGTGCATTGGGTTGGAGTGGGGGGCTGGGGGTGCCTGGCTCTGCGGGAGGGGTGGGTGCATTGGGTTGGAGTGGGGGGCTGGGGGTGCCTGGCTCTGCGGGAGGGGTGGGTGCATTGGGTTGGAGTGGGGGGCTGGGGGTACCTGGCTCTGCGGGAGGGGTGGGTGGATTGGGTTGGAGTGGGGGGCTGGGGGTGCCTGGCTCTGCGGGAGGGGTGGGTGCATTGGGTTGGAGTGGGGGGCTGGGGGTGCCTGGCTCTGCGGGAGGGGTGGGTGCATTGGGTTGGAGTGGGGGGCTGGGGGTGCCTGGCTCTGCGGGAGGGGTGGGTGCATTGGGTTGGAGTGGGGGGCTGGGGGTGCCTGGCTCTGCGGGAGGGGTGGGTGCATTGGGTTGGAGTGGGGGGCTGGGGGTGCCTGGCTCTGCGGGAGGGGTGGGTGCATTGGGTTGGAGGGGGGGCTGGGGGTGCCTGGCTCTGCGGGAGGGGTGGGTGCATTGGGTTGGAGTGGGGGGCTGGGGGTGCCTGGCTCTGCGGGAGGGGTGGGTGCATTGGGTTGGAGTGGGGGGCTGGGGGTCCTGGCTCTGCGGGAGGGGTGGGTGCATTGGGTTGGAGTGGGGGGCTGGGGGTGCCTGGCTCTGCGGGAGGGGTGGGTGCATTGGGTTGGAGTGGGGGGCTGGGGGTGCCTGGCTCTGCGGGAGGGGTGGGTGCATTGGGTTGGAGTGGGGGGCTGGGGGTGCCTGGTCTGCGGGAGGGGTGGGTGCATTGGGTTGGAGTGGGGGGCTGGGGGTGCCTGGCTCTGCGGGAGGGGTGGGTGCATTGGGTTGGAGTGGGGGGCTGGGGGTGCCTGGCTCTGCGGGAGGGGTGGGTGCATTGGGTGGAGGGGGGGCTGGGGGTACCTGGCTCTGCGGGAGGGGTGGGTGCATTGGGTGAGAGCAGGGGGGGCTGGTGGTTCCTGGCTCTGCGGGAGGGGTGGGTGCATTGGGTTGGAGTGGGGGGCTGGGGGTACCTGGCTCTGCGGGAGGGGTGGGTGCATTGGGTGAGAGCAGGGGGGCTGGGGGTACCTGGCTCTGCGGGAGGGGTGGGTGCATTGGGTGAGAGCAGGGGGGCTGGGGGTCCTGGCTCTGCGGGAGGGGTGGGTGCATTGGGTTGGAGGGGGGGCTGGGGGTACCTGGTTCTGCGGGAGGGGTGGGTGCATTGGGTTGGAGTGGGGGGCTGGGGGTACCTGGCTCTGCGGGAGGGGTGGGTGCATTGGGTTGGAGTGGGGGGCTGGGGGTGCCTGGCTCTGCGGGAGGGGTGGGTGCATTGGGTTGGAGTGGGGGGCTGGGGGTGCCTGGCTCTGCGGGAGGGGTGGGTGCATTGGGTGAGAGCAGGGGGGCTGGGGGTCCTGGCTCTGCGGGAGGGGTGGGTGCATTGGGTTGGAGTGGGGGGCTGGGGGTACCTGGCTCTGCGGGAGGGGTGGGTGCATTGGGTGAGAGCAGGGGGGGCTGGGGGTACCTGGCTCTGCGGGTGGGGTGGGTGCATTGGGTGAGAGCAGGGGGGCTGGGGGTCCTGGCTCTGCGGGAGGGGTGGGTGCATTGGGTTGGAGGGGGGGCTGGGGGTACCTGGCTCTGCGGGAGGGGTGGGTGCATTGGGTTGAGAGCAGGGGGGCTGGGGGTACCTGGCTCTGCGGGAGGGGTGGGTGCATTGGGTTGGAGGGGGGGCTGGGGGTACCTGGCTCTGCGGGAGGGGTGGGTGCATTGGGTTGGAGTGGGGGGCTGGGGGTGCCTGGCTCTGCGGGAGGGGTGGGTGCATTGGGTTGGAGTGGGGGGCTGGGGGTCCTGGCTCTGCGGGAGGGGTGGGTGCATTGGGTTGGAGTGGGGGGCTGGGGGTACCTGGCTCTGCGGGAGGGGTGGGTGCATTGGGTTGGAGTGGGGGGCTGGGGGTACCTGGCTCTGCGGGAGGGGTGGGTGCATTGGGTGAGAGCAGGGGGGCTGGGGGTCCTGGCTCTGCGGGAGGGGTGGGTGCATTGGGTTGGAGTGGGGGGCTGGGGGTGCCTGGCTCTGCGGGAGGGGTGGGTGCATTGGGTTGGAGTGGGGGGCTGGGGGTGCCTGGCTCTGCGGGAGGGTGGGTGCATTGGGTGAGAGCAGGGGGGCTGGGGGTCCTGGCTCTGCGGGAGGGGTGGGTGCATTGGGTTGGAGTGGGGGGCTGGGGGTGCCTGGCTCTGCGGGAGGGGTGGGTGCATTGGGTGAGAGAGGGGGGCTGGGGGTGCCTGGCTCTGCGGGAGGGGTGGGTGCATTGGGTTGGAGTGGGGGGCTGGGGGTGCCTGGCTCTGCGGGAGGGGTGGGTGCATTGGGTTGGAGTGGGGGGCTGGGGGTGCCTGGCTCTGCGGGAGGGGTGGGTGCATTGGGTTGGAGTGGGGGGCTGGGGGTGCCTGGCTCTGCGGGAGGGGTGGGTGCATTGGGTTGGAGTGGGGGGCTGGGGGTGCCTGGCTCTGCGGGAGGGGTGGGTGCATTGGGTTGGAGTGGGGGGCTGGGGGTGCCTGGCTCTGCGGGAGGGGTGGGTGCATTGGGTTGGAGGGGGGGGCTGGGGGTCCTGGCTCTGCGGGAGGGGTGGGTGCATTGGGTTGGAGTGGGGGGCTGGGGGTGCCTGGCTCTGCGGGAGGGGTGGGTGCATTGGGTGAGAGCAGGGGGGCTGGGGGTCCTGGCTCTGCGGGAGGGGTGGGTGCATTGGGTTGGAGTGGGGGGCTGGGGGTGCCTGGCTCTGCGGGAGGGGTGGGTGCATTGGGTTGGAGTGGGGGGCTGGGGGTACCTGGCTCTGCGGGAGGGGTGGGTGCATTGGGTTGGAGTGGGGGGCTGGGGGTGCCTGGCTCTGCGGGAGGGGTGGGTGCATTGGGTTGGAGTGGGGGGCTGGGGGTAGCCTGGCTCTGCGGGAGGGGTGGGTGCATTGGGTTGGAGTGGGGGGCTGGGGGTCCTGGCTCTGCGGGAGGGGTGGGTGCATTGGGTTGAGAGCAGGGGGGCTGGGGGTCCTGGCTCTGCGGGAGGGGTGGGTGCATTGGGTTGGAGTGGGGGGCTGGGGGTGCCTGGCTCTGCGGGAGGGGTGGGTGCATTGGGTTGAGAGCAGGGGGGCTGGGGGTCCTGGCTCTGCGGGAGGGGTGGGTGCATTGGGTTGGAGTGGGGGGCTGGGGGTGCCTGGCTCTGCGGGAGGGGTGGGTGCATTGGGTTGGAGTGGGGGGCTGGGGGTGCCTGGCTCTGCGGGAGGGGTGGGTGCATTGGGTGAGAGCGGGGGGCTGGGGGTCCTGGCTCTGCGGGAGGGGTGGGTGCATTGGGTTGGAGTGGGGGGCTGGGGGTAGCCTGGCTCTGCGGGAGGGGTGGGTGCATTGGGTTGGAGTGGGGGGCTGGGGGTCCTGGCTCTGCGGGAGGGGTGGGTGCATTGGGTTGGAGTGGGGGGCTGGGGGTCCTGGCTCTGCGGGAGGGGTGGGTGCATTGGGTTGGAGTGGGGGGCTGGGGGTACCTGGCTCTGCGGGAGGGGTGGGTGCATTGGGTTGAGAGCAGGGGGGCTGGGGGTACCTGGCTCTGCGGGAGGGGTGGGTGCATTGGGTTGGAGTGGGGGGCTGGGGGTGCCTGGCTCTGCGGGAGGGGTGGGTGCATTGGGTGAGAGAGGGGGGCTGGGGGTACCTGGCTCTGCGGGAGGGGTGGGTGCATTGGGTGAGAGCGGGGGGCTGGGGGTACCTGGCTCTGCGGGAGGGGTGGGTGCATTGGGTGAGAGCAGGAGGGGCTGGGGGTGCCTGGCTCTGCGGGAGGGGTGGGTGCATTGGGTGAGAGCAGGGGGGCTGGGGGTACCTGGCTCTGCGGGAGGGGTGGGTGCATTGGGTTGAGAGCGGGGGGCTGGGGGTCCTGGCTCTGCGGGAGGGGTGGGTGCATTGGGTTGGAGTGGGGGGCTGGGGGTAGCCTGGCTCTGCGGGAGGGGTGGGTGCATTGGGTTAGAGCAGGGGGGCTGGGGGTCCTGGCTCTGCGGGAGGGGTGGGTGCATTGGGTTGGAGTGGGGGGCTGGGGGTACCTGGCTCTGCGGGAGGGGTGGGTGCATTGGGTTGAGAGCAGGGGGGCTGGGGTACCTGGCTCTGCGGGAGGGGTGGGTGCATTGGGTGAGAGCAGGAGGGGCTGGGGGTACCTGGCTCTGCGGGAGGGGTGGGTGCATTGGGTGAGAGCAGGAGGGGCTGGGGGTGCCTGGCTCTGCGGGAGGGGTGGGTGCATTGGGTTGAGAGCAGGGGGGCTGGGGGTACCTGGCTCTGCGGGAGGGGTGGGTGCATTGGGTGAGAGCAGGGGGGCTGGGGGTACCTGGCTCTGCGGGAGGGGTGGGTGCATTCGGGTGAGAGCAGGAGGGGTGGGGGTACCTGGCTCTGCGGGAGGGGTGGGTGCATTGGGTGGAGGGGGGGCTGGGGGTCCTGGCTCTGCGGGAGGGGTGGGTGCATTGGGTTGGAGTGGGGGGCTGGGGGTACCTGGCTCTGCGGGAGGGGTGGGTCCATTGGGTTAGAGCAGGGGAGGCTGGGGGTACCTGGCTCTGCGGGAGGGGTGGGTGCATTGGGTGAGAGCAGGGGCGGCTGGGGGTACCTGGCTCTGTGGGAGGGGTGGGTGCATTGGGTTGAGAGCAGGGGGGCTGGGGGTACCTGGCTCTGCGGGAGGGGTGGGTGCATTGGGTGAGAGCAGGAGGGGCTGGGGGTACCTGGCTCTGCGGGAGGGGTGGGTGCATTGGGTGAGAGCAGGAGGGGCTGGGGGTACCTGGCTCTGCGGGAGGGGTGGGTGCATTGGGTGAGAGCAGGAGGGGCTGGGGGTGCCTGGCTCTGCGGGAGGGGTGGGTGCATTGGGTGAGAGCAGGGGGGCTGGGGGTACCTGGCTCTGCGGGAGGGGGGGGTGCATTGGGTTGGAGTGGGGGGCTGGGGCTGCCTGGCTCTGCGGGAGGGGTGGGTGCATTGGGTTAGAGCAGGGGGGCTGGGGGTGCCTGGCTCTGCGGGAGGGGTGGGTGCATTGGGTGAGAGAGGGGGGCTGGGGGTACCTGGCTCTGCGGGAGGGGTGGGTGCATTGGGTTGAGAGCAGGGGGGCTGGGGGTACCTGGCTCTGCGGGAGGGGTGGGTGCATTGGGTGAGAGCAGGGGGGGCTGGGGGTACCTGGCTCTGCGGGAGGGGTGGGTGCATTGGGTTGAGAGCAGGGGGGCTGGGGGTACCTGGCTCTGCGGGAGGGGTGGGTGCATTGGGTGAGAGCAGGGGGGCTGGGGGTGCCTGGCTCTGCGGGAGGGGTGGGTGCATTGGGTTGGAGTGGGGGGCTGGGGGTACCTGGCTCTGCGGGAGGGGTGGGTGCATTGGGTTAGAGCAGGGGGGCTGGGGGTACCTGGGCTCTGCGGGAGGGGTGGGTGCATTGGGTGAGAGCAGGGGGGCTGGGGGTGCCTGGCTCTGCGGGAGGGGTGGGTGCATTGGGTGAGAGAGGGGGGCTGGGGGTCCTGGCTCTGCGGGAGGGGTGGGTGCATTGGGTTAGAGCAGGGGGGCTGGGGGTACCTGGCTCTGCGGGAGGGGTGGGTGCATTGGGTGAGAGCAGGGGGGGCTGGGGGTACCTGGCTCTGCGGGAGGGGTGGGTGCATTGGGTTAGAGCAGGGGGGCTGGGGTACCTGGCTCTGCGGGAGGGGTGGGTGCATTGGGTGAGAGCAGGGGGGCTGGGGGTGCCTGGCTCTGCGGGAGGGGTGGGTGCATTGGGTGAGAGAGGGGGGCTGGGGGTGCCTGGCTCTGCGGGAGGGGTGGGTGCATTGGGTTGGAGTGGGGGGCTGGGGGTGCCTGGCTCTGCGGGAGGGGTGGGTGCATTGGGTTGGAGTGGGGGGCTGGGGGTGCCTGGCTCTGCGGGAGGGGTGGGTGCATTGGGTTGCAGTGGGGGGCTGGGGCTGCCTGGCTCTGCGGGAGGGGTGGGTGCATTGGGTTGGAGTGGGGGGCTGGGGGTGCCTGGCTCTGCGGAGGGGTGGGTGCATTGGGTGAGAGCGGGGGGGCTGGGGGTCCTGGCTCTGCGGGAGGGGTGGGTGCATTGGGTTGGAGTGGGGGGCTGGGGTACCTGGCTCTGCGGGAGGGGTGGGTGCATTGGGTTGGAGTGGGGGGCTGGGGGTGCCTGGCTCTGCGGGAGGGGTGGGTGCATTGGGTTGGAGTGGGGGGCTGGGGGTGCCTGGCTCTGCGGGAGGGGTGGGTGCATTGGGTTGGAGTGGGGGGCTGGGGTGCCTGGCTCTGCGGGAGGGGTGGGTGCATTGGGTTGGAGTGGGGGGCTGGGGGTGCCTGGCTCTGCGGGAGGGGTGGGTGCATTGGGTTGGAGTGGGGGGCTGGGGCTGCCTGGCTCTGCGGGAGGGGTGGGTGCATTGGGTTGGAGTGGGGGGCTGGGGGTGCCTGGCTCTGCGGGAGGGGTGGGTGCATTGGGTTGGAGTGGGGGGCTGGGGGTGCCTGGCTCTGCGGGAGGGGTGGGTGCATTGGGTTGGAGTGGGGGGCTGGGGGTACCTGGCTCTGCGGGAGGGGTGGGTGCATTGGGTTGGAGTGGGGGGCTGGGGGTGCCTGGCTCTGCGGGAGGGGTGGGTGCATTGGGTTGGAGTGGGGGGCTGGGGGTGCCTGGCTCTGCGGGAGGGGTGGGTGCATTGGGTTGGAGTGGGGGGCTGGGGGTGCCTGGCTCTGCGGGAGGGGTGGGTGCATTGGGTGAGAGCGGGGGGGCTGGGGGTCCTGGCTCTGCGGGAGGGGTGGGTGCATTGGGTTGGAGTGGGGGGCTGGGGCTGCCTGGCTCTGCGGGAGGGGTGGGTGCATTGGGTTGGAGTGGGGGGTTGGGGGTAGCTGGCTCTGCGGGAGGGGTGGGTGCATTGGGTTGGAGTGGGGGGCTGGGGGTCCCTGACTCTGCGGAAGGGGTGGGTGCATTGGGTTGGAGTGGGGGGCTGGGGGTACCTGGCTCTGCGGGAGGGGTGGGTGCATTGGGTTTGAGGGTTGGGCTGGGGGTCCTGGCTCTGCGGGAGGGGTGGGTGCATTGGGTGGAGGGGGGCTGGGGGTACCTGGCCCTGTGGGAGGGGTGGGTGCATTGGGTTGGAGTGGGGGGCTGGGGGTGCCTGGCTCTTCGGGAGGGGTGGGTGCATTGGGTGAGAGCAGGGGAGGCTGGGGGTACCTGGCTCTGCCGGAGGGGTGGGTGCATTGGGTGAGAGCGGGGGGGCTGGGGGTACCTGGCTCTGCGGGAGGGATGGGTGCATCGGGTGAGAGCAGGAGGGGCTGGGAGTACCTGGCTCTGCGGGAGGGGTGGGTGCATTGGGTGAGAGCAGGAGGGGCTGGGGGTACCTGGCTCTGCGGATGGGGTGGGTGCATTGGGTGAGAGCAGGGGGGACTGGGGGTTCCTGGCTCTGCGGGAGGGGTGGGTGCATTGGGTTGGAGTGGGGGGCTGGGGGTGCCTGGCTCTGCGGGAGGGGTGGGTCCATTGGGTTAGAGCAGGGGAGGCTGGGGGTACCTGGCTCTGCGGGAGGGGTGGGTGCATTGGGTGAGATTAGGGGCGGCTGGGGGTACCTGGCTCTGTGGGAGGGATGGGTGCATTGGGTGAGAGCAGGAGGGGCTGAGGGTACCTGGCTCTGCGGGAGGGGTGGGTGCATTGGGTGAGAGCAGGAGGGGCTGGGGGTACCTGGCTCTGCGGGAGGGGTGGGTGCATTGGGTGAGAGCAGGAGGGGCTGGGGGTGCCTGGCTCTGCGGGAGGGGTGGGTGCATTGGGTGAGAGCGGGGGGGCTGGGTGTACCTGGCTCTGCGGGAGGGGTGGGTGCATTGGGTGAGAGCAGGAGGGGCTGGGGGTACCTGGCTCTGCGGGAGGGGTGGGTGCATTGGGTGAGAGCGGGGGGGCTGGGTGTACCTGGCTCTGCGGGAGGGGTGGGTGCATTGGGTGAGAGCAGGGGAGGCTGGGGGTACCTGGCTCTGCGGGAGGGATGGGTGCATCGGGTGAGAGCAGGAGGGGCTGGGGGTACCTGGCTCTGCGGGAGGGGTGGGTGCATTGGGTGAGAGCAGGAGGGGCTGGGGGTACCTGGCTCTGCGGGAGGGGTGGGTGCATTGGGTGAGAGCAGGGGAGGCTGGGGGTACCTGGCTCTGTGGGAGGGATGGGTGCATTGGGTGAGAGCAGGAGGGGCTGGGGGTACCTGGCTCTGCGGGAGGGGTGGGTGCATTGGGTGAGAGCGGGGGGGCTGGGTGTACCTGGCTCTGCGGGAGGGATGGGTGCATTGGGTGAGAGCAGGAGGGGCTGGGGATACCTGGCTCTGCGGGAGGGGTGGGTGCATTGGGTGAGAGCAGGAGGGGCTGGGTGTACCTGGCTCTGCGGGAGGGGTGGGTGCATTGGGTGAGAGCAGGGGAGGCTGGGGTACCTGGCTCTGCGGGAGGGATGGGTGCATTGGGTGAGAGCAGGAGGGGCTGGGGGTACCTGTCTCTGCGGGAGGGGTGGGTGCATTGGGTTAACTCCACGATGCAGTGGAGAAGTAGGAGCCTGGCATGCCGCGTCCCCTCGCACTATGAGAGCCAACGGAGGCAGCGGCAGCCCCGGCAGGAGCAAGGCAGCGGGCAAAGCCCTGAGCCTGGCATGTGCAGGGACGAGTTTGCTGGCCCCCGAGCCCAGCCTGCTGTGCGAGTGGAGCAGCTGCTGCTGCAGTGGCACCTGCAGGCACCAGATGTCCTCTTGTTTGAAAGTTCAGATATGGTAGCCCCACCATGGACTGCAGCCTGTGGTGCGTGCAAGGCTCCAGGTTTCAGTACCAGCCTGTGGTGCCCCTCTTGGGCCCTGCAGCCTGTGCACTGGGGCATGAGGTGCTGGGGGCCAGTACAGGCCCCTCTGTGGTCTGCAGCCTGTCCAGGGAGGGTGGGGAGAGGCTCTGAGGTCCCGTCCCAGCCTCCCGTGTCTCCCATTACCTGCAGCCTGTAGGGGGACATGGGCTTCCAGGGGCTGACCCTGGCTTGCAGTGGTCCCCCGTGGCCTGCCGCCTGTTTGGGGGTGGAGGGGATGAAGATCTGAGGTCTGGCCTTGGCCCCCAGTTCCCTCCCAGCCTGCAGGTTTGCCATGGCGGGCAGGCTCAGGGGGCTGCTTCTGGCCTCCTACAGCCTGGAGATCCAGGCCTGTGCTGGGGGTAAGTTGGTTTGAGAGTTTGGGGCAGAGGGTTTGAAGAATTTCTATTCCTTTGTTGGACTCTTTGTTTTACCCCAGAAATGAGGAGACAGAAAGTGTCCTGGCTAGCGGGCCCAGTCACAAAATAAAGGGACCACTCACAGGCCTGAATGGCATCGGGTGGACATCACCACGGAAACCGCCTAGCAACCCTGTGATAAGGGGGTATGCGTGCTGGCGAAACGCCCTTCCACGGTTAGCGGAAAACCTAAAATAGTCTTGATTGAAGTTTTGCAACATGTAACGTGAGTTCGTTTCTTAGGCTTCAGATCCCTACGTTTCTACAACGGAGACAAGGCAGGCTGGTCCCCTAAGCGGGGAGGCGGGCAAGTGATAGCTTGTCATTTTAATGCAGTTTCCAATACATCTCAGTCCTTATGAAGATGAATTAGTTTCTGACAAAGTTTCTTGCCTAGGGGCAACAGGTGGCAGTTCTAGAAAGAAAAATAAAAAGTCCTGATTCTCACACCCGTGTAAAACCACACCCAGCCCTCGATGGAGAACCCATTCAGGGTGTATTTTGGTCTTGCGTGCTGCTCTGTGGCAGAAGATGGGAATTAGAGATCAGTGAACCCCTGATTTTTCAATTCTCTGGCAGTTCTGTGAAAGAAAAGCCTGATCTTTAAGAGCAGGTTAGGTAGACAGCTATCAGGGACAGTCTAGATGGTGCTTGGTTCTGCCATGAGGGCAGGGGATGGGACTCGATGACCTCTCAAGGTCCCTTCCAGTTCTAGTGTTCTGTGATTCTATGACCTCATCAAACTCCATCCCATACCCCATACCACTCCTGGACCCCAATTACTTACCCCAAGCTCCCTTCTGCACCCAACCTCCATCCCAGACCCTGCATCTCCTCTATCAATATTATTGAAGAGTGCAGCCCCTGACCAGTTTTCAAATTGGTAGAGTGCCCCCGTCAAAAATTATTGCCTACCCCTGGATGGGCAAATTTTGACGGATGTTCATTTGGGATATGTTTCTTAGTCACTTTGGACATCCATGAGTCCATAAATGATACATACATCTGTGTAGGCACCCCACATTGCCTCAGTGGATACCAGCAGGATGGGGATGGTTGGTCAGGGAAGTAGTTGGCACCTAACCAGGAGAATCAGGGCAACCAGGAGAATGAAAATATGTTTTGGAGAAAAATGAGGCTAAAAAATGGGTTAGAAGAACAAAAATGCCAGCGAGATTCCATGAGGTTTTATTCTTTAATTCAATTTTTCATCAAACTGTAGTGGGAAACATTTTTATGCATATAGAGCATTTCTGCCTGGGTCAAGGAAGCCCCGTGGAACGACACATTGGCTGAGATTTGCCAAGTTGGCTAGTGGTTTTGGGTGCTCATTTCCTGTTTGTTTTAATTAATTCATTTCTTTTTCATTTGGGTCGGGAGGCAAGTTGGGTCTGATGAGCCTTGAAAATTGTGGCCATACGTCTTATATTTGCATTTTATATATCCATATCCATATCTATAAGATTATATACATTTCATTGTTTTGTTGACCCTGCAAAATATATGCAAGGGCAGGAAATTTCACATAGCAGGGCACTGAGAAAACCACACCTCTAAAGATTTTAATTTTTGTTTGTTTGTTTCCCCAAATATGCGTAAAATGTTGCCCAGTCAAAGGTCTCCGCTCAGTGTGGACACAACACAGAGAGTACTAATCAGTGGAGAATGAATATTGTTGGATTCAGTGGGAGTGCAGAACAATCAGGACAACTCAAAAGATGTTAAGATCCTTAGGAAGGAAGGAAGGAAGAATTAATCATTTTCTCAATAACTCAAACGGGCTAAGTGTAAGAATGTAAATCAATTCATCTCTACTTTACTCTAGGCTAACATTTGTCCTTTCACATTGTGTGCATGTTTCTGGAAGCTGCTAGTTTCAGAAGAGCTTTTCTCAGGGACTCTTTGACCTCCTTGTTTCTCAGGCTGTAGATAAGCGGGTTGATAATGGGAGTCAGGACTGTGTAGAAGACAGAGAATATTTTCTGTAGGACCTTGTGACTGTCGGGTATTGGAACCACATAGACAGTTAACACAGTCACATACAGAATTGCAAGCACAATGAGGTGAGAGGAGCAGGTGGAAAAGGCCTTTTTCCTCCCAGTGTTGGAAGGGATTCTCAGGATATTAATGATTATACAAATATAAGACGTCAGAGTCAGTAGAAAGGGAAGAAATGTGCCTATGACAGCAAGAATAAATGCCACCAATTCTAGAGTCTGGGTGTCGCTACAGGACAAATTTAAAATGGGTGAAAAATCACAGAAGAAATGGTCGATTTCTTTGGAATCACAAAACGTTAATTGCCACAAGTAAACCTGTACTATGGTGCTGCACAGTAGGCTACTTAGCCAGCCCCCTGCCACTAGCAGGCAACAAACCCTGCCATTCATCAGAACAGCATAACGCAGGGGGTGGCAGATCGCTAGGTACCGATCGTAAGACATGGCCGTGAGCAGGAGATTTTCTGTATTTGACATGACACCAAAGAAATACAATTGTACCAGGCATCCCTGGACAGAGATGGTTCTGTCGCCAGTCAGGAGACTGGCCAGCAGCCGGGGCAGGGTGGTTGATGTGTAGCAGATCTCCAAGCAGGACAAGTTCCCCAGGAAGAAGTACATGGGGGCATGAAGATGCTGATCAGCCACCACTAGTGCAGCAAATAGCATGTTGCCAGCCACCGTCACAATGTAGATGACTAGAAACAGCAGGAAGAAGACGGGCTGTATTTCAGGGCCGTTCCCAAATCCTAGGAGGATGAATTCCATGATGGACGTTTGGTTTCTTCCTTCTGCTTTCTCCATAAGATGTGTCTAGAGACAGAAAACCATTAAGTATTGATGGAGCGCACATGGCCACATTGTGTTGTCTGCTACACTGGCACAAACCTCACACCACAACATCTCTCTACTGGAAAAATGATGTTGTCCTTAAACAGAGGAAGACTCATATCATTAAGAGCTTCCAAAGTAAGTGAACCAAGAGCATGGAACCTTATTGAATGACAGAAATGTCCCATCTAACTCCTTTCAATTCTTTTGAACTTTAAAAAAAGACGTTCAGCCTGGGATTTTAAACATCTTCCTCATATCAGTGTCATATCAGGAAAATGTAGAACACCTGACAAAAGTCATTAGATTAGCAACGAAACATATTTAGAGTTCAGCCATCTTCTCTGCAGCCGGGAGGTGTAATTCCCAGCTTGGAGACACCAACACGCACTAGGTTTGATCAAGCAGCATACAATTAGCAGTGAGAACCTGGCAGCACAGACAATGACTTGGGACAGCCACAGGTGTACATATCTAGGATCTCAGATATGATTATTCTAGGGGCAGTTAATCTATGCTACTGAGGCTATACTGCTATTTTTAGCCTGAAAGTTCAATCGAAGTTAGTGTGTGTAAGTGTACCGGAGCAAGGAATTGCTCTGCCCAGATGCAGTATAGACATGCCCCATAGGACAATACCGAAATACCAAAGAGGCTGTGGTTTGTATGAAGGTCTCTCCAGCTGTCCTCTGTCCCAGCAGATTCAGAGAAAATGTGAACCAGTTGAGAAATGAAGCTGAGAGATACACACAAAGAGCCCCCAAACACACACCAATGGCTATGAGATTATTTCAAGTATACCAAGATAAGCTGAATCACATTCATATGGATTTCATCAAGGTCTGGTCCACAATGGAGTGGAAGGTTGACCTAAGATACGCAACTCTAGCTGCAATGTCCCTTTGCCGTGTATATTGGCCAAACTGGACAGTCTCCATGGGAAAGAATTCATGGACACAAATCAGATATCCAAAAAGGCACCACACAGAAACCTGTTGGAGAACGTGTTGACCTGCCCGAGCACTCATTCATGGATCTCAAAGTCACTGTGTTGTTCCAGGCCAATTCCACAAACCAAATACACTTGGAAGTGTTGGAACTTAAACTCATTTACAAGTTTGGGACCCATCACAAAGATATGAACAAAGACAGCACCTGGCTAGCACCCTACCTTCCATAACCTAATGATTTAACCACCCAAACAACGGGTACTTAAGAGCAATTTGCACCGTCTCTATTGACTTCATGTAACATGAACACTCTAATTCACTACTATTTTTTCCCCTTCCTTCTCCCCCCCCAACCCCTATTTATTTTGGAACTGGACTTTTAATATTCCATTCATTTGAAGAAGTGGGTTATACCTGTGAAAGCTTGTGATACCATCTACATGTTTTATTAGTCTTTAAGGTGCTGCTAGACCATTCACTATTTTTTTAAGATGTTCCAGTTACAGACTAACTCGGCTCCCCACTGAAGCTTTTGTACATTAATTGCATAACTGAGTCGACATTTCTTAAATCACCATCCACACAGCGGAAGGTCAATGGAAGCAAATGCTCTTATTGGTTTTCCTTACTCCTCACTAGGAGCAGGAGTGCAAGCACCGATTGGGGGCAACCCCTCAGTTCAATTTAGCAGGTCTTCACTAAACCCGCTAAATTGAACCCCAGAAGGTTAATTGCAGCATCCAATGAAAAGCTGGAGAAAAAAAAGGAAGGGTATGTCTACACTACAGCATTATTTTGAAATATCTAATTTCAAAATAGTTAATTTGAAATATCTTATTTCGAAATAATACGTCTACACACAAAATGCATTTTGAAATAGCATTTTTCTATTTCGAAATAGCGCGTCCACACTGAGTGGATGTTGAATCGCATTTAACGCTGGTTGGAACCAGTTTTGGCAGGGCATCAGGTCAGAAGTTGCCTTGTGGCCAGGGTGGCCAGCAGGGCAGCCTGGGAAGGGCTGGAGGCCCCCTATTTCAAAATAAGCATCTACACAGCACTTATTTCGAAATAGCAATTTTGAAATTGGCACTATTCCTCGTGGAATGAGGTTTACCAATTTTGAAATAAGCCCACTGCTATTACGAATTAATTTTGAAATACTGGAATGGGTGTGAAGATGCTAGGAAAGTTATTTTGAAATAACTTTGCTGTGTAGATGTACCCGAAGAGATTTATAAGTACAGAATAAGATAAAAATACAGATAGAGAGACAAAAAGAGAGACTGTTTATTTCTTCAAATGTTGTGAGCAATAAAATACAAATATATTTAAAGAGAATAGCAGGTCCTTGCTGTTATAAAAAAGGTATTGGAGCCTTGCTTTCCCCCTACACACTTCTTTACGTATTCTGCCTTCTGATACCTTCACCCTCTGATTCATTGTGAACCCATGTAAACTATCTCTACCTTGGGAGTGGCAATGGTGCATTGACACTGGTTCATTGTGTAATGGTACAGTGATAAATGTTATGAAAGAAAAATGGAAATCTATAAAAACACATAGAGAGAAGAGAGACCATGATTTGATTTCCAAAATGTTTATGAGTAATGAAACGCACTCTGTGAAAAATAAAACACACACAATATGAGTCAATAAACTAGATAACTTCATGGAGATTAGGTCCGTTAAAGGCTATTAACCAGGATGGGCAGGGATGGTGTTCCTAGTCACTGTTTGTCAGAACATGAGACAAGGTCATAGAAAATAGGTCATTTGATTGTCTCTTGTTCTCTTCTTTCTGTATGAAGCAGCTGGCTTTGGTCACTGTCAGAAGACAGGATACTGGGCAAGATGGATGTTTGGTCTCAGGTGATATGGCTGGTTTTTACGTTCTAAATCAGAGAGATTGCTCTTTCTTAGCCACGTTTTGTTCAAGCCCATCTACGTTCCTGCACTTTCTCCCTGGATTGAACAAACAATCATATTCTTTCAGACTATTGCATTTCAATGGTGCTGCCTTTTCCCTTCTCACTCATCATCTATTGCCAGCTGCACCCGCACCTTAGCCCTGCCTTCAGATGTTCTGCGATAAGATTATAGTGCTTCCACTGGATTTCCCTCTCTCTTCTACTACAGGGAGAACCTCTCTAGTCCGGCATCTTTGGGGCTTGACTGGCTCCAAACCAGAGAATTTTCCAGACCACAGGAGATCAGTATTGTCTGGTAGCATTACCAACAGTGCCACTGCTTACTGGGCTCTTAGAGGACATTGGGTTGGCTGGGGCTGGAAGGCTCAGGATTGGAATAGTCACAGACGGGGGATCGGGGGCTGGAGTGGCATCCCCAGCCAACTCCTTTTGCCTGTCTGGTGATTCTGTCTCTTTTCTGCATGGTTTATGAGAAGCAATCCCATTTCAGGCACATCCCATTTTCCTGGCACAACCACACCCATACCTCCCTTTAAGATATGATAGGAGGAAGCTGCACAACGAATTTGGTGGTCCTAGCACTTACAGTTTAGGAGGAGTTTTTGAACAGACAGACAGTCACAGACGAACGCTCTAAAATATATAACAGGTCTGTTGGGGATTTTTTTTGTTAGTGTGTCTAATAGTGGTGCAGAATGACACATGAGCTCCATAATATAACCAAATTCATTCTGCACATGGATGGAAATAAATTAAAGGGAACATTAGTGGAAGGGAACACATGATGCATGTGTGGTGTGACAGGTGGAGGTGGATAGATGTCTTGTAACGGTTTGTTTTGAGACCGTGCAGAGGGGACGTGGATATTGGCTCATATCAGATGTGGAGAAAACAATTGTTGCCTTTGCCCCACATGGAGCCTGTCACAAAATGCCTTGTAGTCAAGGACTGAGACTTCCCCTTAACCCCAAAGCACTTGCTGTCTGGCTCATGTTTATAAGATGCAAAATGCTGGACCATATAAGCAATTGTGAAATGAAGAATGCTTTGGCTCTGATTTTGTATCTGCTAACAGGGTGACAACTTATGCAGTAGGTGGCAGGTTGGTGATGGGAAGTTGACTTGTGGGGAGGTATTGATCTAAACCTGTACACAAATCAGTCTAACAGATGCCGTTCTCTCTTTCATTATATTGCAACCCCATACAGTGTTGCTTAGTGTTGATGAATTGCATAGTAAATTGCTTCACTCACTTTGGTTTAATATCAAATATATTCAAAGGACCAAATAACGGATGCCAGTCAAGTATATTGCCACAAACCACTATTATTATGGTACAGAACAAAGGGACTGGGAGACAGGAGATGGATCACTCGATGATCGCTTGTTCCATTCATTGCACATGAAACACCTGCCATTGGCCACTGTTGGAAGACCAGAAACTAGGCTGGATGGACCTTTGATCTGAGTCGGTCTGTTCTAAATGTGAGAGTCTTGCTTTGCCTTGGGCATGCTTAGCTATAACCCAACCTGTCTGTGCTAAGTTCCCCTGGGGAGTGACCTGGAAATGGGATTGGACTGAGCCCTCTGACCCACCTGTCTTGCTCCCTGTAGCAAACTGTAGACCCACTTGAGATCTGACATCTCCTCGAACATTCCCACTGGCATAGACACGTTGACCAGCCACTGCATGCCCCAAGAACAGGATGCTACCGTGAAAAGAAACATCAGCTCTCAGCTAGATCCTCCGATCTGTACTGCCCCGCCCTGGTTGAAACACCAATCAGTATGAATGTGTAACCGGTTTGCCTCTCCTGAAATGTGGAGAGTGATATGCACACTTGTCCAAGACCTAGACACTTGTTCAAGGTTGGTTTTTTTTAAAACAAAAAATAAGAGCGTTGCAATGATTATAATACAGAGCAAAGAGATCAAAGCCAATTACCAGCAATTAAGCAAACAAACCAAAAAAGAAGCACAACATAATGGCGAGACTGAGCAGGAAGGAATGTTTTCTCACCCGGATGGATGACATGAAACACCTGCCATTGGCCACTGTTGGAAGACCAGAAACTAGGCTGGATGAACCTTTGATCTGAGTTGTGTGTTCTAAATCCGAGAGTCTTGCTTTTCCTTAGGCATGCTTAGCTATAACCCAACATGTCTGTGCTAAGTTCCCGCAGGGAGCTACCTGAAACTGGGGTTGCACTGAGCCCCCTGACCCACCCGTCTTGCTCCCTGTAGCAAGCTGTAGACCCACTCAAGATATGACATGTCCTCGAACATTCCCACCGGCATAAACACGCTGACCAGCCACTGCATGCACCGAGAATAGGAAGCTACCGTGAAAAGAAACATCAGCTCCCAGCTAGATCCTCAGATCTCTACTGCCATGCCCTGGTTGAAACACCAATCAGTATGAATGCATAACCCGGTTCGCCTCTCCTACGATACGGAGAGTGATATGCACACTTGTCCAAGGCCTAGACACTTGTTCAAGTTTTTTTTTACAAAAAATAAGAGAGTTGAAATGATTATAACAGAGAGCAAAGAGAGCAAAGCTGATTACCAGCAACTAAACAAACAAACAAAAAAAGAAGCACAACATATTGGCAAGACTAAGTAGAAACGAGCAGTTTCTCACCCTGACTGATGATACCAGCCGTCTGGCAGATTATCAAGGCAATAGCCACATTTGCTTTACAGCTTTCATTTCTCGGGTTCAAATACAGGGGCTAGAAATTACTTTAGCCTGGGTCCAGCACGTCCCCCAGTTCAGTCTTTGTTCCTTAGATCTTACAGGAAGCCTCGTGTGTGGGGAGTGGAGAGGAACAGGAGAGATCACTCCCTGCCTTATATAGCTGTAGCATAGGTGGGGGTGGGAACCTTTCATTTCAAATTTGTATTTTCAGAACTGTTTATGGAAAAACACAGACTTCCCAAAATGGAGTCCAGAGTCATGCAGTCTGGTAACCTGTAGAGTCCATAGCAACCTGGGGCATTCTCAGGAAGGCTCAGCAGGCAGGAAATAAGCTTCTGATTATCCCCAATGGCTCGTTACTCTGAATAAGCCCTTCCCAAACTCTTGTGTTGACGGAAAGCACCTTCCCTTGTGGGAGTTACTCAGGTGCAACTGCATTGGAAATACAAATACAGAGTCAATATTCGGAACTTCAGATAAAAATGATACATACAAATAGGATAATCATGTTCAGTACATCAAAATGTCTCCAGTGACACCACAGATGACCCATTGTGCACAAAATGTGTGGTAATTATGTCATAATCATATCATCATAACCAGGGCTCGCCAAGCAGTGGCGAGCCCCGCTTGCCTGCCGAGCGGAACCGCATGCTGCGCATGCACAGACCACGCTGCATATGCACTGACCTCGCTGAGTGGCTGCGCCAGGCTAAAATCTACTCGCCATGGGCGAGTAAATTGCCTTAATTGTCGAGCCCTGATCATAACATCACAATAAACAATATGGGGTCTGGAGTCACGCCATCTACTTGTATTTTCTTTCCCTGATGGTAAAAGCAAGCCTATTGTTTCTGACATGGAGGATGTCTATGCAGATATTTTTCTTTTCTATATCAGATTGTTTTATTTTAGCTGAGCTGCTTGATCTACACAACAGGGCTTAATTTGAAATAAGCTAGGGTATGTCTACACTAGCCCCCTAGTTCGAACTAGGGAGGCTAATGTAGGCATTCGAAGTTGCAAATGAAGCCCGGGATTTACACTGTTACACAAGGTGTAACAGGTAACTCGAACTAAGGACTTAGTTTGAGTTAACGTTTGACTGCCGCGTGAAGCGGCGGGCAGTTAGTTCGGACTAAGGGGATTTAAAAATGGCGCCCAGACGGGAAGATGCAAATAAAGCCCGGGATATTTAAATCCTGGGCTTCATTTGCAACTTCGAATGCCTACATTAGCCTCCCTAGTTCGAACTACACAAATTGAGCTACACCAGTTGCATAGTTTATTTTAAAAAAGCAACTAAAATGATTCAGGGGCTGGAGCATATGACCTACGAGGAGAGGCTGAGGGATTTGGGTTTGTTTAGTCTGCAGAAGAGAAGAGTGAGGGGGGATTTGATAGCAGCCTTCAACTTCCTGAAGGGAGGTTCCACAGAGGCTGGAGAGAGGCTGTTCTCAGTGGTGGCAGATGGCAGAACGAGGAGTAATGGTCTCAAGTTGCAGTGGGAGAGGTCTAGGTTCGATATTAGGAAAAACTATTTCCCTGGGGGTATGTCTACACTACAGCGTTATTTTGAAATAACTTATTTTGAAATAGTTAATTCGAAATATCTTATTTCGAAATAATGCGTCTACACACAAAATGCATTTCAAAATAGCGTTTTGCTATTTCGAAATAGCGTGTCCACACTGAGTGGATGCTGAACCGCATTTAAGGCCAGCTGGAACCAGGTCCGGCAGAGCATCAGATAAGGAGTTACTTTGTGTGGCTGCTGCCTGAGGCTATCTGTGGTCTGTGCTTAAAGGGATCCCCCCGGCCAGCAGGTTCTCAGCTTCCCCTACTTGCTTGCCTACCTCGATGAGGGACAGCAAAGCATTTTGTCTCTGCGTGCTCTGGTTGCCCTCACTCAGGATACCACAGCAGTCTGCAACATGGAGCTGGAGCCACCCCTGGACACTCTGGTGCTTCTCTTGGATGCATTGCTGTGAGCCTCCCTGAGATTTCTGCAGGCTGCCATCCGGGAGGACCCTCGGGAGGCTGTCAGTATCCAGGAGGCCCTGCGGGAGAGCTTCCCTGGTCTGCCCCACTGGGGGCTTGTGCCTCATTCCTCCCACATGTCCTTCCACTTACCCCTCCCTAACCCCCTTTCCTGATGTCAGATAAAAGACATGTATTTTCATGAACACAAACTCTCTTTATTAAACAAAACTGTGGGGGGGGGGAATGAAACTTTGTTGAGACAGAGGAAAGGAGGCAGGAGAGGGGAGAAGAGAGAGTGGGAGAGGGGAGGGGGAAACCTGGAAGGAGGGAGCTAGAGGAGGGAAGCAAGGGGAAGAAGGGGGAGGGGAAGCTCAGGGCTCAGGGTTGGGGGTCTCGCCAGGCCAAATTGATTTTCATGCAAACATGCTGCTGGGTTCGCATGTGGCCTTTGGTGGCCAGGCTGGCAGCTATCCTGCCATAGATGGCCGCATTCCTCCATCTAGTGAATCCCCCCCAAACCAGAACAAGGTCCATGATCTCCACCCTGAACCAGGAAGGCGCCCGCCTTCTCCGGCCCCTGGCAGGCTCCTGGGAGCTGGCAGACTGCTCCTGGGGAGTGGTGGAGGACTGGCTGCCAGTGGCTTGCTGGCTCATGTTTTGGAGCCACTGGGTCAGGGGCAGTGACTCCTGGCTCTGGGCTGGCAGGCTTGGAGCTGGCACAGGCACTGCGGCCAGAGTCCACCCCTTTAAGGGCTCCGGGGAGAGGGGAGGGAGAGGACTGTTCTTGGTTGAGGCTGGAGTGGCCACCAGGGCACCCTGGGAAGGCTGGAGGCCCCTTATTTCGATATAAGTGTCTACACAGCACTTATTTCGAAATAGCTATTTCGAATTTGGCGTTATTCCTCATGGAATGAGGTTTACCGAATTTGAATTAAATACTCTACTATTTCGAATTAATTTTGAAATAGCGGTTTGGCTGTGCAGACGCTAGTAAAGTTATTTCGAAATAAATTTGATCTGTAGGCATACCCTAGGAGTGTGGGGAAGCATTGGGATGGGATAGCTAGGGAGGGGCTGGAATCTCCATCCCTAGAGGTTTTTCAGTCTCAGCTTTACAAAGCCCTGGCTGGGATGATTGAGTTGGGGTTGGTCCTGCTGTGGGCAGGGGCTGGACTTGATGACCTGCCGAAGTCTCTTCGGGTATGTCTACACTAGCCCCCTAGTTCGAACTAGGCAGGCTAATGTAGGCATTCGAAGTTGCAAATGAAGCCCTGGATTTAAATATCCCGGGCTTCATTTGCATGTTGCCAGGCGGGCGCCATTTTTAAATCCCCTTAGTTCGAACTGACTGCCCGAGGCTACACGCGGCAGTCAGAAGTTAAACCGAATTAAGTCCTTAGTTCGGATTAACTGTTACTCCTCCTGCAATGTGGTGTAACAGTTAATCCGAACTAAGGAGTTAGTTCGGATTAACTTCTGACTGCCACGTGTAGCCACGGGCAGTCAGTTAGAACTAAGGGGATTTAAAAATGGTGCCCGCCTGGCAACGTGCAAATGAAGCCCGGGATATTTAAATCCCGGGCTTCATTTGCAACTTCAAATGCCTACATTAGCCTCCCTAGTTCGAACTGGGGGGCTAGTGTAGACAAGCCCTTCCAGACCTAGGATTCCATGATTTCAAAATAGCTTATTTTGAAATTGGGAGCATCTATGCAGCGCTTATTTCAAAATAGAGCAGTCTTCCTCTAACTTCCCTTACTCTCCATACAGTGTGGGTTAAAGGAGTTGGAGTAAGAAGTCCTCCAGCTTGACAATATTTCAACATTATTTTGAAATAACCCTGGTTATTTCGAAATAGTGTTGCTATGTAGACGTATGCATACTGATCATACACCTGCTCTAACCTCAATATAATGTTCTCTCCAGATGTTCTAAGGTAAGATTGTAGTGTTTCCATTACATGTTCAAATCTCTTCTACCACTGGGGGGCTTCAATTATCTCATTAAACTGATTTTTTTCCTATTTTGGTATTGGATCCCACAGGGCTTCACTGGATATTTTGTTATTATTCCTTTTCACAGAAATTAAGGTCTCTCCTGTTTTTTAATCTTCCTATGGGATGATGTAATCTCATCTGATATTTCTGTGGCTGGGAATTTCAAGGTATTTCATGGACGAAATATTAATATTTGTTTTCATTAAAGAAAAACAATGGACAAGTGCAGTCTTATTACTAACCACAAAGAGGAAGTTGTGGAAATTAATGAATTCCAAAGGAAAAATAACAGAGATGGTAGAACTCTTTACCCACAAAATAAAGGTTATAAAAAAGGGAATGTCTGATGTGAAAGGAAATTAATGCCTACACAACTTCTGATCTCAGCAGAAGCCTCTGATCATCTGATAAATTCGGGTATGTCTACACTACAAAGTTAATTTGAAATAACAGCAGTTATTTCGAATTAACTTTAATAGCATCTACACAGGCAAACCGCTATTTCGAAATAAATTCGAAATAGTGGAGCCCTTATTTCGAATTTGGTAAACCTCATTCTACAAGGAGTAACACCAAATTGGAAATAGCTATTTCAAGTTAAGTGTTGTGTAGACACTTAATTCGAAATAGGGGGCCTCCAGCCCTTTCCGGGGAGCCCTGGTGGCCACTCTGGGCACAACCAGTAAAACTTACTCTCCTCTCCCTCAGCCCCGGAGACATTAAAGGGGTAGACCCTGGCCACAGTGTCTGTGCCAGCTCCAAGCCTGCCAGCCCAGAGCCAGCAGTGGCCACCGAGGCCCCTGACCCAGTGGCCCCAGAACAGGAGCCAGCAAGCCACTGGTAGCCAGACCTCCACCGCTCCCCAGAAGCAGTCTGCCAGCTCCCAGGAGCCTGAGAGGGGCCAGAGAAGGCGTGCGCCTCCCTGGTCCAGGGTGGAGATCATGGACCTTATTCAGGTTTTGGGGGGGATGCCCCCAACGTCCACGATCTCCGCACTAGATGGAGGAATGCGGCCGTCTATGGCAGGATAGCTGCCAGCCTGGCCACCAAAGGCCACATACGAACCCAGGAGCAGGTTTGCATGAAAGTCAAGTTGGTCTGGCGAGACCCCCCAACCCTGAGCTTTCCTTCCCACTTCTTCCCCTTGCTTCTCCCTTCCAGCTCCCTCCTCCCAGGTTTCCCCCTCTCCTCTCCCACCCTCTCTTCCCCCTCCCACCTCCTTTCCCCAGTCTCCCCAGAGGTTTTCCCCCGCCCCAGTTTTGTTCAATAAACCCAGTTTCTAGTTTTGAACATACGTGTCTTTTATTTGACATCAGGAAGGGGGGCTAGGGAGGGGTAAGCGGAAGGACATGCGGAAGGAATGGGGCACGAGCCCCCGGTGGGGAGGACCGGGGAGGCTAATGTAGGCATTCGAAGTTGCAAATCAAGGTTGGGATTTAAATATCCCGCGCTTGATTTGCATCTTCCCGGCCGGTCGCCAATTTTTGAAATTTACGAGTCCAGACTAACTGCCCGCGTCTACACGCAGCAGGGACCCGGTAGTTCGAAATAAAGCCCTAGTTCGAATTACCTGTTATTCCTCCTGGAATGAGGTTTAACAGGTAGTTCGAACTAGGGCTTTATTTGTGTAGGCACGGACGGTTAGTCCTTAGTTCGAGTTACCTGTTACACCTTGTGTAAGAGTGTAAATCCTGGGCTTCATTCTCACGTTCGAATGCCTACATTAGCCTCCCTAGTTCGAACTAAGGGGCTAGTGTAGACACACCCTGAGAGACTTACCCTTAACTACAAAGGAGTTTGTATATTGCTCATGACATTGGACCCTCTAAGCCATCAAATTTGAAATGCAGCTTCTTCATAGAATCCTATGAATCATCGAATCCTTAGGCTGGAAGAGACCTCAGGAGGTCACCAAGTCCAGCCCCCTGCCCAAAGCAGGACCAGTCCCAACTCAATCATCCCAGACAGGGCTTTCTCAAGCTGGGACATTAAAACCTCTAGGGATAGAGAGTCCACCATCTCCCTAGGTAACCCATCCCAGTGCTCCCCCACACTCTTAGGGTATGTCTACACAGCAAAGTTATTTCGAAATAACAGACATTATTTTGAAATAACTTTCATAGCATCTACACAAGCCAACTGCTATTTCGAAATTAATTCGAAATAGCAGAGGGCTTATTTCGAAATTGGTAAACCTCATTCCACGAGAAATAACACCGATTTCGAAATTGCTATTTTGAAATAAGCGCTTTGTAGACGCTTATTTCAAAATAAGGGGCCTCCAGTCCTTCCCAGGGTGCCCTGCTGGCCACCCTGGCGACAAGATAACTTCTGACCTGATGCCCTGCCAGAACCAATTCTGGCTGGCCTTAAATACGATTCCGTGTCCAATTAGTGTGGACGCACTATTTCAAAATAGCAAAAAGCTATTTCGAAATGCATTTTGTTTGTAGACGCGTTATTTCGAAATAACTATTTCGAAATTAGATATTTTGGAATAACGCTGTAGTGTAGACATACCCCTAGTTAAATAGTTTTTCCTAATATCCAACCTAGACCTCCCCCGCTGCAACTTGAGACTACTGCTCCTCGTTCTGCCATCTGCCACCACTGAGAACAGTCTTTCTCCATCCTCTTTGGAACCTCCCTCCATGGGGTTGAAGGCTGCTCTCAAATCCCCCCTCACTCTTCTCTTCTGCAGACTGAACAAGCCCAAATCCCCAAGTCTCTCCTCATAGATCATGTGCTCCAGCCCCCAGATCATTTTGTTGCCCTCCACTAAATCCTCTGCAACTGTCACTCCAGGTGAGAATCTGCTCGTTCCTCCTGACTCTGCCCCGTGTGTTCTGCAGAGTTTGTGTTTGGTTAGTTGCTGATAATCTGCTTTGTTGTCCTTGATACTCACGTCAATCGACTGTTTTGCAGTTCATCAACTTGTGTGTAGTTTTACCAAACCAGTGAGCCTTTAAGTGAAACATATGGGGGGAAATTCTCACCTCAGTTAGCACATGTGGGCATTTTCCTCTCCCTGAAAACCACTGCAATCTACTGTTTGTGGTTAATGAACTTGTCTGTAGTTTTACTTACACCAGTGGGCCATTAAGTGACGTGTCTGGGAGACGAGGGTCTCGTGTTGCCTAACTCAAGTGTGTATATGCCTCTGCACATTGAGAGGGGTCCAGACTGGCCGGTACTACTTGGCTAGGTGCAGTGCTGGTGTTGCACACTGGGCTGAGGTTGGTTACCTTGACTGTAGCTTCCCTCATGCAGTGGTCAGTCAGGGAGCCCTGCACGTCCCTGGAGATGGGCGTGTCTCTATTGTCTGAACGTTGGAGGAAGAGCAGGAGTTGGGTGTTGTCTGCAGCTGGCCACAGCAGCACAGTGCAAGCGGGATCCCAGGCTGGTGGCTCAGAGGCTCAGTGGATCCCCAGCTCCAGGTAGAACCTTGGGGGCCAACCCAGCCCAGATGAGCTGGAGGAAAACCGGCCTAGGAAAGAGGACAGGCACCTGTCAACTGATTCATCCCCTGTCGCTCTTTCCCTTCCTCTTGTGCCAAATTGTTACTGGGTTGTTACAGACATTGTGACTGACATTGGTCATGTGATCTCTTGGCTATATTTTAAAATGAACCGACTGAGCGCAGTGATTTCCTTTAGAATTCATCATCCTCCATGTCACACTGTCTGGGTTGCAACATAACGAAAGGGATCCTGGTATTTGTTGGGCTGCTTTGTGCTCACGGACAGACCCGTACTGCCCCACCAGTCAACTTCCCATCCGCAGCCAGCCCCCTGCTGTGCACGTTATTATGCTGCTGTTAGGCAGTGAAGGCCAAACCGTACTGCACCGCCCAACATCTTGCCTCTGATATTCACGAGTCCTTGGTAGCTCAGGGAAAGAGGCTCAGTCACTGAGGGCAGGTTTTGGGGTCAGGTCCTTTGCAGGGGAAGACAGCGGTTACGTTCTCCACATCTGAAATGTGCTAGGATCTGTGTCTCCCCTCCCGCACACAAAATACACAAGCATGTTTCAGACTCAGCCCTGATCTTCTCAACAATGTTTTCAAATCCACAAGCAATATAAACTTCACTATGTGCTGTAATCTCAAGGTACCGTGCAGCTGTGGACAACCGGTAGGAACGCTCACCCCAACATATTACGTAGATTTTAAAACTTTGCCATGGGGGTAATTACTTCATTCAGGACACGTCGGGCATTTTGGGACTCATTATTCAAAGAAGTATACGGATCTTTGAGGGAGACACACAATGAGGAATTGCATAGACCACTTAAGCAACTACTATAGAACGCTTTGGAAGAATCAAATTATAAAGGACATATGGGCCTTTCAGGAAGTTACAAGAGCACCACAATATGCGTTGGGAGGTGAGTATGAAAGACAGTGTGTGTCTGTGTGCATGTGGAGCGTGTATGGGTACGTCTAGACTACAGGCTTTTGTCGACAGAAGTTTTGTCGACAGATACTGCCGACAAAGCTTCTGTGGACAAAGAGCGTCTAGACTACATCCAGTTCTGTCGACAAAGCAAACCGCTTTGTCGACATGACAGTGTAGACAAAAAGGAGAGTGTAGATGCAATAACGCCTTCTGTCGACAGAACTCTGTCAACAAAAGGCGTTATTCCTCATAGAATGAGGTTTACAGCTGTCGACAAAACTGTTGAGTTCTGTCAACGTTATGTCAACAGAACTCAGCAGCAGTGTAGACGCAGGTATAGTTTTGTCGACAAAAGTCCACTTTTGTTGACAAAACCCTGTAGTCTAGGCACACCCTATCTGTCGACAAAACTTCTGTCGACAAAAGGCTGTAGTCTAGATGTACCCTATGATCCGTACAGGGACTCATGTGCCCAGATTCTGCAAGGAGCTTAACAGCTTCTGAGTGATCCTGGATCTCTTCCCCACCCACTGAATCCTATGTCATTCCCATCCCATTGACTGAGCTCTTCTCTTGTCAGGTACAGCTTGGAAATTTGGGGAAATATTTTGCTGCCATAATGAGTGAATGTAGAACACATCTGCAGAAGGGAAAGAAATGAAATTCTGTGGAGGGTTAGGAGTCTAAGTGTCCCTCCAAGTAGCATTTCCTGCCTGTCCGTACACTTGTCAGAGGCAAGGCACCTCCGTCTCCTCCGATACTGACAGCCTTAGGTCTAGGTTGGATATTAGGAAAAACTATTTCCCTAGGAGGGTGGGATAGCACTGGGATGGGTTCCCTGGGGTGAAATCTCCATCCTTAGAGGTTTTTATTTCCCTGCTTCACAAAGCCCTGGCTGGGATGATTGAGTTAGAGTTACTCTAGAGGGCTGGAGTCAATGCCTTCCGGCCCTAGGATTCTAGGATTGTTGTGTTTCAGTGCCATGGAGAAGAAGCTTTAGGCAGTTTTGAAATCCACCGCTGTGTGTCTTGTCTTTCATCTGCAGGAGTAAAAGCCCCCAATTCAATGTCAGGGTTTCAGAAGCTCACAGTGCCAAGGTAGCCCCATGTCAAAATGCACCTCACAGTGTTGGATTCATGGATTTCACTCTGTTTAGCTTATCAAAGGGAAAGGGAAGGGCTGGACTGAATACAATATATGAGAACATGCATGGGGATATACACGCACATGCACGGTGCGTCTGTCTCACTGTGTCTTCTGTCTGCGAGTCTGTTTGTTCAGGAACTCCGAAATGGTAAGAGCTAGGCCCACTACATTGCCAGACAGCTTCCTCTTACCCGAACTGAAAGCAAGGGCAGGGTGTGGTTGTGCCTGGGCAATGGGAAGTGCTGGGAATGGGGCTGGTTTCCATAATTCGCAAAGGGAGGGGCAGAGAGAGGAGCTGCGATACTGAGCATGGCCACTAGGGGCAGCGAGCCGGCAGGGACTGGAGAGCGAGCATTGGGTACAGCTGCATCAGCATGAGATGGGACAGGTGGGGGCGGGATTATGCAACAGAGTCGCTCAGTGGCCCTGGGGAGAATCCCTGGTCCCCACATCCCCAGGACTCCCCGCTTCTGACCCTCCCCACACTCAGCAACTCAAACCCAGGCTTCCAGCCCCTTCTGAGACCCCCCAGGGAAGGGCTGGGGCAACACAGGCCAGCTCCTGCCTCCAGTGAGTTTGGCCGTGTCTGTGGGTCTGAGTCCCCAGCCACCGGATCCCCCCTGAACTCCAGCTCATGCGCTTGGGGAAATTGTCTGCAGGCCAGTCTTGGACTCCAGCTGGTTGGGGGAGAGGGCTGCGATCCCTGGGCCAGCCCTGCCTTCCAGCTGGTTCAGAGTGTGGCAGCGCTTTGGTTTCCAGCCCCGGTATTCCCCCAGGGGTCACCCCACCCCCAGTGGTCACTCTGCAGTATTGCTGAACCTCTTATCAGCCCCCTCTCTTTCAATATTATGGAAAACGAGTCCATCCCAACCTCAGACACCCCCCCATGCTTTATAAAATGGGTTTATGGACATAAATATACAAAACGAGAAGGGTAAATAATTTCATGTAACCTATCAAACTTCATGTCCTCATCAGCTGGGTCTCTGTCTCATTGGGCTGTGTGTATCATGGAGACATATGGAGTCGTAGAATCCTAGAATCCCAGGGCTGGCAGAGACTTCAGGAGTCATTGAGTCCAACCCCCTGCCCAAAGCAGGACCAACCCCAGCTCAACCATCCCTTTACACTGCTCTGATGAACGGCAGGGTATGCCGCCATCCGGTGGCAGGGATTTGGGTCACTTGCTTTCTCATCTCCATCATGGTACAAAATTTCCTTTTCCAACTCGTGTATTGTGGTCCCAAAGAAACTGACCATTTCTTTTGTGATTTTCTACCCCTCGTAGATCCATGCTCTGGTGAGACCCAGACTTTGCAACTAGTGACATTTTTGTTGGCTCGTATGTTGAATATTGTGGAATTTCTGCTGACCCTGACATCCTACATTGGTATCATCATCAACTTCCTGAGGATCCCTTCCAGCACCGGAAAGACAAAAGGCCTTTTCCGCCTGCTCCTCTCACCTCATTCTGGTTGCAGTTTACTATGTGAGCCAAATTACAGTCATTCTCATGATCCTGTACAAAATATTGTCTGTCTTGTTTGTTGTCCACATACTCTTGCTCAATCCTCTCAGCTACTGTCTCTCCTCTACCAAATTCTGCAAGGAGCTTAAGTTTTGTGGTCCTGGGTCTTCTCCCAGATGATCACTGCTATGCTTACCAGTTACCCATATAACGTCCCAATCTATTCCTATGAGATCATTATAGCATAAATATGACACATTCTGTGCAAGACGGCTCATGTCATGTGTCATTGTTGTGAAATGTTCTGATGTGCTGAACTACCCTATTTGCTTTTGTCCTTATTATTGTATCTCACATTATGAATATGGAGCATGCATCTTCATCCCCGACGTATTCACACAGAAGTACCCCTCTACGGAAGGTGCTTTCAGCCCAGACAAATTGTTGACGCACGAAATGAGACATTAGGGTAAACAACAGGCCTTAGGAGAAGCCCAGCTCCCACAGGGAGATCTTTCCTAAGAAAGCTCGAGGGAGCCTGAAATTAACTGTTTTTGTGACTCTAGAAGGGCAGGGGACCAGTCCACATGACTCTGGGCGCTGTCTCAGGAGGTGGTAATTGGTTCCTCAGCATAGGTGATATGTTTCCCAGAGCTATATAAGGCAGGGGGTGAAATCAGCCGTTTTCACTCCCCATACAAGGGGATGCCTGGTGACAGCTGAAGAAGACACACTGACCTGGGGAAATGCTGGACCCAGGCTGAAGGCGTCTTACCCGGCATCTGGAAACCCGAGCGCGCCAAGTTGCCAAGCCAGTGCAACGTCCCCTTGAGAATCTGCACGACGGTCGGAGTCATCACTCAGGGTGAGAATCTGCCCGATCCTACTAACTCTGAGCCGGGTGTGATGCTGAGTTTGGTTTATTTGCTGATAATTTGCTGTGACCTGTTTGCTGTCCCTGGCAGCCACTTACATCTCCTGTGTGTAGTTAATAAAGGTGTGTGTGGTTTTACCTAAAGCAGAAGTGTCTGAGGGGGAGAACTCACTTCAGTTAGCACACGTGTGTGTTTTCCGCTTCACATGCCGGAGGGAGGCGCGACCGGGAGAACAAATCTCCACCGGTTGGCGGTTTGACCAGACTAGGGTGCTGGGGCCATTCACAGGGCTGTTGCTGGTTACGTTGACTGCAGCTCACTTCATGCTGTGGCTGGTCAGGGAGCCCTGCACGTACCAACACATGGACGTGACTGTATTGGGTGGGTTCAGGAGGAAGTGCAGGAGTGAGGTGTTGTCTGCAGCTGGCCACAGCAGCACAATGCGAGCGGGATCTCAGGGTTTTGGCTCAGAGGCTCTTTGGATCCCCAGCTCCAGGTAGAACCTTGGGGGCCAACCCAGCCCAGATGAGCTGGAGGAAAACCGGCCTAGGAAAGAGCAATCGGCAGCTCTCAGATGTAGAACATGAGAACGGCCAGACTGGGCTGGTCCAAAGGTCCATCTTCCCCAGTGCCCTGTCTCCCAGCACTGAGGGGTTGAACAGAACAGGCACCTGTCAGCTGATTCATCCCCTGTCGCTCTTTCCCCTCCTCTTGTGCCATATTGTTACTGGGTTACAGGAAACGATGTGAGTGACATTGGTCATGTGATCTCTTGATTATATTTCACAATGGACCAACTGGGCACCGCAATTTCCTTTGCAATTCATCACCCTCCATGTCACACTGTCCAGGTTGCAATGTCTGGTGTTTGTTGGGCTGCTTTGTGCCCATCCACACATCCGTACTTCCCCACCAGTCAACTTCCCGTCCGCAGCCAGCCCCCTGCTGTGCATGTTATTAGTCTGCTAGTAGGTGATAATGGTTTTCGAGGCCAAATTGTTTAATGTGGTCGAGAGGCCAAACTGTACTGTACTGTCCTGCACAACATCTTGCATCTTTTAACCATGAGCCCTTTGTAGCTCAGGGAAAGACACTGAGTCACTGAGGACCGGCTTTTTGGGTGAGGTCCTTCACAGGGGGATGGCAGCAGTTACTTTCTCCGTGTGTCATCTGTGCTAGGATCTGTGTCTCCCCTCCCCACGCCCAGAATGCCCAGTAGCAGAGGACAGGCGTGTTTCACAAGACAGCAATCCACCTGCGCTTTTCCCATCCTACATACGCAGCCCAGTTCCTCTCAAAAAAATGTTCCTGGATTTTTCAATCCCATGTGCAGACTAAATTTTATTCCGTGCAGTAAGAACAAGGTCACGTACAAAACTGGTAGGAAAACCCACCCCAAGATAACATATAGATTGTAAAACTTTGCCACGGGGTAATTACTCCATCCAGGACATGTCAGACATTTTGGAACTCATTATTCAAAGAATTAAATGGAGGTATGAGAGAAACACAATATCGAGTGACATAGACCCGTTAAGAAACTATGGTTAAGAACACTTTGAAAGTCACGAGAACACCACGCGAATGTGCTGGGAAGTGAGTGTGAAAGAGACTCTATGTGAGTGTGCGCGCGTATGTGTGTGTGCGAGTGTGCACGCGCACGCAGGACAGGAGTGAGATCGGATAGTGCACGAGTGTGTTTTTGGGGGAGAGTGTGTTTGTGAGTCTGACACACAAAGTGTGTGTGCATGTGTGACACACCAAGTTTGTGTGTAGCCTAAAGGGCAAACAACCTCCCGCTGGTATAAAAGAGCCTCTTGCTCTATCAGCAAGAAGTTGAAATGTGGGTGCTTCTTAGGCTATCCAGTACCCAACTCTCTTTCACATCGTAAGACAGTTTGTGCCTAAATCCCTTAGGTTCTTTTACAACTCACAGCTGATCTCAACAAGGCGATTGGCTTTTTCTTCATGTGGCCTGCATATGGGGTGCCAGGCCTCGAGATCAGACTGACCGGGGACCTTGAGAAAAGAATCTTTGTAATCTTTCAAACCGGGAGCCTTTAATTTTTTTCCTTATTAAGGCAGCTGTGAGTTGTCCCTCTATAAACACACACACCTGATGCAATTCACCTTGGGTATCAGAGGTCAGGTAGCAGCCCACGGGGTGTGTTCAGGGTACGGCTTTTGTGTCCTTGTCTGTTTCTCTGCTGCTTCTTTCAAATGGTGGGTTTGTTGCTTTGAATCTGCTGCCACAGGACATACTGGCTATGTCTGGATACCAGTGCTTCGGGTTTGGGTTTTTTTATGGGGTTTATCTCTGCTCATCCTCAAAAGGGTAATTCCCTCACACACACACACACACACACACACAAACACACACACAGAGCTACACACACAGCCCTTGATTGAGCTCGGATGCTAAAACTAGCAGCGTAGCCTCGGCAGCACAGACTAACTGCCGGCAGTCATCTGAGGTCCCTGGTGTGGACACAGGTGTGTGTTGCCAGCCACTGGCTCTTCTCCTCTGTTCTCATTGATCATTCGATGCTGCTAACTTGATCAAAGCTGGGGCATGTTACTCCAGCTGGGAGTGACACCTCTCAGCCCTAGGGTGAACAAAACCACGTTTGAGCTTTAAATATCCCTGATTTCCAGTTTATTGACTTGTGTTATGTCCTCCACACTGGCTGAAATGACACTGACATGAAGAATGAAGATACTTAAAATCCCTGAGTGCTGAAGACACTTGGGTGGAGTATTTCTGTTATTCATGAAGATGCAATTCACTTGGTTCCCATTTATGGGCAGCTCGACCTTGCATTCAAAAGAGTCTTCTTCTGCTTATGGACTTCATTTTTCAAGTGGAGAGACAAAGTGCTACGAGGTTACAGACCCCAGGTATCTGGCCAGGTAGCCAACAGCACAACCTGTCTGTGCATGCTCCATGCATCTCTGATCTTTTTCTTTTTCCAGACACATATTATGGAAGGAAGAAACCGAACACCCATTGTGGAACTGATCCTCATAGGGTTTGGGAACAGCCCTGAACTGCAGCCCCTCCTCTTCCTGCTGTTTCTCGTGATCTACATTGCGGCTGTGGCTGGGAACCTCCTCATCATTGTGCTAGTGGTGGCTCATCGGCACCTTCACACCCCCATGTACTACTTCGTGGCCAACTTGTCCGCAGTGGAGATCTGCTACATCTCCACCACCCTGCCCAGGCTGATTGGCAGTCTCGCGACTGGGGACAGAACCATTTCTCTTCATAACTGCTTTGTGCAATTCGATTTCTATATTATCTTGTCCAATGCAGAATGTCTGCTGCTCACGGCTATGTGTATTGATCGGTATCTAGCGATCTGCCACCCCCTTAGATACCCTGCTCTGATGAACGGCCGGGTGTGTGGCCACATGGTAGCAGGGTGCTGGGTATTTGCCATTTCCTACACAACCATGCTACAAATTTTCATTATGAAATTAACATACTGTGGTTCCAAAGAATTTGACCATTTCTTTTGTGATTTTGGATCCAGTGGTGGGTTCTGTGGCGAGACCAAGACTCTGGATTGGCTGACATTGTTTATGTCTATCATAGTGACTCTTGGGGTCTTTCTGTTTACCCTGACAACGTACATTTGTATCATCGCCAACATCCTGAGAATCTCTTCGAGCACCGGGAGGCAAAAGGCCTTTTCCACCTGCTCCTCCCACCTCATTGTGGTTACAGTTTACTATGTGAGTGGATTGGCAATATTTGTGGTTTCACAGTTCCAGCCTCCCTCAATCCTGTACAAAATATTGTCTGCCTTGATCACAGTCCTGATACCTTTGATCAACCCTCTTATCTACTGCCTGAGAAACAAGGAGGTCCGTGAGTCCCTGAAAACAGCTGTTATGAAACTGGTTGATTTCAGACACAGGCAGGGAGTGTGAAAGGGCAAATGTTGGCATCCAGTAAAATAGAGATGAACTGATGTGTTCTCTTACACCTGGCCCATTGGACTCATTGAAAAGAATGAATTCATAAGATTCATAAAATCACAGAATCCCAGGGTTGGCAGAGTCCTCAGGAGTCATTGAGTCCAGCCCCCTGCCCAAAGCAGGACCAACCCCAACTCAATTATCCCAGCCAGGGCTTTGTCAAGCTGGGAGTTAAACACCTCTAGGGATGGACATTCCCTCCCCCTTCCTGGGGAACCCATCCCAGTGCTTCCCCACCCTCCTTGGGAAATTTGTGAGTTTTTCCTAATATCCATCCTAGACCTCCCCCACTGCGACTTGAGACCATGGCTCCTTTTTCTGCTATCTGTCACTACTGAGAACAGCCTCTCTCCAGCCTCTTTGGAGCCTCCCTTCAGGAAGTTGAAGGCTGCTCTCAAATCCCCCCTCACTCTTCTCTCCTGCAGACTAAACAAACACAAATCCCTCCACTTCTCCTTGTAGGTCATGTGCTCCAGCCCCTGAATCAGTTTGGTTGCTTTGTGTTGAGCCCTCTCCAATGCATCCACATACTTTCTGCAGAGGGGGTCCCAGAATTAGATGCAATACTCAAATGTGGCCTCACTGGTGCCACCACCAGGCCTTGTTTCTGATCTCAGCCTACATAGCCACCCATGGGCCTCCTTCCTCCCAGGCAGAAATGCAATCAGTGCATGAACACTGTTACCACCAAAAGTCAGGAAAAAGGAATGAAATCTCACTACACTAAGACTCCTGCTATGTTTGTTCATCCTCCGTATTTGTGGGCACAGAGGTGTGTAAATACAGGCCCATGGGCTGGATCTGGCTGGCCTCATCTTCTCCATTTATCAGTCTGGTGACAGGTCTCAGCCATCACAGCTCCCATTGGCCACGGCTCTTATTGGCCATATGACAAGGGTGTGATTGCCCATGCTTGGGCTGGGCTAGTAAAAGGAAGAAAGAGAAAAGGTGGCAACATGGTCTCCCAGGAACCTGTTTGCTGTGGCTAGGACCTGGGTGGCCACAGCTGGACAGGAGGCAGGGGACCCGGAGCAGAGGGAGCAAGAGTGTTTCTCCATGTTTGGCAGGAGGGGCTGGGAGATGGGGGCTGGGCTGTATCCATGAACCCCAGCTGCCCAGCTCTCACTCAGGTTACAAGGGGGAGCTATGTGTCTGGACCCTTAGTGGGGATGACTCTGCTATTAGTTTCTTCAGAGCCAAACCTGGGGGATCAACGGGAGCCCCACTGATCCAATGCCTGCCAGTGTCACACACAGAACTGGCAGCACCTGACAGAGTGAACACCCCCCTTTGAGACAGGAAGGCAGCAAACTCCAGGAGGATGCAAGTGTTAATATTTATGCTGATAGGGTATGTCTACACTACAAAGTTAATTCAAAATAACAGCAGTTATTTTGAATCAACTTTAATAGCGTCTACACAGGCAAACCGCTATTTCGAAATAAATTCAAAATAGTGGACACTTATTTTGAATTTGGTAAACCTCATTCTATGAGGAATAACACCAAATTCGAAATAGCTATTCGAAATAAGTGCTGTGTAGACAGTTATTTCGAATTAGGGAGCCTCCAGCCCTTCCCAGGGAGCCCTGGTGGCCACTCTGGGCACAACCAGGAAAACTCGTCTGCTCCCCCCGAGCCCTGGAGCCCTGAAAGCAGCAGACCCTGGCCACAGTGCCTGTGCCAGTTGCAAGCCTGCCTGCCCAGAGCCAGCAGACCGTGCACCTGGCACAGGATGAGCCCGCCACCCGCTGCCACCCAGCCCTCCGCCGTTCCCCAGGACCAGGCTGGTGGCTCCCAGGAGCCTGCCAGGGGCCGCAAAAGGTGGGCGCTCGCCTGGTCTAGAGCGGAGACTATGGGCCTCATTGAGGTTTGGGGGGAGGCCTCCAATGCCCACGATCTCCGCTCTAGGTGCAGGAATGCGGTCGTCTACAGCCGATTGGCTGCAAGCCTGGCCACCAGAGGCCACATGCGCGGCCAGGAGCAGGTGCGGAGTAAAATGAAGGAGCTGCGGCGGGCCTATGCCAGGGCCTCCCAACAAGGGGCTGACCCGGAGGCCTGCCCGCACTACGAGGCCCTGGACCACATCCTGGGGGGTCAGACGGTCCATGCCCCCCGACACAGGGGAAGAGGAGGAAGAGGAGGAGGACGGCAGCCAGGAGCCTACAGGGAGCGTGCCCTGCACCCAGGACCCCCGAGCCGAACCAGAGATCCCGTCAGCAGCCTCATCCGAGGCCGGGGAGGCTTCCACATGTGAGTGCCATCACGGTCCTCTTACGTGGGACCAGGCGCATGGGCCTTCCCAACCTCAGAGCAGTAGGCAACCTGTGCATCTGCCGTGCCATCCAGGACACGTGGCCCCAGCTGGGTGCCATGCAGGGGCCCTGGCATGTTCCCCACACACGTCTACGCGTGAAGGCACATGACAGGCTCCTGATCCCGGGGAGAGACACTGCACACTGCCCTCCCTCCAGATGCCCCCTCTACACAGCGGTAGGGCACATCTCCCCTCCCCCTCCCACACCACCCTATAGGCAGCACAGGGGCTGGGGTGCAGTCTTGGGCCAGCTCACACTCCCGGGGACAGCAGGACGTGATGGTGCGGAGACCTGCCATCCTCGCCTTGCAGAGGGGGGCTGGGTTTCATCCACTGTGTCCCCAGGGAGAACTGACCACTGCTCTTGTTTCACCGCAGCCGCAGCACCTGCGAGTGCAGGACGCACCACCCCGCCTGCAACATCCACCCGCACCCGGGCCAGCAGGCGCACCCGCAACCAGGAGGAGTTCCAGAGGCAGCCGCTGCGGTTGCAGGGACAGCAGGTCCACAGCCAGGAGCAGTGGGTGCAAGAGGACCTGCAGCTGCGGCAGGAGAGCTTGCAGGAGCTGCAGGAACAGGGCCGTGCCCTCCGCGAGCACCCGCAGGCCCTGGCGGACCGATTGCTGCCTCCTGCTGCTCCAGCCCCTGTGGCTGCCCCAGCTATTGCTCCTCGTCCCATGCCTTCTCCCCCTCCTGCATCTTCCACCCCCCCCGTCCATCCTGCCCTACCCTCCGCTCCCCCCTGGGAATGCCAAGGCCCCTGCACCTGCAGTGCTGCGAGATGGGAGGGCCAGAAAGACCCCCAACCCTGAGCTTCCCCTCCCCCTTCCTCCCCTTGCCTCCCCCTTCCAGCTCCCTCCTCCCAGTTTTCCCCCCTCCCCTTTCCCGCCTTCATTCTCCCCCTCCCCCCACCTCAGTTATGTTAAATAAAGAGAGTTTTTCATGGCAACACAGGTGTTTTTATTGTATATCAGGAAGGGGGTTAGGGAGGGGAAAGAGGAAGGAGGTGGGGGTGGAATGTAAGGCACAAGGCCCCAGTGGGGTACGCCAGGGGGACTTCAGTCCTCGTGCACCTGGAAGCTCTCCCGCAGGGCTTCCCGGATGCGGACAGCCCCCCGAAGGGCCACACAAAGCAGCCACACAAAGCAACTACTGACCTGATGCCCTGCTGGAACCAGTTTCAGCTGCCCTTAAATGCGATCCAGTGTCCAATCAGTGTGGACACGCTATTTTGAAATAGCAAAATGCTATTTCGAATTAGTTTTTGGGTCTAAGTTAATTCAAAATAGTGCTGTAGTGTAGACATACCCATACACAAGAGGAGGGAAGAGGTGGGGAATGTCCCAGCACAGAGAGGGAGGCGCATTTCCATTGGAAATCCAAATCCTCCCCAAATCCTCCCAAAAGCATGTTTCACTGACAGGACCAGAATACACACGATGGTACGCTTGAGATGGGAAGGGGGTAAGACGTATCACGTGGCACCCACTTCTTCAGATGAATGGAGTACAGGGTACAAATAAACAGCAGGGAATGAGAGGAGGGAAAGACAAGGAAAAAGTAGGGAAATATATTGTCAGTTAGAGCGTCCAGGCTAACTGATGCTAATAGAATGGGCTCTAATACCGAGTGCTTCGGGATTTATGTCAATAGCGACCCATCCTGGTTAGGCCTTTTCACACCTTGATTACAGCTGAATGAAACCAAGTTCTGCAGTTTCTCTCTGTAGCTGGTTTTTGAAATTGCTTTGTACAGTCACTGTAGATCCATTAGTGAGCAAATTAAAATATCACTCTACAGGTTTCGGAGTGTTCCCCTTTCAAATATCTGATTTGTGTCCATTAATCCTTTGTTGTAGAGATTGTCCGGTTTGGCCAATGTCCATGGGAGAGGGGCATTGCTGGCACTTGATGGCCTAGATCACATCTGGCGCATGTGCAATTGGATGAGCTTCTGATATGGTGGCTTTTGTGGTTAGGTCCTGGGACGATGTCACTTATATAAATGTGTGGACAGAGTTGGCACCAGAGCTGATTGTGGGGTTGGGTTCCTGGGTGAGTAGGATGGAGGAGTGCTGGATATTCACTGGAAGGAATGTTTTCACGGTTAGAGGTTTGTCTGTAGGCAAGGACAGGATACGGTATTGTCTTTAAGAGCAGGCTTGTGAGAGGGAGGAATTATTTTCCAGGACAGGATGTAGATCGTAAGTGATGGGCTGCAGGGGTTGAAGGTGGCGCTGTAGGTGATGGCCAGTGGTGTTCTTTTGTTTTCTTTGCAGGGCCTGTCTTGAAGAAGCTGATGCCTGGGTACATGTCTGGCTCTGTCAGTCTGTCTTTTCACTTGCCCTGGTGGGTAATTTACTTTTAAGAATGTCTGATGGAGATCCTGTGGGTGTTTATCTCCCTCTGTGGGATTGGAGCAAATCCGGTTGTGTCTTAGGGCCAGGCTGTAGAAAACCGGTTAGGAAATGAGTCATGGACGAAGCTAGCAGCATGCAGGTAAGTGTAACGGTTGGCAGGGTTATGGGATAAGATGGTGGAGATGTGGCTACTGGGTCGTCGTGAAACCTAAGCCAAAGCAAATTTTTGGATAAACTGGTTCCAGAATGGATACTGTCCAAACCCTCTTGCAATGATCTTTGGCGGGACGTGTGATGGACCCTCAGGCTTTATGAATGGGAATAGGAATAACCTTAAAATGATTTAGACAAAATACACCATGCAGCCCATCCAATTTTAATTGTCGAATCTGCAGAATCTGTAGTTCTTTTTCTGGGGTGTGTGGCATTACTGCATATTAAGTTAGAAATATGAAGTGTCAATCTCTGTCTTGTTGTAAATTTGCCAGTGAGCCATTCCTGGTGCCCTGGAAACCTAATGGCTCGGTGATCAATTCTACGACTGGGAAACAGCCTTGTTTGTCCTGTAAATCCAAACGGTGGTTGCTCTCATGAAGACAGGTGACCAGACCACCAGTTACTGAAATCCACTTGGACCTGGTGAATTTCCAAGGGAAAAGCGATGCCAAACAAAAGATTCCCACTCTGGCATCAAATCTATTTAATCAATGGGAGTCTATCAGCCCTGGAGCTTCAACTGGATTTGAAACTGCCTGGGGGGAGCAACCACTGTGCATCTCTCTTTTTCATTGCGAAAGAGAATAAACGGGTGGGCTTGGACTGCGTACATTTTTTACACGGAGAAAGGCGGATTTATTCAGGACTTTGATCCCTTTTGGGGGTTGGTTTCCTGGGTGTTGTGACTTTGAGGTGTATCCTCCCTGAGCTGGAGTGGTCTAGTATCTGCATTGCTCCACAGGGTGATGGTATCCCAACCCTGCACCTTGTGTAAGGGAGACAAGAAGATTGGGCCCTTCAGGACAGGACGATGGGGGGTGGGGAGAGCAGAAAACAGGCAGGAAGACAGCTCGGACAAGATGAGGACACTGGCCAACAATTCCAAAGGGACTTTTGTGACCTCTGCCCGACACGACCCCCTTCAGGTAGTTGAAAGCTGCTATCAAATCTCCTCTCGTTTTTCTCTTCTGCAGGTTGAATAAGCCCGTTTCCTTCAGCCTCTCCTTGTAGGTCAGGTACTCCAGCCCCCTCATCATTCCTGTTCCCCCTGCTGGGCATGGTTTAGTGTCAAGGAGAAGCAGCTTTCGGCAGTTTTGGAATCCACCCCAAGGTGTCTTGTCTTTCAACCGCAGGAGTAAAAGACCCCAATTCAGTGTTGGGGTTTCAGAAGGTCATAGGGCCAAAGTAGCCCCGTGCCCAAATGCACCTCAAAGTGTTGGATTCATGGATTTCAATCTATTTAGCTTATCAAAGGGAAAGGGAAGGGAATACAGTTTATAAAACATACAGGGGGAATACACACACACACACACACACACAAGGTCTCTGTCTGTGAGTCCTTTTGTTCAGGGACTCCAAAACGGTAACAGCTAGGCCCACTGCATTTGCCAGGCATTTTCCTTGTACCCGAATTGAAGGTAAAGGCAGGGTGTGGTTGTGCCTGGGCAATGGGAAGTGCTGGGAATGGGGCTGGTTTCCATAATTCGCAAAGGGAGGGGCAGAGAGAGGAGCTGCGATACTGAGCATGGCCACTAGGGGCAGCGAGCCGGCAGGGACTGGAGAGTGAGGATTGGGAACAGCTGCATCAGCAAGAGACTGGACAGGTGGGGGCGGGATTCTGCAACAGAGTCGCTCAGTGGCACAGGGGAAGGATCCCTGGTCCCCACATCCCCAGGACTCCCCACTTCTGATCCCCCCCCACAACTCAGGAACTCAAACCCAGGCTGCCAGCCCCTTCTGAGGCCTCCTCAAACTCCAACCCCCACTGCCCCATCTCTCCCACTCCCCCAACCAAGACTCCCCTTCCCCTTCTAGGAGGCCTCCCAACAGAGACCCAGGCATGGAGGCCACTGGGACAGCCCTTGGGGCCTGCCCCCCGTGGCAAGCCTCCAGACTGCAGGGGACACACTAGGCTGCAGGCCAGGGGGGTCACTTGAGCCTGGGGCCGGATCTCAGAGCCTCGCTCCCTTGGACAGGCTGAAAGCCATGGAGGCCTCACACACAGGCTGCTGGCTTAGGGGTGGGGGCTGCTAAAGGCCAGGGTTAAACCATGGAGATTTGCCCACCCCCACCTCCGCAGACAGATGCCAAGTGAGAACTGCAGCCCTGCCCCACAGGGCAAACCAGTGGCTGGAGAAAGGAGCTACCACAGCCTGCCACAGTTGCAGCCAGAGTTGGTCCTGGGAAACTCCCTCTCTACTGCATCCCCGTCCCACCCTGCCCTGACCACCTGAACCTCCTTTTACCCAGCCTGAGCCCCTCCCCCACACCAAACCCTGTACTCTGAGTCCTCCACCTCCTGCCCTCACTCCTTCACCTCAGCCCCATGTGTTCAGCCCTCCTGCCCCTGGGCATTGCAAAAGGAAGGGCAGGCGGTTGCGTGGGGGGCAGGCCTCTGAGCAGGGAGTGGTGGGTGCAGGAATTGGGGCAGGGCTCTGGGGGTTGGGGGACAGGACAGGGTGAGGAAGGGGGAGGAATCAGAGCAGGGATTGGGGTTTCTGGCAGGATGTGGGCGTGCAGACATTAGGACATGTGCCTAGGAGGTAGGAGGGGCTTTCTACAGGGCGTGTGGCATTCTGGAGTTAGGGATGGGGGTGAGAGCTCAGGGTAGGGGGATGGGTTTGGGTGGCTCAGGACAGGGTGTCGGGGTGCATTAAATCAAGGCAGGAGAGCTTAAGGCAGAGCATGGGGGGGTGCAGGACTCAGGGAAGAGGCTTGAGCATGGAGGGGCTCAGAGCAGGGGCTGGACTTCCAGGAGTGAGGGCAGGAGGTGGGGTCCCAGGGTAGGGGGTGGGGGATGCTGGCATTCAGGCAAGGAGTGGGGGTTCAGGGGAGGGGGTGGGAACTCCAAGGAGGCGGTGGAGGTCCATGAATCAAAGCAGGGGGCTGTGAGGTGTGGGGGTTCAGGTCAGGGTGTGGGGATGATGAACACCTGTACATGCTTGTGCTCCACACTCTGCATTTCCTCACCCTTGTGTCCCAGCCCGACACCAAAAGTGTGTCTAGACTACAGGGTGGTGGACTTTTGTTGACAAAACTATACCTGCATCTACACTGCTGCCAAGTTCTGTCGACATAACGTCGAGAGAACTCGGCAGTTTTGTCGATGGCGGTAAACCTCATTCTATGAGGAAGAATGCCTTTTGTCGCCTTTGCATCCGGGCGTTCCTCTGGGTGGCATCCACTGGCTCCATTCACAGCTATAAGGAGCACTGGGCACTGTCTGGAGTTCTCTGCTCGGTGTCCCCATCCGGTTCCCTCATTTTAACCTGTGACCCGCACCGCCTGACCCTTTAATCACTATTTCTCCCCCATGATTAGTTGGACATGGGTCCGGTAGTCCCTCCCACAAAGCTGGGAGAGGGGCTTTCGGAAGTGGGAGGGCTACACCCACCCACATTCCCATTTTTTCAAAATAGTGCCCCACTACACACGACATCAAAAGAGGCAATTCTGGGCCCCCCTACTGTGGATGCAGTGGAGAGGGCCCAGCGGAGGGCGACCAAAATGATTAGGGGTCTGGAGCACATGAGAGGCTGAGGGATTTGGGCTTGTCTAGTCTGCAGAAGAGAGGAGTGAGGGAGGATTTGAGAGCAGCCTTCAACTTCCTGAAGGGAGGTTCCAAGAGAGGCTGGAGAGAGGCTGTTCTCAGTGGTGACAGATGGCAGAACAAGGCGCAATGGTCTCAAGTTGTGGTGGGAGAGGTCCAGGTTGGATATTAGGAAAAGCTATTTCACTAGGAGAGTGATGAAACACTGGAATGGGTTACGGGGTAGTAGTGGAGACTCCATCCCTCGAAGTGTTTAAGTCTTGGCTTGACAAAGCCCTGGCTGGGATGGTTTAGTTGGAGCTGGACCTGCTCTGGGCAGGCAGCTGGACTCAATGGCTCCTGAGGACTCTGCCAGTCCTGGGATTCTAGGATTCTAGTTTTTCTGTGCCATGGAGAAGTAGCTTTAGACGGTTTTGGAATCCACCCCAAGGTGTCTTGTCTTTCAGCCGCAGGTGTAAAAGCCCCCAATGTAGCCTGGGGTTTTCAGAAGCTCACAGGACTGAGCTAAGCCCACATCAATTTCAGCACCTCAATGAGTTGTCATGATGATTGGTTCTGAGGGAACACGGATCCTTCAAACCATTGGCCCCATGTCCCATGCCCCTGCAGCTGTGGGCTCCTGACACTCAGACGGCCAGTCCCCCCGTGTGAGGGGCTGACCCATACAAGCCCAGCCAATCACCACTGGACTTCACAGACAAGAGCAGACAAGTAACTGGACTTCCCCAGTTAGCCATCAAACATCCCTAACTATTTTTATGAGATCATACTAGCACAAATATGAAGCATTTTATGCAAGACGGGATATTTAAGGTGTTATTAGAAATGTTACGAGGAGTTTTGTGGCACCTTATAGACAAACAGATTTATTTTGTCTATAAGCTTTCGTGGGCAAAGACCCACTTCATCAGATCCATGCTACCCCTCTGATATTAGAAATGTTATAATTTGCTGACTGTGATTAACCCAGTTTCTATTCAAGCCTTATTTCTGTCTCTCTCATTATGAGTAAGGAGCGTGTATCTTTATTCCCAATGTATTCACACAGCGGTACCCACTGGGGAAGGGGCTTTCTGTGCAGACAGATCACTGAGCCCTGTAATGAGACATTAGGGAGAACAACAGGCCTCAGGAGAAGCCCAACTCCCAGAGGGCGACCCTTCCTCGGAACGATCCAGAGAGACCACAATGAACCGTTGTGCACAAAGACAGGGGACCAGACCACACGGCTCTGGGCTCCCTCTTCCCATGTTGTTTTTCCACAGCCTGGTCTGAGGAGCAGTTTTGAAACAAAGGATCCCCCCCTTTGCCAGAGCTATATAAGGCAGGGGGTGGAATCAGCCGTTTTCACGCCCCACACAAGAGGATGCCGGGAAGGGGCTGAGGAAGACAGACTGACCTGGGGGAAGGGCTGGACCCAGGCGAAAGGCATCTTACCCGGTGACTGGAAACGCGAGCGCCCCAAATTGCAAAGCAAATGCAAGTTGTGCCTTGAGAACCTGCCAGACGGCCGGTCCCATCCCTCCGGGTGAGAATCTGTTCGTTCCTCCTGACTCTGCCCCGTGTGTTCTGCAGCGTTTGTGTTTGGTTAGTTGCTGATAATCTGCTTTGCTGCCCCTGATACCCACCTCTATCTACTGTTCGTAGTTCATCAACTTGTGTGTGGTGTTACCTAAACCAGTGAGCCTTTAAGTGAAACATGTGGGGGGAAAATTCTCCCCTTGGTTAGCACACATGGGCATTTTCCTCTTCACGTTGGGGGGTGTGAACAGGATAACAGATTCCTCCCTGTTGGTGGTTCGACCTGGCTCAGGTGGTGCAGCCCTGGGGTGGTACCCTGGGCTGCCGGTGGTTCCCTTGATGGTAGCTTCCCTCAGCAGTGTCCAGCCGCTTCATATCCCTGCAGATGGGCGTGTCCCTGTTGTGTGGGGGTGGGAGGAAGAGGAGGAATGGGACCTTGTCTGCAGCTGGCCACAGCAACACAGTGCGAGCAGGATCTCAGGCTGGTGACTGAGAGGCTCTTTGGATCCCTAGCTCCAGGTAGGACCTGTGCATGTTATTATGCTGTTAGTAGGGGATAATGGCCAAACCCTTCTGTACTGCAAAACATCTTGCCTTGGATATTCATGAGTCCTCTGTAGCTCAGGGAAAGATGCTCGGTCACTGAGGGCAGATTTTTGGGTCAGCTCCTTTACAAGGGAAGGCAACAGTTACCTTCTCTGCATCTGATCTGCGCTAGGATCTGTGTCTCCCCTCCCCAGTCTCAGAATGCCCAGTAGCAGAAGGCAGCTGTGTTTCACGAGACAGCGATACACCTCCGCCTTTCCCATCCTACATGCGCAGCCCTGCCCCTGTCACCGATGGCCCTTTGTTCTTCTAGTCCAAGTGCAGAATGAATTTCGTTCTGTGCAGTAATATCAAGGTAATGTATGTCTATGTACAACTGGGAGAAGCCGTCAACCCCTATTGCTATTGGGGTAATTGGTCCATCTAGTACATGTCAGGCATTGGCGAACTCATTATTCAACGAATTAAACAGATGTACGAGAGAGAAATAAAATGAGGAATTGCATAGACCAGTTGTATGAACACTTTGGAAGAATCAAATTACAAAGCTGTTATGGGCCTTTCAGGAAGTTACAAGAGAACCACAAGTATGTGTTGGGAGGTGAGTGTGAAAGACGTAGTGTGTGAGCGCGTGGAGAGTATATAAGTGTGTTTTTGTGAGACAGTGTCTTTTTGATTCCGACACACTGTTTTTCACTTTCTACACCTGTTGGTGCCTACATCCCTTTGGTGCCTTGAAATCTCAGAGCCGATGCAACAAGGAGGTTTAATTTTTCTCCAAGTGGCCAGTGTTCAGACTTCCAGATCTAGAGATTGGACTGACCTGGGAGCTTTGGCCAAAAATCTTTGAAATCTTTCAAACCGAGAGCATTGAACTGTTTTTTCCTCCTAGAAAGCAGCTCTCTGTTCTGCCTCTATAAACACTCATAAAGCGGTGCAATTGACCCTGGAGGATCTGAGATCAGGTAACAACCCATGGGGTATGTTCAGGGTACGTGTGTTGTGCCCTTGTCTGTTTCTCTGCTGCATCTTTCAAATGGTGGGTTTGTTTCTTTGAATCTGCTGCAACAGCAGATACTGCCTAGACCTGGATATCAAAGCTTGGGGGTTTGGGGTTTTCTCTCACGGGGTTTATCTCTGCTCAACCTCAAAAGGGTAATTTCCGCCCCCTCCCTTCCCCTCCCTGAGAGCTACACTCACTACCCTTGACTGAGCTCAGATGCTAAAACTAGCAGAGTAGCCTCAGCAGCACAGACTATCTGCCGGCAGCCATCTGAGGTCCCAGGTACGGACACAGGTGTGTGTCGCCAGCCACTGGCTCTGCTGCCCTGTTCTCATTGCTCATTTGATACTGCTAACTTGATCAAAGCTGGGGCATGTTACTCCAGCTGGGACTGACACCTCTTAGCTGCAGGGTGGACAAAGCCATGTTTGAGCTTTAAATATCCTCCATTTCCCCTCTATTGACTTGTGTTATGTGCTCGACATTGGCTAAAATGACAAGATGAGGATACTTCACACCCCTGAGTGTTGAAGGCTCCATGCATCTCTGATGCTTTTCTGTTTCTAGACACTTATTATGGAAGGAAGAAACCAAACGCCCATCGTGGAATTGATACTTATAGGTTTTGGGAATGACCCTGAACTGCAGCCCCTCCTCTTCCTGGTGTTCCTGGTGATTTACATTGCAGCTGCGGCTGGGAACCTCCTCATCATTGTGCTGGTGGTGGCTGATTGGCACCTTCACACCCCCATGTACTTCTTTGTGGCCAACTTGTCTGCTGTGGAAATCTGCTATGTCTCCACCACCCTACCCGGGTGGCTCACCAGTCTCCTGACCGGAGACAGAACCATTTCTCTGCAGAACTGCTTTGTGCAATTCGATTTCTATGGAATCTTCTCCAGTGCAGAAACTCTGCTGCTCACGGCCATGTGTTATGATCGGTATCTAGCCATTTGCCATCCCCTCCGTTACACTGCTCTGATGAACGGCAGAGTGTGTGGCCACATGGTGTCAGGGTGCTGGATATTCAGCATTTCCTACAGCATCATGGTACAAACTTTCATGTTGCAATTCACATACTGTGGCCCCAAAGAATTTGACCATTTCTTCTGTGATTTTGGATCCGATGGAAGGTTCTGTGGCAAAACAAAGACTCTGCTAATACTGACATTTATTCTCTCTGTCATAACAGATATTGGGGTCTTTCTGTTTACCCTGGCAACCTACATTTGTATCATCGCCAACATCCTGAGAATCCCTTCCAGCACCGGGAAGCAAAAGGCCTTTTCCACCTGCTCCTCCCACCTCATTGTGGTTGCAGTTTACTATGTGAGCCTATTCACAATCTACGTGCTTTCACTGTTCCGGCTCCCCACGCTCCTGTACAAAATATTTTCTGTCTTGAGCACAGTCCTGATGCCTTTGCTCAACCCTTTTATCTACTGCCTGAGAAACAAGGAGGTCCATCACTCCCTGAGAACAGCTTTTATGAAACTGGTTGCTTTGAGATATAGGCATGGAGTGTGAAAGGATAAATTTTGGCGCACAGTAAAATAGATGAACTGATATATTCTCTTACACCTGGCCCATTGGGCTAATTAAAAAGAGTGTTACCCCAAATGGACCTTACTTTGCCTTGTCTGTTGTTTGATTTCTTGCTTTCTCCCGTTCCTTCTCCTACTTTCTGAGCTTTTCTCTTTCATATCAGTCGTGAGTTTTAATGACACTCTCCATTTCACTGGTCCACACGGGGACACAAGTGCCCAGATTCTTCAGGGAGTTTAACAGCTTCTGAGTGATCTCTTTCCCACTTAGTGAATCCTACAACATGCACATCCCATTGACTAGGCTCTTCTGTTGTCAGGTACAGCTTGGAAATTCGGGGAAATATTTTGCTGCCATGGTGAGTAAATGTAGAACACATCTGCAGATGGAAAAGAAATGAAATTCTGTGGAGGGTTAGGAGTCTAAGTGTCCTTCCAAGTAGCATTTCCTGCCTGTCCATACACTTGTCAGAGGCAAGGCACCTCTGTCTCCTCCGATACTGACAGCCCTATGGATATTGGTACGGAGATATCAAATGCAAACAGAAGGCTTTTGGCAAGTCCCCATGCTCCTAAGATCTGACTTCTCTCACTATCAAAATAAAAAGAAATGAATGAATGAATGAATGAATAAGAATCACAGAATCACAGAATCCCAGGGCTGGAAGAGACCTCATGAGTCATTGAGTCCAGTCCCCCGCCTAAAGCAGTACCAACCCCAACTCAATCACCCCAGCCAGGGCTTTATCAAGCGGGGACTGAAACACCCCTAGGGATGGAGATACAACCCCTCCCTAGAAAACCCATCCCAGTGCTTCCCCACCCTCCCCTATTATCCAGCGTAAACCTCTCCCACTTGACCCCATTGCTGCTCCTTCTGCCATCTGTCACCACTGAGAACAGCGCTCTCCATCCTCTTTGGAACCTCCCTTCTTCAGATAGTTGAAGGTTGCTATCAAATGCCCCCTCATTCTTCTCTCCTGCAGACTAAATAATCTTAAATCCCTCAGCCTCTCCTTGTAGGTCATGTGATCCAGCTGCCAAATCATTTTTTGTTGCTCTGCTCTGGGCCCTCTCCAGTGCATCCACACACTTTCTGCGAAGGGGGACCCAGAATAAGACACGATATGCAGATGTGGCCTCACCGCTGCCACCACCAGGCCTTGTTTCCCATCTCAGTCTACATAGCTGCCCATGGGTCTCCTTCCTCCCAGGGAGAAATGCAATTGGTGCATGAAAACTGTTACCACCAAACAGTGAGAAAAAAGTGCACTCAGGAATGAAATCTCACTACACCGTTGTGTTCATTCATTCTCTGTATTTGTGGGCACAGAGGTGTGTAAATACAGGCCCACAGAGTGGATCTTGTTTGCCAGGGTTAGCTCTTGGCAAACCTCCCCCTCTATATTTACCAGCTGAGTGACAGGTATCACCAATCACAGTTCCCATTGGCCACAGATCCCATTGGCCACACGACCACGGTGGGATTGCCCATGCCTGGGCTGGGCTAGTGAAAGGAAGAAAGAGAAAAGGTGGCAGCAGGGTCTCCCAGGTACCAGTCTGCTGTGGCTGGGGGCTGGGTGCCAACAGCTGGACAGGAGACAGGGGGCCTGGAGCAGGACGGGCAAGAGTGTTGCTCCATTTTTGGCAGGAGGGGCAGGGAGATGGGGGCTGGGGCTGTATCTATGAACCCCAGCTGCCCAGGTCTCACTCAGGTTTTACGGAGCCCTGGACGCCTGGTGGGGGGTGACTCTGCAATTAGCTCCTTGCGAGCGAAACCTGGGGGATCAATGGGAGCACCACTGATCCAATATACCCCAGTGGCACACATGGGACTGGGAACACCTGACAAAGTGAACACTGCCTCTTTGAGACAAGAAGGCAGGACACCCCACGAGGCTGCAAGTGCAAATATTTATGCTGATACATGAGAGGAGGGAAGAGGTGGTGAATGTCCCAGCATGGGGAGGGAGGCGCATTTCCATTAGAAATCCAAATCCTCCCCAAATCCTCCAAAGAGCATTTAATGTGGCATGTTTCACTGACGGGACCAGAATACACATGATGGTACCCAAGAGATGGGAAGGGAGTGAGACATATCATGAAACACCCATTTCAGTAGTTGAATGGAGTACAGGGTACAAATAAATAGTGAGGAAAGAGAAGAGATGGGGAGGGAAAGACAAGGAAAAAATAGAGGAATATATTATCAGTTAGAGCATCCAGGCTAAGTGATGCTAATAGAATGGGCTCTAATACCGAATGCTTAGCTCTTTATGTCAATAGCGACCGATCTTGGTTAGGTCTTTTCACACCTTGATTACAGCTGAATGTAACCAAGTTCTGCAGTTTCTCTCTGTAGCTGGTTTTTGAAATTGCTTTGTAAATAGTCACTTTAGATCCATTCGTGAGCAAATTAAAATATCACTCTACAGGTTTCTGTGTGTTACCCTTTCAAACATATGATTTGTGTCCATGAAACCTTTGTTGTAAAGACTATCCCGTTTGGCCAATATCCATGGCAGAGGGGCATTGCTGGCTCTTGATAGCCTAGATCACATTTGGTGGAAGTTCAGTTGTATGAGCTTCTGATGTGGTGCTTTATGTGGTTTGATCCTGGGATGATGTCACTGGTGTAGATGTGTGGACAGAGTTGGGACCAGGGTTGATTTCAGGAGTGGGTTCCTGGGTGAGTAGGATGGAGATGTGCTGGGTATATACTGGAAGGAAGCCTGGGTACACGTCTCGCTCTGCCAATCTGTTTTTTCACCTGTCCAGGTGGGTATTTCAGTTTGCAGAATGCCTGATGGAGATCCTGTGGGTGTTTGTCCCTGCCTGTGGGACTGGAGGAAATCTGGTTGTTTCTGAGGGCCAGGCTGTAAATAACCAATTAGGAAATGAGTCATGGACAAAACTAGAGGAATGCAGGTAACAGTAACGGTTGGTAGAGTTGTGCCATAAAGTGGTTGAAATGTGGCCACTGAGTGGTCCTAAAACCTAAGCCTAAGCGAATTTTTGAACACACTGGTTCCAGAATGGACACTGTCAACCCTCTTGCAATGATCTCTGTGTGATGGCCCCTCCTTCTTTATGAATATGAACAGGAATAACTTGAAGATGCTTTAGACAAAGTACATCGTGCAGCCCATCGAGTTTTGATGTTCAGATCTGCAGAATCTGTAGATCCTGTTCTGGGGTGTGTGGCATTATTGAATGTGAAGTTAGAAATATGAAGTGTCAATCTCTTTCTTGTAAATTTGGCAATGAGCCATTCCTGGTGCCCTGGAAAGCTAATGGCTTGGTGATCAATTCTATGACTGGGAAACAGCCTTGTACCCACATCTACCTTCTAGCTGGTCCAGAGGGTGACAGGTGTTTCTTTCCCTGACCTGGTATCCCCTCCGGGGGCACCCCACCCCCGGTGGTTACTCTTCAGTATAATGTCCCCTGCGCTTGCTGCCCCCTAGTGGCCACTCTGCAGTATCGCTGAACCCCCTCCCTTTCGATAGTATGGAAAACAATCCCATCCCAACCTCGGATCCCACCATGCCTTATGAATTGGGCTTATGGACATCAATACAGTGATTACTCATTTAACACGTGCCCGCTTAACACGTTTTCGTGATAGCACGATTTTTTTGGGGGGGAATGTTTTTTAATAACACGACCATCCCTGAAATAACATGGTTTCCTGAGCCAGCCTGTTGCCAGTGGCTGTGCAGGGCTTCCCCCACCTCCCTGCAAAGCGGCGGAGGGTTTGCTGCTTGCCGCACCTTTCCCCGGTGACCCTCCCTCACTGGACGCCTCCCTCCCTCTCCGCTGTCCCCGCTTGCAGGCCAGCAGCTGGGTTTCCCCATTGGGCCTGTTGCCAACGGCTTCCCCCAACTCCCTGCAAAGTGGCGGAGGGTTCGCCGCTTGCTGTGCCATTCCCCAGGGACCCCCCCCCCTCGCCAGATGCAGTGCAGCTCCTGGTAGACCCGTCACATGGGCATACTGTATTCCCAGCTCTCCCCGGTGTGGCTGCCCCATTCCTCTGAGCCCCCCAACACTTGTCCTAGTTTCTGCACCTACCAATGACATCACCCCTCCCCCACACCCTTCTCCCTTCTTGGGTGCCTGCACCCCTCACCTCTGTCCTCTGACCTGGATCCTTGTGCTGACGCTGACTCATGACTCCTGAGCTCCCTCGCCCACAACTCCAGCGATCTGCCCTGCACACCCCACCCCTGCCTTGAGCCCCCTCCGTGACTCTGGCAAACTTCACCGTCCATCATGAGCCCCCCACAAACACAGACCCTACCCCCTGCTCTGTTTCCTGCACCCCTACCCCCTGCCCTGAGCATTCCACTCCCAAACCCTGACTCCTGCACCATGCACACCTCGGTCTTCTTCACTTGAGCTGGGGAAGTTCGCTGGTGTGTAAATACTAAGAAGTGTTGCCACGATAACATAGCCTTGGCCTAGCCAGTTGTTCATGACACAAGATGCTCACACAACCCAACTCCATCCCCAGGAATACGGCACTTGGTGTGCTCGACAGCCGGTAAAGTGTTTGGTACCAAGGTATGAGTCTAGTGCATTTTAGGGTAGCAGCAGAGCTAGATCATACGTCTCCTGAGCGCTGAGCACGGCTGCGTGGGACAGGAACCCTCGTGTCACAGAGGAAAAGACGCAGGGTCGGCGTGTCAAAGGGGCTCCCAGAAGTTAGTTAAATCCCAGGGAGTCACACACGTCACTTCCGTTAGACCCTTTGCCGATCCCACTGGGAGGAGGACGTGGTCTGTGGCGACAACACTTAGAGGGACGGAGTTTCCCCAGCTCCTGTCGTCAGGGGCTGTGAGCTCAACAGGTGGAAATGGCAGTCGGGGACCTGGGGATGCGATTGCTCCCCAGCCCCGCTGTGTGTTGGGATGCCCAAAGCCTCTCAGGAGATGGGAAGGGCTTTCCGAATCTCCCTGGAGACAGGGGGAGCGCTGGGTGACGTGTGGTCATGGAGCTCTCCTAGGACCTGGTCACTCCAAGTCCAGTCTCCACACGGCCCTGCACTGCCAGAGATCATGTCCTTTGGAGGCCTCACTCCCTGCAGGCCTCACCTCTAAGCGCCACCCACAGAAGGGACTTTCAGCAGGTCAGAAGCCCCGGCGGGTTTTTCTGCAGCGAGTTTCAATATTTCCTTGAAAGGCTAAAAGCCAAAATAGCCACAACCCAATCGCGTGTGTCCTGAGGGTCGCTGGGGATGGCTCTTTTGGGCTGCACATGAAACGCTTTGCAGCGCAGGCCTGAGGCTGGTTCGTTGGTTGCCGGGCGACTGATGTTTATTGCTATTGTTTTGGGGTGTTCTGTGCTCTGAGGTGACAGCCTGAACCCTCTTTGGGAAGCCCACACAAAACGAGCATTTTCACTGAAAACCCAATTTTGTTCCAAGGAAAATTAATGGAAAACTATTGAAAAACCCAATGTGAACAATGGCTGACGTGACTTAGGATACCTCTACCAAGGAAGGAGAAGCCACATCTGGCCCATGCCAGCCACCTCAGACTGAGGAGAAGTTTTATTGCTGGGAAGACATTCAGGTTGGGACTGCAACCCAAGGTCTGGGACCCATCCGCATTACCGGGCCTAGATCCCTCGTTCCAGCAATGCAATAGCCCTATGAACCCTCGTCTACTGGCACAGGCCAGGTGTAGTTTTTCTTCCATGAAGAGATGTGGCTTTAGATAGTTTTGGAATCCACACTAACGTGTCTTGTCTTTCCACTGCAGGAATAAAATCCCCCCACGTAGCCTAGGGTTTAGAAGCCCTAGGGCTGAGCTAACCCTGTGTCACCTTTGCTCCTAAATGCATCAATTGGATGGCTGGGTTATGAGGTAACACAGATCACTGAACAAGTCAGTCCCACTCCAATCCCACTGGGGCCATAAGCTTCCAACCCCCGACTGGCCAGTCACTCCGTGTGAGAGGTGCTCTCTTCCAGCCCAGCCAGTCAGCTCTGGAGTCCACAGATAAGAGCAGGCTAATCAGTAAGGGTACCCGTAAGACTCCTTCTTACTGGTACGCTGACTGGTTACTCATGCAACATCTCTGCCCATTACTGTGATATCGTTATAGCAGAAATATGAAGCATTTTGTGCAAGGCGGCGTATTTACAATGTCATTGGAAACATTAGGGTTTGCTGAATTTGATCATTGTAGTCCTGCCTTAGTTTTGTATGTCACAGTATGAACACAGAGCATGTGTCTTTATTCCCAATGTATTCACACAGTGGTACCCCCACTGGGGAAGGTGCTTTCAGTGCAGACAGATCGCTGAGCCCTGTAATGAGACATTACGGAGAAAAACAGGCCTCAGGAGAAGCCAAAATCCCACAGAGTGAGATCTTCCTCAGAACAATCCAGAGAGACCACAATTAACAGTTGTGTACAAGGGCATGGGATCAGACCACATGACTCTGGGCTCCCTCATCTGATGTTGTTTTTCCACAGCTTGGTCCGGGGAGCAATTCTGAAACAAAGGATACCACCCATTACCAGAGCTATTTAAGGCAAGGGGAGAAATCAGCCATTTTCACACCCCACAAAAGAGGACACAGGGAAAGGGCTGAGGAAGACAGACTGACCTAGGGGAAGGGCTGGATCCAGACTGAAGGTTTCTTACCCGGTGTCTGGAAACCCGAGCACCCCAAGCTGCAAAGCAAATGCAAATTGTGCCTTGAGAAACAGCCAGACGGCCGGTCCCATCCCTCCAGGTGAGAATCTGTTCGTGCCTCCTGACTCTGCCCCGTGTGTTCTGCAGAGTTTGTGTTTGGTTAGTTGCTAATAATCCACTTTGCTGCCCCTAAAAACCACTTCAGTCTACTGTTTATAGTTAATAAACTTGTGTGGAGTTTTACCGAAAACAGTGGGCCTATAAGTGAAACGTGTGGGAAAATTCTCCCCTCGGTTAGCACACATGGGCATTCTCCTTTCCACTGCGGGTTGTACAAACAGGATAACAAATTTCTCCCTGTTGGTGATTTGATCTGTATCAGGAGGTGCAGCCCTGGGGTGCTGGTGGTTATCTTGGCTGCAGTGTCCAGTCAGGGAGCCCTGAGTGTCTCTGCAGATGGGCATGTCCCTGTTGTGTGGGTGTGGGGGGAAGTGCGGGAATGGGACCTTGTCTGCAGCTGGCCACAGCAGCACAGTGCGAGCGGGATCCCAGGCTGGGGGCTCAGAGGCTCAGGGGATCCCCAGCTCCAGGAGGAACCTTGGAGCCAACCCAGCCCAGACGAGCTGTAGGGAAACCTGCCTAGGACAGAGCAACGGGCGGCTCTTGGATTTAGAACATGAGAACGGCCAGACTGGGCCAGTCTAAAGGTCCATCTGCCCCAGAGCCCTGTCTCCCAGCACTGGCCGACATCAGGGGCTTCTGAGGGAATATCAACTGATTCATCTCAGCACTGAGGAGTTGAACAGAACAGGCACCTATCACCTAGCACCTATCTCCATCCCCTGTCGTTCTTTCCTTCCTCTCCTGATGCATTGTTGCTGGGTTACAGCAAACGTTGTGACTGACATTGGTCATGTGATCTCTTGAGTATATTTTATAATGAACCGACTGGGCGCAGCGATTTTCTTTCCAATTCATCGCCCTCCATGTCACACTGTCTGGGTTGCAACATAAAGAAGGGGAGCCTGGTATTTGTTTGGCTACTTTGTGCGCCTGGACAGAGCCGTACTTCCCCACCAGTCAACTTCCCATCCCCTGCCAGCCCCATCCTGTGCACGTTACTATGGTGTTAGTAAGGGATAATGGCCAAACCGTTCTGTACCGCACAACATCTTGCCTCAGATATTCACAAGTCCTCTGATCTGTGCTAGGATCTCTGTGTCTCCTCCCTATGCCCTGAATGCCCAATAGCAGAGGGCAGGTGTGTCTCATGAGACAGCAAGCCACCTCCACCTTTCCCATCCTACATGCGCAGCCCTGTCCCTCTCACCGATGGCCCTGTGTTTGTCTAATCCAAGTGCAGAATGAATTTCATTCTCTGAAGTAATATGAAGGTAACGTACATCTGTGCACAGCTGGGAAGAACCCTCATCCCGAGGTATTATGCAGATTTTAAAACTTTTCTACAAGGATAATTAGTCCATCTAGGACATGGCAGGCGTTGGAGAAATCATTATTCAAGGAATTAAACAAACATATGAGAAAGAAATAAAATGAGGAATGGCACAAACCACGAACACTTTGGAAGAGTCAAATTACCTAAGTACATATGGGCCTTGTGTTGGGAGGTGAGTGTGAAAGACACAGAGTGTGTGTGTGTGTGTGTGTGTGTGTGTGTGTGAGTGAGTGCCTGGAGAGTGTATCAGTGTGTTTTTGTGAGATAGTGTCTTTGTGATTCCAACACACTGTTTTTCACATTCTAAACCAGTTGGTGCCTAAATACCTTTGGTTAATTTAAATCTCAGAGCCAATGCGACAAGGAGATTCAATTTTTCTTCAGGTGGCCAATGTTCAAAGTTCCAGATGTCGAGATCAGATTGACTTGGGAGCTTTGAAATCTTTCAAACCGGGAGCATTTAACTGTTTTTTTTTTTTTCTCCAAGAACTCAGCTCTACCCTTCATTGAGCTCGGATGCTAAAACTAGCAGCGTAGCCTCGGCAGCTCACACCAACTGCCGGCAGCCCTCTGAGGTCGCAGTATGGACACGGGGGTGAGTCACCAGCCACTGGCTGTGCTGTCCTGTTCTCATTGCTCATTCGATGCTGCTAACTTGACCAAAGTTGGGGCATGTTACTCCAGCTGGGACTGACACCTCCCCGCTGCAGGGAGGACAAACCCCTGTTTGAGCTTTAAATATCCCACATTTCCCATCTATTGACTTGTGTTATGTCCTCATCATTGACTGAAATGAAACTGTCACGATGAAGATACTTCACACCCCGATGTTGAAGGCTCCATGCGTATCTGATGCTTTTCTTTTCCTAGACACGTATTAGGGAAGGAAGCAACCAAACGCCCATCGTGGAATTGACCCTTGTAGGGTTTGGGAATGGCCCTGAACTGCAGCCCCTCCTCTTCCTGCTGTTTCTAGTGATCTACACTGCAGCTGTGGCTGGGAACCTCCTCATCATTGTGCTAGTGGTGGTTGATCGGCACCTTCACACCCCCATGTACTACTTCGTGGCCAAATTGTCCGCTGTGGAGATCTGCTACGTCTCCACCACCCTGCCCAGGCTGCTGGCCAGTCTCGCCACTGGGGACAGAACCATTTCTCTTCAGAACTGCTTTGTGCAATTTGATTTCTATGTTATCCTCTCCACTGCAGAAACTCCTCTGCTCACGGCCATGTGTTATGATCGGTACCTAGTGATCTACCATCCCCTCCGTTACCCTGCTCTGAGGAATGGCCGGGTTTGTGCCCATATGGTGGCAGGTGTTGGATATTCAGCACTTCCTACACCATCATGGTACAAATTTTGATTCTGCAATTAAGATACTGTGGCCCCAAAGAATTTGACCATTTCTTCTGTGATTTTGCATCCAATGATGGGTTGTGTGGTGAGAAACAGACTCTGCTGAGCCTAGTGTCATTTGTTCTGACTGTCACAATAACTCTTGGGGTCTTTGTGTTTACCCTGCTGACCTACATTTGTATCATCGCCAACATCATGAGAATCCCTTCTAGCACCAGGAAGCAAAAGGCCTTTTCCACCTGTTCCTCCCACCTCATTGTGGTTGCAATTTACTATGTGAGCCTATTCACAGTCTATGTGCTTTCACGGTTCTCGCTCCCTGCGATCCTGTACAAAATATTTTCTCTCATGATCACAGTCCTGATACCTTTGCTCAACACTCTTATCTACTGTCTGAGAAACAAGGAGGTCCATCAGTCCTTGAGAAAAGCTGGTATGAAGCTTGTTGATTTCAGACGCAGGCATGGAGTGTGAAAGGACAAACGTTGGTGTACAGTAAAATAGAGACTCATTGAAAAGAGGGTTACCCCAAATGGACCTTACTTTGCCTTCTCTCTTGTTTGATTTCTCGTTTTCTGCCTGTCGTTGTCCTACTTTCTCAGATTTTGACTTTCATATCAGCCATGTGTTTTACTGATTCCTCCCCCCCCCCCACTTCCCTGGGAAACCCATTCCAGTGCTTCCTCACCCTCCTAGGGAAATAGTTGGCCTTAATCTCCACCCTAGACCTCCTCCACTTCAACTTGACACCACTGTTCTTTGTTGTACCCTCTGCCACCGCTGAGAACAGCCTCTCTCCAGCCTCTTTGGAACCCCCTTCAGGGAGTTGAAGGCTGCTCCCAAATCCCCCCTCACTCTTCTCTTCTGCAGACTAAACAAGCCCCAATCCCTGAGCCTCTCCTCGTAGGTCAGGTGCTCCAGCCCCCCAGTCATTTTGGTTGCCCTCCGCTGGACCCTGTCCAATGTGTCCACATCCTTTTTGTAGTGGGGGGGAGGGGCAGAGCTGGACACAAGTGCCACCAGAACAGGTCATGAGCACTAAAAGGCAACTGGCAACTTTGCCAGTCTCAGCCTACAGAGCTGCCCATGGGCCTCCTTCCTGTCAGGCAGAAACGCCATCAGCGCATGAACATTTTGAGCACCAAAGTGTGGGAAAAACGGGAACTAAAGTCTAAAATCTCACGACACTGACTCTCCCTCCAAGGTAGTCCTCCGAGGTGAATATCGCCATGCCTCATTTGCATACTTAATGAACCTCCATTTTTGTGCAAGGGGCTTTTGAGCACGAAGCCACTGTCTACACTGCGCCTTCTTGTGCAAAAATCCCCCTCTGGCACAAGAGCCGTTCTGCTGCCTATTTTCAGGCAGAACGACTCTTCCGCAAAAGCCCCTTGTGCAAAAATAGCGGCTCTTTAAGTATACAAATGAGGTACAGTGATATTTATCGCTACGCCTCATTTGCATATGTCCTTGCGCAACAGAGCACAATGTAGATGTAGCCTAAAGGTTTATGACCGAAGGGAAGAAAAGGTGGAGAGTGAGGCTGTTCAGGAGAATACATTACAGACATCAGTCAGCGGGTGCTTGATGCAGGCTCTTAGCAGAGATGTTACAAACTGCTGGCTGAGAAGTCTCCGGTGTACATCCTGTATCGGGATGGGTCAGCAGCCCTTCCCGCTCCCTGTCCCTGGCAAGGCTGCATCTGGGATCACGAGCAAGATTGAAGACCAGACGGAGACGGCCTCATGGCACTTTTCTATTTCTGTGTCTCCCAAACTGGAGCTGGTCACATGATCAAGTGGCCTGTCTCTGTTTCACACGCAAGTAGCCATTATGCACTGGCCAGTCGGCAGGTTTCAGACGCATCCCTGAGGTGTGTATTGGCCTCTCCAAGAGCCACTGTCCATGCAGCAGGGCTAGTGAGCACAGCCACGCACTGAACTACCCCCTCACAACAGCCCATCCAGACCCATTGCTCCCCCCCCGACAGAGAACATTTACAGCACCAGCACAGAGCCCATACCCATAACTCCCCATACAAACACCACACAAGTACGGAGCAGCAGACACAGAATCAGCGGAGCATAAGCTTTCATTTGACACCTCACATGGCCCACTTTGTACAGAACTGGGGCAAACACCCCCCCCCCCCCCCGTAGGTGCACCAGGGATCTGTCTGCTTCCTTTAAAATCCGATAATGTGACACCCCCAACGCAAAACTGATGCAGGAAGTGATGCCAGGAACATCACTGAGGGCATCACAGGTGACATCCATGTGTTGGCTCTGTGTTGTTACAGGTTCTAATCCAATATTAGAAACAACAGTTCATAACTGGACAAGTGTACAAAAAGCAGGCTCGCCTACCGTCGGCTTCATCATTGCAAGGTCCGTCATAGAGACAACAATATCCCTGCACTGTTTTATAACTCCAAGGTAAAACTTGGTAAGAACCGCAGCAGTTCGGATCTGCTTTTGCAGCATGATCCCCGTGTGTGTCATGTGATCTTACCCAGAGCTAAAGAAAATAGTAAATTTATCCAGGCCAGCTCTGGCAGCTGTCTGAAATCCAATTAACACTGAGTTCATGTAAGTATTCTCATTCCCCATAGTGTAGACATCTTGGCACTTAGCCATGAAAACATAATGGTGGTGTGCCTCAGTTTCCCTTTCCACATCATGGCTGGAATCTCCTTTGTCATACAAGGAGTTCCAAGATCAGTTGCAGGCGTTCACCCTGAAATATCAATATCACGAGTTCCTTTCTCACACAGTGTGTCATTTGATACATTTCTTGACAGGGTTACAAGTGTTGCCTTCTATGATACTCTTTGGATAATGTCATATGCAGTTAATTTTTATTAAAACTTAATGACTTTGTTGTGTAAAAAACATATGGGCGTTTTTTTTACAGCACATAGACTTCCCCTTCCACCCGAGGTCACGCCCCTTCCACCCGAGGTCCTGCCCCCTTCCGGGTTGGCCCACGGACACTTCTGACATTTGCAAAGTGCCCCCCCCCCTTCAAAACTTCTTGCCCAACCCTGATCTAATGAGTCTTTGCTGGTGCCCTAGTGTCAAAATCTGCTGAAACTGTCTCTCCTATTTCAGTGCATGGACCCTTCCTGAATAGAGAATCATAGCACACGAGAACAGGAAGAGACCTTGAGAAGTCATCAAGTCCCCTGCCCTGATGCAGGACCAAGCACATTACCCCTGTCCCTCCTGCTCTTAAATATCTTTAGGGATGGACAATCCGCAGCCTCCCTAGGCAACGTATTCCAGTGTTTCACCACCCTGACAGGTTTCCGAATGTCCAGCCTAAACCGCCCCTGCTGCAGTTTAAGCCCATTGCTTCTTGTCCCGTCCTCAGAGGCCAAGGAGGGCAATTCCCCCGCCCATCCTCCTTATAACGCTCTTTTGGGTACTTGAAAACCACTCTCGTGTCTCCTCTCAGTCTTGTCCTTTCCAAATTAAACAAACCCAAGTCTTTCATTCTTCCAGCATCAGTCTCTAGACCATCCGCTGCTCTTTCCAGAACCTTCTCCAATTTCTCCACCGCTTTCTTGAAATGCGGGGCCCAGAACTGGACACAACAATCCAGCTGAAGCCTGATCAGTGCAGAGTAGAGGGTGGGGACAGAGGATGTGCGAGAGTGAGGGGTGGGGGCTCAGGTGGCAGGGTCCCATCCTATGGGGCTTTCTCTCTCTGCCTAGCCCCCCACTCCATGAATGTCCCCCAAACCCCTCAAGCCACCAGACACTTTTGTGTCCCCCCAGTCCCTCTGGCTGAAAGGGTCTTTCTGTCTCCCTCCAGCCCTTGTGACCACCAAGGGGCTTCTCTCTTCACCCCCCAACCTTCACCTCCAGCCATCAGGGGCTTTCTTTTTCCTTGCAGCCCCCAATTTCCTCCCCCCACCCACCACCACCACTCCAGTGGGGCAGACAAGTGCCAAGGGGGAATGGCTGGGGGCATATGCCAGCCCTGCTGCATCTCTCTCCCTGGTGTGGCTCCCCATTACTCTGACCCCCCAGCACCTGCCCTAATTTCTGCACCTCCCAATGACATGACCTCCCCCATCCAGCTTCACTGAGCTGGGTACATTCATTGGTGTGTAAATATTATGAAGTGTTGCCGTAAGAACAGAGCCTTGGCGAAGCCAGTTGTTCATGACACAGGATGCTGAGACGATCCAGCTCCACCCACCAAAATCCGGCACTTGGCCTGCTCCACAGCTGCTAATGTGTTTGGTACCAAGGTATCAGTCTAGTGCATCTTAGGGGCTGGTTGGTAGCAGCAGAACTAGAACATACGTCTCCTGAGCACTGAGCACGGCCGCAAGAGACAGGAACTCCAGTGTCACAGAGGAAAAGACACAGGCTCGGCATCTCAAAGGGGCTCCCAGAAGTTAGTTAACATTCCAGGGAGTTGCTCATGTCACTTCCTTTAGATCCTGTGCCAATCCCACCGAATTAGGTGGAGGACATGGTCTGTGGATACGCTTGAAGGCAGAGATAGGGTCCAGAGTGACTTAGAATAATTGGAGGATTGGGCCACAAGAAATCTGATGGGGTTCAACAAGGACAAGTGCAGAGTCCTGCAGGTGGGACAGAAGAATCCCAAGCATTGTTACAGGCTGGGGACCAACCACCTAAGTAGCAGTTCTGCAGAAAAGGACCTGGGGGTTTTAGTGGATGAGAATCTGGATATGAGTCAACAGTGTGCCCTTGTAGCCAAGAAGGCTAATGGCATATTAGGTTGCATTAAGAGGAGAATTAACAGCAGATCCAGAGATGTCATTATTCCCCTTTATTCGGCTCTGGTGAGGCCACATCTGGAGTATTGTGTCCAGTTCTGCCCCCCCCCCCCACTAAAAAAGGATGTGGATGCATTGGAGATGGTGCAGTGGAGGGCAACCAAAATGATTAGGGGGCTGGGGCATATGACCTATGAGGAGAGGCTGAGGGTCTTTTTAGTCTGCAGAAGCGAAGAGTGAGGAGGGATTTGATAGCAGCCTTCAACTTCCTGAAGGGAGGTTCCAAAGAGGATGGAGAGAGGCTGTTCTCAGTAGTGACGGATGGCAGAACAAGGAGCAATGGTCTCAAGTTGTGGTGGGAGAGGTCCAGGTTGGATATCAGGAAAAACTATTTCACTAGGAGAGTGGTGAAGCACTGGGATGTGTTCCCTAGGGAAGTAGTGGAGTCTCCGTCCCTACAGGTGTTTAAGTCTCAGCTTGACAAAGCCCTGGCCGGGTTGATTGAGTTGGGATTGGTCCTGCCTAGAGCAGGGGGCTGGACTTGATGACCTCCTGAGGTCTCTTCCAGCTCTATGGGTCTATGATTCTCACAGGGATGGAGTTTCCCCAGCTCTGATAGTCAGCTGCCGTGAGACTGATGGATGGAAATTGCCGTGGGGGCCACGGGCTGAGATTGCTCTCCAGCCCCATGGTGGGTTGGGATGCCCACAGCCACTCAGGAGATCGGAAGGGCTGCCTGCGTCTCCACAGCGACAGAGGGGAGCTCTGGGTGACGTGTGGTCATGGAGCTCTCGAGAACCTGGGTCACTCCCAGTCCAGTCTCCACATGGCCCTGCCCTGATACAGATCATGTCCTTTGGAGGCCTCACTCCCTACAGGCCTCACCTGTAAGCGCCCCCCACAAAGGGACATTCAGTGGGTCAGAAAGCCCAGCCGATATTTTTTCTGCAGTGACCTTCAACTTTTTCTTGAAAAACTAAAAGCCAGAATCATTTTGTTTTTCTGCAGCCACAACCCATCGCATGTGTCCTGAGGGTTGCTGGGCACAGCTCTTTTGGGCTGCACACGAAACGCTTTGCAGCGGAAGCCCGATGCTGGTTGGTTGGTTGCTGGGTGGCTGATGTTTATTGCTATGGTTTTGGGGTGTTCTGTGCTCCAGGCTGACAGCCTGAACCCTCTTTGGGAAGCCCACACAAAACGGGCATTTCACTGAAAACCCAATTTCTTTCAAAGGAAAAGTGATGAGTTTGAAACGTCCAACGTCATGGCTGATGTGACTTAGGATACTCTGCCAAGCAAGAAGAAGCCACGCCTGGCCCATGCCAGCTGACTTGGGCTAACGTGAAGTTTTATGGCTGTGAAGACATTTAGATTGGGGCTGCAACACAAGGTCTGGGGCCCTTCCACATCATTGGGCCTCAACCCCTCATTCCAGCAATGAAACAGCCCCATGAACCCTTGTCGGCTGCCACAGGCCAGCTGTAGTTTTTCTTTCCTGAAGAGATTTGACTTTAGGCACTTTTGGAATCCATCCCAACGTGTCTTGACTTTCAACCGCAGCAGTAAAATCCCCCCATGTAGCCTGTGGCTTAGAGGCCCTCAGGGCTGAGCTAACCAATGTCACCTTTGCTCCTAAATGCATTGATTGGAGGGCTGGGTTTTGAGGTAACACAGATCACTGAACCAGTCCGTCCCAGCCTACTACCACTGGGGCCATAAGCTCCCACCATGTGACCGGCCAGTCCCTCCGTGTGAGGGGTGCTCTGGTCTGGCCGGGCCAGTCAGCTCTGGAGTTCACAGACAAGAGCAGACTAATCAGTAATGGTACCGGTAAGACTCCTTCTTACCGGTACACTGACTGGTTACACATGCAACATCCCTACCCATTACTGTGATGTTGTTGTAGCAGAAATATGAAGCATTTTTGCAAAATGGCGCATTGACAGTGTCATTGGAAACATTCACAGTTGCTGAATTTGACTATCCCATTGTTATTCCTGCCTCATGTTTGTATCTCTCAGTATGAATATGGAGCGTGTATCTTTATTCCCAATGTATTCACACAGGGGTACCCCACTGGGGAAGGGGCTTTCAGTGCAGACAGATCCCTGAGCCCTGTAATGAGACATTAGGGAGAACAACAGGCCTCAGCAGAAGCCCGACTCCCACATGAGGAGCCTTCCAGAGACTGCTCCAGAGAGACCAAAATTAACAGTTATTTTGATTCAGCAAAGTCAGGGGATCAGACCACACGACTCTGAGCTCCCTCTTCTGATATGGTTGTTTTTGCACAGCCTGGTCTGGGGAGCAATTTTGAAACAAAGGATCCCCCCCTTTGCCAGAGCTATATAAGGCAGGGAGTGAGATCAGCTGTTTTCACTCCCCACACAGGAGGACGCCGGGAAGGGGCTGAGGAAGACAGACTGACCTGGGGGAAGGGCTGGACCCAGGCTGAAGGCGTCTTACCCAGTGTCTGGAAACCCGAGCACCCCAAGCTGCAAAGCAAATGCAACTTGAGACTTGAGAAACTGCCAGGCGGCCGGTCCCATCCTCCTGACTCTGCCCCGTGTGTTCTGCAGAGTTTGTGTTTGGTTAGTTGCTGATAATCTGCTTTGCTGTCCCTGATAACCATGTCAATCTACTGTTCATAGTTAATAACCTTGTGTGCAGTGTTACCCCAACCAAATTAAATGTATACCCCAAATTAAAAAACATAGTAAGAAACCTAAAAAAGGGTCACCGTGGATTAACCACCATGTAAAAGAAGCAGTGAGGGACAAAAAGGCATCTTTCAAGAAGTGGAAGTCCAATCCCAGTGAGATAAATAGAAAGGAACATAAACACTGTCAAATCAAGTGTAAAAATGTAATAAGAAAAGCAAAAAAAGATTTTGAGGAACAGCTAGCCAAAAACTCAAAAAGAAATAACAATTTTTTTTTAAGTACATTAGAAGCAGGAAGCCTGCTAAAAAACCTGTGGGACGATCGAGATATAAAAGGAGCAAGCAAGGACGATAAAGCCATTGCGGAGAAACTAAATGATTTCTTTGCTTCAGTCTTCACGACTGAGGACGTTTGGGAGATTCCCAAATCTGCACCGTCCTTTGTGGGTGACGAATCTGAGGAACTGTCCCAGACTGAAGTGTCATTAGAGGAGGTTTTGGAACAAATAGAAAAAGTTAATGTTAACAAATCTCCGGGACCGGATGGCATTCATCCAAGGGTTCTAAAAGAACTCAAATGGGAAATTGCTGGACTATTATTTGTGGTTTGTAACCTATCCTTTAAATCGGCTTCCGTACCTAATGACTGGAAGGTAGCTAACGTGACACCAATGTTTAAAAAGGGCTCTAGAGGCGATCCGGGCAATTACAGATCGGTAAGTCTAACTTCAGTGCCGGGCAAATTAGTCAAAACAATAGTAAAAAATAAAATTGTGAGGCACATAGAAGAACATAATTTGTTGGACAAAAGTCAACATGGTTTCTGTAAAGGGAAATCCTGTCTTACTAATCTATTCGAGTTCTTCGAAGGGGATAACAAACATGCAGACAAGGGGGATCCAGTAGATATAGTATACTTAGATTTTCAGAAAGCCTTTGACAAGGTCCCTCACCAAAGGCTCTTGTGTAAATTACATGGCCATGGGATAAGAGGGAAGGTCCTTTCATGGATTGAGAACCGGTTGAAAGACAGGAAACAAAGGGTAGGAATAAATGGTAAATTTTCAGAATGGAGAGGGGTAACTAGTGGTGTCCCCCAAAGGTCAGTCCTGGGACCAATCCTGTTCAACTTATTCATAAATGATCTGGAGAAAGGGGTAAGCAGTGAGGTGGTCAAGTTTGTGGATGATACCAAACTGTTTAGGATAGTCAAGACAGAAGCAGACTGTGAGGGACTCCAAGAAGATCTCACCAAACTGAGTGATTGGGCAACAAAATGCAAATGAAATTTAATGTGGATAAGTGTAAAGTAATGCACATCGGGAAAAATAACCCCAACTATACGTACAGTATGATGGGGGCTAATTTGGCTACGACAAATCAGGAAAGAGATCTTGGAGTTATCGTGGACAGTTCTCTGAAAACTTCCACACAGTGTGCAGCAGCGGTCAAAAGGCAAATAGGATGCAAGGAATTATTAAGAAAGGGATAGAGAATAAGATCCAGAATATCTTACTGCCCCTGTATAAAACTATGGCACGCCCACATCTTGAATACTGTGTACAGATGTGGTCTCCTCACCTCAAAAAAGATATTTTGGCCTTGGAAAGGGTTCAGAAAAAGACAACTAAAATGATTAGGGGTTTGGAACGGGTCCCATATGAAGAGAGGTTAAAACGACTGGGACTTTTCAGTTTAGAAAAGAGGAAACTGAGGCGGTCTATAAAATCATGAGTGGTGTGGAGAGGGCGAATAAAGAAAAGTTATTTATTAGTTCCCATAATAGAAGAACTAGAGGACACCAAATGAAATTAATGGGTAACAGGTTTAAAACTAATAAGCGAAAGTTCTTCTTCACACGCGTAGTCAGCCTGTGGAGCTCCTTGCCAGAGAAGGCTGTGAAGGTTAGGACTATAACAGACTTTAAAGAGAAGCTAGATAATTTCATGGAAGTTAGGTCCATAAAAGGCTATTAGCCAGGGGATAAAATGGTGTCCTTGGCCTCTGTTTGTCAGAGGCTGGAGAAGGATGGCAGGAGGCAAATCGCTTGATCATTGTCTTTGGTCCACACTCTCTGGGGCACCTGGTGCTGGCCACTGTCTGAGGGGATGAACAGAACAGGCACCTATCGACTGATTCATCTCCTGTCGCTCTTTCCCTTCCTCTCCTGCCGTACTGTTACTGGGTTACAGCAAACGATGTGACTGACATTGGTCATGTGATCTCTTGACTGTACTTTACAATGAACCAACGGGGCGCAGTGATTTCCTTTACAATTCATCGCTCCCTGCTGTGCACGTTAGTATGCTGTGGGTGATAATGGCCAAACCATTCTGTACTGCACAACATCTGCCTCTGATATCCACGAGTCCTCTGGAACTCTGGGAAACAGGCTCAGTCACTGTGTGCCAGTGTTTTGGGTCTGGTCCTTTAGAGGGGAAGGCAACAGTGACTTCCTCTGCATCTGACCTGTGCTAGGATCTGTGTCTCTCCTCCCCATTCCCAGAATGCCCAGCAGCAGAGCACAGGTGTGTTCATGAGGCGGCAACCCACCTCCGCCTTTCCCATCCTACATGCGCAGCCCTGTCCCTCTCACCAATGGCTCTGTGCTTGTGTAATCCAAGTGTAGAGTGTGCACAACTGAGAGGAGTCGTCAACCCCTATTGTTATTGGGGTAATCTGTCCATCTAGGACATGTCAGGCATTGGAGAACTCATTATTCAAGGAATTAAACAGACGTACAAGAGAAACAAAGTGAAGAATTGCACAGACCAGTTGTAAGAACACTTGGGAAGAATCAAATTACAAAGCACAGATGGCCCTTTCAGGAAGTTACAAGAGCACGACAAGTATGTGTTGGGAGTTGAGTGTGAAAGACACAGTCTGTGTGTGTGTGTGTGTGTGTGTGTGTGAGCACGTGGAGAGTGTATCAGTGTGTTTTGGTGGGACAGTGACTTTGTGATTCCAACACACTGCCTTTCACATTCTAACCCAGTTGGTACCCAAATCCCTTAGGTACCTTTAAATCTCAGAGCCGACACAACAAGGAGATTCCATTTTTCTTCACAGGGCCGGTGTTTGGAGTTCCAGATCTCGAGATCAGACCGACCTGGGAGCTTTGGCCAAAAATCTTTGAAATCTTTCAACCGAGAGCATTGAATTGTGTTTTTCCTCCTAGAAAGGAGCTCTCAGTTCTTCTTCTATACACACTCATAAAGCTGGTGCAATTGACCCTGGAGGATCTGAGATCAGGTAGCAACCCACGGGGTGTGTTCAGGGGAGATTTCTTGTGTCCTAGTCTGTTTCTCAGCTGTATCTTTCAAATGGTGGGTTTTTTCCTTGGAATCTGATGCAACAGGGGATACTGGCTAGGCCAGGATACCAAAGCTTTGGGGGGTTGGGTTTTTCTCTTGTGGGGTTTATCTGTGCTTACCTTCAAAAGGGTAGTTTCCACCCCCCTTCGCAGTGCTACACACACTACCTGTGATGGAGCTAGGATGCTAAAAATAACAGCATAGCCTCGGCAGCACAGACTAACTCCCAGCAGCCATCTGAGATCCCAGAAACAGACACAGGTGTGTGTTGCCAGCCACTGGCTCTGCTGCCCTGTCCTCATTGCTCATTCCATGCTGCTAACTTGATCAAAGCCGAGGCATGTTATCCCAGCTGGGAGTGACACCTCCCCGCTGCAGGGTGGACAAGCCCATGTTTGAGCTGATGCTTTTCTGTTTCTAGACACGTAATATGAAAGGAAGCAACCAAACGCCCATCGTGGAATTGATCCTTGTAGGGTTTGGAAACAGCCCTGAACTGCAGCCCCTCCTCTTCCTGCTGTTTCTCGTGATCTACATTGCGGCTGTGGCTGGGAACCTCCTCACCATGGTGCTGGTGGTGGCTGATCCGCACCTTCACACCCCCATGTACTACTTCCTGGCCAACTTGTCTGCGGTGGAGATCTGCTCCGTCTCCACCACCCTGCCCAGGCTGCTGGCCAGTCTCGCGACTGGGGACAGAACCATTTCTCTGCAGAACTGCCACGTTCAATTTGATTTCTATGGAATCCTCTCCACCGCAGAAACGCTGCTGCTCACGGCCATGTGTTATGATCGGTACCTACCGATCTGCCACCCCCTCCATTACCCTGCTCTGATGAGTGGCAGGGTGTGTGGCCACATGGTGGCAGGGTGCTGGATATTCGGCATTTCCTACACCATCATGGTAGAAACTTTTGTTCTGCAGTTAACATACTGTGACCCCAAAGAATTTGACCATTTCTTTTGCGATTTTGGGTCCAATGTTGTGTTCTGTGGCGAGACAGTGATATTGATCCAACTTCTGACACTTGTTCTATCTGTCACAATAACTCTTGGGGTCTTTCTGTTTACCCTGGTGACCTACATTTGTATCATCGCCACCATCCTGAGAATCCCTTCTAGCACCTAGAAGCAAAAGGCTTTTTCCTCCTGCTTATCCCACCTCATTGTGGTTGCAGTTCACTATGTGAGCCTATTCACAGTCTATATGCTTTCACTCTTCTCGCTCCCTGCAATCCTGTACAAAATATTTTCTGACTTGATCACAGTCCTTGTGCCTTTGCTCAACCCTCTTATCTACTGCCTAAGGAACAAGGAGATCTATCAGGCCCTGAGAAAAGCTGGTGTGAAACTGGCTGATTTCAGACACAGGCAGGGAGTGTGAAAGGACAAATGTTGGCGTACATTAAAACAGAGAGAACTGATGTATTCTCTTACACCTGGCCCATTGGACTCATTAAAAAGAGGGCTTCCCCAAATGGACCTTACTTCTACTTCTCCCTTGTTTCATTTTTCCTTTCTGCATGTATTTATCCTACTTTCTCAGATTTTGTCTTTCATCTCAGCCCTGCAGTTTAGTGATTCCTTCCCCTGCCTCCCTCCCCTAGGGAACCCATCCCAGTGCTTCACCACCCTCCTAGGGAAATGGTTTATCCTAATCTCCAACCTAGACCTCCCCAACTGCCACTTCAGACCACTGCTCCTCATTCTGCCACCTGCCACCCCTGAAAACTGCCTCTCCCCATCCTCTTTGGACCTCCCCTGCAGGAAGTTGCAGGCTGCTCTCAAATCCCCCCTCACTCTTCTCCTCTGCAGACTAAACAAGCCCAGATCCCTCAGCCTCTCTGTGTAGGGCATGTGCTCCAGCCCCCGAATCATTTTGGTTGCCCTGCGCTGGACCCCTTCAATGCGTCCACATCCTGTTTGTAGTGGAGGGGGAAGGGCAGAACTGGACGCAGTGATTCCAGCGTGGCCTCCCCAGAGCCACAAAAACAGGTCATGAGCACCAAAAAGCAACCAGCAACGTTGCCAGTCTCCGCCTACAGAGCTGCCCATGGGCCTCCTTCCTGCCAGGCAGAAACGCCATCGGCACATGAACATTTTGAGCACCAAAGTGTGGGAAAAATGGGAACTAAAGTCTAAAATCTCACGACACTGACTCTCCCTGCTAGGTTAGATCCTGCTTCCTATTTCTGTGTGTATGTGGGGGCAGAGCAGGGTATAAATATCAGCCCACAGACTGGATCTGAGTGGCCAGAGTTAACTCTTGGGTGGACTTCCCCTCTGTATTCACTGGCCTGGTGACATGTTCCAGCAATCACTGCTCCCATTGGCCACAGACCACAATTTTTGTGCAATGGGTGGTGCGGGAAGCAGTGTTCTTGTCCGCACTGCTCCCTGCCCCTCCCCTTGTACTGGAACAGGGACCCACAGCCAATGGGAGCTGTGATTGCTGGTACCTGCATCTCTGCAGGAAAGTTTAGCAGCTGGGGGACTAATGCTGGCAAACAACCACGGTGCGATTTCCCACGCCTGGGCTGGGCTACTGAAAGAAAAGGTGGCAGCACTGTCACCCAGTCTGCTGTTACTGGGAGCTGGATGCCCACAGCTGGACAGGAAGCAGGGGCCCTTGGAGAGGAGGAGCAAGAGTGTTTCCCCTGTTTGTCAGGAGGGGCGGGAAGATGGGGCCGGGCTGCCCAATTCTCACTCAGTTTTCACGGAGTGGCAGTGAGTGTGGATGCCTGGTGGGGATAACTCTGCTAGTAGCTTCTTGGGGCCCAAACCTGGAGCCCCACTGACCCAATAGTTGCCAGTGTCAGACACGGGACTGGCAGCACCTGAGAAAGCGAACAGCGTCTGCGAGAGGAAGGCAGCGACCCCCGGGAGGCTGCAAATGCGACTATTCTGCTGATACAGCCGCGAGGGAAGAGGTGGGGAATGTCCCAGCTCGGGGATGGAGACACATTTCCATTGGAAAGCCGAATCCTCGGAGGAGCATTCAATCAGGCATGTTCCAGCGACAGGATGGGAAAACCTGTCGCTGAACACACCGTGATACACAAGAGATGGGAGGGGAGGGGTAAGACGTACGGCACGGCACAACCAGCATGACTGGCGGGTGCGGTACACAAACGGCACGTTGGAGACACTGCTCCGCCCTTGCTTTGTTGGGAACCTTACGGCGTTTCCTGCATCCCTTCTGGATCAGGAACTCCTGTGGATGGGATCCCCGGGAAGTGTGGGACATGCCTGGTTTCTGGGTACAGGCTCCTGCACGTCCTAGGGATGGGAGAAAAAGGGTCCCACGTGGATTCTGCTTCTCAGCTTCTGCACACGACTTAGAGGTGGGTGTAGGGGCAAAGGCAGAAGAAGCTTACACTACTGTGTGAAAAGGGAAATGAGGCACGCCCACTCATGGCAATGGTGGGTAATACCTAGACATTTAGGCTATGTCTAAACTTGCTTTTTGTGGAAGCAGAAATGCAAATGAAGCGCTCATTAGCATTTCTCACACTCTCATTTGCACATTCTTTTTGCGGAAGAGGCTTTTGCCCAACAAACACAGTGTAGACGGGGCCATCTTGTGGAAAAAAAAAACCTTTTGTGCAAGAGCCCTTATTCCATAGCAGCCTTACACATGAAATGGCTTTTCTACCTGCACTCTGGGGTTGCTGTGACACCCTGGGGGGCAGGAGCCCAGATCTTAGGAAGACAGGGTGGTTGTGAACCCTCCGTCTCCAGGAATGTTTGGATAGGACCTTGGGAGGTCCCTCCCTGCCAACAATTCATCAGGAAGGAGTGGTTGCTTCCCCTCTCTCCTCTAGCTCCCCACCCATACCCCTCTTTCCCCCCACCCCGCCCCTCACTTTGAGCCCTCCTCCTCTACCTTTAACCGGCAGGGAGGAGAGGCTGCTACTCCCTTCCCTTGGTTTCCCCCCATCCTCAGAAGTTCAGTGCCCTCCTCTCCAGCTTTCAATCTAGTGAGGAAGAGTGGCTTCCACCCTCCTCTGACTCGTCCCCCCCTAATGGAGCGCCCTCCTCCCCTTCTTGGTCCTAACTGGGAGGAGCGGTTGCTTCACGCTTCCCAGTCCCTCCTCCCCCACCGGTCCCCAACCCTCCCCTGCCGGCTGATTGGCGGGGAGGAAAAGCGGATTCCCTAGTTCTTCCCCAAAATCCTCAGCCCCTCCAACTCCCTCCCCCAAGAAAAAGGGCAAGCGCAAGGGCCTGGCCAAAAAGGCCAAACCTCCTGTGGCCAAGACATCCCCCCCGCTGAAGCCCCAGCATCTGCCGCACCCCCTTTTTCCCCTACTGTTCCCCCCCCGGCTCTGGGGGTAATCCACCTGCAGCCCCCAGTGCATATGCCCAGGTGGCCGCTGACACCCTCTCCCCCCGTGTCGCCGTGTCATCTGCCCCAACTGCCGCCTTCGGTTCCATCCCAGGTGGCTGGAGCCCCTTCTGCACCCTGACCAGGAGGCATGGCGTCCGCTGCCTCCTGGTTGCCGCCTCACCCCATGTCGAAACTTACTTTTGGGCGTTGGCACGAGTTGTGGGGCCCTCGGCCGTGGTGGCGGCCTCCAAGATGTACGGCAAAGTGGTATTCTTCCTTGCCTCGAATGCCATTGCCCAGGAGATGGTGGAGAGGGGCCTGCCTGTGGAGGGTGTGCATGTGCCCATCGAGCCATTGGAGACTTGGGCATACGGGTGGTCCTCATGTCCATCCTGCCCTTCCTCCCCAGTGCCGCCCTGCTGCCTGCCCTCCCCACCATGGGGAGGCCCATCTCATAGACTCATAGGCTGTGTCTAGACTGGCCAGTTTTTCCAGAAAATCAGCCGCTTTTCCGGAAAAACTTGCCAGCTGTCTACACTGGCCGCTTGAATTTGCGCAAGAACACTGACGATCTAATGTATGATCGTCAGTGTTCTTGCGCAAATACTATGATGCTCCCGTTCGGGCAAAAGCCCTCTTGCGCAAATGCTTTTGCAGTGTAGACAGCCCAGAATTGTTTTGCGCAAAAAAGCCCCGATGGCTAAAATGGCGATCGGGGCTTTCTTGCGCAAAAGCACGTCTAGATTGGCACGGACGCTTTTCCGCAAAAAGTGCTTTTGTGGAAAAGCGTCCGTGCCAATCTAGACGCTCTTTTCCGCAAATGCTTTTAACGGAAAACTTTGCGGAAAATCATGCCAGTCTAGACATAGCCATAGACTTTAAGGTCAGAAGGGACCATCATGATCATCTAGTCTGACCCCCTGCACAATGCAGGCCACAGAATCTCACCCACCCACTCCTAGAATCATCCTCTCACCTATATCTCAGATACTGAAGCTTTCAAATAATTTGAAGACCCCAAGATGCAGAGAATCCTCCAGCTGTGATCTGTACCCCATGCTACAGAGGAAGGCAAAAAACCTCCAGAGCCTCTGCCGATCTACCCTGGAGGAAAATTCCTTCCCGACCCCAAATATGGCGATCAGCTGAACCCTGAGCATGTGGGCAAGACTCACCAGCCAGACACCCAGAAAGTTCTCTATAGTAACTCCTATCATCCCTCCATTGACCTATTTACCACTGATAATGAATGGTCAATTAGTTACCAAGATCATGTTATCTCATCAAACCATCCCCTTCATAAACCCATCAGCTACATCTAGACTGGCATGATTTTCCGCAAATGCTTTTAACGGAAAAGTTTTTCCGTTAAAAGCATTTGCGGAAAAGAGTGTCTAGATTGGCACGGACGCTTTTCCGCAAAAGCACTTGATGCGGTTTTGCGCAAGAAAGCCCTGATCACTGTTTTAGTCATTGGGACTTTTTTGCGCAAAACACTTTTTAGCTGTCTACACTGGCCCTCTTGCGCAAATACATTTGCGCAAGAGGGCTTTTGCCCGAACGGGAGCGTCATTGTATTTGCGCAAGAACACTGACGATCATACATTAGATCGTCAGTGTTCTTGCGCAAATTCAAGCACCAGTGTAGACAGCTGGCAAGTTTTTGCGCAAAAGCAGCCGCTTTTGCGCAAAAACTTGCTAGTCTAGACGCAGCCATCTAGTTTAATCTTGAAGCCAGATAGATCTTTTGCCCCCACTACTTCCCTTGGAAGGCCGTTCCAGAACCTCACTCCTCTAATGGTTAGAAATCTTCGTCTAATCTCAAGTCTAAACTTCCTACTAGCCAGCTTATATCCATTTGTTCTTGTGTCCACATTGGTATTAAGCTTAAATAATTCCTCTCCCTCCCTGGTATTTATCCCTCTAATATATTTAAAGAGAGCAATCATGTCCCCCCTCAGCCTTCTTTTGGTTAAGGTAAACAAGCCAAGCTCCTTGAGTCTCCCTTCGTAAGACAGGTTTTCCATTCCTCGAATCATCCTAGTGGCCCTTCTTTGTACCTGTTCCAGTTTGAATTCATCCTTCTTAAACATGGGAGACCAGAACTGCACACAGTATTCCAAATGGGGTCTCACCAATGCCTTGTATAACGGCACTAACACCTCCTTATCCCTCTGGAAATACCTCGCCTAATGCATCCCAAGACCGTATTAGCCTTTTTCACAGCCATGTCACAATGGCGGCTCATAGTCATCCTGTGATCAACCAGGACTCCGAGGTCCTTCTCCTCCTCCGTTACTTCCAACTGATGTGTCCCCAGCTTATAACTAAAATTCTTGTTATTAATCCCTAAATACATAACCTTACACTTCTCACTATTAAATTTCATCCTATTGCTATCACTCCAATTTACAAGGTCATCCATATCTTCCTGTATGATATCCCGATCCTTTTCTGAATTGGCAATACCTCCCAACTTTGTGTCATCCGCAAATTTTATCAGGACACTTCCACTTTTGGTGCCAAGGTCAGCAATAAAAAGATTAAATAAAATTGGCCCCAAAACTGATCCCTGAGAAACTCCGCTAGTAACCTTCCTCCAACCTGACAGTTCACCTTTCAGTATGACCTGCTGTAGTCTCCTCTTTAACCAGTTGCTTATCCACCTCTCAACTTTCATATGAATCCCTGTCTTTTCCAATTTAACCAATAATTCCCCATGTGGTACTGTATCAGATGCCTTACTAAAGTCGAGGTAGATTAGATCTACTGCATTTCCTTTACCTAAAAAATCTGTTACTTTCTCAAAAAAGGAGATCAGGTTGGTTTGGCACGATCTTACCTTTTGTAAAACCATGTTGTAATTTGTCCCAATTACCATTAGCCTCAATGTCGCTAACTACTTTCTCCTGCAAAATTTTTTCCAAGATCTTTCATACTACAGATGTCAAACTAACAGGCCTATAGTTACCTGGGTCACTTTTTTTCCCTTTCTTAAAAATAGGAACTATATTAGCAATTCTCCAATCAAATGGTACAACCCCTGAGTTTAGAGATTTATTAAAAAATTTTGCTAATGGACTTGCAATTTCATGTGCCAGTTCCTTTAATATTCTTGGATGAAGATTATCTGGGTCCCCCGATTTACTCCCATTAAGCTGTTCAAGTTTGGCTTTTACCTCGGATATGATAATATCTACCTCCATGTCCTTCGTCCCATTTGTTAGAGAGAGGCCCATCTCTACAATCAGCCCTTTCCCATTGGTCTGTAAGGACCCTGCCTTCCACCACCTGCTGTCTTTCCGCCGGCAGGTGCAGTTCCAGATACCACCAGTGGCACATGGCAGCTTGGCGCTAGAGGGGTCCTTCATGGTGTCCTACCAGGGGGCCCTCTAACGGGTCCATTAATCAACAGGGGAGACACGGTGCTTCCTCTGCCGGACGATGGTGCATGTCCGGAGAGACTGCCCCTTGGCCCGGTCAAAGGAGGTGTCTGGGCCCCCCGGGGCTCAGGAGGGCGCCGGCCCTAACACCACTGGCCCCTCTGGTAGTCTGACCTCTGCGGCCACCCCTCCTCCAAGTCCTCCTCCGTCCTCAATCTCTCTCCAAAAATTATCATTACCCCCCTCTCTGCTCCTGATCCATCGTCCGGCCCTGTACCCATCCCTCCTCCTGCCGTTGCTGTGATACCTGCTCCCCCGTCACCTTCCTCCCATCCTCCCCCCACTCCTGCCCCTGTGGTGATGCCTGCTCCCCCTCCCTTTCCAGCATCCCCACATCCCACTGTCATTGGCACCCTCGCGGGGGCCGTCTCATTCCTACTGGCTGTGGGCGGCCCTCAGGGGGTGGTATTTATATCCCCAGTCCCCAGTCCCATAGGGGCTGCCTTGTTCCCTCTGCTGCCCCCTCCCTCACCGGGGTTGAGGATGGGCATTACAGCGCTATCATTTTTGGTGCTGTGCTGGGGACCGGCTCCCTGTCTGCCCATCTCCATGGCCCATGATGCCTATCCCAGGGCCTAGACGGAGGAAAAGTCCCCCCAAACCACTGTTATTGCCACCCCGTGGGGGTCGTCTCATTCCCGCTAGCCATGGTTGGTCCTCAGGGCGTGGTATTCATATCCCCCGTCCCCAATCCTGTAGGGGCTGTCACGTTGCCTCCGCCGCCCCCTCCCTCATCAGGGATCAGATCCCTGTCTCCGTGGCTTGCAAGCTCCATCTGGGGACCCGGACATAGAAAAACCCCGGTGTCCCCTCAGTGCTGGGGGCCAAGCTGTGCCAGTTCCTCACAGAGAACTGCGGGACCAAGGGTAAGGTGCAGCTCGCCCTCCAGCGCTAGGAGGACTTTCACTCCATCCTCTGGGCCACAAGAGTCCTCTTGTAGGAGGGGAGAGGGACCAATAGGCAGGACATTGTGGCCTACTGCCAGGCCTGCAGGTTCTGGGACGCTCTCCTGACCTTCGGTTTGGAGTGTGGTCTGCTGTGGCGCCTGCGAGAGGCCAACGATCATTCTGCCCGCGAGGATCCACCCCAGCCCTCATCATGAAGGACACTGTCATTGCCACCCGCATGGAGCACTTTGGCACACAACTTCCTCCACCGCCTCCGAGGGCTCCAATACAACCAGCAGCTCTTTTTTATTCACCAAGGCGGTCTTCCGCAAGACCTCTCAGAGCTGCTGGAATTCTACCAGGAACTCCTCCAGACCTGGAAGCTGCTTTCGGTGACCAGATCCATTGTGGCCACCGAGGGAGCAGACCTCCTCGCGGAGCCCCTGCTCCACAATCCAGCCTTGTGCGTGCAGGTGGCAGAGTCTCCTTCGGTGCACCGCAGGCTGATCCTGGCAGAAACCACCTGGACTATGACAGGGGGTACTGGGTGGATCCTTGAGTGCTTGCTCAGCGCGTGGGGCTATCCACTCCTCAAACCCCCCTGCACCGGGAGGTGAAGGCAGCTTGGCTGCTGCCCGCTCTTGATTTCCCACAGCAAGCCCCGCAGTGAGCCCTGTGAGAGGGTACACCCCTCCTCTCCCCTCCTGCAAACGCTCCATCTATCGTTATCCGGCCCCCGTTCTGCGGGCCCCCCCGGCCTCTCCATCCTTGGAACTGCAAGCAGGCTTCAAGATTTTCAGCCGGTCTGATTCCGAACCGTGCCAAGAGAACACCTGTACACAGTCGTCCTCCACACTCTGCATTTCCTCACCCTCACATCCCGCCTTGACACCAAATGGCAGGATTATCTTAGACCTATAGGCTGCATCTAGACTGGCATGATTTTGCGGAAATACTTTTAACTGAAAAGTTTTTCCATTAAAAGTATTTCCGCAAGAATGTGTTTAGATTGGCACGGATGCTTTTGCGTAAAAAGTGCTTTTGCACAAAAGCATTTGTGGCCAGTCTAGACTTGATTTTGCGCAAGAAATCCCCGATCGCCATTTTAGCCATCGGGGCTTTTTTGCGCAAAACAGTTCTTCCCTGTCTACACTGGCCCTCTTGTGCAAGTATTCTTGCGCAAGAGGGCTTTTTCCCGAGCGGGAGCGTGAAAGTATTTGTGCAAGAAGCACTGATTTTGTACATTACAAAGTCAGTGCTCTTGCGCAAATTCAAGCGGCCAGTGTAGACAGCTGGCAAGTTTTTGCACAAAAGCGACCACTTTTGTGCAAAATCTTGCCAGTCTAGACGCACCCATAGAGAGCGGGGAAACCCGATGGGCCAGCGTATATTCCACTTTTAATTCCGTGGCCCATTGGGAACATCAGTTGGCGGCTCCTTCACGGAGCCGTGAGCACGGTCATATACTTGGCACAGTTCACCCCTATCCCGGATACCTGCCCCCTTTTCTGGCGTGAGGGAAAACCTAGCACACGTATCCCTGGAAAGCACCAGGTTGCAGCCCCTATTCCGGCTCCTCCAGAACCTCTTATTGAGGTTCTGGCTGCACTTTTCTCCTCACCTTTTTATATATGCACACCCTATCTGTGGCCCCACAAAGTCGCGAGATCTCCCCATCAACCTCCTCCTGGCCCTGACAAAAGCAGCTATACATAGAGTGGAGGGCGACCAAAATGATTAGGGGTCTAGAGCACATGAGATGCTAAGGGACTTAGGCTTCTATAGTCTGCAGAAGAGAAGAGTGAGGGGGGATTTGAGAGCAGCCTTCAACTCCTTGAAAGGGGGTTCCAAAGAGGATGGAGAGAGGCTCTTCTCAGTGGTAATAGATGGCTGAACATTGGTCTGAAGTTGCAGAGGAAGAGGTTTGGGTGGATATTAGGACAATATCCTTTTTCCCTAGGAGGTGGGGAAGCACTGGGATGGGTTCCCTAGGGAGGTGGTGGAATCTCCATCCCGAGAGGTGTTTAAGTCATGGGTTTCTAGGATTCTATTTTTTCTATGCCATGGAGAAGTAGCTTTAGACAGTTTTGGAATCCACCCAAGGTGTCTTGTCTTTCAACTGCAGGAGTAAATGCTCCCAATGTAGCCTGAGGTTTTCAGAAGTTCACAGGGCTGAGCTAACCCCGCAACAGCTTCAGCTCCTAAATGAGTTGTCATGATGATTGGTTCTGAGGTAACCCAGATACTTAAAACCGTCGGCCCCACGCCCCCTGCCCCTGCAGCTGTGAGCTTCTGACACCCGGCCGGCCAGGCCCCCCATGTGAGGGGCTGCTGAATACCAGCCCAGCCAATCACCACTGGACTTCACAGACAAGAGGAGACGATCCAATAAGCGAGCCTGTAAGACTCATTCTTACCAGTACGCTCCCCAGTTAGCCATTGAACATCCCTAACTATTATTATGAGATCATGCTAGCAGAAATATGAAGCACTTTGTGCTAGATGGGATATTTAAGGTGTCATAAGAAATGTTATAGTTTCCTGACTGTGATTAACCCAGTTTCTGTTCGAGCCTTATTTTTGTCTCTCTTTATTCCCAATGTATTCACGCAGCGGTACCCCATTGGAGAAGGTGCTTTCAGTGCAGACAGATCACGGAGCCCTGTAATGAGACATTAGGGAGAACAACAGGCCTTAGGAGAAGCCCGACTCCCACAGGAGTGACCCTTCCTCAGAACAATCCAGAAAGACCTAAATTAACAGTCGTGAACAAGGGAAGCCCACATGACTCTGGGCTCATCCTTCCAATGTTGTTTTTCCACAGCTGCTCTTCTCAGGACCCTCCCCGATTTCTCCACAGCTTTCTTGAAATGTGGGGCCCAGCACTGGACACAATACTCCTGTTGAGTCCTACTCAGCACAGAGTAGATTGACCCACAATTCCAGTCGAATGGGGATAATCGAAGATGGTTCAGGAAAGCGCCACTAGAACAATTAGAGATTTACAAAAAATGCACCCCGTAGTTCAGATTCAAGGCTGTTGATCTCTGTCTCTTGTCAAAGCGAGAGGGAAGGGACGGCTTGGATGCGGTGGGAGTACATGCCAGGGGAACAAATATTTACAGCTAGAAGATTTTTCTGACGTAACCTGGGTCCTTCAGATTCTCTCTGTGCCCAGCCCCCCACTCCCTGGCTGACAGGGTACTTCTGTCACCCAAGCTCTTCAAGCCACCAGGGGCCTTTGTGTCCCCCCAAGTCCCTCTGGCTGAAAGGGTCTTTCTGTCTCACTCCAGCCCTTGTGACCACAACGGGACTTCTGTCTTCACCCCCAACCTCTGTCTCCAGCCACTGGGGGCTTTCTGTCTCTCTGTAGCCCCCGGTTTCCTCCCCCACTCCACTCCGGTGCTGCGGACAAGAGCTGAGGGGGAGTGGTTGGGGGTACATGCCAGCCCTGCTGCATCTCTCTCACTGGTGTGGCTGCCCCATTACTCTGAATCCCCCAACCCCTGCCCTAGTTTCTGCACCTCCCAATGACATAACCTCCCCTACACCCAAAGCTCCCTGCTTTGATGAGTGCACCCCTCTCCCCTGTCCTGAGACCTGGGTACTTGTGCTGACTCTTACACTGCCAAACCTGAGCCCCCTTCCCCACAACTCCCTGACTTGCCCGGCATACCCCATCCCTGCCTTGAGCCCCTGCCCCCTACCGTGACTCTGGCAAACTTCACCCTCTGTTATGAGCCCCCCCCAAACATAGACCCAACCCCCTACTGTTTCCTGCACCCCCACACCGCTGCCCTGAGCATTCCTCTCCCTAACCCTGACTCCTGCACCACCCACACCTCAGCCTCCTGCACTGAACTGGGGACATTTACTGCTGTGTAAATATTAGGAAGCATTTCTGCGAGAAGAGAGCCTTGGAGTAGCCAGTTGTTCATGACACAGGGTGCTCCCACGACCCCACTCCACCCACAGGAATCCAGCACTTGGCCTTCTCCACAGCCGGTAAAGTGTTTGGTACCCAGGTATCGGTCTATCACAGATTTGTGGCTCATTGGTAGCAGCAGAACTAGAACGTACATCTCCTAAGTGCTGAGCACGGCTGCGTGGGACAAGAACTCCAGTGTCACAGATGAAAAGATACAGGCTCGGCATGTCAGAGGGGCTCCCAGAAGTAAGTTAAGGTTCCAGGGAGTCCCACAAGTACCTTCCTTTAGACCCTTTGCCGATGCCACCGAACTTGGAGGACATGGTCTGTGACGACAACTCTCACAAGGTATGTCTACACTACAGTGTTATTTCGAATTAACTTAATTTGAAATAGTTAATTCGAATTAAGCTCATTTGAAATAACACATCTATACACAAAAAGTATTTTGAAATAGCATTTTGCTATTTCGAAATAGCACGTCCACACTGAGTGCACCCTGAACCAAAGTAAAGGCTGGCCGGAACCAGTGCCGGCAGGGCATCAGGTTAGGACTTAGTGTGTGGGGCTGCTGCCTGAGGCTAACTGAGCTCCGTGCTTAAAGGGACCCTACCCCCACCCCGGACAGACAGTTCTCAGGGTTCCCCGCTTGCTTGTGTACCTCGATGAGGGACAGCAAAGCAGTCCTGTCTTGGAGTGCCCTGAGTGCCTGCACTCGGGACACCACAGCACTCAGACACATGGAGCCAGAGCTGCCCCTGGGCATGCTGGTGCCTCTCGTGGGGTCGTTGCCATCAGTCCGGCTGCACTTGCTGCAGGCTGCCATCCAGGGGTCCATCGGGGGGCTGTCAGGATTCAGGAGGCCCTGAGGGAGCGCATCCACCCCTCAGAGCCCTCAGAGCCTCCCCGGTCCTCCCCACTGGGGGCTCGTGCCCCATTCCTCCCTCACGTCCTTCCACTTAACCCTCCCTAGCCCCCCTTCCTGATGTCAAATAAAAGACACGTATGTTCAAAAATAGAAACTGGGTTTATTGAACAAAACTGGGGGGGGATGAACCTCTGGGGAGACTGGGAAAAGGAGGTGGGAGAGGGGAAGAGAGAGGGTGGAAGAGGGGAGGGGGAAACTTGGGAGGAGGGAGGTGGAACAGGGAAGCAAGGGGAAGAAGGGGGAAGGGAAGCTCAGGCCTCAGGGTTGGGGGAGTCTCACCGGATCAACTTGACTTTCATGCAGACCTGCTCCTGGGTTCGCATGTGGCCTTTGGTGGCCAGGCTGGCAGCTATCCTGCCATAGACGGCCATGTCCCTCCTTCTAGGGCTGAGATCATGGATGTTGGGGGCATCCCCCCAAACCTGAATAAGATCCATGATCTCCACCCTGGACCAGGAAGGCACCCGCCTTCTCCAGCCCCTGTCAGGCTCCTGGGAGCTGGCAGACTGCTCCTGGGGAGTGGTGGAGGGCTGACTGCTAATGGCTTGCTGGCTCAGGGGCTGCCAGTGGCCACTGCTGGCTCTGGGCTGGCAGGCTTGGAGCTGGCACAGGCACTGTGGCCAGGGTCTACCCCTTTAATGGCTGTGGGGCTGGGGGAGAGGAGAGTAAGTTTTCCTGGCTGTGCCCAGAGTGGCCACCAGGGCTCCCTGGGAAGGGCTGGATGCCCCCTTTTTCAAATTAAGTGTCTACCACAGCACTTAATTTGAAATATCTATTTCAAATTTGGTGTTACCCCTCATAGAATGAGGTTTACCAAATTCGAAATAAGGGCTCCACTATTTCGAATTTATTTATTGTGTATTTATTGCTATGGTTTTGGGGTGTTCTGTGCTCCAGGCTGACAGCCTGAATCCTCTTTGGGAAGCCCACATAAAATGGGCATTTCACTGAAAACCCAATTTTCTTCAAAGAAAAATTTATACAAAACTATTTACACGCAAAGTGAACAATGGCTGACGTGACTTAGGACACATCTAATAAGCAAGGAGATGCCACGTCTGGCCCATCCAGCTGACTCGGGCTGAGGTGCAGTTTTATTCCTGAGAAGACATTTGGGCTACGTCTATATTGGCAAGATTTTGTGCAAAAACAGGTGCTTTTGCGCAAAAACTTGCTGCCTGTCTACACCGGCCGCAAGTTCTTGCGCAAGAACACTGATGTTCTAATGTATGAAATCAGTGCTTCTTGCGCAAGAACTATGACGCTCCTGCTCAGGAATAAGCCCTCTTGCACAAGTGTTCTTGCGCAAGAGGCCAGTGTAGATAGGCAACATGAATTTCTTGCGCAAGAAAGCCCGATGGTTAAAATGGCCATCGGAGCTTTCTTGCGCAAGAGAGCGTCTACACTGGCACGGATGCTTTTGCGCAAAAGCACATCTCTTGCGCAAAGGCACATGCCAATGTAGACGCTCTCTTGAGCAAATACTCTAACGACAAAACTCTTGCGTTAAAGAGTATTTGCACAAAATCTTGCCAATGTCGACGTAGCCTCAGGTTGGGGTTGCTACCAAGGTCTGGGAATCTACCACATCACCAGGGCCTAGATCCCTCATACCAACAATGAAATAGCCCCGTGAAGCCTCGTCTGCTGGCACAGGCCACCTGTAGTTTCTGTGTGCCATCGAGAAGCAGCTTTAGGCAGTTTTGGAATCCACCCCAAAGTGTCTTGTCTCTCGACCTCAGGAGTAAAATCTCCCCCCCTCCCCGGCCCCTGCAGCCTGGGGTTTAGAAGCCCTCAGGACTGAGCTAACCCCATGTCACCTTTGCTCCTAATGCATTGATTGGATGGTTGGGTTATGAGGTAACACAGATCACTGAGCCAGTGCGTCCCAGCCCACTACCACTGGGGCCATAAGCTCCTGATCACCGACCGGCCAGTCCCTCCATGTGAGGGATGCTGTGGTCTGGCCCGGCCAGTCAGCTCTGGAGTTCACAGACAAGGGCAGGCTGATCGGTAAGGGTACCTGTAAGACTCCTTCTTACCGGTACGCTGACTGGTTACACGTGGAACATCCCTACCCATTACTGTGATGTCGTTGTAGCAGAAATACGAAGCATTTTTGGCAAGAAGGTGCATTGACAGTGTCATTGGAAGCATCAGGATTTGCTGAATTTGATTATCCCATTTGTAGTCCTGCCTCATTTTTCTATCTCAAATTATGAATACGGAGCATGAATCTTTATTCCCAATGTATTTACACAGCGGTACCCCACTGGGGAAGGTGCTTTCAGTGCAGACAGATCGCTCAGCCCTGTAATGAGACATTAGGGAGAACAACAGGCCTCAGGAGACGCCCAACTCCCACAGATGGAGCCTTCCGGAGACTGTTTCAGAGAGACCAATTAACAGTTGTTGTGATTGTATAAAGTCATCAGATCAGACCACAGAACTCTGGGCTCCCTCCTCCCATTTTGTTTTTCCACAGCCAGTCCGGGGAGCAGTTTTGAAACAAAGGATCCCCCCCTTTGCCAGAGCTATATAAGGCAGGGGGTGGAATCAGCCGTTTTCACTCCCCACACAAGAGGATGCCGGGAAGGAGCTGAGGAAGACAGACTGACCTGGGGGAAGGGCTGGACCCAGGCGAAAGGCATCTTACCCAGTGTCTGGAAACCCGAGCACCCCAAGCTGCAAAGCAAATGCAACTTGGGCCTTGAGAATATGCCAGACGGCCGGTCCCATCCCTCCGGTTGAGAATCTGCTTGTTCCTCCTGACTCTGCCCCGTGTGTTCTGCAGAGTTTGTGTTTGGTTAGTTGCTGATAATCTGCTTTGCTGTCCCTGATACCCACGTCAATCTACTGTTTTTAGTTAATAACCTTGTGTGTGGTGTTACCCAAACTAGTGAGCTTTTAAGTGAAACGTGTGGGGGAAATTCTCCCCCCGGTTAGCACACGTGGGCATTTTCCTGTACACATCGGGGGGTGCGAGTAGGATAACAAATTCCTCCCTGTTGGAGGTTCGACCTGGCTCAGGCGGTGCAGCCCTGGGGTCGAACCCCGGGCTACCTGTGGTTCCCTCGACTATAGCTTCCCTCAGCAGTGTCCAGTCAGGGAGCCCTGCATGTCCCTGCAGATGGGCGTGTCCCTGTTGTGTGGGTGTGGGGGGAAGTGCGGGAATGGGACCTTGTCTGCAGCTGGCCACAGCAGCACAGTGCGAGTGGGATCCCAGGCTGGTGGCTCAGAGGCTCTGGGGATCCCCAGCTCCAGGTGGAACCTTGGAGGCCAGCCCAGCCCAGACGAGCTGTAGGGAAACCTGCCTAGGACAGAGCAACGGGCGGCTCTTGGATTTAGAACGTGAGAATGGCCAGATTGCGCTGGTCCAAAGGTCCCCCCCCCCACTGCGCTGTCTCCCAACACTGGCCGATGTCAGGGGCTTCTGGAGGAATTGGCAGAACAGAGAAATATCAACTGATTCATCCCCTGTCGGTTGTTCCCTTTCTCTTGTGACGTGTCACTGGCATTGGGTGTGTGATCTCTAGACTCTGTTTTACAAACCAGGTGAAGTGATTGTTTGTACAATTCACCCCCCTCCATGTAACACTGTCCGGGTTGCAACATCAAAGAGAGCCTGGTGCTTGTTCGTTTTTGTGTGTGTGTACATGGGCACGTGCTTACGTGATATAACTGGACGGTGTATGAGTGTATTTTTGGAGGCTGTGTTTCTAAGATACACAAAGTGTGTGTGTGTGTGCGTGAGACACTGAATGACCCAGTGTGTGTAGTTTTGTGGGAACACACCTTCCCTTGCTGGTTTCACAAAGACCTGAAATATGGGTATACAATAGGCCATCAGGTGCCCAACTCTCTTTCGCACTGATAGTTGTTGGTGCCTAAATCCCTTAGTTTTCTTTAAAGCTAACAGCTGATGTCAACAAGGTGATTTAATTTATTTTCATGTGGCCTGTGTTGGATGTGCCTGATGACAATAAGCTTTACCTATGAATAAGCATTGTGTGTAGCTTTGCGGGAACACACCCTTCCGTAAAGGAGCCCCTTGCTGGTTTCACAAAGTCCTGAAGTGTGGGTGCACATCAATGCCCAGCTCTCTTTCATGCTGATAGCGGGGCCTAAATCTCTTAGTTTCCTTTAAAACTCATGGCTGATGTCAACAAGATGCTTGAGTTTTTCTTCACAATGGCCTGTGTTTGGGATGCCAGGCCTACAGATCAGACAGACCTGGGAGCTTTAGCCAAGACTCTTTGAAATCTTTCAACCTGAGACCACTGAATTGTTCTCCCAGAAAGGAGGTCTTTGTTCCACCTTAAACCTTCATGGAAACCTGATGCCATTGACCCTGGAGCATCTGAGGTCAGACAGTAGCCCACAGTGTTTGCTTAGGGTGCAGTCTTTTCTGTGTCCTTTTCTCTCTTTGTTTCTCAGTTGCATCTTTCCAATGGTGGAATTTTCTTTCTTTAAATTTTCTGCCACAGCGGATACTGGCAAGACCTTCATATAAAGACTTCGGGTTCCAGTGTTTGTCGTAGGGGGATATCTGTAGACAACCTCAAGAGTGCAATTCCCTGCTCCCTTAGAGCAACGCACTCCCCCTTTGGCTGAGCTCTGGTGATAACAGTAGCAGTGTAGCCTCAGCAGCACAGACTAGCTCCCCTAACCCAATCCCACCTGAGACCCCAGGTATGCACCCAGGGTGTGTCCCAATCTGCTGCTCGCGCTGCCGGGTTCTCACTGCTAATTTTATGTTGCTAATTGATGAAAGCTAGTGGATGTTACCCAGCTGGGAATGACACTGCTCAGGTGCAGGGCAGACATCCCCCTGTTTGAACTTTAAATACCCTTCCTTTACAATCCACTGACTTTTGTTATGTCCTCAGCACTAGCTGAAATGACAATGACATGAGGAAGATATTTCAAAATCCCAGCCTCAAAGTAGTTCTGGGGGAGGTTCCTGTATCTCAGCGAGGTGCCATGCTCTTGGATCCCCTCTTCTGGAAGCTCCTTCTCTAAATGAAATGAGTTTTCTTCTGGTTATGGACAATTTCATTTTTGAAAGGCAGAGACCCAGTGATTCCAGGTTTCTGGCCAGGTAGGCAACAGCACAACCTGAATATCTGATGTGTTTCAGTTTCTAGATACGAATTATGGAGAAAGCAGAAGGAAGAAATGGAACGTTCTTCATGGAACTGATCCTTGTTGGGTTTGGGAACGGCCCTGAACTGCAGCCCCTCCTCTTCCTGCTGTTTCTAGTGATCTACCTTGTGGCTGTGGCTGGGAACCTCCTCATCATTGTGCTAGTGGTGGCTGATTGGCACCTTCAAACCCCCATGTACTACTTGGTGGCCAACTTGTCTGCTGTGGAGACCTGCTCCGTCTGCACCACCCTGCCCAGGCTGCTGGCCAGTCTCGCAACTGGGGACAGAACCATTTCTCTGCAGAACTGCACTGTGCAATTTAATGTCTATATTATCCTGTCCAATGCAGAATGCAACCTGCTCACAGCAATGTGTATTGATCGGTATCTAGCGATCTGCCATCCCCTCCGTTACCCTGCTCTGATGAACGGCAGGGTGTGTGGCCACATGGTGGCATGGGCCTGGATTTATGGCATTTCTTACAGTATCATGCTACAAGTTTTCATTCTGCAATTAACATACTGTGGTCCCAAAGAACTTGACATTCTATTTTGTGATTTTGGACGTGTTAATCGTCCGTTTTGTGGTGCCAAGATCAAGACATTGCAACAGTTGACATCCGTTGTCAGTATCATATCAAATATTGTCATCTTACTACTCACCCTGGTGACCTACATTTGTATCATTGTCAACATCCTGAGAATCCCTTCCAGCACCGGGAGGCAAAAGGCCTTTTCCACCTGCTCCTCCCACCTCATTGTGGTTGGAGTTTATTATGGGAGCGTAATAACAATGTATGCAGTTCCAGAAAATAATTGATGTCTGGATCCTTGTCATGGTCCCCTTGCTCAACCTCATTCTCTACTGTCTGAGAAACAAGGAGGTCCATCAGTCCCTGATAAAAGCTCATGTGGCACTAGTTGCTTTCAGACACAAGCCTGGAGTGTGACAGGACAAATAAAGACTTAGAGTAGAATAGAGATGAACTGAAATATTTCCTTACACATGGCCCATTTGATTCCCTGACAAGAGGGTTCTCCCTCAATGACCTTACATCACCTTGTTCCTTTCTTGATTCCTTGCTTTGTGCTTGGTCGTGTCCGATTTTCTCAGCTTTTGCATATCAGCTGTGCATTTTTGTGATGTGCTCCACTTTATTGATCTGTGTATAAACACAAGTGCCCGAATTCTGCAGGGAGCTTAACAACTTCTGAGTGATCCTGGATCTCCTCCCCGCCTACTGAATCCAACGACATTTACATCCCTTTGACTGGGCTTTTCCATTATCAATAACATCTTGGAAAAAAGGTGAAATATTTTGCCACCACAGGGAGTGAAAATAGAACAGAACTGTAGGCAGGAAAACAAAATATGACATTCTGTGCAAGGTGGGAATTTTAGTGTCCTTCCAAGTGGCATTTCCTGCCTGTCCATACACTTGTCAGCGTTAAGGCACCTCGGTCTCTGTCCATACTGATAGCAGTACAGGTATTGATACAGAGTTGAAATGCAAACAGAAGATGGTTGGAAAGAATTTTTGAGGCTCATTAGCTCTGACTTCTCTCACTACCAAAATAAAAGGAAACGAATGAATTGAAAAGAACATGACATGTGCACCCAACAGGAACCGGCAACTTTCCCCTTCTCAGCCTACACGGCTGCCCATGGGCCTCCCTCCTCCCAGGCAGAAATGCAATTGATGTGCGAACATTTTACCACCCAAGTGTCAGAAAAAAAGCAAACCGAACAATAAAATCTCTCTCCATTAACTCTCCCTACTCTGTAGGTTCATGCTTCATATTGGTGGGACCAGGGGTGGGTGAGTAGCAGCCCACAGGCCCGATCTGCTCTGCCAGGGTTAGTTTCTAGCAGGCCTCCCCACTGTATTTACAGACCTGATGACAGCTACCGGTGACTACAGCTCCCATTGGCCACGGATCACCATTCTAGGCCAATGGGAGCTATGGGAAAGTGTGTTCGTCTCTGTACTGCTTCCTGCTGCTTCCATTGGCTAGGAATGGGGACCCACGGCCAATGGAAGCTGCACTCGCTGGTACCTGAGCCTCTGCAGGAAAATTCAGCATTTGGGGCTTTCCGGGGATAACCCTGGAGAACAACCACAGAGCTATCGCCCATCCCTGGGCTGGGCGATAGAAGGGAAAAAAGGAGAAAAGGTGGCAGCAGGGTCTCCCAGGTGCCAGTCTGCCGTGGTTGGGAGGTGCATGCCCCCAGCGGGACAGGGGCAAGAGTGTTTCCCCATTGTTGGCATTTTCCCCACATCCCACAGGACGAGGAAGAGAACTGGCAGCCCTGCCCCACAGGGCAAACCAGTGGCTGGAAAATGGGGCTTCCACAGCCGCAGCCACAATGGGTCCTTGGAAACTCCATCACTACTGCACCCCCCGCCCTGCCCTGACCACCTGCACCTCCTTTTACCCAGCCTGAGCCCCTCCCCCACACCAAACCCTGTACTCTGAGTCCTCCACCCCCTGCCCTCACTCCTTCACCTCTGCCCCATGTCCTCAGCCCTCCTGCCCCTGGGCATTGCAGAAGGAAGGGCAGGAGGTAGCATGGGGGGGGCGGGTCTCTGAGCAGGGAGTGGTGGGTGCAGGAACTGGGGCAGGGCTCTGGGGGTTGGGGGACAGGACAGGGTGAGGGAGGGGGAGGAGTCAAAGCAGGGACAGGGGTTTCTGGCAGGATGTCGGGGTGCAGACATTAGGACATGGGCTAGGAAGTGGGAGGGGCTTTCTGCAGGCCGTGTGGCATTCTGGAGTTAGGGGTGGGGGTGGGAGCTCAGGGTAGGGAGATGGTTTGGGGGGGCTGAGGGCAGGGGGTCAGGGTGCATTAAATCAAGGCAGGAGAGCTTAAGGCAGGGCATGGGGGGGGTGCAGGAGTCAGGGAAGCGTCCTGAGTGTGGACGGGCCCAGGGCAGGGGCTGGACTTCTAGGAGTGAGGGCAGGAGGTGGGGTCAAAGCAGGGGGCTGTGAGGTGTGGGGGTTCCGGTCAGGGTGTGGGGATGATGAAGGGTTAAGAACAGGGGTTGGTGTGGGGAAAGCTGGGGGGCAAGAGGGGCTCAGGAAAGCGAGGTGAAGAGGTGGGGGGCTCAGGACAGGGATCTGGTGGGTTCTGGATGAGAAAGGGGGGCCCTTACAGCAAGGAGTGGGGGGGGCAAAAGTCCTGGGCTTGGGGCAGCGGGTTAGTGGCAGGGGTCTTGGAGGGCCAAAGGGTCTGAGGCTGGGCTCATCAGATGGTGGCTTCCCCTCGGGGAGGGCGGGCTGGAGCAGAACAGGCCGGTTCCTGCCTCCAGTGAGTTTGGACATGTCCGGGGGTCCGAGGCCCCAGACACCAGCCCCTCCTCCCCCAACTCCAGCTCATGCACTTGGGGAAATTGTCAGCAGGGCAGTTTTGGACTCTAGGTGCCCCCCTCCAGCTGGGCGGGGAAGGGCGCTGGGGATTCCTGGGCCTGCATCGGTCTCCAGCCACACCCTAGCCCCCACCTGTGTGGAAGGAGAGATTCCCCATTGGCCACCAGGGGCAGCGAGCATGGGGACGTTGCACTGCACAGTGACCACGGGGGGCGGCAAGCGCGGGGGACGTTACACTGCAGAGTGACCACCGGGGCAGCAAGCGCGGGGACGTTACACTGCAGAGTGACCACTGTGGGCGGTGAGCACGGGGACGTTAGCCCAGACTGGTTTTCCTCCATCCCAGCACACTCAGCCCCAGAGGGTGTTACCTGCCATGCCCCTGCCTAGCTAGCCTGCTCGTGTTTGTGCCCCAACTTTCCCAGCTGCAGTCTTGTCTCATCCTGCCTCATCTCCCCCCAGTGTATCTATCTTCCCCCAGCCTCCCAAGAGTTCTTTGCTGCTGCCCTGTGTGCCTAGGTCCCTCCTCTCCCTCTGAGCGCTTGTGCCCCATCCCTCCCTTTTATTTATCCCTTTCTCTAATACACTGCACTCCCCTCAGTGACCTCATAGTCCCTGCCCCATGCCCCAGTGCAGCCGGAGGAGCCGGCCCCCGTCCTGCACCCACTACCGTGTCCCCTGCCCTGTATTGCCAGCACCCTCCTCCTCTGCCTCTAGTCTTGCAGGGAGGAGCGGTTGCTGGCCCCTCGATTCCCCATTTGTATCCCGCCTTTGCTAGCACCCTCCCTCCCTGCAATCAGTCAGCGGGAGGCAGCAGTTGCTTTTCCCTTTTTCCCTTCCTGCCCAATTGCCTCCCCTTTTCCCTTGTGGCCCCTTTGCTCACGTTCCTAACCCTCCAGAGCCCTCCTCCTTTGCTGAAACCCCGTGGGGAGGAGTGGCTGCTAGATTCCCTTCCTCAGTTTCCCTACATGTGCCCTTCCTCCACTAGTGCCCTCCCTTCCTGCCAACAACTCGGTGAGAGAGAGTGGTTGCTTCCCCATTCTCCTCCAACTCCCCACTCATACCCCTCCTTCCAACCTCACTTTGCGCCCTCCTGCTCTATCTTTAACCGGCAGGGAGGAGAGGCTTCTACCCCCTTCCCTCGGTTCCTCCCCTCAAAAGTTCAGTGCCCTCCTCCCCAGCCTTTGATCTAGCAGGGAGGAGTGGCTACCACCCTCCTCTGACCCATCCCCCACGATTGAGCACCCTCCTCCTCATCTTGGTCCTAACCAGGAGGAGTGGTTGTTTCACCCTCCCCAGTCCCTCCTCCCACACCGGTCCCCAGCCCTCCCCTCCCAGCTGATTGGTGGTGCGGAGAAGTAGATCCCCTACCCCTTCCCCACAATCTCCACCTCCACTGACACCTGCCCCCCTCCACCATGATGGAGGAGGCCCCAGCCCCCTTCTCTATCCCCATGGGTTCCAAAGGTCCCCCATTGCCACCCACATTGAAGACCACTGAGGGTGACCTCCTGCCCCCTGACCCATGTTCCGCACCTGACACGGCCGATGCCCCTTCCACCTCGGCCAGCAAGAAGGTCCAGGGAAAGAAGATGGGCAAGGGCCCGGCCAAAAAGGCCAAACCTCCTGCCGCTGAGGTCACCCCACCCGCTGCGGCCCTGACATCTGCCGCGCCCTCTCCTTCCCCCCCGGCTCTGGGGCCAATCCACTTACAACCCCCAGAGAGTATGGCTAGGTGGTCACTGCTGCCTCCCCGCATGCTGTTGTGTCATCTGCCTGGACTGCTGCCTCCAGCTCCATCCCGGCTCCAGCTCGCTGCCTCACCCCACGACGAAACTTACATGTGGGTGTTGGCGAGGGTGGTGGGGGCCTCGGCCGTGGTGATGGCCTCCAAGTTATACGGCAAGGTGGTCCAGGAGGCGGTGGAGCAGGGCCTGCCGGTGGGGGGTATGCATGTGCCCCTCAAGCCATTGGAGGACCTGGGCATACAGGTGGTCCTAACCTCTGTCCCGCCCTTCCTCCCCAATGCTGCTTTGTTGCCTGCCCTCTCTACCTTGGGGAGGCCCATCTCTACTATCAGCCCTCTCCCGTTGGGCTGTAAGAACCCCGCCCTCTGCCACGTTGTGTCCTTCTGCCGGCAGGCACACCTGTAGCTACTGCCAGTGGTGCATGGCAGGGTGGCGCTAGAGGGGTCCTTCTTGTTGCCCTTCCAGTGGGCCCTCTACCGGGTCCATTATTCCACGGGGGAGACCCAGTGCTTCCTCTGCTGGGTGATGGGGTACGTCCAGAGGGACTGCCCTTTGGCCCGGTCGGAGGAGGCATCCGGGCCCCCCGGGGCCCAGGAGGGTGCTGGCCCTAACATCACCGGTCCTCCTGGTAGTCCGGCCTCCACAGCTGTCCCTCCTCCAACCGACTGCTCTGCTTGGCAGCCAGATGCACCCCCTTCGGCATGCCTGGGCGAGCATGCAGGCCCCATCTCTAGTCCAACTGGTTCTGTGGGGCTGAGGAGGAGAGGGTGGCATGGTCGTTGCCCAGCAAGGAAAAGGGCTCCACCCAGGAGGAGGTTTCCCTACCCTCCTCCATCCCTTGCCTCAACATCCCCCTCCCCCGAGCAACAACTGTGCCCCCTGGCCTCACCCCTGCTGAGCAGCCCTCCACCTCCACCTCAGAGGGCTTGACGCTCATTCGAGGGAAACGCAAAGGCCCCCCTCCGAAAAATCCCAAGGGGGGGTCAGTGCTGCCAAGAACACCCCCCATTACCGTCAGCAGGAGGTGCTGGACAAACAAGTCGTGGCAGCCCATTCCCAAATAGGCCTCAGGTGGAGCTCCCCCAGCCCCGGTTCCAGCTGTGCCCCCTGTCGTCACCATGGAGGTAACTGTTGCCTCGGTGGCTGGCGGGGCGCGCTCTGGGGCTGTGGCGATAGAGTTCAGCTCTACATTTGAGGATATTGAGGCCCTGGGTCTGACCCCACTCACCCAGGGGGAGGATGGCCCCTTGCCAGAGGTCTCTTCCCTCCCCCATGTTCCAGGCGGGCACCTATATCCTCATCCCTGGGGCATCTCTGGTGTCCTCTGTCAGCCTGGCTGCTTTGGACGCCCTGTCTGAGGCCGCCGAGCCCTCAGGATGGTCCCCTTCCCTTCCCGTTGGGGACCCCATCAGTATGGGCCCCCTCCCTGTTCCTGCCCTGCTGGTTCCCTTTCAGGAGGTGCCGCAGTCTGGTGGCCTGGACCTGAGGGACCTTTCCTGTGACCCCACCCAAAGCTCTGCCCTCCCTTCCTGTCCTGATACCTCCTTACTCCTGTTCACACCCTTGGCCCCAATCCCACCTTTATTTACAAACCCGTCTCCAGCCCTGAATCCACCCCCTTTCCTGATCCATCTTCCACCACCATCCTCATCCCCACCTCCGGCCCCGACCCAACATCCAGCCCTGATACTCCCCTCCTTCCTGCCCCCACCATGATTTCCGTTCCTTCCCCTCCTCCCACCCTCATCGCGGTGCCCACTCCACCTCCATCCTCCCTGCAAACCACTGTTTTTGCCACCCCGCAGAGGCCACCGTGCTCTCATTAACTGCGGGTGGCCCTCAGGGGCTGGTATTTGTATCCCTGGTCCCTAGTCCCATGGGGCTGCCTTATTCCCTCCATTGCTCCCTTCCATGCCGGGGTCGGGGACAGGCAGCAAGGCACCATTGCTGTTGGCGCCACGCTGGCACCAGATAGCGGAGGGATGCTGTGATAGAGCAGTTGGAGCGGGAGGTCTTGAAGCTTGAGAGGTGCCTGGCATCCGACCGCAAGGATCTGCCCCTCTGTGAGGTTTACTGGGAGAAGCGGGAGGAACTCCGGGCCCTTGAGGACCACTGGGCCTGGGGTGCCTTCGTTCAATCCCACATCCATCTCTTTCGGGATGGATTGAGGCTCCCGCTTCTTTTATGTCCTGGAGAAAAAGAGGTGGGCAAAAAACCACGTCACCTGCGTTTTGGCAGAGGATGGCACCCCCCTCATGGATCCGGAGGAGATGCGTGGAAGGGCCAGGGCCTTCTATGACAGTTTGTTCTCCCTGCATCTGACCGAAGCTGATGACTCAAGGTACTCTGGACCGAGCTCCCGATGGTCAGCACGGGTGACTGGGACCGGCTAGAACTGCCTCTCACTCTAGCCGAGTTTTCAGAAGCCCTCCATCTCATGCCCACCGATAAAACCCCGGGCATGGACAGGCTGACCGTGGAGTTCTACCCCATGTTCTGGGACATCCTTGGCCCAGATCTCATCACCCTTTGGGCCTAGTCGTTAGAGAGTGGGGTCCTCCCTCTGTTGTGCAGGTGAGCCATGTTCGTCTTATTGCTGAAGAAGGGGGATGTTTCCAACTAGCATCCGGTCTCACTCATTAGCACGGACTACAAGGTCGTAGCACAAGCCACCTCACTGCAACTGTGGTCCGTGCTGGCGGATGTGATCCATCCTGACCAGACCTACACGGTCCCGGGCCGTAGCATCTATGATGCTGGTTTGCGAACAGGAACAGCTAACAGGGTGTTTGGAGAGGGAGTTCTCCAGGTAAAAGAGGAGTAAAAACGGGACCCTTGTGGTAAGTGGCTGTCTGGAGTGTGTGTTTGTGTGTGGGGGGGTTATTTGCTGTGTGCTGAGCTTGTGTTTGTGTGGTTGGTTGGTTGGTTGGTTGGTTTGTTTGAAGGAGCTTCTAAAAGGTTTGAAATCTAGAAGCCTCTGTTAATTGGCTGAGCCTCAGTCAGGGGGAGGGGCTACCAGAGCTATATAAGCCTGTGACTCAGCGACCAGGAACAGCTAACAGGGAGTTTAGAGGGGGAGGTTAGAGGGCACTAGGGACTTCTGACCTTCTTAAAAACATAACTCTTATAATAATCTATATTCCAGAGGCTTAAAAAATCCCAGTTTCTGCTTAAACTTATTTATTAGAAAAATGGAGACAGAAGCCCAGCAGCAGAGTGGGGGCTATCCTGTTTATTGCGTCGAGTGTAACATGTATGATTACCTGCCCTGTGGGCGGGTGGCGTATGTGTGCACCCGTTGCAAGGAGCTCCTGACCCTCAGAGACTGGGTTCGGGCTTTGGAGGCCAGGGTGGCTGAACTGGAGGAGCTAAGGGAGGTAGAGAGATACGCTGATGAGACTTTCCGGGACACTGTAGTACTGTCCCACCTCCAGTCTGAGAGCCCCAGTGCTCTTAAGGAGGATGAAAGTCTCAAGGAAACAGAGCATTCAATGGGAGCAGAGGGAAACCATCCCGTAGTTGGGACCCTCCTCCCAGAGGATGTTGCGGTATCCTCTCGCACTGAGGATACCTCTGAGGGGGAGGGAATGCCAGTTTGGAAGAGGCAGGTGTTAGTAGTGGGTGATTCGATTGTTAGAAACATAGATAGTTGGGTTTGTGATGACCGGGAGAACCGTATGGTCACTTGCCTGCCTGGTGCGAAGGTTGCGGCTCTCTCAAGGCATCTAGATAGACTTATGTGTAGTGCTGGGGAGGAGCCGGTGGTCGTGGTACATGTAGGTACCAATGACATAGGGAAGGATAGTAGAGATGTCCTGGAGCCAAATTTAGGTTGCTAGGAAAGAGACTGAAATCCAGGACCTCTATGGTGGCATTCTCAGAAATGCTTCCAGTTCCACGCGCAGGGCCAGGTAGGCAGGCAGAGCTTCAGAGTCTCAATGCGTGGATGAGACGATGGTGTAGGGAAGAGGGGTTTGGATTTATTAGGAACTGGAGACACTTTTGGGAGAGGGGGAGCCTATACAGGAAGGATGGGCTCCACCTAAACCAGGGTGAAACCAGACTGCTGGCACTAAACATTAAAAAGGCCGTAGAGCAGTTTTTAAACTAAGAGATGGGGGAAAGCCGATTGGTGCGGAGATGCACGTAAATCGGAGGGAGACTTCTCTTAGAGGAGAATCCATTGATAGAGATTCTCTAAGCTGTAGTCAGAAACAGAGGAGGGGAGAGGGCAAACCATGGGCTAGAGCAGACAAACAACCGCATACAAAGGAATCCAATGCACCAGGGAAGGGCAGACAAATAAGCAGTGGCAAATTTTTAAAGTGCTTCTACACAAATGCTAGGAGTCTGACGAATAAGATGGGTGAACTAGAGTACCTAGTATTAAATGAGGAGATTGACATAATAGGCATCACTGAAACCTGGTGGAATGAGGAAAATCTGTGGGACAATCATACCGGGATATAAAATATATCGAAAGGATAGAGCAGGCCGGGTGGGTGGTGGAGTGGCACTGTATGTGAAAGATAATGTAGAATCAAATGAAATAAAAATATTAAGTGAATCAACATGTTCAATAGAATCGCTATGGATAGTAATTCCATGCTCCAATAATAAGAAATTAGCAGTAGGGATATATTACCGACCACCTGACCAGGACAGCGATACTGGCATTGAAATGCTGAGGGAGATTAGAGAGGCTACCAAAATAAAGAACTCTATAATAATGGGGGATTTTAATTATCCCCATACTGACTGGGTACATGTCACGTCAGGAAGAGAAGCAGAGATAAAATTTCTCAATGGCCTAAATGACTGCTTCTTGGAGCAGCTGGTGCAGGAACCCACAAGGGGAGAGGCAATTCTCGATTTAGTCCTGAGTGGAGCGCAGGATCAGGTCCAGGAAATAACCGTTACAGGACCGCTTGGGAATAGTGACCATAATATAATAACATTTAACATTCCTGTGGTGGGTAGAACACCACAGCAGTCCAGCACCCTGGCATTTAATTTCAAAAAGGGGAATTACACAAAAATGAGGAGGCTAGTTAAACACAAATTAAAAGGCACAGTGACTAGAGCCAAATCCCTGCAAGCTGCATGGAAACTTTTTAAAGACACCATAATAGAGGCCCAACTTAAATGTATACCCCAAATTAAAAAACATAGCAAGAGACCTAAAAAAGTGTCACCGTGGCTTAACCACCATGTAAAAGAAGCAGTGAGGGACAAAAAGGCATCTTTTAAGAAGTGGAAGTCCAATCCTAGTGAGATAAATAGAAAGGAACATAAACACTGTCAAATCAAGTGTAAAATGTAATAAGAAAAGCCAAAAAAGATTTTGAGGAACAGCTAGCCAAAAACTCAAAAAGAAATAACAAAATGTTTTTTAAGTACATTAGAAGCAGGAAGCCTGCTAAAAAACCTGTGGGTCCCCAAGACGATCGAACTATAAAAGGTGCAATTAAGGACGATAAAGCCATTACGGAGAAACTAAATGATTTCTTTGCTTCAGTCTTCACGGCTGAGGATGTTGGGGAGATTCCCAAATCTGCACCGTCCTTTGTGGGTGATGAATCTGAGGAACTGTCCCGGATTGAAGTGTCATGAGAGGAGGTTTTGGAACAAATAGAAAAAGTTAATGTTAACAAATCTCCGGGACCGGATGGCATTCATCCAAGGGTTCTAAAAGAACTCAAATGGGAAATTGCTGAACTATTATCTGTGGTTTGTAACCTATCCCTTAAATCGGCTTCCATACCTAATGACTGGAAGGTAGCCAATGTGATACCAATATTTAAAAAGGGCTCTAGAGGCGATCCTGGCAATTACAGACCGGTAAGTCTAACTTCAGTACCGGGCAAATTAGTCGAAACAATAGTAAAGGATAAAATTGTGAAGCATGTAGAAGAACATAATTTGTTGGACAAAAGTCAACATGGTTTCTATAAAGGGAAATCCTGTCTTACTAATCTATTAGAGTTCTTTGAAGGGGTTAACAAACATGCGGACAAGGGGGATCCAGTAGATATAGTATACTTAGATTTTCAGAAAGCCTTTGACAAGGTCCCTCACCAAAGGCTCTTGTGTAAATTACATGGCCATGGGATAAGAGGGAAGGTCCTTTCTTGGATTGAGAACTGGTTAAAAGACAGGAAACAAGGGGTAGGAATAAATGGTAAATTTTCAGAATGGAGAGGGGTAACTAGTGGTGTCCCCCAAGCGTCGGTCCTAGGACCAATCCTGTTCGACTTATTCATAAATAATCTGGAGAAAGGGGTAAGCAGTGAGGTGGTCAAGTTTGCAGATGATACCAAACTGTTTAGGATAGTCAAGACAGAAGCAGACTGTGAGGGACTCCAAGAAGATCTCACCAAACTGAGTGATTGGGCAACAAAATGGCAAATGAAATTTAATGTGGATAAGTGTAAAGTAATGCACATCGGGAAAAATAACTCCAACTATACGTACAGTATGATGGGGGTTAATTTGGCTACGACAAATCAGGAAAGAGATCTTGGAGTTATCGTGGATAGTTCTCTGAAAACTTCCACACAGTGTGCAGCAGCGGTCAAAAAGGCCAATAGGATGCTAGGAATTATTAAGAAAGGGATAGAAAATAAGACCCAGGATATCTTACTGCCACTGTATAAAACTATGGTACGCCCACATCTTGAATACTGTGTACAGATGTGGTCTCCTCACCTCAAAAAAGATATTTTGGCCTTGGAAAGGGTTCAGAAAAAGACAACTAAAATGAGTAGGGGTTTGGAACGGGTCCCATATGAGGAGAGGTTAAAGCGACTGGGACTTTTCAGTTTAGGAAAGAGGCGACTGAGGGGAGATATGATAGAGGTATATAAAATCATGAGTGGTGTGGAGAGGGCCGATAAAGAGAAGTTATTTATTAGTTCCCTAAATAGAAGAACTAGAGGACACCAGATGAAATTAATGGGTAGCAGGTTTAAAACTAATAAAAGAAAGTTCTTCTTCACACAGCGTGTAGTCAGCCTGTGGAACTCCTTGCCAGAGGAGGCTGTGAAGGCTAGGACTATAATAGAGTTTAAAGAGAAGCTAGATAATTTCATGGAGGTTAGGTCCATAAAAGGCTATTAGCCAGGGGATAAAATGGTGTCCTTGGCCTCTGTTTGTCAGAGGCTGGAGAGGGATGGCAGGAGACAAATCGCTTGATCATTGTCTTCGGTCCACCCTCTCTGGGGCACCTGGTGCTGGCCACTGTTGGCAGACAGGATACTGGGCTAGATGGACCTTTGGTCTGACCCAGTACGGCCGTTCTTATGTTCTTATGATAATTTATACCTCGTCTGGGATCTCTTGGAGCTTGGATTTAGAGACGGTCTGTCGTTTGCCCTCCTGTCCCTGGACTAGGAGAAGATGTTTGACAGGGTGGACCATGGGTATCTCCTCGGAACTCTTCAGGCCTTCGGCTTTGAGCCCCATTTTGTGGATTTTCTCCAGGTGCTGTATGCCCTCGCGGAGTGTTTTGGTCAGGCTCAAGCGGACCCTGACCGAGCTGATGAGCTTCGGGCTTGAACTACATCAGGGGTGTCCGCTGTCGGGCCAGTAGTACGTCTGGCGATCGAGCCCTTCCTCTCTCTCCTCCATAGGAGGTTGATGGGGTTGGTGCTCCGAGAACCAGGGCTGTAGCTGGTTCAGTCAGCATACACCGATGACATGCTCCTCGTGGTCCAGGACCCGGGCGACCAGGGGGAGATCCAGAAGTGAAACTAGAGGAGATCCGAATCGGAGAAGAACTCTCAGAGCTGCAGCAGGAACAACTATACCGAACCCTTAGGCGATTCCAGCAAGTATTGACCAGCTGACTCGGGCAAACCAATCTGATCTGTCACGAGATCATGACCAACCCAGGGAAGACGGTACGGGACAATTTACGCCCGCTCCCCCGGAAGTTATGGGACACGGTAAGGAAAGAGCTCCAGTCCACGTAAGAGTGGGGGGTGATCCGAGAATCCCGCAGTGAATGGAGGAGCCCCATCGTCCTGGTGCCGAAACCAGATGGGTCCATGAGGTTCTGTATAGACTTTCACAAGGTCAGCGCCATCTCCCAGTTTGATGCTTACCCCATGCCTCGCATAGATGATTTATTGAGCCCCTAGGGAAGGCGAGGTATTTGTCAACCCTCGACCTTATCAAAGGGTATTGGTAAATCCCATTGTCCCCGGAAGCCCAGGCCAGGACAGCCTTCGCTACACCATTTGGGCTCTGTTGTTTGGCCTGCCTGGAACAGCAGCTACCTTTCAACGGCTCATAAACCAGGTTCTGAGGAATCACCAAGATTACGCGGTGGCCTATATAGACAATATCATAATCTTTAGCGGATCCTGGGAACAACATCTAGAACACATCATGGCCGTACTGGAATCCTTACAACAAGCAGGACTGACGGCCAACCCCAAGAAGTGCCAGTTCGGGAAAGCAGAAGTCTCCTGTTTAGGATATATGGTGGGATGAGGTAGACTCAAACCCCTAATTGACAAGGTACAGGATGTCCGCAATTACCCTCCCCCAACCACAAAACAACAGGTCCGCCAGTTCTTAGGTTTGGCTGTATATTATAGGTGGTTTATAGGCAATTTCTCTTCCCTAGCGGCCCCCCTAACAGATCTAACACGTAAGGGACAGTCTGAGAGGGTGAGATGGATGGAACAGTATGATAAGACCTTCCAAGAACTAAGGGTATGTCTACACTACAGCACTAATTCGAACTAAGTTAGTTAATTCGAACTAAGCTAATTCGAATTAGTGCATCTAGACCTAAAAACTAATTTGAATTAACGTTTTGCTAATTCGAACTAGCACGTCCACATTGAGTGGACCCTGAACCGAAGTTAAGGCTTCCTGGAACCAGGACTTAGAGTGTGGGGCTGCTGCCTCAGGCTAGCCAAGGGCTGTGCTTAAAAGGACCCAACCCCCACCCTGGACAAACAGTTCTCAGGGTTCCCCGCTTGCTGGTCTACCTCCCTGAGGGACAGCAAAGCAGTCCTGTCTTGGAGTGCCCTGAGTGCCCACACTCGGCACATCACAGCACTCGGCCATCAGCCCGGCTGCACTTGCTGCAGGCTGCCATCTGGGGGGGTGTCAATCGGGGGGCTGTCAGGATCCAGGAGGCCCTGCAGGAGAGCTTCCACCCTGAGGAGCCTGCAGAGCCACCCCAGTCCTCCCCACTGGGGGCTCGTGCCCCATTCCTCCCTCACCTCCTTCCACTTACCCTTCCCTAGCCCCCCTTCCTGATGTAAAAAATAAAGGACACGTGTTCAAAAATAGAAACTCTCTTTATTTAAAAAAACTGGGAGTGGTGGGGGATTAACCTCTGGGAAAAGGAGGTGGGAGAGGGGAGGTGGAAACCTGGGAGGAGGGAGCTGGAAGGGGGAAGCCAGGGGAAGAAGGAGGAGGGGAAGTATCAAACTATGGTACGCCATATCTTCAGTATTGTGTACAGATGTGGTCTCCTCACCTCAAAAAAGATGTTTTGGCCTTGGAAAGGGTTCAGAAAAGGGCAACTAAAATGATTAGGGGTTTGGAACAGGTCCCATATGAAGAGAGGCTAAAGAGACTGGGACTTTTCAGCTTAGAAAAGAGGAGACTGAGGGGGGATATAATAGAGGTCTATAAAATCATGAGTGGTGTGGAGAGGGTGAATAAAGAAAAGTTCTTCATTAGTTCCCATAATAGAAGGACTAGAGGACACCAAATGAAATGAATGGGTAGCAGGCTTCAAACTAATAAAAGAAAGTTCTTCTTCACACAGCACATAGTCAGCCTGTGGAACTCCTTGCCACAGGAGGCTGTGAAGGCTAGGACTATAACAGAGTTTAAAGAGAAGTTAGATAAAGTCATGGAGGTTGGGTCCATGGAGTGCTATTAGCCAGGGGGTAGGAACGGTGTCCCTGGCCTCTGTTTGTGGAAGGCTGGAGATGGATGGCACGAGACAAATGGCTTGGTCATTGTCTTCGGTCCATCCCCTCTGGGGTACCTGGTGCTGTCCGCTGTCGGCAGACAGGCTACTGGGCGAGATGGACCTTTGGTCTGACCCAGTACGGCCGTTCTTATGTACTTATGTTCTAAGCTCAGGGTTCAGAGTTGGGGATCTCACTGGACCAATTGATTTTCATGCAAACCTGCTCCTGGGTTCGCATGTGGCCTTTGGTGGCCAGGCTGGCAGCTATCCTGCCCTAGACAGCCGCATTCCTGTGCCTAGTGCGGAGGTCGTGGACGTTGGAGGTCTCCCCCCAAACTTCGATGAGGTCCACGATCTCCTCACTAGACCAGGTGGGCGCCCGCCTCTTGCGGCCCTGGGCAGGCTCCTGGGAGCCGCCAGCCTTGTCCTGGGAAGAGGGGGAGGGCTGGGTGGCAGTGGGTGGCTGGTTCATGCCGTGCCATGTGCAGGGTCTGCTGGCTGGGTGCTGGCAGGCTTGCAACTGGCGCAGGCACTGTAGCCAGACCATGCCCCTTTAAGGGCTCCAGGGCCAGAAGGGGGGCAGAAGAGTTTCCCTGGCTTGGCCCAGAGCGGCCACCAGGGCAAGTTGGGAAAGGCTAGCCTCCAACTAGTTTGAATTAAGCGGCTACACAGCCCTTAATTCTAACTACTTAATTCGAACTAGTTGTTAGTCCTCGTAGAATGAGGTTTACCTAGTTCGAATTAAGCGCTCTGCTAGTTCAAATTAAGTTCGAACTAGCGGTTTGCATGTGTAGCGCCTATGAAAGTTAATTCGAACTAACGGCTGTTAGTTCAAATTAACTTTGTAGTGTGGACATACTCTAAAAGAGAACTTGGTGCACGCACCGGTGTTAGCTCAACCGGACTTTACTGAACCTTTCACTTTGCAAACAGACGCCTCCGAGGTAGGGCTGGGGGCCGTGCTGACACTAGAAGGGGGCGGGATGGAACACCCAATATCATACTTGAGTCGCAAACTCTTCCCCAGGGAAAAAGGATATGCAACAATTGAAAAGGAGACCCTGGCCCTGAAATGGGCAATTGACTCTTTACGATATTTCCTTCTAGGCGACAAATTTACCCTGGTATCAGATCACGCCCCCCTGCAGTGGATCCAGAATATGAAGGACATGAACCCACAGATATTGTGGTGGTACCTCAGCCTGCAGCCGTACCAATTTAAGGTGATACACCGCCCGGGTGCCGCAAACGTGAACGCCGATTGCCTATCGCGTATACCGGAATACCAAACCGAGGAGGCGGCAAGTATAACAAGAAGCTTAAGGGGGAAAGTGTGTGATGGGGCACCTCCGCCCCGCACTGGAACCCCCCTCCCCCGAACGCCGAACTGGGGAGTCTGGGGAGTTGTGGAACAGGGGTAGGGAGCCGCGGGAAAGCCCGGCCGGGGAACGGCCAGAGGAAGCGCGGGCGGCAGAACAGGAGACGTGGCCCATCAGCCGCCAGGGACGCAGGTGGATGACGTCACTGGGGACATCATCCAATGAGCCGGGGGGAGGATCAGGGACGCCGTGGGAGGTGGAGCCCCGGACGCCAAGGCGGGGAATTTAAAAGGGGGTAGGGAAGCCCAAGGGGAGGAAGGAACGGCAGGAGAGCAGAGACGGCAACCAGAGACCGGAGATGTAGCCTAAGGGTATGTCTACACTACATTCCTCTGTCGGCAGAGGCATGTAGTCAAGACATACCCTAAGTGTCCCTCCAAGTAGCATTTCCTGCCAGTCCATACACTTGTCAGAGGCCAGGCACCTCTGTCTCCTCCATGGATATTGGTACAGAGAGATCAAATGCAAACAGAAGGGGATTGGCAACAATCTCCATGCTCGTAAGATCTGTCTTCTCTCACTATACAAAGAAAAAGCAATGAATGAATTAAAAGGATTCAGCATAGAATCACAGAACCCCAGGGCTAGAAGAGACCTCAGGAGTCATCGAGTCCAACCCCCAGCCCAAAGCAGGACCAACCGAACTCAGTCATGCCAGCCAGGACTTGATCATGCCTGGACTTAAACCCCTCTAGGGATGAAGATTCCACCCCCTCTCTAGGGAACCCATCCCAGTGCTTCCCCATCCGCCCGTAGTATCCAACCTAGACCTCTCCCACTGCAACTTGAGCCCATTGCTGCTCATTCTGCCTCCTGTCACCACTGAGAACAGTCTCTCTCCACCCTGTTTGAATTCCCCTTCAGGAAGTTGAAGGCTGCTCTCAAATCCCCCCTCACTCTTCTCTCCTGCCGACTAAATAACCTTAAATTCCTCAGCCTCTCCTCGTGGGCCATGTGCTGCAGCCCCCAACTCATTTTTGTTGCTCTGTGCTGGGCCCTCTCCAATGCATCCGCACACCTTCTGCACAGGGGGTCCCAGAATTAGATGTGATACTCCAGCTGTCGCCTCACCGATGCCACCACAAGAGGACAGGAGCACCCAAAAGCACCAGACAATTGCACCCATCTCAGCCTACATAGCCACCCATGGGCCTCCGTCATCCCAGGTAGAAATGCAATCCGTGCATGAACATTTTTTCCCCCAGAGTCAGAAAAAAGTGCACGAAGGAATAAAATCTCCCTATACCAAGACTCTCTGCTCTGTGAGTTCATCCTCCATGTTTGTGGGCGCAGAGGTGGGTAAATATTGGCCCACGGGCCAGATCTGGTCTACCAGGGTTAGCTCTTGGCAGGCCTCCCCCTCTGTATTTACCTTCCTGGTGCCATATACCAGAAATCAAGGCTCCCATTGGCCACAGCACGCCTTCGGCCACACGACCACGGTGTGACTGCCCTCGACTGGGCTGGGCTAAGGAAAGGAAGAAAGAGAAAAGGTGGCAGCAGGGCTGGGAGGTGGGTGTCCACAGCTGGACAGGAGGCAGGTGTCCCTGGACAGGGGGGAAAGAGTGTTGCTCCACTTCTGGCAGGAGAAGGCGGGGAGATGGGGGCTGGGCTGTATCTATGAGCCCAGAGCAGTGATGAGTCCGGACGCCTGGTGGGGGGGTGACTCTGCTATTAGCTTCTTGGGAGCCAAACCTGGGGGATGAATGGGAGCCCCACTGATCCAATACCCACAAGGGATTGACACACACGGGACAGGCAGCACCCGACAAACCCACCACCGCCTCTTTGAGACAGGACGGCAGCAAACCCCAGGAGGCTGGAAGTGCGAATAGTGATGCTGATAGAGGACAGGAGGGAAGAGGTGGGGAACGCCCAGCACAGGGAAGGAGGCGCATTTCCATTGGAAAGTAAAGTCCTCCAAGGACCATTTGATCCAGTATGTGAAGCAAGGGCCCCTCTTATCCAGACCACTACTGGGCAGGCCTCTTGCTCCTCACCCCGGAGTTTGGCGTTTGCAGCAGGTCTCTGGTAGGGAGCCTGGCCTCTTTAGACTTCCTCCTGGGCTGCTTCTGCCTAGTGCTCTTATGGATTGCTCTCTCTAACTTTTTGCGCCCTGTCTCTCCACCCCTCCCTTCTGTCCCCTCACTCGCCCCAGCTTCCATCTGTGAAGACTTTTAAAGACCCTCCATTAGCCAGCAGAGGAGTCAGCTGGCCCCAGTCTGTCTGAGCCATCTCCCCCACAACTGCATCTCATCGGCCTGCAGCCCTCCACTTCTACTTTCAGGTTTTTACCCTTTTGGAGTTGCCTTTTTCCCTGTCTGCAGCAGCTTCTCGGCCTGACCCTGCCACATAGGTCTCACTGAAGGAAAGGGAAAACCTATCGCTGAATGCACACGTTTGTACCCAGCAGAGATGAAGGGGGTAAGACGTACAGCACTGCAAAACCAGTTGGACCGGAGGGTGAGGTATGGTAACTGTACTTTGGGGACACTGCTCTGTCATTGGTTTGTGATCCTTCTGGATCAGCACAAAGGAACTCCTGAGGATGGCGACCCCCTGGGAAGTGTGGAACGGCCATGATTTCTGGGAAAGACTCGTGTACATAAAGCCCCTTGCACTTTATGAAAATCAGCTTACGAATGTGAATAGCAATGACTGGGAGATGGTTTGGGCCAAGTCCCTCATGCCCCCGACCGATTTCATGTTCCAGGTGCCTGGATCGGACCTAGTGTGGGGTACGTGTCATTCTTCTGCATGAAGTTAGAAATGTGACGTGTCATCAAGCCCAGTCCCCTGCCCTCATGGCAGGATCCAGGACCATCTAGACCATCCCTGATCCCTGTCTACATTATTCCTGATAGGTGTCGATTTAACCTGCTCTTAAAAATTTGAGTGATGGAGATTCCACAACCTCCCTAACCATTAGTCAGTGCTTAATCACCCTCACTGGTTTTCCTAATGTCCAACCTAAACCCCCCGCCCCTTGCTGCATTTAAAGCCCATTGCTTCCTTTCCTGTCTTCAGAGGTGAAGGAGAACAATTTTTCCCTTGTGTCCTTGTTACACCCTTTAGGTACTTGCAAAGTGCTATCCTGTTCCTTCTCAGTCTTCTCTTTTCCCTCCTAAACGAACCCAAGTCTTTCAGGGTATGTCTACACTACAGCAATTCGAAATAAGCTAATTCGAATTAGCGCATCTAGACTTAAAAACTAGTTCGAATTAGCGTTTTGCATCAGGTCAGTAGTTGCTTTGTGTGGCTGCTGTCTGAGGCTATCCGAGGCTCGTGCTTAAAGGGACTCCCCTGGACAACCGGTTCTCAGCTTTTTTGCTTGCTTGCCTACCTCGCCGAGGGACAGCAAAGCATTTTTCTCTCCACCTGTCTGTGTCGGTGGTTCCCACTAGGGACGCCGCTGCAGTTGGCAACATGGAGCCAGAGCTCGCCCTGGGCTTTTTGGTGCAGTTTTTGGACTTGCTGCTGCAAGCCTGCCAGCAATGGGTGGAGGCTGCCTGGCACCATCTGGTGTACGTCAGCCCCCTGCCTCTCCTCCTGGCCTCCCTGGGGCCGTGGAGGAGTGGCAGCAGTGCACGGACGCCAGCGTGCCCCGCCGCATCTGGCGTCTGGACACCAGCAGCGACTGGTGGGACCACATCGTCCTGGAGCGCTGGGGAGACTGACAGTGGACCCAGAACTTCAGGATGAAGAGGGACACCTTCCTGGAGCTCTGCGAGTGGCTCGCCCCTGCTCTGCGGTGACGGGACACTCGCATGAGGCCCGCCATCCCCCTCCAGAAACGTGTGGCCATCGCCCTCTGGAAGCTCTCCATGCCGGACAGCTACTGATCCGTCGAAAACCAGTTCAGCGTGGGGAGATCCACTGTCGGAGCAGTACTCATGCAGGTACGGCACCCACCGGCCACTGGGCCAAGGGGGAGGGAGGCTGCAAGGAGGGGATGGGCCGCCCCAGGGAAAACGGGGGGGGAGGAGGCGAAAGTGCCCCGCACTGGAGGGTTCGGTCTGTCCCGGCCGTACTACACGCCTCCCGCGGGGGTTGCTTCCAGGAGTGGGGTGCGGGGCAGTGCCAGGGAACGAACACTCCCAGCCAACCGGGTGCCCCAGTGATTCGCAGTTTGCTGTGTCTCTCTGCAGGTGGTCAAGGCCATCAACCGGGTGCTGCTCCGCAGGGTGGTCCGCCTCGCCGACCCGGACGCCGTCATCTGGGGGTTCGGTGCCCTTGGCTTCCCCAACTGCGGGGGGGGGCATCGATGGGACGCACATCCCCATCCGTGCCCCGGAACACCAGGCCTCCCAGTATATCAACCGAAAGGGGTACTTCTCCGTGCTCCTGCAGGCCGTGTGTGACCACCGGGGCCAGTTCACGGACATTAATGTGGGCTGGTCCGGCAAGGCACACGACGCCAGGGTGTTCTGGAACTCCTCCGTGTGCCAGGGGCTGCACGCCGGGACCTTCTTCCCCGAACGCCACATCAGGGTCGGGGACGTGGACATGCCCGTCTGCCTGGTGGGGGATGCGGCCTACCCCCTACAGCCCTGGCTGATGAAGCCGTACACGGGGCACCTCAACCCCTCCCACCAGGCCTTCAATGCCAGGCTCACCAGGGCCCGCATCGTGATCGAGGGGGCCTTCGGCCAACTGAAAGCCAGATTTAGGTGCCTCCTCACCTGCCTCGACCTCGCCGAGCACAATATCCCTCCCATGGTGGCAGCATGTTGCGTGCTGCACAATTTGTGCGAGCGAAAGGGGGAGGCTTTCCTGCCAGCCTGGATGGCTGAGGCTGAGCGCATGGCTGGCCAGTACACGCAGCCCCGCACCGACGCTGTCCGGGAAGCCCAGTGGGGGGCCGTCCGGATCCAGGAAGCCCTGCGGGAGAGCTTCCAGGCGGAGGAGGAGGACTGAACTCTCCCTGCATGCCCCATTGGGGCCTTCTTCCACCCTCCCCTCCTTCCCCTTTCCCCTCCCTAACCCCCCTTCCTAATGTCAAATAAAGACACCTGTTTTGACAACCAAAATCTCTTTTTATTGTACATAACTGGGGTCGGGGGAGGGGGGAATGAGGGTGGGAGAGGGGAGGGGGAAACCTGGGAGGAGGGAGCTGGAAGGGGGAGGCAGGGGAGGAAGGGAAGGGAAAGCTCAGGGTTGGGGGTCCTGCTGGCTCTCCCGTCTGGCAGCACTGCAGGTGCGGGGGCGTCGGGGGGGAGTGGGTGTGGAGGGTGGGGCAGGAGGGACGGGGGGTGTGGAGGAAGCGGGAAGGGGAGCAGGGGTGGGAGGAGGAGCAAGAGCTGGGGCGGCCGCAGGGCTGGAGCAGCAGGAGGCAGGAACCTGTCCACCAGGGTCTGGAGGTGGCCTCTGAGGGCACGGCCCTGCTCCTCCAGCGCCTCCAAGCTCTGCTGCCGCAGCCGCAGGCCCTCCCGGACCCAGTGGTCCTGGGTGCGGAGCTGGTGCTCCAGTAGCCGCAGGTGCCGCCGGTGGTACTCCTCCTGGTTCCTGGTGCACCTGCTGGCCCGGGTGCGGGTGGCTGTTGCAGGCGGGGTGGTGCGCCCTGCAGTCCCAGGTGCTGCGGCTGTGGTGAAACAAGAGCAGTGGTCAGTTCTCCCTGGGGACACGGTGGGTGAAACCCAGCCCCCCCTCTGCAAGGCGAGGTTGGCGTGTGGGGAACAGGCCAGGGCCCCTGCATGACACCCAACTGCTGCTCCATGGTGGGCAAGGCCCAGGCGCATGGTCCCTGGGCTCCCTCTCCCCCCACCTCCCCATACACATAAGGGGAGCATGATGGCACTCACATGTGGAGCCCTCCCTGGCCTCGGACGACACAGCCGATGTGCTCTGTGGGATGCCTCGGGGGGGTCCTGGGTCCTGGGCAAGCTCCCTGCAGGCTCCTGGCTCTCGGCATCCTTCTCCTCCGTGTCCAGGACGGGTCCCTCTGCCCCGGGGTCGATCACCACCCAGGGGGCATGGACAGCATGAGCCCCCAGGATGCGGTCCAGGGCCTCAAAGTGGGGGCAGGCCTCTGGGTCGGCCCCTGGCTTGGAGGCCCTGGAGTAGGACTGCCGCAGGTCCTTGACCTTGCAGCGGACCTGATCCCGGGTCCGCATGTGGCCTCTGGTGGCCAGGCTGGCAGCCATGCGGCTGTAGACGGCCACGTTCCTGTGCCTAGTGCGGAGATCGTGGACATTGGAGGCTTCCCCCCAAACCTCGATGAGGTCCACGATCTCCACACTAGACAGGGCGGGCGCCCGCCTCTTGCAGCCCTGGGCAGGCTCCTGGGAGCCGCCAGCCTGGTCCTGGGAAGAGGGGGAGGGCTGGGTGGCAGCGGGTGGCTGGCTCATGCCTTGCCAGGTGCAGGGTCTGCTGGCTGGGTGCTGGCAGGCTTGCAACTGGCACGAGCACCGTAGCCAGACCATGGTCCTTTAAGGGCTCCGGGGCCAGGAGGCGGGCAGAAGAGTTTCCCTGGTTGTGCCCAGAGTGGCCACCAGGGCAAGCTGGGAAGGGCTAGCCTCCCACTAGTTCGAATTAAGTGGCTACACAGCCCTTAGTTCGAACTACTTAATTTGAACTAGGCGTTAGTCCTCGTTGAATGAGGTTTACCTAGTTCGAATTAAGCGCTTCGCTAGTTCGAATTAAGTTCGAACTAGGGGTTTGCATGTGTAGCGCCTATTAAAGTTAATTCGAACTAACAGCTGTTAATTAGAATTAACTTTGTAGTGTAGACATACCCTCAGTCTTCCCTCATAGGTCACATCTTCTCGACTTGTCATCATTTTTGCTGCTCTTCACTGGACGCTCTCCAGTTTCTCCACATCTTACTTAAAATGTGGGCACCAGAACTCAATACAATACTCCAATAAAGGCCTTCTCAGCACAGAGTAGAGTGGAAGAATTACTTTGCGTGTCTTGCTCACAAGACTCCTGTAAAGGCAGCCTAGAATATTGTTTGGGTTCTTTTTTGGAGAAGTAGAGGGGATAGGGCAGTGGTTTGAGCATTGATCTGTGAAATCCAGCGTTGTGAGTTTAATCCTTGAGGGGGACATTTAGGGATCAGGGCAAATCTGTCAGAGATGGTACTTAATCCTGCTGTGAAGGCAGGGGAGTGGACTTGATAATCTTTCAAGGTCCCTTCCAGCTCTATGAGATGGTATATCTCCTTATAATTATATTCTCAAGATCATCTCATGTATGAAGTCAGAAATGTGAAGTGTCAATCTGTTTAGAGTTGTCAATATGCCGAGGAGCCATTCCTTGTGCCCTGGAAATTCAATGGCTCGGTGATCAACACTACAACCTGGATACAGCCTTGTTTGTCTTGTACTCTCAGCCGCTCCTCAGAGGTCATGTGCTCCAGCCCCCTCATCACTTTTTTGCCCCCTGCTGGACTCCTGCCAATTTCTCCATATCGTCTCTGTCATGGAGGCCTGAAAATTGGACGCAGATGTGGCCACACCAGTGCCAAATAGAGGGAGTTGAGGTGTGGGGACCACCAGTCAGTTCAATATACGGGTGGCCCGCCACTCACTGTCCTACCGCCCCTGGAAGGGGGGTTTTTGGTCTCGTACTGGGGCTCACAAGTATCCGGTGTCTCTCTCAGTGGTGCCTCCCCTTATGGGAGGCCACGGGGTAGGGGGGCCCAGGCCCACCCTCTCTCACGGGCCCCAGCCCAGGGCCCTAAGGGCAGGTTCAGCTGAACCTGTCCAGCTGGTGGGGGTTTTCGCCTGCAACCCACCAGCTCGCCAGCCATTCCTCCAGGCCCTGCCCTGGGCTGCTTCCTATCCCGTAGTCTGGCCTTTCTCCCTTCCTCTCCCTTTCTCTGTGCCAAATCCTCCTCCTCTTCCCCCCCCCCTTGGAACTCGCCTCCCTTTTAACCTTCCCGCTTCCTGACGTCACCCGCTGACCCTCCTCATGTCCTTGCATCCCTGACACCGTGCTGACATCACCCCGCCCCGTTGACGCTGGCATCTCCTGCCACCACGTCCCACTCGCACGTCTAACCTCACTCCCGCCACTCAGCTGGGCCGCCGCGGCCGTGCACGGTGGGCAAAGTCTCCGCGCGCCCCGGGCTGCCCCGAGGAGCGCAAGCGCGATTGCCGGGTCAGTGCGGGGTGGATCCTCCTCGGAGGGGCAGAGGCGGTCTGTCCCGTCACAGAGGGGAATAATCACTTCCTCAGATCTGCTGGTAGTGCTACTCCTAAGGGTATGTCTACACCAGGGTATTTCTGGAATAGCAGGAGATGAGCTCTCATCTACTGGCACAGGCCGGCTGTAGTTAGCTTCTATGATGAGGTAACTGGCTCTGAGGCCAGGGGAAGTCTGTGGATGTGATATACCTCGACTTTAACAAAGCTTTTGATACTGTCTCCCACAACGTCAAGTAGCCAGTTAGTAAAGGAAGTATGGATTGGATAATTGGACTTTAAGATGGATAGAAAGCTGGCTACATTGTCAGGCCCAACGGTTAGTGGGGCCTGACAGCTCGATGTGTGGTTGGTAGTCGGTGTCAAGTGGAGTGCCCCAAGGATCAGTTCTAGGGCTAGTTTTTTACAACATCTTTATGAATGACCTGGATGAGGGGAGTGGTTGCACCCTCAGAAAGTTTGCAGATGACACTAAGCTAGGGGGAGAGGTTGATACGTTGGAGGGCAGGGACAGGGTCCAGAGAGGCCTAAGCAAATTGGAGGATTGCGTCCAAAGAATTCTGATGGGGTTCATCAAGGACAAGGGCAGAGTCCCGCCTGGGGATGGAAGAATCCCAAGCATTGTTACAGGCTGGGGACCAACCGGCTAAGCAGCAGTTTGGCAGAAAAGGACCTGGGGTTTCCAGTGGATGAGAAGCTGGATATGAGTCAACGGGGTGCTTTTGTAGCGAAGAAGGCCACATCTGGAGTATTGTGCCCAGTTCAGGGCCCCCCACTGTAGAAAGGATGTAGGCACATTTGAGAGGGTCCAGTGGAGGGCAACAAAATGATTCGGGGGCTGGAACACATGACATGTGAGGAGAGGATGAGCGATTTGGGCTTGTTTAGTCTGCAGAAGAGAAGAGAGGGTGGATTTGATAGCAATCTTCAACTCCCTGAAGGGGGGCTCGAAGAGGATGTAGAGAGGCTGTTCTCAGTGGTGACAGATGGCAGAATGAGGAGCAATGGTCTCAAGTTACAGTGGGGTAGGTCTAGGCTGGAGATTGGGGAAGCACTTGGATGTGTTCCCAAGGGAGGGGGTGGAATCTCCATCCCTAGAGATTTTGATGTTCTGGCTTGACAAAGCTCTGGCTGGAATCATTTAGTTGCGGTTGGTCCAGGGGGCTGGACTCGATGACTCATTAGGTCTCTTGCAGCCCTAGGATTCTAGTTTTTTCTGTGCTGTGCAGAAGAAGCTTTAGGCAGCTTTGGAATCTACCCCAAGGTGTCTTGTCTTCCAACCACAGGAGTAAATTCCCCCAACTCAGTCTGGAGTTTTCAGAAGCTCACAGGTCTGAGGTAACCCCACGTCAACTTTGCTTCCTAATGAGTTGTTATGATGATTGACTCTGAGGTACCACAGATACTTAAAACAGTTGGCCCCACCTACCCTGCCCCTGCAGCTGTGAGCTCCTGACACCCGGCAGGCCAGTCCTCCTATGCGAGGGGCTGCCCCATACCAACCCATCCAATCACCACTGGATTTTAAAGAGCAGACTAATTAATAAGTGTTCCTGCAAGATTCATTCTTACCGGTACGCTCACCAGTTAGCCATGTAGCATCACTAACGATTATTATGATACCACTATAGCACAAATATGAAGCATTTTCGGTGTCATTGGAAACTTTAGGACTTGCTGAATTTATATATCCCATTTGTATTTCTGCCTTAGTTTTGTATCTAACATTATGAATATGGAGCGTGTATCTTTATTCCCAATGCATTTACACAGTGGTACCCCCACTGGGGAAGGAGCTTTCAGTGCAGACAGATCACTGAGACCTGTCTTCAGACATTAGAGAGAACAACAGGCCTCAGGAGAAGCCTAACTCCCACATACAGAGCCTTCCTGAGACTGCACCAGAGAGCCTAAAATTACCTGTTGTTGTGATTGTACGAGGTCAGAGGATGAGACCACATGAATCTGGGTCCCTCTTCCCATGTTGTTTTTCCACAGCCACGTCTAGGGAGCAATTTTGAAACAAAGGATCCCCCCCTTTGCCAGAGCTATATAAGGGTATGTCTACACTACCACCCTAGTTCGAACTAGGGTGGTTAATGTAGGCATTCGAAGTTGCAAATGAAGCCCGAGATTTAAACATCCCGGGCTTCATTTGCATCTTGCCGGGCGGGCGCCATTTTTAAATGCCCTTAGTTCGAACTCCGTGCCCGCGGCTACACGCGGCACGGAGTAGGTAGTTCGAATTAGGATCTCTAATTCGAACTACCGTTACTCCTCGTGGCACGGAGTTCGAACTAAGGGCATTTAAAAATGGCGCCCGCCCGGCAAGATGCAAATGAAGCCCGGGATATTTAAATCTCGGGCTTCATTTGCAACTTCGAATGCCTACATTAGCCACCCTAGTTCGAACTAGGGTGGTCGTGTAGACATACCCTAAGGCAGGGGGTGAAATCAGTAGTTTTCACTCCCCACACAAGAGGACGCCGGGAAGGGGCTGAGGAAGACAGACTGACCTGGGGGAAGGGCTGGACCCAGGCTGAAGGCGTCTTACCCGGTGTCTGGAAACTTGAGCGCCCCAAGCTGCGAAGCAAATGCAACTTGCACCTTGAAAAACTGCCGGTCGGTACCATCCCTCCCGGTGAGAATCTGCTCATTCCTCCAGACTCTGCCCCGTGTGTTCTGCAGAGTTTGTGTTTGGTTAGTTGCTGATAATCTGCTTTACTGTCCTTGATGAAAACTTCAGTCTACTGTTTGTAGTTAATAACCTTGTGTGTAGTGTTACCTAAACCAGTGGGCCTTTAAGTGAAATGTGTGGGGGAAAAAATTCTCCCCTGTGTTAGGACACATAGGCATTTTCCTCTCCATGTTGGGGGGTACAAACAGGATAACAGATTCCTCCCTGTTGCTGGTTCGATCTGGCTCAGGTGGTTCAGTCCTGGGGGTCGTACTATGGGCTGTTGGTGGTTACCTGGAATGTAGTTTCCCTTAGCAGTGTCCAGTCAGGGAGCCGTGCATGTCCCTGCTGATGGGCCTGTCCCTGTTGTGTGGGTGTGGGAGCAGGTGTACGAGTGGGGTGTTGTCTGCAGCTGGCCACAGAAGCACAGTGCGAGCGGGATCCCAGGCTAGTGGCTCAGAGGCTCAGGGGATCCCCAGCTCCAGGTGGTAACTTGGGGTCCAGCCCAGCCCAGACGAGCTGTAGGAAAACCTGCTTAGGAAAGAGCAATGGGCGGCTCTTGGATTTAGAACGTGAGAACGTCCAGACTGGGCCGGTCCAAAGTCCATCTGCCCCAGGGCCCTGTCTCCCAGCACTGGCCGACATCAGGGGCTTCTGAGGGAATTCTTGGAACAGATTCATCCCCTGATCAACTGATTCATCCCCTTTCGCTCCTTCCCCTTCCTCTTGTGCTGTGTTATTTCTGGATTTTAGGCCAAAATGTCACTGGTGTTGGGTGTTTGATCTCTAAACTCTATTTACAAACTGGGTGAAGTGATTCTTTATACAATTAATCTCCCTCCAAGCAACTGTGTCCGGGCTGCAACGTAAGTAAAGAAAGCCTGGTATTTGATGGGCTGCCTTATGCACATCGTCAGATCCGTCCTTCCCCATGAGTCACCTTCCCATCCGCAGCCTCCTGCCATGTAAATTATTATTCTGGGAGTAGATTCAAAAGGGAGGCCAAACTGCACTTTCCTTAACAGCATCCTGCGTCTGTGTGTGTGTGTGTGTGTGTGTGTGTGTGTATGTGTGTGTGTGTTCCTTTATAGGATATGTGCTAGGATCTCTGTCTTCCCTCCCAGTCCCAGAATGCCCAGTAGCAGAGGGAAGTTGTGTTTCACGAGACAGCGATACACCACCACCTTTCCCGTCCTACATGCGAAACCCTGTCCCTTGCACCGATGTCCCGGTGTTTTTCTAATCCAAGTGCAGAATAAATTTCATAATGTGAAGTATTATACATAATCTGCATCTGTGCACAACTGGTTGGAGCCCCCACTGCAGGAAATAATATCGATTTAAAAAATTTGCTATAGTGATAATTTCTCCATCCAGGACATGCCAGGCATTTTAGCATTCACTCTTAAAGAGGTAAATGGAAGTATGTGAGAGAGACCAAATGAAGAATTGCACAAACCAGTTATGGAACCACTATAAGAACACTTTTGAAGAATCGAATTACACAGAACAGATGAGCCTTTCGTAAATTACAAGAACATCACAAGTTTGTGTTGGGAAGTGAGTGTAAAAGAGACTCTGTGTATGCGTGTGTTTTTGGAGACTGTGTTTGTAAGCTATCCAAAATGTCTGTATTCGTGTAAGACACCGAATGACCCAGTGTGTGGAGCTTTGCAGGAACACAACCTCCCTTGAAGGAGACCCTTGCTGTTTTAACAAAGACCTGAAATGTGGGTGCACAATAGGCCATCAGGTGCCCAACTCTTTCACGCTGATGTAGGCGACCCTCAACTTACAACCCTCTGCATTTACAACCATTTATTTCATGCAAGATAGTTCCTAAAACTCCCCAACTTACGTGCACAGCTCACATTTATGACGGTGTACGACGCAGACGCCACGCATCATCCCAAACCAGGAAATGTCCAGAGTCAGTCAGACTCGCCAGTTTGCAGCTGCTGCCTGAACTGTGCACGTCTGCACCACATCGGCCTTCACTTTTTAGTTATTTCTGTGCATTATTTGAACTATTGACTTTAGTTTTCCTCCATTTCCGTAGTCAATTTTGGTATTTTTAGGGTATGAAATGTATTTCCAGGAACGGAGCCGCCATTTATAACATTGTGCCTATGGGAAATAAGGGTTCGACTTACGACGGTTCTCCAGGAACCAATTAGGTCGTACGTGCAGGGGTTGCCTGTAGTTGGCTGGTGTCTAAATCCCTTAGTTTCTCTTAAAACTCACAGCCGATGTCAATAAGGTGACTGAATATTTCCTCACATGGCCTGTGTTTGGAGTGCCAGGCCTAGAGATGAGACTGATCTGGGAGCTTGAGCCAAGAAACTTTGAAATCTTTCAAATTGGGAGCATTTAATTATTTCCTCTTATAAAGCAGCTCTCCATTCTGACTCTATACCTTCACGTAAACCTGAAGCAATTGATCCTGGAGTATCTCAGATCAAGTAACAACCCATTTAGGGAGTGCATTTAGGGTGGGGTCCTTTCTGTGTCCTTTTCTGTTTCTCAGCTGCATCGTTGAAATGGTGGGATTTTTTTTCTTTGTATCTTCTGCAATATCGGATACTTGCTAGACCTTCATATTGAACCCTGGTGTTTTGGTTTTTCTCTTATAACACAATCTTTGATTGAGCTCTGGTGCTAACAATAACACTGTAGCTTCAGCAGCACAGACCAGCTGCCCCCAGCCCAATCCCATCTGAGATCCAATGTACGCACACAGAGGTGTGTCCCAAACCTCTGCTCGTGCTTCCAGATTCTCACTGCTAATTTTATGCTGCTAACTTGATCAAGGCTGGGGCACGTTACCCCAGCTGGGAATGACACCTCCCAGCTGCAGGGCAGAAGTATCCCTTTAAATATCCTTCCTTTCCAATCCACTGACTTTTCTCATCTCCTCGACACTGGATGTAACGACACTGAGGTGATGAAGGTATTTCAAAATCCCAGCCCAAAAGTTTTTAATGATCAAGATGGTGCAAGGCATTTTGCTGGGACGATGCTGTTCCTCACTAAGGTTCCATGCGCTTGCTTCTCCTATATGGAAAGCTTGATCTCTTAATGAAACGGGTCTTCCTCCGCTCATGGACAACTTCATTTTCCATGTGGAGAGACATGGTGATCCGAGGTTTCTAGCCGTGTAGCCGATAGCACAGCCTGTCTACAGGTGCTCCCTGAATATTTGATATTTTTCTGTTTCTAGATATGAATTATGGAGGAAGCAAAAGGAAGAAACCAAACACCCATCATGGAATTGATCCTTGTAGGGTTTGGGATCAGCCCTGAACTGCAGCCCCTCCTCTTCCTGCTGTTTCTACTGATCTACATTGTAGCTATGACTGGAAATCTCATCATCATTGTGCTAGTGGTGGCTGATCGGCACCTTCACACCCCCATGTACTACTTGGTGGCCAACTTGTCTGGTGTGGAGATCTGCTACATCTCCACCACGCTGCCCAGGCTGATTGGCAGTCTCCTGACCGGGGACAGAACCATTTCTCTGCAGAACTGCTTTGTGCAATTTGATTTCTATACTATCCTCTCCAATGCAGAATGTCTGCTCCTCACGGCCATATGTATTGATCAGTACCTAGCAATCTGCCATCCCCTCCGTTATGCTGCTCTAATGAACAGCAGGGTTTGTTGCCACATGGTGGCCTGGGCCTGGATATTCGTCATTTCCTACAGCATCATGCTACAAATTATCAGGGTGAATTTAAGATATTGTGGTCCCAACGAAATTGACGATTTCTTTTGTGATTTTGCAACCGTTAAAGGTACGTTCTGTGGTGTCACCCAGACTCTACAACTGCTGCCATTGGTTTTGTCTCTCCTATTGATGATTGGGGTCTTTCTACTGACCCTGATGTCCTACATTTGTATCATTGCGAACATCCTGAGAATCCCTTCCAGCACTGGGAGGCAAAAGGCCTTTTCCACCTGCTCCTCCCACCCCACTGTGGTTGCAGTTTACTATGTGAGCGTAATGACAGTCTATGTCGTTATACTATTCAGCCCTCCCACAAACTCCACAAAATAATGTCTGTCTGGTTCACGGTCCTGATCCCCTTGCTCAACCCTGTGCTCTACTGCCTGAGAAACAAGGAAGTGAATCAGTCTCTGAGAAAAGCTCTGCTGAAACTGGTTGCTTTGAGACACCAGCATGGAGTGTGAAACTTCAGATTTTGACATATAGTAAATTAGAGATAAACTGGAATATTTCCTTATATGGCCCATGTGTGACCTTGACACAAGGTTTAGGTCCAAATGACCTTACATCACCTTGTTTCTTTCTTGCTTTCTTGCTTTGTGCTTTTCTCCTATTTTCTCAGCTTTTATCTTTCATATCAGCCGTGCATTTTAGTGACACGCTCCACTTCACTCATCCGTGCATAAACAAGAGGAGTACAGGATCTTTCAAAATGGGACATTTCTGTCAAAAATGCCCCATCTAAATTACCGGGTTTTTTTTTCGAAAAGCCATGTTTCGAAAAAAAGCAGCAGATGCCATTATGCAAATAAAGCGTGGAATATTTAAATCCCCACTTCATCTGCACTTTCAATACGTCTAATTTACATCCCTCTGCCGAGAGAGGGGTTTAGTTTAGATGTACCCTAATGGAATCACAGAATCCTAGGGCTGGCAGAGACCTCAGGAGGCATCGAGTCCAACCCCCTGCCCAAAGCAAAACCAACCCCAACTAAACCATCCCAGCCAAGGCTTGGCCAAGCTGGGACTTAAAAACCTCGAGGGATGGAGATTCCACCCCCTCCCTAGGGAACCCATCCCAGTGCTTCTGTTCCTAATTTCCAACCTAGACCTCCCCCACTGTAATTTGAGACCATTGCTCCTCATTCTGTCATCTGCCATCACTGAGAACAGCCTCTCTCCATCCTCTTCGGAACCTCAGGCTGCTACCAAATCCCCCCTCGCTCTTCTCTTCTCCAGACTAAACAAACCCAAATCCCTCAGCTTCTCCTCATTGGTCATGTGCTCCAGCTCCCTCATCCTTTCATTGCCCTGTGCTGGGCCCTCTCTAGTATGTGTTCACACCCTTTCTGCAGTGGGGGGATGTAGAATTGGAAAGAACACTTCAGATGTGGCCTCACCAGACCCACAAGAACAGGACACAAGCACCCAAAAGCAACTGGTAACTTTGCCAGTCTCAGTCTACATAGCTGCCCATGGGCCTCCTTTCTCCCAGGCAGAAATGCAGTCTATGCATGAACATTTTACCACCAAACTGTGAGAAAAATGTGAACTAAAGAAGAAAAATCTCTCTACACTGAGTCTCCCTGCTCTGTTAGTTCATGCTCCATATTTGTGGGACCGGGGTGGGTGAATACCAGTCCCCAGGCTGGATCTGGTCTGCCAGGGTTAACTTCTAGCAGGCTCTCCCTCTGTATTTACCGGCATGGTGACAGTAACGGGTGATCACATCTCCCGTTGGCCATGGATCACCATTTTTGGCCAATGGGAGCTGTGGGAAGCAGTCTGTACGTCTGTACTGCTTCCTGCCACTCCCTTTGGACAGCAATGGGGACCCACAGCAAATGGGGGCTGCACTCGCTGGTACCTATGTCTCTGCAGGTAAATTTAGCAGCTGGGGCTCACCAGGGGCTAACCCTGGTGAACAGCCATGGTGCAATTGCCCATGCCTGGGCTGGGCTAGCACAAGGAAGAAAGAGAAAAGGTGGCAGCAGTGTCTCCCAGGTACCAGTCTGCTGTGGCTGGGAGCTGGATGCCCACAGCTAGACAGGAGGCAGGTGGACCGGACCAGGGGGAGCAAGAGTGTTTCTCCATTTTTGGCAGGAGGGGTGGGGAGATGGGGGCTGGGTCTGTATCTATGAACCCAGCTCTCAGTCAGGTTTCACGGAGCAGCGGGGAGACTGGACACCTGGTGGGGGGTGACTCTGCTATTAGTATGTTGGGAGCCAAATCTGGGGCATCAATGGGAGCCACACTCATCCAATACCAGCCAGTGTCACAGATGGGACTGGCAGCACCTCACAAAGCAAACTGTCTCTTTGAGACAGGAAGGCAGCAACGCCTGGGAGTCAGCAAGTGTGAATATTCCGCCTGATAGAAAACACCAGAGAAGAGGTGGGGAACGCCCAACACAGGAAAGGAAATTCAATCCGGCATGTTCCATTGACGGGACAGGAGTACACACGGGCGTAAGCAAGGGATGGGAGGGGAATAAGACGTACGGCACAGCACAAATGGTTTGACCGGAGGGCAAGGTATAGAAACTACACTTTGGTGACACTGCTGTGTCCTTGGTTGGTTGGGAATCTTATGGCTTTTCCTGCACCCCTTCTGGATCAGCACAAAGGAACTCCTGTGGATGGCGCCTCTCTGGGAAGTGTGGAACGTGCATGGTTGCTGGGAAAGGCTTGTGTACATCCTAGGGGCATGAGGATTCTGCTTCTAAGCTTCTGCACATGGGATTAGAGCTGGGTGTAGCAGCAAAGGCAGAAGACGCTTACATGGCTGTGTGAAAGGGGAAACTGAGGCACACCAGCTCATGGCAATGGTCATTAATACCAGAACAATTACACATTAAAAGGCATTGCTATCTGCACTCTGGGGTCAGTAGAACAGCCCTGGGGAGAGGAGTCCAGATCTGTAGAAAAACTCCCAGATAGGACAACTCAGAATTTGTGAACACGAGGTGGTTTGAACCCAACTACTCAGGGAATGTTTGGATGCATGGCCTCTGCACTGGCCACTGTCCAACCCTCTTGCAATGATCTCCGGAGGGAGCTGTGATGGCCCCTCACGCTTTATGAAAATCAGCTTGTGAATGTGAACAGCAACGACTGGGAGACGGTACCTCACGCCCCCGACCCATTTCATGTTCCAGGTGGCTGGATCAGACCTAGTGTGGGGTACACGTCATTCTTGTGTATGAAGTTAGAAATGTGACGTGTCCATCTGCGTATCATTGTCAGTCTACTAATGAGCCATTCCTGGTGCCCCGAGAGCCTAGTGTTACAATCTGCTGAAACTGTCTGTCCTATTTCAGTGCCTGTATCATTCTTCTATATAGAATCATAGACTCATAGCACACTAGAACTGAAAGGAATCTCGAGAGGTCATCAAGCTCAATCACCCTCCCAGGTTTTCCGAATGTTCAACCTAAACCTCCCTTGCTGCAGTTTAAGCCCATTGCTCCTTGTCCTGTCATCAGAAGTCAAGGAGAACAAGTTTTCTCCCTCCTCCTTATAACACCCTTTTGGCTACTTCAAAACCACTGTCATGTCCCCTCTCAGTCTTCTCCCTCCCAAACTAAACAAACCCAAATCTTTCAGTCTTCCCGCATAGGTCATGTCTTCTAGACCTTCCATCATTTGTGGTGCTCTTCGCAGGTTCCTCTCCAATTTCTCCAGAGCTTTCCTGAAATGTGGGGCCGAGCACTGGACACAATACTCCAGTTGAGTCCTACTCATAGCATCATAGAATCATAGAACCATAGAGCTGAAAGAGACCTCAGGAGGTCATCAAGTCCAGCCCCCTGCTCTAGGCAGGACCAATCCCAACTAGATCAACCCAGTCAGGGCTTTGTCAAGCCAAGACTTAAATACCTCTAGGGATGGAGACTCCACTACTTCCCTAGGTAACCCATTCCAGTGTTTCACCACTCTCCTAGTAAAATAATTTTTCCTAATATCCAACCTGGACCTCTCCCACCACAACTTAAGACCATTGCTCCTTGTTCTGCCATCCGTCACTACTGAGAACAGCCTTTCTCCATCCTCTTTGGAACCTCCCTTCAGGAAGTTGAAGGCTGCTCTCAAATCCCCCCTCACTCTTCTCTTCTGCAGACTAAACAGACCCAACTCCCTCAGCCTCTCCTCATAGGTCGTATGCTTCAGCCCCCTAATCATTTTGGTTGCCCTCCGCTGGACCCTCTCCAATGCGTCCACATCTTTTTTGTAGTGGGGGGCCCAGAACTGGACACAATACTCCAGATGTGGCCTCACCAGAGCCGAATAAAGAGGAATAATGACATCTCTGGATCTGCTGGCAATGCTCCTCTTAATGCACCCTAATATGCCATGAGCCTTCTTGGCTACAAGGGCACACTGTTGACTCATATCCAGCTTCTCATCCACTGTAACCCCCAGATCCTTTTCTGCAGAACTGCTACTTAGCCTGTAACAATGTTTGGGATTCTTCTGTCCCAAGTGCAGGACTCTACACTTGTCCTTGTTGAACCTCATCAGATTTCTTTTGGCCCAATCCTCTAATCTGTCTAGGTCACTCTGGATCCTATCCCTGCCTGCCAGAGTATCTACCTCTCCCCTTAGCTTAGGTATCTACCTCTCCCCTTATCCAGGTCATTAATAAAGATGTTGAACAAAACTGGCCTAGAACCTATCCTTGGGGCACTCCACTAGAAACTGACTCCCAACCTGACATCAAGCTGTTGATCACTACCCGTTGGGCCCAGCAGTCTAGCCAGCTTTCTATCCACCTTACACCCCATTTATCCAATCCATATTCCCTTAACTTGCTGGCGAGAATATTGTGGGAGACCATGTCAAAAGCTTTGCTTAAGTCAAGGTATATCTCATCCACTGACTTCCCATGTCCACAGAGCCAGTTACCTCATCATAGAAGCTAATCAGATTGGTCAGGCATGACTTGCCCTTCGTGAATCTATGTTGACTATTCCCGATCACATTCCCCTCTTCCAAGTGCCTCAAAATGGATTCCTTGAGGATCCCCTCCATTTTTTTTCCGGGGACTGAGATAAGGCTGACTGGTCTGTAGTTCCCTGGATTGTCCTTTTTCCCTTTTTTAAAGATGGGCACTACATTTGCCTTATTTCACTCTGCCTGATAGAGATCCTGTAGATGTTTATCTCTATCTGTGGGACTGGAACAAATCCGATTGTATCTTAGGGCCAGGCTTTAAATAACCGATTAGGAAATGAGTCTTGGACAAAGCTAGCAGCATTCAGGTAAGTGTAACAGCTGGTAGGGTTGGGGTATAAAGTGGTGAAAATGTGGCCACTGGGTGGCTGTAAAACCTAAGCCTAAAGGAATTTTTGGACACACTGCCTTCAGAATGGACACTGGCCAGCCCTCTTGCCCCCCCCCCCCAATCTCAGGGGTGGTGGTAACAGTCCCTCATACTTTATGAAATCAGCTTACAAACATGAATAGAAATAACCTGAAGATGCTTTGGCCAAAATATCTCATGCAAATCATTACATTTTAACGTTCAAATTTGCAGATTCTGTATATCCTCTACTGCATATGATGTTAGAAATATGAAGTGTCAATCTGTTTCTTGTTGTAAACTTGCCAATGAGCCATTCCTAGTACCCTGGAAACCTAATGGCTCGGTGATTAACTCTACGACTAGGAAACAGCCTTGTTTGTCTTGTAAGTCCGAACAGTGCTTCATCTTATGAAGACAGGCAACAAGACCACCAGTTTCTGGAATTCATTTGGTCCTGATGTATTTCCATGGGAAAAGCGATGCGAAACAAAAGATTCCCACTCTGGGGGCAAGTCTATTTAATCAATGGGAACCTATCAGCCCTGGAGCTTCAGCTGGCTTTGCAACTGCCTGGGGGGAGCAACCACTGTGCATCTCTCTCTTTCATTCCAAAAGAGAGTAAACGGGTGAACTTGTACTGGGCAAATTTTTATATGGAGAAAGGCGGATTTATTCAGGATTTTGATCCCTTTTAGGGGTTGGTTTCCTGGGTGCTGTGCCCTCAAGGTGTATCCTTCCTGAGCTGAAGTGTCCAGTGTCTGCATTACTCCACGGGGTGATGGTATCCCCAACCCTGTGCCCTGTCTATGGGCAGCAAGAAGATTGGGCCCTGAAGGACAGGGTTGGGGGCACAAAACAGGCAGGAAGGCACCTGTGACAAGATCAGGACACTGGCCAACAATCCCAGGGGGTCTTCTGTGACCTCTACCTGACACTCACCCCTTCAAATGGGTGAAGGCTGCTATCACATCTCCCCCCTTTTTTTTCCTTCTGCAGGCTAAATAAGCACAGTTCCTTCAGCTTCTCCTCATAAGGCATGTGTTCCAGCCCCTTAATCATTTTTGTTGCTCCTTGCCGGACTCTTTCAAATTAGTCCATATCCTCTCTGTAATGAGGGACCCAAAACTGGAGCATACCAGATGTGGCCTCACCAGTTCCAAATAGAGGGGAATTACTACTTCCCACGATCTGCTGGCAATGCTACACTTAATGCACCCCAATATGCCAGTAGCCTTCTTGGCTACAAGGCCACACTGTTGACTGATATCCAGCTTCTCATCCACTTTAATCCCCAGGTCCTTTTTTGCTTACTTGCTTCTTAGTCAGTTGGTCCCCAGACTGTAGCCATGCTCCGGATTCATCCTATTCAGTGTAGGACTCCGCACTTGTCCTTATGGAACCTCATCAGACTTCTTCTGGTCTAATCCTCCAATTTGTCTAAAGTCCCCCACTCCTCCAATGTATCAACCTCTCCCCACACCTCAGTGTCCTCTGTGAACTTGCTCAGGGTGCAACCCATCCCCTCGTCCAGACCACGAATGAAGCTCTGAAGCAAAACCAGCTCCAGGACTAACCTCTAGGGCACCTGTTTGATATCAGCTGCCAACTAGACATTGAGCCATAGATATTGATCATTGAGCCTGATGATCTACCCAGTTTTCTGGACTATGCTCTGCCATGACAATCTGAAATCTTTCTCAGAAACCCGCACAAAATGGTCATTTTATTGAAAATCCAATTTCTTTAAAGGGAAGACTGATGGAAAAATATGGAAACCCCAAGTGTGAACAATAGCTAGTTATCCCAAGAGTCTGAGTGACAGAGCAAGGAAAAGCCATGCCTGGGCCATGCCAGCTGACTAAGGGTTAGGTGATATTTTATTGCTAGGAAGACATTCAGGTCTGGGCTGCAACACAAGGTTTGGGTCCCTTCCACATCAGAGGGTCCTAGATCCCATCGTCCAGAACTCTACACAGCAATGAAATAGCCCCATGAGCCCTTGTCTGCTGGCACAGGCCAGCTGTAGTTTTTCTGTGCCATGGAGAAGCAGATTTAAGCAGTTTTGGACTCTACCACAAGGTGTCTTGTCTTTCAACCACAGGACTATGTCTACACTCGTGGCTTCTTGCGCCAGAAATATGCAAATGAGGCTAAGCGTGGAATATCGCTGAGCCTCATTTGCATACCTAACAAGCTACCATTTTTGCAAAAGAGGCTCTTGCGCCAGAAGGAGCTGTCTACACTGTCCCTTCTTGCACAAGAAAAACCCTCTTGTGCAATGCCGCTATGCTGATTATTTTCAGGAATAACGGCATTGCACAAGAGGGTTTTTCTTGTGCAAGAAGGGGCAGTGTAGACAGAGCCTTCTGGCGCAAGAGCTTCTTCTGAAAAATGGTGGCTCATTAGGTATGCAAATGAGGCTCAGCAATATTCCATGCTTAGCCTCATTTGCATATTTCTCGCGCAAGAACCCGCTAGTGTAGACACAGCCCAGGAGTAAAAGCCCACAATATAGCCTGGGGTTTTCAGAAGCTCACAGTGTTGCGCTAATCCCATGCCAACTTCACCTCCTATAGGAGTTGTTATGATGATTGGATTATGCAGTAACCTAGATACTTATATTCCTCTCCACAAAGTGCTGTCAGGCACAGGTGTGTGTGCGACCCCTATGGAAGGTCACATTGCTCCAGGCCCCTCTCCCGCCCATGGGATCCTAGCGTGGCTGGACATGTCCCTTGCCTGCTTCTTCATGGGATACTGGGGGCAGGAAGTATGGTCCTCTGGGAACCTCTGGACCCCTGTGAGGCAGGGACCACTCTCCAGGCCACTCAAGGCCTTGCTTCTGGTCTGAAGACTGTAGCTCGCAGTTCACAGAGGAGGGCAACAACTCAAGGACAGTGTCTGTGTGGATGACTGACCCCCTCTCCCTCTTTATTCCCCACAGCTGGACCAGCCATGACTGAGGGGCGATCACCAGCAGGCGAACCAGCTGCCCGGCCCTGGGGGAGCCACAAGCACCAGAAGGTCCAGAAGGGAGCATGTGGGTGTCCTCTGGGACATGCAGCAGACTCTGGCCCAGAAGGTCCGGGATGATGCCCACTGGCAGATCCAAGTGTGGGCTGAGCTGGTGCAGCAGGGCCAAAACATGGGAGGAGATCACACCCAGCTCCTGTTCCTGCTACTACCCCCATGCCTCCCTGGGTACTTCCCCCTGCCCTACCAGCCCCCCTGCCATGCCTATGACCACTCCCCCTCCCCCTGCCGTGCCTGCCCCCATGTTGTAAACCATTTTACCCACCCCCATGTTGTCCCAGGCCCTACCTTTTAAACTTTTATGTGGATAAGTGTAAAGTAATGCACGTTGGAAAAAATAACCCCAACTATACGTACAGTATGATGGGGGCTAATTTGGCTATGACAAATCAGGAAAGAGATCTTGGCGTTATCATGGATAGTTCTCTGAAAACTTCCACACAGTGTGCAGCGGCGGTCAAAAAGGCAAATAGGATGCTAGGAATTATTAAGAAAGGGACAGAAAATAAGACCCAGAATATCTTACTGCCCCTGTATAAAACTATGGTACGCCCACATCTTGAGTACTGTGTACAGATGTGGTCTCCTCACCTCAAAAAAGATATTTTGGCCTTCGACAGGGTTCAGAAAAGGGCAACTAAAATGGTCAGGGGTTTGGAACAGGTCCCATATGAGGAGAGGCTAAAGTGACAAGGACTTTTCAGTCTGGAAAAGAGAAGACTGAGGGGGGATATGATAGAGGTCTATAAAATCATGAGTGGTGTGGAGAGGGTGAATAAAGAAAAGTTATTCATTAGTTCCCATAATATAAGGACTAGAGGACACCAAATGAAATTAATGGACAGCAGGTTTAAAACTAACAAGCAAAAGTTCTTCTTTACACAGCACATAGTCAACCTGTGGAACTCCTTGCCAGAGGAGTCTGTGAAGGCTAGGACTATAGTAGAGTTTAAAGAGAAGCTAGATAATTTCATGGAGGTTAGGTCCATAAAAGTCTATTAGCCAGGGGATAGAAATGGTGTCCCTGACCTCTGTTTGTCAGAGGCTGGAGACGGATGGCACGAGACAAATCGCTTGATCATTGTCTTCGGTCCACCCCCTCCGGGGCACCTGGCACTGGCCACTGTCGGCAGACAGGCTACTGGGCTAGATGGACCTTTGGTCTGACCCACTCCGGCCGTTCTTATGTTCTTATGTACTAACCCCTGAGGTCACCAAGGTCCCCAGATCTGAGGTGGAACTCCCAGCCACACTACACAGCACTCCCAGCCCCAGCTCTGAGCCTCCCTCCTCCCTTCCCCGATCCAGGTTCTCATCCCCCCTCTTCCCCAATTACTTGTACTGGAAAACAAAATTCAGCGTTATGTTTTGAAAACAAAACTGTGGTTTTTATTGAGTTTACAGGGAAGGGGGAAGGGAGGCGTTTTGTGGGAAAGGTATAGTAGGATAAGGCACAGGCCCCGACTGGGGAGGCCCTGGGGAGCGTTCCTGGGGTCCTTGAGAGAAACTCTCCCTCAGGACCTCCCAGATGCACACTCCCACCTGGCGGGTGGCAGCGGTGCACGGCTGCTCGAAGGCCCTTCCCTCCTGGCTGGCCTCTTCCCCTCCTCCAAGTAGCAAGGCCTCCCCCTTGCTCTCCACAATGTTGTGGAGAACCCAACAGGCCGAGCCCACCTCGGGGATGTTGTGCTTCCCCATGTCGAGGAAGGTCAGGAGGCACCTGAAATGCACCTTCAAGAGCACGAAGGCGCATTCTATCTCCATGTGGGCCCTGCCCAGGCTGGCACTGCATTGGTCTCTGCTTGGGTCCTGGTGTCCAGCCTCCAGAAGCATCTCTCCACTGCGAGGTGTGGTTGCAAGGGCCTCGCTCCCCCACACAGGGGAGCACAAAGTGCTGCAGAAACTGCAGCCTGGCCATGTGGGGCCATCGTGTGCCCGGGACAGCTCTGACTCCATGGCAAGCAGTGTGCTGTGGTGTCCAAAAGCTGGGCAACCAGAGCACGCACTGCTAAAGCTTTGCTGTCCCGTTGCCAAGCAATCAGCAGAAGCAGGGAAATGGCTGTCCAGGGGGGTCTGTTTCAGGACGTGTCTCAGCTAGCCTTAGGCAATGGCACATGGAAACAACTGCTGACCTAATGTAATGCCCTCCTTGAACTGGTTCAAAATAAGGTTTTCTGGAGGAGATCTTCTGGAAAAGCTTATTCCAAAAGAAGCTTGTAGTCTAGATGTAGCCTAGATGAACTTTTCTGGAAGAGATTTTCCCACCCCCCCAAAAAAGAGAGCATCCACAATGCAAAAGCACATAAAAAAAGTGAACTGCTTTTTTGACAGATAGGGTACGTCTAGACTACAAGCCTCTCTTTTGAAAGAGGTCATCTAGACAGCCACAAAGTTTTTGAAAAAGTGAGCCACTTTTTCAAAAGATAGGAGCCAGGCAATCTGCACACTTTCTTTCGAAAAAGCCCTGTTTGCATTCAAGAGTGCTTTTTTTTAAAGATCTTTTGAAAAAAGGTGTTCTTCCTCATAAAATGAGGCTTACTGCTGTTGAAACATCCACCACTTTCTTTCGATTTAATTTCGAAAAAAGTGGTGGCAGTCTAGAGTCAGCGGGAGGTTTTTTTCTTGAAAAAGGCCACTTTTTTTATGAAATAACCAGGTAATCGAGACATAGCCATCGTATCCACACTGAATGGACTCTATTGCGCATGTAAGCTGTGATTGCTATGGACAGAGTAGCCACCAGGGCATCTGTGCTTTTCCTCTTTCCACTTCTGGCAAAAGAACTCCCTCTTCCCCATCCACAGTTGTCTTTTTCTGAAAGAGCTCTTTCAGAAAAAAGGCTTCTTCCTTTCTTCCAGAAAGCCCCCTCTGTTCTTTCGATTTACTTTCAGAGGAACACAATTTCAGTGTGGAAGTAACTCAGGTTTTGTCAGAAAAATGGCTGTTTTTCCGACAAAATTCTGTAGTGTAGACATACCCATAGTGAAGAAAGAAAGAAAGAAAGAAAGAAAGAAGTCCTCTTATCCAAGACACAAATGGGTCTAACAAAATGAATCAGTTCATCCCTATTTTGTGATAGACTTCAATTCGATCTTTTGATTTCTATACCTATTTCTGAAAGCTATCACTTTCAGAATAGCTTTTCTCAGGGACTGATGGACCTCCTTGTTTCTCAGGCAGTAGATGATGGGGTTGATCATGGGATTCAGGACTGTGTAGAAGACAGAGAGTATTTTGTGTAAGACCTTGGGAGTGTTGGCTGTTGGAACCACGTACACAGCGATTAGTGTCCCATAGTAAATTGTAACCACAGTGAGATGGGAGGAGCAGGTGGAAAAGGCCTTTTGCCTCCCAGTGCTGGAAGGGATTCTCAGGATGGTGGTGATGATGCAAATGTAGGACGTCAGGGTCAGGAGAAAAGGAACAAGTGTCCCTATGGCAGAGATAATAAATGTTACCAGTTGCACAGTCTGAGTATCAACACAGGCCACCTTTATCATGGGTAAAATATCACAAAAGAAATGGTCAATCTCTTTGGAATCACAGAACTGTAAATGGAAGAAGAAAGTATAGACTATGGTGCACAGCAGGAAGGCAATTATCCAGGACCACACCACTAGCTGCCCACACACCCGGCTGGTCATCAGGACAGAGTAGCGGAGGGGGTGGCATATGGCTACGTACCGATCGCAGGACATGGCAGTGAGCAGCAGACATTCTGCAGCTGAAATTATGCCAAACAAATATGACTGCACAATGCAGCCCTTCACCGAGACGGCTCTGTCCCCCGTCAGGAGACTGGCCAGCAGCCTGGGCAGGATGGCGGAGGTGTAACAGATCTCCAGGAAGGACAAGTTCCCGAGTAAGAAGTACATGGGGGTGTGAAGGTGCCGATCAGCCACCACTAGCCCAATGATGAGAAGGTTCCCGCCCATTGTTGCAATGTAGATCACCAGAAAGAGCAGAAAGAGAAGGGGCTGCAGTTCAGGGCCATCCCCAAATCCTAAGAGGATGAATTCACTAATGATAGTTTGATTTCTTCCTTCTGCTTTCTCCATAAGGGGTACCTAGAGAAAGAAAACCATGACAGATTGATGGAGTGCACCCGGTCAGCTTGTGCTGCTGGGTACATTGGTGTAGGTAACCTTATACCAATGCAGCTCTCTGTTGGGTGAATGAAGTTGTCAATCAGCAAAATGACTTCTTGTATTCTTAAGAAGTTGTGTTGCCGATATAAGAGATTGAAGCATATGAAACTGTATTGAATTATAGAAATCTGCCGACTGACACCTGTAAGCACTCCTCACCTGGAAGAGTCTTTTAGTCTGGGATTTTGAAATCTCTTCTCATAGCAGTATCAAAGCAATAAATCTAGAAGACATAATAAAAAATGATTGGAAAGGCATTCAACCAAGGGGACAACTATCTTGTAGCTCATGGGTGGGCAGTAAAATTGTGGCTGTTCACCAGGTTTAGCCACTGGTGAGACATTGCCACTATATTTACCTGTGCCACCACAGGTACGGGTGATCACAGCTCTCAGTGGTTGGGAAAGGGAACCCGTGTCCATCGGGAGCTGAGATTGCCCCATAGCTGTGGATTTACAGGTAAATAGTGCAGTGTGATAGCCCATCAAAGGCTGAACCAGGCACACTGGATCCAGCTCACACACTGGTATTTTCCCAACCATGTTGTAGATTATAAGTGTAATTCACAGTTTAGGTCGATGCACATGCGTGAGTTTTGATAAAGCTAGCAGGATAAAATGAGCAGTGAGAACCTGACAGAAAAGTCTGTGGTTTGGGATAGCCACCCATGTGTGTCTGTAGGATCTCAGGTGGGGCTGTTCGCAGAGAGAGAGAGAGATTGTATATTTCCCCAAATGTTACAAGCTGCAAAATACAGACCTGTTTAAACATAGTAGCAGATCCCTGCTGCTAAACTAAAAGTATCAGTGCCAATCAATCTGAAATCTCTCATTTACTTTCGTCTGCAGACATTGTGATATACCCTACTTTCTAATCTCTTCTCATATTTTTATGAGCTTTTAGCAGGTTTTTGTCCTTCTGGAGTGCCATATTTTAAATTATTATATATATTTTATTGTGTTTTAAAAAATGCGTAAGCCACTATGAATATTTCAGACAGAGAGGTGGGGTTAAAATACTTCAGATAAAAATAAATAATAAATTAAAACTCGCGTGGTCAAACATAAAACCCATGCACAATTATCCAAGAAGATAGATAAATTCTTGGAGGCTGGGTCCATCAATGGCTGTTAGCCGGGATGGGCAGGCTTGGTATCCCTGGCCTCTGTTTACAACAAGCTGAGAATGCTTGAAAAAGAATTGGTCACTTCGTGATTCCCTGTTCTGTTCACTCCCTCTGGGGTACCTGGCATTGGCCACTGCTGGAAGACAGGACTCTGGGGGCTGGATGGACCTTTGGTATATCCCAGTGTGACGGTTACTACATTCTTAGTCAAAGATCCATCCATGGCCCTCTCTTTGGCACGTTTTGTGGAAATCCACCTACTTTGTCTTTACTTTCTCACATCAATCATATTCATTCAGACATGGTGGATGCCTAAGCAGGCTTTTTTCTTTCCAAATCAGATTATTTCATTATATTGTGCTGCTTTACATGACACAGGGTTGATGTACTGATGGATGAACCAATCGCTAGCCCTGCCTTTACATATTTATAGACAAAACAATAGTCTTGGTACTACAATTTCCATTCCTTTCTGTTATTGAGAGTTTTCAGTTACGTCAGAAAGCAGAGTTTTGGGCTCCTATAGCACTTCCTGTTATATTTTCTTGTAATTCCCTTTAAAAGAAATTAATGTCTATCCCAGTTGGCCATTTCTTCTTATGAGATGATGTCATGGGAATTTGAAATAATTGCATAGAGGAAAGTTCATATTTTTGTGTAAAAAGGAATAACAATGGCACAAGGACTGTGTTATTAAGAACCTCAAAGGGGAAGTTGTGGAAAACAACCATTTCTAAAGGGACTGTTACCGAGATAGCAGAATGGATGACTCCAAAGACAAAGCAATAGAAGAAAGGGACTGTCAGATTTCAGTGGAAATTAACACAGAAGGAACTTTTGATCTAAATGGAGTGTTGGATATGTAGATCTGCTAGAATAATAAAAAAGGGAACCAATGTCAATTTCATTTTGTCCGAAGAAGAAAATGAAATGCTCCAATTGAAACAATTTCTTGGTGAAAGCCACCAGGTCAGTCTGATCTCTAGACCTGGAAATCCAAACACTGACTGTGAAGACCCCTAAGCTGACCCATGAATCAATGTGTTGGCCACTGAATGTAATTTTAAAGGCATGAAAGGGAATTAGGCACCAAATTGGCTTTGATTGTCATATGCTACGTGGACAGTTGGTTTGACCCAGTGTGGCTACTATGTTCTAAATCTGAGAGCCATTCACTGTTCCTTCTTTGGCAAGCTTTGCCATAACCCATCCGTGGTGAGTTCCCCCTGGGGTTCTACCTAAAATTAGGTAGCATTGGCTCTATTGACCCTCCCGCTCTGGGCCCCCTCTCACATTGGGCTGCTGTTACAAGCTGCCAACCCAGCCTCATTCCTACATTTTCACCAGCATTCCCACAGGTAGGGACTTAACGAGCTGCAGATACAAGCAGGCTGACTGAGCCAGCCTCAGCATGAATTGACAATAGAGGAACTGCAGTGAAAAAAATCATTCGCTTCCCGGCATGGTCCCCACAGCTGTCCCACCCTTCCCTAGTCACCGCATCGATGAGTATGAATTTGGTACCTACTTCACCCCTTGCTGAGTGAGGAGAGGAATATGCACACGTGTGCTAAGCAAGCTGAAAAGCACACTGGGTTATCTTCAACTCCAGACTATGTTAAAGAGTGATGCTAAGTGATAAAAAGGGTGAGCAAACAGATCAGAGCAGATCTCCCGCAACCACCCAGCAGCATCAGATAAGCACAACACATGGGCTGGACTATGAGCGAGCTCTTCCTTACCCTGATGGACAATACCAGCTCTGTGGCAGATTCTCAAGGCACGAGCTGCATTTGCTTTGCTGCTTGGGGGCATCAGTTTTCCATCACAGGCTAGAAAACACTCTAACCCCGGCCCAGCACTTCCCCCACCTGGGTCTTTGTTCCTCAGATCTTTCCAGGAGGTCTCTTGTGTGGGGAGTGAAGAAGCAGCAACAAGAGCACTCCCGGACTTTTATAGCTTTAGCAAAGGGCGGGGCCTTGTTCTTTCCCAGCTTGGTTACCAGAGTTGTTTGTGAAAAAATACAGCTCTCCCAAGATGGTGCCTAGAGACCCCAGGCCAAGCCACCTGCCCTTCTAGCGCCATAGCAACCGTTCTTTACCGACTCTCTGGAGCGTTCCCAGGAGGCTCGCCAGGTGGGAGAGAAGCATCTCAGAAGCACCGTTGTCTCTCTGAATATCTCAGGACCCTGAATAGGCCCTTCCCAAACAGCTCCCTAGATTGAACACATCTTCCCTATCAGGCATCATCCATTAGAAATAATAATACGTGATTGATATTCTTAACTTCCCTTACAGAAACCACGGAGACAAAAAACAGGATAATCATATTCAGCAAATCGTCACTTTTCCAATGATGCCGTAAACGATCCACCTTGCCCCAAATGCCTCACAACTATGCTGTGATCATAACACAATAAAGAATATCATGTGCACTGTCACCTCATCTTCCTTCCTTTACCCTCCCTCTGGAATAAACAAGCAGGCATATTCTTTCTGACATGGTGGATGCCTGAGCAGGTAATTTTCTTTTATAAACAGGGTAAGTCCTGTTGACTGTGCGGCATTAGCTTTCTCACTGATTATCTAGTCAGCTGCTCCCAGTGCTGTAGGTCTCTAAACTCAGCTTGAAGCCTGCTTTTTGCAGTCATGTGCTTTAGGGCAGCATAGCGGAGTGGGTAGCATATGGCTAAATACCGATCATAGGACATTGCCGTGAGTAGCAAACTTTCTGAAGCAGAAATAATAGTAAACAAATATGACTGCACAATGCAGCCCTGAGCTGAGACGACTCTGTCCCCCCTCAGGAGACTGGCCAGTAGCCGGGGCAGGATGGCGGAGCTGTAACAGAGATCCAAGAAGGACAAGTTTCCACAGTAGTACATGGGGGTGTGAAGGTGCTGATCGGCCACAACTAGTCCAATGATGAAAATATTCCCACCCATTGTCACAATGTAGATCAGCAGAAACAGCAGGAAGAGAAGGGGTTGCAGTTCAGGGCCATCCCCAAAACCTAAGAGGATGAATTCCTTAATAATAGTTTGATTTCTTCCTTCTGCCTTCTCCATAATGGGTACCTAGAGATAGAAAATCATGACATATTGATGGAGTGCACCCAGTCGGCTCGTGCTTTCGGGTACATTGGGGTAGGTAACCTTGTACCAATGCAGCTCTTTGTTTGATGAATAATGTTGTCAATCAGCAAGAGGAAGTCTCGTATTCTTAAGACGTTGTGCTGACGATATATGTGAATGAATTGCATGAAACCATATTGAATTATAGAAATGTGCCGACTGACACCCATAAACACTCCTCACCTCTACGCGTCTTTCCGTCTGGGACTTTGAAATCTCTTGTCATAGCAGCCTCAAAGAAATAAATCTCGAAGACATAATAATAAAATGACTGGAAAGGAGTTAAACCAAGGAGACAACTACCTTGTAGCTCATGGGTGGGCAGTAAATTGGTGGTGGTTCTCCAGGTTTAGTGCCTGGTGATCCATTGCCTCTATATTTACTTGTGCCACCTCAGGTAGAGGTGATCAAAGCTCTCACTAGCTGAGAACAGTGACCCATGTCCAACGGGAGCTGTGATTCCCCCATAGCTCTGGATGTACAGGTACATACGGCAGTGTGGGAGCCCATCAAGGGCTATCCCAGGCAGGCTGGATCCAGTCCACAGACTGGTATTTCCCCAACCATGTTGTACCTCATAGGTGTAAATCCCAGTTTACCTTGATGTACAACCATCAAGCTAGCAGAATAAAATGAGCAGTGAGACCCAGCAGGAAAGGCTGTGGCTTGGGATAGCCACCTGTGTGTGTACCTAGGATCTCAGATGAGATTGTTTGCAGAGAGAGAAAGAGAGGGTTCATTTCCCCAAATGTTATGAGCTGTAAAATATAGATCTGTTTCAAAACAGTAGCATATCCTTGCTGTTAAACTAAAAGTATTTGTGCCAATAAATCTCAAATCTCTTAAATACTTTCCCCTGCAGATGCTGTGATATATCCTACCTTCTAATCTCTTCATCCACTCACTTACAATGTGCCCATATACACTATGTCTACACTGGGTGCAACATAAATGTATTAGATAAAAATGGAAATTCAAAAAACCACAGACACGTAAAGAAGAGACTTTGCTTTTATTCACATTTTTATGAGCATTAAAACTCATGTGGTGGAACATAAACCCCACACCCAAGGATCCAAGAAGATAGATAAGTTCCTGTAGGTTAGGTCCATCAATAGCTATTAGCCAAGATGGGCAGGGATGGTGTCCCTTGCCTCTGTGTGCCAGAAGCTGGAAATGGTTATAAAAACAATGGGTCACTTGATATGTTGAAGGGCAGGGACAGGGTCCAGCGTGACCTAGACAGATTAGAGGATTGGGCCACAAGAAATCTGATGAGGTTCAGCAAGGACAAGTGTAGAGTCCTGCCCTTAGGATGGAAGAATCTCAAGCATTGTTGCAGGCTGGGGACCAATGGCTAAGCAGCAGTTTGGCAGAAAAGGACCTGGGGATTACAGTGGATGAGAAGCAGGACACGAGTCAACAGTGTGCGCTTGTAGCCAAGAAGGCTAGTGGAAAATTAGCCTGCATTAGGAGGAGCATTGTCAGCAGATCCAAAGAAGTGCTCATTCCCATTTAATCAGCTGTGATGAGGCCACATCTGGAGTATTGCAGCCAGTCCTGCCCCCACTACAGAAAGGATGTGGACGCATTGGAGAGGGTCCAGCAGAGGGCAACCAAAATGATTAGGGGGCTGGAGCACATGACTTATGAGGAGACACAGAGGGATTTAGGCTTGTTTAGTCAGCAGAAGAGAAGAGTGAGTGGGGCTTTGAGAGCAGTCTTCAACTTCCTGAAGGGAGGTTCCAAAGAGGATGGGAAGAGCCTTTTATCAGTAGTGATGGATGGCAGAACAAGGAGCAATGGTCTCAAGTTACAGTGGGGAGGTCTAGGTTGGAAATTAGGAAAAATTATTTCCCTAGGCAGGTGGGGAAGCACTGGGATGGGCTCCCGAGGGAGGTGGTGGAATCTCCATCCCTAGAAGTTTTTGAGTCTTGGCTTCACAAAGTCCTGGCTGGGGTTGGGCCTGCTTTGGGCAGGGGGCTGGACTTGATAACTCCTGAGGTCTCTTCCTGCCCTAGGATTCTATGATTCTATGATTTCCAGTTTGTTCACTCCCTCTGGGGTACCCGGCATTGGCCACTGTTGGCAGACAGAATACTGGGCTAGTTGGACCTTTGGTGTGGGCCAGAATGGCCGTTCTTACATTCTTAGTCAAAGAACTATCCATGGCCCTTTCTTAGGCATGTTTTGCCATAATCCACTTACTTTGTATTTACTTTCTCATATCAGTTGTATTCATTCAGACATGGTGGGTGCCTTTTTCTTTTCTGAATCAGATTATTTCATTTAATTGTGCTGTTTTTCATTACACAATATTGATCTATTGATGGATGCACCAAAGGCTCGCCCTTCCTTTACATATTCATAGACAAAATGATAGTCTTGGGACTACAGTTTCCATGCTTTTCTATTATAGATAGTTTTTAATTATGTCAGAAAGCAGAGCTTTGGGTCCCTATAGCACTTCCTGGTATATTTTGTTGTTATTCTCTTTTACAGAAATGAATGTCTATCTCAATTGGCCATTTCTTCTTATGAAATGATGCCATGTCTCTTGATAGGTTCCCAGATGGGAATTTGAAATAATTGCATAGAGGAAAGTTAACATTTATGGGTATGTCTACACTACAGCACTATTTCGAACTAACTTAATTCGAAATAGTTAATTCAAATTAAGCTAATTCAAAATAATGCATCTATACACAAAAACTATTTTGAAATAGCGTTTTGCTATTTCGAAATAGCACGTCCACACTGAGTGGACCCTGAACCAAAGTTAAGGCTGGCCGGAACCAGTGCCGGCAGGGCATCAGGTTAGGACTTAAGGTATGGGGCTGCTGCCTGAGGCTAACTGAGCTCTGTGCTTAAAGGGACCCTACTCCCACCCCGCACGACAGTTCTCAGGGTTCCCTACTTGCTTGTCTACCTCGATGAGGGACAGCACAGCAGTCCTATCTTAGAGTGCCCTGAGTGCCCACACTTGGCACATGACAGCACTCGGCCACATGGAGCCAGAGCTGCCCCTGGGCATGCCGGTGCATCTTGTGGGGTCGTTGCCGTCAGCCCGTCTGCACTTGCTGCAGGCTGCCATCTGGGGTGTCCATTCGGGGGGCTGTCAGGATCCAGGAGGCCCTGAGGGAGAGCGTCCACCCTGAGAAGCCCTCAGAGCGTCCCCGTTCCTCCGCACCGGGGCTCGTGCCCCAGTGCTCCCGCATGTCCTTCCACTTACCCCTCCCTAGCCCTCCTTCCTGATATCAAATAAAAGACACTTATGTTCAAAAGTAGAAATTTGGTTTATTGAACAAAACTGGGGGGGGGGGGATGAACCTCTGGGGAGACTGGGAAAAGGAGGTGGGAGAGGGGAAGAGAGAGGGTGGGAGAGGGGAGGGGGAAAGCTGGGAGGAGGGAGCTGGAAGGGGGAAGCAAGGGGAAGAAGGGGGAGGGGAAGCTCAGGGCTCAGGGTTGGGGGTCTCGCTGGACCCACCTGACTTTCATGCTAACCTGCTCCTGGGTTCGCATGTGGCTTTTGTTGGCTAGGCTGGCAGCTATCCTGCCATAGACAGCTGCATTCCTCCATCTAGTGCGGAGATCATGGACGTTGGGGGCATCCCCCCCAAACCTGAATAAGGTCCATGATCTCCACCCTGGTCCAGTAAGGTGCCCGCTTTCTCCAGTCCCTGTCAGGCTCCTGGGAGCTGGCAGACTGCTCCTGGGGAGCGGTGGAGGGCTGGCTGCCAGTGGCTTGCTGGCTCCTGTTTTGGGGCCGCTGGGTTAGGGGCCCCGGTGGCCACTGCTGACTCTGGGCTGGCAGGCTTGGAGCTGGCACAAGCGCTGTGGCCAGAGTCTACCCCTTTAATGTCTCCGGGGCTGAGGGAGAGGAGAGTAAACTTTCCTGGTTGTGCCCAGAGTGGCCACCAGGGCTCCCTGGGAAGGGTTGGATGCCCCCTATTTTGAATTTGGTGTTACTCCTCATAGTATGAGGTTTACCAAATTCAAAATAAGGGCTCCAGTATTTCAAATTTATTTTGAAATAGCGGTTTGCCTGTGTAGACGCTATTAAAGTTAATTCAAAATAACTGCTGTTATTTCGAATTAACTTTGTAGTGTAGACATACCCTATGTGTAAAAAGGAATAGCAATGGCACAAGGACTGTGTTATTAAGGATCACAAAGAGGAAGGCATGGAAAACAACCATTTCTAAAGAGACTGTTACCATGATAGCAGAACAGTTGACCCCAGAGACAAAGCAATAGAACACAGGACGTGACAGTTTTTAGTGGAAAAACAGAACTTTTGATCAAAACGGAGCACTAGATGAGTAGATCTTCTAGAAAAATTTTAAAAAGGGAACCAATGTCAATTTCATTTTGTAGAAAGAAGAAAATGAAGTGCTCCCACTGAAACAATATCGTCGACCCACAGCTATGGGGGAATCACATTTGGTCTGACCCAGTATGGCCATTATGTTCTAAATCAGAGAGCCATTCACTGCTCCTTCTTTGGCATGTTTTGCCATAACTCATTTGTGGTGGGTTCCCCCGAGGGTTCTACCTAAAATTAGGTAGCACTGGCTCCACTGACCCCCCCATTCTGGACTCCTTCTCACACCAGGCTGCTGTTACAAGCTGTGCACCCATCACCAGTCCTACATTTTCACCAGCATTCCCCTAGGTAGGGACACACCCAGCTGCCGATACAAGCAGGCTGACTGACCCAGTGTTTCTCAACCACTGGTACGAGTACCCTTACGGGTACATGAGAGATATCAGGGGCATATATCAGTGCAACTGAAAATTTGGAGAAAACTGAATTTTTGTTTTAAATTTTACAGCGCTTTATTATTTTGTGCTTTTTATACCCCAAAATTTCATTGCCTGCCCTGCTTCAATTAAGTTGTTTAAACAAATGTGTTGCAATGGTAGAAAAAAAATGTGCATCTGAAAACTGTAGGTATGGAGAGCACTTATAATTTTCTTTTTAAGAAAGGGGCACTTTTATCTTTTTTTTAAAATGGGGTACTTTATATTTTAAAAAGGTTGAGAAACACTGGTCTGACCAGCCTCGTCATGAACCGACAAGAAAAGAACTGCCGTGAATAAAACCATTTGCTCCCTGGCATGTTCGTCACAGCGGTCCCCCTCTGCCCTGGTCACAGCACCAATGACTATGAATTTGGTACCTACTTCACCCCTTGCTCAGTGTGGAGAGGGATATGCACACGTGTGCTAAGCAAGCTGACAGGGTTATCTTCAACTCCAGACTATGCTAAAGAGTGGTGCTAAGTGATTACAAGGGTGAGCAAACAGATCAGAGCAGATCTCCCGCAAACACCCAGCAACACCACATAAACATAACACATGGTCTAGACTATGAGCGAGCTGTTCCTTACCCTACTGACGATACCAGCTCTGTGGCAGAATTGCAAGGCACGAGCTGCAATTGCTTCGCTGCGTGGGTGTATCAAGTTTCCATCACAGGCTAGAAAACACTCTAACCCTGGCCCAGCACTTCCCCCACCTGGGTCTCTGTTCCTCAGATCTTTCCAGGAGGCCTCTTGTGTAGGGAGTGAAGAAGAACCGACTGTGGCGGCGTGTCGGGGTCCCCCGACTCCTGAACCCCCATAATGGCACGGACAGACTCCACCAGCCAGTAGAATAGAGGGAGTTTATTGCTTCTCCAGGATACAGCACAGCACAGATGTCATCTGGTTACAGGAACTGGGCCTAGGATGCCTCAGCCCCCCTTGAGATGGGGCAGACTGGGCCCCTAAATTCCAGCCCCTTTTCCTAGGCTGTCTCCTCCATGATCCCAGACAGAAAACAACTCACTCACTTCCAGCCCTGCCCCCAGCCAGGGCTCCACCCCCCTCCTTTCCATTGTTCCCCTCCATGGGAGATCCCTGTCTGACGAGTTTCGAAGCCCCTTTGCATAACGACTCATCCCCTGCCCTGCTGGGCCGCGCTGCAGCCAGCAGCCAGTGGGGGTCACCCACAGCCCACTGCCCAGCATAGCAACCAGCAAGGTACCCCCACTACGTCACAGTTCTCCCCCCTCCGAGAGCGAACTGAGCAGGGTCACTCTGCTCGTGACCTAGGGAAGTTCGGGTCCTCTGTGTGGGAACCCGCCCTGGGGCATGCGTGCTCCCCTTGACTCGGGCCGGCCACGGTGATGCCTTGCAGAGGCCAGCTTTCCCCTGTCCCGTTGCTGCACAGCTCCGGGGGGCGGGGGGGGGAAGCGGGGAGGCCAGCACGGGCCTGTCTTCGGTGGCTGTACCAGCCCTTCCACTGCCCTTGATCTCTGGCCCGGGTCTCTCTGGCTGGGCCCATGAGCCCAGCGAGCTTTTCCCAGAAAGCCAGGACGTCTTCCACCCCCAACACTCCATCCAGGGAGGTCTTCCCCTCCCATAACTCTCTCAGCAAGCCCAGAGGCTCCTCTCTACAGGGTAGGGGCCCCCAAGCAGCTTTCCTCCTGTCTTGGGCCTTCCCGCCCCTCTGGCAGGAGTTGCAGGACCGGCAGTACCGCTGCACGGCTGCAAATATCCCCGGCCAGTAGAAGTGTTGAAGCAGCCTCATCTGTGTGCTCTGGATCCCCCGGTGGCCCACAAAGGGGACGTCGTGGGCCAAATACAGCAGCTTGAGGCGATACTTTTGGGGGACGACCAGCTGCCGCTGGACCCCCCACGCCCTCACCTTCCTGGGGGGAAGCCATTCCCGGAACAGGAATCCCCGCTCCCACAGGAATCTCTCCTGGCCACCTCTCCTCAGGGGCTGAGCTACACGGAGGCCAGCCTGGTCCCTCAGCCTCTGCAAGGAGGGGTCTGCCTGCCCCGCAGCCTGGAATTCAGCCGCTGGGGCAGGGATCGGGACCTGCTCCCCACCTTGCCTAGGTCCGGAGTCCCAGCTTGGCTGGACCCTGTGTCCACTGGGATGGGACCCTGAGGACCCTGCATGGAGTCCTTCCCTGGATCCAGGCTGTCAGCCCCTCGCTGGTTCTGGCTACGGGCGGTGACTAGAGCCCGCTGGGATTCATGGGGCCACTCCTCTAGGTCATTCCCCATCAGCACTTCCGTGGGCAAGTGCGGGTGCACCCCTACTTCCTTGAGACCTTCCTTGGCCCCCCCATTTCAGATGCACCCTGGCTACAGGCACCGTAAACAGGGACCCATCTATGCCCTTCAGGGTCAGCTGAGTGTGGGGTAGTACCCGGTCTGGGGCCACTATGTCGGATTGGGCCAGCGTCACCTCCGTCCCCGTGTCCCAGAAACCCGTCACCTTCCTACCATCCACCTCCAGGTATACGAGGCACTCGCACCGCAGGGGCCGCCCTGCCCCCACCCGGTACACAGAGAAATCTGCCTCCCGAGGGTTAGATCTCCCAGGGGAGGTGCACTGAGCATCCTTCCCCCCACTCTGAGCTGAAGTTTGCCTGCCAGCCCCTGCCTCTGGGGCAGCCTGCCCTTCCTCCAGCTCCATCCAGTTAACACTGGAAAGTCCCAGGTCATGGGACCTGGTGCACTGAGCCCTCTTGTGGCCTTTTTGCCCACAGCAATGGCAAGTTAGGCCCTGCGGGCCCCTTTGGGCTGTTTCTGTCCAGGCCCTGGCTGGTTCTCTGGGGCGCAGACGACTTGTCTCTTGGGCTCGCCTCGTAGGTGACTCTCTCCGTCGCTCAGACGAGATCCAGTCTTTGCGCGATTCCCTTTCTCGCCGCGATTCCCGTTAACACCCGGACCGGCTCTCCGTGAACTCATCTGCCAGCCTCCCAGCTTCCTGGGGGTTCTCCGGACTTTGGTCCTTGAGCCACAGCCTCAGGCTGGGTGTGCACGCTTCATAGAACTGCTCCATCATGACCAGCTTGAGCAGGTCCTCTGCGGTCTGGGCTCCGACTCCAGACACCCACTTGCGGCAGTATTGCACCAGGCGGGAGGCCATATCCACAGAGGTCTCCTGTGGCTCCTTCTGTACCCCCCGGAACTTCTTCCTGTACATTTTGGGGGCCAGCCCAAACTTGTGCAGCAGGGCCTCCTTGACTCGGTTGTAATCCCCTGGCTGTAGGTCCTCCAGTTGATTGAGCACCCCGGCAGCCTCCTGGTTCAGTGCGGGGATGAGCTCCTGTAGCCAGTCAGCTGTGGGGACCCGTTGCAGTCCACAGGCCCTCTCAAAGGAGCTGAGGAACCCGTCTATGTCACCCACGTCCTTCAGTTGGGCCACCATGAGCTTCTCCAAATGTCTGGCAGCCGGGGGCCCTTGGGGCCCGTCTGCATTCGGCGCAGCCGGGGCCCTAACGCTTCTCCGCTCTGCCATGGCCAGCTCATGCTGTCGCTGCTCTCTGCGGTCCTGGACTTCCAATTCCTTCATCTACAGCTGGATCTCCAGCTGCCGCAGCTCCGCTGGGTTGGACCCTCCCCTGGGTGGACTACGGCCTGCAGGGTTCCCCTGGGAGGCTGTCCCGTCTCTCCAGTGGGTTCCAGTGCTCTGCCCACCCTCAGAGCCTGACACGCTCCCAGGCGGGGTCTGGTTGCTCCCCACTGGGACAGGATCCCAGCCCTGTGGCTGGTCATTCTCTTCCAGCCAGGCAATCAGCTGGCCCTTGGTTGCGCTCCGCACAGGCAAGCCCCTCTCTCTGCACAGCTTCACCAGCTCTGCCTTCAGAAGTTGGGTGTAGGTCATCTCCCCGCTGGTCCCCTCGGTGCAGACTCACCAGTCTAGTGCTGCTGCGCCCCACGATTCTCAGGAACCGCTTCGCTCTGTCTCCAGTACGCCTGGCTCTAAGGCCCTTGCTTCTACTGCGCCTTGTCACTCGCTGCTGGGAGCTCCATCCGCGGGGTGCAGTGCATCCTGCTCCTGACACCACTGTGGCGGTGTGTCGGGGTCCCCCGACTCCTGCACCCCCGTAATGGCACGGACAGACTCCACCAGCCAGTAGAATAGAGGGAGTTTATTGCTTCTCCAGGATACAGCACAGCATAGATGTCATCTGGTTACAGGAACCGGGCCTAGGATGCCTCAGCCCCCCTTGAGACGGGGGATGCTGGGCCCCTAAATTCCAGCCCCTCTGGGCCCTAGGCTGTCTCCTCCATGATCCCAGACAGAAAACAACTCACTCACTTCCAGCCCTGCCCCCAGCCAGGGCTCCACCCCCCTTCCTTCCCATTGTTCCGCTCCATGGGAGATACCTGTCTGACGAGTTTCAAAGCCCCCTTGCATAATGACTCATCCCCTGCCCTGCTGGGCCACGCTGCAGACAGCAGCCAGTGGAGGTCACTGACAACCCACCGCCCAACATAGCAACCAGCAAGGTACCCACATTACGTCACACTGACTAATTCCCTTCTGGCCTTTTATAGCCTTAGCACAGAGCAGGGACCTGCTCTTTCACAACTTGGTTACCAGAGTATTCGTGAAAAAATATAGCTCTCTCAAGATGGTGCCTAGACAAATGGGGCCTTGCCACCTTCCTTTGTAGCGCCATAGCCACTGTTCTTTACCGGATCTCTGAAGTGTTCTCGGGAGGCTCGCCAGGTGGGAGAGAAGCATCTCGTAAGGACTGTTGTCTCCCTGAATTGCTCACGATCATGAATAGGCCCTTCCCAAACAGCTCCCTAGATTGAACGCATTTTCCCTATCAGGCATCACCCCTTAGAAATAATGATACGCAGTCGATATTCTTAAGTTCCGTTACAGAAACCACAGGGCAAACAAACAGGGTAATCATATTCTGCAAATCGTCATTTTTCCAATGACGCCGTAAATGATCCACCTTGCACAAAATGCATCACAACTATGCTCTAATCATAACACAATAAATAATATGATGTGCACTGTCACCTCATCTTCCTTCCTTTACCCTCCTCCTGGACTAAACAAGCAGGCATCTTCTTTCTGACACGGTGGATGCCTGAGCAGGTATTTTTCTTTTATAAACCAGGTTATTTCATGTTGACTGTGCGGTGTTAGCTTTCTCACTGATGATCTAGTCAGCTGCTCCCAACACTGTAGGCCTCTAAACTCAACTTGAAGCCTGCTTTTTGCTTCATGTGCCCTAGGGGGCCAAAGATTCTGTGTGCAGCCTGATATCAGGCATTGGTAAACGTATACCCTGGAGTTCCTCCACCTCTCTCATCTACTGGGCCCAGTCTGAGAGGGGAGCTCACCCCAAGAGTTGGGGTGGAAGAAGATGTTAGATTTTTATCAAGGCTCCTATCCCCTTAGAAGATTACAGAGGGGAAACAATCTCCCTGAAGAAGGCCCTTTCTCACCCCAGCTGTTGGAGCTCACCCAGTAACAACGACATTATGCACTGTTTTAACAGCAACTGTAATTCTTTTTTCCTGGGGGCATTTGGTATAGGGAGGGAAGGAAGGAAGGAGAAAAAAAACTGGAGAACAGCCACGATATACAAATGCACACTCAGACTGCTGAAAGAGGGAGACTTGATATGTTCCCCAAAGATGGACACTAAAGATACAGCAAATGGACCCAGAACCCAGGAATTGTATTGATCTAGAACCCTATCTAGATCTATCTAGAAATCCCAACCATAGCCCTTTTTGTGGTGTCCCCTTTAACTCGGATGTGCACCATATGTGGGTGTGTGATTCCCTCTCAAAGTAACAAAACCCCAACAACACATGAAGTTTGTCCCTCTCCTGCAAAGCTAAGCTTGTGGATCTTTTTCCGATTTACCAGTGTCATCTTGAAAGAAAGAAAGAAAGAAAGAAAGGAAATCCTTTTATCTGGGACAAAAATAGATCTAAGAAAATGAATCAGTTTATCCCTATTTTGTGATAGACCTCAATTCCCCCTTTTCAATTCTATGCTTATTTCTGAAAGCAAGCACTTTCAGAATAACTTTTCTCAGGCACTTATTCACCTCCTTGTTTCTCAGGCAGTAGATGACGGGGTTGATCATGGGATTCAGGACTGTGTAGAAGACAGAGAATATTTTCTGTAGGGCCTTGGGAGTGTTGGCTATTGGAACCACATAAACAGCGATCAGGGTCCCATAGTAAACCGTAACCACAGTGAGGTGGGAGGAGCAGGTGGAAAAGGCCTTTTGCCTCCCGATGCTGGAAGAGATTCTCATGATGGTGGTGATGATACAAATGTAGGACATCAGGGTCAGTAGAAAGGGCACAAATGTCCCTATGGCAGCCATAATAAGTGTCACCAGTTGGAGAGTCCGGGTATCAACACAGGCCACCTTTATCATGGGTAAAATATCACAAAAGAAATGGTCAATCTCTTTGGAATCACAGAAGTGTAAATGGAAGAAGAAAATATTGACTATGGTGCACAGCAGAAAGCTACTTATCCAGGACCCTGCCACTAGCAGGCCACACACCCTACCATTCATCAGGGCAGCATAACGGAGGGGTTGGCATATGGCTAAATACCGATCATAAGACATGGCTGTGAGCAGCAGACATTCTGAAGTGGAAATGATACCAAACAAATATGACTGCACAATGCAGCCCTGAGCCGAGACGGATCTGTCCCCCGTCAGGAGACTAGCCAGCAGCCGGGGCAGGATGGCGGAGCTGTAACAGAGATCCAAGAAGGACAAGTTCCCCACGAAGTAGTACATGGGGGTGTGAAGGTGCTGATCAGCCACAACTAGTCCAATGATGAAAATATTCCCACCCATTGTCACAATGTAGATCAGCAGAAACAGCAGGAAGAGAAGGGGTTGCAGTTCAGGGCCATCCCCAAATCCTAAGAGGATGAATTCTTTAATGATAGTTTGATTTCTTCCTTCTGCTTTCTCCATAAGGGGTACCTAGAGAAAGAAAATCATGACATATTGATGGAGTGCACCCGGACAGGTTGTGCTGTCGGGTACATTGGGGTAGGTAACCTTGTACCAATGCAGCTCTTTGTTTGATGAATAATGTTGTCAATCAGCAAGAGGAAGTCTCGTATTCTCAAGACGTTGTGCTGACAATATAGGTGAATGAAGAATATGAAACTGTATTGAATTATAGAAATGTGCAGTCTGACACCTGTAAGCACTGATCAACTGGAAGAATTTTTCTGTCTGGGATTTTGAAATCACTTCTTATTGCAGTATCAGAGCAATAAATCTAGAAGACATAGTAGGAAAGGGAGTTCAACCACCTTGTACCTCATGGGTGGGCAGTAAATTGGTGGTGGTTCACTGCCTGGTGGGCCATTGCCACTGTAGGTAGAAGTGATCACAGCTCTTACTGGTGACCCACACCCAATGGGAGCTGCAGTTGGAGAGATACTTATCTTAGAGAACTGGAAGAGACCTTGAGAGGTCATTGAGTCCAGTCCCTTGCTCTCATAGCAGGACCAAATACCATCCCTGATAGATTCACTCCAGATCCTTAAACAGCCCCCTCAAGGGTAGAGCTCAAAAGCCTGGGTTTAGCAAGCCAGCTCTCAAATCACTGAGCTATCTCTCCCTTCCTCATAGTGGGGGATGTACAGATAAATACAGCAGTGTGGGAGCCCATCAAGGGCTAACCCAGACAGACTGGATCCAGTCCACAGACTGTTATTTCCCTAACCATGTTGTAGGTCATATGTGTAATTCCCAGTTTCGGTCGATGTACATGCATGAGCTTTGATCAAGCTAGCAGGATAAAATAAGCTGTGAGAATCCAGCAGCAAAGGCTGTAGTCTGGGATAGCCACCTGTGTGTGTACCTAGGATCTCAGACAGGATCGTTCGCAGAGAGAAAGAGAGATTATTTATTTACCCAAATGTTATGAACCGTAAAATAGATCAGTTTTAAAACAGTAACAGATCCTTGAGGTTAAACTACAAGTATCAGTGCCAATAAATCTGAAAACTCTTATTTACTTTCCCCTGCAGACGTTGTGATATATCCTACGTTCTAATCTCTTCATCCACTCACTTACAATGTGCCCATATACATTCTGTCTACACTGGATGTGGCCATAATACATTGACATGGGTGCCACATAAATGTATTAGGTAGAAATGGAAATCCAAAAACCACACACACATGTAGAGAAGAGACTTTGTTTTCATTCACATTTTTATGACCATTAGAACTCGTGTTCAAACATAAAACCCACGCCCAAGGAGCCAAGAAGATAGATAAGTTCATATCGGTTAAGTCCATCAATAGCTATTAGCCAGGACCGGCAGGGATGGTGTCCCTAGCCTCTGTGTGCCAGAACCTGGGAATGGTTGAAAAAGAATGGGTCACTTGATACGCTGGATGGCAGGATAGGGTCCAGAGTGACCTAAACAGATTAGAGGAATTGGCCAAAATAACTGTGATGAGGTTCAACAAGGACAAGTGTAGAGTCCTTCCCTTGGGATGGAAGAATCCCAAGCATTGTTACAGGCTGGGGACCAATGGCTAAGCAGCAGTTTGGCAGAAAAGGACCTGGTGAGTACAGTGGATAAGAAGCTGGATATGAGTCAACAGGATGCCTTTGTAGCAAAGAAAGCAAATGGAACATTAGCTTGCATTAGAAAGAGCATCGCCAGCAGATCTAGAGAAGTGATTATTCCCCTGTATTTGGCGGTGGTGAGGCCACATCTGGAGTATTGTGTCCAGTTCTGGGGCCCCAATTACAGGAAGGATGTGGACGCATTGGAGAGGGTCCAGCGAAGGGCAACCAAAATGATTAGGGGGCTGGAGAACATGACTTATGAGGAGACACTGAGGGATTTGGGCTTGTTTAGTCTGCAGAAGAGAAGAGTGAGGGGGGATTTGATACGAGCCTTCAGCTTCCTGAAGGGAGGTTCCAAAGAGGATGGAGAGCCTTTTCTCAGTTGTGACGGATGGTAGAATAAGGAACAATGGTCTCAAGTTACAGTTGGGGAGGTCAAGGCTGGGTATTAGGAAAAGCTATTTCCTAGGAGGGTGGGGAAGCACTGGGATGGGTTACCTAGGGATGGGGTGGAATCTCTGTTCCTAGAAGTTTTTAAGTCATGGCTTGACAAAGCCGTGGCTGGGTTGATTTAGTTGGGATTGAATCATAGAATGATAGAGCTGGAAGAGACCTTAGAAGGTCATCAAGTCCAGCCCCGTACCCAAGGCAGGACCAATCCCAACTAAATCAACCCAGTCAGGGCTTTGTCAAGCTGAGACTTAAACATGGCTAGGGATGGGGACTCCACTACTTCCCTAGGTAACCCATTCCAGTGCTTCACCACTCTCCTAGTGAAATAGTGTTTCCTAATATCCAACCTGGACCTCTCCCACCACAACTTGAGACCATTGCCTCTTGTTCTGCCATCGGTCACTACTGAGAACAGCCTTTCTCCATCCTCTTTGAAACCTCCCTTCAGGAAGTTGAAGGCTGATATCAAATCCCCCCCGCCCCCTCACTCTTCTCTTCTGCAGACTAAATAGACCGAACTCCCTCAGCCTCTCCTCGTAGGTCATATGCTCCAGCCCCCTAACTATTTTGGTTCCCCTCTGCTCGACCCTCTCCAATGCATCCACATCCTTCCTGTAACTGGGGGCCCAGAACTGGACACAATACTCCAGATGTGGCCTCACCAGAGCTGAGTAAAGAGGAATAATCACATCTCTGGATCGACTGGCAATGATCCTCTTTATGCAACCTAATATGCCATCCTTGTCTTGGCTACAAGGGCACACTGTTGACTCATGTCCAGCTTCTCATCCACTGTAATCCCCAGGTCCTTTTCTACAGATTGGTCCTGCTTTGGGCAGGGGGCTGGACTTGATGACTCCTGAGGTCTCTTCCCGCCGTACTAGTCTATGATTCTATAATTTCCTGTTCAGTTCACTCCCTCTGGGGTACTCGGCATTGGCCACTCTTGGCAGACAGGATACTGGGCTAGATGGACCTTTTGTGTCGCCCAGTGTGGCCGTTCTTACATTCTTAGTCAAAGAACTATCCGTGGCTCTCTCCTTGGCACATTTTGCAGTAATCCACCTACTTTGTATCTACTGTCTCGGATCAATCATATTCATTCAGACATGGTGGATGCTTTTTTCTTTTCTGAATCAGATTATTTCATTTAATTGTGCTATTTTACATTACACAACATTGATCTATTGATGGATGCACCAAATGCTCGACCTTCCTTTACATATTCATAGATAAAACAATAGTCTTGGTACTACAATTTCCATTCTTTTCTATTATAGATAGTTTTCAGTTATGTCAGAAAACAGAGTTTTGGGTCCCTATAGCACTTTCTGGTGTATTTTGTTGTTATTCCCTTTACATAAATAAATGTCTATCCCATTTGGCCATTTCTTCTTATGAGATGATGTCATGTCCCTTGATAGGTTCCCAGATGGGAATTTGAAATACTTTCATAGAGGAAAATTAATATTTATGTGTAAAAAGGAATAACAATGGCACAAGGACTGTGTTATTAAGAACCACATAGGGGAAGGCATGGAAAACAACCATTTCTAAAGGGACTGTTACCATGATAGCAGAACTGTTGACCACAGAGACAAAGCAATAGAAGAAAGGAAATGCCAATTTTTAGTGAAAATTAACACAGAAGGAACTTTTGATCAAAACAGAGCATTAGATGTGTAGATCTGCTAGAAAAATAAAAAAGGGAACCAATGTCAATTGCATTTTGTAGGAAGAAGAAAACGAAGTGCTCCAACTGAAACAATATCTTCAACCTGCACCTATGGGGGAATCACTTTTGGTCTGATCCAGCATGGCCATTATGTTCTAAATCAGAGAGCCGTTCACTGCTCCTTCTTTGGCATGTTTTGCCATAACCCATCCATGGTGGGTTCCCCCTGGGGTTCTACCTAAAATTAGGTAACACTGTGCCCACTGAACCCCCCATTCTGCACTCCCTCACACACCAGGCTGCTGTTACAAGCTGTGCACCCATCACCAGTCCTACATTTTCACCAGCATTCCCCTAAGTAGGGACTCACCCAGCTGCTGATATAAGCAGGCTGTCTGACCCAGTGTTTCTCAACCAGTGGTACGAGTATCCTACAGGGTACCTGACAGAAGTCTAGCGGGTACATCACTACAAATGAAATGTGGAGAGATTTTGATTTTAAGTTTTACAGCGCTTTATTATTTTTGTACATTTTGTACCCCAAAATTTCATTGCCTGCCCTGCTATGATTAAATTGTTTTAACAAATGTGTTGCAATGGTAGAAAAAAAATGTGTCTGAAAACTGTAGGTACTGGGAGTACCTTTTTTTTTAAGGGGGTACTTATAATTTTTTTTAAAAAATGGGGTAGTTTGAAAGAAAAAAGTAGAAACACTGGTCTGACCTGTCTCGGCATGAATCAACAAGAAAGGAACTGCCGTGAAAAACCCATTAGCTCCCCAGCATGGTCCCCACATCTGTCCCTCTCTGCCCTGGACACCACGCCGATGAGTATGAATTTGGTACCTACTTCACCCCTTGCTCAGTGTGGAGAGGGATTATGCACACGTGTGCTAAGCAAGCTGACAGGCACACTGGGTTATCTTCAGCTCCAGACTATGCTAAAGAGTGATGCTAAGTGATTACAAGGGTGAGTAAACAAATCAGAGCAGATCTCCCGCAGACACCCAGCAACACCAAATAAGCACAACACATGGGCTGGACTATGAGCGAGCTGTTCCTTACCCTACTGACAATGCCAGCTCTGTGGCAGAATCTCAAGGCACGAGCTGCTTGGGGGCATCAGGTTTCCATCAGAGGCTAGAAAACACTCTGACCTGGGCCCAGCGCTTCCCGCACCTGGGTCTTTGTTCCTCAGATCTTTCCAGGAGGCCTCTTGTGTGGGGAGTGAAGAAGAACCAACGAATTCCCACCCGACCCTTTATAGTTTTAGCAGAGGGCGGGGACCTTGCTCATTCACAACTTGGTTCCCAGAGTAGGTTGTGGAAAAATACAGCTCTCCCAAGATGGTGCCTAGAGACAAGGGGCCTAGCCACCCACCCTTGTAGCGCCATAGCAACCGTTCTTCACCGGCTTTCTGGAGTGTTTTGAGGAGGCTCGCCTGGTGGGAGAGAAGCATCTCGTAAGGACTGTTGTCTCCCTGAATGGCTCACAATCATGAATAGGCTCTTCCCAAACAACTCCCTAGATTGAAAGCATCTTCCCTATGAGGCATCACCCCTTACGGTGTGTCTAGACTACAGGGTTTGTTTTGTCAACAAAAGTGGACTTTTGTCGACAAAACTAAACCTGCGTCCACACTGACTTTGAGTTCTGTCAACATAACATCGACATAACTCAGGAGTTTTGTCGACGGCTGTAAACCTCATTCCATGAGGAATAACTCCTTTGTCGACGTAGTTATGTCAACAAAAGGGCAGTGTGGACGCAGGGGAAAAGTTATGGTGGCAGAAAAAGCCTCTAGGAAGGACACTCCTGCCACAGCTTGCAACTCTATTGTTCCTGCCTGCAGCCATCTTTAAAAGGCACAGGCACCCAGAATCAGCAGTCTGGCTGCAAGACAGCTCCAGCCAGGATCCTGACTATGCAGCTCTTCCCGGTAGGGGCAGTCGGGAGACATGTCGCAGGGACAAGCCCCCCAGGAGTCCCCTAATCTTTCCAGGGAAACATCCCCCCAGGAAACCTGGGGCACTAAACGGCGGGCACCCTCCTGGTCTGGCCCCGAGGTCAAAGCCCTCTTGGAGCTGTGGGCTGAGGAGGAGGCACTTCAGCTCCCACAGGCCGGGCACAGGAACGTGGACATTTATGCCGGAATGGCAGATGGCCTGGCAGGAAAGGCTCGATGGGGCAGATGGGGATGTGGGTCCCGGTGAGTGCTCCACTGCAGTTTGGGAACCCCAGCCCCGCAAATCCAGCCAGGATGGTCTGCAGATGGTCCTGTGGAGCAGCTCGGAATTGATGGCCGTCACCACCTGCAGAAAGGGACAAATAGAAACACACAGAACAGGATATTAGAGGTGTTGGCTCAGCTGCTGAGGGGTGCTCCCCCCCAAACCCCAACAGCCCCCCCCAGACAATCTCTCCCCCACCCCCCCACCCCCCGCACCATGGCAGGGTGAGGCTGAGAGGGCTTCTGCCTCTGCCACCCCATCCCCAATTCCCTGTGTCTGGTCCTGACTGCCCCCCTGGAGTGTCCCCTGAGAGTGACATACCTCCATTAAGACGGCCCCGACGGTAGACTTCCCCTCACCAAACTGATGCTCCACGGAGTGGTAGCTGTCGGGGGTGGCCAGCTTCCACAGCGCAATGGCGATGCACTTCTCCAGGGGGATGGCAGCCCGCAGGTGGGTGTCCTGGTGTTGCAGGCCAGGGGCGAGCCAGGTGCAGAGCTCCTGGAAGGTGGCCTTTCGCATCCAGAAGTTCCGGAGCCACTGATCGGCATCCCACTGCTGCAGCACTAGTCGGTCCCATGAGTTGGAACTGGTGTCCAGCCTCCAAACTCGCCTCTGCAGGAATAAGTTGGGGGGCAAGAGCAGCAGGGCTGCAGCCTGAGCGAGGGGCTCACAGCTGGGCTCAGAATCCAGCTCTGACACCAAGGTCATCATGCTCTCCTGAGCATGCAGAAGAGCTTCCAGCAGCATGGTGTGGGGCCATCGCCTGCCCAGGGGCAGCTCAGGCTCCATGGCTAAAAAAGCCAAATTAACACACAAACAAAAGAACAAAGAAACAAACAAAGGGACAAAAATGCAGACAAAGAAACAAAAAACCCAAAATCCAAACAAACAAGCAAACAAACACACAAGCAAACATACGAGCAAATACACAAACAGGCAAACCAGAAAATAAGCAGCTGTGGTGTCCGACAAAGCAGGGCAACCAGAGCCAGAAAAACTGCAGCAGCTTTGCTTTCTCTCCAGGAGGTAGGCAAGCCAGAAGCAGGAGCAGAGCAACGGCTGTCCAGGAGGATCCCTTTAAGCACGCGTCTCTGCAGAGAGCATGCAGCAGTGCCTGGGCTTTATGGTGACTTGAAGACCTTCCAGAAGCACTTCCAGGTGCCTTCTTCTGTCGACAGAGCGTCCTGCAGTCTGGACGCTCTTTGTCGACAAAACTCATCTCTTTGTCGACAAAGCGATGTAGTCTGGACGCTCTATGTCGACATAAGTTTTGTCTACATAATCTGTCGACAAAACTTATGTCGACGTAAGCCTGTAGTCTAGACGTACCCTTAGATATAATGATACGCGGTCAATATTCTTAACTTCAGTTACAGAAACCACAGGGGCAAACAAACAGGATAATCATCTTCAGCAAATCATCGCTTTTCCGATGATGCCGTAAATGATCCACCTTGCATAAAATGCATCACTCCGATGCTGTAATCATAACACAATAAAGAATATGTTGTGTACTGTCACGTCATCTTCCTTCATTTATCCTCCCCCTGGATTGAACAAGCAATCATATTCTTTCTGACAGTGGATGCCTGAGCATGTATGGATATCACATATTCATTCTTTCTCAGGTGGATGGCCAAGCAAGTATTTTTCTTTTATAAAACAGGTTATTTCATTTTGACTGTGCTGTGTTAGCTTTCGCACTGATAATCTATTGCTCTGTACATTCTAAGCCTAATGCTTCCTTCTGATATTCTGAAATAAAGTATAGTCGTTGAACTGCATTTTCCTATCTTTTCTTTTAGTATTAGTCTTAAATGACCTCAGTAATCTGATATTTAGGTTCTTATTCAGATTATGTCTGTGTTATGTTTTGTCCTCTTCAGGTCTTTCAGGACAGGCCAGTGAAAATAACTCGCTCACTGTGGCTATTGTAAAATAAACATACATACACATTTGGACAATTTTCCAATCTACTTGAGCCAAAGATGATTTCTCATAATGCAAGGGATACTTAACATAAGAGATTAAGGATTCAGTGAAATTGCTGGCCAGTTGAGGCTGGGTTGTTCTTATTTCCCTTTTAATAGATGGGCACTAGATTTGCCCTTTTCCAGTCTTCTGGAATCTCTCCTGCCTTCTATGATTTTTCAAAGATGATAGCTAAAGGCTGAGATACCTCCTCTATCAGCTCCTTGAGTATTCTAGGATGCATTTCATCAGGCCATGGTGACTTGAAGACAGCTAACTTTTCTAAGTATTTTTAACTTGTTCTTTTTTTGTTTTACCTTCTAAACCTAACCCATTTACACTAGAAATCACTGTGTTAGGCATTCCTTCATCATCAGACTTCTTGGTGAAGACTGAAATAAAGAAGTCATTAAGCACCACTGTCATTTCCAAGTTTCCTGTTATTGTTTCTCCATTTTCACTGAGCAATGGGTTACCCTCCTCTTGGTCTTCCTCTTGCTTCTAATATATTTATAGAATGTCTTCTTGTTACCCTTTATGTCTGTAGCTAGTTTGAGCTTGTTTTGTGCCTTTGCTTTTCTAATCTTGCCCCAGCATACCTGATAAATCATCTGATGCCCCCCTTGAACTCATTCCCAGACATGGAAAAAGCAGTGGCTTTGCAGTTAGGTGCAACAGGCCTGCTTCTTTAATTCAAGGCTGTAGAATTGCTTCACAGAGCCTTAGATTGTGAAAAGAGATTTCACTTCTATTTGCTTGCAACAAATTCAGATTCTATTGTGAAACCACATACTCACCGAAAATCCTAAATCCATTTTTTAATAAACTTGTTTTACTTTTACTCTAAATCCAACTCTGGGCCGTGTCAGAGTATAATAGATAATGCCTGTTAATGATACACTGCACATTTCTTCTCTTGAGAGAAGCAAACATACCATGTTGATCCTGAGTGGTCCAGCAGAGGGCACACAGTTGGGGGGGGGGGGAGTCATGACTGGGGGTGGATCTGGGGTCACTCCTGCAGGAGATAATGGGTGACACAAACCGGGGTGGGGCTGGTATGTCGTAGGCAGGCTGCTGGGATTGAGGCGATGAATCAGAGCACGACAATGCATAGATACTTGGGATGCTCTATGCTGGTTTGCTGGTTTTTGGTGTCCAGCCTTCATCAACATCTGTAGACCATTCAAGGCACCAGTGTTACAGGGCAGGGAGTGACACATGCCCTTTCTGGTCTGGGTTGCACCAGGCATGGAACATATGGGCATGCCTGTGGCATGGCCCCTGTACTTCTTGGTTTGACTCCCTGCTCGGATTGAGTCCAGGGAGGGATTTATAGGCAAATCTCCCACCTCATCCACTAAGCGCTAAGTACATGGGAGGCCATCTTGCTTTGAGCTTCTTGTGAGAAAAGGCTGGCCCATCTTAGGCATCTATCCCCAGGAGTCGGTGCTAACTTGAGAATTCCTTCGGGGTGTCAGTCAGGCTTCTATGGCACTGATGGGGTTTAATCACTGATGTCTCTTTGTGAACATTGGCCCTGAGTCCTGCCAGAATCCACCGCATTTCACCCCTGGCTAGCCCAGGCAGTTCCACACTTAGTGCACTGGCCTTTTGGAACAACAGTTTTTGGTGCCTGGTTCTGCCCCCTCCCTGCACAGGCAGCCTGCACAGCTGACTCAGGGTTCTGAGTTCCGTACGACGGGTGGGTGCCTACGCTTGGGCATGGCAGTGCTCCTGTATGAGGCTCACCCTTCATCGTTGGCTCAGCTTTCACTGGAGCCCCATGCCTGACACTCTTTCACTTGCTCTATCCATGCCCACCCTGGAGGATGCATATTAGTGCTGCCTAGTAGGGAAGATTAACACATTCCCACCCATTTGGCTGACAAAATGGTGGGGAAATGTCAATGCAAAATACCCCGGATTTTCTCTAAAGTGTTGGAAAATACGATTTTTCAAACAAGTTTGAATTTCTGCTTGCAAAAAAAGTACAGAATTAACCCGTTAGGGTTTGGATCTGTAAAGCCGGACCTATACCACATGTAATTTAGACACCAACATCATGGATATTTCTGTCAGGAAGGGGTGGAGACACTGTGATTATTTTCTCTTATTCTGGCTATAAAACTAATCTGGAGAGTGACTTTGCCTACAGAATGTGCTTTGCTTCCAATACACCAAATTACAGTTTCAATTAATCCTTTTAGTGTCCAGCTGGGATGAGGGACCCATTGTGTTAGATGCTCAAAAACACATAGGTCTGGTCTACACTAACAGGGAAAGTCAGCTTAATATGCACAACTACCGCTTATGTTAATTGTGTAGTTGGAATCGAAATATCTTAAATCATGTTTTGGTTCCATCTACACAGTGGGAGGTCAGTAGGAGCACACGCTCCCATCAATTTCCCTTACTCCTACTCGGAGTAGGAGTACCGATATCAACAAGGGAGCCCTCTCAGTTCAAATTACCGGGCCTTCACTATACCTGCTAAATTGATTCCTGGAAGATCGACCACGGCAGCATCAATCTTCTGCATAGTGTAGATGTGGCCATAGTGAGAGACAATTTAGGCCTTCAAAGGCATTGCCATCTAAGGCTCTGATAATCAAAGGAGACTAAAATTGTTCATGAGTGTTGAGTGCTCAACTCCCCTAGGTTCAATTAAAAACCCAGACTAAATAAACAAGAGAGTCATTCACTGCTGTGCACAGGACCAGCATGAGACCTTTGCGACTCTTCAATCTCCCTTAAATTCTCAAACTAGAGATCGGGTGGGACTCAAGTGATTTTCAGTTAATTTCACACTCAGGCTGCAACGTCCAAAGATGCTAAGGGGATTTAGCCATTAAATTCCATTAGGCACCTTTAGCTTTCTCTTCCATGCTCTCCAGTCCTTGCCTATTACCTGGGACATATGTAATGCACATGAGATGGCCACCGTCTTAGCCAACCCACTGGGGTTTGGAACTGGGACACACAGAGCTCAAAGTTTAAACTATTGCAAATTGCTCTGATGTGCTTAGCTAACATGGTAGAAGACTCATGGCCCTTTGAAGATCAGGAACGTGCGCAGACCATGGGGTTACAGAGATCATCTGCTGACCCTGCAAATTTTACCTTATTTGTACAGCACCTAGCATAATAATGCATCGCGCCATTAAAATGGCAGCAATAATATCATGGGCAAGTCTGTCAAGGATGTTCCCCACTCTGGCATGAGACATGCAGAAGTGGGGGCCTGCAAAAGCACCCCCAAACCTTGTCTCCACAGGCTTTCGTACAAAAAACTCCCTTCAAAAGCCTAACACCTGGACTTTGGAGAATATCTGCTGCCACCACCCAAATAATTCCAAGAAAACCAGGGAAGAGATCACTTGGGAAACCTCCTCCCTAAAACCTCAGGGGTACCCCAAGCTCTTTTCCCCAAAAGAGCTTGAAAAAGAGACAGGAGCTGTCAGTCAGACAGACCTTCCAGGACACAAAAATGAATGGATACCAGTTAATTAGAAAAAGAAACAAACTTTTATTATCAAAACAAAACTACAGTTGCAAGCATAATAAAGTGGCTAGATGAAAGAGAGCCACCAATTGATTTAGATACTCAAGAGAAAAGTCCCTGGGTTAGAAAGCTTCCATTACAAAAGAGAGAGAAACAAAAAACACTTTTAACAGCTCACACATGAGTTCCAAATTCCCAAACCAGAAAACAATAAAACCTGACAGACTATCTAAACTTTGCCCTACTTACACATTGTGAAAAGTCTTTTCTTAGAGAGAGACGGGACTCCCATCTCCCTCTTACTTGAAAGAAAATGCTCTGCTTTTCAGACAAAGGAGGGAAAGATAAAGATTCCTTTGTCTCAGTTTGAAATCCCTACCTGCATTGTATTGGCTGACCAAATACCTGGCTAGAGACAGAGTTAACCCCTTAGTGACCAGGTGCTAGTCAGCTCTCCTGATTATGACAGAGTTGCACTGCCTGAGAAGTGGGACGCACCTACAAAGTACTCATGGATCTGTTTCTTTATTTGTAGGTGACCGATGGGTTTAGCTGTCTGTGTTACTGCACAACTAAATCATAACAACAAACCAATGAGCAGATAAAGGCCAGGAGCCAGGTCAGGACTGAGTGCTCCCAACACCTCTCCTCCCCCCACTACAACAGGGAGTTTTACTCTTGGGGTTGGAAGGCAACAGATGTTGGGGAGGAATCCCCAAAATGCCTCCTGCTGTGTCTACACAGCAAAGAAAACCCACAGCGAGTGCAAGTCAGCTGCTCAAGAGGTTTGGGGTTTCATTGCTGTGTCGACTTGTGGAACGTGGGCTCTAGGACCTGTCATGTGAGAGAGTTCCTGAGGTGGGGCTGCCTGCTCCCCACATTTGAATGTCTTCACAGCCCCGCAGCACAAGTTAGCTGGCATGGTCCAGCCGTCCTTCCTCTTTGCAGTGGAGATGTCTCCTAAGTCATTGAAATGCAGAGTTCCCATGGACTGTGGACCCTACGTGTGCAACTCACTCTGACAGCTTGGAAAACACTTGATTGTTCACATTTTTATTAAATTTTCTTTTCAAGAAAATAGCTTTTCAGGAAAATGAACATTTTGCGTTAGCTTTCCTCAAGAATTTTAGATTTTTGTTGGAAGATAAAAAAACTCAGCAAAATGATACAAATCTGATACAAAGTAAACAGACATATAAAGTCACTTGTCACCCACAAAGTGTTTGGTCTGCAGCCCAAAGTGCCTGTGCAGAGCACTGTGTTTTACGGCAATCTGTGTCAGGAAAAAGTCCATAACTGTTTCATAAAGAATCTCTCTTACAGTGTCACTTCTTGCATAAAGAAATAAGTAATAAGTGAATGAAAGATGGATTCTCCAAAAGGAAAAGAAAGAAAGAAAGAAAGACACTGTTGTCAAGGACTCAGATGGGCTGTATGTAAGAAACCGTATCAGTTCATGTCTATTTTATTATATCCTAAAATTTGTCCTTTCAGATTCTATGCCTATTTGTGAAAGTAACAGCTTTACGAATGGCTTTTCTCAGAGACTCATTCACCTCCTTGTTTCTTAGGCTGTAGATAATGGGGTTGATCATGGGATTCAGGACTGTGTAGAAGACAGAGAATATTTTCTGTAGGACCTTGGGAGTGTTGGCCGTTGGAACCACATAGACAGTTAACACGGTCACATATAAAACAGTCACTACAATGACGTGAGAGGAGCAGGTGGAAAAGGCCTTTTGCCTCCCAGTGCTGGAAGGGATTCCCAGGATGGTGGTGATGATACAAATGTAGGACGTCAAGGTCAATAGACAGGGCATGAGCGCCCCAATGGCAGAGATAACAAATGTCAGCAGTTGCAGAGTCCGGGTGTTGCTGCAGGACAGCTTTATCACAGGTGAAAAATCGCAGAAAAAATGGTCAATTTCTTTGGAATGACAGAACGTTAATTGCCACAAGAAAATATTGATGATGGTGCAGAACAAAACCCCACTTATCCAGCACCCTACCACCAGCTGGCAGCAAACCCTGCCATTCATCAAAACAGCATAGCGGAGGGGGTGGCAGATAGCTAGATATCGATCATAAGACACGGCCGCGAGCAACAAAGGTTCTGTAGCTGCCATGATTGCAAACAAATATAATTGCACCAGGCAGCCCATAACAGAAACAGTTCTATCCCCAGTCAGGAGACCAACCAGCAGCCTGGGCAGGATAGTGGAGCTGTAGCAGATATCCAGGAAAGACAAGTTCCCCAGGAAGAAGTACATGGGGGTGTGAAGGTGCCGATCAGCCACCACCAGCTCAATTATGAGGAGGTTCCCGGCTGCAGTCACAACGTAGATCACTAGAAATATGAGAGAGAGAGAAGGGGCTGCAGTTCAGGGCCGTTCCCAAACCCTAAGAGGACGAATTCCACAATGGGTGTTTGGTTTCTTCCTTCTGCTTTCTCCATAACATGTATCTAGAAACAGAAAATGATCAAATATTGGTGGAGTGCAGTTCGTGCTGTCAGTTACACTGGCAGAAACCTAGAGGAGGTCACCTCCTACTTCTGTGTTGCTCCACTGGAAGCATTAAGTTGTCCATAAACAGAGGAAGACTCATATCACTAAGTGGTGGAACTTTCACAAAGTGGTGAACCAAGTGTCTGGAACCTGACTGAATTACAGGAAATGTCCCATCTAGCTCCCTTATGCTCTTTTGAATTTGAAACAAAGACTTCTAACCTAGAACTCTCAGTCGTCTTATCACACGAGTGTCATACCAACAAAACTAGAAGAAATAAAAATGAATGGGAAATGAGAGCTATTGAGAGGTCACCCTTGGGTACTTTTAGCCTGTAGCTGGGAGGTGTAATTCCCAGGTTGGGTAGATGGACATGCCCTTGCTTTGATGAAGCAGGATAAAAATTAGCAGTACACAGGCAGTGGCTTGGATAGCCACCTTTGTAGGTATCCAGGATCGTACATGGGATTATCCTTATAACGAGATTGGATAATCTCGTGTAAAGAAATAGGAGCAGATCCTTGCACTTAAAGCAAAAGTGTCAGAGCCAATGAATCTGAAATCTCTTACGTGATTTCCCCCTACGATCTTCTTGAGATATCCTGCCTTTTGATCCCTTCATCCTCTGGCCTATGATGAGCCTTTCGAAGCGGTGTCCACACCAGGAGTGAAAATGGAGCATTGACACTGATGCAACATAAAAGTATGGCAGGAAAAAAGACACCCACAAAAACACACTTACAGAGAGTTCATTTTTTATCAATATTTTTATGAGTCATAAAGTTCATGCAGTGAAAAGTAAAATACACAGACGAGGAGGCAAATAGCCAAATTCATGGAAAATAAGTCCTTCAATAGCTCTTAGCCAGGATGGGCAGAGATTTAGTCCCCTGTCTCTGTCTGTCAGAGATGAGAATATGTTAGGGTATGTCTACACTAGCCCCCTAGTTCGAACTTGCAAATCAAGCCCGGGATTTAAATATCCTGGGCTTCATTTGCATGTTCCCGGGCGGGCGCCATTTTTAAATCCCCTTAGTTCAAACTGACTGCCCGCGGCTACACACGGCAGTCAGAAGTTAATCCGAACTAAGGTCAGTTCGAACTAAGGGGTTTGCAGGAGGAGTAACAGTTAATCCGAACGAAGGACTTAGAATCCGAGTAACAGTTAATCCAAACTAAGGACTTAGTTCGAGTTAACGTTTGACTGCCGCATGTAGCCGCGGGCAGTTAGTTCGGACTAGGGGGATTTAAAAATGGCACCCGGATGGGAAGGTGCAAATAAAGCTTGGGATATTTAAATCCCGGGCTTCATTTGCAACTTCGAATGCCTACATTAGTCTTCCTACGTTCGAACTAGGGAAGGATCATTGATGGTTACCTGTTTCGTTCATTCCATCTGGCACTGGCCACTGTGGGCAGACAGGACACTGGGCTAGATGGACCTTGTAAGGCTGTTCTTATGTCCTTATTTTCTAAATCTGAGAGTCATTCAACAGTTTTCCTGGGCATGTTTTGCTAAAACCCGTCTCTCTCCGTTGACTTTCCTCCTGGATTGAACAAGTCCTCCTATTCTTTCGGCTAGGGTGGATGTGTGTGCCCTTTCCTTTTCAACCAGACAGTTCCATTGTAACAGTGCTGCTTTACCCTTCCCTGTGATGACCTCATGCCAGTTACACCCTCACCTGGACCCTTCCTTCACATGTTCTGAGATAACATAAGAGACTTTGTGCTACATTTTCCATTCACTTGGACTACTGGGCTATATCTCCCTAAATTGGGAATCTCTGATCTAGCAATATCCACAGTTCGGCAGAACCATGAAAGTTCTTGGACCAGAGCAACCTGGCTGAGCCCCTGGTAGCAGAGGGGCTGGCAGCTGGGGGGCAGGTATTCCTGCCAGGCAAGAGATAAATAGCAGGGGGGCCAACAGCCGGGAGTCCAGGGCCAGAGCTGTTGGTGGCAATGGGACTGGACCTGGCATCTGACGGGACCAGGACCAGCAGCAGCCCAGCTGGGGAAAATGTCCAGGGCCAGGGTCAGCTGTCTAGCCGGCCGGTCAATGCAGGGCAGCTGGGGATGGTGTTAGGGGGCTGGAAGTGGCAGCTTTGGGGGCAGCAGTGAGCTGGGGGGGGTGGTAGAGGATGTCCCCTGCCCCACCACAATCCATCATGTGGGATCAGCCATGCCCCAAAAGTGCTGGTTTAGGGAAGTGTCACCTGCATCGGTAGCTGTTACAAGAACGTTAAGTAGATGGGGGAGGGGAACCTTGAATAAACTTGCATCTGTCTTTGTGTTATTTCCAATGGGCTAAATAACAAGCCAAAACTCATGGTAGTGAAAGCACAAAGCTGCAGCCAGCTCCCAAGCGAGCTTTGGGGCCAAGAGCAGCCTCCCAGTTAAAAGGCGGGAGGGGAGAGGAAAGAGGTAGGAGAAGACACAACAACTGCAAAAAAGAATCAAGCCCTGCTCCTTACCCCTCCCATGAAGCACAAAAGGGCCGTCCCCTTGCCCCACACCCAACCCCCCGACTGGAACATAACCATGGACTGGAAGGGCTGGTGCATGAGGAGCAGCACTACAGGGATCATTAAGTTTCCTAAATGAAGGAAGGGCGAAGAGGGAGCTCCGGTAGCGTGCAAAGCTCGGGGTCAGGAGCAGCTAGGAGTTCTATTAGGTCAGAGCACGAAAGTTCTTTGGAAAAAAAAAAAACCCTTGATCAGCATATAAAAAAACCCACATGAATCAAAAAGCTTCAAAATATGATGAAACTTGATGGGCATATTTAAACCAACCCAGCCCACATAACAAGCTTACAGACATGCTGGCTTGGTTTTGTTTTGTGGAGGGGGAATTGGCCACGTCTCTTTAGAGAAATAAATGCTTTTCCTGGTAGGTCATTTCTCCTGCATATGAGATGATGTAATTGCCTTTGACATTTCTGCTCATGGGAATATGAAACTATTTCAAAGAGAAAAGGGAATACATATGTTTAGAGAGGGAAAGATTGAATCTGATTAGGAGGAAGTGCTTGGAAAACAATGGATTAGGAAGGGAAAACAATGAAGACTGGCGACCGGTTGGCCCAAAAGCTGAAGCAATTGACAAAGGAGAGCATATTCAGCCAGTCACAACCTGTCTAAACCAGCCGCATCTTCAGCCTAATTCTTCAGATTTTCTGCAATAAGATTATAGTCTTTTCATTACCTTTCTCATTCTCTGCTATCCTTGGCAGTGATCAGTTCTCCCCAGAAACTGAGCTTTGGGATCTGGCCGACACACCCGGACACTACAGTGATTCTTAGTGTATTTCCTTGTTGGTAATGTCTCTCCTGGCTGATAATTTCTCCTCCAGATAAGATGTACATAGATGTTGGTGAAAATTTACATTATTGTTCAGGGGAAAGTTAATATTTATTTTTAGAAAAGAAAAACTATGGCACTAGGACAGTCTTAGTACTAACCGCAAAGGGGAAGTCATGGGAGACAACTGATTTCAAAGGGAAAATAATGTAGACGGGAGAACTCTTGACCCTAAAGACAAAGCAATAGAGAAAAAGGGAATGTCTCATTCAAAAGAAAATTAGTGTAGACAGAACTGATCACAGAATCATAGAATCCTAGGTCTGGAAGAGATCTCAGGAGTCATCGAGTCCAGCCCCCTGCCCAAAGCAGGACCAACCCCAACTTGATCATCCCAGACAGGGCTTTGTCAAGCCGGGACTTCAAAATCTGTAGGGATGGAGATTCCACCCCCCTCCGTAGGGAACCCATCACAGTGCTTCCCCACCCTCCTAGGGAAATAGTTTTTCCTAATTTCCAATCTAGACCTCCCCGACTGTAACTTGAGACCATTGCTCCTTGTTCTGCCATCTGCCACCACTGAGAACAGTCTCTTTCCATCCTCTTAGGAACTCCGCTTCAGGAAGTTGGAGGCTGCTATCAAATCCCTCACTCTTCTCTTCTGCGGAATAAATACGCCCAAATCCCTCAGCCTCTCCTCATAGATCATGTGCTCCAGCCCCCTAATCAGAAGAAACAAACCCACTTTATTCAATCTCTGCTTAGCGGTCATGTTTTCTAGAACTTTAATAATTTTTTCCTCTTCTCTTTACCTGCTCTAGTTTGTCCACATATTTCCAGAACTGGTCACAATATTTCAGCAGAGGCCAAATCAGCGTGTAATACAGCAGAAGAATTACTTCTCGTGGCTTGGCTACATCACTTCTGCTAAAACATCCCAGACTGAGGTGTGTTGCGTTCGCAACCATGTGATATTGTGCACTCATATTTAAGTTGTGATCCATTATGACCCTAAATCCCTTTCTGCTCTAATATATTCTCGTCTGTCATTAACAGATTGTTCCTTGCTATGCTGATATTTTTGCATTTGTCCTTATTGAATTCCATCCTACTCACCTATCAGATCATTTCTCCAGTTTGCCCAGTTCATTCTGAATAACAATTCTCTCCTTCAAAGCTCTTTCACCTTCTTCTAGCTGGGTATTATCGGCAAACTTGCTAAGTGTACTCTGCATTGTCTTAAACACTGATGAAGATAATGAACAGAACCAGACTCAGACCTGATCACTGCGGGACCCCACTTGTTACACACTGCCAGCATAACTGTGAACCACTCTCTGGAGTCCAACCAGTCACACACCATCCTCATAGTAGCTCCATCTAGGTTGTACTTCCTTATACCATGAGGTCATGTATCAAATGGCTTACTAAATAGTAAATTTGATAGCAGCCTTCAACTTCCTGAAGGGGGGTTCCAAAGAGGATGGAGAGAGGCTGTTCTCAGTAGTGATGGATGGCAGAACAAGGAGCAATGGGCTCAAGTTACAGTGGGGGAAGTCCAGGCTGGATATTTCACTAGGAGGATGGTGAAGTACTGGAATGGGTTCCCTAGGGAGGTGGTGGAATCATCATACCTTGAGGTTTTTAAGTCTCGGCTTGACCAAGCCCTGGCTGGGATGATTTAGTTGGGATTAGTCCTGCTTTGGGCAGGGGGCTGGACTTGATGACCTCCTGAAGTCTCTTCCAGCTCTATGACTCTATGATTCTATGAAATGATAGAAATTCCACATCTACATCTTACCCAGAAGGCTTGTTACCCTGTCAAAGAAAGGAATGAAATGGGTTTGACATGATTTGTTCTGCCCTCATCAACTTATTTGCTTGTAGATGTTTGCAAGTTGATTTCTGAGAGATTTGCTCCATTTTCTTTCCTTGTAGAGAAGTTAAAGTACTGGTCTGGCATTCCTTGGATTGTAATTATTTCCCTTTTCTATGGATGGGCATTGTATTTGTCCTTTTGAAGTCAACTGGAATCGTTCTCAAATTCCCTGACTTTTCAAAGATAATCGCTCATGTCTCAGATATTTCCTCAATCAGCTCCTGGAGTAGAATCATAGAATGCTAGAACTGGAAGGGACCTTGAGAGGTCATCGAGTCCAGTCCCCTGCCCTCAGGGCAGGACGAAGCACCGTCTAGATCATCCCTGATAGATGTCTGTCTAACCTGCTCTTAAACATATCCACTGATGGAAATTCCACAACCTCCCTAGGCAATTTATTCCAGTGTTTCACCACCCTGACAGCTAGGTAGTTTTTCCTAATGTCCAACATAAACCTCCCTTGCTGCAATATAAGCCAACTGCTTCTTGTCCTGTCATCAGAGGCCAAGAAGAACAATATTTTTCCCTCCTGCTTGTAACACCTTTTTAGATACTTGACAATTGCTACCATGTCCCCTCTCAGTCTTCTCTTTTCTAAACTAAACAAGCCCATGTCCCTTCTCAGTCTTCCCTTAGAGCTCATATTTTCTAGACCTTTAATCATTTTTGTTGCTCTTCTCTGGACCTTCTCCAGTTTTTCCACATCTTTCTTGAAATGTGGTGTCCAGAACTGGACACACTACTCCAGTCGGGTCCTCATCAGTGCAATGCAGAGCAGAGTGGAAGAATGACTTCTTGTGTCTTGCTCGCCACACTCCTTTTAATGCCTCCCGGAATCATGTTTGCTTTTTTTTTTGCAACAGTGTTGCACTGTTAATTCGTGTTTAACTTGTGGTCCAGTATGACCCCTAAAATCATAATGCAGGATGCATTTCTTAGGCCCTGGTGACTTGTCTAAGTAATTTTTGTCCTGTCCTTCCCTTATTTCAGCATCTGAACCTACCCCATTTAAACTGGCATTACCGATGCAAGGCCTCCCTTCTTGGTGAAAGCCAGGACAAAGAAATCACTAATTGCCCCTTCCATCTGCACATGTCCTGTTATTGTTTCTCTTTCCCTCTCAGAATCAAAGGGTGTGATGGAGGGGCAGTTACAGACAACTTCTTGCAGGTGCTTCCTGGAGTGCTGATCTCCCTGTCTCTTGCAGCCGAGGCACTGGGCTGAGATCTCTGACCCCCTGCCGAAGAGCAATCTCTTCAGGTCCAGGAAAATGCAGTTCAGGACCAGCTTCCAGGAAACCAACCCCCAACTCGCATCAGAACCCCAAATGAACCATTCCAGCAAGCCCTCTTTAACAATGAAAGGGAGAATGTACACACTGATGGCTCCCCCAGGTAACACTTATTTACACTGGGCTTGATAGGAAATACAAGTGATTTTATTAAGTACAAACAGGAGGATTTAATTGGTTTCAACAGAGCACGGTGAATTACAAATTTAAAATAACAGAAAATGCACAGCCAGATCTAACACACTAAAACTTATTACAAACTTATTACAAACGGTTTTTATTTCAGCCAAACCCCCAAGCAAGGGAAGATCTTTTTCTCCCTAGGGTCCCTCGCTATTTCCCTGGGTGTGTCCGGCCAGCCAAGGACAAAGGGACGGCTTACTCCCCATTGTTTTATAGATTCCCCTTTGGCTGGGAACTTGTTGTTCTCTTTCCTAACTTCCATGAATTTCCCTGGTCACATGTCTTCTTAGGACCAACCCCCGCTGAAACTCAAAGGACAAAGCAGGCTGCTTACAGGTGATCCCCCAGATATGGAGGTGTCCAAGAATTGGAAACTCCCTTGATGGGTTTCAATCACACATTTAAAACCATAAGCCATTCTGTACTGTGTATCTAATTTTCCACACAGGAGTGATACATGCCCAGGAGGAACATATACAGATGCAGCAGACTGTGACGTTCCAGGCAGTAGGTAGCATGAGATATTTTGTCCAAAGCATCTTTGAGGGATGCATATGTGTGCCCATAAAGGCAATTTCATAAAGGATGGGGATGGGGTGGAACTCATGGTTTAAAACAATGGTTCCCACCTGCCAGTCTGTGGATCATGGATGGCCATGCCCCCAGCTTTTATTTAGCTCCACCCAATGGGGTTCCCAAGGAATTCCCTACCCGCCCACTTCCCTACGCTGCAGCACGGTGAGTGGGGCAGCTGGTAGCTGGGTGTGCTGCGGTGGGAGCCAGGTCCTAGTTCCAGTGCCAGTGGCTGCTACATGGCTCGGCTGGCAGGGCTGCATTGAGAGCGGCTGCCCCGGCCGGCAGGGCTGAGTGCCACGTGATGGGCAGCTGCCGCTGCAACCCCGTTCTTTCATCTCCATGCCTGGCGGGAGCCTCCCCTTGGCCACCAGCTGCTCCCAGCCAGTGCGCACACATTATTATTATTCATTATTAAGTGCATAAGAAAATATGAATGTGGAGAGGAGGGTTACTCAAGTTTGGAAGCCCTAGGGGCCAGAATAATATTCACAGCACATGCCGAGGGCCACAACTTAAGAGTGGTTGCATCTACTTGCAAATATATTCTTTCATATTGATGGGCATGACTACAAAGATTAAGGCAAGACTACACAGCACACAGGCCCTATGTCAGTCAGTTCTGCTGATATTAATGCAATGCAGTAGTTACCCAATTTCCACCCATATGACAGCATTTTTAATGAGCAATGACAGTCCACGAATTTAACTACTAAAGAGCATATCAACAGAAGACCATTATATTGACTTGCCGTTGAGAAGCGTGTTCCCAGTGGGGGCCATGTTCAAAGGATCCCAGCTGTGGGCTGTGTGTTGAGCCCGTGTAAACCCAAACCGCACCACGGGCTGCACACAAACAGGCCGTGGACTCCGTGTAGCCCACGGGCCAAGTGTTGAGTCTGGTGTAGAATGTATCAGCCCGGTCAGACCTCTTAATTGCCACCTGTTTAATTCTGGTGCCATTGAGACCAAAGTTGAGAGCAGGAGAATATTCTTTAACAAGTATTAGCAACTATTTTATTGTTTTTTTTCAAATATACGTGTGCAGCAGGTTTTCTAATTCTTCTTAACCATCATGTCCCCCTTCCTTTGATTTGCCTTATATACCAGGGGCTACTGTTGCAATGACATGTATTGTGTGTGTACAGATGCGATGTAAAACAACACGTGGCCTCTCAAAATTACCATACTGAATATGCACATTTTCAGTGCTGGTATGCCAACAGTTTTTGAATGAGTTTGTCGGTCCGCAGTATAAAAAAGTTGGGAACCACTGGTTTAGAAAATCGACCTTATGAAGCTAAATTCTACCTAAACTCCTAGTGTACACCAGGCCTAAGAAACTAGATCCGTTCATTTCTATTTTACCATATGCTAAAATTTGTCCTTTCAGATTCGATGCCTGTTTCCAAAAGCAACCAGTTTCAGAATAGCTTTTCTCAGAGACTTTTTCACCTCCTTGTTTCTCAGGCAATAAATGATAGGGTTGATCATGGGAGTCAGGACTGTGTAGCAGAGTGAGAACATTTTGTGTAGGACCTTGGGAGTGTTCTTTGTGGGAACCACATAGACAGCAATCAGAGTCCCGTATAAAACTGTCACCACAGTGAGGTGAGAGGAGCAGGTGGAAAAGGCCTTTTGCCTCCCAGTGGTAGAAGGGATTCTCAGGATGGTGGTGATGATACAAATGTAGGATGTCAGGGTCAGTAGCAAGGGTGCAAGTGCCCCTATGGTAGAGACACTAAATGTCACTAGTTCCAGAGTCCGGGTGTCGCTGCAGGACAGTTTTATCATGGGTGAGAAATCACAGAAGAAATGGTCGATTTCTTTGGAATCACAGAATGTTAATTGGAACACAAAGCTGTTGGCTATGATGCCAAGTAGAAAGCCACTTATCCAGGACACTACCACTAACTGGCCACAAATCCTGCCATTCATCAGAGCAGTGTAATGGAGGGGACGGCATATCGCTACATACCGATCATAAGACATGGCCGTCAGTAGCCAAAGTTCTGTAGCTGCCATGATAGCGAACCAATACAATTGCACCAGGCAGCCCTTAACAGAGATGGTTCTGTCCCCAGTCAGGAGACTGGTCAGAAGCCTGGGCAGGATGGAGGAGCTGTAACAGAGATCCAAGAAGGACAAGTTCACCAGGAAGAAGTACATGGGGGTGTGAAGGTGCCGACTGGACACAACTAGCGCAAGAATGAGGTTGTTCCCACCCATTGTCACAAGGTAGATCACCAGAAACAGCAGTAAGAGGAGGGGCTGCAGTTCAGGGACCTCTCCAAATCCCAGAAGGATAAATTCCATGATGGGTGTTTGGTTTCTTCCTTCTGCTTTCTCCATAGCACGTATCTAGAGATAGAACATTGTTAAATATTGGTGGAAAGTGGTTCATGCTGTCAGTTACACTGATGGAAACCTGGAGTCGATAATCTCCTATGGCTGCATCTGCTTCAGATGAGCTTGCATGCCCACAATGCCATTTCCACTCAAGCTCATTTGAAGAAATGAGTTTTTCCCACAAAAGCTCATGGTACACCTGCATATTTGTAAGTCTACATTCTTGTTACAAGCTAACACGATTATTCCTCTGAGACCGAGAAAAGAATACACACACAAAGATACGAAATAGACAAATTCATTGAAAAATACTTCCATCGATGGCTATTATATGGGATGGGCAAAAATGGCATCCCTAGCCTCTGTTTGTCAGGGATGAGAATGGATTAAAGGGGATGGAGAATTGAAGATTCTGTGTTCGGTTCATTCCTTCTGGGGCACTTGGCATTGGCCACAGTCAGAAGATGGGACACTGGGCTAGATGGGTCTTGTAAGGCTGTTTTTATGTTCTTACCTTCAGAATCAGAGAGTCATTCAATACCCTTTCCTGGGCATATTTTGCCAAAACCCATCGCTTTTAATTTCACTAAACCGTGACTCTGGTCCAGCAACTTTGGTGGTTCGGCAGGACGATGGATATCCTTATACTACAGAGCCCCGGTTGGGAGCTTGGTGGCAGGAGCATCGGGAGCTGGTGGGTGGGAGCCAGATGGCAGGGGGCAGGTAGTGATAGGAGGTAGTGGCAGCAGGACCGGGACTGGTGGGGCTGGCAGCAGCCCGGCTCGAGTCAATATCTGAGGTGGGGATGGTGATCTGGGTGGCTGGAGGTAGGGGGACCAGTACTATGATCAAAATGAGTCTTGCTCCTTACCCCTCCCAGCAAATGCAAAAGGATCCCTCCTTGCCCCCTTCCCCCAACCTCTCCAGGATGAAACATGGTCATGGACTGGAAGGGATGGTACCAATGGAGGGACACAATTCTTTGCTACAAGAAGGAAGGGCAGAGAGGGTGTGTCTAGACTACACCCTTCTGCCGACAGAGGGATGTAGATTAGGCACTTCGCTGTTGCAGATGAAGATGGGATTTAAATATCCCACATTTCCTTTGCATAAGGATGGCTGCCACTTTTTTTTGAAACGGGGCTTTTTTGAAAAAAACTGGCAGTCTAGACAGGGATCTTTTGAAAATAAAACTCTTTGTCGAGAGATCCTGTAAATCTCATTTTATGAGGAATAAGGGATCTTTCGAAAAAGGGTTTATTTTTCAAAAGATCCCTGTCTAGACTGCCATTTTTTTTTTGAAAAAGCTCCATTTAAAAAAAAAAAAGCGGCAGCCATCTTTATGCAAATGAAGTGTGGGATATTTCAATCCTGCCTTCATTTGCACTTTCTATGTGCCTAATCTACATCTCTCTGTCAACAGAGAGGTGTAGTTTAGACACAGCTTGGTGGGCACAACTCAGGGTCAAGACAAGCAGGGGGCTCTATCAGCGTATAGCACAAATGGTTTTGTTTTTTTTTTTAAGTTTTCTCAGCATATAAAAATAAGCCCAACTAAAGTTTCCAAATATGGTTAAACTTTGTTGCTGTTCATAAACCAGCACAACCAATATAAGTAATTTAAAGACATGCTTGCTTGTTTAGCCCCAGTACACCCATGAAAGACCCTGCAAATTGGACTCTGACCTCTTACTTCCCGGCAAACTTCATCTAAAATTGGACAGGGAGGAGGGAGCTGCACCCCTTCAAAAGCCTTCAATTCTCACAAAAAAATGGAGCTTTGGGTCATTGCTGGCTGTCTGGTTCCTTCTTGTTTTTTCTTTGTCTAGGGGAGGAGGGGATTGCTTACTCCTCTTTAGAGAAATTAACGATTTTCCTGGTAGGTAGTCTCTTCTCCATATGAAGTGATGTAACCTCCTTTGATATTTCTGCTGGAGGAATAGCAATTGTTTCATAAAGGAAAGCTGATATTTACATTTAGAAAGGAAAAAATAGTACGAAGAGAATCCTATGGTGAACCTCAAAGAAGAAGTGCTGGAAAACAACTGATTCCCAAGAGAAAATTACAGAGACCAGAGACCTGTTGGCCCAAAAGATGAAGCAAGAGAAAGAAGGGAATGTCTCACTAGTCTTTATGGAAATCTCTGTGCTTCTGAAGCATTGGATAACTAGATCTGCTGGAACAACAGAACAAAGAAACCAGTGCCAATTCTATGGTATAGGAAGAAGAAACCTACAAGGTGATCCTGACTTCTGGACTTGAAAGTCCAAACTCAGAGAAGAAAACTCCCTCTTGCCCATTTTGCATAGTAAGTTTCCATCTCCTTGTTGACGTTAGCTGTGAATTCATAGGAATCAAAGGGAATTCGAATAAAATAGGCTTCTAAGTTGTATCTGCTCACAGGATGTTGATGTACACACGAGGGGGCTGGTGCTGATGGGAACCTGGTGATTGGAAGTGGAGCCAAAGAATATTTGGTCTCTATTTGGTCGGTACTAACAGGGGGCTGACTCAGTTTGTAGGGAAACGATGCAAAGGGGACTCATGGTGAAGTATTGACACAGCAATCCAGCATATAACATTCTTTCCTTCGTGATGTTACAACCTGTACATTGTTGCTTGGTGCTGATGGATTACAGAATAAATCGCTTCACCCCTTTTGATTCATTATAAAATACATACAAGAGACCAAATAACCAACGTCAGTCACGTCTGGTGCATTAAACGATTCCCAAAATTCTAAATGTCCTCCAGCCCCCCGGTCTGTGCTCCATTTCACACTGTGATGTTGTGGCCGGCTGCAGCCCCGCTCCCAGTCCTGCCCTTCCTGCCCCATGCACAGAGACAGGGACGCACCCAGCTGTGGTGATATGGGAGCTCTCTGACCGGCCACTGCATGGACCAACAACAGACAAGTAACATCCAGATCCCCAGCCGAGGATCCCACCCATGTGCCACCCTGCCCTGGTGCAAACACCAGCCACTAGGAATTTGTTTCCCCGTCTGACTCTCCCTGAACATGGAGAAAATCAGGCTCCGCTCTGGTACCTCTGCTGAGAGACTTCCCCTGAGAGTTCACTTAGTGTCACACTGGTTAAAGTGAAACTACACATTTATGAACTACAAAGGTAGATGGCAATAAGAGATAGCAAACGGATCAAAGCAGCTCATCTAGCAAACAAATCAAACACACACACTAAGCGTAACACACTGGTCAGACTGGCTGTGAATGAGTCACATCTCACCCGCACTGATGACACCAGCCCTCTGCTAGATTCTCAAGGCATGAACTGCATTTGCTCAGAGGCTTGTCTTTCCCAGGTTTCCTTACAAAGACAAGAAATCCCTTTAGCATATATCCAGCGCTTCCTACAGGTATGTCTTTGTTCCTTGGGTCTCTCCAGGAGCCCTCTTCTGTGTGAAATGAAGAGAACCGATGAGCTTGCTCCCTGCTATATAGAGATTCAGATGGGGCGGGAACCCTTTGTTTCCAAAGTTAGTTCCCAGATAATTTATGGGAAAATAAAGACATTCCCAGAAAGAGTCATGTGGCTTGGTAACCACCCACCCACCATCTTAGAGTCCTAGCGACCATGACTGACAGGTTATCTGGAGAGGTCGCAGAAAGGCTCAGCAGATGAGAGCTGAGCTTCTCCTCAGATTTATCATTTTCCCTAATGGCTAATTACCCCGAAAGGCCCATCCCAACCTCCTACCTAGACTGGCAGCATCTTCCCTAGCGGGCATTGCACAGGTGTGTCTATGTTTCAAACACAGACGTAACATCAATATTCATAACTTCAGAAACAAAACCAAATGAGGATGGCATATTCAATGAATCACAGCCTAGACACTGACTTGCTTAGTCACCCGTCTTGCACAAAATCCATCAGCATTATGCTGTATACACTAATAACAGCACTATGTAGGATGTGGTTTGCAGTGGCACATAATGTGCCTCTTAATGAACTCCCCCCACCCTCCCCGGATTGAAGAAGCCTTTTTTTGGCTTTGGCCTTTTTCTGTTTTAACTCGGGGAAGAGAAAGCTGTTTACCCAGCCTGTGTTCTCTCCACCAGTGAGTGGCAGACAGCTGGTCTGGGTCTGTCACAGTAAATAGTTAGATAGGGACGAATGAGTCTGTTTCTCTGTGTGTCTGTGCGTCAGTCCATTTGTTCAGGAACTCCTCTTAAATGGTAAGATAAGGGCCACCAAAGTCAGAATGCAGCTTCCTCTTCTCCTAACGTAAAGCACGGTCAGGATGGAGTTGTGCCTGCAAAATGGGAGGTGCCAGCAATGGGACTGGTTCCCCAGAGTTTGCAAAGGGAGGGGCAGAGAGAAGAGACGTGATACTGAGCATGGACACTGGGGGCAGCGAGCCGGCAGGGGAGAGCTGGACTGCAGGCTGACCAGAGAGGGCAGGTGCACCAGCAAGAGAATGTCCATCTGAGGCCAGGACTCTGTGATGGAGCAGGTAAGTGGCCCTTAGGCGAAGTCCCCAGCCCACCCTATCCCCCCACACCACACCCTCCTCTGGCGCCCCCTGGCCCTCTGAGCACTGCAGCCCTCATCCTCTTTGCCCCCCATCCCATGCCCTCAATTCCAGGCTTCTAGCACTCTCTCAGCCCCCCCCCCACCCCTTCTGCTGCCAAGCCCTCCATCCACATGGGAACTTCCTGCCCTCAAGGACCCCCACCAGAGGCTGGGGCCAGAAACCATGACCTGGCACCAGACCTTCAAGCTTCTGTCCTCCTTGTCTGGCACATCCTGCTTCCAGGATTGTGCTACTTACCCATCTCATGGAAGCCTGTGGGCGGGAGGGAAAGAGGAGTTGCCAGAGGCCATTACTACTAGCTGCCCTTCCTCCTTCATCCAGGTTGCCATGTGAGAGATCAGCCTTCTCCAAACCATGCAGAGTGATCGAGAGCTAATGCTCACTGAGTGTAGCCAGAAATCTGGGCCTTATGTTACACCACTTTGTGTTGCAAAGACACCAGACCATTGACTGCACTTGGCTTGGGAAGGTGTCCTACTGTGAAGGACGGACAAAGCAGGAGAACCTCCCAAGAACATTGTAAGAAGACTCAAAGATTGTGACAGGGGTGATCACAGAAGACCCCTTGGGACTGCTTCCCAATGTACTGACAAAGTCACTGCGACTCGCCTCCTTGCTCTCTGGGGTTTCTCACCACCCGGTCCTGCTGGGCCTGATCTCTTGGTCTCCCCCAGTCAAGGCACAGAGCTGAGCTCACACACACATACCTCAAAGCCACAGAGACACTGAAATACTTCAGGTCTGAGGAAAATGCAGTTTCAGGCCCAGTATCCAGGTAACCAGCCCCAAACTGGGATCTGGACTGTAAATAAACCACTCAGGCAAGGCCCCCCCCCCCCCGTCACAATGAAAGATGGATATACATGCGGGTTGCTCCCCGAAGTAACAATTATTTACACTCGATAGTAAAAATAAGTAATTTTATTAAGTACAAACAGGAGGATTCAAGTGCTTGCAAGTGACAACAGAACAAAGTGAAAGACAAATTTATAATAAACAGAAAGTGCACAGCCAGTGGACACATTAAAACTCATTGCAAAGTTGCCCTACAGCTATTCCAGTTTCGTCTAAAACCCCAAACCAGGGAACATCTTTTTCTCCCTTTAGGTCTCTGGTTATTTCCTTGCATGTGACCAGCCAGCCAAGGACAAAGGGACAGCTCGCTTCCTATTGTTTCATTGATTTCACTGAGGGTAGAAAATTGTTGTTCTCTCTCCCATTGAAAATTCCCTGCTCAGACCCTACCAGTTGGGGTGGTCTCATGTCGTCCCAAGGCCAACCCCTGCTTACACTTAGAGGACAAAGGAGGTTGTTTACAGGTGATCACTAGGACATGGCGGTGCCCCAGCATTGGAAACACCCTTGATGGTTTTCAATTGCACTTTTAAAACCTAAACCATTCCCTACCCCATATCTCTAACCTTCAGTACAAGAGTGATACATGCACCAAACTATGACATACAGACACAGCAGACTGAAGCATTAAAATTACATGAAGTATTTTGTCCAAAGCATCTTTGAGTTAGGCATATTTGTATCCATAAAACAATGTCACACAGCGTGGGCTGTGATGACCCTCACCAAGAGTTCCTATCTCAGAGCTTTACGGGGATGTGCAGGGAGGATTCCTGCTCCATCTCCAGACATGTTAACAAGCTGTCCCAGGCTTCCTGTGCTTCACAGGGAAAGAACAGACAACACAACACACTCAAATGCCTTAACCCTCTTGTAGCAAGAAAAAATTTATGAGTTCCCCAGAGGTGTCCTCCCAGGGCTCAGAGCCCAGCTGTGAGATGTCATGTGAAGAGGGGATTGTCTCCAAAGTGACGAAAAGTTCTTGGCTCTCACTGCTCACCAGCTGGCCATTTTCCTCATTCTCCTCTTCCCCCTCCCCCACCACGTGGTCCTCCAATGTGGTCCAAGATCCACTGGGTGCTCCATGCTGGTGCTATTTTGCACCCCGTGGGAACTGGCACCCAAGAAGGTTGAACTAAAGGAAATCATGGCCACGTGTGCTGCTCAGGCGTGCTGTCGGCTCTGAGGTGTATTTGCTATGTAAACTTTCCCTGGGCTTTTCCTGTTCATGTGGAAACCAGTAGAGTCACATGTTCTGGCCTGAGAGATCAGGCCAGGACACTACGGGATGCCTCCTGGGAGCCAAGAACATTGATTTTCACAGTGTTGGGTCTACACAACCCTGAATTTGACCATGCAAGTTCAAATTTTCTCCATGACTAGCACGAATACCAAAGTCAGCTCGAGTGACCCTTAATGTCAACAGAACAAGCTTGGTTATGTGGACTCATGGTTAAGAAAATCAAGCTTATGTAGCTACATTCAACCGAAACTCCTCTGCAGACGAAGCCTAAGAAACCAAATGAGTTCATTTCTATTTACTATATGCTAAAAATTGGCCTTTCATATTCTTTGCCTATTTCTCAAAGTAACAAATGTGAGAATAGCTTTTCTCAGAGACTTTTTCACCTCTTTGTTTCTCAGGCAGTAGACAACAGGGTTGATCATGGGAGTCAGAAGTGTGTAGAAGACAGAGGATATTTTGTGTAGGATCTTGGGAGTGTTGTTTGTTGGAAACACATAGACAATAATCAGGGTCCCATACAAAACTGTCACGACAGTGAGATGAGAGGAGCAGGTGGAAAAGGCCTTTTGCTTCCCAGTGTTGGAAGGGATTCTCAGGATGGTGGCGATGATATAAATGTAGGATGTCAGGGTCAGTAGACAAGGCACAAATGTCCCTATGGTAGCAACAGTAAAGGCCACCAGTTCCAGAGTCCATGTATCGCTACAGGACAGTTTTATCATGGGTGAAAAATCACAATAGAAATGGTCAATTTCTTTGGAATCACAGAATGTTATTTGGAACACAAAACTATGTGCTGTGATGCCGAACAGAAAACCACTTATCCAGGACCCTGCCACGAGCTGGCCACAAACCCTGCCGTTCATCAAGGCAGAGTAGCGGAGGGGATGACATATTGCTAAATACCGATCGTATGACATAGCTGCGAGCAGCCAAAGTTCTGTAGCTGCCATGATAGCGAACAAATATAATTGCACAAGGCAGCCCTCAATAGAGATGGTTCTGTCCCCAGTCAGGAGACTGGCCAGCAACCTGGGCAGGATGGAGGAGCTGTAACAGAGATCCAAGCAGGACAAGTTCCCCAGGAAGAAGTACATGGGGGTGTGAAGGTGCTGCTCAGCTACAACTAGCACAACAATGAGGATGTTCCCACCCATTGTCACAATGTAGATCACTAGAAACAGCAGGAAGAGGAAGGGCTGCAGTTCAGGGCCGTTCCCAAACCCTAAGAGGATAAATTCCACGATGGGTGTTTGGTTTCTTCCTTCTGCTTTCTCCATAATACCTGTCTAGAAATAGAACATTATTAAATATTGATGGAGTGCAATTTGTGCTGAAAGTTACCCTGGCAGAAACCTGGAGGAGGTAACCTCTTACTACTGCATCTCTCCACTGGAAGAATCAAGTTGTCCATACACAGAGGAAGATTCATATCACTAAGTGGCAGAATTTTCACTAGATGGTGAATCAATAGCATGGATTCCTATGGAATTACAAGAAATGTCCCATCTAACTCCCACAAGCTCTTTTGAACTTAAAACAAAGACTTCTTAGCTAGAACTCTGAGCCATCTTTATCACATTAGGGCCATCATAAGAAAACTAGAAGAAAAAACAAACAAAAAATCTTGAAAATGTGGGATATTTAGATGTCACCCTTGCGTACGTCCAGTCTGCAGTCGGGAGGTGAAATTCCCAGCTTGGGTAGATGAACAAGCATTTGCTTTGACCAAGAAAGATAAAATTAGCAGTGGGAACATGACGACACACACAGTGACTTGGAACAGCCACCTGTGTTCGTATCTAGGATCTCACATGGGGTTGTTCTCAGTGAGAGATTATTTCCCCAAAGTGTATGATGCATATAATACAGCTCTGTTGAAAGAAATAGTACTTGCTTTTCCCCTACAATCATCTTGATACATCCTGCCGTCTGATCTCTTCAGCCTCTAACTTATGATGTGCCCATGGAAGTTATGTCCACACCAGGAGTGAAAATGGTGCACTGACACAGATGCAACCTAAAAGTATGCGAGAAAAATGGAAACCCACAAAAACACACCCACATACAGAGAGTTAATTGCTTGTTTTAATATTTTTATGAGTAATAAATCTCACATTCAGACAAACAACATGCACATACAGGAAGTCAATGAAATAGACACGTTCATGGGAACGATGTCCATCAATGGCTATTCCTGTCCTCATTGGGCAGGACAGGGTCCCTACCCTCTGTGTGTCAGGGATGAGACTTGGTGACAGGGGTGGATCTGTTGGTGATTCCCTGTTCTGTTCATTCCCTCTAGGGCACCTGGCATTGGCCACTGTAGGAAGACAGGACATTGGACTAGATGGACCTTGTAAGGCCATTTTTATGTTCTTCCCCTCAAAATCTGTGTCATTCAATATTCCTGTTTAGGCACATTTTGCTCAAACCCATCTCTCTCCATTGAATTTTCTCCTGGATTGAAATAGGGGTTGCCCTCCTATTCTTTTGGTTATCGGGGATGCCTGAGCAAGTATTTATCTTTTTCAACCATAGTATCATTTTCACAGTGCTGTTTTATCCTTCACAGTGATGATCTCTTGCCAGTTACAACCTCACCAGAACCCTTCCTTCACATGTTCGGAGCTAAGAGGAGTCTTTGCACTATGTTTTCCATTCGTTTGAACTATTAATACAGGCACCCCCCCCCCAACTTGCAACGCTATTGGTTTCTGGGAAGCGTCGCAAGTCGGGGGCATCATAACTCAAACCCTCATTTACAATAGGCGCCATGTGCCGCCGTAAATGTGGGCCGAGGACATAAGTTGGGGGTTTTCAGACCTTTCTGCACTTAAAAAACTGGTTGTAAGTGCGTGGGGGTCGCAACTTGGGGTTTTCCTGTAACTACTACGAGGATGTGAAGTAAATGTGTGTGGGGGGGAACCTACATAATCCTGCTTCCAGCCTCGCATTAATTTCAACGGGTTAAATAACCAAGCAAAATACATGGTAGTGAAAGTGCAAAGCTGCTGCCTGCTTGCAGCAGGGAGCCTTAGTGATCTGGGGAGAAATAAGCAATTAAGCAGTTAAAAGAGGGGTGGTGGAGGTCTAAGGAGGAGGCACAATGTCTGGAAAAAGTAACCAAGACCAAAACTAAGCTTGCTCCTTACCCCTCCCACCAAGTATAAAAAAGCTGTTTCCTTGCTCCCATGCCCAACCCCCGCCCCCCAAATGGAAGATGAGCATGGATTCGAAGGGGTGGTACCAAAGGAGCAACACTCCAGGGATAATTAATTTGCTAGAAGAAGGAAGGGCAAAGAGGGAGCTCTGGCAGTGTGCAAAGCTTTTGGAAAGAAAAAGTTGGGGGGCTCTCTTAGCATATAGCACACAAGTTTAAAAACAACTTGATCAGCCTATAAAAATAAGCCCCATGAATGTCTCAAACTATGGTTAAATCCTCTCAGTGAACCAAACCCATCCCATCCCATATAAAAAGTTTAGAAACATGTGTAGGCCCCCTTCACTATAGCAGCCTCTGACATTTCCGGGGAGGATCTTTGGGGCTGCAGTCTAGCCCTAGAAACTACAACTCCCAGGATGCCTTGGGGAAAGGGAGGGAAACTGTTGCTCTCTCCCAGGCAGTGCAGGGAGCAGAGCCTGCGGAGAAGGTGCTGGGTGTAACTGCAGCTGTTTGGGGACGTGCTGCCTGGGACAGAGCCCAGCAGCCAGATGGACTCTGGGGCAGACGAGCAGCCGAATGAGCTGCCCAGGGAACCAGAGCTGGTGGCATTTTGGGGGGGAGGGGGTTGTCCCAGTGGCAGAGGGATTGTGCAGTTGTTGCTGCCTGGACACACACACACACACACACACACACACACCTTGCCCCATGCTATCTCCATGCCAGCTGCAGAGTTCCAAGCATGCCTGGGCCAGCCTGTGTCTGGGAGTCTGAGATCCCGAGGGGCGCACAAGCTGGGCTGGGATAAACGGGGGGTCGGGTACACTCCAGTGGGACAAGTTTCCTTTAGTTCTGGGTGCTTGGTGAATGGGTTTTATTCACTTTTCATCTGTTCAACCCTGTTTCATTAAGTGGTTAAGTCAAGGTGGGTGAATTCTAATTGAATCAGTTAGTTGCATAATATTTATCATTGTTGTTTTGGAGTCAGATCCGGATCATTACTAGAATAAGGTTATTCCTGGAGGCTCCCAAGGCACAGCAGTAAGTGTGTGCAGGGCCAGCCCAGGGGAGGCCCCGCCATTGTATATTCTGTTAGGAGCAAGGGACTGCAGCAAGTGGGTGGAGAGAGGATCCCCAACTATCCCACATCACCATCCAATACCCAGGCACACAGGGGACTGTGGCCTGCTCTTGAGTAAAAGAGGGGGGGGTCACTCATACTTGCTTGTTTAGCCACAGTAAAGCCACCAAAGAGCCTGCAAATTGGACTCTGAACTACTGCTCCCCGGCAAAGTTCATCTAAAACTGGACAGGGAAGAGGGAGCTGCCCCCCTGCCAACAATGGATTTCCACTTTCTTTGGGTCATACCTGGCTGTCTGGCTTCTTCCTGTTTTGGTTTTGGCTGGGGGAGGGGGGCTGATTATTCCTCTTTCGAGAAATTAACATTCTCTAGGCAGGTGATTTCTCCCCCATGTGAGATGGTGCAGTTCCCTCTGATGTGTCTGCTGGCAGGAATAGAAATGTTTGCAGACTGGAAAGTTGATATTTACAATTTAAAAGTGGGGGCATGTGCTGGGGGGGATGGGAAAGGTGCAGGTGGGTTCCTGTTTGGTGAAATGAAACCGTTCTCTGAGAACCTTTGTTCTGAGAGTAGGTGGGGAAGGGAAGGATCCCAGCTCACACCAGCGGAAGAGAAATTCACTATTGCCTCTGCTATGTACAGGGCCTGACACAGCCTCTCTGGTGGTTAATAACTGAGGGTATGTCTACACTGCATGGATACTTTGGGATACCAGAGGTATCCTGAAATAGCTACCCTGTGTCTTAAAAAGCTGCCCGTAATTTCGAAATATTTTTCTAAATAACGGGCACGCTATTTTGGCATCCCGGTAGCCCTCATTCCCCGAGGATTAAGGGATGTCTCAAAATAGTGCTTTATTTAGAAAGTTGGTGCTGTGTAGATGTGCCAAATTTTGAAATCACCTATTTTGAAATAGAATACGCAATTTGCATAGCACAAATTGGGTATCTTACTTCAAGTTTAGGGTGCTGTGTAGACGCACCCTGAGAGTCTCTGCCTGAACTTCAAAGGACTTGGGCTGTGGTTCATGAGTAGGAGATGCAAGATGTTGTGGCATATGAAACGCAGTGAGGTAAAGCATTGGCCTCTATTTTGTATCTGCTAACAGGATAATCATGTAAACAGCAAGGGGAGGTGGTGATGGGAAGTTGAGCCAAAGAATATTTGGTTCCTTTTTGGTATACACTCCTACGATGACGACTCAAATTGCACAGGGTTTGTTGGGGATGAGAAGGGGACTCGTGGTGAAGTATTGATCTGATGATGTGCACACGCCAGTCCAGCCCATCTCATTTTTCCTTCATTACATGGCAACCATTACAATGTTGCCTGGTGCTGACGGATTACAGAGTCATTCCAGAGACCAAATAATCAAGACTAGTCAAATTTAATGCTGAGAAGATAAAGGTGAAAGGGCCACACAGAATCACAGAGAGGTGACAGTCCAGACCCCCACCAGCTCCCCAGCCTAGGACCCCACCCATGTGCGAACACAAGCTGGTTGGAATTTGTTTCCCCATCTGACTCTCATTGAATGTCAGACAGCTGCAGCAGCACAGGAGCCAGCAAACAGAGCTGTAAACAGGGGAGTTTGAGTGGGAGTTTGTAAAGGGAGTTTGGATATTGGGACTTGTTTGGGGTTTGTTTTTGCTGTGGAGGGGGTGTTTTGGTTTGTTTTTGTGTTCACCGGACTAATAGGATTTTGAAGAGAAAGTAGATATAACAGAGACAGTAGTGCCATGACCCAAGTAGTAGAGAACACAAGGAGGATGATTGGATGTGGTAGCTGCGGTATGTACATGATTCTGGAGGGGTTACCCGAAAGGAGTTTTGTTTGCATGAAGTGCCGCTTGATAGAGCTGATGGAGGAAAAAATCTCAGGATTGGAGATGCAGGTGGAAACTTTGGTTGAGTTTAGAAGGGGGTTTGAGCAGATGATGGAGCAAAGGCATGACGTGGCTGAAGGGGAAAGTTTAGATATGCAGATGGAAGCAGGATCAAGCCCCTTAGAGGGGGGACTGCTGGGTGAAGAAAATGGACAGTGGAAGCATGTGACTAAGAGAACCAGGCAGAGGAAAAGATGGGTCAGTGAAGGAAAAATAGAGCTTAAGAATAGGTATGTGGAGTTGGAGAATGAAGAAGGGGTACAACAGGCAGATAATGAAGATGGAAGGGTAAGGAAGAAGAGAAGAGTGGCTAGTCCTATAGATAAAGGGGAAGAGTTAATGGAAACAACACCAATAATGAGCATCAGGAGGATACAGGATGGGTTAAAGAGGATTACAAGGGAAAACAGGAATGGCAAGGACTTGCAGCTAGAGGAAGCTAGAGATAGACCAGACAATCACACTGTCACTAGGAAAAGGCAGGTCTATGTGATTGGGGACTCCTTATTGAGAAGAATAGATAGGCCTGTAACCAGAGCTGATCCAGAGAATAGAAGGGTGTGTTGTCTGCCAGGTGCTAAGATACGGGATGTGGAACTGAGGTTGAAGAGTATTATTAAGGGAGCAGGAAGGAATTCGTTGATCATCTTTCATGTAGGAACAAATGATACGGCTAGATTTTCGCTGGAACGAATTAAGGGCGACTATGCTAGGCTAGGGAGGATGCTTAAGGAAATTGAGGCTCAGGTGATCTTTAGTGGCATCCTGCCTGTTCCTAGAGAAGGGCAACTAAGATGTGACAGGATTATGATGATCAATAGTTGGCTTAGGCAGTGGTGCTATAAGGAGGGCTTTGGGATGTATGGCCACTGGGAGGCATTTATGGACAGAGGACTGTTCTCTCGGGATGGACTTCACCTAAGTAGGGAGGGAAATAGACTTCTAGGATGGAGGTTGGCTCAACTGATAAAGAGAGCTTTAAACTAGGAATTTGGGGGAGATGGTTGGGAGATGTTCAGGTAATCTCTACGCCAGATTTGAACACTGAGGGGGAGGCAAATGAAGTAAAGGATATAGCTGGGGGTAGGAGAATGTACATGAGGAAGGGTAGGGTGGATACTAGTCTAATAGGTCATATTGGAGGTACAACGTCCGTGCCAAATTGGGTAAAGAATGTGAGTGAGGCCAAACAGCAAAAATTAAGATGTTTGTACACCAATGCGAGGAGCCTGGGTAACAAAATGGAGGAACTAGAGTTAATGGTCCAGGAAGTGAAACCAGATATTATAGGAATAACAGAAACATGGTGGAATACTAGGCATGATTGGAGTACAGGTATTGAAGGGTATGTGCTGTTTAGGAAAGATAGAAATAAGGGTAAAGGTGGTGGAGTCGCATTGTATATCAAAGATGAGGTAGATTGTAAAGAAATAAAAAGTGATGGAATGGAGAAGACAGAGTCTGTTTGGGCAAAAATCACATTGGGGAAGAAAACTATCAGATCCTCCCCTGGGATAGTGCTTGGGGTGTGTTATAGACCACCAGGATCCACTTTGGATATGGATAGAGACCTCTTTAATGTTTTTAATGAAGTAAATACTCGTGGAAACTGCATAATCATGGGAGATTTCAACTTTCCAGATATAGATTGGAGAATAAGTGCTAGTAATAATAATAGGGCTCAGAGATTCCTAGAAGTGATAGCTGATGAATTCCTTCATCAAGTAGTTGCTGAACCTACAAGGGGGGATGCTATTTTAGATTTGGTTTTGGTGAGTAGCGAGGACCTCATAGATGAAATGGTTGTAGGGGATAATCTTGGCTCGAGTGATCATGAGCTAATACAGTTCAAATTGAATGGAAGGATAAACAAAAATAAATCTGAGACTAGGGTTTTTGATTTCAAAAGGGCTAACTTTAATAAATTAAGGAAATTAGTTAGGGAAGTTGATTGGACTAAAGAAATTATGGATCTTGAGGTGGAGGAGGCCTGGGATTATTTTAAGTTAAAGTTGCAGAAATTGTCAGAAGCCTGTATCCCAAGAAAAGGGAAAAAAATTATAGGCAGGTGTGTTAGACCAAGCTGGATGAGCAAGCATCTCAGAGAGGTGATTATGAAAAAGCAGAAAGCATATAAGGAGTGGAAGATGGGAGGGATAAGTAAAGAAAGTTACCTTATTGAGGTTAGAGCATGTAGGGACAAAGTGAGAGAGGCTAAAAGGCAGGTAGAGTTGGACCTTGCAAAGGGAATTAAAACCAATAGTAAAAGGTTTTATAGCTATATAAATAGGAAAAAAACAAAAAAAGAAGAAGTAGGACCGCTAATTACTAAGGATGGAGTGGAGGTTAAGGATAATCTAGGAATGGCCCAATATCTAAACAAATACTTTGCTTCAGTCTTTAATGAGGCTAGTGAAGAGCTTAGGGATAATGGTAATATAACAAATGGGACTAAGGATATAGAGGTAGATATTACCATATCTGAGGTAAAAGCCAAACTTGAACAGCTTAATGGGAGTAAATCGGGGGGCCCAGATAATCTTCATCCAAGAATATTAAAGGAACTGGCACATGAAATTGCAGGTCCATTAGCAAAAATTTTTAATAAATCTCTAAACTCAGGGGTTGTACCATTTGATTGGAGAATTGCTAATATAGTTCCTATTTTTAAGAGAGGAAAAAAAAGTGACCCGGGTAACTATAGGCCTGTTAGTTTGATATCTGTAGCATGCAAGATCTTGGAAAAAATTTTGAAGGAGAAAGTAGTTAGAGACATTGAGGTTAATGGCAATTGGGATAAGTTGCAACATGGTTTTACAAAAGGTAGATCGTGCCAAACCAACCTGATCTCCTTTTTTGAGAAAGTAACAGATTTTTTAGATAAAGGAAATGCAGTGGATCTAATCTACCTCGATTTTAGTAAGGCATTTGATACAGTACCACATGGGGAATTATTGGTTAAATTGGAAAAAATAGGGATTAATATGAAAGTTGAGAGGTGGATAAGCAACTGGTTAAAGGGGAGACTACAGCGGGTCATATTGAAAGGGGAACTGTCAGGTTGGAGGAAGGTTACTAGCGGAGTTCCTCAGGGATCAGTTTTGGGGCCAATTTTATTTAATCTTTTTATTGCTGACCTTGGCACCAAAAGTGGAAGTGTCCTGATAAAATTTGCAGATGACACAAAGTTGGGAGGTATTGCTAATTCAGAAAAGGATCGGGATATCATACAGAAAGATCTGGATGACCTTGTAAATTGGAGTGATAGCAACAGGATGAAATTTAACAGTGAGAAGTGTAAGGTTATGCATTTAGGGATTAATAACAAGAATTTTAGTTATAAGCTGGGGACACATCAGTTGGAAGTAACGGAGGAGGAGAAGGACCTCGGAGTCCTGGTTGATTATAGGATGACTATGAGCCGCCACTGTGACATGGCTGTGAAAAAGGCTAATATGGTCTTGGGATGTATTAGGCGAGGTATTTCCAGTAGGGATAAGGAGGTGTTAGTGCCATTATACAAGGCATTGGTGAGACCTCATTTGGAATACTGTGTGCAGTTCTGGTCTCCCATGTTTAAGAAGGATGAATTCAAATTAGAACAGGTACAAAGAAGGGCCACTAGGATGATTCGAGGAATGGAGAACCTGTCTTATGAAAGGAGACTCAGGGAGCTTGGCTTGTCTACCTTAACCAAAAGAAGGCTGAGGGGGGATTTGATTGCACTCTTTAAATATATTAGAGGGATAAATACTAGGGAGGGAGAGGAATTATTTAAGCTTAATACCAATGTGGACACAAGAACAAATGGATATAAGCTGGCTAGTAGGAAGTTTAGACTTGAGATTAGACGAAGGTTTCTAACCATTAGAGGAGTGAGGTTCTGGAATGGCCTTCCAAGGGAAGTAGTGGGAGCAAAAGATCTACCTGGCTTCAAAATTAAACTAGATGGGTTTATGAAGGGGATGGTTTGACAAGATAACATGGTCTTGGTAACTAATTGACTAGTCATTATCAGTGGTAAATAGGTCAATGGAGGGATGATAGGGGTTACTATAGAGAACTTTCTGGGTGTCTGGCTGGGGAGTCTTGCCCACATGCTCAGGGTTTAGCTGATCGCCATATTTGGGGTCGGGAAGGAATTTTCCTCCAGGGTAGATTGGCAGAGGCCCTGGAGGTTTTTCGCCTTCCTCTGTAGCATGGGGTACAGATCACAGCTGGAGGATTCTCCGCATCTTGGGGTCTTCAAACTATTTGAAGGCTTCAATATCTGAGAGATAGGGGTGAGGATTATTCTAGGAGTGGGTGGGTGAAATTCTGCGGCCTGCATTGTGCGGGGGGTCAGACTAGATGATCATAATGGTCCCTTCTGACCTTAAAGTCTATGAGTCTATGAGTCTATGAATGTGGAGAAAATCATGCTCCTCTCTGGTACCCCTGCTGAGAGAGTTCCCCTGAGGGTTCACTTAGTGTCACATCAGTTAAAGTGAAACTACACATTTATGAACTACAAAGGTAGATGTGAAGTAACAAGAGATAGCAAACCGGTCAAAGCAGATTGCTTAGCAAATAAACAGAAATGCAAACGAAGCTTAATATGCGAGTTAGATGGGTTATGATTGAGCAATATCTCACCCGAACTGATAACACCAGATTCTCAAGGCGCAAGCTGCATTTCCTTTGGAGCATGTGTTTCCTTACGAAGGCTACAAATCCCAGTAGCCTGGATCCAGCACTTCCCTCAGATCTGTCTTTGTTCCGTGGGTGTTTCCAGGAGACCTCTTCTGTGGGGAATGAAGAGAATTGATGAGATCGCTCCCTGCTATATAGGGATTCAGATGGGGCGGGAACCCTTTGTTTCCAAAGTTAGTTCCCAGATGATTTAGGGACAAATAAACACAGCACAACAGGGATTCCAGAATCACATGGCTTGGGCACTTGCACTTCCCCAACCCCTCTTTTTAGAGGCCTAGCAACCGTGACTGACAGGCTCTCTGGAGAGGTCACAGAAAGTCTCAGCACATGAGAGATGAGGTTCGCCTCAGGTTTATTGTTTTCCCTAATGGCTAATTATCCCAATAGGTCCAGCCCAACCTCCTACATAGCTTGACAACTTCCTTCCTAGTGGACATTATGAAGGTGCAACTATATTTCAGATACAGATTCAGAGTCAATTATTATGCAGAGGAAAGTTAACACTTATTTTTAGAAAAAAAAAGAAAAGAAAAACAATGGCACTAGGACAGTGTTACTACTAACCTCAAAGGGGAAGTCATGGAAACAACTGATTTCCGTAGGGAAATAATGGAGACAGGAGACCTGTTGGCCCAGAAGACAAATTAAAAAAAAAAAAGGAAATGGATGCAGACAGAACTGATCCCAATGGAAATCTCTGTTCTGCAGATTTATCAGACAAGTGGCTCTGCTAGAATCATAGAAAAATGGAACAAATGTCAATTCCATTTTAAATTAAGACACGCCCAGGTCAGTCTGATCTCTGGACATGGAACACCAAGTGCATGCCTTAGTTACAACACATCTCACTGGCATTGGCTATGATTTTTCCTAGAATCCTAGAGCCATAGGGACCTCAAGTGGTCATCAAGTCCAGTCCCTGAATTCCTGGCAGGACCAAGCACCATGTATATCATCCCTGACAGGTCCAACCTGCTCTTCAATATCTCCAGTGATGGACATTCCACAACCTCCCTAAGCAATGTATTCCAGTGTTTAACCACCCTGACAGGTAGGAAGTTTTTCCTGATGTCCAACCTAAACCTCCCTTGCTGCAGTTTAAGCCCATTGCTTCTTGTCCTATCCTCAGAGGTTAAGGAGAATGATTTTCTCCCTCATCAATGTATCCATTCTTTGAAAAGTTTAGCATGTCCACTCTCAGGTTTCTCTTTTTCAGATGAAACAAACCCGGTTCTTTCAATCTCCCCTCAGAGGTCATGTTTTCTAGAACTTCAATCTTTTTTTTCTCTTCTTTTTGCTGTTTCTAGTTTTCCCGCATATTACCTGAACTCTGAATGCAATACTTCAGCTGAGGCCAAATAAGCATGTAATAATACAGCAAGACTTCTCGTGTCTTGCTTATATCATTCCTATTAACACAGCCCAGAATGATGTGTGCTGCTTTTGCAAGCATGTTCCACAGTTGACTCATATTTGGCTTGCGATCCATTATGACCCCTAGATCCTTTTCTACTCTAACGTTTTCTAGGGGCTCATGAAAAGATTGTTCCTTGCTAAGTTGAGATCTTTGCATTTTTCATTATTGAATTTCATTCCACTCACCTCAGACTATTTCTCCAGTTTGTCCAGATTATTCTGAATAACAATTCTCTCCTTTAAAGCACTTTCAGCCCCTTCCAGCTGGTTACTATCTGCAAACTTACGAAGCGTACTCTGCATTATATAAATCACTGATGAAGATATTGAACAGAACCGGACTCAGAACAGATCAAATTGTACTGTGCTTGCAACATGACTTTTAACCACTTGCTGGTGTGGTAATCCAACCAGTTATGCAACATCCTCTAACAGGTGGAAGAGGTCTATGCTGGATATTAGGAAAAACTCTTTTCTTAGGAGGGTGGGGAAGCACTGTCATGGGTTCCCGAGGGGGGTGGGTGGATTGTCCATCCCTAGAGGTTTTTAAGTCTCAGCTTGACAAAGCTCTGGCTGGGATGATTGACTTGGGGTTGGTTCTGCTTTTGGCAAGGTGTTGGACTCAATGACCTCTTGAGGTCTCTGCCAACCCTTCGACCCTATGGTCTTCATAGTAGCTCCATATATGTTATATTTCATCAGTTTATTAATGAGATCATGGAAGTCTGTATTAAATATTTTACTAAAGGCTAGAAATTACACATCTATAGAGTCTCTTATCTACAAGGCTTGTTAGCCTGTCAAAGAAAGCAATAAAATTGGTTTGACATGATTTGTTCTTTACTGATCACCTTATTATCATCTAGATGCTTGCAAATTGATTCCTGAGGGATTTGCTGCATTATCTTTCTTTTTACAGAAGTTAAGGTTACTGGTGTGTAGTTCCTTGGGTTGTAATTATTTCCCTTTTCTATAGATGGGCACTAGATTTGTCCTTTTGAAGTCAACTGGTACCACTCTCATGTTCCATGACTTCTCAAAGATAATAGCTAACTTCTGTGATATCTCCTCAGTCAGCTGCCTGAGTAGTGTGGGACGCATTTCTTCAACCCCTGGACTGAGGACTATTTCTTGATTTGTCTAAGACATTTTTACCTAGTTCTTTCCTTATTTAAGCTCCTGAATCTACCCCATTTAAACTGGCATCCATTCACTAACAACCTTCTTGGTGCAAGCCAGGACAAAGCCATGAGCACATTTTCTGTTTTTTTCCCTTTCCTTTTTATAAATGTACTTATACAAATATATATATATATATATAGAGAGAGAGAGAGAGAGAGAGAGAGAGAGAATGTGTGTGCATCTGTTTGTTCAGGAACTCCTCCTAAATGGTAAGAGCTTGGACCACCAAATTTGATATGCATTTTCCTCTTACCCTAACTTAAAGCAAGATCAGGGTGTGGTCGTGCCAGAACAATGGGAAATGGGAGGTGCCAGCAATGGGACTGGTTCCCCAGAATGTGCAAAGGGAGGGGCAGAGAGAGGAGATGTGATACTAAGTATGGCCACTGGGGTAGCAAGCTGGCAGGGGAGAGCTGTACTATAGAGTGACCAGAGAGGGCAATTGCACCAGCAAGAGAATGGCCAGCTGAGGACAGGACTGTACAACAGAGCATGTAGGTGGCCCTTAGGGGAACGACCAGCCCACCCTCCCCCCTTAACCTCCCACCCCAGGCCCCCAGCCCACAGCCTTCCCAACCCCTTCTGAGCCCACTCAGTGCCTTTGCCCCCTCACCCCAGACCCTTAACTCCCTCTGAGCCCCCCAAGCTTCCTTTGCCCTCTACCCCCAACTCTCCCACCCTCCTCCTGGGAACGGCTTGCACCCAGGGGTCTCCACAACAGAGGATGGGGCTGGAATCCATGACCCAGACTCAGACCTTCAGGCTTCCCTCCTAGCTTTCTGCCACATCCCTCTCTCTGGGAGAGTGCTACTTGTCCATCCTGTGGGAGCCTGTGGGCAAGCCAGGGGGAGAGAGGGGTTGCCAGAGGCTGAAGCCAGAGGCAGCAGCTGCTGGCTTCCCCTCCTCCATCATCCAGGTTGCTGTGTGAGATACCAGCCTTTTCCAAACCACGCAGAATGATCGGGAGCTGATGCTGATGGGATGGAGCCAGAAATCTGGGCCTTGTGCTGCACTGCTTGAAAATAACAGAAAACGCCAATGACGCCAGACCACTTAGTGGTGCCAGCAAAGTCACTGCCACTTGCCTTCTTGCTCCCTGGGGCTTCTCACCACCTGGTCCTGCTGGGCCAGGTCTCCCCCAACCAAGACACAGAGCGGAGATCATACACCCCCCCCAAAAAAAAATCAAAGAGCAACACAGACACTGAATCTATTCAGGTCTGAGGAGAAGGCAGTTTTGGGCCCCACTTCCAGGTAACCAACCCCCAAATGGGACCAGAACCCCAAATAAACCATGCAGGCAATGAAAGGAGAATATACACACTGATGGCTCCCCCAGGTAACAGTTATTTACACTGGGCTTGATAGTTTATACAAGTGATTTTATTAAATACAAACAGGAGGGTTTTAGTGGTTTCACAGAAAATGGAAATTTGACATTTGACATTTAATTTACAGAAAATTCTGCAAGCTGCCATCCGGGGGCTGTCAGGATCCACGAGGCCCTGAGGGAGAGCGTCCACCCGAGGAGCCCTCAGAGCCACCCCGATCCTCCCCACCGGGGGCTCATGACCCATTCCTCCCTCACGTCCATCCACTTACCCCTCCCTAGCCCCCCTTCCTGATGTTAAAGAAAAGACATGTATGTTCAAAAATAGAAACTGGGTTTATTGAACAAAACTGGGGGGGGGGATGAACCTCTGGGGAGACAAGGAAAAAGAGGTGGGAGAGGGGAAGAGAGAGTGTGGGAGAGGGAAGGGGAAAACCTGGGAGGAGGGAGCTGGAAGGGGGAAGCAAGGGGAAGACGGGGAAGGGGAAGCTCAGGGCTCAAGGTTGGGGGTCTTGCCGGACCAACTTGATTTTCATACAAACCTGCTCCTGGGTTCGCATGTGGCCTTTGGTGGCCAGGCTGGCAGCTATCCTGCCGTAGACGGCCGCATTCCTCCATCTAGTGCGGAGATCGTGGACGTTGGGGGCATCCCCCCCTAACCTGAATAAGGTCCATGATCTACATTCTGGACCAGGAAGGCACCCGCCTTCTTCAGCCCCTGGCAGGCTCCTGGGAGCTGGCAGATTGCTCCTGGGGAGCGGTGGTGGGCTGGCTGCCAGTGGCTTGCTGGCTCATGTTTTGGGGCCACTGGGTCAGGGGCCCCGGTGGCCACTGCTGGCTCTGGGCTGGCAGGCTTGGAGCTGATACAGGCACTGTGGCCAGGGTCCACCCCTTTAATGGCTCCGGGGCTGGGGGAGAAGAGAGTAAGTTTTCCTGGTTGTGCCCAGAGTGACCACCAGGGCTCCCTGGGAAGGGCTGGAGGCCCCCTATTTGGAATTAAGTGTCTACACAGCACTTAATTCGAAATACGTATTTCGAATTTGGTGTTACTCCTCGCGGAATTAGGTTTACCAAATTCGAATTAAGGGCTCTGCTATTTCGAATTAAATTTGAAATAGTGGTTTGCTTGTATAGACTCTATTAAAGTTAATTCAAAATAAGGGTTGTTATTTCAAATTAACTTTGCAGTGTAGACATACCCATAGTATAGACCAGACCTAAGAAACTAGCTCAGTTCATTTCTATTTTATGTTAAAATTTGTCCTTTCTGATTCTGTGTTTGTTTCTGAAAGCAACCAGACTCAGCAGAGCTTTTCTCAGGGACTCTTTGACCTCCTTGTTTCTCAGGCAGTAGATGATGGGGTTGAGCATGGGAGTCAGGACTGTGTAGCAGACAGAGAATATTTTGTGTAGGACGTTGGGCGTGTTGCTTGTTGGAAACACATAGACAGCAATGAGAGTCCCATATAAATCTGTCATCACAATGAGATGGGAGGAGCAAGTGGAAAAGGCCTTTTGCCTCCCGGTGGTGGACGGGATTCTGAGGATGGTGGTGATGATACAAATGTAGGACGTCAGGGTCAGGAGACAGAGCACAAGTGATCCTGTGGTAGAGACAGTAAATGTCACCAGTTGCAGACTTTGGGTGTCATCACAGGACAGTTTTATCATGGGTGAAAAATCACAAAAGAAATGGTCGATTTCCTTTGAATAACAGAACGTTAATGGAAACATCACACTATTTGCTATGGTGCCGAGCAGAGAGCCACTTATCCAAGAGCCTCCCACGAGCTGGCTGCAAACCCGGCCGTTCATCAGAGCAGCATAATGGAGGGGATGGCATATTGCTGGATACCGATCATAAGACATGGCCATGAGCAGCCAAAGTTCCGTAGCTGCCATGATTGTGAACCAATATAATTGCCCCAGGCAGCCCTTAACAGAGATGGTCCTGTCCCCAGTCAGGAGACTGGCCAGCAGCCTGGGCAGGATGGAGGAGCTGTAACAGAGATCCAAGAAGGACAAGTTCCCCAGGAAGAAGTACATGGGGGTGTGAAGATGTTGATCAGCTATAACTAGTGCAACAATGAGAAACCAGGAATAGGTAACCTCTTACTGCTGTGTATCTTCACTGGAAGTTGCCAACAAACAGAGGAAGACTCATATCATTAAGGGGCAGAACTTTCAGTAGTTGGTGAGTCAAGGGCATGGAACCCGACTGAATTAAAAGAATTGTCCCATCTTACTCCAGCAAGCTCTTTTGAACTGGAAACCAAGACGTATTAACTAGAACGCTGAGCCATCTTTATCGCATCCCCACAAACCTAGAAGAAATAACAAAAAAAATCAATTGGAGAGGAGAGTTATTTAGAGTAATTCTTAGCTTGGGCAGGTACATATGCACTCGCTTTGAGGAATCCGGATAAGAGTAGCAGTGTAAACAGGGTTACACAGGCAGTGGTTTATGATAGCCACCTGTGTACGTAGCTAGGATCTCACATGGGATTGTTCTCAGAGCGATATTGTTTATTCCCCCACATTTTAGGAAGCAGATAATAGAGATCTGTTTAGAGAAACAGAAGCCAATCCTTGGTGTTAAAGCAAATATATCAGAGCCAATAAATCTGAAATCTCTTACTTGATTTCCCCCTAGAATCTTCTTGATGTATTCTACCTGCTAATCTCTTCAGCCTTTTTACTTACGATGTGCCCATGGAAGCTATGTCTACACCAGGAGTGAAAATTGTGCATTAACATTGATGCAACAAAGTATGCGTGAAAAATGGAAATTGGCAACAACACACCCACATACACAAAGTTAATTGTTTGTTTCAAATGTTGACAAGTAACAAAACTGACATGGTGAAAATAAAATAAACAAGGGGGCAATAAAATAGAGAAATTCATGGAAAAATGTCCATCAGTGGCTATGAGCCAGGAGTCCTTAACTTCTGTTTGCAAGGATGTACTTACCTTCTAAATCTCAGGCTAGAAAAATACTATAGTTTTTTTGGTAAAAAACTACACAAATTGCGCTTCACAATTTGCGTAGCTTTTTCCGATCGCTTTTCCAGAAGAGGCTTTTCTGCCATTTGGCCCATCTAGATGGGGTCAAATGGCGGAAAAGTCTCCGCTTTCGATAGAGCCCTTTTCCCTTGTAGAATGAGGGATACTGGGCTCCCCGAAAGAGTGCATTTGCTCTTCCACACAAAAAAAGTGGAAGAGCAAATGTGTGCCTTGGATGCAGTGTAGACGTACCCTCAGAGTCATTCAATACTCTTTTTAGGCATATTTTTCTGTCCCATCTCTCTTAATTGAATTTCCTCCTGGACTGAACAAGCCAACCTATTTTGTCGGTTGTGGTGGATTCCTGAGTAAGCATTTCTCTTTTTAAACCAGATAATAGCATTTTCACGGTGCTGCTTTACTCTTCACAATGATGATCTGTCAGTTACAACCTCAGCTGAACCCTTTCTTCACATTTTCTGAGATCAAAAGAGAGTCTTTGAACTACATTTTCCATTCTTTTGTATTATTAATCACTACTAGGAGAATGTGAAGTAAATGGGGAAAAAAACGCTAAATAATCATGCTTTTGGCCTTGTTTTAACCCAGACAGGCCACACAACTGATCCAAAATCATATTAGTGAAAGCACAAAGCTGCAGCCTTCTCCCAGCTGGTAGTCTTAGAGATCTGGGGTGAATTGAGCAACCAAGCAGTTAAAAGGGGGAGGGGAAAGAGTGAGGAGAAGGCACAATGTCTGCAAAAAATAACCATGACCAAAACTAGCCCCTCTCTTTACTCCTCCCAACCAAGGACAAAAAGGCCATCTCCTTGCCCTCACACCCCACCCCCCAGAATGGAATATGACCATGGTCTGGAAGGGTTGGTACCAAAGGAGGGTCACTACAGGTACTATTAATTTTCCTAAAAGAGGGAAGGACAAAGAGGTAGCTTCGGGAGTTTGCAAAGCTCAAGGTCAGGAGAAACTGGGGGCTGTATGAGGTTATAGCATGAAAGTTTAAAAAAACCTTGATCTGCATATAAAAATAAGCCAAACCAACATAAAAGCTTGAAAATATGGTGAAACTCTATCGGCATATTAAAACCAGCCGGACCCACATAACGAGGTTAAAAAGACATGCTTGCTTGGCTTTATATTTGGGAGGGGGGATTGGCTATTACTGTTCAGAGAAATAAATGCTTTTCCTGGTAGGTAATTTCTCCTCCATATGGGACGATGTACTTGCCTTTAATATTTCTGTTCAGGAGAATATGAAATTATTTCATAGAGGAAAGGGAATATATATGTTTAGAAAGGGGAAAAAATGGAGCTAAGAGAATCATATTATGAACCTCAAAGAGGGAGTGCTGGAAAAGACCTGATTCCAAAGGGGAAATCATGGAGACCGAAGACAGGATGGCCCAAAAGTTGAAGGAGTAGACAGAAGGAAATGGCTCATTTTGGCTTCTGAGCTCTGTGTTAATCTTTGACATTTGATGCATTGGGTGAATAGATCTGCTGGAACCATAGAACAAACCAATGTCAATTCCATGTTAAAGGAAGAAGAAAGCTAATTGCTGATCTCTGGACTGGCTACTCCAAACCCAGGCTAGAAGACCCCCTGATCTGCAAAAGAGAGTTTCCCTCTCCTTGCTGACACTAGCTGTGATTTTATAGGAACCAAAGGGCTTCAGGCACCCATCAGCCTGAGACGGAGCAGGATGATGCATCCCAGTGAACATTGGCTCTCCATTCTAGCAATAAACAAAGCGTTGGCTTGCCTTTGGTGAACCCATGTTGACTATTCACGATTACTTTCCCCTCTTCCGAGTGCTTCCAAAATGGATTCCTTGAGGATCCCCTCTGTGATTTTTCCAGGGTCTGAGGTGAGGCTGACTGGTCTGTAGTTTCCTGGATTGTCCTTCTTCCCCATTTTAAAAATAGGCACTACATTTGCCTTTTTCCAATCATCCAGGATCTCTCCCAATCTCCACGAGTTTTCAAAGATAATGGCCAAAGACTCTGCAATGACATTTGCCAACTCTCTCAGTGTCCTTGGATGCATTAAATTCAGACCCATGGATTTGTGTATGTTTAGCTTTTCCAAATAATTCTTAACCTGTTCTTTCTCCACTGAGGGCTGCCCACCTCTTTCCCATATTGCATTGCCTAGTGCAGTAGTCTGGGAGCTGACCTTGTCTATGAAAAACTTAAAAAACAACAAATAGTCTGGTAGCACTTTAAAGACTAGCAAAACATGTAGCTGATATCATGCGCTTTCGTGGGCACAACCCACTTCTTCAAATGACTGGAGTGTTGGCAGTCCAGATCCAAGAATAAATAAGGGAAGTGGGGGGGGGGGGATTGAAGGGAAGGAAGAAAAAAAGACAGTGAGTAGATAAGCTTCAGAGGGATAGCCAAGTGAGTCTGTAACAGGAAAAACTTTAAAAAAGCAAGTCTAGTAGCATCTTAAAGGCTAAATAGTTACAAGAACCATTAGTTAGGAAGGAAAATTGAAAGAATTGGGCTTGTTTAGTTTAGAAAAGAGAAGATTGAGAGGGGACATGATATCAGTTTTCAGGTATCTAAAAGGGTATCACAAGGAGGAGGGAGAAAACTTGTTCTTCCTGGCCTCTGAGGATAGAACAAGAAGCAATGGGCTGAAACTGCAGCAAGGGAGGTTTAGGTTGGATATTAGAAAAAAGTTCCTAACTGTCAGGGTGGTTAAACACTAGAATAAATTACCTAGGGAGGTTGTGGAATCTCCATCTCTGGAGATATTGAAGAGTAGGTTAGATAAATATCTATCAGGGATGGTCTAGACAGTACTGGGTCCTGCCACGGGGGCAGGGGACTGGACTCGATGACCTCTCGATGTCCCTTCCAGTCCTAGTATTCTATGATTAGCACTAGAAAAGGAAGATGACCAACACCAGCTTCTAAACAACAGACATCAAGAATGTGGTTGGCCTTCACATCCCTGGCTAGCTGCAATTCCAGTTGCTCTTTTGCCTTCCTGATTATTACCCTGCATTCTCGAACAACATATTTATTCTCCTCCCTAGTCATCTGTCCAAGTTTCCACTTCTAGTCAGCTTCCTTTTTGTGTTTACTCTCAACAAGGATTTGAATATCAAGCCAAGTTGGTCACCTGGCATATTTGCTTTTCTTACTGTGCATCGGGGTGGTTTGTTTCTGTGCCTTCAGTAAGGCTTCTACAAACTACAGGCAGCTCTCCTGGACTCTTATCCCCTTCCTGTTAGCGCCCTTGTTTTCGTTCCTTCTAAAATACATTCAGGAGACCAAATGACCAATGACAATCAAGATTGTTGACTATAAACCAGCCATACCATAGGACAAGAAAAGGCGAATGGGTCATTTGCTAATTATATGTTCCCTTCACTTCATTTCCTCAGAAGTGCCTTGTACCTGCCAAAATCAGAGGAGAGTTGGCTGTTCTAGAAGTGATTGTCTAGATCCCCATCAGCTCTCCAGCCTAGGACTCCACAGATATGCCACGCTGCCCTGGTGCAAACACCAGCCAGTAGGAATTTGTTTCCCATCTAAATCTCTTTGAAAGTGGAGAAAGACACGCCCATCTCTGGTTCCCCGGCATGCCCATCTCATAGTTCACTTAGTGTCACACTGGTTTAAGTGAAACTACACATTTATGAGCTACAAAAGTAGACAGTAAGTGACAAGAGATAGCAAACCAATCAAAGCAGATTGTCTAGCAAACAATCAAACACACACACCAAGTGTAACACACTATTTGGATGGGCTGTGAATGAGTCACATCTCACCCGTACTGATGACAGCAGCCGTGGGGTAGATTCTCAAGGCACATGCTGCATTTGCTTTGCAGCTTGCATTTCCCAGATTTCCTTATAAAGTGTAGAAATCCCTTTAGCCTGGATCCAGAACTTCCCTCAGATCTCTTCTCTGCTCCTCAGATCTTCGTAGGCGTCCTCTTCTGTGGGGAATGAAGTGAACGAGCTCACTCCCTGCTATTCGGAGATTCAGATGGGGTGGGAACCCTTTGTTTCAAAAGTTGGTTCATTAGCAGACAAATGAAAACTGTCCTAGAGGGAGCCCAGAGTCATGTGGTTTGGACACTCTCCTCTCCCTTTGTAGAGTCCTAGCAACTGTGACTGGTAGGCTCTCTGGAGAGGTCTCAGAAAGGCTCAGCAGATAGAAGATGAGGTTCTTCTAAGGTTTATTGGTTTCCCAGTGCCTAATTATCCCAATAGGCCCATCCCAACCTCCTACCTAGATTGACAACTTCCTTCCTAGTGGGCATTATGCAGCATATCTATGTTTCAAATACAGCTGTAGAGTCAATGTTCATAGCTTCAGAAACAAAATGAAATAAGGATGGCGTATTCAGCCAATCACAATGTTTCCAGTAATATGCTTAGTCATTGGCTTGCACAAAATCTATGAGAATTATGCTGTATACACTAATAACTTCATTATAGTTCGCCATGTCACATGATGTGCCTTAATAAACTTTCCCCCTGGATTGAGTAAACAGGACTATTCTTTCTGACAGGGTGGATGCCTGAGCAGGCATTTTTCTTTTCTAAATCAGATTATTGCATTGTCACTGTGATGCATCACATTCCACACCTATGATCTATAGCCAGCTGCGCCTTCCACCTAATCCTTCACATTTTCTGAGTTTATAGTCTTTTCACTACATTTTTCAGTGTTCAGTGAATGGAGCTTTGGGATCTGACCTGCACATCCAAATCTCACATCACTTCTTAATGCATTTCCTTGTTGGCAATGTTTCTCTTGGCCGGTAATTTCCCCTCCGTAGATCATGTTGTTTAACTGGACAGATATGTGAGTGGAAATTTGACATTATTGTGCAGAGGAAAGTTAACATTTATTTTTAGAAAAGAAAAACAATGGCACTAGAACAGTCTTATTAGGAACCTGAAAGGGAAAATCATGGAAAGCAACTGATTTCAATGAGAAAATGATGGATACAGGAGACCTGTTGCCCCAAAAGACAAGGCAATAGAAAAAAAAGGCAATTAATGCAGACAGAACTGATCTCAGTAGAAATCTCTGTTCTGCTGAGATATCAGATCAGTGGCTCTTCTGGAATAATAGAAAAAAGGAAGAAATATCCATTCAATTTTAAAGTAAAAAGAAAATTAAATGCTCGGAAGTTAAAAAATGTGTGTCTAAAGCTTCCAGGTCAGTCTGATCTTTCGACCTGGAACACCAAATGCATGCAATACAGCTCTTATTGACATTGGCTATGATTTTTCTAGAATCATAGAGCTATAAGGACCTCAAGTGATCATCAAGTCCAGTCCTTGCACTCATGGGAGGACCAAGACCATCTAGACCATGCTTGACAATGTCTGTCTAACCTGTCTTTGAAAGACCCCAGTAGTGGAGATTCCATAACCTTCCTAGGCAATTTCTTCCAGTACTTAACCATCCTGACAGGAAGTTTTTCCTAATGTCCAACCTAAACCTCCCTTGCTGCAATTTTAGTCCATTACTACTGGCCCTCTCATCAGAAGTTAAGGAGAATAATTTTTCTCCCTCATTAATGTAACCAACCTTCTAAAAATTGTGTCCCCTCTCGGTCTTCTTTTTTCCTCACCAAACAAACTCAGTCGGTTCAATCACCCTTCAGAGGTCCTATTTTCTTGACCTTTAATCATTTGTGTTGCTCTTCTTTTATTTTTTTTCTAGTTTTTTCACATCTTCCCTAAACCGTGTCACCCAGAACTTGATCCGAGACTTCAGCTGAGGCCTAGTTAGCATGTCTTAATTATATCACTTCTGCTACTACATCCCTGATTGGTTTTGCAACAGTGTTAACTCCTATTCAGTTGGCGATTCCTTATGACCCCTAGATCCCCTTCCACTTCAATCTTTTCTAGGTGGTCACTAACAGATTGTTCCTTGCCAAGGGTGTGTTTTGCATTTGTGCTTATTGAATTCCATCCTACTCACCTCAGACCCTTTCTCTAGTTTGACCAGATCATTCTGAATAACAATCCGATCCTTTAATGCTCTTTCAACCCCAAACTCTATCATCCGCAAACTCACAAGCGTACTCTGCATTGTGTAAATCGTTGAGGATGATATTGGCCACAGCCAGACCCAGAACAGGTCCCTGAAGAACCCCACTTGTTATGTGTTTGCAGCATGTCTGTGAACCATTGATAACTACTCTCTGGAGTGGTTATCCAACCAGTTGCGCACCACCCTCACAGTAGCTCCATCTAGGTTGCATTTCCTTAGTTTATTAATGAGAAGGTCATGCGAGACTGCCACCCTTCTTGGTGAAAGCCAAGAGAAAGAATATATTAACACCCCCCCATCTGCACATTTTCTGTTCTTACCTGCCCCCCATATATATATATATATACTTATATATATAGGAGTGCATCTATATAGGAGGCCCCAGCCCACCCTACACCTAGGAAGTCCTACTTCTGGCTCCCAGATCCAAGCCTTCCCAACCACCTCCGAGCCTCCCAGCCCTTATCCCCCTTTCACCCCCATCCCACAGCCCATCTCCCAAGCTCCCTGCCCCCTTTGACTCCAACTCTCCTGCCAACACACCTGGGAACCCCCTGCCCCAGGGACCCCTCCAACAGAGGCCAGAAACCATGGCCTGGAACTGAATCTTCAAACTTCCATCCTCTGTGTCCACCACATCCTGCTTCCAGGGAGCATGCTTCTTACCCATCCTGTGGAGCCTGCGGGCCGGAGGTCAGGAGAAAGGGAGGGGTTGCCAGAGGCTGAAGCCAGGCCAGCAGCAGAGGCAGCAGCAACTAGCTTCCCCTCCTCCTTCATCCAGGTCACTGTGTGAGATACCAGCTGACGCCAAACAGGGCAGAGTGATCGGGAACTGATGCCGATTGAATGTGCCAGAAACCTGAGCCTGATGCTGCACTGCTTTGTGCTTTGATAACTCCAGACCACTTAGTGGTGCCAACAAAGCCCTTGACATTTTCCCCCTTGCTTTTTGGGGCCTCTCACCGCTCTGGCCTGCTGGGTCAGATCACCTGGTCTCCCCGAGCCAAGACACGAGCTGAGACAACACAGACGTCGAATCACTTTAGGCCAGAGGAGAATGCAGTTTCGGGTCCAGGTTCCAGGAACCCAGACCCCAAATGGGACCAGAACCCCAAATAAACCATCCAGTCAAGCCCTGTTTAACAGTGAAAGGAGGATGTACACACACTGGTTGTTCCCCCCAGATAACAATTATCCACACTCGACTTGATAGTAAATAAAAGTGATTTTATTAAGCACAAACAGTAGCTTTTAACTGTTTGCAAGAGAAAACAAACCAAAGTGAATTAGAAATGTAAAATATACAGAAAACACACATCCAGTTCTAACACACAAAAGTTTATTGCAAAGTTCCCCTAAAGCTGTTCCTGTTGTAGCTAAACCTCCAAGCCAGGGAAGATCTTTTTCTTAGGTCTCTCCAGCCAGCCAAAGACAAAGGGATGACACACTCCCCATTGTTTTATAGATTCTACTTTGGGCGGGGACTTGTTCTCTCTCCTACCTTCCATGGAAAATTCTCTGGTCAGACCCAATCAGTCAGGATGGTCCCATGTCTTCCTAAGGCTAACCACTGTTGAACTCAAAGGACAAAGAGACTGTTTACAGGTGATCAACCGGACATGGAGATGTTCCAGCATTGGAAACACCCTTGATGGCTTTCAGTTGCACATTTGAAACCCTAAACCATTCCCTACCTCAGATCTCTAACTTTATATACAAGAGTGATACATGCACCAAACTATGACATGCAGACCCAGCAGAGTGTGGCATTACAATTGATAGGTTACATGAGGTATTTTTTCCAAAACACCTTTGAGTTATGCATATTTGTGTGCTTATGACAAAGTCACACAGCATAGGAGGATGGGTGAACTGCCTAAAGAGTTCCTATCTCAGAGCTTTATGGAGCTGTGCAAGAAGGACTCCTGCTCCATCTCCAGACATGTTAACAAGCCATCCCAGGCTTCTCGTACTGTGCAGGCAAAGAACGCACAACACATCACACCCAATTGCCTTAACCCCCCCCCTTCTAGCAAGAAAAGAAATTGTGATTTTTTTTGGTGCCCAGCTGTGAGATGTCATGCGAAGAGGGAATCGTCTCCAAAGTGATGAAAATTTCTTGGCTCTTGCCGCTCACCAGCTGGCCATTTTCCTTGTTCTCGTCCGTCCCCTCCCCCGCCATGCAGTCCTCCAATGAGGTCCAAGATCCACAGGATACTCCATACTGGCACTATTTTGCACCCCTGGGAACTGGTGCCCAAGAAGGTTCAGATAATGAAAGTCATGCCCATGTGCACTGCTCGGGCGAGCTGTTGGCTCTGAGGTATATTTGCAATGCTAGCCACATGGGAAAAAAAATTCAAACTTTCCCTGGGCTTTTCCTTTTCATCTGGAAACCAGCAGAATCACATGTTCTGGCCTGAGAGGGCAGGGCAGGGCACAGCCCTGTGGGTTGCCTCCTGAGAGCCAAGAACATTGATTTTCACAGTGTTGGGTCTACACAACCGAGATTTTGACCATGCAAGGTCAAATTTTGTTCATGAACAGCAGGTGTACCAAAATCAATCTGAGTAGCCCTTAATGTTGATGGAACAGGCTTGATGGAGTAGATTCATGGTTTAGAAAATCAAAGTTGTGCAGCTAATTTCAACCTAAATGCTTAGTGTATACCAAGCCTATGAAATTAGATGAGTTCATTTCTATCTACTACATGCTAAAAATTGGCCTGTCAGATTCTTTACCAATTTCTGAAAGTAACCAGTTTCAGAAGAGCTTTTCTTAGAGTCTTTTTTACCTCCTTGTTTCTCAGGCAGTAGGTAATAGGGTTGATCATGGGAGCCAGGACTGTGTAGAAGACAGAGAATATTTTCTGTAGGATTTTGGGTGTATTGGTTGTTGGAACCACATACACAGTAAACAGTGTCCCATAGAAAACTGTCACCACAGTGAGGTGAGAGGAGCAGGTGGAAAAGGCCTTTTGCCTCCCGCTGGTGGACGTGATTCTCAGGATGGTGATGAGGATACAAATGTAGGATGTTAGGGTCAGTAGAGAGGTCACAAGTACCCCTATGGTAGCAAAAGTAAATGCCACCAGTTCCAGAGTCTGGGTGTCACTACAGGACAGTTTTATCAATGGTACAAAGTCACAATAGAAATGGTCAATTTCTTCGGAATCACAGAACGTTAATTGGAACACAAAACTATTGCCGTGGTAGCAAAGAGAAAGCCACTTATCCAGCACCCCATGACTAGCTGGCCACAAATCCGGCCATTCATCAGAGCAGTGTAACGTAGGGGGTGGCATATTGCAAGATATCGATCGTACGACATGGCTGCAAGCAACCAAAGTTCCGTAGCTACCATGATAGAGAAGCAATACAATTGCACAAGGCAGCCCTCAATAGAGCTGGTTCTGTCTCCAGTTAGGAGACTGGCCAGCAGCCTGGGCAGGATGGAGGAGCTGTAACAGAGATCCAGGAAGGACAAGTTCACCAGTAAGAAGTACATCGGGGTGTGAAGGTGCCGATCAGCCACAACTAGCACAATGATAAGGTTGTTCCCACCCATTGTCACAAGGTAGAGCACCAGAAACAGCAAGAAGAAGGGCTGCTGTTCAGGGACCTCCCCAAATCCCAAGAGGATGAATTCCACGATGGGCGTTTGGTTTCTTCCTTCTGCTTTCTCCATAATACCTTGTCTAGAAATAGAACATTATTAAATATTGATGGAGTATAATTTGTGCTGAAAGTCACCCTGACAGAAACCTGAAGGAGGTAACCTCTTACTGGTACATCTCTCCACTGGAAGAATCAAGTTGTCCATAAAAAGAAGAAGATTCATATCACTCATCAGTAGACCTTTCAGTAGATGGTTCATCAAGAGAATGGAACCCTACTGAATTATAAAAAATGTCCCTTCTAACTCCTGCAAGGTCTTTTGAAATGGAAACAAAGACTTTCAAACTAGAACTCTGAGTCATCTTATCACACCATGGTCATCACAGCAAACCTAGAAGAAAATGGAAATGAGGGATATTTAGAAGCCTGCTGTTGGGAAGTGTAATTCCCACCTTGGGTAGATGGACATGCACTCACTTTGATCAAGCAGGATAAAGTTAGCAGTGAGAACATGCGATACAGGCAGTGGCTTTTGATAGCCACCTGTTTATGCATCTAGGATCTCACATGGGATTGTTCTCAGAGAGAGATTGTTAATTTCCCCACATTGTAAGAAGCTGATAATACAGATCTATTTAAAGAGATAGGAGTAGATCCTTGCAGTTAAAGTAAAAGTAGCTGAGCCAATGAATCTGAAATCTCTTACCTGCTTTTCCCCTAGAATTTTCTTGATGTATCCTATGTTTGGATCTCCTCAGCCTCTGACCTACTTTCATGCACATAGAAGCTATGTCTACACCAAGAGTGAAAATAATGCATTGACACTGATACAACATAAAAGTATGGCAGAAAATTGGAAATCCACAAAAACACACTGATATAAAGAGATTGGCAATTGTTTGTGTCACATTTTTTACATATAAGTAATCTCACATGGGGAAAATAGAATATACACACACAGCAGGAGCCAAATAGACAAATTCATAGAAAATAAGTCCCTCGGGGATGGATTGCCTCCCCTCTTCTTGTCAAGGATGAGAATAGATTACAAGGGATGGATCATTGGTGGTTACCTGTTCGGTTCATTTGTCTGGGGCACCTGGCATTGGCCACTGTAGGAAGATGGGTCACTGGGGCTATGTCTAGACTACAAGCCTCTTTCGAAAAAGGCTTTTTTGAAAGATACTTTCAAAAAAGCCTTTTTCGAAAAAGAGCATCTAGACTACAACCAGTACTTTTGAAAAAGCAAGCCGCTTTTTCGAAACAGAGCACCCAGGCAATCTTGACGCTCTCTTTCGAAAAAGCCCAGTTTGCATTGCATAGAGCCTTTTTTTCGAAAGAGCACTTTTGAAAAAAGGCGTTATTCCTCATAGAATGAGGTTTTCCGCGGTCGAAAAAACTGCCGCATTCTTTTGATTTACTTTCAAAAGAATGCAGCAGCAGTCTAGACGGAGGGGAAGTTTTTTCGAAAAAAGGGGTCAGTAGGTCAGGGCCAGTGCTGCTGGCTGCAGAAGCCATCTGAGGTTGGGGCCAGAGTTAGGGGGCATCCAGCAATCCGGCCCGGGACAGGAGATGGAGCTACTGGTGGCAGCGGCACTAGGGCTAGTGACCCTGGCAGCAGCCCAGTAGGGACCAAGGTCTAGGGCTGGGGTCAGCAGTGGTAGGGGGCCAGCTTGGGCTGGTGGTAGTGGGACTGGAAGTGACAGTGGTGGGAAGGGGTGGCAGATGGGGGGGGGGGAGCAGTGACAGGGGACCTTCCCTGGTCCAGTAAAATCACTAATTCAGGACCAGCCAGGTCCCAAGAGTGCCCCACCAGGGAGGTCTCACCTGTGCTGATAGCTGAGAGAAGAATGTGAAGTAAATGGGGGGGGGGAACCCTAAATAGTTTTGCTTCTGATCTTGCATTAATTTAAACCAGCTAAATAACCAAGCCAAAATCATGTTATTTACTTATTTCCATAGCATAAGAACGAGGGGGTCACCAAAAGAAATTAATAGGCAGTAGGTTTAAAACAAACAAAAGGAAGTTTTCCCTCATGCAGCGCAGTCAACCTGTGGAACTCCTTGCCAGAGGATGTGGTGAAGGCTAGGACTTTAACAGGGTTCCAAAAAGAGCTAGATAGATTCATGGAAGTGAGGTCTATCAATGGCTATTAGCCAAGATAGGTAGGAATGGTGTCCCTAGCCTCTGTTTCTGTGGAAGTGGGTGACAGAAAGCTGCAGATTGCTCCCAGCTGGAAGCCTTAGTGATCTGGGGTGAATTGCGCAACTAAACAGTTAAAAGCAGGGAGGAAGGTGTAAGGAGAAGACACAATGTCTGCGAAAAGTAACCATGACCAAAGCTAACCTAGCGCCATACTCATCCTACCAAGCACAAAAAGGCTGTCTCCTTGCTCCCACATCCCCCAGAATGAAACATGCCCATGGACTGGAAGAGCTGGTACCTATGGAGGGACAACTACCATTTGCCAGAAGAAGGAAGGGCAAAGCGGGAGCTCCGTTGGTGGGCACAGCTTGGGGTCAGGACAAACAGGGGGCTCTATCAGCTTATAGCACAAACATTTTTTAAAAAAAAAACAACCCTTGATCAGTATACAGAAATAAGCCCAACTAATGTTTTGGTTAAACTCCATCGCCATTCACAAACCAGCCCAAGCAATGTAAAAAGCTGAAACCCATGCTTGCTTGGTTAGCCCCAGTAAACCTGTCCAAGTGCCTGCACATTGGACTCTGAACTATTTCTTCCTGGCAAACTTCATCTAAAATCTGACCTGGAGGAGGGAGCAGCCCCCCTGCCCGTGACAGCCTTCAGTACTCACAATAAACAGAGCTGAATGTTTGGTTCCTTCTTGTTTTGGTTTTGTCTGGAGGAAGAGGGGTTGATTATTCCTCTTTACAAAAATTAACGATTCTCCTGGCCGGCACTTTCTCTTCCATGAGATCATGTAACTTCCTATGATATTTCTGCTGTCAGGAATAGAAATTATTTCACAAAGGAAAGTTAATATTTACATTTAAAATTTTAAAAAAACACAAAGAAAACAAAAAAACCCCACCAAAAATGGAACTAGAGGACTCTTATTACGAATCTCAGAGAGGAAGTGCTGGAAAACAACTGATTCCAAAGGGAAACTAATGGAGACCAGAGGCCAGTTGGCCCCAAAATGGAAGTAACAGAAAGAAGGGAATGGCTCGTTTCAGCTTCTGATCTCTATGGAAATCTCTGTGCATCTGATGCTTTAGGTGAGTAGATCTGCTGGAATAACAGAACAAAGGAACCAGCATCAATTCCATGTTATATTGGAAATGTTTATTGCTATAAACCAGGCATAATCTAGTACAAGAAAGGTGAAAGAGCCACCTGACAATTCCCTGCTCACTTCACGTCATTCCCCCTAAAGCACCTTGTTCTTGCCAAAGTTGGAGGGGCGGAGGCTGCTGTAGAAGCACTTGGGGGCTGACCCACGATGGCCGTTCCTATGGGCTAAATCTGAGAGCCACTCACTGCTCTCCCATAGGCATGTGCTGCTTTAACCCGTCTGTGATGGGTCCCCCCAGGGTTCTCCCTGCAACTGGGGCTTCTCTGAGTCCTCCAGCCCCCCCGGTCTGGGCTCCCTCTCACACCGTGCTGCTGTGGCCAGCTGCAGCCCTGATCCCAGCCCCATTCACACGGGCAAGGATGCACCCAGCTGTGGTGACATGGGAGCTCTCTGACCGGCCACTGCATGAACCAGCAATCGAGAAGTGACAGTCCAGATCCCCACCAGCTTCCCAGTTTAAGACACGACTGATGTGCCAACCTGGCCTGGTGCAAACAGCAGCCAGTAGGAATTTGTTTACCAGTCTGACTCTCTCTGAATGTGGAGAAAAACATGTTAGTCTCTAGTACCCCTGCTGAGAGATTCCCCCTGAGCGTTCACTTAGTGTCACACCGGTTAAAGTGAAACTACACATTTATGAACTACAGAGGCAAGAGATAGCAAACCGGTCAAAGCAGATTGCCTAGCAAATAAACAAAACCACAGACTGGATAGATTACATGAGAATAAGAAATATCTCACCCTCACTGATACTACCAGAATCTCAAGGCACAAGCGGCATTTGCTTTGGAGCTCGTGTTTTCTAGATTTCCTTACAAAGGCTAGAAATCCCTTTAGCCCAGATCCAGCACTTCCCTCAGGTCTGTCTTTGTTCCTTCGATCTCTCCAGGAGACCTCTTCTGTAGGGAACGAGAAGAACTGATGAGATCGCTCCCTGCTATATAGAGATTCAGATGGGGCGGGAACCCTTTATTTCAAAAGTTGGCTCCCAGATGATTTATGGACAAATAAAGACATTTCCAGAGGGAGTCCAGAGTGATGTGTCTTGGACACTCTCTCCCCCTTCCCCGCTTTTATAGTCATAGCAACCATTACTTACAGGCTCTCTGGAGAGGTCTCAGAAAGGTTCAGCAGATGAGAGCAAGGCTCTCCTAAGGCTTATTGTTTTCTCTAATAGCTAATTACCCCAAGTCTAGAAACAAACCCAATTCTAGAGGGTCATGTTTTGTAGAACTTTTTTTTTTTTGCTCTTCTCTTTACTTTTTCTAGTTTGTCCACATATTTCCTAAACTCTGGTGCCCAGAACTGGACACAATACTTCAGCTGAGGCTGAATCAACATGTAATACAGCAGAAGAATTATGTCTTGTGTTTTGCTGACATCATTTCGGCTAAAATATCCCAGAAGGATGTGTTTTGCTTTTGCAACAGTGTTCCACTGTTGATTCATATTTGCCTTGCAGTCCATTATGACTCCTAGATCTCTTTTTGCACAAATCTTTTCTAGGTGGCCACAGACGATACAGCTAGACAGCGGCACTATTTTGGGATATCAGAAGTTTCCGGAAATAGCTAATCCATACCTTTAAACGTGCCTGTTATTTCAAAATAGATTTCAAAACAATGGGGACACTATTCTGGCATCCCTGAAACCCTTGTGCCACAAGAGTTAAGGACTTGTTGGAATTGCATTTTATTTTGAAATTTGGCGCTGTATAGACAAATAGCTTATTTAGAGCTAAGGGTGCAGTGTATATGCACCATAACAGATTGTTTCTTTATAAGTGGAGGTATTTGCATTTGTGCCTATCGAATTTCATCCTACTTACTTCAGGCCATTTCTCAGTTTGTCCAGATCATTTTGAAGTACAATTCTCTCATTTAAAGCACTTTCAACTCCTTCCAGTTTGGTATAATCCGCAAACTCACAAGCATACTCTGCATTGTGTAAATCATTGATGATGATAGTAAACACAGCCAGACCCAGAACAGATCCCTGCAGAACCCCACTTGTTATGTGTTTGCAGCATGACTGTGACAACTACTCTCTGGAGTGAATATCCAACCAGTCTGTCCACCAACCTCACAGTAGCTCCTTCTGGACTGTATTTCCTTAGTTTATTAATGAGAAGATCATGCAAATCTGTATCAAATAATTTACCAACAGCTAGAAATACCACATCTACAACTTTCCCCTTATCCACAAGACTTACTATCCTGTGAAAGGAAGCAATAAAGTTGGTTTGACTTGATGTGTCCTTATGATCTTCTAAATGTGTGCAAATTGATCCCTCTGTGATTCGCTCTATTGTCTTTCCTTGTACAGAAGTTAAGGTGACGGCCTGTAGTTCCTTGCGTTGTAATTATTTCCCTTTTCTATTGATGGGCACCAGATTGGACCTTTTGAAGTCAACTGGAATGTCTCTCGTATCCCATGACCTTTTAAAGATAATCACTAGTGGCTCAGTTATCTCCTCAATTAGCTCCTTGAATGGTGTGGGAGGCATTTCTTCAGGCCCTTGAGGAAACTTTGTCTAAGTCATTTTTCACTTGTTCTGTCCCTATTATAGCTTCTCAACATACCCCATTTAAACTGGTATTCTTGATGTTAGGCATCCTTTCACTGACAATCTTCTTGGTGAAAGCTAGGACAAAGAATTAATTAACTGCTCGTGTCATTTGCACATTTTCTGTTATTGTTCTCTCTCTGTCTCTCTCTGTCTCTCTCTCTCTCTCGCTCTCTGTGGCTGAAATCCTGACCCCCCCTTCCCTGTACTCTCCCAAGAGGGACAGGACAGCCAACATACAAGCCCCCAAGGTAGAAGGAGGGATAAGGGATGCCCTGAAAGTAAGATGGCTGGGTGGGTTCTGGGAGCTGAGATTACTGCCCCCCCCCCCCCAAAGCAATGCAAACACTGAATTAGGTCTGAGGAGAATGTAGTGTCCAACTGGGATCAGATCCCCAAATAAACCATCCAGGCAAGCACTGCTTAACAGTGAAAGGAGGGTGGGCACACTGGTTGCTCCCACCAGGTAACAATTATTTACAGTCGACTTGTTAGTCAATAAAAGTGATTTTGTTAAGTACAAACACTAGCATTTAAGTGGCTGCCAGTGAAAACAGAGCAAAGTGAATTACAAATGTAACATAAACAGAAAGTTCACAGCCAGTTCCAACACACTAACGCTTATTGCAAAGTTCCCCTACAACTGCTCCTGTTACAGCTAAACCTCCAGGCCAGGGAAGACCCTTTTCTCCCTATGTCCTTGGGAGTCCAGCCAGCCAAAGACGAAGAGACGGCCAGCTTCCCAATATTGGATTGATTTTACTTTGGGTGGGAACTTGTTGTTCTCTCTCCCACCTCCCATGGAAAATTCCCTGGTCAGACCCTTGCAGATGGAGTGGTCCCTGGTCTTTCTAAGACCAACCTCTGCTATGACTTAGAGGACAAAGGAAGCTGTTTGCAGGTGATCACCCAGAATGGAGGTGTCCCAGCATTGGAAATACCCTTGATGGCTTTCAATTGCATGTTTAAAACCCTACCCCATCCCCTACCCCATATCTCTAACTTCCCATAGAAGAGTGATACACACCCCAAAATGCGACATGCAGCCCCAGCAGAGTGTGACATTACAATTGATAGGGTACATGAGGTATTTTGTCCAAAGCACCTTCGAGTTATGTATGTTTGTGTCCATAAGACAATGTCAAACAGCCCGGGAGGTTGCGGCCAGGGAGGGGGAGGTTGATACAGTCACTAAGAGTTCCTATTTGAGAGCTTTATGGAGCTGTGCAGAGAGGATTCCTGCCCCATCTGCAGACATGGTAGCATGCTGTCCCTGGCCCCCCCATACCGCGTACACACAGATCACCCCGCACTTCATCACAGCCAATTGCTGGAACCTCCTGTAGCAGGAAACAAATTATGAACCCACAGCAAGTGCCCTCCCCGTGGTCAGTGTTCGACTGGGAGACATCCTCGGAGGAAGGGATTGTCAGCCAACGGATGAATATTTTTTGGCTCCCACACCTTGTCAACTGGTCATTCTCATCTTCCTCCTCCTCCTCCCCCCCTTCATCACTTTGTCCTCCTTGCAGGAGGGTCTTGGATGAATTCTGGTTTGGGAAGCTGGTCAGGTGCCCCCGCTAGGGTCACATGCAGCTGGTCACGAAAGTGGCATGTTTGTGGTGATGCACCAGACCATCCATTTGCTTCCTTTGTCTTGCAGTAGGATTGCCTTAGCTCCTTGATTTTAACTCTGCACTGCTGCGGGTGCCGGGAGTACCCTTTCCCCAGCAGCCAGTGTGCTATCTTCGTGTAGCTATCAGCATTTGTTTTGCTGTTCCGGAGCTCTGAGGGAATTGATTCCTCTCCCCATGCTGCAATAAGGTCCAAGATCTCTGGCCCCCCAGTGCTGGTACTCTTCTGCTTCCCTGGGAACTGGCACCTATGTAACTTGACTTCGTGGAAGTCATGGCCATATATGCTGCTCTGGGAAATGAAATTCAAAGTTTCCCAGACCTTTTCCTGTTCAGTTAGAAAGCAGTGGAGCAAAGCAGTAGATTGGCTTCCTGAGGGCCAAGAGCATTGACTTTCTCAATGCTCAGTCTACACTGCCGTGAATTTGACATGCAAGGTCGTATTTTGCATTACTCTTGGTGATCAGCAAGAGTACTGAAATTGACTTCAGTGGTCCTTACCAGGAACAATCTTGGCAGTGTGGACTCAGGGTTTCGAAAATCAACCTTATGCAGCTACATTCAACCTAAACTCCTAATGTAGACCGGCCCCAAGAAACTAGAGCAGTTCATTTCTATTTTACTATCTGCTAAAATTTGTCCTTTCAGATTCTGTGTCTGTTTCTGAAAGCAACCAGATTCAGAACAACTTTTCTCAAAGATTGTTTGACCTCCATGTTTCTCAGGCAGTAGATGACGGGGTTGATCATGGGATTCAGGACTGTGTAGAAGACCGAGAATATTTTGTGTAGCATTTTGGGAGTGTTGGTTGTTGGAACCACATAGACAGCAATTAGGGTCCCATAGAAAACTGTCACCACAGTGAGGTGGGAGGAGCAGGTGGAAAAGGCCTTTTGCCTCCCAGTGCTGGAAGGGATTCCCAGGATGGTGGTGATGATACAAATGTAGGACGTCAGGGTCAATAGCAAGGGCACAAGAGCCCCTGTGGTAGCAACAGTAAATGTCACCAGTTGCAGAGTCCGGGTGTCACTGCAGGACAGTTTTATCATGGGTGATAAATCACAAAAGAAATGGTCGATTTCTTTGGAATCACAGAACATTAATGGGAACACAAAGCTATTTACTATGGTGCCGAGCAGAAAGCCACTTATCCAGGACCCTGCCACGAGCTGGCCACACACCCTGCCGTTCATCAGAACAGCATAATGGAGGGGATGGCATATTGCTAAATACCGATCATACGACATGGCTGTGAGCAGCAAAAGTTCTGTAGTTGCCATGATAGAGAACCAATAAAATTGCCCCAGGCAGCCCTTAACAGAGATGGTTCTGTCCCCAGTCAGGAGACTGGCCAGCAGCCTGGGCAGGAAGGTGGAGGTGTAACTGATGTCCAGGAAAGACAAGTTCCCCAGGAAGAAGTACATGGGGGTGTGAAGGTGCTGATCCACCACAACTAGCACCACAATGAGGATGTTCCCACCCATTGTCAAAATGTAGATGAGCAGAAACAGCAGGAAGAGGAGGGGCTGAAGTTCTGGGACCTCCCCAAATCCTAAGAGGATGAATTCCACGATGGGCGTTTGGTTTCCTCCTTCTGCTTTCTCCATAACACGTATCTAGAAATAGAACGTTAATAAATACTGGTGAAGTGCAGTTTGTGCTGTCAGTTTCACTGAAAGAAACCTGAAGGAGGTCAACTTCTCCTGCTGCATCTGTCCACTGGAGGAATGAAGTTGTCAATAAACAGCGGAAGACTCATATCACTAAGTGGCAGAACTTTCCATATGTGGTGAGTCAGGAGCATGAAGCCCTATTGAATTACAAGAAATGTCCCATTAACTCCTGCAAGCTCTTTTGAACTTGAAACAAAGACTTATTAGGTAGAACTCTGAGTCATCTTTATCACATCTGCATCATCACCACACACCTAGAAGAAATAACAAACAATCAGTTGGAAATGAGAGATATGTTAAGTAATTCCCACTTGGGTAGATGTACATTCACTCACTTTGATCAAGCTAGCAGGAAAAAATTAGCGATACAGAGTATGTCTATAGTACATCCGTCTGTCACCAGAGGGATGTAAATTAGACATACTGACATTGCAAATGAAGTGGGGATTTAAATCTCCTGCACTTCATTTGAATAAAAATGGCCACAGCGTTTTGCCAAGTCAGCAGTTTGTCGGCAAAAAGCGGCTGTCAAGATGGGGATCGGGCGACAAAAAAGCCTTTGTAGGCTGATCCCTTATGCCGTGTAAAACCTCCTTGCAGGAGGCTTAAGGGATCTGTCGAAAAAGGCTTTCTTTCTAGACAGATCCCCTTCTAGACTGTCTCTTTTTGCCGACAAAGTGCTGAATCGGCAAAAATGGCGGTCATTTTTATGAAAATTAAGCATAGGATATTTAAATCCCCGCTTCATTTACAATGTCGACCTGCCTAATCTGCGTCCCTCTGCCGACAGAGGGGTGAAGTCTAGACATACCTTGAGAGTCATTCAACACCTTTTCTAGGCATGTTTTGCTAAAATCTATCTCCCTTCACTTCATTTCCTCCCGGATTGAACAAACCATCCTGTTTTGTTGGTTATAGTAGATGCGTGATCCTGAATGTTTCTTGTTAACCAGATAATTTAATTTTCACGGTGCCATTTTACCCTTCACAAGGATGATCTTTTGTAAGTTGCAGCAGAACCTGAACCAAAGCTGAACCTTTCCTTCACATTTTCTGAGATAAGGTGGGAGTCTTTGCACCATGTTTTCCATTGTTTGGCACAGTGGACAGCTGTGAGGAGAATATGAATTTAAATGAAAAAAACCCTAAATAATCTTGCTTTTGGCCTTGCTTTAACTTAAACAGGTCACACAACTGAGCCAAAATCATGTCAGCAGAAGCACAAAGCTGCAGCCTTTTCCCAGCTGGTAGCCTTAGATATCGGGGACAATTGAGCAACCAAGCAGACACAAGCAGGGAGAAAGGTGTAAGGAGAAGGCACAATGTCTGCAAAAAAGTAATCACTACCAAAACAAACCCCACTCCTTACCCCTCCCACCACATACAAAGGGCTGTCTCCTTGCCCCCACGTCCCCCTGGAGAAAGGAACATGAGCATGGTCTGGAAGGGGTGCTACCAAAGGAGGGATACTATGGATTTAATTAAGTTTGCTAAAGGAAGGAAGGGTGAAGAGGGAGCTCCAGCAGAATGCAAAGGATGCTGCACCCTGGCCAACAATAGCCTTCAAGTCTCAGACTACGTCTACACTACAAAGAAAAGTTGGAAAAAGATATGCAAATTGTGGTTCACAATTTGCATATCTTTTTCAGCTTTTCTTTCGAAAGAGGTGGAAAAAAACCTCCTCTTTCGAGCCATCCGTTCTTCCGCCTAAAACAAAGTTTACAGAGATGGGAAAAGAACACATCCGCTTTTCCAGTTTTTCGCCATGGATACTGGAGGTATCCCAGAAAACAGCTGCAGTCTAGATGTAGCCTCAAACTAAACAGAGCTTTGACTTGCCCTGGTGGAATCCATGTTGACGGTTCCTGATCACTTTCCTCTCTTCCAAATGATTCAGAATGGATTCCTTGTGGAACCCTTCCATGACTTTTCCAAATACTGAGATGAGGCTGCCTGGTCTCTAGTGCCCTGGATTCTTCTTTCCTTTTTTAAAGATGGGCACTACATTTGCCTTTTGCCAGTCGTCTGGGACCTCCCCCGATTGCTATGAGTTGTCAAAGATAATAGCTAATGACTCTACAATGACATCTGCCAACTCCCTCAACACCCTTGGAAGAATTACATCCTACCCCATGTATGTCTGCTTTTGTACATTTTGTAAACTCTCTTTTAACTAGTTATCAATCCGTGAAAGGACCTTCCCTCTTACCCCATGATAGCTTACTTTACTTAAGAGCCTTTGGTGAGGAACCTTGTCAAAGACTTTCTGGAAATCTAAGTACACTATATCCACTGGCTCCCCCTAGTCCACATGTTTGTTGACCCCCCTCAAAGAACTCTAGCAGATTAGTAAGGAATGATTTCCCTTTACAGAAACCACGATGACTTTCCCCCAACAAATTATGTTAATCTATGTGTCTGACAATTTTATTCTTTACTATAGTTTCAACTAATTTGTCCGGTACTGACAAATGGGGAGGACTGGGGTGGCTCTGCGGGCTCCTCAGGTTAGAAGCTCTCTTGCAGGGCCTCCTGGATCCTGACAGCCCCCCGATTGACCCCCCCGGATGGCAGCCTGCGGCAAGTGCAGCCAGGCTGATGACCGAGTGCTGTGATGTGCCGAGGGCGGGCACTCAGGGCACTCCAAGACAGGACTGCTTTGCTGTCCCTCATCGAGGTAGACAAGCAAGCGGGGAACCCTGAGAACTGTCTGTCCGGGGTGGGGGTCGGGTCCCTTTAAGCACGGAGCTCAGTTAGCCTCAGGCAGCAGCTCCAACTCTAAGCCCTAACCTGATGCCCTGCCAGCACTGGTTCCGGCCAGCCTTAACTTCGGTTCAGGGTCCACTCAATGTGGACATGCTAGTTTGAATTAGGAAAACGCTAATTCGAATTAGTTTTTAGATCTAGATGCACTAGTTCGAATTAGCTTAGTTCGAATTAAGTAATTCGAATTAAGTTAGTTCGAATTAGTGCTGTAGTGTAGACATACCCTAAGAGAGAAACAAGAGAGACATTTTTAATCCAGAAGGAAGAATGTGCCTATAGAAAAATGAACAACGGAAGAAAAAAAGGAAGAGCCATTTAGACAGAAAGGGATAAAAATACAGAGAGAGAGAGAGAGAGAGAGAGAGGGAGAGAGATTTCTCCAAATTTAATGAGCAATGAAATAGAGACCTATTTGAAAAGAAGTAGCAGATCATTTCTCTTAAAGCAAAATTATGAGAGTCAATCAGTCTGATAATGTTTCTTTGCTTTCCCCTGCACACTTCGGGTGCATCTATACAGCACCTGAAACTCGAAATTAAATAGCTTATTTTGAGGCTATTTTGAAACAGCTTATTTTGTCATTTGGTGCTATTTACACAGTGCCAAATTCTGAAATAAAGCGCTATTTCGAGCCGTCTCTTACTCCTCGCAGAATGAGGTTTGCAGGGATGGCAAAATAGCACAGCCGCTATATTTTGAAATAGCAGACACCTTCCAAAGATGTGGGGTGGCTATTGTGGGATATCTCCAAGCTGCAAGTACATGCAGGCTCTCTGAAAAGCCACTGTAGAAACCAACAACAGAGAAACTATGATCAAAATAACTGCCAGTTCTACAGCCTACAGACCCCAGAATTGTACAGCCCTGTTCTGGATGAAACTCCAACCAGTACAAACTGGTTATCTGATTCACCTTGCCCTCAATGTAGAGAAGGACATGCACACCTCTGGCAGCCATCGGACATTTTTTCCTCATACACTTCACCTAACGACCCCTGGTTCAGTTAAATCTACCAACAAGTTTATTAACTCCAGAAGATAGGCTAAGTGATTCTAAAGGATAGCAAAAAAAAAAAAAAAAAAAAAAAATCCAACCGCATTACCTAGGAAAGAAATCAAACTGCCCCCTTGTTAGATTAACTGTGAATGAACAGTTTCTCACCTCGACTGATGATACCAGCCCTCTGACAGGTTCTCAGTGCACAAGCTGCATTTCATTTGCAGTTTCGGTGTCTCAGGTTTTCATGCCATCTAGAAACCCCTTTCGCCTGCGTCGAACACTTGCCCCGGTTCAGCCGTTGTTCCTCAGGTTGTTCCAGGGGCCCTCTTCTGTGAGGAGTATGGGGGTAAAGGATGAGATCACTCCCGGCCTTATATAGTGTTAGCACAGGGCAGGAACCCTTTGTTTCAAAACTTGATGCCCAGAGGAGTGGGTGGAAAACTACAGACATCCCAAGATAGAGTCCAGAGTTATGTCACCTGGTCACCTGCCTTTTAACAGCCATGGCAACCATTATTTACTGGATAGTTCTGGAGAGTTCTCGCGAAGAGTCACCACATGGGAGATAAACTTCTCCTGAGGCCTATTGTTTCCCTTGATGACTCGTTAACCTGATTAGACCCTTCCCAATCAACTATCTGTACTGAAATTTCTTGTCTAGTAGGAGTTGCCTAGGTGTCAATAAATTTCAAATACAGATACATTGTCACTATTCATAACTTGAGGTACAAATACATACACAGAAACGGGACAATTCAGCAAATCATCAACTTTTCCAGTGACATCTTAAATGACTCATATTGCACAATTTATATTGTACATATTCTATAACTAGATAGTATTATCACTGTGAGAAATATGGTGTCCCCCAAGGCAGCTTCATTTAATTTCCCCCTTGACTGAACGAGCAATTACAATCTTTTTGACATGATGGACACCTGAACTTGCATTTTGTCTTTTAAATCACATTTTTTTTTCATTGTAACTCTGCTTCTTTATCTTTCCTACTGATATTCTATTACCAGCTGCACCTGTCCTTAAAGCCTTCTTCAGGTTTTCTCTGATAAGTCTTTGTGCTACATCTTCCGTCCTCTCCTAGTACTATAGAGTCTTCAGTTATCTTAGTAAACTGAACTTTGGTTTTTGGATCCTACAGAGGCTCTGAGGGTACATCTAGACTATGCTAGACTTTCGAAAGAGGATATGCAAATTTGCGGGAATTTGCAAATTTCCCCAGGGCTCTGCGAGACATCTCCAGGGGCTCCGTGAGGCTGACAAACTGGAAACATCGATAGGTACAACACTTACAATCAGTGGACAGCTGGGGCTCCACATAAATTTTTATGCATGTAAGGAGCTCCGGAGCCCAAAAAGTTTGAGATCCAATGATCTAATGTATTAGATAAGTAGATCTCCTTTAAAAAGGACCAGCATTAATTGGATTTTATTGTAAGAAGAAAATTAAGGCTACATCTACACTATGATCCTCTTTTGCAAGAGGAAATGCAAATGGAGATCTCATTTGCGTATGTCGCACCCTCATTTGCATTTCTTCTTGCGGAATAGGATCATAGTGTAGACATAGCCTAAATGATCCCAAGTTAAAATATAATTTGCTGTATCTCCCACGTCACTCTTATCTCTAGGCCTCGAACTCCAAACACAGGCCAAGAGGCCTAAGTGGTCACCTTAGCAGAGTTTCAGTCTCCTTGTTGAGATTGGCTGTGGTTTTTTAATCAAGCAAAGGGAGTCAGGCACCCAACTATCTTGGAGTATCAAAGGGTATGTCTACACTACAACATTCATTCGAATTAATTTAATTCGAATTAGTTAATTCAAATTAAGCAAATTCGAATTAACGCATCCATGCACAAAAACTAAATCGAATTAGGCTTTTGCTAATTCGAAATAGCATGTCCACACTGAGTGGACCCTGAACCAAAGTTAAGGCTGGCCGGAACCAGTGCCGGCAGGGCATCAGGTTAAGACTTAAAGTGTGAGGCTGCTGCCTGTGGCTAACTGAGCTCCGTGCTTAAACGGACCCTACCCCCACCCCAGACAGACAGTTCTCAGGGTTCCCCGCTTGCTTGTCTACCTCGATGAGGGACAGCAAAGCAGTCCTGTCTTGGAGTGCCCTGAGTGCCCACGCTCGGCACATCAGAGCACTTGGCCATCAGCCCGGCTGCACTTGCCTCAGGCTACTTTCCAGGGGGCCAATCGGGAGGCTGTCAGGATCCAGGAGGCCCTGCAGGAGAACTTCCACCTCGAGGAGCCTGCAGAGCCACCCCAGTCCTCCCCATCGGGGGCTCATGCCCCATTCCTCCCTCACCTCCTTCCACTTACCCCTCCCTAGCCCCCCTTCCTGATGTAAAAAATAAAGGGCACGTGTGTTCAAAAATAGAAACTCTCTTTATTTAACAAAACCGGGGGGGGGGGATTAAACTCTGGGGAGACTGGGAAAAGGAGGTGGAAGAGGGGAAGAGAAAGGGTGGGAGAGGGGCGGTGGAAACCTGAGAGGAGGGAGCTGGAAGGGGGGAAGCCAGGAGAAGAAGGAGGAGAGGAAATATAAAACTATGGTATGCCCACATCTTGAGTATTTTGTACAGATGTGGTCTCCTCACCTCAAAATAGATATTTTGGCCTTGGAAAGGGTTCAGGAAAGGGCAACTAAAATGATTAGGGGTTTGGAACAGGTCCCATATGAAGAGAGGCAAGAGCAACTGGGACTTTTCAGTTTGGAAAAGAGGAGCCTGAGGGGGGATATGATAGAGGTATATAAAATCATGAATGGTGTGGAGAGGGTGAATAAAAAAAAGTTATTCATTAGTTCCCATATTATAAGGACTAGAGGACACCAAATGAAAGTAATGGGTAGCAAGTTTAAAACTAATAAGCAAAAGTTCTTCTTCACACAGCACATAGCCAACCTGTGGAACTCCTTGCCACAGGAGGCCGTGAAGGCTAGAACTATAACAGAGTTTAAAGAGAAGTTAGATAAATCCATGGAGGTTGGGTCAATTAAAGGCTATTAGCCAGGGGATAGGAATGGTGTCCCTGGCCTTTGTTTGTGGAAGGCTGGAGATGGATGGCACGAGACAAATCTCTTGGTCATTGTCTTTGGTCCACACCCTCTGGGGCACCTGGTGTTGGCCACTGTCGGCAGACAGGCTACTGGGCTAGATGGACCTTTGGTCTGACTCAGTATGGCCGTTCTTATGTTCTTATGTTCTAAGCTCAGGGCTCAGGGTCGGGGGTCTCACTGGACCAACTTGATTTTCATGCAAACCTGCTCCTGGGTCCACATGTAGCCTCTGGTGGCCAGGCTGGCAGCCATGCGACTGTAGACGGATGCGTTCCTGTGCCTAGTGCGGAGATCGTGGACGTTGGAGGCCTCCCCCCAAACCTTGATGAGGTCCACTATCTCCACACTGGACCAGGCAGGCGCCCGCCTCTTGCATCCCCAGGCAGGCTCCTGAGAGCTGCCAGCCTGGTCCTGGGAAGGGGGGGGGGGCTGGGTGGCAGTGGGTGGGCTCATGGCGTGCCAGGTGCAGGGTCTGCTGGCTGGGTGCTGGCAGGCTTGCAACTGGCATGGGCACTGTAGCCAGACTGTGGGCCTTTAAGGGCTCCGGGGCTGGGAGGGGGGCAGAAGAGTTTCCCTGGTTTGGCCCAGAGTGGCCACCAGGGCAACCAGGGAAGGGCTCGCCTCCAGCTAGTTCAAATTAAGTGGCTACAAAGCCCTTAATTCGAACTACTTAATTCGAACTAGGTGTTACTCCTCGTAGAATGAGGTTTACCTAGTTCGAATTAAGCACTCCTCTATTTCGAATTAAATTCAAACTAGTGGTTTGCATGTGTAGCCCCTACGAAAGTTAATTCGAACTAACGGCTGTTAGTTCGAATTAACTTTGTAGTGTAGACATACCCAAAGGGAGCTATGCATACAATAGTTCTATGTTCCTTTCCAACTCCCTGCTGTAATTCTGGATGACCAGTCTTTTACCCATTTTTCTGGTGTTTTCTGGCAGAGCGAGGGGGCTCTTTCTCAGACAATCTGTGGGAACATGCTGGATATGTGGGATGAGAAAGGTGGAGGTGTGACATTTTTCTCAGCCCTGAAAACATAGCAAGGCCAATCAAACTCTTCAGTTAAAACTAAGCCTCAGTAGTTGTGCTCACAGCCAGGAATACTGAAATCAACTTCAGCTGTCCTTAACATTGGTGGAACATTGACTGCACTGTGGACTCGTGGTTTAGAAAATCAACCCTATGCAGCTACATTCAACCTAAACTCCTAATGTAGACTGGCCCCAAGAAAAAAGAACAGTTCACTTCTATTTTACAATCTGCTAAAGTTTGTCCTTTCAGATTCTGTGCCTGTTTCTGAAAGCAACCAGATTCAGAACAACTTTTCTCATAGACTCTTTGACCTCCTTATTTCTGAGGAAGTAGATGACGGGGTTGATCATGGAATTCAGGACTGTGTAGCAGACAGAGAATATTTTGGGGAGCATTTTGGGAGTGTTGGCCGTTGGAACCACATCGACAGCAATCAGGGTCCCATAGAGAACAGTCACCACAGTGAGGTGAGCAGAGCAGGTGGAAAAGGCCTTTTGCATCCACTGGGTGGAAGGGATTCCCAGGATGGTGGTGAAACAGAACATTCCCTGCTCTGTTCACTCCCTCTGGTCCACCTGGCATTGCCCGCTGTTGGAAGACTAATGCTGGGGTAGATGGACCTTGTAAGGCCGTTCTTGCCTTCTAAATCTGAGAGTCATTCAACACCCTTTCTCGGCATGTTTTGCTAAAACCCATCTCCCTTCATTTAATTTCCTCCTGGATTGAACAAGCCATCCTGTTTTGTTGGTGATGGTGGATGCCTGATCCTGTATGTTTCTTGTTAGCCAGATCATTTAATTGTCATGGTGCCATTTTACCTTTCACAATGATGATCTTTTGGAAGTTACAGCCTAACTTGTGCTAAACATGAACCTTTCACATTTCCTGAGATAAGGTGGGGGTTTTTGCACTACGTTTCCCATTCTTTGGCACGATGGAGAGCTGTGAGGAGAATATGAATTAAATGAAAAAAAAACCCTAAATAATCTTGCTTCTGGCCTTGCTTTAACTTAATCAGGCTACCTAACTAGCCTTTGAGCAGGGGTGGCCAACCGGTTACAGACCAAGAGCCAAAATAGTGGTAGACATAGTGCAGAGAGCCTGGGGGAAAAATTGTCGAGGGAAAAAAAAAAAAAGAAGCTGCCCCTTTACATGAACACTCCGGTTTGGCCACGTCAGGCTCCTGGAGGCCATCTTGCTGGCACCATTTTGCTTTGCCTCACCGGACGGCTCAGCACCAGGTGAGCACAGGGAACCGGAGGCACGGGGGCAGCTTTGCGAGATGCATTGTCTGCATTGTCCGTATTGTCTGATGTGAAGAGCAGCACCCCTGCCTTAGAGATTTGGGGCCAATTGAGCAACCAAACCATTAAAAGTGGGGAGAAAGGTGTAAGGAGAAGGCACAATGTATGCAAAAAAGTAACCATCACCAAAACAAACCCCTCTCCTTAATCTCCCACCAACTACAAAGGGCTGTCTTCTTGCCCCCACACCTCCCCGAGAAAGAAACATGAGTATAGATTGGAAGGGGTGGTACCAAAGGTGGGACACTACGGGTATAATTAAGTTTGCTAAAAGAAGGAAGGGGGGAATAGGGAGCTCCAGCAGCTTGCAAAGGATGCTGCACCCTGGCCGACAATAGCCTTCAAGTCTTAGGCTATGTCTGCACTACAAAGAAAAGTCGGAAAACTATATGCAAATTGCAAACTGCAATTTGTGTATCTTTTCCAGCTTTTCTTTCAAAAGAGGAGGAAAAACCTCCTCTTTTGAATGATCCTTTCTTCTGTATAAAACAAAGTTTACAGGGATGGCAAAAGAACATGTCCACTTTTCCAATTTTTTTTCCCTTGGTCATGGCAGCACTTTTTCATGATACTGGAGGTATTCTGGAAAATAGCTGCAGTCTAGACGTAGCCTCACACTAAACAGAGCTTTCATTTGCCCTGCGGGAATCCATGTTGACTGTTCCTGATCACTTTCCTCTATTCCAAATGATTAAAAATGGACTCCTTGTGGAACCGCTGCATGATTTTTCCAAATACTGAGGTGAGGCTGGCTGGTCTGTAGTGCCCTGGATTCTTCTTCCCTTTTTTAAAGACGGGCATGACATTTGCCTTTTTCCAATCGCCCGGGACTTCCCCCGATTGCCATGACTTTTGAAAGATGATAGCTAATGGCTCGCAATAACATCTGCCAACAGGAACTGCTAACAGGGAGTTTGGAGAGGGAGTTCTCCAGGTGAAAGAGGAGTAAAAACGGGACCCTTGTGGTAAGTGGCTGTCTGGAGTGTGTGTTTGTGTGTGGGGGAGTTATTTGCTGTGTGCAGAGCTTGTGTTTATCTGTTTGGTTGGTTGGTTTGATTGTTTGATTGCTTGAAGGAGCTTCTAAAAGGTTTGAAATCTAGAAGCCTCTGTTAATTGGCTAAGCCTCAGTCAGGGAGAGGGGCTACCAGAGCTATATAAGCCTGTGACTCAGCAACCAGGGAGCTTGCGAACAGGAATTGCTAACAGGGAGTTTGGAGAGGGAGTTTAGAGGGGGAGGTTAGAGGGCACTAGTGACTTCTGGCCTTCTTTAAAACATAACTCTTATCGTAATCTATATTCCAGAGGTTTAAAAAGAATCCCAGTTTATACTTAAACTTGTTCATTAGAAAAATGGAGACAGAAGCCCAGCAGCAGAGTGGGGGCTATCCTGTTTACTGCGTCCAGTGTAACATGTATGATTACCTGCCCTGTGGGCGGGTGGCGTATGTGTGCACCCGTTGCAAGGAGCTCCTGACCCTCAGAGACCGAGTTCGGGCTTTGGAGGCCAGGGTGGCTGAACTGGAGGAGCTAAGGGAGGTAGAGAGATTTGTGGATGAGACTTTCTGGGACACTGTAGTACTGTCCCACCTCCAGTCTGAGAGCCCCAGTGCTCTTAAGGAGGATGAAAGTCTCAAGGGAACAGAGCATTCAATGGGAGCAGAGGGAAACCATCCCGTAGTTGGGACCCTCCTCCCAGAGGATGTTGCGGTATCCTCTCGCACTGAGGATACCTCTGAGGGGGAGGGAAAGCCAGTTCGGAAGAGGCAGGTGTTAGTAGTGGGTGATTCGATCGTTAGAAACATAGATAGTTGGGTTTGTGATGACCGGGAGAACCGTATGGTCACTTGCCTGCCTGGTGCGAAGGTTGCGGATCTCTCGAGGCATCTAGATAGACTTATGTGTAGTGCTGGGGAGGAGCCGGTGGTCGTGGTACATGTAGGTACCAATGACGTAGGGAAGGGTAGGAGAGATGTCCTGGAGGCCAAATTTAGGCTGCTAGGAAAGAGACTGAAATCCAGGACCTCTATGGTGGCGTTCTCGGAAATGCTTCCGGTTCCACGCGCAGGGCCGGGTAGGCAGGCAGAGATTCAGAATCTCAATGCGTGGATGAGACGATGGTGTAGGGAAGAGGGGTTTGGATTTATTAGGAACTGGGGACACTTTTGGGAGAGGGGGAGCCTATACAGGAAGGATGGGCTCCACCTAAACCAGGGTGGAACCAGACTGCTGGCACTAAACATTAAAAAGGCCGTAGAGCAGTTTTTAAACTGAGAGATGGGGGAAAGCCGATTGGTGTGGAGATGCACGTAAATCGGAGGGAGACTACTCTTAGAGGAGAATCCATTGATAGAGATTCTCTAAGCTGTAGTCAGAAAGAGAGGAGGGGAGAGGGCAAACCATGGGCCAGAGCAGACAAACAACCGTGTACAAAGGAATCCAATGCATCAGGGAAGGGCAGACAAATAAGCAGTGGCAAATTTTTAAAGTGCTTCTACACAAATGCTAGGAGTCTGACTAATAAGATGGGTGAACTAGAGTACCTAGTATTAAATGAGGAGGTTGACATAATAGGCATCACTGAAACCTGGTGGAATGAGGAAAATCTGTGGGACACAATCATACCGGGATATAAAATATATCGAAAGGATAGAGCAGGCCGGGTGGGTGGCGGAGTGGCACTGTATGTGAAAGATAATGTAGAATCAAATGAAATAAAAATATTAAATGAATCAACATGTTCAATAGAATCGCTATGGATAGTAATTCCATGCTCCAAAAATAAGAAATTAGCAGTAGGGATATATTACCGACCACCTGACCAGGACAGGGATACTGACATTGAAATGCTGAGGGAGATTAGAGAGGCTACCAAAACAAAGAACTCTATAATAATGGGGGATTTTAATTACCCCCATATTGACTGGATACATGTCACCTCAGGAAGAGAAGCGGAGATAAAATTTCTCAATGGCTTAAATGACTGCTTCTTGGAGCAGCTAGTGCAGGAACCCACAAGGGGAGAGGCAATTCTCGATTTAGTCCTGAGTGGAGCGCAGGAACAGGTCCAGGAAATAACCGTTACAGGACCGCTTGGGAATAGTGACCATAATATAATAACATTCAACATTCCTGTGGTGGGAAGAACACCTCAGCAGACCAGCACCCTGGCATTTAATTTCAAAAAGGGGAATTACACAAAAATGAGGAGGTTAGTTAAACAGAAATTAAAAGGCACAGTGACTAGAGCCAAATCCCTGCAAGCTGCATGGAAACTTCTTAAAGACACCATAATAGAGGCCCAACTTAAATGTATACCCCAAATTAAAAAACATAGCAAGAGACCTAAAAAAGAGTCACCGTGGCTTAACCACCATGTAAAAGAAGCAGTGAGGGACAAAAAGGCATCTTTTAAGAAGTGGAAGTCCAATCCTAGTGAGATAAATAGAAAGGAACATAAACACTGTCAAATCAAGTGTAAAAATGTAATAAGAAAAGCAAAAAAAGATTTTGAGGAACAGCTAGCCAAAAACTCAAAAAGAAATAACAAAATGTTTTTTAAGTACATTAGAAGCAGGAAGCCTGCTAAAAAACCTGTGGGTCCCCTAGACGATCGAACTATAAAAGGCGCAATCAAGGACGATAAAGCCATTGCGGAGAAACTAAATGATTTCTTTGCTTCAGTCTTCACGGCTGAGGACGTTGGGGAGATTCCCAAATCTGCACCGTCCTTTGTGGGTAATGAATCTGAGGAACTGTCCCGGATTGAAGTGTCATTAGAGGAGGTTTTGGAACAAATAGAAAAACTTAATGTTAACAAATCTCCAGGACCGGATGGCATTCATCCAAGGGTTCTAAAAGAACTCAAATGGGAAATTGCTGAACTATTATCTGTGGTTTGTAACCTATCCCTTAAATCGGCTTCCGTACCTAATGACTGGAAGGTAGCCAACGTGACACCAATATTTAAAAAGGGCTCTAGAGGCGATCCGGGCAATTACAGACCGGTAAGTCTAACTTCAGTACCGGGCAAATTAGTCGAAACAATAGTAAAGAATAAAATTGTGAAGCATGTAGAAGAACATAATTTGTTGGACAAAAGTCAACATGGGTTTTGTAAAGGGAAATCCTGTCTTACTAATCTATTAGAGTTCTTTGAAGGGGTTAACAAACATGTGGACAAGGGGGATCCAGTAGATATAGTATACTTAGATTTCCAGAAAGCCTTTGACAAGGTCCCTCACCAAAGGCTCTTGTGTAAATTACATGGCCATGGGATAAGAGGGAAGGTCCTTTCTTGGATTGAGAACTGGTTAAAAGACAGGAAACAAAGGGTAGGAATAAATGGTAAATTTTCAGAGTGGAGAGGGGTAACTAGTGGTGTCCCCCAAGGGTCAGTCCTAGGACCAATCCTGTTCAACTTATTCATAAATGATCTGGAGAAAGGGGTAAGCAGTGAGGTGGTAAAGTTTGCGGATGATACCAAACTGTTTAGGATAGTCAAGACAGAAGCAGACTGTAAGGGACTCCAAGAAGATCTCACCAAACTGAGTGATTGGGCAACAAAATGGCAAATGAAATTTAATGTGGATAAGTGTAAAGTAATGCACATTGGGAAAAATAACCCCAACTATACGTACAGTATGATGGGGGCTAATTTGGCTACGACAAATCAGGAAAGAGATCTTGGAGTTATCGTGGACAGTTCTCTGAAAACTTCCACACAGTGTGCAGCGGCGGTCAAAAAGGCAAATAGGATGCTAGGTATTATTAAGAAAGGGATAGAAAATAAGACCCGGAATATCTTACTGCCCCTGTATAAAACTATGGTACGCCCACATCTTGAATACTGTGTACAGATGTGGTCTCCTCACCTCAAAAAAGATATTTTGGCCTTGGAAAGGGTTCAGAAAAGGGCAACTAAATTGATTAGGGGTTTGGAACGGGTCCCATATGAGGAGAGGTTAAAGCGACTGGGACTTTTCAGTTTAGAAAAGAGGAGACTGAGGGGGGATATGATAGAGGTGTATAAAATCATGAGTGGTATGGAGAGGGCCGATAAAGAAAAGTTATTTATTAGTTCCCTAAATAGAAGAACTAGAGGACACCAAATGAAATTAATGGGTAGCAGGTTTAAAACTAATAAAAGAAAGTTCTTCTTCACACAGCGTGTAGTCAGCATGTGGAACTCCTTGCCAGAGGAGGCTGTGAAGGCTAGGACTATAACAGAGTTTAAAGAGAAGCTAGATAATTTCATGGAGGTTAGGTCCATAAAAGGCTATTAGCCAGGGGATAAAATGGTGTCCTTGGCCTCTGTTTGACAGAGGCTGGAGAGGGATGGCAGGAGACAAAGCGCTTGATCATTGTCTTCGGTCCACCCCCTCTGGGGCACCTGGTGCTGGCCACTGTCGGCAGACAGGATACTGGGCTAGATGGACCTTTGGTCTGACCCGGTACGGCCGTTCTTATGTTCTTATGTTCTTATGTTCCCTCAGCACCCTTAGATACATTAAATCCGGCCCCATGTATTTCTGGCTTTTGTACATTTTGTAAACTGTCTTTTAACCAGTTATCAATCCATGAAAGGACCTTCCCTGTTATCCCATGATAACTTACTTTACTTAAGAGACTTTGGTGAGGGACCTTGTCAAAGGCTTTCTGGAAATCTAAGGACATTGGATCCACTGGATCCCCCTTGTCCACATGTTTGCTGACCCCCTCAAAGAACTCTGGCAGAAACCATGTTCACTTTCCCCCTACAAACTATATTCATCTATGTGTCTGACAATTTTATTTTTTTCTATAGTTTCAACTCATTTGTCCAATACTGATGTTAGACTTACCAGTCCATAATTGCTAGTATCATCTCTAGAGCCCTTTTTAAATATTGGTGTCACATTAGCTATCTTCCAGTCATTAGGTACGGAAGCTGATTTAAAGGATAGCTTACAAACTGCAGTTAATAGTTCCGCAATTTTACATTTGAGTTCTTTGAGAACTTTTGAGTGAATGCCATCTGGTCCCGGTGACTTGTTACTGTGAAGTTTATCAATTTGTTCCAAAAGCTCCTCCAATGACACCTCAGTCTGGGACAATTCGTCAGATGTGTCACCTAAAAAGAATGCCTCAGGTTTGGGAATCTCCCCAATATCCTCAGCCGTGAAAACCGAAGCAAAGAATTTCATTTAGTTTCTCCGCATTGACTTTATCATCCTAGAGTGCTCCTTTAGCATCTCAATCGTCCAAGGCCCCACTGGTTATTTACCCAGATTCCTGCTTCTGATGGACTTAAAAAACATTTTGCTATTCCTTTTTGAGTTTTTGGCTAACTGTTCTTCAAACTCCCTTTAGGTTTTTCTTAATATATTTTTTCACTCATTTTTTACAAAGTTTAAGCTCCTTTCTATTTTCCTCACTAAGATTTGACTTTCTCTTTTTAAAAGATGCCTTTTTACCTGTCACTGCTTCTTTTATTTGGTTGTTAAGCCACAGTGGCACTTTTTTGGTTCTCTTACTGTGTTTTTTAAATTTGGGGTATACTTTTAAGTTGGGCTTCTGTTATGGTGTCTTTGGAAAGTTTCCATGTGGCTTGAAGAGATTTTACTTTTGTCACTGTACCTTTTAGTTTCTGTTTAACTAACCTCCTCATTTTTGTGTAGTTCCCATTTCTGAAATTAAGTGCTACAGTGTTGGGTTGCTGAGGTGTTTTTCCCACCACAGGTATGTTACATTTTCTTACAATATGTTCACTATTTCCAAGCAGTCCAGTTATATTTACCTCTTGGACCAGATCCTGTGCTCCACTTAGGACTAAATCAGGAATAGCCTCTCCCCTTGTGGGTTCTAGAACCAGCTGCTCCAAGAAGCAGTTGTTCAAGGTATCAAGAAATTTTATCTCTGCATCCTGTCCTAAGGTGACATGTACCCAGTCAATATGGGGATAGTTGAAATCCCCCACTAATATCAAGTTTTTTATTTTGATAGCCTCTCTGAGGGTATGTCTACACTAGTCCCCTAGTTCGAACTAGGGTGGCTAATGTAGGCATTCAAACTTGCAAACTGAAGCCCGGGATTTAAATATCCCAGGCTTCATTTGCATGTTCCCAGGAGGGCACCATTTTTAAATGCCCCGTAGTTCGAACTGACTGCCCACGGCTACACGCGGCAGTCAGAAGTTAATCTGAACAAAGTTCTTAGTTCGGATTAACTGTTACTCCTCATGGAGTAACAGTTCTGTCCAGTTCTGACCAGTTCTGTCCTTCCGATACAGTTTGTACGCTGGTATGACCATGTCTCATTGACTGTCCTCATTCCACCTATGCCTGTTATATCAATATCCTCCTTTAAATGTAGGCACTCCAGTTCACCCATTTTATTATTTAGACTTCTAGCATTCGTGTACAAGCACATTAAATATTTGTCACTATTTATCTGTCTGTCATTTCCTGACATGTTAGACTCTTTTTCATTTGATTGTGTCTCATCTGATCTGATCCATACTTCCACCCTCTCCTCTTTTAACAGATCCTGAATATAGAGCATCTCTTTTAACAGATCCTGCCCTAAGAGATGTCTCTGTCCGATCTCTGTGTTTCTATGCACCCGTTGGCTTTCCCCCTGCCCTTAGTTTAAAAACTGCTCTGCTTCTTGTCAGCTTCCTGTTGCATTTAAGCTCACCAAGGATTTCCCTGCCAAGCCAATCTGGTCGCCTACCATATTTGCTCTTCTAACTGCACATCGTGATGGTTTGTTCCTGCACATCCATAAGGCTTCTTCAAACTACAGCCAGGTCTCCTGGACTCCTTTCCTCCTGATGTTACCACCCTTGTTTTGGTTCTTCATAAAATACACTCAAGAGAGCAAATGACCAATATCAGTCAAGTGTGTTGCTATGAACCATCCAAGGAAAGTCGTGTTCACTTCACTTCATTCCCTGTGAAGAGCCTTATATTTGACAAAGCCAGAGGAGAGAAGGCTGCTCCAGAAGAACATTGGGTCTGACCCGCGATGGCCGTTCTTATGGGCTAAATCTGAGAGCCGCTCACTGCTCTCCCATCGGCATTTTTTGCTCTAACCTGTCTGTGATGGGTCCCCCCAGGGTTCTACTTGCAACTGGGGCTTCACTGAGTCCTCCAGCCCCCCAGTCTGGGCTCCCTCTCACACCATGCTGCTGTTGCCAGCTGCAGCCTTGATCCCAGCCCCATTCACATGGGCAGGGACACACCCAGGTGTGGTGACATGGGAGCTCTCTGACTGGCCACTGCATGGACCAGAACTAGGCAAGTGACAGACCAGATCCCCACCAGCTCTCTAGCCTAGAACACAAGGGGAGCATGGGAACAGCAGCCATGCATACTGGGATGTGGCTTGCTTTTCTTCCTGCTCCCTTGACAATAAGGGAGCGAGTAGAAATACTTGGATTCCCTTCCTGCCTCCCGTTCCTGGCTGGGGCAGAGGAGAAATTTGCAGAATGCAAATATTTTCCCCTTTCTCCCTGATAGTCAGGGGAGCAGGAGGACAAGCAAGAAATGTCCCACTACATATGGATGCTGCCTCCCCCGTTCTATTGAAACGATTGCCATGTAAGAACCCACAGGAGTAGCATCCTGCCCTAGTCCAAACAACAACCACTAGGTGTTTGTTTCCAATCTGACTCTCCCAGTCTGAACGTGGAGGAAAATATGCTCATCTCTGGTTCCCTGGCTGAGAGATTTCCCCTCATAGTTCACTTAGTGTCACCCTGGTTAAAGTCGAACTACACATTTATTAACTACAGAGGTAGCTGATAAGTGGCAAGAGATAGCAAACTGGTCAAAGCAGTTCATCTAGCAAACAATCAGATGCACACATGAAATGTAACACACTGGTCAGAGTGGCTGTGAATGAGTCACATCTCACCCGCACTGATGACACCAGCTGTCGGGTAGATTCTCAAGGCACACGCTGCATTTTCCCAGGTTTCCTTACAAAGGCTAGAAAACTCTTTAGCCCAGATCCAGAACCTTCCTCAGGTCTGTCTTTGTTCCTCAGGTCTTTCCAGGAGCCCTCTTCTGTGAAGGACTGATGAGATTGCTCCCTGCTAAATGGAGATTCAGATGGGTGGGAACCTTTTATTTCAAAAGTTGGTTCCTGGATAAGCTAGCAGCCCAATAAAGACTTTCATAGAGTGGGAGGGTTCGCTCAGTGGCTTTAGTCTTGGCCGGCTAAACCCACGGTTGTAAGTTCAATTCTTGATTGGGCCATTGAGAGATTTGGGGCAAATCTGTCAGGGATGGCACTTGGTCCTGCCATTATGTCAGGGGACTGGATTCAATGACCTCTCAAGGTCCCCTTCTGGTTTTATGAAATAGGTATATCTCCAGATCTATAAAAATAAGAGTCTAGAGTCATGTGCGTTGGAAACTCTTCCCTTCCTTTGAAGAGTCATAGCAACCATGACTGTTAGGGTTTCAGAAAGGCTCACCAGATGAGAGCTCATGTTTACTGTTTCCTTAATGCCTAATTACCCCAATTGGCCCATCCCAACCTCCTACCTAGACTGGCACCATGTTTCCTAGTGGGCATTGCACATGTGTAACTACGTTTCAAAAACAGATGCAGAGTCAATATTCAAGCTTCAGAATCAAATCCAAATCAGAATAGCATATTCCACCAATAACAACCTGCCCACTGAACGGCTTATTAATCCATCATGCACAAAATCGATTTTGCTATTTACACTAAAAACATCACTATGGAGAATGTGGTTCATCCTCCTGGATTGAGTAAGCAGTCCTATTGCCTCTGATATGGTGGTGAGCAGATATTTTTCATTTGTAAATCAGATTATTTCATTTTCACTGTGATTCATCACTCTAAACACTCATGATCTATAGCCAGTCACATCTTCAGCTTAACCCTTCCTTCAGAGTTTATAAGATAAGATTATACCATTTCTACTACATTTCTCATTCTCTTCTAACCTTGGCAGTGTTCGGTTCTCACCGGAAACTGAGCTTTGGGATCTAACCTGCACACCTGCATCCTATAGTGATTCTTATCATATTTCCTGTTTGGTAATGTCTCTCCTGGCTGGTAATTTCTCCTCCATAGGAGATAATGTCATCTACCTGGACATAGCTGTTAGTGGAAATGTGACATTATTGTGCAAGGAAAGTGAATATTAATGTTTAGAAAAGAAAAGCAATGGCACTAGATACTCTTACATGAACCTCCAAGTGTAAGTCTTGGAAAGCAACTTATTTCAAAGTGCAAATAATGGGGACAGCAGATCTTTTGACACAAAACCAAAGCAATAGTACAAAAAAGGGAATATCGCATTCCAAAGGAAATTAATCCAGACAGAAGTGATCTCAATAGAAATCTCTGCTCTTCTGATATATCACATGAGTGGCTCTTCTAGAATAATAGGAAAAAATGTCAAGTCCATTTTAAAGTAAGAAGACATTTAAATGTTGTGGAGTTAACAAATTCTTTGCTGAAGCTCCAAGGTCAGTCTGATCTCTGAACGTGGAACACCAAATGCATGCCTAAGTTGCAATTCAGCTCCTCGTTGACATTGGCTATGAGTTTTCCCTAGAATCATAGAGCCATAAGGACCTTGAGTTATCATCAAGTCCAGTCCCTGCCCTCATGGCAGGACCAAACACCATCTAGACCAGGCATAAAGGGTGTTTGTCTAACTTGCTCTTGGAAATCGCCAATTATGGACAGTTCACAACCACCCTATGAAATTTTTTTCAGTGATTTAATGACCTTCCCAGACAATTTTTCCTCATGTCCAGCCTAAAGCACTAGAAAACAATGAGCAAAGTTGGATATACAGATCTAATGCATCCAAAGGTGCCGAGGGAGTTGGCTGATGTGATTGCAGATGCATTGGCCATTATCTTTGAAAACTCATGGAGATGAGCGGGGGGTCTCTTTAAAAAGGGGAAGAAGAACAATCCAGGGAACTATAGACTAGTCAGACTCATCTCAGTGCCCACTAAAATCATGCTAGGAGTCCTCAAGGAATCTGTTATTAAACACTTGGAAGAGAGGAAAGTCATTAGGAACAGTCAGCATGGATTCACCAAGGCCAAGTCATACCTGACAAATCTGACTGCCTTCTGTGACAAAGTAACTGACTCTGTGGATCTGGGAAAGTCAGTGGATGTGATATACCTTGAGTTTAGCAAAGCTTTTGATACACTCCCCCACATTACTCTTGCCCGCAAGTTAAGGAAATATGGAAAAATGGACTGTAAGGGTATGTCTAGACTGCATCCCTCTGTCAGCAGAAGATGAAGATTAGGCAGGTCGACATTGCAAATGAGGCAGGGATTGAAATATCCTGCACCTAATTTGCATAAAAATGGCCGCCACATTTTGCCAACTCAGCACTTTGTTGGCAAAAAGCTGCAGTCTAGAGGAGGATATGTCAAGAAAGAAAGCATTTTTCGATAGATCCCTTATGCCTCCTGCAAGGAGGTTTACAGGATCTGTTGAAAAAGGCTTTCTTTCTCGACAGATCCCCCTCTAGACTGCCGCTTTTTGCGGACAAACTGCTGAGTTGGTAAAATGCGGTGGCCATTTTTATGCAAATTAGGCATGGGATATTTAAATCCCTGCCTCATTTGCAATGTCGACCTGCCTAATCTGCATCCCTCTGCCGACAGAGGGATGCAGTCTAGACATACCCTAAGGTAGATAGAAAGCTGGCAAGATGGTCTGGCTCAACGGGTAGTGATCAATGGCTCGATGTCTGGCTGGTGGTCGGTTTCAAGTGGAGTGCCCCAAGCATTGGTTCTGGGGCCAGTTTTGTTCAACATCTTTATTAATACCCAGATGAGGGGATGGATTTCACCCTCAGCAAGTTTGCGAATGACACTAAGCTAGAGGGAGAGGTAGATACATTGGAGGGCAGGGATAGGGTCCAGAGTGAGATAGACAAATTGGAGGACTGGGCCAAAAGAAATATGATGAAGTCCAACAAGGAAAAGTATGGAGTCCTGCCCTTGGGATGGAATAATCCCAAGCACTGCCATAGGCTGGGGACCGCCTGGCTAAGCAGCAATTCTATAGAAAAGGACCTGGGGATTATTGTGGATTTAAAAAGTTCTAGAGATGGAGATTCCAACCCCTCCCTAGGTAACCCATTCCAGTGCTTCACCACCCTCCTAGCGAAGTAGTTTTCCCCAATGTCCAGCCAAGACCTCCCGCACTGTAACATGAGATCATCCTCGTTCTGCCATCTGCCATGAAAAGCCTCTTGTCATCCTCTTTGGAACCCATCTTTAGATAATTCAAGGCTTCTATCAAATCCCCCCTCATTTGTCTCTTCTGAAGACAAAATAAGGCCAAATCCATCAGCATCTCCTCATAAGCCATGTATTGCCCTCCTCTGGACTTTCTCCAATGCGTTCACATCCTTTCTATCCTGTGACACGATACTCCAGATGTGGCCTCACCAGCACCAAATAAAGGGGAATAGTGACTTTCCTAGATCTGCTGTCAGTGCTCCTCCTAGTGTACCCCACTAGGCTATTGGGGTCAACCAGGGCACACTGTTGACTCATCTCCAGCTTCTCATCCACTGTAGTCTCCAGGTCTATAGCACCATCTAAACTCCCCACATGGCTCTGCTTCAGGGGATAGCAGCAGAACGGACTTGGTAGCCAGGGGAACAGGAGGGCCTGATCAGTTAAAGGCAGAACAGGAGAATGACAACGTAATTGGGCAAAAACTGAAGGTCGAAATATTTAAAGGAACAACAAAACCAGGTAGAATAGTGATAGAAATGTAGCCATGTTAGTCTGGTGTAGCTGAAACAAAAAACAGGACTATGTAGCACTTTAAAGACTAACAAGATGGTTTATTAGGTGATGAGCTTTCGTGGGCCAGACCCACTTCCTCAGATCAAATAGTGGAAGAAAATTGTCACAAACATATATACCAAAGGATACAATTTAAAAAATGAACACATATGAAAAGGACAAATCAAATTTCAGAAAAGAAGGGGGATTGGGGGGGGAGGTAAATGTCTGTGAGCTAATGATATTAGAGGTGATAATTGGGGAAGCTATCTTTGTAATGGTTGAGATAATTAGAGTCTTTATTCAAACCTAGGTGTAAAGTGTCGAATTTAAGCATGAATGATAGTTCAGAGGATTCTCTTTCAAGTGTAGTCTTAAAAGGCCTTTGAAGCAGGATGCAGGTAATCAAGTCGTTGAGACAATGTCCTTTCTGGTTGAAATGGACAAGAAATTTTTTCTTTGTGATCCTGTCTAATATCTGTTTTGTGGGCATTGATCCCTGCGCATCCAGAAATATAATTTATGCTATCATGTGCCGAAAGTGTCCGTCTGCCATGTACATTGGACAAACGTCTCAGGCACTTCACCAAAGGATCAATGCCCACAAAACAGGGGGCAATGGTGGTTAACAAAGCTTTCTGGTTAACAGAGTGCCAGATAACAAAGGTTTCACTGTATTTGTTCTATACCCAGGCCAGGTTTGAATGGCTTCTTCCCTTTTAAGGGTTTAGAACGAATTATTTCACTGTTTAATTATTATACTCATGAGGAGGTATGCCTCAGTTTCTTTCTTATACAGCAGATCAGGTTTGTGATAGTTTCTCTGGTGTGTGAAGTTTTTAATTTATTCACTTAGAAGCTTTATTATTACAATGATTTTTTCCTTTCCTTAGCATTAGGTGTTTCCCAATGAGTATTCTGGCATGCTCAAAAGATTATTTTTTTCCCAAAGAGAATCATATACATGGTTACAGGATCACTTATTAACATTAAATGTATTCCAGTGTTAAATAGTAATATTAGCATCAAATCTTAAATCTTTAAATATCCCGCACCTAATTTGCATAAAAATGGCCGCTACGTTTTGCCGACTCAGCACTTTGTCGGCAAAAAGCGGCAGTCTAGAGGGTGATCTGTCGAGAAAGAAAGCCTTTTTCGACAGATCCCTTATGCCTCCTGCAAGGTTTACAGACTGCCGCTTTTTGCCAACAAAGTGCTGAGTTGGCAAAACATGGTGGCCATTTTACGCAAATTAGGCATATTTACATTTTATGCATATTAGGATATTTAAATCCCTGCCTCATTTGCAATGTTGACCTGCCTAATCTGCATCCCTCTGCTGACAGTCGAGACATACCCTTCCATTGGTTCTCAAGAACAACAATGTATGCTACCCCCCCTTTCGCAATTCTCCACCAATAATGTTATGCTTATAAGAAGCACATGGGATCTTTTTAGGAGAAAAGGCAATATGTTACATTTATTGAGAAAGCAGTTGAAAAACAGTTAACATGTTTCATAAAGACCAACCCACCCACACACAAAGTCTTATTGTTGCTTAAAGTTTCCGTCTGTTGCTCACATTAACTTACTGGCCAGGCAAGTTAAATGCAAAAGAGCGGAGTGAGGACTTCTCTCGGTCTGGACCAAGCTCCAATGTTGAAAAGACGAGACCCGGAGATTTGTGCAAGACACCGCATCTTTTATAGGACTTTTCTCCAGTTCAGGTCTATACATTTCGCTTCATCAGCTCTTAATCCATCACCATCCGTTCTGCTTAATATCTGTTTATCTGCGAGTTATTCTTTACTCTGACATCAGAATGTTGGTGTTGCCTTCCCAGTGTTATTTCAAGGCTGTCTTGTTTGTAACAGAGCACTTGCTTCTTAACACTCCAAGGCGATCCACAGCCTGCTTTGTTCTGGGCCCAATTTATAGTACCTTGATGCCTCTGAGTCTTCCAGCTGCCTCCCCTCTTTCACTGTCTGGACTCTGAAACTGTTGGGCCTACAAGTCATTTTCCCTCCAAACACTCACATTCCATCACATCCTCCCAGAAACTACACAGTCAGCTCACCCATGGGACAAGGGACACAACGTCCATTAAAAGTATCAACCAAATTCTAACACAAAGCTTCTCTTAGTACAAACTTTTAATTCGTTCATTATACTTTCTTTATAACACAATCTATAGTCTACTACTCCTAAGAGTGACAGTGTAACTTGCTGACTCATCAGGAGTCCTGCTGATCTCTTTCTGTCTGGACATCAGATAATTCACAAGGGCTGCGTCCAGATTGGCATGATTTGCGGAAATGCTTTTTAACGAAAGTTTTTCCGTTAAAAGCTTTCTGCAAAAGAGCATCTAGATTGGCACGGGTGCTTTGTGCAAAAAGTGCTTTTGCGCAAAGCATCCGTGCCAGTCTAGACGCGATTTTGCGCAAGAAAACGCCATCGCCATTTTGCCTCAGGCTTTTTTGCGCAAAACAGTTTTTCTGTCTACAATGGCCCTCTGTGCAAGTATTCTTGTGCAAGAGGGCTTATCCCTGAGCGGGAGCATCATAGTATTTGCGCAAGAACACTGACAATCTTACATTAGATCGTCAGTGTACTTGCGCAAATTCAAGCGGCCAGTGTAGACAGCTGGCAAGTTTTTGTGCAAAAGCGGCCACTTTTGCGCAAAATCTTGCCAGTCTAGACGCACCCACCCAGTTTACCTGATGGATCTTTATTAAGGACCTAGAAGACTGTTCTTCACTGCTCACCAGAGCAGAGTTAGTTGTTTAACATTCATTCTCATACTACTCATTAAGCATATCCCATAAAACATTATAGAACTCTGTCAGCTACAGTCTCCATGATTTTTCCAGGGACTGAGGTAAGACTGACAGGTCTGTAGTTCCCTGGATTGTCCTTCTTCCCTTTTTAAAAGATGGACACTACATTTGCCTTTTTCCAATCATCCAGGACCTCCCCCGACCTCCATGAGTTTTCAAAGAAAATGGCCAATGGCTCGGGAATCACATCAACCAACTCCCTCAGCACCCCTGTGAAAACTTGCATGACCTGTTTTGGTCCACCTCACCCCCGTGTAGAGATGAGCTGATCAACAGAAGAACTGAATCTAGAGAAGTGATTATTCCCCTTTATTCGGCACTGGTGAGGCCACATCTGGAGTATTGCATCCAGTTCTGGGCCCCCCACGATAGAAAGGATGTGGACGCATTGGAGAGGGTCCAGCAGAGGGCAACCAAAATGGTAAGGGGTCTGGAGCACATGACCTATGAGGAGAGGCTGAGGGATTTGGGCTTGTTTAGTCTGCAGAAGAGAAGAGTGAGGGGGGATTTGATAGCAGCCTTCAATCACCTGAAAGGAGGTTCCAAAGAGGCTGGAGAAAGGCTGTTCTCAGTGGTGGCAGATGGCAAAACAAGGAGCAACGGTCTCAAGTTACACTGGGGGGGGGGAGCAGGTTGGATATTAGGACAAACTATTTCCCTAGGAGGGTGGGGAAGCACTGGGATGGGTTCCCTAGGGAGGGGGTGGAATCTCCATCCCTAGACGTGTTTAAGTTCTGGCTTGACAAAGCCCTCTCTGGGATGATTGAGCTGGGGTTGGTCCTGCCTTGGGCAGAGGGCTGGACTTGATGACTCCTGAGGTCTCTTCCAGTTCTATGATTCTTTGATTCTATGATTGTTCCATCAATGTAGTGACTGACTCTCAAAGGGAACAGCCCTTCTGACAAGGGGGAACAGCCTGTATAAATTGGGGGGGGGAGTCAGCTTCCTCACCCTCCCTAAAGTGTGCCTGTGGTGGGGGAGGCTTGGGGCCAGGACAGTCCCAGAATGGGGAAGCACCTCCAGGCAACCCCTTTCACCTGCTTGGTGATTCTGTGTCTTTTCTATAGGATTTTCTGAGAAGATATCCCATTTTCCAGGCCCAACCACACCCTCATTTTGCTGTAAGGTATGGTAAGAGGAAGCTGTGTACTGAATTCAGTAGTCGTAGCTCTTACAATTTAGGGGGAGTTCTTAGAATCATAGAATCCTAGGGCTGGAAGAGACCTGAGGAGGTCATCAAGTCCAGCCCCCTGCACAAAGCAGGACCAATCCCAACTAAATCATCCCAGCCAGGGCTGTGTCAAGCCGAGACTTAAAAACCTCTAGGGATGGAGATTCCACGACCACCCTAGGTAACCCATTCCAGTGCTTCACCACTCTCCTAGGGAAATAGTTTTTCCTTATATCCAACCTAGACCTCCCCCTTGAACAGGCAGACAGACAGACAGACAAATACTTTCATATATAGAGTAGAATGATGACTGCTGTATAATCTTGGGAGCAGGTAATCAGCGACAAAGACCCTCTCCTCAGTGCGTAGTTTCGAAAGCAGGTTTTTGTAAAACCAGAAAGAGGGAATTTGTGTTAACCAAATCACTGGCTCAAGTTTCTCACACTGCTGTGAAATGTTGTACACAAAAAATAAATTTAAGTCAAAATTAACCTTTTTTTGGTAAGACATTTCATGGTGAATAATGTCTTTTAGACCAAAAATATTTCCCTCCATGTTTTCATGATTTCTCCTTTTCCAACAACCAAAACCAACAAAATCAAAAGAGAAATTATTCTTGTTTATGTTCGAGTTTTGTTTCCAATAGAATATTGGTTTTAAAATAATCTATTTGTAAAGCAAAATATTTTCAATGAAAATCAATTTGTTTCCCTGAAAAATAAAAAAAAATGTTTCATTTTCAAAAGGGGAATGTATTTGTGTTTTATTTTAAAAAAGCAGCAAAAGGATCAGTGACATCAAGGGGGAAAAAGTTTGTTTTCCACGAATTATTACGGGAATTTTCTTATCCACTCCATTTGTAAAACTAGGCAAGAAATACCCCCTCTCCCTCCGAACTGATCTGATTGCTTTAATGTTGGGGAAATTTTCTTGAAATTATACAAACTTTTAAAGCTCATAACTGATAACAGTAAAATGTCAGAAATAGGTTCTTCAGCCAGTTTTCACCATTACTTTCACCCCCTAGCTAAACATGACCCCTTACGAACCAAACCGATTGCATCTCTGACTGAGTAAATCATCTCGCGTTACTTGAATTTCATTTGAATCTCACAACATTCAGCCGAAAGTGCTACATTCTTGGGCAAAGCAAGCATCTTTGGACAGCTTTTCTCAGGGCCTGCTTCACGTCTTTGTTTCTCAGGCTGTAGATGAATGGGTTGACCAGGGGCGTCAGGACCGTGGACAAGACAGAGAACATTTTGTTCAGCGCTCGCAGGGTGCTGGTTTTGGGGAACATGTACACAATTATTATGGTCCCATAGAAAAGTGTCACCACCATGAGGTGAGAGGAGCAGGTGGAAAAGCTTTTTGCCTCCCGGCGGTGGAAGAGATTCCCAGGATGGTGGAGATAATACACACGTACGATGCCAGGGTTAGCAGAAACGGGGGCAGGGTGGTGATAAATGTCAGCATGAACATGACGAGTTCCATCAGCTGGGTGTTGCTGCAGGACAGTTTTATCATGGGGGTGAAATCGCAAAAGAAATGGTCGATGACACTCGGCCTACAGAATGATAATTGCGACATGAAAAATATGATGATGGCGCTAACTAAGATGCCGGTCATCCAAGATCCAGCAGCTAGTTGGCTGCAAATGGCATTATTCATGATGGATGCGCAATTGAGTGGTTTACATATGGCTAAGTAACGATCATAAGACATCGCAGATAGGAGATAACACTCCACAGTCAGCAGGAAACCAAAGAAATAAAATTGGGCAATACAGCCACTGACAGAGATGGTCCTGTCCCCCGTCAGGAGACTGGCCAGCACGCTGGGCAGGACGGTGAAGCTGTAGCAGCTCTCCAAGCAGGACAAGTTCCCCAGGAAAAAGTACATGGGGGTGTGAAGGTGCCGATCGGCTACAACTAGCAATATAATAAGAAGGTTCCCAGCCACGGTCACCATGGAGATCACTAGAAAGAGCAGGAAGAGAAGGTCCCCAAATCCCAAGAGGATGAACTGTTTGGTAGAAGTGACATTCTCCTGTTCTGGGTCTGCCATGAATTTTGTCTAGGGCTACAAAAAAAGAATACAAATTATCATCAGATGTAAAGATAAACTCTAACCCATCAATTCATACCATGAATGTTCTAAACCTCACCTAATATTTTGTTCTCACATTGGCTTAATTGAGGAGACAAGAGAAATTATGTATCTATCTATCTATCTATCCCCATACACCTCATCTATAGACTCATAGAATCATAGAACACTAGAAATGGAAGGGACCTTGAGAGATCATCGAGTCTAGTCTCCTGCCCTCATGGCAGGACCAAGCACCATCTAGTTCACTGTACTTCTGTACCATGTATGTATCTAGCCATCCCCAAGCCCCCGCCCCCCATCTTCCTTTCAAAATCAAAACCATTATGACAACTGGAGATTTTTTTCTGGATCAACAGGGGGAAATTCACGCACGGAAAAAAAAATGCAAAACTACACGATGAGGACTATATGGCTAGTTGCTGGTGGTGTCTTGAAATGGATCTGGGGGTTCTAGTGGATTGTAAACTGAATATTCAATGAGACTGTGAAGGCACAAAAAAGGCAAATGTCATTTTGGTTTGTGTTAAGGGGAGTGTTGAATCAAAACACACAAGAGGTCATTGTCCTCAACTGTGTCCAATTCTGAGCAGCCCACTTCAGAAAAGCTGTTGAGAAATTGCAGAGAATCCAGAGGAGAGCAACAACAATGACAAAATGTTTAGAAAACTTGACTTGCCAGACAAGGTTAAAACACCTGCATGTTTAGTCCTGAGAAAAGCAGGCTGGGGGGAGGGGGTGGTAGCATTGTACAACTATGTTAAGAACGATTATAAATATTGTGTGGCATAATGAAATACAAAGATTGATTTTTCTCCTCCCCACAGAAAGGTATGATGAAAAGTAATGCACTTAATCTAGAGCAAGGGAGGTTTAGGTTAGACATCAGGGGAAACAATTCTAACTCTAAGGGGAGCTTAGTTCTGGAAACACCATCTATATCATTCCTGATTGATGTCTATCTTTTGAGGAGAAAAGTGATGTTTGTGTAACTAAGACTACATCTAGACTGCAGCTGTTTTCTGAGATACCGGAGGTATCCCAGAAAAGCTGTACTGTGTCCAAGGAATGATTCCAATTTTCCAAAAAAAAAAAAAATTAAGAAAAGCTGACGCGCTCTTTTACCATCCCTGTAAACCTCGTTTTATGAGGAAGAAAGGATGTGTCGAAAGAGGAGGTTTTTTCCCAAATTTGGCATCGTGTAGACACGCCAAATTTCGGAAAAGTCTCTTTCAAAAGAAAAGTGGAGAAACATACACAATCTGTGTATCTTTTTCCAACTTTTCTTTGTAGTGTAGACATAACCTAACAGAAATAACAGAGAACCAGTGAGGATGAGGTCTAGCCTTTGGTTTTTCCTTACATGCGGCTTGCTGTATCCATTCTAACATTCCTCTTTCATCCACCCATTGTCCCCCATTGTCAATAGAACAATCACATTCTTTGGAGCAGAGCAGAGCAGGTATTTTGTGTCCTGCTCTAAAGCAAAGTATATCATTTCAACTGGAAAGAGAATAAAGTTGCTTTACCTATAACATTGTGGCCAACTAAATTTTCAGATGCCTTCTTCACTCAGAATCTCATGCTTTGGGCTCTGTCTGCTCTCCTCCTTTCCTTTCAAATCTGCAAACTAAAATGCACTCAACAAAGAGAACAATAGAGAACCCTCCCCCCCCCCAGCCACCACCTTTGTCTTCTATCTTGGCTGATTTTGCTTTTATGCTTTCCCTAAAAGTAACATGCCACTCGCCTCTGCCTTCTTGTGAGGAGATTCACATGCCCCTTGACATTTCTGCTGATGAGAATTCAAAATTGCCTGAAAGAGGAAAGAACTTGTACTTTTATGCTTGAGACGTGAAAAATTAGTGAGTCAAACATCCAACTTCAATGGCTATGCAATGGAATGAGGAGAGCCTTTCACCTGAAATGTTTAACCTTACATTTCTAACTGAAGATAGGAGAAGAAAAGTCCTAGATTCCATGGAAATCATCCAGTTTCCTGAGAGTTACTGAAAAGAAAGATTCGTGGTCCAAAGGATTGGGTCCAAAGTCCTTTGATGTCAATGAGGTTCTGCCAATTAATTTTCTTTGGATGGATAAATGAGGATTTAAATAAATAAATATTTGAATGGAAAGTAGGGGAGGACAGGCCCACCCGCATTGGAAATGGGGATACACAGGGTCCCAGCTGAGACAGATGGTCTCGGTAGAGTAGAAATGGGAGAGGCACAAAAAGACCCTGGCATGGGGGGAGCATGAAGGGCCCCAGAATGGATGAGGTGAGAATGAAGGGGCACACAATACCGCTGGCACGGGAAGAGAAATGAGAGATAATGACATGGGTGGGGAGGGTTTGCGGGGGGTACATAGTACCGTGTGGTGGGAACCCTATTGCCTGAGAATTTTAAAGAAAGAAAGAAACTGGACAAGTTGCTAAAACTTGCAGTCAAGGGAATAATACTGTGCTCCCTGGGTAATGGAGGAATATCTATGAACTGGGGATGGAGATCCCGCCTCTGCAGTGGTCAACCACAGTTATAATCACAGTCACAGGGGAAAGCCCTTATGTTAAATAACTTAATTCTTCACTTGTGCCCACCCCAGTGATGAGTCCTCTTCCTTGCCAAGGAGGAAAGAAAATATAAACACATAGATGAGAGAAGTAAATGAGCATATGAAGTGACACATCTGGCATGGGGAAGAGGTAGATAGTTGGAGGGCAGGGAAAGAGTCCAGAGTGACCTAGACAAATGGGAGGTTTGAGCCAAAAGAAATCTGATGAGGTTCAGCAAGGACAAGTGCAGGGTCCTGCCCTTGGGATGGAAGAATCTCAAGCAGTGTTACAGGCTGGGGACAGACTGGCTAAGTAGTAGTTCTGCAGAAAAGGCCCTGGGGATTCCAGTGGATGAGAAGCTCAATATGAGTCAACAGGGTGCCCTTGTAGCCAAGAAGATACCTTCTGAAATAGCTTATTTTGAAATAGAGCATCCACACTACAGGGAAGCTTCAAAATGAGTCCGAGGCAAGCACCCCTAATGCGGATGCACAATCTCGACTTATAGTCCCAGGAGGCACTTAGGAGGAATAACTTAGAATGGCCCTGGGGAGGAGATAGTTTGAAATAGCAGCAGTGGAGCGAAAAAGCTTTTTCGGAAAAGGGATTATTCCTCGTGGAATGAGGTTTGCCACCATTGGAAAAAGCCATCTGTTATTTCAACTTTCTGTCAAATTAACACAATTGCGGTGTGGATGCAAGTATTGTTTTTCGGGAATAATGGCAATTATTCCAGAAAAATGGTGCAGTGTGCACACACCCAATGTCAGCCTGGGGTACATGAACAGGGGAATGCTAAGTGGAATAGAGAGCTTATTTTACCTCCTTATTTGGGCCTGGCATGATCGCTACTGGAATATTGTGTCCAGTTTTGATGTCCCTAATTCAAGGGGAATGTTGATAAACTGGAGAGGGGTTCGGGAGTAGATCTACAAGAATGATAAAAGAATTTTAAAAAGTGCCTTATAAGAAGAGTTCTTAAATTCAACATAATTCCTAAAGCAGATCTCTCAGAAAAATTGTCAGTGATGGAGAAACAAATTCATGATGAACCTTGGTGAATTACGACAATGGTTAATTACGCTAACCCTTAAACACGTAGACCTTGTTTCCAAATTGAATGTGTCTCACTTCCACTTCCAGCTGCTGGGTGATGTTGGACCTCAGTCTGCTAGACTGAAGAGTCCATTTTTTCGTAATTGCTCTTCTTTGATACTTACAAACTGTCCTCAGGTCCCCCTTTCACCTGCTCTTTGATAAAGTAAATAGATGTAACTCCATGAGTGGGTCACAATGAGGCAGTGGTCCTCGAACTCTGATCGGTGCTTGTGGGAGAAGTGTAGGGTCGGGTTGGCACACCTGGGCCTCAATGTATCATCCTCTGTCCAACAGGTGACATTCAGTGGGACACAAAAGCAAATGTTGAAGACTTTTATAAACCAGCACCCACAGACCTGAGTTAAATACTTACCCCACCTGCTGTTCACACACAGAGAGGTGCCCCAGGAATCCACAGGGTTCTCCCCATTTGAGCTACTGTCTGAGAGGCGAGTGAGAGGACCCCCCCCCCCCGAACTTTCTAAGAGATAAGAGGGAGGAGAAGGCCTCCCCTGATGGGGAATTGGTGGTGGAGTAGGTACTGGCTTCCCAAGAAAAGTTTGCTGAGCTCCTGGGCCTGGCCAGAGAGAACCTGGGCAGCACCCAAGGGAAGCAGAAGGTCTGGTACAACGGCAACGCACGGGCCTGTGCCCATTCCTCTGGGGACCAGGTGATGATTCTCATCCCCGTGAGGAAGAACAAGCTGCAAGCAGCCTGGGATGGATCCTTTAAGGTCATCAAGCACCCGATTGAAGTGAACTATGTGGTGTAGCTGTCCAACTGGGCTCACAGATCTGGGTGTATCATACCAATATGATGAAACCTTACAAGGGCAGGAAGAATTTGGTGCTGGCCGCGCATGGATCTGCCCCGAGGACCAGAATTGCCCCCTTGCTGGAATTTATTCCCCTATCTAACCAGCTAACACCTGCCCAGAACACAGAGATCAGAGAGGTACTGAATTCCCACTCACCTAGCAGTCAACCAGAAAGAGATGGGCCCCCAGCCCTGGCCCGGCCCCATCCCCAGCCCTGGCCATGCACCCACCCCAGACCTTGTGCCAGGGCCAGGAAGAAGACCCAGCCTTGGCCACAACTGGACCTCATGCTGGGATCGGGGACAGTGTCCATCACCTTCCCCCACCCAAGATAGGTGGTGAAGGCAGGAGCTGTGGCCTGATCAACCCCACCCCTGCATAGGACAGGCCAGGAACTACAGCTTGGTCTGGCCACTCTCCCAGGACAAGTGAGGGGGCTGGGAACCATGGCCTGCCCCCTCATAGGACAGATGGGGGACTGAACACCACAGCCCTTCCTGCTCCTCCTGTCAGACAGGCGGGGGGGTCCAGGAGCCACAGCCCCACCTGGCTCCACTTGGAACATTGGAGGGATCATGAATCATGCCCCCCCAACTCCGAAGCAGATGACAGGGCCGGGATCCGTCTGCCATCCACCCTCCCCACCCAGGGCTGAAAAACGCAACCTGGCTCAACCACCTCCACCCAAAGAAGACCCCCAGGACCAGGACCTGCAGATCTACCCCTCCTGGAGAAGACGTTGGAGAGAGGAACAGTGCCACAGCCTATCCCCCTCCCACCCACAGAGGAGACAACAGGGCCCAGAGAAGACTTCAAGGCCGAGCACTGCAGCCCTGGCCCTCTCCCTGGACCAGTGACATCTTGGCCACCCCAGGAAGCCCCAGTGGCCCCCCCCATACCTCTCTGCCTCCTGCCCTGAGCCCCCTGCCAAGCTCCCCCATCCCTGCCCTAAGGCTCATCCCATACCCACCCTGCACCCTCCACATCCTACTGACCGTCTGCCCTCACTCCTGAACCCTCCCCCTCTGTCCTCACCCCCCTCAACCCGCCCAGACCCTGCCCTCATTTCTGCACCTCCACGCCCTACCCACAGCCCCCCCCACACCAAATCCCTTTCCCCAAGCCCCCTCCATGCCCAACCCCTGCCCTGACTCCTGCACCCCTAACACTCCCCACACGATGACTCATCCACATCCCGTCTTTCCCAGCAGCAGCCCTCCCTCCTGCACCCCCACTCCTTGTCCTAAACCCCCACACCCAACCCCTACTCTGACTCCTGCACACCGCGTCCCCTGCCCTCAACCCCCCACACCCTCTGCCTTGAATTTTCCACTCCCACTCCCTGCCCCGAGCCTCCAAACCGTTGTCCTGACTCCTGCACTCCCATGTCCTGCCCTGACTTCTTCACTCCATGCTCTCCCCAAGCCTCCCCACCTTCCAACCCCTTGTCCTGACTCCTGCACACACACACCCCCCGGCTCCCAGCTGTGCCGCTGATCTGGAGGTATAAGTTGTCACCAAATTGGAAATAATTGTGGGTGAGGACAAAGTTACACAGGTCTGCTACCAGATTGGCAGTGGTATCCTCTGGGATAGTGTTTCTAATGGTCAGCATATGTTATGTCGTGATTTGAGGCCTCATCCTTCTAGCTCTGACACACCTGTAGCACCATCGTGTGGATACATCCTGCATCGGCAGAAAGGGATTTTCTACGAATGCAGTTCATCTTCCTCCTTGAGAGGCAATCACCAGATTAATGGAACAATCCTTCTGTCAATCTAGCCCTATCTACACCAGGGTGAGGTTGACCAAAATATGGCATGCAATTCTCCACAGCCTGGAAAGACAGAGCTAAATAGATTTAAGGCTATGTCTAGACTACGTAGAATTTTTGAAAGAGGATATGCAAATTTTCAAAAAAAAACCCCGCTCTTCCTTAAAAAAGGAGGTTTACGCAGTTTTTTCGAAAAAGGGGTTTTTTTCCTGAAAAAAATGTGTCCGGACTACTTTCACTTTTGAAAGATCCTCTTTCAAAAGTGAGATTGGAAGAAGATATGCAAATTCCCACAGAATTTGCATATCCTCTTTTGAAAAAAACCCATAGATTAGATGTGCCCTAAGTATTGACAGGCCTCCATACTGCACACACGGCCTGTGAACCCCACCGAGGGATCCACTGTTCGACCCTGCCCCACCTTTGGAGTGCAGACTTCAGAAGTGGGTTTGCCCCGGGTGGCAGAGCCATTGTGCACGGGACAGGGCCGGATTAAAACCATTAGAGGCCCTAAGCACTGAAAAGATTATGGTGCCCCCTCCATATGTAATTCAAAATAAAAACAATACTATACCATAAAATAAAATTTTATTTTTCGAAATGACACAAAACTTACATGTATGTTGAAATTAAAATAGCTTCTTTCTAGATTTTCTGATTGAAAAATTCTGGATAAGTTCATCGAAGCTGACTTGACGAAGCATGTCCACTTCCATACACAATAGGGAAAGTGAATCAAGTCTGTCCTGACACTTTGTTGCTCTCTGAGGGTTTTTTATTCTGTTCAGATGAGAAAAAGAGCGTTCTGCGAATGCTTTTTTTGAAATATCAAATATCAAATTTTTTCCAAAAAAATCTCTTTTTTTTTGGTGCTCCTGCTTTGCTGGTGCCCTAAGCACGTGCTTAGTCTGCCTATTGGGTAATCCAGCCCTGGCATGGGGGGGGGGGGGGGTTGTGGAAGAACGTCTCACCAGATGCGCTCCCCCTTGTGGCTGTGTGTGTTATTGCAGGGCCCTTTTCTCAAGAGTGGCATGCCAGGGGCCTTTTAAAGGGCTCGAAGCTCCGGCCACAGCAGCTTGGAGCCCTGGGCTCTGTTGGATCGCTCGGCCCCAGGGCACCCTTTGCCTCTTCCCCCATCAGCAGGCCTGGCTGAGATTCTGCATTGGGTTCAGACAACAGATGCATCCCTGGGGTACGTGGAATTACGCCGTACTTACACCCCCATAATCAAGATGCGAATCTGGGCCATGACGCACAATCGGAGAGTTCTGCAGCATCTCAACTGAATGTGTGCGGAAAATCCAACTTTTCCAAGGAAAACAGAAGAAATGGCTCATGTTGTATTTCCATTGTAACCAATCTGTGCTGTCCAGGGATGAGAGACACAGTTACAGCAGAGTCTGTAAATACAGACACAGACAGACACACACACACTCGCACACACGCACACACATACATTCCAAAGGTGTTGCGAGGGAGGGTGTGTGTGGTTCCTGGTTCTGGCATATTCTCTGGGGGGACCAGGTCTACAGATCCCAGATATGGGGTCTTTGTCAGGGGGTGTGGGCCCAGGCCATGGCTCTCAGCCTCCCCTGCTCCAGGGAGAGGGGGAGAAGCAGGCCGCAGAACCTCCCCCCACCCCATGTGTCTGCTTGGGGACATGGTTGCCAGCTCCCCCAGTGCCTGTTGTTGGCGTGGGGCAGCCAGGCCATGGTTCCATGCCCTGGCCTATATACCAGACACTCTCCCTGTACCCCAAGCAAACCGAGAGGAAGGAAGGAAGGAACCAATTCTGTTCTCTAGGACTCTAGGACTCGATCAGTTGAACGTTATTTTACTATAAGCTAAAATTTTCCCTTAAGCTTCTATACCTGTTTCTAAAACAAGCCAGTTTCAGTTTACATTCTTGTTGCTACCCAGAGATACTCTGAATGCACATAACGTGATGTTTAGGTAGCATGACACCTTGGATTTTTCAGAGACCTATGGGACTTAGAAGCCAAATTTTGAGTGATTTTCAACGGAAATTGGTCACCTAGTTCCTTTTGTTTTGTTTTTAAAATATTAACAAATATGCAGGAGTGTTTAACTGGTACCATTTTTGATGGTTAATTAGCTAGCTCTATATATTTCAATTTCCATAACCCCTCTACACATATTCACTCCAACCCAATCTAAGGGTTTTTAACGAAGTAGTGATGAGGACTAGTCCAAACTCCATTAGAAGTCATTAGTGTTTCAGCTATTGGCTTCACACCCAGGTCCCAGGTTTGACATGTGTCCACTATAGGCCAAAGCTACCAAACTCTCATCAAATCTTACCAGCATTTAGACAGTAGCAAAAGCACCTGGATTCATATCAGTGAAATGTTAAGCCGGCTGTTCTTAACCCCTTGAGTTCACCTGTTTGCAACAATTGGGAATTTGGGATTGAAACGCCTGATGTATGAACACAGCATAAGAACGCATTGATGGACTCCAAACTGTGTCTTCTTTAACATATCCCAGTGGTAATGGAAGGTTTGCAATTAGAACCTGTAGATAGTCATTAAAAGCAACATCAATTGTGTCATGTCCTCTGAAATATTCCTAGTAAATTGTAGTGACTTTTTTCAGTAGCATGGTCCAAATTATTCCCTGAGGGTATGTCTACACTTGTCCCCTAGTTCGGACTAGGGAGGCAAATGAAGCATACCAAAGTTGCTAATGAAGCGCGGGATTTAAATATCCCGCACTTGATTAGCATATTCGCGGCCGGTCGCCATTTTAAAATGCTGGTTGCCCGATTTAACTTGCCGTGTGTAGACGCGGTAGTCCGATCCAAAACCCTTCTCTCGAATTAACTGTTACTCCTCATGCAATGCAGTTAATTCGAGTAACAGTTAATTCGAGGGAAGGGTTTTGGATCGGACTACCGTGTCTACACACAGCAAGTTAAATCGCGCAACCGGCATTTTAAAATGCCGACCGGCCATGAATATGCTAATCAAGCACGGGATATTTAAATCCCGCGCTTCATTAGCAACTTCGGTATGCTTCATTTGCCTCCCTAGTCCAAACTAGGGGGCAAGTGTAGACATACCCTGGTTTAACTCCTCTTCCTTCACTGTGATTACCCCAGGGCTGTGTCTGAACAGACACTGAGAAAAACTCCAATGCCAGCTGTGTCAGATAGGATATGAAGGGGCCATGCCAGGTTTATAATCAACAAAGCAGATTCCCACTATCCAGAAAATCAGTCACTCGTGAATTAAACATGTCTTGCTTGAAGATCCCAGGAGAGGCTGCAAAAATGATAGGAAGTCCTGTGGCACTTTATAGACTAACAGATTTATTGGAGCATAAGCTTTCATGGGCAAAGACCCACTTCGTCAGATGCATTTGTTAGAGGCTGATCTCTGGATCTGGAATTCCAAATTCCAGCCCTAAGCTGTCGCATGAATAAAGCTCAAATACATGTGTGCACACTGGCTGGGAATGCAAAAGGGATCTAAGGGAGTTAGGCACCCAGTCCACTCTGCTTCTGCATGGTGTAGCCAACCTGGGCTCCTTCCTCAGGGGTTTGGATTCTGTAGGCTGTGGGTGCCTAACGTTCGGCATTGCAACACGGAGCTCAATTCCTGCTTTGTGAATCTAGGCCTTGGGACTGTGGCATTAGAACAGCTTCAACCAGAGACGTGAGGCCGCCCCGCAGAATATCCCATAGCCCAGAAGGAGGAGCACTTACATGGGAACATGGTCAGTTTACTGCTTCCTTTCATAAGAATATGGGAACATAAGAATGGCCATGTTGGATCAGACCAAAGGTCCATCTAGCTCAGTATCCTGTCAGCCGACAGTGGCCAATACCAGATGCCCCAGAGGGAGTGAACAGAACAGGCAATCCCTCTCTTGTCGACAAACAAAGGCTAGGGACACCATTCCTACCCATTCTGGATAATAAGTACTGATGGACCTAACCTCCATTAATCTATCTAGTTCTTTTTTGAACCCTGTTAATGTCCTGGTCTTCACAACATCCTCTGGCAAGGAGTGCCACAGGTTGACTAGAGTTCAAGTGGAGGGGGGACTTCCACCCAGGGTCTCCCATGGCTACAACCAAAAAGCTCTCTGACGTGCTCTCTCCATGCATCTCCCCCCCACCCCAATTATCAATCTGGCATATTAGAACTGCCTAACAGATGTGACTCTGTAATTCCAACCGATCTGGTTGTAAAACTGTGGAATTAATGTTCATTCCACAAATCTTGTTTTTTCCCCCCAAAATTAGATATATAGGCCAAGAAGCAGATCGCCTTAGAGGCTACACCTGATAACAATATTTTCTGTTGGAGTCTGCATCATGAATCATAGCTTCCTGGGTACTCAGCAGCTACAGCACATTTCCAATCGTGGCTGCTGATGAGGGGCGTGAAGGGAGCACCAATAATGTGACTGTCCACCATGTGACTCTTCCCCATGCCATTCCTAGCTCGGGGAAGGGCCTCACCTCTTCCTGACCATTCATGTCCTCCACATATGTTGCCCCAGCCTCTCCTAGACTTCAAGTCCTGTACCCATTTAGCAGTTGGGTCCAGGCTTAGGGTGCATCTACACTGCAGGTCTTGACATAAGCTAGGTAAAGTGAGCTACGTCCATTGTGTAGCTTATTTCTAAATTGGGAGCGTCTACACAGCACTTCTTTCAAATTAGAGCGCTCTTCCTCTGACTTCCCTTACTCCTCGAACAATGAGGGTTACAGGAGTCGGAGTAAGAAGTCCTCCAGCTTGACAGGAGTTTGTCACTATTTCGAAATAACTGCCTGCTGTGTAGATGTGGACTAAGTTATTTCAGAATAACACTAGTTATTTCAAAATAATGTTGCAGTGTAGACGTACCCTTAGCGGCTCCATAATTACTATTATGCTCTTCCACTTCATCATCTTGTGCTTCCATTTTTGTGGTCCCAGTGACATTTGCAGTCTCTTTGGTGTTTTGATACCCATGGTAGAGCTGTCCTACACTGGTTGTTTGGTCCTGGAGTAACAAGGACCAAATCCGTGCTTTAAAATCAAAAGGGATCTCAGTCTTAAGGATGGGCCTGGAATGATTCTGTGTGTGTGTGTGAGAGACAATTTTAAGACTTGATTCCCCATTAATCTCTTGCTGCTTCAGGTTGCTCTGTCAGGATGAAAAGGTGCAAGAACATATTGTCCTGTTAAAGTGGGAGTGCTTGGACTGTAAGATCCTCAGGGTGGGGACTGACTTTTTGTTTTCTTTTTGTACAATAGTTACCACAAAGTACCTGACGTGCACTGCAATGAGGAGTGGGAAGCACCTACAAGATTCTCTTGAACCTGCTTCTTAACTTGTAGCTGAGCAACAGGTTCAGTTATTTGTGTTACTGCACAACTAAATCACAACAACAATCCAATTAGTAGGTAAAGTTGGGATTAGCAATGGCGATTAAATATTAATGTTAAAGACATGGATCTAGGTCATCAATGAGTGCTTCTGAACCGCCCCTCCCTTTACAATGGGGAACTTTACTCTTGCCATGTGTAACCCCTCTGCTATTGCCATTGGCAGCCACAAGGGCCGGGTTCAGTATCTAGGGGATTCTTTCAATAATGCAACCAAACTGGCTCCAGCCCCCACCCAGTAAAATGGGAAACTTTCAACCTACCCACCGGGCGCCTTATTGGCAATGCTTCCCCTCTCGCAAGCACAGCATCGGAGATAGAAACTGTCTGTTTAATAACAGTGATCTAGCATTAAGCCAAGGAAACACACAGAAACCAAGCAGACCCATAAGTGGGCCTTCCCTCCACATCGACGCCCCCCCTCACAGCTCTGTCTTGTCAGTGCAGCCCCAGAGTTCATAATTAACAATCCAAATCACTATTTTTTTTTCTTTTCCCCTCTTGCCTCCCCCCCTCCCACATTTATTCTTGGCTCTGGACTTCTAATACGCCAGTCATCTGAAAAAGTGGGTTGTACCCATGAAAGTTCATGATCCCATCTACACGTTCTGTTAGTCTTTAAGGTGCTGCTAGACTATTCATTAATTCCACATTTTTACAACCAGATCACAGACAAGCCACACACACACAAAAACACCATTTTAAAAAATTATTTCGATATTATTTCGAAATAACAGAATTGCTGTGTCAACACTTGCATTGTTATTTTGGAATAACGCTAGCTATGTTACCAATGTCCAACCCACCAAGAATTGTGAGCAAACGGTCCTATCCTGACTTCCCTGGTCACTCCCCTCATCCACAGACTGTGAAACAAAACTGCAAAGGAGGCCCTGAGAAACTCTGTGGGTACCTTTGTGCCATGCAGACGAGGTCACAATATCCAAGTGAAAGATTTTTTTTTAAAAATATGTAAAAGAAACGGGGATACTTCTGCTCTATTAATGAATTAATGGGGTAGAGTGGCCTCATACCATTGTTTTTCCTTTTTAAAAGTAAATATTAACTTTTCTTTATGGAATTATGGCAAATTCCCACCAGCAGAAATAGAGAAGGACATTACATCATCTCATATGAAGGAGAAATTACCAACCAGGAGAGACATTGATTTCTGTGAAAGAGAACAACACCCGAATATACCAAGAAGCTCTATCTAGACATCCGGATAGGAAGTTAAGGTTCAGTTTCCACAGATAATAGAAGACAATAATGAAATGGCCTGGAAAATGTAGTGGAATGACAAATACTTATCTCAAAAATAAGAAGAAATGGTCAGGGTTACAGTGAGGGTTAGGGGATAGCTGGCAATAAAACATCAGTGTAAAAGGTAAAGCAGCACAATTAAAATGAAAGAACCTGATTTGGGAAAGAAAAATACCTGCTCAGTCATCCACCAGGTCACAAAGAATGTGCTTGCATGTTCAGTCCAAGAAATGAAGGCGGTCTGTGTGAAATTGCACCCATAGTCTTCCTCGTGATAGTATTGTGATATGATTATAGTACAGTTATGATGCATTTTGTGCAAGAAGGGAGATATAATAATGATTTCCTGAATATGACCATCCTATTAGTATGTGTGACGGAACCGCGGGGCTCCAAAGACTGCAGCTGGTTTTTCTCTTTTCTTTTTCAAGCCCTTTTAGGGCAAAAGAGCTTGGGGTACCGCTGGGAGTGGGTTCAAGAGTTCACCCCTGTTTTTTTAGGGATCAAAAAGCACTTGAGGGGGGCAGCAAATTCCCCAAAATATGTGTATTAGGGTTCCGGGGGAAAATTTTGTAACCAGTGCCTGTGAACATTTGTGTCATGCGGAAGGGTTCCGTGCGCCTGGCTGACTCACACTGGAATCTCAGCCTGTGAATGATTTGTGTTTCTGGACAACTTTATCCATCCAGGGGAGAGGTGCAGCATTATGACATTCCCTACTCCTGGGCTCTGCCAACATGACCAGCGTCACAAGCCAACTGTGTGTGCCCCCTCAACGTGTAATGGTTTTCTTTTTCTAGACCCGTACAATGGAGACAGCAGAAGGAAGAAACCAAACGCCCATTACAGAATTCCTCCTCCTAGGGTTTGGGAATGTCCCAGAACTGCAGCCCCTTCTCTTCCTGGTGTTTCTAATCATCTACCTTGTCACTGTGGCCGGGAACCTTCTCATTGTGGCCCTGGTTGTGACTGATCAGCACCTCCACACCCCCATGTACTTCTTCCTGGGGAACTTTTCCTTCCTGAAGATCTGTTACAGCTCCACCATCCTGCCCAGGCTGCTGGCCAGTCTCCTAACTGGGGACAGAACCATCTCTGTTAAGGGCTGCCTGGTGCAATTATTCGTGTTTGGTATTCTGTCATCTATAGAAGCGCTGCTGCTCATGGCCATGTCGTACGATCGGTATCTAGCGATCTGCCACCCCCTCCGCTACACGGCTCTGATGAACGGCCGGGTGTGTGGCTGGCTCGTGGCAGCGTCCTGGATAAGCAGCTGTATGAGCTGCACCATTGCAAATGTTTTCTTGTTCCAGTTAACGTTCTGTGATTCAAGTGAAATCGACCATTTCTTCTGTGATTTTTCTCCCTTGATAAAGCTGTCCTGCAGCGACAACCCGGGCTCTGCAACTGGTGACATTTATTACAGCTTCCATAGGAACACTTGTGACTTTCCTATTTACCCTGACGTCCTACATTTCTATCATTACCTCCATCCTGAGAATCCCATCCTCCACTGGGAGGAAAAAGGCCTTTTCCACTTGTTCTTCCCACCTCATTGTTCTTGCAGTTTCCTATGGGACAGTGATTGCTGTCTACTTGGTTCCAACAGCCAATAGCCCTAAGGTCCTACACAAAATTTTCTCTGTCTGCTACACAGTCCTGACTCCCCTGATCAACCCTTTTATCTACTGCCTGAGAAACAAAGAGGTCAATGAGTCCCTGAGGAAAGCTATTCATAAACTGGCTGCTTTCAGAAAGACGTATAGTATGTGAAAGCAGAAATAGGAGCAAATAGTAAAATGGGGGTACGTCTACACAGCAACATTATTTTGAAATAACTAGAGGTAAGGTTACACTAGCTCATTAGTGGAATGGCAACTCCTTGTGGAATGAGGAGTAATGGTAATTCGAATTAGGAGTTCGGACTAAGGGGGATTTAAAAAGGGTGGTGCCCGGGAACATGCAAATGAAGCCCGGGATATTTAAATCCCGGGCTTCATTTGCAACTTCAGTTGCCCTCATTAGACTACATAGCTCGAACTAACGAGCTAGTGTAACCTTACCCTAGCATCATTTCGAAGTAACTTAGTCCCCATCTACACAGCAGGCAGTTATTTTGAAATAATGTCGAAATACTGTCAAGCTGGAGGATTTTTTACTCCAACTCCTGTAACCCTCATTGTATGAGGAGTAAGGGAAGTCGGAGGAAGAGTGCTCTATTTTGAAATAAGTGCTGTGTAGACACTCCCAATTTTGAAAGAAGCTATTTCAAAATAAGCTACGCAATTGACGTAGCTCAATTTTCGTCGCTTATTTCAAGTTAAGCCCTGCCCTGTAGACGCACGCACAGAGATAAATGTAGAAATGACCTACTTGAATAATTGCCAATAGGGCCACACCTTATTAACCTTCCTTCCTTCCTTTCTTTCTTTCTTTCTTTCTTTCTTTCCCCTAGACCCACATTTCAGGAAACCTCTCATCTTCATTCACTTGAACATGAATACTAGTGCCCATATTCTGCAAGGACCTAAATATTTTTTGAATAGTTCTGTGTCTCCTCCACTCCCACTACATCTAACAACTTTTGTTCGCTACTGTTTAGGATCCTCTGTTCTCAATTAAAGTGGGCGAAAAATATTGTTGCCACAGTGAGTGGAGACCACTGATTGGGTAGTTTTCCATGCATGTCTGTCTGGACCAACAAAAATGAAAGAGGGTGGTTGGGTGGGATTCTCAGTGTCTTGCCATGTGTAATTTCCTGCCTGTTCATACATCTTTGCCAGTCAAGGCACCTTTAAAACATTTGAATCTCTCCTGATATTGAGGAGTCCAGAGCTACCTTAAAGACTAAATAAATCGGATAGTCTTTCAGTTGCCACAGGAATCCTCGTGGTTTTTGCAGATACAGCCTAACATGGCTACCCCTCGGAGCCTTATTGACCGATACTGACTGTCATACCTCGGTGTTCTGTACCTCAGTACCTTCGATAGTCTGAACTGTCAGCGTCAGCATCGTCTGGTCATGGTCGTCCTGACAGGACCTCTATTCCGTTGGGGATGATAAACTTTCAGCTGCGTGAGTGACAATCTAGAGTGTTAGACCCCATGCACTTGGGTCAACACAGGAGATCTCTGAGAGGCCCCAGAAATGACAGATGCAGGCAAGGTTTGAAATCAATCATGCAGGTTTACTGTCAAATGCAAAGTTCTACCAGTTGCTTACAGAGATCAGTACAATGTTACACCACTGGGCACTATGGCCCGTGTTGACAAGGTACGAACAGCTGGCAGGCCTATTGCCGTATATCAGATATTGACAGCCGTCAGTCAGAGTTAAGCTACTGTGGATTCTGTAAGTTTTGGCAATGACACCTGCTGTTCAGGCACCTACTGTGCCCTCCGCCCCCCCAAGGTCAGCCGAAGAGCACCCTTTGTGGTGTCCTTTTATAGACAGGTACAAACAACTTATATCACTTTTTTACGTACCAGGTTGCCACCCTCTGTTGCCTAATTACCACCCCTCACCTTACAGAAGGGGGGCTCACTTACTATCCTTCATGCTGTCAATCTCGACCCGGTCCTGAACCTAGGTCGGTATGTACATTAGTTTTTAGGGAGTCTTTGTACCAGACATTTCTTATTAAGATGTTCCGTTACACCCCTTTGGCTTACAGTCTGTACCCAGTGCCTCCCCATCAGGGGCTCGCACCCCATTCCTCCCTCACGTCCTTCCACTTACCCCTTCCGAGCCCCCCATTCCTGATGTTAAACAAAAGATACATATGTTCAAAAATAGAAACTGGGTTTATTGAAGAAAACTGGGGGGGGATGAACCTCTGGGGAGACTGGGAAAAGGAGGTGGGAGAGGGAAGAGAGAGGGTGGAAGAGGGGAGGGGGAAACCTGGGAGGAGGGAGCTGGAAGGGGGAGGAAGGGGAAGGGAAGCTCAGGGCTCAGGGTTGGAGGTCTCTCCAGACCAACTTGACTTTCATGCTAACCTGCTCCTGGGTTTGCATGTGGCCTTTGGTGGCCAGGCTGGCAGCTATCCTGCCATAGACGGCCGCATTCCTCCATCTAGTGCGGAGATCATGGACGTTGGGGGCATCCCCCCCAAACCTGAATAAGGTCCATGATCTCCATCTTGGACCAGGAAGGCGCCCACCTTCTCCATCCCCTGGCAGGCTCCTGGGAGCTGGCAGACTGCTCTTGGGGAGTGGTGGAGGGCTGGCTGCCAGTGGCTTGCTGGCTAATGTTTTGGGGCCACTGAATCAGGGGCCCCGGTGGCCACTGCTGGCTCTGGGCTGGCAGGTTGGAGCTGGCACGGGCACTGTGGCCAGGGTCTACCCCTTTAATGGCTCCGGGGCTGGGGGAAAGGAGAGTAAGTTTTCCTGGTTGTGCCCAGAGTGGCCACCAGGGCTCCCTGGGAAGGACTGGATGCCCCCTATTTCGAATTAAGTGTCTACACAGCACTTAATTCGAAATAGCTATTTTGAATTTAGTGTTACTCCTCGTAGAATGAGGTTTACCAAATTTGAAATAAGGGTTCCACTATTCGAATTATTTCAAAATAGCGGTTTGCCTGTGTTGACGCTATTAAAGTTCATTCGAAATAACGGCTGTTATTTCGAATTAACTTTATTGTGTAGACATACCCTAAGAGATTAATTTGCCTGTTAAAATAACACTCAGAAAAACTTTTAAATGAAACTAACCCACAAGAATCGCCTTTAATTTCTTGAAGATACTTGAAGCAATAAGTAGCCTAAGGCTGAGGGTACACTGCAAGTGTGGCTTTCTGTGTGCGAGGACTTTTTCCATCAAGTAAAGGAGAGAGGTCTCTCTGAGCTGCTCTTCCAAATTTCACACAAGCCATTCAATGAAGCCATAGATATCAAGATTCAGGGCCAACTTGCCTTGAGCAGACTGCCTCTCCAGGTATTCACAGTCAGAACGTCTGAACATGTTTAAGACTTTTAGTTGCGAAAGCCATGTGAATCCCAAATCTCTGCTACTCAGTAATGCCAACTGCTTTAGAATTGAGGCCCTGATTATCCAGCACCAGCTGAGGTAGAGCAGGGACTGTGTAGACATGTCTGATATATTTTTACCAAAACTGCTACCTGCCCAACTTGCCAAAGGAGAAAGGAAACAGGGAGGCCAAAAGGAATGGGTTAGAGCAGTGTTTCTCAACCTTTTTTAAAAATAAAGTACCCCCTTTTAAAAAAAAATTATAAGTACCGCCTTTTTTTTAAAAAAAGCAACCCCAGTACCTACAGTTTTCAGACACACACAGTTTTTTCTACCATTGCAATGTATTTGTTTAAACAACTTCATCGTATCCCCATCACTCTTTACAAGGTACATTGTCCATGGAGGTCAATGAGGCTGGGCTATTTTATATGTAAAGGTACTGAGAAATGTATACCACGATGGCAATGCCTCTTATGTAAATAATACCGAATAATAAACAGATTAAATGTTTTAACTTTCTCATGTTAGTTTATCAAACTTAATTTTAAATAAAGTAAAATATTAATTTATGTCCAATACAAAAGATGTCAATGTTTTCTTTACTTACGGTGGTGTAGGCAACCTTTTTCGGGTCAGGGGCCACTGACCCACAGAAAAATCAGATGGGGACCACACAAGTGAGAAACAAAAAACCCTAAAACCCCAACCCTCACTCAGGTGGCCCCCATCTGAGACACCTCACTCCTCTGGCATTCCAGCCCCAAGGAGCGAGGGGAAGGGACAGCGAGTACCGAGGTTCAGGGCTTCCCACAGGCCAGATTTGCTTTTCTGAGGAATTTTACGGAGCCCTTAGGTTCTAAAGTGGGGACAAAAATAAGGGGTTTGGGGTGTGTGATAGGGCTGCCAATGAGTGGGATAGGGAATGGAGCAGAATCTGGGTGGGGGGCAGAAGGGGGAGAGGTTTTGAGGTCTGGGTGGGATGTAGGGTGCAGGAGCAGGCTGGGTGTAGTGTGTCTGGCCAGGGGGAGGGAGCAGGAGCTGTGCTGACCTGTTGGGTACCCTGCACCCCCATCCGCAGCAAGATGAGATTCCCCCTCTGGTCCCTGGCATACCCCCGTGTTCCCCATCTCTTCCCTCCAGTCTTGTATGAGCATGAATATTTACACTTGCCGCCTCCCAGGCGTTGCTGCCTTCCTGTCTCAAAGAGACACTGTTTACTTTGTCAGGTGCTGCCAGTCCCATCTGTGACACTGGTGGGCATTGAATCAGCAGGGCTCCCATTGATCCCCAGGTTTGGCTCCCAACACACTAATAGCAGAGTCACCCCCCCACCAGACTGAGACTGGCAAAGTTACTTGTTGCTTTTGGGTCCAGTCTCCCCACTGCTCCGTGAAACCTGACTGAGAGCTGAGCAGCTGGGTTCATAGATACAGCCCCAGCCCTCATCTCCCCGCCCCTCCTGCCAAAAATGGAGCAACACTTTTGTGCCCCCTGCTCCAGTCCACCTGCCTCCTGTCCAGCTGTGGGCACCCAGCTCCCAGCCACAACAGACTGGTACCCGGGGTCACCCTGATTCCACCTTTTCTCTTTCTTCCTTGAGCTAGCCCAGCCCATGCGTGGGCAATCGCACCGTGGTTGTTCACCATGGTTAGCCCTGGTGAGCCCCAGCTGCTAAATTTACCTGCAGAGACACAGGTACCAGTGAGTGCAGTCCCCATTTGCTGTGGGTCCCCGTTGCTGGCCAATGGGAGCGGCAGGAAGCAGTACAGACAAGAACACTGCTTCTCCCAGCTCTCTTTGGCCAAGAATGGTGATCCATGGCCAACGGGAACTGATCACTGGTACCTGTCACCATGCCGGTAAATACAGAGAGAAAGCCTGCTAGAAGCCTGGCAGACCAGATCTGGCCTGTGGGATGGTATTCACCCACCCCTGGACCCACAAATATGGAGCATGAACTAACAGAGCAGGGAGACTCAGTGTAGAGAGATTTTATTCTTTAGTTCATGTTTTTCTCACACTTTGGTAGTAAAATGTTCACACATCAACTGCATTTCTGCCTGGGAGGAAGGAGGCCCATGGGCAGCTATGTAGACTGAGACTGGCAAAGTTACTGGTTGCTTTTGGGTGCTCGTGTCCTGTTCTTGTGGGTCTGGTGAGGCCACATCCGCAGTGTTGTGTCCAATTCTAGGCCCCCCGCTGCGTACTGGAAAGGGCCCAGCACAGGGCAACAAAAATGATGAGGGGGCTGGAGCACATGACCTGTGAGGAGAGGCTGAGGGATCTGAGTTTGATTAGTCTGCAGAAGAGAAGAGTGAGGGGGGATTTCATAGCAGCCTTCAACTTCCTGAAGGGAGGTTCCAAAGAGGCTGGAGAGAGGCTGTTCTCAGTGGTGACAGATGGCAGAACGAGGAGCAATGGTCTCAAGCTGCAGTGGGGGAGGTCTAGGTTGGATAGTAGGAACAACTATTTCCCTAGGTGGGTGGGGAAGCACTGGGAGGGGTTCCCTAGGGAGGGGGGTGGAATCTCCATCCCTAGAAGTGTTTAAGTCCTGGCTTGACAAAGCCCTGGCTGGGATGATTGAGTTGGGGTTGGTCCTGCTTTGGGCAGGGGGCTGGACTCATTGACTCCTGAGGTCTCTGCCAGCCCTGGGATTCTAGGATTATATTATTCTTTTAATTCATTCATTTCTCTTTGTTTTGGTAGTGAGAAAATTCAGATCTCATGAAGCCCTAAAATTGTTTCCAATCATGTTCTGTTGCATTTTCTATCTTTGTATCAATAGCTGTACTACTATCAGTATGACAAAAGGAAATAATATGCAGCACTTTAAAGACTAACAAGATCATTTATTAGGTGATGAGCTTTCGTGGGGCAGACCCACTTCTTCAGATGATCAGATATCACCACACAGAAAAACCTGTTAGTGAACATTTTAATCTAACTGGCCATCCCCTTAAAGACCTGACAATGTTTGCTTTACTTCAAAGAGACTTTAACACCAGATTACAGAGAGACTTCAAAACTTTTATTTTGTTAAATTCAGCATGTTGCGAATGGGCCTTAATAAAGATTCCAATTACCTTACACATTACAAAAACAGCCTCCACACCTATTGATAGTCATAGTAACTCTAGATTAGCCACTTATTGACTTACAATAAGCTATTTCCTCCTTCCTTATCTCTTCCTTGCCCCTCACTCCCACCTTCTTTTCTAATATCTGATTTGTTCGTTTATTTAATTCGTTTACTTTCTTCATTGTATTCCTTTGTTATATATGATCATGCCAATTCACTTTCAGAATATGATCTGAAGAAGTGGGTCTGCCCCACGAAAGCTCATCACCTAATAAACCATCTTGTTAGTCTTTAAAGTGCTACATATTTTTTTCCTTTTGTTTTACCAAGATCAGACTAACACAGCTACTTCTCCATTGCTAGCAGTATGGACAGAAATAGAGATGCCTAGACTCTGACAAGTGTTTGGATGGGCACAAAATGCCACTTGTTAGAACATTTAGATAACTGCACAGAATTTCATGTTTTATTATCCCATCTACAGTTCTGTTCTACGTTCACTGATTGTGATGACAAAATATGTCACCTACTTTCCACTTTGTAATTGACAACAGAAGAGCCCAGTCAATGGAATGTGAATGTCGTTGGATTCAGCGGGTGGGGTTTTTAAGCTCCTTGCAGAATCTGGGCAGTTTTGTTCATGCACAGATGAGTGAAGTGGAGCGTGTCACTAAAATGCACGGCTGACACGAAAGATAAAAGCTGAGAAAATAGGAGAAAAGCACAAAGCAAGGAAGCAACAAGGTGATGTAAGGTCATTTAGAGCTAACCCTTGTGTCAAGGACTCACAGGGGCCACGTGTAAGGAAATATTCCAGTTTATCTCTATATGTCAAAATCTGAAGTTTCACACTCCATGCCGGTGTCTCAAAGCAACTAGTTTCAGCAGAGCTTTTCTCAGAGACTGATTCACTTCCTTGTTTCTCAGGCAGTAGAGGATGGGGTTGAGCAAGGGGATCAGGACTGCGAACCAGACAGACATTATTTTGTGGATGATCGCGGGAGGGTTGAACAGTGTAACGACATAGACTGTCATTACGCTCACATTGTAAACTACAACCACGATGAGGTGGGAGGAGCAGGTGGAAAAGGCCTTTTGCCTCCCAGTGCTGGAAGGGATTCTCAGGATGTTGGCGATGATACAAAGGTAGGACATCAGGGTGAGTAGAAAGATCCCAATCGTCAATATGAGAGACAAAACCAATGGGAGCAGTCGCAGAGTCAGGGTGATGCCACAGATCGGACCTTTAACAGTTGCAAAATCACAAAAGAAATGGTCAATTTCTTTGGGACCACAATATCTTAAATTCACCCTGATAATTTGTAGCATGATGCTGTAGGAAATGCTGCATATCCAGGCCCAGGCCACCATGTGGCAACAGACCCTGCCGTTCATCAGAGAAGCGTAACGGAGGGGATGGCAGATCGCTAGATACCGATCAATACACATTGTTGTGAGCAGCAGACATTCTGTATTGGAGAGGATAATATAGAAATCAAATTGCACAAAGCAATTCTGCAGAGAAATGGTTCTGTCCCCGGTCAGGAGACTGCCAATCAGCCTGGGCAGGGTGGTGGAGACGTAGCAGATCTCCACACCGGACAAGTTGGCCACGAAGTAGTACATGGGGGTGTGAAGGTGCAGATCAGCCACCACTAGCACAATGATGAGGAGGTTCCCAGCCATAGCAACGATGTAGATCACTAGAAACAGAAGGAAGAGAACAGGCTGCAGTTCAGAGCTGATCCCAAACCCTACAAGGATCAGTTCCACGATGGGCGTTTCATTTCTTCCTTCTGCTTTCTCCATAATTCATATCTAGAAACAGAAAAGTATCAAATATTCAGGGAGCACCTGTAGACAGGCTGTGCTATCAGCTACACGGCTAGAAACCTGGGATCACCATGTCTCTCCACATGGAAAATGAAGTTGTCCATGAGGGGAGGAAGACCCGTTTCATTAAGAGATCGAGCTTTCCATATAGGAGAAGCAAGCACATGGAACATTAGTGAGGAACAGCATCGTCCCAGCAAAATGCCTTCTGCCATCTAAAATGCCTAAAAATACCAAAATTGACTTCAGAAATGGAAGAAAACTAAACTAAATAGTTCAAATAATGCACAAATCATGCACAGTTCAACTAATGGTGCAGAGGTGCGCAGTTCAGGCAGCAGCTGCAGACTAGCGTGTCTGACTGACTCTGGACGTGTCCTGTTTTGGGATGATGTGTGGCGTCTGCATCGTACACCATCATAAATGCGAGCTGTGAACATAAATTGGGGGTTTTTAGGAGCTATCTCGCATGAAATAAATGGTTGTAAATGCAGATGATTGTAAGTCGGGGGGTCGCCTATATCAACATGAAACAGAGTTGGGCACGCAAAGGCCTATTGTGCACCCACATTTCAGGTCTTTGTTGAAACAGCAAGGTGCTCCTTCAAATGACGTTGTGTTCCTTCAGAGCTCCACACACTGGGTCATTCAGTGTCTCACACAAACGCACACACTTTATATAGCTTACAAACACAGTCCCCAAAAACACACTCATACACCATCCAATTATATCATGTGCTCGCGCACACACACATAAACACACACACACACACACATACATACAGTCTCTTTCACACTCACTTCCCAACACAAACTTTGGTGTTCTTTTAATTTCTGAAAGGCCCATCTATTCTCTGTAATTTGATTTTTCCAAAGAGTTCTTATAGTGGTTTCCTAACTGGTCTGTGCAATTCCTCATTTGTTCTCTCTCGTACTTCCATTTACCTCTTTAAGTGGTGAATTCTACAATGCCTGACATGTCCTGTACGGAGTCATTATTATGGCAAATTTTTAAAATCGATATTACTTCCTTGTGGCGGGTGCTCCAACCAGTTGTGCACAGATGTACGTTACCTTGATATTACTTCACATAACAAAATTAATTCTGCACTTGGATTAGACAAACACAGGGACATCTGTGAGAGTGACAGGGCTGAGCATGTAGGATGGGAACAGCGGCAGTGGATCGCTGTCTCGTGAAACACACCTGAGCTCTGCTACTGGGCATTCTGAGGGTGGAGAGGGGAGACTCAGATCCTAGCACATATCCTGTAAAGGAACTCACACTCACACACACACACACACACACACACACACACACAAACAACCCTACTCAATGACTGAGCGTGTTTCCATGAACTGCAAAGGACTGATAAATATAAGATGCAGGATGCTGTTAGGTATAGTGTGCTTGACCTCCCTTTTGTATCTACTCACAGAATAATAATTTCCATGGCAGGGGACTGAGGAAGGGAAGTTGACTCGTGGGGAAGGACGGATCTGATGATGTGCACAAGGCAGCCCAACAAATACGAGGCTCTCTTTACTTCTGTTGCAACCCGGATGGTGTGACACAGAGGGTGATGAATTGTATAAACAATCTCTTACCAAGTTTGTAAAATAGAGCCTAGAGATCACATACCCAATGCCAGTGACATGTTTTCCTACAATCCAGGAACAACACAGCACAAGAAAAAGGGAACGAGTGACAGAGGATGAATCATTCAATATTTATCTGTCCCGAGAATCCCCTCAGAAGCACCTAGCATCTGCTGGGAGACAAGGCACTGGGGCAGATACACTTTGGACCGGCCCAGTCTGGCTGTTCTTACATGCTAAATCCGACGGCCGCCCGTTGCTCTGTCCTAGGCAGGTTTCCCTACAGCTCGTCTGGGCTGGGTTGGCCCCCAAGGTTCCACCTGGAGCTGGGGATCCCCTGAGCCTCTGAGCCACCAGCCTGGGATCCCGCTCGCACTGTGCTGCTGTGGCCAGCTGCAGACAAGGTCCCATTCCCGCACTGCCCCCCACACCCACACAACAGGGACACGCCCATCTGCAGGGACACGCAGGGCTCCCTGACTGGACACTGCTGAGGGAAGCTACAGTCGAGGGAACCACCGGCAGCTCAGGGTACGACCCCAGGACTGTACCATCTGAGCTGGGTCGCACCACCAACAGGGAGGAATTTGTTATCCTACTCGCACCCCCCGATGTGTACAGGAAAATGCCCACATGTGCTAACCCAGGGGAGAATTTTTTCTCCTTCATGTTTCACTTAAAGGTCCACGGCTTTGGGCAAAACTATGCAAAAGATAATTAACTACAAACAGTAGATTGACGTGGGTATCAGGGACAGCAAAGCGGATTATCAGCAACTAACCAAACACAAACTGTAGAACACACGGGGCAGAGTCAGGAGGAACAAGCAGATTCTCACCTGGAGGGATGGTACTGGCCGTCTGGCAGGTCCTCAAGGCCCAACATTCATTTCCTTTGCAGCTTGGGATGCTCAGGTTTCCAGACACTGGGTAAGATGCCTTCAGCCTGAGTCCAACTCTTCCCCCAGGCCAGTCTGTCTTCCTCAGCTGTTTCCCGGTGTCCTCTTGTGTGGGGAGTGAAAACGGCTGATTTCACCCCCTGCCTTATATACCTCCAGCAAAGGGGGGGATCCTTTGTTTCAAAATTGCTCCCTAGACCAGGCTGTGGAAAAACACAACATGGAAGAGGGAGCCCAGAGTCATGTGGTCTGATCCCCTGACCTTGTAGAATCACAACAACTGGTAATTGTGGACTCTCTGGAGCAGTGTCAGGAAGGTTCCCCCAGTGGGAGTGGGGCTTCTCCTGAGGCCTGTTGTTTTCCCTAATGTCTCGTTACACAGCTCAGTGATCTGTCTGCACTGAAAGCACCTTCCCCAGTGGGGGTACCGCTGCGTAAATACATTGGGAATAAAGATACATGCTCCATATCCATCATGTGAGGTACAAAAATAAGGCAGGAATTCAAATAAGATAATCAAATTCAGCAAATCCTAATGTTTCCAATGACACCGTAAATGTGCCGTCTTGCACAAACTGCTTCATATTTCTGCTCGAACGACATCTCAGTAATGGGTAGGGATGTTGCATGAGGAACCAGATAGCGTACCGGTAAGAGGGAGTCTTACAGGTATGCTTACCGATTAGCCTGCTCTTGTCTGTGAACTCCAAAGCTGACTGGCCCAGCCAGACCAGAGCACCCCTCACACAGTGGAACTGGCCGGTCAGGTGGTGGGAGCTTATGGCTCCAGTGGGAGTGGGCTGGGACGGACTGGTTCAGTGATCTGTTACCTCATAACCCAACCGTCCAATCAATGCATTTAGGAGCAAAGGTGACACGGGGTTAGCTCAGACCTGAGGGCTGCTAAACCCCAGGCTACAGGGGGGGATTTTACTCCTGAGGTTGAAAGACAAGACACGTTGGGATGTACTCCAAAACTGCCTAAAGCCACATCTCTTCATGAAAGAAAAACTACACCTGGCCTGTGCCAGTAGATGAGGTTTCTTGGGGCTATTTCATTGCTGGAACGAGGGATCTAGGCTCGGTGATGTGGAAGGTTCCCAGACCTTGGGTTGCAGCCCCAACCTGAATGGCTTCACAGTAATAAAACTTCACCTCGGTCCATTTCGGCTGCCATGGGCCAGACGTGGCTTCTCCTTGCTTGGTAGATGTGTCTTAAGTCACGTCAGCTATTGTTCCCATTGGGCGTTTCAATAGTTTGCCATCAATTTTCCTTTGAACAAAATTGGTTTTTCACTGAAATGCCTGTTTTGTGTGGGCTTCCCAAAAATGTTTCAGGCTGTCAGCCCAGCTCATGGAACACCCCAAAACTATAGAAATAAACATCAGCTGCCCAGCAACCAACCAACCAGCATCAGGCCTGCGCTGCAAAGCGTTTCGTGTGCAGCCCAAAAGAGCGGTGCCCAGCGACCCTCAGAACACACGCGATGGGTTGTGGCTGCAGACAAACAAACAAAACAATTTTGGCTTTTAGTTTTTTAAGAAAAAGTTGAAACTCGCTGCAGAAAAACCCGCCGGGGCTTCTGACCCGCTGAAAGTCACTTCTGTGGGTGGCCCTTAAAGGTGAGGCCTGCAGGGAGTGAGGCCTCCATCCATCGATCTCAAAGCACTTGACGACAGGAGCTGGGGAACCTCTGTCCCTGTGAGAGCTGTCACCACAGACCATGTCCTCCTCCGAATTCGGTCTAATGGAAGTGACATGTGCAACATTAACTAACTTCTGGGAGCCCCTTAGACAAGCCTAGCCTCTATCTTTTCCTCTGTGACACTGGAGTTCCTGTCCTATGCAGCCGTGCTCAGTGCTCAGGAGACGTATGTTCTAGTTCTCTTGCTACCAACAAGCCCCTATAATGTGCTAGACTGATACCTTGGTACCAAACACTTTACCGGCTCTGGAGCAGCACAAGTGCCAGATTCCTGTGGGTGGAGCTGGGTCATGTGGGCATCCTCTGTCATGACCAACTGGCTAGGCCAAGGCTCTGTTCTTGCGGCAACGCTTCCTAATATTTACACACCAGAGAATGTCCCCGGCTCAGTGCAGGAGTCAGGGTTCAGGAGAGGAACACTCAGGGCAGGAGGGTGGGGAGCAGCAGGTAGGGTCTATATTTGTGGGGGGGCTCATGACAGAGGGAGAAGTTTGCCAAAGTCATTGCAGGGGGTGGGGGGGCTCAAGGCAAGGGTGGGATGTGCAGGGCAGGACAGGGAGTTGTGGGGGAGTGTGATGGGGCGTCCCAGCCCCGCACTGGCCATGGGAAGGAAGGACCCTCCCCCGTGTCCCTGCTGGGCATGCTCCAACTGCAGTCCTGGTAAAAAGGCCAGAGGAGCAGCTCAGTTGGGGAGCTCCAAAGGGGAAAGAGCTCCTCTGGAGCACAGGAGCAGCCGACGTTGCTGTCAGAATCCGAACCACCACCCCAGCCAGAGCTGCAGCCATAACCACCGTGCCAACATCAGCCGCCACGCTGACCGCGGCCAGTCGCCGTGCCAGACGCTGCCGCACCACCTGCAGCCACCACCCCAGACGCTGACGCCGTGCCAGCCACCACAGCCACTGCACCAGACTCCGATGCCACGCCAGCCACCACACCAGCGTCCGGCCACGCAGGTGGGGACAGTGCCAGTCAGGGGAGTGGGGTAGGAAGCAGCACAAGGCGGGGCGCAGGCGGAGGTCCCGGCAGACTCAGCGTGTTTCAGGGGGAATTCCCCGCCGAGCCAGTGGTGGGAACCGCCAACCACTGATAGGGCCCCACACCTTTATGCCCTCAACAAGGGGCATTAGAGACTCGGCCGCTGGGCCATATTGACCTCCCAGACCGGGGGGCGGGGAGGAGCTAGAGACTCAGCCACTGGGCCATATCAACCCCCTGACCGGGGGGAGCTAGAGACTTAGCTGCTGGGCCATATTGATCCCAGGCAGGGGGGAGCTAGAGACTCGGCCACAGGGCCTGTGACCTCATGACAGCCATATTGACCCCCCCAAGGGGCTCAGGGCCGGCAACCCCGTGACAGGGAGAGGGCTCAGGTTCAGGGGTGTAAGAGTCAGCACAAGGATTCGGGTCTCAGGACAGGAGTGAGGGGTGCAGGCAGCCAAGCAGGGAGCAAGAAGTGGGAGACGTCATGTCATTGGGAGGTGCAGAAACTAGGGCAGGTGTTGGGGGGGCTCAGAGTAATGGGGCAGCCACACCAGTAAGAGAGATTCAAGCAGGGCTGGCGTGTGCCCCCAACCATTCCCCCTTGGCTCTTGTCCACAGCACTGGAGTGGTGTGGGGGGGAGGAAATCGGGGGCTGTGGGGAGACAGAAGCCCCCAGTGGCTGGAGATGGAGGTTGGGGGTGAAGACAGAAGACCCCTGGGGGTCACAAGGGCAGGAGAGAGACAGAAAGACCCTTTCAGCCAGAGGGACTTAGGGGGCCACAAAAGTCCCTGGTGGCTTGAGGGGCTTGGGGGACAGAAGGTCCCTGCCAGCCAAGGAGTGGGGGGCTGGGCAAAGACAGAAAGCCCCATAGGATGGGACCCCCCACCTGAGCCCCTCCTCACACCCTCCACTCCTCACTCTCGAACATCCCGTGTCCCCATCTTGCTCCCCTCTCAACCACACACACTCTCAAGGCTCTGGCTGACTCCTGCAACCCCCACCCCACCTGCCCCTGCTCTGAAGGACCCAGGTAACGTCAGATAAATCTTCTAGCTGTAAAAATTTGTTCCTCTGGCATGTACTCCCACTGCATTCAAGCCGTCCCTTCCCCTTCACCCCAGAAGTCATCCCTTCTCTTTGACAAGAGAAAGAGATTGACAGTCTTGAATCTAGGGGTTCCAGGTGTCCAGTATTGACCCAGACAGTCCTATATTTTTGCCTCCTGTCCTGTAAAAAAAATAAAGAAAATACTGGACACCTAAAATGTCTGGTATTTTCTGATTATTTCCGAGCCAGGAGGTGAAAATACCAGGTACTTACCTGGTTCCACAGGGGAGCTATCTAGCCCGGAGCAGAAAGACAAGATGGTGGACTGGGGGACTGTCCAGTCTGGCCGACGTAACAGAATAAACGGACACAAATCAGATATTAGGACTGGCAATACACAAAAACCTGTAGGAGAACTCTTCGATCTTCCTGGACACACAGAAGCAGATTGAAAAGTAGCCATCCTGCAACAAAAAAACTTCAAGAACAGACTTCAACAAATAGTAATTGGGAGGCAGCTGTGTTAGTCTGATCTTGCTAAAACAAAAGGAAAAACAATGTAGCACTTTAAAGACTAACAAGATGGTTTGATAGGTGATAGGTGATGAGCTTTCGGGGGCCAGACCCACTTCCTCAGATCATATTCTGGAAGAGAATTGGCATGACCATAAATACCAAAGGAATACAATGAAAAAAGTGAACACATTAGTAAACTGACAAATCAGATTTAGTACAGAAGGTGGGGTGAGGGGGAAGGAGGGAGGGAATAGCTATTTGAGTCAAAGAATGGCTAATCAGGGGTGATAAGTGGGAAGCTATCTTTGCAATGGTTAAGGTAATTAGCATCTTTGTTAAGGCCCATTCGTAAAGTGTCAAATTTAACCATGAAAGAAAGTTCTGAAGTTTCCCTCTGTAATCTGGTGTTAAAGTCTCTTTGAAGTAAGATGCATGTAGTCAGGTCGTTAAGACTATGTCCAAGTAGGCTGGAATGAAAAGCAACTGGTTTTTCCTTGTGAAGATGTCTGATGTCTGATTTGTGGGCATTAATTCTTTGGCGAAGTGTCTGAGAAGTCTGTCCAATATACATAGCAGAAGGACACTGTTGGCACATGATGGCATAAATTATATTTCTGGATGAACAGGAATATGTGTTCTTGATCATATAACTGACATGGTTAGGTCCAGTGATGGTGTCACCAGAGTAAATATGTGGACAAAGCTGGCACCGGGGTTTGTTGCAAGGGAAAGTTCCAGGGTTGGTATTAATGTGGTATATCCTGTGGTTGTTGGTAAGAATCATCCTGAGGTTAGGTGGTTGTCTATAGGAGGCTATGGGTCTGTCCCCCAGAGCCTCTCGGAGTGTAGTATCCTGTTCCAGTATAGGTTGTAGGTTATTGATAATGCATTTAAGACCCCTCCAACGCGGAGGGGGCGGGCTGGTATTGCCGCTCAGCTGCCACTTTGAAAAAATGTCCGGAAGGAGGCGCATCGGGGACCCAGAGGTCGGGGGGGGGGTAACGAATGGGGGGGGGCTAGTCCAGGGGGGCTGGACCGTTGTGGGGGAGTGGGGAGAGAGCAGGATTGTAGGGGGATGAAGGAAGTGGGGCTGGACAATCCTGCAGGGAGTGAGTGAGAAATGAAGCCCATGGCGGGGGGGGGGGGATCCCTCAAATCTGAGCACTGGTCCTGGGTTTGATATTGGATGATCCTGGGGAGTGTGAGAGATGCAGTCCATGGGAGGGGCAGCTGGTCAAGGGGGTGGTGCTGGAGGAGGGACTATAGAGGTGCCAGCAGGCTCAGGTAGGTGACTCATAGTTTCAACAAAAAAGATGGGAGTAGAGTTTGAGGTGTCACCTTGAAATCTCTCAGATTCAGTAGGGCCAGCCCCATTGATTAAGGCAGCCCTATACTCAGCTCTTGGATGAGAATTTGCAGACACAGCGTGCCTATCCCCTACTTCCCTACCAAAAAACCATTAGCTTCTACAAGGATCATTAGCAAAAATACCATCTGATAGGAAGCAAAACATTGCACTATTGAAGAGGGGCCTCCATATGCTTCCAGCAATGGTGGGGAAACATGCCATGGTGATTTGGGGGCTCTCCCTTCCACTGTGCTTTTAATGGCTCCAAGACTCATGACATGGAAAGAAAACAGAGGCATGGGGTATGTCTACACTACAGCGCTAATTCGAAATAGTTAATTTGAAATAAGCTCAATCGAAATAATGCTTCTAGACACAAAAACTAAATCGAAATAGCATTTTTCTAATTCGAAACAGTGAGTCCACATTGAGTGGACCCTGAATCGAAGGTAGGGCTGGCCGGAATCAGTGCCAAAAGGGCATCAGGGTAGGACTTAGTGTGTGGGGCTGCTGCCTCAGGCTAGCCGAGGTCTGTGCTTAAAGGGACCTGACCCCCCATCCTGGACAGACAGTTCTCAGGTTTCTCTGCTTGCTGGTCTACCTCGCTGAGGGACAGCAAAGCATTTGTGTCTCGGAGTGCTCTGCTTGCCCTCACTCGGGACACCCTAGCACTCTGCAACATGGAGCCAGAGCTGCCCCTGGGCACTCTGGTGCGTCTTGTGGAAGCGTTGACATCAGCCCGGCTGCACTTGCTGCAGGCTGCCATCTGGGGGGTCCATCGGGGGGCTGTCAGTATCCAGGGGGCCCTGCGGGAGAGCGTCCACCCCCAGGAGCACTAACAGGCTCCACGGTCTGCCCCACTGGGGGCTAGTGTCCCATTCCTCCCTCACATCCTTCCACTTACCCCTCCCCAACCCCCCTTCCAGATGTCAAATAAAAGACACGTATTTTCAAAAATAGAAACTGTCTTTATTTAACACAACTGGGGGGGGGCGGATGAACCTCTGGGGAGACTGGGGAAAGGAGGTGGGAGAGGGGAAGAGAGAGGGTGGGAGAGGGGAGGGGGAAAACTGGGAGGAGGGAGCTGGAAGGGGGAAGCAAGGGGAAGAAGGGGGAGGGGAAGCTCAAGGTTCAAGGGTGGGGGTCTCGTCGGGCCACCTGTCTCCCAGCACGGTGGGTGCGGGGGCCTTGGCATCCCCGGGGGGATGGGAGGAGGGTGTGGAGGTTGAGGTGGGGGGTGTGGAGATTGAGGAGGAGGATGTGGAGGTTGAGGAGGGAGAGGCGGGAGGGGGAGAAAGAGTGGGAGGAGGAGCAGGAGCTGGGGGAGCAGCAGGCGTGGGAGCGGCACGGGGCAGCACGCTCTGCACCAGGGCCTGCAGATGGTGACAGATGGCACGACCCTGCGCAAGCAGCTCCCGCCGGAACTGCCGTTCTTCCTGCGCCTGCTGCTCCATGATGCGGGTCTGGTCTCGCAGGGCCGCCAGGTGCCGCTCGTGGTACCCCTGCCGTGTGGTGGTCCTGCGGAGCCCTCAGGTGCGGAAGCATGTCCCGGGCGGGGTGGTGCGCCCTGCACGTGCAGGTGGTGCGGCTGTGGAGAAAGAAGAGAAGTGGTCAGTTCTCCCTGGGGACACAGTGGGTGAAGCCCAGCCCCCCCCCGCGAGGTGAGGATGACCGTGCCCTGCACCGTCAGAGCCGCTGTGCTTGCCCAGAGGCCATGTTTGGAATGTCCAGCTATCCCCGGGAGTGGGAGGTGCCCCGAGACCGCACCCATGCCCCTGTGCCGTGTATAGTGCGACTGAGGTGGGGGGAGATGTCCCCTGCCCCTGTATAGAGGGGGTGTGTGAAGGGAGGGCGTCCTGCTGTGTCCCGCCCCGGGGTCAGGAGCGTGTCAGGCCTCTTCACACATGCGTTTGACTATCAAGCCACAGCCCCTGGGTGTCATGCAGCTGGAGCCACCTGCCCAAGGGTGGCACAGCATGTGACTGCACGTGCACAGGTGGCTGCGTGATCCGTGGGAGGCATGGCCCATGTGCGCGGTCCCTGGACTCCCTCCCCGCCTCCTGCCCAGGTAGGGGACAGTGCTGGCACTTACCTGGTATGGCCTCCCCGGACGACCCTGCCGACTCCAGTGCAGCTGGGTCAGGGCCCTCAGCTTCTGGCTTGCTGCCCCCCGGGCTGGCGCGGACCGCCCCGCCCCCCCCAGGATTCAGTCGAGGGCGGGGAAGTAGGGGCAGGTGGCAGCCCCTGCTGCAGCACGACCCCTGGTGGCCCTGGCGTACGCCTGCCGCTGCTCCTTGACTTTGAGGCACACCTGCTCCTAGGTGCACCTGTGTCCCTTGCGGGCCATGGTGGCCGCTATGGGGCCATAGACAGCCGCGTTCCTCCGCCTAGTGCGGAGATCATGGACATTGGGGGCCTCCCCCCAAACCTCAAGGAGGTCCATGATCTCTGCACTAGTCCATGAGGGCGCGCGCCGTCTACGGCCCCTGGCTGGCCCCTGGGTGCTGGGGGACTGGGCGGGGGACGGCTGGCTGCCACTGTCTGCCATTGTGAGGCCACTGGGTGAGGGTCTGTGGCTGCTGGCAGGCCTGGCTCTGGCAAATGCCCAGTGGCCAGACTCTACCCCTTTAAGGTCCCTGGGGCTGGGGGAGAGGAGAAGAATTTTCCTGCTTGTGCCCAAAGTGGCCACCAGGGCTCCCTGGGAAGGGCTGGAGGCCCTTTATTTTGAATTAGGTGTCTACACAGCACTTAATTTGCAATAGCTATTTCCAATTTGGCATTATTCCTTGTAGAATGAGGTTTACCAAATTTGAAACAAGCGCTCCGCTATTTTGAATTAAATTCAAAATAGCGGTTTCCATGTATAGACGCTATTGAAGTTAATTCGAAATAACTGCTGTTATTTTGAATTAACTTTGTAGTGTAGACATACCCATAGTTTCTATTGTGACTTTTGTATCTAAGTTTGCCAAGTCAAATAGCTCTGATTCTCAACATTGAAATGCCTCTTTTTTGAGTCAGAGATTTTGCTTTATGCAGCAGTAGACAAAGATGGGGGTCTGCCATAATGGACAGATGTCAGGCACTGGCAGCTGCAGTGTGGCTGGAGGCTGTCAGGACGAGCTTCTGTTTTTCTGAATTTTGTTCCTCCGGTTTCCCGGGCAGTGCAGGGTAAGTCCAGCTAGTTTTCAATAATTCTTGAATACCAGAGAAGTTCCAAAAAAACGAGAAGAAAACGAATGTTGGGTCAATATTTTAAAGGGGTAAATAGAATGACAGGGGTAATTATAACCATGTTAATCTGACACTGACACCGGACAAGGCAATGGAGTAACTGATTCAGCCCTTGATTAATAAAGAATTAAAGTAAGATACTATAATTAATACTAATCAACATGATTTTATGGAAAATGGATCCTGCCATTTTTAATGCAATTCCAAGCTTGGTTGATAAAGGCAATAAACTTTATATTAATAAGTTTAATAACATTTTGATTTAAAAAATGACTAGAAAGATGTAAAATGCAGCTGGCACCCAGTAAATGGCTTAAAAGCTGGCAAAATGATCGGACGCTAAAAAGGCTCTTCACTGCATAGATGTGTCTCTAGTGGGGTCCCAGAGGGAATGGCTCTCAGTCCTTCTCTGCTTAACATTTTATTGATAATCTGGAAGAAAAACAAATTAAATGATCCCCCAGTAAGGTTTGCGGATGACAGAAAAGTTGGGGGACCAGTAAATAATGAAGAGGGCAGGTCCCCCAAAAAGATGGATCAGTCCGGTTTAGTGTGGATTACCGGAAGCTCAACGCCATAACCATGTCCGATGTCTACCCCGTGCCTAAGCATGGCGAACCCCTAGACAAGCTGGGGGGAGCTCACTACCTCGCTACCATGGACCTCCCCAAAGGCTTTTGGCAGGTGCTGTAGGACTCAGACGCCAGGCTGAAATCTGCTTTTATTCCCCCTTGGAGCTCTATGAGTTCCTGGTCCTGCCTTTCAGCCTGAAGGGGGCACCTGCCACCTCCTAGTGCCTGGTGGGCCAGCTACTAAGGGGGAGGGAGAGTTTTGCCCTGGCTTCATTGATGATATTTGCATCTTTAGCCAGACTTGGGTAGACCACATGTCCCAGGTTAACCAAGTGCTTGACGGGCTGCAGGGAGCTGGGCTGACTGTAAAGGCCGGGAGTACAAGTTGGGGATGGCAGAGGTACCTCACCTGGGCCATAATGTGGGGAGCGGCTGCTTAAAGCCGGAGCCGGCCAAGGTGGAGGCCATCAGAGATTGGTCACTGTGAGTATCACGTCCCTCCTCTCTTTGCCTCTCCCCTTCGATATTCTGGAAACCAGTCCCATTCCTGGCACTTCCCATTTTAGTGATTGTAGTGAATGTTTTAGTGAGTTATGGAAAGGAGACCCGTTGCCAAGTCACAGTGGTTGGAAAAGGAGTTTCTTATTTTGTGAGACATTTCAAGATACTGAAATATTTTCCCATCCCAGGTCAGGGGAAAAATGACAAGACAATTTGAAAACAAAACAAAACATAAAGAAAAACACGTTGGGTCAACTATAAAGTTTTGATTCCATCATTTTATAAAGTGTGAGACTAGAAGGGATGATGCAAGTAACTATCAGCACTTCTGTTTATCACAGGCCATTCGGTACCCTCCCCCCAATAATTCTGATGCTAAGCCCACTTTAACAGCTCTGCTTAAACTAAACAATTGCAATAAATAGCAGAGTGAACTGTGGTGAGCCACAGAGAGTGACCCAGGGAGACTGAGTCCCACCAGGGTCCAAGACCCCACAATGAGAGGGGTGTGCCCAGCGAGGACATGCCAGGTAACCCTAGCAAGTCACCTGAGCCCCCCGTCATAGGGCATTTTGATTTTGACCCTTTCTCACTATCTATCTATCCCCATCCAGCCCATCTATCTATCTATCTATCTTAGGATTGTGTACTACTATCCATCACCACGCTCTTTGAGGACCTTCGACAGTGTCAGTAGGACTATCAAAATCATTAGTGGACCTCCTTTAGTTTCTGGATCTTATTTTTTGGGAGTAAAACTTGCTGTATCTGTGCGGTTACCATTTGTTTTTTGCTTCTGGCTCCATGTTTTGGTGGTTGGGTTTTTATTTTATTGCATCCTTTGGTGGGTTGTTTTGTTTCTTTGTACATTTAAGGTGGGAGTGTCTGTGGAGATGCTATGTGTTCACTCACCCAACATTGCCGACATTGTTTCTGTTAAGAGGATGCCCACGTGGTTGAGTTCTTGTGCGAATCATTATACAACCAGGGCTGGCCGAGCAACAAGACTTGTTGAAAACGGACCCTGCTCCAGCCCAGAGACACTAGGCTGAGTTCATTAGTGACACACACTGTTGGGGGCAGTGTCACGGTGACCATGTTGATCGTGTGATGTTGGAGATAGTAGAGCTCTTCTGAAGTTAATATGTGGCTCCTTGCTCAGGCACCAACTCTAGAGCTGCAGCTACCGGTGCCAACTTTCTAGTGATCAACTCCTGGCTCCACCTCCTTCTCCTAGAGTAATGCACCCTTGCTCCTTCCCTTCCTTTACAAAGGCATTTAATATGGTCTCACATGATCTTCTTATGCATAAACTAAGGAAATACCACTTAGATGGGGCTACCATAAGCTGGGTGTATAACTGGCTGGATAACCGTTCTCAGGGTATGTTTACACTAGCCCTCTAGTTCAAACTAGGGAGGCTAATGTAGGCATTTGAAATTGCAAATCAAGCCCGGGATTTAAATATCCTGTGCTTGATTTGCATCTTCCCGGCCGGTCACCAATTTTTGAAATTTACAAGTCCGAACTAACTGCCCACGTCTACACGCGGCAGGGACCCGGTAGTTCGAAATAAAGCCCTAGTTCGAACTACCTATTATTCCTCCTGGAATGAGGTTTAACAGGTAGTTTGAACTAGGGCTTTATTTTGAACTACCGGGTCCCTGCTGCGTGTAGACGCGGGCAGTTAGTCCGGACTTGTAAATTTCAAAAATGGCGACCGGCCGGGAAGATGCAAATCAAGCACAGGATATTTAAATCCCGGGCTTGATTTGCAATTTCGAATGCCTACATTAGCCTCCCTAGTTCGAACTAGGGGGCTAGTGTAGACATACCCTTAGAGAGTAGTTATTAACAGCTTCCACAGGGGTCTGTTTTGGGACTCCTTCTGTTCAATATCCTCATCAACTATTTAGATATCGGCATAGAGAGTACGCTTATTTAATTTGCAGATGATCCCAATCTGGGAGGGGTTGCAATTGCTTTCGAGGACAGGGTCATAATTCAAAATGATCTGGACAAACTGGAGAAATGGTCTGAGGTAAACAGGATGAAGTTTAATAAGGACAAATGCAAAGTGCTCCACTTAGGAAGGAACAATCCATTTCACACATACAGAGTGGGAAACAACTGTCTAGGAAGAAGTCCAGCAGAAAGGTATCTAGGGGTCAGAGTGGACCATGAGCTACATATGAGTCAACAATGTCACACTGTTGCAAAAAAAGCAAACATGATTCTAGGATGCGCTGATTAGGCCTCAGTTGGAGTATTGTGTCCAGTTCTGGGCACCATATTTCAAGAAAGATGTGAATAAATTAGAGTGGGTCCAGAAAAGAGCAATAAAAACTCTTCAGAGTCTAGAAAACATGAGCTATGAGGGAAGACTGAAAGAATTGGGCTTGTTTAGTTTAGAAAAAGAGCAGAATAGAGGGGACATGATAGCAGTTTTAAAGTATCTAAAAAGGTGTGACAAGGAGGAGGGAGAAACACTTTTCTCTTTGGCCTCTGAGGATAGAACAAGAAGCAATGGGCTTAAACTGCAGCAAGGAAGGTTTAGGTTGGACATCAGGGAATATTTCCTACATGTCAGGGTGGTTAAACACTGGAATAAATTACCTACGGAGGTTGTGGAATCTCCATCTCTGTAGATATTTAAGAGCAGATTAGACAGACACCTAGAAGGTGCTTGGTCCTGCTATGAGGGCAGGGGATTGGACCCGACCTCTCGAGGTCCCTTCCAGTTCTAGCATTGTATGATTCTATGATTTAATAAAGAAGCTGAGGATGCAATCACAAGCACTGAAGGACATTTCAATTCTTGGAGAATAACCTCCACCGAGTCAATGTTTTCAATGCAGCTTTAATCTCCTTGTTCCTCAGGCTGTAGATGACTGGATTCATCATGGGAGGCACCACTGCATACAGAACACCCACCACCAGATCCAGATTTGATGCTAAGCTGGAGGTGGGTTTCAAGTACTCAAATATACCAGTGCAAATGAACAAGGAGACCACTGTGAGGTGTGGGAGGCAGGTGGAGAAGGCTTTGTGCCGGCCCTGCTCCGAGGGGATTCTCAGCACTGCTTTGAAGATCTGAACATATGACACAATGATGAAAACAAAGCAGTTTAAACCTAGAATCACCCCCCAGGCAATAAGTCCAACCTCACTCAGAAGGGAGTCGGAGCAGACGAGTTTGAGGAGCTGGGGGATTTCACAGAAGAACTGGTTGATGACGTTGGACTGGCAGAAGGGTAACCTGAAGGTGTTCCCAGTGTGCAGGGCAGAATAGACAATACCTGCAAGCCAGGAACTAGCTGCCATTTGGACACAAGCTCCCTTGTTCATCACTCTCTCGTAGTGCAGCGGGAGGCAGATGGCGATGTATCGGTCATAGGCCATGACGGTGAGTAAGGCAACATCTGTTGAAATGAAGACAAAAAAGAGAAAGACTTGGGCGACACAGGCAGGGTAGGAAATCAACCTAGAGTTCAGGAGGGAGTTGGCCATGGATTTGGGGACGGTGACGGAGATGGAGCCGAGGTCCAGGATGGACAGGTTCCCCAAGAAGAAGTACATGGGGGTGTGCAGACAGTGGTCACAGGCTATGGCTGTGATGATGAGAAGATTCCCCACCAGGGCTGCCAGGTAAAGCACCAGAAACACCACAAAGTGCAAAACCTGCAGCTCCCGGACATCAGAGAACCCCCGGAGCAGGAACTCAGTCACGGTGCTTCGGTTGGACATTTTCTTCTTCTCTGTGATATCTGTGGAGGGAAGGACAAAGACAGTGGTGAGGTTCAGAGAAGGCAAGTGAGTCCCCTTGGTACTGACTGACCCAGAGGCCCTCGTCTCTCATCAGTTGCATTCACCATGAGCGGTGAGTTATCATGGGCCAACTGGCCTGGCTCCTGTACCATCCAGGGAGCTGCATCAGGACAGGGCTAGGTATAATGCTGTGTGAAGGCTAGAACAGAGCACAATCCCAGTGCAGCAGCTCTGGCCGAGACGGCTCCTGTGCTTGCTACAAACAGCAGGCCCTGAATTGGGGCATGAACTAAAATGCCAACACTTTCTGCAGCAATCTGACTCACTCAGGAGCTTGCACGACGGCTCCCGTGGCACAGTTCCGCTCTAACGCTGCAGGGACTTCCGGCTGCCTGCTTACGCACTAAGTGAGGAGACGAGATCCCATCTCCATCTCGGTGCACCCTTGGGATCGTAATGGGGTGAGCATATTTCCCTAGGCTGAATACAGGACACCTGGTCAAATGACTCATCCTAAAGTGAGTTCAACGGCAACCGATCGTACAAACATTCAAATGAACATCGAGTGGACTGAGCGGTTGAAACAAAAAGCCGTGTAGCTGGAGGCTTTGTACTGACTTTCTGATCTTTGAGTTTTTAAGGATCAAACAAGGACGGGCGATGCCCCCCCAACACACCTGCACACCTCTCTCCCAGGGGGATGACTGGCTGACCCAACTCTGCCTGCCTGCCTCTCTCTGCCCTGCGTGCCTGGCTGTGCTGCCTGGACGGACCCACTTTTCCTGGTACCTGCCACACCGTCATCTTGGGGCAACATGTGAGAGTGTGTATGTGTGTGTGCGGGAGGGGGCAACGTCACACGCCCTCTCACCAGATTCCTGCCATGGGTGTCACCAGAATGTGGCCGGCAGCAAGGTTTTGGGCCCAGTGGGGGGGAAGGGATGGGATCTGCTTCCAGCCACAGGAGGGGAGTGGAAGGGAGAGGGGGAGAAAGGATATGAGTCAACAGTGTGCCCTTGTAGCCAAGAAGGCTAATGGCATATTAGGGTGCATTAGGAGGAGCATTGCCAGCAGATCCAGAGATGTCATTATTCCCCTTTATTCGGCTCTGGTGAGGCCACATCTGGAGTATTGTGTCCAGTTCTGGGCCCCCCACTACAAAAAGGATGTGGACGCATTGGAGAGGGTCCAGTGGAGGGCAGCCAAAATGATTAGGGGGCTGGAGCATATGACCTATAAGGAGAAGCTGAGAGTGTTTGGCTGTTGTGTCCTGTCCTGTGGGAGTGGGGAGTTGAGCCCATGACCCTGTCCTCCTCAGGTGAGTGTTCTATCCACTAGGCCACACCGGAACCTGCCCCACTACTTTACCATCAGCCCACCCCTTATACCTCCTGCCCTGGGGCCGCCCGGCATTTGGCCGTCCCGTCCCGACCCGACCGGACCCAACCCGACCCGTTTAGTCTGCAGAAGCAAATGTGAGGGGAGATTTGAGAGCAGCCTTCAACTTCCTGAAGGGAGGTTCCAAAGAGGATGGGGAGAGGCTGTTCTCAGTAGTGACAGATGGCAGAACAAGGAGCAATGGACTCAAGCTGCGGTGGGAGAGGTCTAGGTTGGATATTAGGAAAAACTATTTCACTAGGAGGGTGGGGAAGCACTGGGATGGGTTCCCTAGGGAAGTAGTGGAATCTCCATCCCTAGCCATGTTTAAGTCTCAGCTTGACAAAGCCCTGGCTGGGTTGATTTAGTTGGGACTGGTCCTGCCTAGGGCAGGGGGCTGGACTCCATGACCTTCTGAGGTCTCTTCCAGCTCTATGGTTCTATGATTCTATGATGATCGGGCAGAGCTCATCTCTTCTCCTCCTCCCCTTGACACCCCTCCTCTGTGGCTGGAGGCCCCTTGGCCCTTCCTGCCTGGACAATGTTTAAAGGCAGCTCACACCTCCAGGCTGCTGCTGGCCACCAAGATAACCCAGCTGCCTCCTCTCCCCTGGTTCCAGCGCAGGGAGGACGGGGTTAAGGCCTAAGGATGCCTTGGGCACCAGGGACAGGGGAATCTGACCACAGGGTCTTCAGCCCACCCAGCCAGGGAGGTGGCTCAGCAGGGCAGGAGCCCAGGGAACGGAGCACGACTCTGTGGAGTGGGGTGGGAGTGGGTGAGGAGGGTGCGGAGTCCCTGCCCCTGGGGCTGCCGTGGAGCCTGCAGGTTCAGGATGAGAACAGGCAGGAAATTGCTCCCCCCGTTCCCGCTGCACCAGAGCTTAGCTGGGGGGCGGAGAGGCTGCCAGGCCTGTGCGGGGCTTTGGCTCAGACAGGGATCAGCTCCTCCTGGCGAGCACCCAGGGGCAGACGGTCCTGGGCTTTCCCGGGGCACTGGGGCAAGGAAGGAGCTGGCCAGCCGGGCTATTGGTGAGCTCAGTGATTGGACCAGGGGCTGGTTTCCCGCACAGTGATGGGAACAGGATGTGCCCTGCCTGGGGGGCTATGGAGGAGCAGCGGGGCAGGGGGTGAAGGGGCACAGCAGGGAGAGGACAGTGAAAGGGGAAGCAGGTAAAGGGCCAATGGATGGAGAGCAGAGGTGACACATAACCAGCTACTATCTATCTATCCCCACACACCCCATCTATCTATCTATCCCCACACACCCCCTCTATCTATCTATCTATCTATCCCCACACACACCCTCTATCTATCTATCTATCTATCTATCCCCATATGCCCCCTCTATCTATCTATCTATCTATCCCCACACACCCCCTCTATCTATCTATCTATCTATCTATCCCCACACACCCCCTCTATCTATCTATCTATCTATCCACACACCTCTATCTATCTATCTATCTATGTGTCATAGGCTATGTTTAGACTGCAGAGTTAAACTGGAAAAAGATACAAATCTGTGGTACGCAAATTATGTATCTTTTTCCAATTTACTTTTGAAAGAGGCTTTTCTGAAATTTGGCGCATCTACATTGCACCAAATTTTAGAAAAAAGTGCTCTTTCAACACATCCCTTATGCCTCATAGAACAAGATTTACGGGGAGAGTGAAAGAGCACATCCGCTTTTTTGAAAAAATTTTTTGGGGAAAGTGGACACATTTCTTGGACACGACATTGCTTCTCCAGCATATGTCTGGTATCCCAGAAAAGCGCTGCAGTCTAGATGTAGTCTCTCAGATGCCACAGGACAACTCGTTGTTTGGAAACACAAGACATGTCTTAGAAAATTCAAAACATTTTTTCTTCAGTTCAATTAAAATTTTTCAGGATTCCTTCACAGCCTCCTCTGGCAAGGAGTTCCACAGGTTGACTGTGCACTGTGTGAACAACAACTTTATTTTCTTAATTTTAAACTTGCTACCCATTAATTTCATTTGGTGTCCTCTAGTTCTTCTATTATGGGAACAAGTAAATGACTTTTCTTTATTCACCCTCTCCCCACCACTCATGATTTTATACACATCTATCATATCCCCCCTCAGTCTCCTCTTTTCTAAACTGAAAAGTGCCAGTCTCTTTAGCGTCTCCTCATACGGGACCTGTTCCAAACCCCTCATCATTTTAGTTGCTCTTTTCTGAACCTTTTCTAATGCCAAAATATCTTTTCTGAGGTGAGAAGACCACATCTACACTCAGTATTCAACATGTGGGTGTATCATAGTTTTATACAGGGGCAGTAAGATATTCTTCATCTTATTTTCTTTCCCTTTTTTAATAATTCCTAACATCGTATTTGCCTTTTTGACTGCCGCTGCACACTGTGTGGATGTTTTCAGAGATAACTCCAAGATCTCTTTCCTGATTAGTTGTAGCTAAATTAGCCCACATTGTACTGTACGTATAGTTGGGGTTATTTTTTTCAATGTGCATTACTTTACGCTTTCCACATTAAATTTCATTTGCTATTTTCTTGCCCAATCACTCAGTCTGGTGAGATCTTTCTGAAGTTCTTTACAGTCTGCTTTCGTGTTGACTATCTTGAACAGTTTAGTATCGTCCGCAAACTTTGCCATCTCACTGCTTACCCCTTTCGCTAGATCATTTATGAATAAGTTGAATAGGATTGGTCCTAGGACCGACCCTTGGGGGACACCACTCGTTACCATTCTCCATTCTGAAAATTTACCATTTATTCCTCCCCTTTGTTTCCTGTCTTTTAACCAGTTCTCAATCCATGAAAGGACCTTCCCTCTTATCCCATGGCCATATAATTTACACAAGAGCCTTTGGTGAGGGACCTTGTCAAAGGCTTTCTGGAAATCTAAGTATACTATATCTACTGGATCCCCCTATCCGCATGTTTGTTAACCCCTTCAAAGAACTCTAATAGTTTATTAAGACATGATTTCGCTTTACAGAAACCACGTTGACTTTTGCCCAACAAATTATGTTCTTCTATGTGTCTGACAATTTTACTCTTTACTATTGTTTCAACTAATTTGCCCAGTACTGACATTAGACTTACTGGTCTGTAATTGCCAGGGTTGCCTCTAGAGCCCTTTTTAAATATTGGCCTTGTGTTAGCTGTCTTCCAGTCCTTGGGTACAGAAGCTGATTTAAAGGATAGGTTACAAACCACAGTTAATAGTCCCGCAATTTCACATTTGAGTTCTTTCAGAACCCTTGGGTGAATGCCATCTGGTCCCGGTGATTTGTTACTGTTCAGTTTATCAATTTGTTCCATAACCTCCTCTAATGACACTTCAATGACAGTTCCTCAGATTCATCACCCACAAAGGACAGTGCAGGTTTGGGAATCTCCCTAACATCCTCAGCCGTGAAGACTGAAGCAAAGAAATCTCCCCAATTGCTTTATCATCCTTGATTGCACCTTTTGCATCTCGGTCTTCTAGGGGCCCCACTGGTTTTTTAGCAGGCTTCCTGCTTCTATTATACTTAAAAAACATTTTGCTATTACTTTTTGAGTTTTTGGCTAGCTGTTCCTCAAAATCTTTTTTGGCTTTTCTTATGACATTTTTACACTTAATTTGGCAGTGTTTATGTTCCTTTCTATTTACTTCACTAGGATTGCCTTTTTATCTCTCACTGCTTCTTTTACATGGTTGTTAAGCCACGGTGGCTCTTTTTTAGGTCTCTGACTATATTTTTTAATTTGCGGTATACATTTAAGTTGGACTTCTATTATGGTGTCTTTGAAAAGTTTCCATGCAGCTTGCAGGGATTTTACTCTGTTCACTATACCTTTTAATTTCTGTTTAACTATCTTCCTAATTTTTGAGTAATTCCCCTTTTTGAAATTAAATGCCAGAATGTTGGACTGCTGAGGTGTTCTTCCCACCACAGGCATGTTAAATGTTATTATATTATGGTAACTATTCCCAAGCGGTCCTGTAATAGTTACCTCCTGAACCAGATCCTGTGTTCCACTCAGTACTAAATCGAGAATTGCCTCTCCCCTTGTGGGTTCCTGTACCAGCTGAAAGATGTTCCCAAATAAAAAATTTCTGTGAAAAGGCCCCTTGTCCTCTGCTGGGGGAAGGAAAATAAAAACTCTGAGCAGCTCTAAGTAGTTGATTAAACGATGTGAAAAAACTGGCTGAGTTCCCATGGTAACTAACTTGGAGCTCTAGTATTAATTTTCCCCAATACATCAACCCCTAAGTATGTTTAATTGAAGTAACAAACTCACCGTGCTGGACTTTGCCGGATGGTTCCCCGCTTGGGATGCATTTCACTGCCAGGATCTTCAGTCATTGCTTAGCCATGGACCTGCCAGAAATGCCCCATCGCTGTCTTATCCTGCTGCTTTCTCCATGCCCTTCCATGCAGTTCCTAGCAGACAGGGACCCGCTCCTCAGACGACCGCTCCCGGCTCCCCCTTCAGCAGGCTGGGCGGAGTGGCGAAGGAGCACAGAGGACGGGGTCAGAAATCCCCTCCCTGCTCTGAAACTGCTCCTGGCCGGCGCACACAGTAAACAGGGGTCCTGCTTGTTCTGCGGCTAAATAGCTGACTCTGGTCTCCAGCGCAGGGAGATCTCACCCCAGCAGGAAAACTACCTGCGAAGCTGCTCCAGACGCCCCTAAACCCCTGAGGGGAACAGCCCCACGTGCCACACGATGTCAGCAGCCCTGGAAGGCTACAGACAGAGCCGGGATGAAGCCGAAAGGGCTGTAAAGGAGATTGCAGAATCAACTCTCCATTGGTGGCACAGATGGGACCTATGATAGCTCAGAGCCTGGTGGCCCTACAGCCTCGGCTGGCCTGGAGCAGCTTGGTTCCTCATGAACCCCACAGACTCCGCTCTGGCAGGGCAGGGATGTTTGGTCTCCTGCCTTCCTGGAACCCCAGGGTGGCAGAGACCTCAGGAGTCATCGAGTCCAGCCCCCTGCCCAAGGCAGGACCAACCCCAACTCAATCCTCCCAGCCAGGGCTTTGTCACACCAGGACTTCAATCCTTCCTCTGGGGGCTGCACCAGCAGGTCTTGGGATGCAGCCCACAGAGGAACCCACGGCTCTGGCCACCCTGGGTGTTTGATATGGGTCACGAAGAAGCACCCAGAGCCAAATGCTGCATCCTAAACTGGTGGCAATTGATACAAAGTTGGTTTGCGGCTCCCTTCTCAGCAGGACGGAGACAGCCATCCACCTGCTTGGCCTGGTTTCCCAGGAGGTTGGCAGCCAGGCAGAGGCATCATGGAGAGATTGTAAAGGATCACGTGGCCCTCTGACTACTACCCCGTGCTGCTCATCCACATGGGCCCCAATGACACTGTGAGGAATGACCCTGAGCAGATCAGGAGTGGCTGCTGGGCTCTGGACGGGAGAGTGAAGGAGCTGCAGGCACAGGTGGGGTTGTCGTCCATCCTCTCAGTCAAGGATAGGGCCCCAGGCAGAGACCGACACATCCCTGAGGTGAATGCCTGGGGAGGAATCACATAATTCTCCCTTTCAAGGGGTCCTGGGTGACAGCAATTTGCCTGCCAATTGTGATGTCTCCTGCCATGTTTTGTACCTGTGGTTCTTTCCACAGGAGCTGTGACCTGCAGTAAGTAGAGTGACTAGCCGGTTTGCCGGCCTCCTCCAAAAAAAGGGACAATTTACTGACCAGGGTAGGAACACAGAGAAAATACGAGCAATTAAATCCCCCCAGTAATTTTGTTGAATAATCGTTTGGTTTTGTTAGCCAGGCTCTTTTTGCCCTCAGGAAATAATGCAACAGTTTCTAACAGAGAAGAATATAGTATTCATCCGCTCGTTCGGTCGTCCGTGTATTTATACCAAAGTATGGAAAATGATACAAGGACCTGGTCGCTCTAATCTATTGATCTATCTATCCCAGTCGGCTCTGGGAGGGCTTCTCCCACTCTGGGTCAATGGGCTGCCTCTCCGCCCCACTACACACTAGCTCTGTTTCTCTGGAGGGAATTAGTGGTGCTGGGCCTTCTCCCCAGTCACAATCAACAAGTCCTAGGCTCCGGCCTATGATCAGGCTGGGCCAGTATTCGCTGGGTCCTGGCCTGGGCTCAAGGCCCCAATAGCTAATAGGGGCTACAGGCCCAAGCCCTAGTTCAGGACGGGGCAGCACACAAGCAGATGGCTGTCAAACTTGGATCGCCTTGCTTGGGCAGGGGTCCAGCAGATGCCGAGGTGGAAGGCTACTACCCAGGACTGGGGTAGCAGGGGGGACGTGGGTCCACGCACTCCACTGAGTCCCAGCCTGCTCCTGGATCCGCAGCGCAACATGGTGACCCCTCCTCTGGTTCAACCAAACTGCTGTCAGTGATCCCTGGGCTGCTTCCATTTCTCCTCCTCGACACGTGCCTGGCTCCAGTGCAGGTCCTCTGTGCTTCGCAGGGCTGGAACCTCTGGCACAGTGAGCAGATCCTCCAGGCCGTGGCCCAACTGGGGGCTTGGCAGGACAGGCCAGTATTCAGCTTCCTTCAGGTCCAGCTCCCCGCTTGGAAGCACAGGGGAGGCTCCTGGTTGCTCTGGCGGCTGGGGGCTGATGGACCTCTCAGGCTGGTCTTTGATAGTTCTGGTGCTGCCTCCTGACTTCCAGTCAGGTGATGTGTTGGGGCCAGGCGCTGCGCACCAGGGTTCTGGGAGGGGCTCCTCCCGCTCTAGGACAATAGGTGACCATTCCGACCCACTACACTGTATTTAAGAGAGTTTGTGCATATGTCTGTCTGTGAGTCCTTCTGTCCGTCTCCTTGCAAGTCCATTTGTTCAAGAATTCCTCCTAAGGGCTATTCTCTCTTCTCCTAACTAAATACAAGGTCAGGGTGTGGTTGTGCCAGGACAATGAGAAGTGCCTGGAATGGGGCTGGTTTCCATAACAAGGAAAGGGAGGGGGCTGATCGGAGAGACAGCGATACTACAGGTTGACCACTGGGGGGCAGCGAGCGTGGAGGACAGCAATACTACATGATGACCACAGGAGGGGGGCAACACCAGCAAGAGAGTTGCCAGCTGGGGACGGAGTTTTCCATGTTGCTGGCCACTGGACAAGTTGAGTGGCCTCGCTGCCCCAAACAGAGTTGGATGGGGGGGAACACCCTGCCCATCGGCCCTCCTCAGGAGACATGGGGCTAGGTACTCTTCTAAGGAGACACTCCACTCTGCCCGAGGAGAGGCTGGGAACCGTGGCCCAGCCCCGGACCAGCTGCAGACCAGGACAACCCCTGCAGCACTGTGGCTGGGGTGGGGGTGGGAGGAGAGAGCAGGAAGATGCCAGGCACGGTCCCCCTGCCAGGCAGGCTGGAATCCAGGGACAGTCTGTGGAGCCCAACCCCCCGGACCAGATGAAGGGTGAGGGATGGGCCAGCTGCATACTGGAGATGGTTCTTGGATCCCTGACCCCCAACCTCAGAAGGAGCCTCAATCTGGGGAGCGCAGCCCCATGACCTGGGAAAAGCCTCCAGCTCTTCCCTTCCCATCATGGTCAAGCCCTGTGAGCTCCCCCAATGTTCCAGGCCCCTGGTCCAGAGTCCCCCCTACCCTGAGTCCTGCACCTTCCACCCCCTGGCTTGGGTCTTGCACCTCAACACCCTGTTCCCCCTGTCCTGAGCCACTCTTTAGCCCCAGTGCCTTACCCCAGCCCCCACCACCCCCACACCAACCCCCAGCCCTGAGTCCCTCCTCATCACCAAACCCTGACTCCTTCACCCCTACTCTTCCACCTCCTGCCCTGAGCCCCCCCTACACCTCTCACCCCCGCAATCACATCTGTCCCCCTGCTCCCTGCCCTAAGCCCCCCCCACCATGAGTCCTATACCCCCACCCCCTCCCCTGAGCCCCCACCTCCTGCCCTGACTCCTGCACCCTCCACGTCCTGCTCTGAACCCCATCGTTCAAATAAAGCTCATTCATTGCCCTTTAATTAACAAGCTCCAACTTTACTATAGTTAAGGACCCGAGTAACACCAGGCACCTCTGCTAGTGTATAATAAAGAGCACAATAACATCCCATCCACATTAAATTAATCATTTACATGGAACTCGGCTAGAAGCTCATTAATTCTTGATAGCTGGGGAAAGGAAATCCTCCAATCTCTCAGGGTATGTCTACACTGCAGAGTTTTTCTGGAAAAATGTCCGTTTTTCCAGAAAAACTACACTTACGTCCACACTGCAATCGTGTTCTTTCTACAATAAGTCGAAACGGCAGAGGGGTTTTTCCGTCGGGGTAAACCTCATTCTACGAGGAAGAAGCCTTTTTCCAAAAGAGCTCTTTCAGAAAAAGGCATGTGTGGAAGGGGAAAAGGGGTTTCTTTTTTCGAAAGAAGAGGCCTCCAGAAAAAAGCACAGGTGCCCTGGTGGCCACTCTGTCCATAGCAATCAGAACTTAAATGGAAGACAGCGTCCAATCCATGTGGATGCTCTCTTTCGATAGAAGTTTTTTTTGAAGATCTCTTCCAGAAAAGCTTCTTCCGAAAGAAGTCTGCAGTCTAGACATAGCCTCAAAAAAACCATTCCAAGAGATTATGACACTGACACCTTGAATAGATGACAAAATCAACTGATACCCCCCACTTAATCCTACATATTTCATCCAGCAAATTCCTACCCCACAAATGTCAGCTGGAACAAAGAAACAAGTCAGCCAAGGAATCGCATTCTGCTATTATTTACACTGGTCTAATGCCAAATTATTCCATTTAAATTCAGCGGCTCTAGTTGGCATTTCATAAAGAAGCTGAGGCTGCAATCACAAGCCCTGAAGGACATTTCACTTCATGGAGATAAACCTCCACCCCATCAGTTTCTTGAGGGCCGCTTTGATAGCCTTGTTCCTCAGCCTGTAGATGACCAAATTCATCATGGGAGGCACCACGGTGTAGAGAACACCCACCGCCAGATCCAGATTAGATGCTGAGCTGGAGGTGGGTTTCAAGCTCTCTTCTTCATCACTTTCTCATAGTGCAGGGGCTGGTAGATGGCTACATATCGGACGTAGGCCATGATGGGGAGTAAGGCAAGATCAGTTGAAGTGAAGACGACAAAGAGAAAGACTCGGGCAACACAGGCAGGGTAGGAAATCAATCTGGTGTCCAGGAGGGAGTTGACCATGTATTTTGGGATGGTGACAGAGATGGAGCCAAGGTGTCGGATTCTCCAGGAAGAAGTACAGGGGGGGTGTGAAGACAGCGGTCGAGGGCTATGACTGAGATGATGAGCAGATTCCCCACCAAGGCTGCCAGGTAAAGCACTAGAAATACTACAAAATGCAAAACCTGCAGCCCTCAAGTGTCAGAGAACCCCCCGAGCAGGAACTCAGTCATGGTGGTTTGGTTGGACATTTTCTTCCTCAGTTCACAGTTGGTTGTCTCATTACTAAAGGCCCAGTTGAAAATTACATCCATAACTCCCAAATCCAAAAGATAAAAAACCACGTAACCATGTAATTTACTTCCAGCCTTCCATGGAACATTTGTCATTTTTAAAGTTAAGCACTGGCTTACATGTATTTCCAGATCAGTGTCTTAGTTTACAGTACTCCATGGAGTTGAGTTTTAAATTCATAATCATCCTAAGGGACATAGCTAGGTCTGTAGGTATGTTTATGGACAGGTACTTAGATTCAGATCTTACTTACACTGTTACGATTCAAAATTAACTCATTCAGTGCCAGTGGCATTAGTCTGGATTTGATGAATTCCTAATCAGGTGCATCCTATCTTATCAAGTAGAGAATTTTGTCATCAGTTTATTGGATCCGTAAAGGAGCTCAGTGAAATCAAAGTCCAGGCAGACACTTTAATTCTTGGTGAATAATCTCCACATGATCAGTTTCCTTAATGCAGCTTGGAGCTCCTTGTTCCTCAGGCTGTAGATGACCGGATTCATCATTGGAGAGACCAGGGAATAGACAACAGTCATCGTGAGATCCAGATACAATGCCGAGCTGGAGGTGGGTTTCAGGTACGCAAAAAAGGATGTAGAAAGTAACAGAGAGACAACAGTGAGGTGAGGGAGGCAGGTGGAGAAGGCTTTGTGGCGGCCCTGCTCAGAGGGGATTCTCAGCACTGCTCTGAAGATCTGAACATATGACACAATGATAAAAGCAAAGCAGTTTAAACCTAAAAACACACCACAGGCAATAACCCCGATTTCACTGCGGTAGGAGTCAGAGCAGACCAGTTTGAGGAATGGGGGAATTTCACAGAAGAACTGGTCGATGACATTGGACTTGCAGAAGGGTAAGCTGAAGGTGTTCCCAGTGTGCAGGGCAGAGTAGACAATACCAGCAAGCCAGGCACTGGCTGCCATGTGGACACAGGCTCTCCTGTTCATCACTCTCTCGTAGTGCAGGGGCTGGCAGATGGTGACGTATCGGTTGTAGGCCATGACAGTGAGAATGGCAAAATCAGTTGAAGTGAAGACTAAAAAGAGAAAGACTTGGGCAACGCATCCAGCATAGGAAATCACCCTGGTGTCCAGGAGGGAGTTAACCATGGATTTGGGGACAGTGACAGAGATGGAGCCGAGGTCTAGGATGGACAGATTCCCCAGGAAGAAGTATATAGGGGTGTGCAGACGGTGGTTGAGGGCTACCGCTGAGACGATGAGAAGATTCCCCATTTGGCCTGCTAAGTAAAGCACCAGGAACACCACAAAGTGCAAAATCTGCAGCTCCCGGGCGTCAGAGAACCCCAGGAGAAGGAACTTGGTCACCATGCTTTGGTTGGACATTTTCTTCCTCAGTTCACAGTGTGGTGACTGCGGAGGGAAGGGCACAGACAGGGGGTGGGGATCAGAGTGATACATGGAATGGCCTCGTGGGTGTCCACCATTCCCAGTGCCCATCCTAGCTACTCACTAGGAGAGTCCTTCACTCTCACTAAAGGATTGTCTGGATATGTGGACTCTCTACTCAGACCCTACACCACCAGCACTCCCAGCTATCTCCGTGACCCCACTGATTTCCTGAGAAAACTACAATGCATTCGTGATCTTTCAGAAAACACCATCCTATCCACCATGGATGTAGAGGCTCTCTACACAAACATCCCACACATAGATGGAGTACAAGCTGTCAGGAATAGTATCCCTGATGATGCCACAACACAACTGGTGGCTGAGCTCTGTGACTTTATCCTCACACACAACTATTTCAGATTTGGTGACAATTTATACCTCCAAACCAGTGGCACCACTATGGGCACCCGCATGGCCCCACAATATGCCAACATTTTTATGGCTGACCTTGTACAACGCTTCCTCAGCTCTCATCCACTAACTCCCCTTCTCTACCTACACTACATTGATGACATCTTCATCATCTGGACCCATGGGAAGGAGACTCGGGAAGAATTCCACCATGATTTCAACAGCTTCCACCCCACCATCAACCTCTGCCTGGACCAGTCTACACAAGAGATCCACTTCCTGGACACCAAGGTGCAAATAAGTGACGGTCACATAAACACCACCCTATACTGAAAACCTACCAACTGCTATGCCTACCTTCATGCCTCCAGCTTCCATCCCAGACACACCACACCACATTGTCTACAGCCAAGCACTAAGGTACAACCGCATTTGCTCCAACCCCTCAGACAGAGACCAACACCTACAAGATCTTCACCAAGAATTCTTGAAACTACGATACCCACAGGAGGAAGTAAGGAAACAGATTATCAGAGCCAGACATGTACCCAGAAGCCTCCTACTACAAGACAAGCCCAAGAAAGAAACCAACAGAACACCACTGGCCATCCCCTACAGTCCTCAGCTAAAACCTCACCAATGCATCAACAGTGATCTACAACCCATCCTGGACAATGATCCCTCACTTTCACAGGCCTTGGGAGGCAGGCCAGTCCTTGCCCACAGACAACCAGCCAACCTAAAGCAAATTCTCACCAGCAACTATACACTGCACCACAGTAACTCTAACTCAGGAACCAATCCATGCAACAAACCTCGGTGCCAACTATGCCTACATATCTACACCAGCGACACCATCACAGGACCTGACCGCATCAGCCACACCATTACGGGCTCATTCACCTGCACATCTACCAATGTAATATACGCCATCATGTGCCAGCAATGCCCCTGTGCCATATACATGGGCCAAACTGGACAGTCCTTATGTAAAAGGATAAATGGACACAAATCAGATATCAGGAATGACAATATACAAAAACCTGTAGGAGAACACTTCAATCTCCCTAGACACACAGTAGCAGATCTAAAGGTAGCCATCCTGCAGCAAAAAAACTTCAAGACCAGACTTCAAAGAGAAACTGCCGAGCTATAGTTCATCTGCAAATGTGACACCATCATTTTAGGATTAAACAAAGACTGAATGGCTAGCCAGCTAAAAAAGCAGCTTCTCCTCTCTTGGGGCACGTCTAGACTACATGACTCCGTCGACGGAACCATGTAGATTTGTTTACTCGGCAAAGGGAAATGAAGAGGCGATTTAAATAATCGCCACTTCATTTAAATTAAAATGGCTGCCGCACTGTAATTAAAATCAGCTGTTTAGCGGCACAGCGCTGTAGTCTGGATGCTCTGCGGTCGACATCAAAGGCATTTGTCGACCTCCCCGGTAATCCTCATCTCAGGAGGAAGCCGAGCCACACAACAGGGACAGGAAGAGCTGTGTAGATGGATGCAAAGACCCAGCTGTGCCCCAAATTTTTGGGTGCCCAAAGCGACTTCTGAACTCCTCTCAGATGTTTCCCAGGCAAACTCCTCTGTTGGCTGCTGCCCTGTTTGCTGTCTCTGTGTTCACTTTGACTGTCTTTAAATTGCTAACATGCCTGTAGAAACCCGTTGGGCCCATTGGGCAGGGGCTGGACTTGATGACTTCTTCCAGCCCTGGGATTCTATGATTCTATGAACTTCAGATTCTGCGTATGGGTAAGGACGGCTCTGCTGCCCCTGACCTGTTGTGTGACTTTGGGCTGGTCACGTCCTCCTGTAATTCTATTTCCCCTCCCATTCTCTGCCTTTTCTGCTGGGACTGTGGGATGTGTGGGGGTTGCACTGTATCTTCTGTGTATGTTCGGTGCCCCTATTTGCGGCACTTGTAGTTAGCCAGCAGCAGCAGAGCTGAATATCTAGGTGCTAATCTCATTGGCTCCTCTGTGTCCTTGGGCAGAGGTAAGAGAGACAGGCTTTGGCTGGGAACTTCAAATCGTTGTACCCCATCTACGACACTGACAGTTTAATACCTGTGCTGTCAACTACCAACTTTGCTACTTGCTCAGTCTTACTATTCAACCACATGGCAGAAATACACCCCATTGCAATAAAGCGACTGGGGTCTGATTTTAAAATTATTGGACTAAAACTAAATTATTGGAATTCTCACTGTAGTTTCCATCTAAGTTGCTGGTCTGGGATATTTTCTATGTGAATTAAATTAAAGAAACACTGGGTTTTCAACTCCAAAAATTTTCTAGGGACATCTGTTATTCCCGAAAGATAACTTGTGTACATTCAAACTCAACCTTTTTTTGCTTAATTTAGCTGAAAATCTTTCAGCTTGCAGAGGTGTATCTGAACTCACCTGATTCTTAATGAACAGAAACACAAGTTTGTTTTTCCCAATTTCTATGAGAAGTCAACTCTTTTCTGCTCAGAGGTGGAAAAAATAACATCCAAGCAGCTGGAAATCTTTCACTAATAAAAATTACAAGTCATGAAGAGTTCTCCTTGTCACTCCCAGTTCCATAATGAAATCTGCCCAGGACATTCACACCAAACTCTGTTGAATTGAAATAAACTTACCATTCTGGGCTTTGTGGGATGTTTCCCAGCCTGTGCTGCACCAGACACTTCACTGCCAGGATTTTCCCATCATTGCCTATCTGTGTAAAAAATGCCCCTTCACTGGGTTATCCAGCAGCTGGTTCATGGACCCTCCCTTGTATTTCCCCATCTCAGGCAGGCTGAAGGACTAAACAGGATGGGGACAGAAAGCCTCCTGCCCCCAGATGAAAAACTGATCCCAGTTTGTTCAGGCTGCAAACATGGTCACAGATCAGGATGTCCCTGCTCTGGAGCTAAGTAGCAGAACCGGCAATCCAGGTTTGGTAGCCCAGCTCTGATCTCACCTCCAGAGCAAACTGCCCTGTCGCCCTGCCCTAGCTAACCTGGATCCCACAGAGAGGAACACGAGGTCCCCCAGATTTCACACAATGGCAGTGTACCTGGAAGGACCCTGGTGACACCCAAGGCAGGGCTGAGGAGCAGTGGGAAGGAGATTGCAGAAGAAGCTCTATATTGGTAGCACAGGCATGAGACAGAGAACAGCCAAAAGCTGACGTAACCCAGAGCCCCAGCTGGCCTGGAGCAGCCTGGTAGTTCGTTAACCCCGCACAATCCCCTTTGGGAGATTTTTTGTCTCCTCTGTGTTGCACCAGCAGCTCTTGGGATGCAGCCACCAGAGGATCCCACAGCTCAGGCTGCCCTGGGTCACTAAGAAGCAGCCGGAGGGAAATTCGGTGCAACGTCCTAAACTGATGTCAACTGACACAGTCTATGAATTCCAAGTCATCCTGGTCGAGGGGAGATGAAGCCCTTTGATTTCCATGGAGCTACACCAGCTGGCCCCATTCTTTGGTCTCCGTCCATATAATTTATCTGAGAAACTGAACTGAAGAGGAGAGAAACGTTCCCAGCCTGTCTGCATTATCAAGACACACGTTACTCCATCGGACTCAATGGGCTTCTGGATTCCAGGAGGGAAAATCCACTTGTTACCAAGCTAAATGTGCCATTGCTGCAAGCAGGTTTAGTTCCACTGGTCATCTGGAGAATTGGGCTGTGCCCACAAAAGCTCATGACACCATCTACATGTTTTGTTAGACATTAAGGTGCTGCAAGACTCTTCATTATTTAAGTTTTTGCATTATCTTAGTTCTTTGCCGCATGGGATTAATTGCAGAGTGTAACTTGTAATGGTGAAGGAGTGATTTATTCCCACTGCTGACCGAACTTTGTAAAAAGTCAGTGCAGCTAAGTTTTTCTGTAGCTTATTTTCTGTTTCCATTAGGATCTTTTTCTTTCTTTCTTTCTTTCTTTCTTTCTTTCGCACCAGTGAACATTTGAAGGGGGAAGCTGCCCTGGGCCTGGGTTGGGCAGGTGACTTAGGGTCTACATTACAACCTTGTGCCAATGCAGCTGCACTGAGGTAGTGGCCACACAATTGCACTTTTCAGATGAGTCTCAAAGCCCTTATACCGAGAGCAAGCGGGCGAGCTTGTGTAGCTGGTTTTTCTCATGGCTTGCTCAACGTGCTGAGGGGGACTAATGGGCTGAAAAGTGAAATATTAAGGGTGCGTCTGCACCGCACCCTAACTCGAAATAAGATACACGGTTTGCGCTACCCAAATTGCACATGTTATTTCAAGTCTATTTCGAAATAGGCTATTTTGTAATCTGGCGCTGTCTACACAGCACCGAGTTTCAAAATAACACACTATTTCGAGACATCCCTTAACCCGCATGAAACGAAGGTTACAGGGATTCTGAAATAGCAGGTCTGCCATCTCTCAAAATAGCGGGTGCGTACAAAAGACACAGGGTAGCTATTTTGGGATACTTCCAGTATCCCAAAATAGCCGTGCAGTGTAGATATACCTGAAGTGGCTGAGGGAGTTGGCAAACAGAGGCAGCAAAAAGAGGCATTTGAGAGAGAGGTGCATGAATGAAGGACACGGTAGGTGATGGTGCCATTGTTTTTGAAAGTGGGAGGTCTTGAGGGAAAAGGCAGTGTGGGGTGGGGCATTGGAGCAATGGGTGGCATGAGGGCAGGACCTTGTAACAATGAGAGGAGGGAGAACAGGACTTCAGAGGTGGGGGGGTCGATGGGTGGGGCCATATTTCATGTGCTGGCAGCCCCCACTGTTAGCAAATGTCCATCACCTTTGGTTTGACAAGGAGTTTGTAGGAGAGCAAAGAATAAAATCAGCCGGGCTCAGAAAGGCCTTGGCACCCAAGCCAATGTTGCATCTATGTCCAGAGAGAGAACCCAACAATGGATACATCTCCCCAGAGCCTGGTGTGGATGTGCAGAGGCTGGTGTCTGCATTTCCATTTTAGAAAGCCAGGCTGGGGACGCCATCCAGAGTGAGAGGCATCTGTTGGTAGAATCTGCCAGGCAGTGGGTGGTAGACGTGCCAAGGGAGGCGGCTTGGCTGAGGATCACCCATGCCCAAGAGTTGTTCAATGAAAACAGGTCTGTGGAGACCTCTGAGGCTGAAAAAGCCACCCAGCTGCACAGGATGAGAGCAGAACCACCAGGGGAAGAGGAAATGGCTCCATTACAGGAAGGATGTATGTGTTTAGTTAGTTAGTTCTTGAAACAAAAAATAATACACATAATTATAGAAGGATCTACGTGCCCTAACACATCATAAATAAACGATCAACATTAAACGAATAAACTCATCACAATTAAAATAATAATTTAAACAGCAACTATCTACAGATCTGTAGAAACCTTTTTTTTTAATTCTTCGTCATTGGGAAAAAGAAAATGTCATACCCACCTTCAGAGATACCTTGACTAAATGACAACTTTCATGGATGCCTCCATGTACTCAAACATTCCCACCTTGGAAATTCCTCCCTCCAAAAGTCACCTGGGACAAAGAAAAAAGTCAACCAATTGTAACCTTTCTGCCGGTAGCAGTCAGCAGCTAGAAGGGCCGGGTTCAGTATCTAGGGAGGTTGTTTCAACAAGATTACTAAAATGGGCTTGAGCCCTCACCCAGTAAACTTGGAAAATTCTAACCTACCCACTGGGCGCTTTTAGAGGCAATTCTTCCCCTCTCGCAAGCACTGAGTTGGAGATAGAAACAGTTTGTTTAATAACTGTATTCTAGCACCAACCTACAGGAACACACATAAACAAAGCAAATCCATAACCTGAAAGAAACCTGTAAGCAAGGTTCCATCCCCGGAGTTGGCTGGGCAGAGTCTTTTGCTTAAAGTTGAACCCAACTTCAAACACCCCACTTACAGCTCTGCCAGTTAGTGCCAACCTAGATTCCATCGGCACATCATTCTGATGTTGCCACTCATCAAGCATGTGGGAATGCCACCTACAAGCTGCTCCTGCCAGCCACCCTGCTGGCTGCCTGCTGCTGCTCTCACCAGCCACCTGCTGGCTGCTCCCACTGGCCACATGCTCCTGCCAGCCGCCCCGCTGCTGCGATGACTCTGGCTTTGGGCCAAACCTAGTGATTTCAGCTCCTTGTGATGTCAGTTTTTCAGTGATTTCAGGTCTTGGCCCACCACCTAAGCAGGCCAAAAGATTCCAGCTTCTGCTGGAATCATATTTTAAAATAATACAGAGACCCCTTATGACGTCTGTTTTAGTTCTATCCTTAGAACGGGGGGGCGGGGGGAGAGACAGATTGAACCAGTCTTACAGATCATGCCTGGAAAGCATGTAGCCTGATGGTTCAAGCTCCTTCCCCCCAAACCAATCTACTTGAGTCTGGAAGGGGAAGGCGTGTCCATCCAAGACTCTTTGCAATGACAGTGTCTCTCCTGCAAGCACTGGGGTCATATTTTACAATTCCTACATTTAGGGTTAATACGGTTTGTGATCCGACAATGGCCAAATTAGTTACAACATACCACATTCCATTCTAACAACTGACCATCCCTCAGCACTTGCTGAACTGAATTGACATAACCACACCCAGGATTTCTTTCCCATTCCAGTACATCAACGGTTGATTATCTTGCAGGGTTGAACATCTGAGTGAGCATAACCACGCACAGGACTGCTCTCCCCTGCCAGCTGGCTGCATTGGAAGCAGGGGTACAGACCCTGCTTACACAATGAAACAGGAAAATGAAACAGCATGAGAAAAAAACATGACACAAACAAAGTCAAGCCTCTCATAACCATCCACAGTTGTAGTCTCCCCCAAAAGGAGAAGCGACCAAAAATTAATGAAGCTCATTAGTGAGATAGCTATGGCTGTTGATATCCTGTGTAACATGCTCAGATAACATGGTTCTATTACCAGCGGAAATCCCTCAGACAGATAAACAGAGGGGTGTGTACGAATATTTACGGCACCTACATAGTTTCAGATCTTACTTACACTGGTGTGATTCAAAATTAACTCATTTAATGCCAGGGGCATTAGTCTGCATTTTATGACTTGCTAATCAGGTGCATCCGATCTTCTCAGGGAGAGAATTTTGTCATTATTTGATTAGGTCCATGAAGAAGCTCAGAATGAAATTGCACTCAAGGCACAATGAGAGGCACTTTAATTCTTGGTGAATAACCTCCACACAATCAGTTTCTTTAATGCAACTTGGAGCTCCTTGTTCCTCAGGCTGTAGATGACTGGATTCAGCATGGGGAGTACCAGGGAATAAACAACAGTCACCGTGAGATCCAGATATGATGCTGAGCTGGAGGTGGGTTTCAGATATTCAAAGAAGCCAGTGCAAAGGAACAAAGAGACGACTGTGAGGTGGGGGAGGCAGGTGGAGAAGGCTTTGTGCCGGCCCTGCTCAGAAGGCATTCTCAGCACCGCTCTGAAGATCTGAACATATGACACAATGATAAAAACAAAGCAATTTAAAGTTAAAAACACACCGAAGGCAATAACCCCAATTTCACTGCGGTAGGAATCGGAGCAGGCCAGCTTGAGGACCTGGGGAATTTCACAGAAGAACTGGTCGATGACATTGGACTGGCAGAAGGGTAACGTGAAGGTGTTCCCGGTGTGCAGGGCAGAGTAGACAGTAGCAGTGATCCAGACACTAGTGGCCATGTGGACACAGGCTCCCCTGTTCATTACTCTCTCATAGTGCAGCGGTTGGCAGATGGCCACGTATCGGTCGTAGGCCATGATGGTGAGTAACGCAAGATCTGCTGCAATGAAGACTACAAAGAAGAAGACTTGGGCGACACAGGCAGGATAGGAAATCAACCTGGTGTCCAGGAGGGAGTTGACCATGGATTTGGGGATGGTGACAGAGATGCAGCCAAGGTCTATAATGGACAGGTTCCCCAGGAAAAAGTACATGGGGGTGTGCAGACAGTGGTCGAGGACAATGACTGATATGATAAGAAGATTCCCCATCAGGGCTGCAAGGTAAAGCACAAGGAAAAGTACAAAGTGCAAAACCTGCAGCTCCCGGATGTCAGAGAACCCCAGGAGAAGGAACTCGGTCACGGTGCTTTGGTTGAACATTTTCTTCTTCAGTTCACTGTGTGTTGGCTGAGGAGGGAAGGACACAGACAGCAGTGGGGATTAGAGTGATACACGGAATGGCCTTGATTCCCCGCAGCAACCTCTCATGCTGTGGGTGTCCACCATGCCCAGTGTCCGTCCCAGCTACTCCCTAGCGTCAGTGAGTTACACACGGGTGTCAAATGGCCCGGCTCCCAGTCAGGCAATGGAGCTGCATCCGTTTGCACCATCCAAAGAGCTGGGTGTGGTATAGGGTGGCTTAGGATGGGGCTGGATTAAATGCTCTATGAAGGATGGAACAAAGCACAATCCCACCCGCAACAGCTCCAGCCAAGAGGGATCCCCTGTTGCTACGACCACCAAGCCCTGGGCACGGGCATGAAAGAAAAATTCCAGCAGTGCCTGAAAACCACTTCTGGGGAAATGTGAGACACGAAAGTGACTCAGTATCCTGCATGGCAGCTCATCTGTCAAATTCCATTGCAACATCACATGGACGTCTCACTGCCTCCGTATTGATTTATGACACAAGATCTCAGCTCCACCTCTCTGAACAGGTGGGCTAGCAACAGCTCCCAGCAACCTCCCTGCTGTGTCATTGCCTCTCATAGAATCATAGAATCCCAGGGCTGGAAGAGACCTCAGGAGTCATCGACTCCAGCCCCCTTCCCAAAGCAGGACCAACCCCAACTCAATCATCCCAGCCAGGGCTTGGACAAGCCAGGACTTAAACACGTCTAGGGATGGAGATTCCACCCCCTCCCTAGGAAACCCATCCCAGTGCTTCCCCACCCTCCTAGTTTTTCCAAATATCCAACCTAGACTTGACCCACTGCAACTTGAGACCACTGCTCTTCATTCCACCATCTGTCACCACTGAGAACAGCCTCTCTCCATCCTCTTTGGGACTCTAATTCAGGGAGTTGAAGGCTGCTCTCAAATCCCCCCTCACTCTTCTCTTCTGCAGACTAAACAAGCCCAAATCCCTCAGGTTCTCCTTGTAGGTTATGTGCCCCAGCCCCTAATCAATTTGCTTGCCCTCCGATGGACTCTCTCCAGTGCATTCACACCCTTTCTGTAATGGGGGCCCCAGAATTGGATGCAATACTCCAGATCTGGCCTCACCAGAGCTGAATAAAGGGGAATAATCACTTCTCTAGATCTGCTGGCAATGCTCCTCCTAATGCACCCTAATATGCAATTAGCCTTCTTGGCTACAAGGGCTCCCTGTTGACTCATCTCCAGCTTCTCATCCATTGTAATCTCCAGGTCCTTTTCTGCTGAACTACTGTTTAGCCAGTCAGTCCCCAGTCTGTCACAATGCTTGGGATTCTTCTTTCCCAAGTGCAGGATTCTACACTTGTCCTTGTTGAACCCCATCAGATTTCTTTTGGCCCAGTCCTCTAATCTGTCCAGGTCACTCTGGATCCTTTCCCTGCCCTCAAATGTATCTACCTCTTCCCCTAGTTTAGTGTCATCTGCAAATTTGCTGAGGGTGCAACCTATCCACTCATCCAGGTCATTAATAAGGATGTTGAACCAAACTGGCCCTAGAACAATCCATGGGGCACTCTGATTCAAACCAACCACCAGCCAGACATTGAGCCATTGATCACTACCCGTTGGGCCCGACAATCAATCCAGCTTTCTATCCACCTCATAGTCCATTTATCCAATCCATGCTTCCTCAGCTTGCTGGCAAGAATATTGTGGGACACAGTATCAAAAGCTTTCCTAAAGTCAAGGTAAATCACATCCACTGACTTCCCCATATCCACAGAGCCAGTTACCTCATCATAAAAGCTAATCAGATTGGTCAGACATGACTTGCCCTTGGTGAATCCATGCTGACTATTCATGATCACTTTCTGCTTTTCCAAGTCCTTCAAAATTGTTTCCTTGAGGATCCCCTCCATGATGTTTCCGGGGACCGAGATGAGGCTGACTGGTCTGTAGTTCCCTAGATTGTCTTTCTGCTCTTTCTTTAAGATGGATATGACATTTGTCTTTTTCCAATCATCTGGGACCTCTCTTTGTTTCTGGGGAGCTATTGGGACACTTGGATTCTATTCTTGGCTCTACCACTGACCTGCCGTGTGATATCAGGCTGGTCACTTACCTTTGCTGTGCCTCTGTTTCCCTTTCCTCCCTTCTCTGCTTTGTCTGCTGGGACTGCTGGCTGTCAGGGGGTTGCACTGTGTGGTATGTGTGTTTTTGGTGCCTCTGTTTGCAGCACTTGTAGTTAGCTGGCAGCAGTAGAGTGGGCATATGGTGGTAGAGCTGACTGTCTAGGTACTAATCTCATTGACCTCCCCAATATGGTTGGGCAGAGTTAACCGATACAGGTTTTGTCTGAGGGTGGAGGGGGTCAATTCACTGTTCCTCACTGAAGGTATTAATATGTTGAATACCTGTGCTGTGGGCTACCCACTTTGCTGCTTGCTCCTTCTTACCATTCAACAAGTAAACAGAAACACACCATAGCAACAGAGTGAGTGGGTGCAGATTTTACTGTTATTAGACTAGACCAGCATTCCCACCCAGTTTCAATCTAAGATGCCAGTCTGGGAAACTCAGACATTGTCTGTTTAAATTATATCAAAGAAACACCAGGGATTCAATGCAAAACAACTTCCGGGCAGGTCTGTTACTCTTGAAAGAAAATCTGTCCTCTGAAAAACTCAACACTTTGGTTTTCCTTCCTTTACCTGAAAATGTTTCCATTTCTGGTGATTTGGCTGAAATGTTCTGGTTCTTATTGAACAAAAGCAAAAGTTTGGTTTTCACACTGGGAAGAACAACTCAACAGGAAAAAAAAAACTTTCCAAGCCGCTGTAAACGTTTCATTAAATACAGATAAAAAGTTGTGAAGAGTTCCCCTTGTCAATCCCAGTTCCATTATGAAATCTGCCCAGGACATTAACACCTAACCCTGTTGGATTGAAAAACAGACTCACCATGCCAGTCTTTGCAGCATGTTTCCCAGCCTTTGCTGCACTAGACACTTCACTGCTGGGATTCTGTCGTCATTGCCTGTCTGTGAATAATGCCCCTTGGCTGAGTTATCTGGCAGCTGGCTCCTGCATCCTCCCTTGTATTTCCTCGTCTCGGGCAGGCTTGGATGAGAGGCGAAGGACTAAACAGGAGGGGAGTAGAAAGTCCTCTTGCCCTGCAGTTGAGAAACTGATCCTGGCTTGTTCAGGCTGCAAACATAGTCACAACTCCAGATGCCCTTGCTCTGGGGCTAAGTAGCTAAACCCGGTCTCTAGGGCTAGGAGCCCAGCTCTGATCTCAACTGTGAAGCAAGCCAACTGTTACCCTGCCCTAGCTGATCTGGACCCACAGAAGGGGAACAGTACCTGCCCTGGATCTCACACAGTGGAAGCATCCCTGGAAGGAATCTGGTTACACACAAGACAGGGCTGAGGAGCTGTGGGAAGGAGATTGCAGAAGAAGCTATTTATGGCTAGCACAGGCATGTGACAGAGAACAGCCCAGAGCTGCAGTGCACCAGAGCCCCAGCTGGCCTGGGACAGCCTGCTCCTTCGTTAACCCCACACACTCCATTCTGGAAGAGCAGAGATTTTTTGTCTCCTGCGCTGCACCAGAAACTCGTGGGATGCAGCCCCCAGAGGACCCCACAACTCAGGCTGCCCCAGGTGGTTGACTTTGGTCAGGAGGAAGTGGCTGGCAGGAAACTCAGTGCAGCGTCCTAAGCTGCTGTCAGTTGATACAGTCTCCTTGCATTCCATGTAATTAGGGCTCGTCAAGGGGAGATGCAGCTGTTTGGTTTCAAGCGAGCTACTTTTATTTGCACCAGCTGGCAGGGGCTCAGGGAAGGGGGCTGGGGACATGAGGGGTTCAGGAGTCAGGGCTGGGGGTTGGGGAGGGGTAGGGCTGGGGACCGTTGGGGGTGCAGAAGTCAGGGTTTGGGGGTGAGGAGGGGCTCAGGAAAGGTGGCATGAAGATGTGGGGGGTGTAGAGTTAGGGGTTGGAAGGCTGAGGGGAGGGGTTTGGAGATGTGGGGATGCAGAAGTGAGGGTTTAGGGCAGGGAGGGGCTCATGGAAGGGGTTTAGTGTGTGGGAGGACTGCAGTGAGGGTTCCTGGATGAAGAGGGGCTCAGGGCAAGGGACTGCATAAGTCGGGGTCTGGCAGCAGACGCTCCCCATGGTTTGTTCAGTGAGGGCTGTGCTAAGTGGATGGTGGCAGCTCTCCACGGCAGGGTGAGGCCACTCCCCAGGTCTGGTTGCTCCAGTGCTTGGCTGGAGGTGGCTCCTTGGGGCTTGCCATGTCCAGAAGGCGGCTTCCCGGAGCTGGTGGCAGAGGGGACCTTCTTTCCCCAGGCTGCAAGCTGGTAATTTACCTGCCCCCGGACACCTTACATCTCCAGTGGGGTAATAGCAGTCCCAGTTCCCATCTCCGGCCACTTGCTGCCCCCTTATGGCCATGACACAGTATAAATGTCCCTGCTGTTATGGAAAACAGTCACATTCCAGGCACATCCCATTGCCCTGGCACAACCAAACCCTGTTCTTGCTTTAAGTTATGATAAGAAGCTGACTATCAAATTTGGTGGTCCTAGCTCTTACCATTTTAGAGCAGTTTTTGAACAAACAGTAAGATGGACAGACTCGCTCACTCACAGACCAACAAGCTCTCTCAAATATATAGAAGAAGGAGATACATTAAATATGTAACTAAGATCTTCCATTCAACTCCAGAGGTACTGAGATTCCCTTCTCCCTGCTATTTAGTTGCCTGATGGTTGGGTCTACAATTCTGTGCAAGAAAATGATTTTCCTGGCATTTCAATTGTACAACCAGAATTATTCCAGCCTTTTATTTGGTCCTCATCTCTCCGAGTGTCTGATTTCCCCAGTATAGAAATTCATTTTTATCCTGGTCACTCTCCTCACATGAGAACTGACATATATAGTTTTTATCCTCAGATCCATCTGCTGCCATGAAAGTATTTTCCACCTTACCTGGTGTTCTACCTCCTGCCAGTCAGTGGAAAATGGGACCTCTACTACCATTGACAGTTTAATAGCTGCATAGATTCCAAAGCCCAAAGGAATCAGCCCATATAATGCGAGGAACAAGACTTCCCCCAAATCATTTCTACAGTAGGCCTTTGAGAACAACTTCCATTCTTCATTTAAAAATTCTCAGTGAGGTAGAATCTACCATCAACCTAATTATACGCACCATTAAAATGTACAGCGTATTTCCAGTCTGAACTTGTCTTCAACATCCAGACATTGGATGAGATTAGACCACTGTCTGATAGACTGAGGAGCCCATGGTTAAATATTTGTTCCCCAGATAGATACTTATCAACTGCAATCAAGTCATTCTTCACCATAACTTTTTTAAGGTAAATAGATTGTGTTCCTTCAACCTGTCACTACAAGGCCTGGATTCAAATCCATTATTCATTTTCATGTCTTTTCTGAATCCTGTCCTGTTTATCAATATTCCTCGTGAATTGTGGGCACCAAAACTGAACACAATATTCTGACACCAGTGCCAAATACAGATGTCAAATAACTTCTCTACTCCACTTTACCCTCTCCCCTGTCCATGCATCCCATTTAGAGTCACACTTCAAGAAAGATGTGGAGGAATTGGAGAGGGTCCAGAGAAAAGCAGAAAAAAAACCCACCTAGAAAACATGACCTATAAAGGAACACTGAAAGAACTGGGTTTGCTTAGCTTGGAAAAGACACAGCTGAGAGGGGACATGCTAGCAATTTTCAAGTATCTAAAAGGGTGCTACAAGGAGAAGGGAAAAAAAATTGTTCTCCTTGACCTCTGAGGATAGGACAAGGAGCAATGGGCTTAAATTGTGGCAAAGGAGGTTTAGCTTGTACATTAGGGAAAACTTCCTACCTGTCAGGGTGGTGAAACACTGGAATAAATTGCCTGGGGAGGTTGTCCCTGGAGATATTTATCCCTGGAGATATTTAAAAGCCGGTTGGACAGACAGCCATCAGAAATGGTCCAGATGGTGCCTGGTCCTGCTGGCAGGGCAGAAACTGGACTTGATGGACTCAAGGTCCCTTCCAGTTCTAGTGCTCTAGGATTCTATGATGGTTAGAAAGGAAAGTGGAGGGAGACCCAGAGGTGGATGGGGTAGATTGGCTTCTTTATTGCATTTACTCCTTCTGCCTCGAAACCAACCATTCAAGTGAGCAGTGCATTAACGACCTCACACTCTTTAATCAAAGTTACCATGTAAATTCCCATATCTGCCAAAACTCCCCCAAAAGCCCTTTTTAGCAGTATGAATGCCCACACAATGAATAGAAATCATCATCATCATTGCACTTCACGCCCACTGGCCTATAGGGCAGCAACAAAGGTCCTGTACTTCTGTCTGTCTCTGGCCAGCCTCTCAATAGTACTGCAAGTGTGATTCATGCTCTTCATTTCTACTTCAACCGTCCTGCGCCATGTTGTCTCTTGGGTCATCCACATTTCTTCTTCCCTTCAGGGGTCCAGTGCACAGAAGTCTTTGTGATGGAGCTTCCATCTTTCCTGAGCAAGTGCCCAATCCAGCTCCAGCATCTTTTCATAATGATGGTGGCCGTGTCATCTTGTTTGCACTGCACAAGCAAGTCCTGATTTGAAATTATTCTTGGCCAAAAAATACGGAGGATCCTCCAAAGACTTCTGGTGTGAAAAGTCGACAATTTATCGAGGTCGTGCTCTGTCATCCACCAGCACTCTGATCCATATAATAGTGATGATAAAACACATCTCTGATAAAACTTCAGTTTGGTATGGATGCTGTACTGTGATAATGAATAGGAATAACCATACAATTAATATAATTATACTGTGTACTGATTCCAGCAATTTTACCCATGCAGGTAGGAAATGGAGGCAGAAGCCCAGCAGCAGAGTGGGGGCTATCCTGTTTATTGTGTCGAGTGCAGTATGTATGACTACCTACCCTGTGGGTGGGTGGCGTATGTGTGCGCTCGATGCAAGGAGCTCCTGGCCCTCAGAGACCGAGTGCGTGCTTTGGAGGCCAGGGTGGCTGAACTGGAGGAGCTAAGGAAGGCAGAGGTGTTTGTGGATGAGACTTTCCGGGACATAGTAGGGCTGTCCCACCTCCAATCTGACAGTCCTGATGCTGTTACGGAGGATGAAAGGCTCAGGGAAGGAGAGCAGTCAATGGGAGCAGAGGGAAACCATCCCATAGTTGGGACCCTCCTTCCAGAGGGTGATGTTGTATCCTCTCGTGCCGAGGATACTTCTCCGGGGGAGGGAGCTCCAGCTGTTAGGAAGAAGCAGGTTTTAGTAGTGGGGGATTCGATCATTAGAAATATAGATAGTTGGGTTTGTGATGACCGGGAGAACCGTATGGTTACTTGCCTGCCTGGTGCGAAGGTTGCGGATCTCTCGAGGCATCTAGACAGACTTATGGGCAGTGCTGGGAAGGAGCCGGTCGTCGTGGTACATGTTGGTACCAATGACATAGGGAAGGGTAGAAGAGATGTTCTGGAGGCCAAATTTAGGTTACTAGGAAAGAGACTGAAATCCAGAACATCTTTGGTGGCATTCTCTGAAATGCTTCCAGTTCCACGCACAGGGCCAGATAGACAGGCAGAACTTCAGAGTCTCAATGCGTGGATGAGACGATGGTGCAGGGAAGAGGGGTTTAGATTTATTAGGAACTGGGGACACTTTTGGGGTAGGGGGAGCCTATACAGGAATGATGGGCTCCACCTAAATCAAGGTGGATCCAGACTGCTGGCATTAAACATTAAAAAGGTCGTAGAGCAGTTTTTAAACTAAGAGGTGGGGGAAAGCCGATTGGTGCGGGGGAGCACCTGGATCAGACGGAGACTTCTCTTACACGAGGCTCCATAGGTAGGGATTCCCTAGAAGTTAGTCAGATAGGGAACGTGGGAAATAATATATGGGCAAGATCAGATGTGAAACAATCGTGCATAAAAAAATCCAATGTGTCTGTGAAAGGCGGACATATAAATAGTGGTAGTTTTCTAACATGCTTTTACACTAATGCTAGGAGTCTGTCTAATAAGATGGGTGAACTGGAGTACCTCATATCAAAGGAGGAAGTTGACATAATAGGCATCTCAGAAACATGGTGGAATGAGGACAATCAGTGGGACACTATCATACCGGGATATAAATTATATCGGAAAGACAGAACAGGTCGTGCGGGTGGCGGAGTGGTACTATATGTGAAGGATAATATAGAATCAAATGAAGTAAAAATCCTAAAGGAATCAAAATGTTCCATAGAATCATTATGGATAACAATTCATTCCTCTAATATGAATATGGCATTAGGAATATATTACCGACCACCTAACCAGGACAGTGATAGTGATGCTGAAATGATAAGGGAGATTAGAGAGGCTACCAAAATAAAAAACACAGTAATAATAGGAGATTTCAATTATCCCCATATTGATTGGGTGCATGTCACCTCAGGACGGGATTCAGAGATTAAATTTCTTGATGCCTTAAATGACTGCTTCTTGGAGCAGCTAGTACAGGAACCCACACTTAATCCTACATATTTCATCCAGCAAATTCCTACCCCACAAATGTCAGCTGGAACAAAGAAACAAGTCAGCCAAGGAATCGCATTCTGCTATTATTTACACTGGTCTAATGCCAAATTATTCCATTTAAATTCAGCGGCTCTAGTTGGCATTTCATAAAGAAGCTGAGGCTGCAATCACAAGCCCTGAAGGACATTTCACTTCATGGAGATAAACCTCCACCCCATCAGTTTCTTGAGGGCCGCTTTGATAGCCTTGTTCCTCAGCCTGTAGATGACCAAATTCATCATGGGAGGCACCACGGTGTAGAGAACACCCACCGCCAGATCCAGATTAGATGCTGAGCTGGAGGTGGGTTTCAAGCTCTCTTCTTCATCACTTTCTCATAGTGCAGGGGCTGGTAGATGGCTACATATCGGACGTAGGCCATGATGGGGAGTAAGGCAAGATCAGTTGAAGTGAAGACGACAAAGAGAAAGACTCGGGCAACACAGGCAGGGTAGGAAATCAATCTGGTGTCCAGGAGGGAGTTGACCATGTATTTTGGGATGGTGACAGAGATGGAGCCAAGGTGTCGGATTCTCCAGGAAGAAGTACAGGGGGGGTGTGAAGACAGCGGTCGAGGGCTATGACTGAGATGATGAGCAGATTCCCCACCAAGGCTGCCAGGTAAAGCACTAGAAATACTACAAAATGCAAAACCTGCAGCCCTCAAGTGTCAGAGAACCCCCCGAGCAGGAACTCAGTCATGGTGGTTTGGTTGGACATTTTCTTCCTCAGTTCACAGTTGGTTGTCTCATTACTAAAGGCCCAGTTGAAAATTACATCCATAACTCCCAAATCCAAAAGATAAAAAACCACGTAACCATGTAATTTACTTCCAGCCTTCCATGGAACATTTGTCATTTTTAAAGTTAAGCACTGGCTTACATGTATTTCCAGATCAGTGTCTTAGTTTACAGTACTCCATGGAGTTGAGTTTTAAATTCATAATCATCCTAAGGGACATAGCTAGGTCTGTAGGTATGTTTATGGACAGGTACTTAGATTCAGATCTTACTTACACTGTTACGATTCAAAATTAACTCATTCAGTGCCAGTGGCATTAGTCTGGATTTGATGAATTCCTAATCAGGTGCATCCTATCTTATCAAGTAGAGAATTTTGTCATCAGTTTATTGGATCCGTAAAGGAGCTCAGTGAAATCAAAGTCCAGGCAGACACTTTAATTCTTGGTGAATAATCTCCACATGATCAGTTTCCTTAATGCAGCTTGGAGCTCCTTGTTCCTCAGGCTGTAGATGACCGGATTCATCATTGGAGAGACCAGGGAATAGACAACAGTCATCGTGAGATCCAGATACAATGCCGAGCTGGAGGTGGGTTTCAGGTACGCAAAAAAGGATGTAGAAAGTAACAGAGAGACAACAGTGAGGTGAGGGAGGCAGGTGGAGAAGGCTTTGTGGCGGCCCTGCTCAGAGGGGATTCTCAGCACTGCTCTGAAGATCTGAACATATGACACAATGATAAAAGCAAAGCAGTTTAAACCTAAAAACACACCACAGGCAATAACCCCGATTTCACTGCGGTAGGAGTCAGAGCAGACCAGTTTGAGGAATGGGGGAATTTCACAGAAGAACTGGTCGATGACATTGGACTTGCAGAAGGGTAAGCTGAAGGTGTTCCCAGTGTGCAGGGCAGAGTAGACAATACCAGCAAGCCAGGCACTGGCTGCCATGTGGACACAGGCTCTCCTGTTCATCACTCTCTCGTAGTGCAGGGGCTGGCAGATGGTGACGTATCGGTTGTAGGCCATGACAGTGAGAATGGCAAAATCAGTTGAAGTGAAGACTAAAAAGAGAAAGACTTGGGCAACGCATCCAGCATAGGAAATCACCCTGGTGTCCAGGAGGGAGTTAACCATGGATTTGGGGACAGTGACAGAGATGGAGCCGAGGTCTAGGATGGACAGATTCCCCAGGAAGAAGTATATAGGGGTGTGCAGACGGTGGTTGAGGGCTACCGCTGAGACGATGAGAAGATTCCCCATTTGGCCTGCTAAGTAAAGCACCAGGAACACCACAAAGTGCAAAATCTGCAGCTCCCGGGCGTCAGAGAACCCCAGGAGAAGGAACTTGGTCACCATGCTTTGGTTGGACATTTTCTTCCTCAGTTCACAGTGTGGTGACTGCGGAGGGAAGGGCACAGACAGGGGGTGGGGATCAGAGTGATACATGGAATGGCCTCGTGGGTGTCCACCATTCCCAGTGCCCATCCTAGCTACTCACTAGGAGAGTCCTTCACTCTCACTAAAGGATTGTCTGGATATGTGGACTCTCTACTCAGACCCTACACCACCAGCACTCCCAGCTATCTCCGTGACCCCACTGATTTCCTGAGAAAACTACAATGCATTCGTGATCTTTCAGAAAACACCATCCTATCCACCATGGATGTAGAGGCTCTCTACACAAACATCCCACACATAGATGGAGTACAAGCTGTCAGGAATAGTATCCCTGATGATGCCACAACACAACTGGTGGCTGAGCTCTGTGACTTTATCCTCACACACAACTATTTCAGATTTGGTGACAATTTATACCTCCAAACCAGTGGCACCACTATGGGCACCCGCATGGCCCCACAATATGCCAACATTTTTATGGCTGACCTTGTACAACGCTTCCTCAGCTCTCATCCACTAACTCCCCTTCTCTACCTACACTACATTGATGACATCTTCATCATCTGGACCCATGGGAAGGAGACTCGGGAAGAATTCCACCATGATTTCAACAGCTTCCACCCCACCATCAACCTCTGCCTGGACCAGTCTACACAAGAGATCCACTTCCTGGACACCAAGGTGCAAATAAGTGACGGTCACATAAACACCACCCTATACTGAAAACCTACCAACTGCTATGCCTACCTTCATGCCTCCAGCTTCCATCCCAGACACACCACACCACATTGTCTACAGCCAAGCACTAAGGTACAACCGCATTTGCTCCAACCCCTCAGACAGAGACCAACACCTACAAGATCTTCACCAAGAATTCTTGAAACTACGATACCCACAGGAGGAAGTAAGGAAACAGATTATCAGAGCCAGACATGTACCCAGAAGCCTCCTACTACAAGACAAGCCCAAGAAAGAAACCAACAGAACACCACTGGCCATCCCCTACAGTCCTCAGCTAAAACCTCACCAACGCATCAACAGTGATCTACAACCCATCCTGGACAATGATCCCTCACTTTCACAGGCCTTGGGAGGCAGGCCAGTCCTTGCCCACAGACAACCAGCCAACCTAAAGCAAATTCTCACCAGCAACTATACACTGCACCACAGTAACTCTAACTCAGGAACCAATCCATGCAACAAACCTCGGTGCCAACTATGCCTACATATCTACACCAGCGACACCATCACAGGACCTGACCGCATCAGCCACACCATTACGGGCTCATTCACCTGCACATCTACCAATGTAATATACGCCATCATGTGCCAGCAATGCCCCTGTGCCATATACATGGGCCAAACTGGACAGTCCTTACGTAAAAGGATAAATGGACACAAATCAGATATCAGGAATGACAATATACAAAAACCTGTAGGAGAACACTTCAATCTCCCTAGACACACAGTAGCAGATCTAAAGGTAGCCATCCTGCAGCAAAAAAACTTCAAGACCAGACTTCAAAGAGAAACTGCCGAGCTATAGTTCATCTGCAAATGTGACACCATCATTTTAGGATTAAACAAAGACTGTGAATGGCTAGCCAGCTAAAAAAGCAGCTTCTCCTCTCTTGGGGCACGTCTAGACTACATGACTCCGTCGACGGAACCATGTAGATTTGTTTACTCGGCAAAGGGAAATGAAGAGGCGATTTAAATAATCGCCACTTCATTTAAATTAAAATGGCTGCCGCACTGTAATTAAAATCAGCTGTTTAGCGGCACAGCGCTGTAGTCTGGATGCTCTGCGGTCGACATCAAAGGCATTTGTCGACCTCCCCGGTAAACCTCATCTCAGGAGGAAGCCGAGCCACACAACAGGGACAGGAAGAGCTGTGTAGATGGATGCAAAGACCCAGCTGTGCCCCAAATTTTTGGGTGCCCAAAGCGACTTCTGAGCTCCTCTCAGATGTTTCCCAGGCAAACTCCTCTGTTGGCTGCTGCCCTGTTTGCTGTCTCTGTGTTCACTTTGACTGTCTTTAAATTGCTAACATGCCTGTAGAAACCCGTTGGGCCCATTGGGCAGGGGCTGGACTTGATGACTTCTTCCAGCCCTGGGATTCTATGATTCTATGAACTTCAGATTCTGCGTATGGGTAAGGACGGCTCTGCTGCCCCTGACCTGTTGTGTGACTTTGGGCTGGTCACGTCCTCCTGTAATTCTATTTCCCCTCCCATTCTCTGCCTTTTCTGCTGGGACTGTGGGATGTGTGGGGGTTGCACTGTATCTTCTGTGTATGTTCAGTGCCCCTATTTGCAGCACTTGTAGTTAGCCAGCAGCAGCAGAGCTGAATATCTAGGTGCTAATCTCATTGGCTCCTCTGTGTCCTTGGGCAGAGGTAAGAGAGACAGGCTTTGGCTGGGAACTTCAAATCGTTGTACCCCATCTATGACACTGATAGTTTAATACCTGTGCTGTCAACTACCAACTTTGCTACTTGCTCAGTCTTACTATTCAACCACATGGCAGAAATACACCCCATTGCAATAAAGCGACTGGGGTCTGATTTTAAAATTATTGGACTAAAACTAAATTATTGGAATTCTCACTGTAGTTTCCATCTAAGTTGCTGGTCTGGGATATTTTCTATGTGAATTAAATTAAAGAAACACTGGGTTTTCAACTCCAAAAATTTTCTAGGGACATCTGTTATTCCCGAAAGATAACTTGTGTACATTCAAACTCAACCTTTTTTTGCTTAATTTAGCTGAAAATCTTTCAGCTTGCAGAGGTGTATCTGAACTCACCTGATTCTTAATGAACAGAAACACAAGTTTGTTTTTCCCAATTTCTATGAGAAGTCAACTCTTTTCTGCTCAGAGGTGGAAAAAATAACATCCAAGCAGCTGGAAATCTTTCACTAATAAAAATTACAAGTCATGAAGAGTTCTCCTTGTCACTCCCAGTTCCATAATGAAATCTGCCCAGGACATTCACACCAAACTCTGTTGAATTGAAATAAACTTACCATTCTGGGCTTTGTGGGATGTTTCCCAGCCTGTGCTGCACCAGACACTTCACTGCCAGGATTTTCCCATCATTGCCTATCTGTGTAAAAAATGCCCCTTCACTGGGTTATCCAGCAGCTGGTTCATGGACCCTCCCTTGTATTTCCCCATCTCAGGCAGGCTGAAGGACTAAACAGGATGGGGACAGAAAGCCTCCTGCCCCCAGATGAAAAACTGATCCCAGTTTGTTCAGGCTGCAAACATGGTCACAGATCAGGATGTCCCTGCTCTGGAGCTAAGTAGCAGAACCGGCAATCCAGGTTTGGTAGCCCAGCTCTGATCTCACCTCCAGAGCAAACTGCCCTGTCGCCCTGCCCTAGCTAACCTGGATCCCACAGAGAGGAACACGAGGTCCCCCAGATTTCACACAATGGCAGTGTACCTGGAAGGACCCTGGTGACACCCAAGGCAGGGCTGAGGAGCAGTGGGAAGGAGATTGCAGAAGAAGCTCTATATTGGTAGCACAGGCATGAGACAGAGAACAGCCAAAAGCTGACGTAACCCAGAGCCCCAGCTGGCCTGGAGCAGCCTGGTAGTTCGTTAACCCCGCACAATCCCCTTTGGGAGATTTTTTGTCTCCTCTGTGTTGCACCAGCAGCTCTTGGGATGCAGCCACCAGAGGATCCCACAGCTCAGGCTGCCCTGGGTCACTAAGAAGCAGCCGGAGGGAAATTCGGTGCAACGTCCTAAACTGATGTCAACTGACACAGTCTATGAATTCCAAGTCATCCTGGTCGAGGGGAGATGAAGCCCTTTGATTTCCATGGAGCTACACCAGCTGGCCCCATTCTTTGGTCTCCGTCCATATAATTTATCTGAGAAACTGAACTGAAGAGGAGAGAAACGTTCCCAGCCTGTCTGCATTATCAAGACACACGTTACTCCATCGGACTCAATGGGCTTCTGGATTCCAGGAGGGAAAATCCACTTGTTACCAAGCTAAATGTGCCATTGCTGCAAGCAGGTTTAGTTCCACTGGTCATCTGGAGAATTGGGCTGTGCCCACAAAAGCTCATGACACCATCTACATGTTTTGTTAGACATTAAGGTGCTGCAAGACTCTTCATTATTTAAGTTTTTGCATTATCTTAGTTCTTTGCCGCATGGGATTAATTGCAGAGTGTAACTTGTAATGGTGAAGGAGTGATTTATTCCCACTGCTGACCGAACTTTGTAAAAAGTCAGTGCAGCTAAGTTTTTCTGTAGCTTATTTTCTGTTTCCATTAGGATCTTTTTCTTTCTTTCTTTCTTTCTTTCTTTCTTTCGCACCAGTGAACATTTGAAGGGGGAAGCTGCCCTGGGCCTGGGTTGGGCAGGTGACTTAGGGTCTACATTACAACCTTGTGCCAATGCAGCTGCACTGAGGTAGTGGCCACACAATTGCACTTTTCAGATGAGTCTCAAAGCCCTTATACCGAGAGCAAGCGGGCGAGCTTGTGTAGCTGGTTTTTCTCATGGCTTGCTCAACGTGCTGAGGGGGACTAATGGGCTGAAAAGTGAAATATTAAGGGTGCGTCTGCACCGCACCCTAACTCGAAATAAGATACACGGTTTGCGCTACCCAAATTGCACATGTTATTTCAAGTCTATTTCGAAATAGGCTATTTTGTAATCTGGCGCTGTCTACACAGCACCGAGTTTCAAAATAACACACTATTTCGAGACATCCCTTAACCCGCATGAAACGAAGGTTACAGGGATTCTGAAATAGCAGGTCTGCCATCTCTCAAAATAGCGGGTGCGTACAAAAGACACAGGGTAGCTATTTTGGGATACTTCCAGTATCCCAAAATAGCCGTGCAGTGTAGATATACCTGAAGTGGCTGAGGGAGTTGGCAAACAGAGGCAGCAAAAAGAGGCATTTGAGAGAGAGGTGCATGAATGAAGGACACGGTAGGTGATGGTGCCATTGTTTTTGAAAGTGGGAGGTCTTGAGGGAAAAGGCAGTGTGGGGTGGGGCATTGGAGCAATGGGTGGCATGAGGGCAGGACCTTGTAACAATGAGAGGAGGGAGAACAGGACTTCAGAGGTGGGGGGGTCGATGGGTGGGGCCATATTTCATGTGCTGGCAGCCCCCACTGTTAGCAAATGTCCATCACCTTTGGTTTGACAAGGAGTTTGTAGGAGAGCAAAGAATAAAATCAGCCGGGCTCAGAAAGGCCTTGGCACCCAAGCCAATGTTGCATCTATGTCCAGAGAGAGAACCCAACAATGGATACATCTCCCCAGAGCCTGGTGTGGATGTGCAGAGGCTGGTGTCTGCATTTCCATTTTAGAAAGCCAGGCTGGGGACGCCATCCAGAGTGAGAGGCATCTGTTGGTAGAATCTGCCAGGCAGTGGGTGGTAGACGTGCCAAGGGAGGCGGCTTGGCTGAGGATCACCCATGCCCAAGAGTTGTTCAATGAAAACAGGTCTGTGGAGACCTCTGAGGCTGAAAAAGCCACCCAGCTGCACAGGATGAGAGCAGAACCACCAGGGGAAGAGGAAATGGCTCCATTACAGGAAGGATGTATGTGTTTAGTTAGTTAGTTCTTGAAACAAAAAATAATACACATAATTATAGAAGGATCTACGTGCCCTAACACATCATAAATAAACGATCAACATTAAACGAATAAACTCATCACAATTAAAATAATAATTTAAACAGCAACTATCTACAGATCTGTAGAAACCTTTTTTTTTAATTCTTCGTCATTGGGAAAAAGAAAATGTCATACCCACCTTCAGAGATACCTTGACTAAATGACAACTTTCATGGATGCCTCCATGTACTCAAACATTCCCACCTTGGAAATTCCTCCCTCCAAAAGTCACCTGGGACAAAGAAAAAAGTCAACCAATTGTAACCTTTCTGCCGGTAGCAGTCAGCAGCTAGAAGGGCCGGGTTCAGTATCTAGGGAGGTTGTTTCAACAAGATTACTAAAATGGGCTTGAGCCCTCACCCAGTAAACTTGGAAAATTCTAACCTACCCACTGGGCGCTTTTAGAGGCAATTCTTCCCCTCTCGCAAGCACTGAGTTGGAGATAGAAACAGTTTGTTTAATAACTGTATTCTAGCACCAACCTACAGGAACACACATAAACAAAGCAAATCCATAACCTGAAAGAAACCTGTAAGCAAGGTTCCATCCCCGGAGTTGGCTGGGCAGAGTCTTTTGCTTAAAGTTGAACCCAACTTCAAACACCCCACTTACAGCTCTGCCAGTTAGTGCCAACCTAGATTCCATCGGCACATCATTCTGATGTTGCCACTCATCAAGCATGTGGGAATGCCACCTACAAGCTGCTCCTGCCAGCCACCCTGCTGGCTGCCTGCTGCTGCTCTCACCAGCCACCTGCTGGCTGCTCCCACTGGCCACATGCTCCTGCCAGCCGCCCCGCTGCTGCGATGACTCTGGCTTTGGGCCAAACCTAGTGATTTCAGCTCCTTGTGATGTCAGTTTTTCAGTGATTTCAGGTCTTGGCCCACCACCTAAGCAGGCCAAAAGATTCCAGCTTCTGCTGGAATCATATTTTAAAATAATACAGAGACCCCTTATGACGTCTGTTTTAGTTCTATCCTTAGAACGGGGGGGGGGGGGGGGGACAGATTGAACCAGTCTTACAGATCATGCCTGGAAAGCATGTAGCCTGATGGTTCAAGCTCCTTCCCCCCAAACCAATCTACTTGAGTCTGGAAGGGGAAGGCGTGTCCATCCAAGACTCTTTGCAATGACAGTGTCTCTCCTGCAAGCACTGGGGTCATATTTTACAATTCCTACATTTAGGGTTAATACGGTTTGTGATCCGACAATGGCCAAATTAGTTACAACATACCACATTCCATTCTAACAACTGACCATCCCTCAGCACTTGCTGAACTGAATTGACATAACCACACCCAGGATTTCTTTCCCATTCCAGTACATCAACGGTTGATTATCTTGCAGGGTTGAACATCTGAGTGAGCATAACCACGCACAGGACTGCTCTCCCCTGCCAGCTGGCTGCATTGGAAGCAGGGGTACAGACCCTGCTTACACAATGAAACAGGAAAATGAAACAGCATGAGAAAAAAACATGACACAAACAAAGTCAAGCCTCTCATAACCATCCACAGTTGTAGTCTCCCCCAAAAGGAGAAGCGACCAAAAATTAATGAAGCTCATTAGTGAGATAGCTATGGCTGTTGATATCCTGTGTAACATGCTCAGATAACATGGTTCTATTACCAGCGGAAATCCCTCAGACAGATAAACAGAGGGGTGTGTACGAATATTTACGGCACCTACATAGTTTCAGATCTTACTTACACTGGTGTGATTCAAAATTAACTCATTTAATGCCAGGGGCATTAGTCTGCATTTTATGACTTGCTAATCAGGTGCATCCGATCTTCTCAGGGAGAGAATTTTGTCATTATTTGATTAGGTCCATGAAGAAGCTCAGAATGAAATTGCACTCAAGGCACAATGAGAGGCACTTTAATTCTTGGTGAATAACCTCCACACAATCAGTTTCTTTAATGCAACTTGGAGCTCCTTGTTCCTCAGGCTGTAGATGACTGGATTCAGCATGGGGAGTACCAGGGAATAAACAACAGTCACCGTGAGATCCAGATATGATGCTGAGCTGGAGGTGGGTTTCAGATATTCAAAGAAGCCAGTGCAAAGGAACAAAGAGACGACTGTGAGGTGGGGGAGGCAGGTGGAGAAGGCTTTGTGCCGGCCCTGCTCAGAAGGCATTCTCAGCACCGCTCTGAAGATCTGAACATATGACACAATGATAAAAACAAAGCAATTTAAAGTTAAAAACACACCGAAGGCAATAACCCCAATTTCACTGCGGTAGGAATCGGAGCAGGCCAGCTTGAGGACCTGGGGAATTTCACAGAAGAACTGGTCGATGACATTGGACTGGCAGAAGGGTAACGTGAAGGTGTTCCCGGTGTGCAGGGCAGAGTAGACAGTAGCAGTGATCCAGACACTAGTGGCCATGTGGACACAGGCTCCCCTGTTCATTACTCTCTCATAGTGCAGCGGTTGGCAGATGGCCACGTATCGGTCGTAGGCCATGATGGTGAGTAACGCAAGATCTGCTGCAATGAAGACTACAAAGAAGAAGACTTGGGCGACACAGGCAGGATAGGAAATCAACCTGGTGTCCAGGAGGGAGTTGACCATGGATTTGGGGATGGTGACAGAGATGCAGCCAAGGTCTATAATGGACAGGTTCCCCAGGAAAAAGTACATGGGGGTGTGCAGACAGTGGTCGAGGACAATGACTGATATGATAAGAAGATTCCCCATCAGGGCTGCAAGGTAAAGCACAAGGAAAAGTACAAAGTGCAAAACCTGCAGCTCCCGGATGTCAGAGAACCCCAGGAGAAGGAACTCGGTCACGGTGCTTTGGTTGAACATTTTCTTCTTCAGTTCACTGTGTGTTGGCTGAGGAGGGAAGGACACAGACAGCAGTGGGGATTAGAGTGATACACGGAATGGCCTTGATTCCCCGCAGCAACCTCTCATGCTGTGGGTGTCCACCATGCCCAGTGTCCGTCCCAGCTACTCCCTAGCGTCAGTGAGTTACACACGGGTGTCAAATGGCCCGGCTCCCAGTCAGGCAATGGAGCTGCATCCGTTTGCACCATCCAAAGAGCTGGGTGTGGTATAGGGTGGCTTAGGATGGGGCTGGATTAAATGCTCTATGAAGGATGGAACAAAGCACAATCCCACCCGCAACAGCTCCAGCCAAGAGGGATCCCCTGTTGCTACGACCACCAAGCCCTGGGCACGGGCATGAAAGAAAAATTCCAGCAGTGCCTGAAAACCACTTCTGGGGAAATGTGAGACACGAAAGTGACTCAGTATCCTGCATGGCAGCTCATCTGTCAAATTCCATTGCAACATCACATGGACGTCTCACTGCCTCCGTATTGATTTATGACACAAGATCTCAGCTCCACCTCTCTGAACAGGTGGGCTAGCAACAGCTCCCAGCAACCTCCCTGCTGTGTCATTGCCTCTCATAGAATCATAGAATCCCAGGGCTGGAAGAGACCTCAGGAGTCATCGACTCCAGCCCCCTTCCCAAAGCAGGACCAACCCCAACTCAATCATCCCAGCCAGGGCTTGGACAAGCCAGGACTTAAACACGTCTAGGGATGGAGATTCCACCCCCTCCCTAGGAAACCCATCCCAGTGCTTCCCCACCCTCCTAGTTTTTCCAAATATCCAACCTAGACTTGACCCACTGCAACTTGAGACCACTGCTCTTCATTCCACCATCTGTCACCACTGAGAACAGCCTCTCTCCATCCTCTTTGGGACTCTAATTCAGGGAGTTGAAGGCTGCTCTCAAATCCCCCCTCACTCTTCTCTTCTGCAGACTAAACAAGCCCAAATCCCTCAGGTTCTCCTTGTAGGTTATGTGCCCCAGCCCCTAATCAATTTGCTTGCCCTCCGATGGACTCTCTCCAGTGCATTCACACCCTTTCTGTAATGGGGGCCCCAGAATTGGATGCAATACTCCAGATCTGGCCTCACCAGAGCTGAATAAAGGGGAATAATCACTTCTCTAGATCTGCTGGCAATGCTCCTCCTAATGCACCCTAATATGCAATTAGCCTTCTTGGCTACAAGGGCTCCCTGTTGACTCATCTCCAGCTTCTCATCCATTGTAATCTCCAGGTCCTTTTCTGCTGAACTACTGTTTAGCCAGTCAGTCCCCAGTCTGTCACAATGCTTGGGATTCTTCTTTCCCAAGTGCAGGATTCTACACTTGTCCTTGTTGAACCCCATCAGATTTCTTTTGGCCCAGTCCTCTAATCTGTCCAGGTCACTCTGGATCCTTTCCCTGCCCTCAAATGTATCTACCTCTTCCCCTAGTTTAGTGTCATCTGCAAATTTGCTGAGGGTGCAACCTATCCACTCATCCAGGTCATTAATAAGGATGTTGAACCAAACTGGCCCTAGAACAATCCATGGGGCACTCTGATTCAAACCAACCACCAGCCAGACATTGAGCCATTGATCACTACCCGTTGGGCCCGACAATCAATCCAGCTTTCTATCCACCTCATAGTCCATTTATCCAATCCATGCTTCCTCAGCTTGCTGGCAAGAATATTGTGGGACACAGTATCAAAAGCTTTCCTAAAGTCAAGGTAAATCACATCCACTGACTTCCCCATATCCACAGAGCCAGTTACCTCATCATAAAAGCTAATCAGATTGGTCAGACATGACTTGCCCTTGGTGAATCCATGCTGACTATTCATGATCACTTTCTGCTTTTCCAAGTCCTTCAAAATTGTTTCCTTGAGGATCCCCTCCATGATGTTTCCGGGGACCGAGATGAGGCTGACTGGTCTGTAGTTCCCTAGATTGTCTTTCTGCTCTTTCTTTAAGATGGATATGACATTTGTCTTTTTCCAATCATCTGGGACCTCTCTTTGTTTCTGGGGAGCTATTGGGACACTTGGATTCTATTCTTGGCTCTACCACTGACCTGCCGTGTGATATCAGGCTGGTCACTTACCTTTGCTGTGCCTCTGTTTCCCTTTCCTCCCTTCTCTGCTTTGTCTGCTGGGACTGCTGGCTGTCAGGGGGTTGCACTGTGTGGTATGTGTGTTTTTGGTGCCTCTGTTTGCAGCACTTGTAGTTAGCTGGCAGCAGTAGAGTGGGCATATGGTGGTAGAGCTGACTGTCTAGGTGCTAATCTCATTGACCTCCCCAATATGGTTGGGCAGAGTTAACCGATACAGGTTTTGTCTGAGGGTGGAGGGGGTCAATTCACTGTTCCTCACTGAAGGTATTAATATGTTGAATACCTGTGCTGTGGGCTACCCACTTTGCTGCTTGCTCCTTCTTACCATTCAACAAGTAAACAGAAACACACCATAGCAACAGAGTGAGTGGGTGCAGATTTTACTGTTATTAGACTAGACCAGCATTCCCACCCAGTTTCAATCTAAGATGCCAGTCTGGGAAACTCAGACATTGTCTGTTTAAATTATATCAAAGAAACACCAGGGATTCAATGCAAAACAACTTCCGGGCAGGTCTGTTACTCTTGAAAGAAAATCTGTCCTCTGAAAAACTCAACACTTTGGTTTTCCTTCCTTTACCTGAAAATGTTTCCATTTCTGGTGATTTGGCTGAAATGTTCTGGTTCTTATTGAACAAAAGCAAAAGTTTGGTTTTCACACTGGGAAGAACAATTCAACAGGAAAAAAAAAAACTTTCCAAGCCGCTGTAAACGTTTCATTAAATACAGATAAAACGTTGTGAAGAGTTCCCCTTGTCACTCCCAGTTCCATTATGAAATCTGCCCAGGACATTAACACCTAACCCTGTTGGATTGAAATAACAGACTCACCATGCCAGTCTTTGCAGCATGTTTCCCAGCCTTTGCTGCACTAGACACTTCACTGCTGGGATTCTGTCGTCATTGCCTGTCTGTGAATAATGCCCCTTGGCTGAGTTATCCGGCAGCTGGCTCCTGCATCCTCCCTTGTATTTCCCCGTCTCGGGCAGGCTTGGATGAGAGGCGAAGGACTAAACAGGAGGGGAGTAGAAAGTCCTCTTGCCCTGCAGTTGAGAAACTGATCCTGGCTTGTTCAGGCTGCAAACATAGTCACAACTCCAGATGCCCTTGCTCTGGGGCTAAGTAGCTAAACCCAGTCTCTAGGGCTAGGAGCCCAGCTCTGATCTCAACTGTGAAGCAAGCCAACTGTTACCCTGCCCTAGCTGATCTGGACCCACAGAAGGGGAACAGTACCTGCCCCAGATCTCACACAGTGGAAGCATCCCTGGAAGGAATCTGGTTACACACAAGACAGGGCTGAGGAGCTGTGGGAAGGAGATTGCAGAAGAAGCTATTTATGGCTAGCACAGGCATGTGACAGAGAACAGCCCAGAGCTGCAGTGCACCAGAGCCCCAGCTGGCCTGGGACAGCCTGCTCCTTCGTTAACCCCACACACTCCATTCTGGAAGAGCAGAGATTTTTTGTCTCCTGCGCTGCACCAGAAACTCGTGGGATGCAGCCCCCAGAGGACCCCACAACTCAGGCTGCCCCAGGTGGTTGACTTTGGTCAGGAGGAAGTGGCTGGCAGGAAACTCAGTGCAGCGTCCTAAGCTGCTGTCAGTTGATACAGTCTCCTTGCATTCCATGTAATTAGGGCTCGTCAAGGGGAGATGCAGCTGTTTGGTTTCAAGCGAGCTACTTTTATTTGCACCAGCTGGCAGGGGCTCAGGGAAGGGGGCTGGGGACATGAGGGGTTCAGGAGTCAGGGCTGGGGGTTGGGGAGGGGTAGGGCTGGGGACCGTTGGGGGTGCAGAAGTCAGGGTTTGGGGGTGAGGAGGGGCTCAGGAAAGGTGGCATGAAGATGTGGGGGGTGTAGAGTTAGGGGTTGGAAGGCTGAGGGGAGGGGTTTGGAGATGTGGGGATGCAGAAGTGAGGGTTTAGGGCAGGGAGGGGCTCATGGAAGGGGTTTAGTGTGTGGGAGGACTGCAGTGAGGGTTCCTGGATGAAGAGGGGCTCAGGGCAAGGGACTGCATAAGTCGGGGTCTGGCAGCAGACGCTCCCCATGGTTTGTTCAGTGAGGGCTGTGCTAAGTGGATGGTGGCAGCTCTCCACGGCAGGGTGAGGCCACTCCCCAGGTCTGGTTGCTCCAGTGCTTGGCTGGAGGTGGCTCCTTGGGGCTTGCCATGTCCAGAAGGCGGCTTCCCGGAGCTGGTGGCAGAGGGGACCTTCTTTCCCCAGGCTGCAAGCTGGTAATTTACCTGCCCCCGGACACCTTACATCTCCAGTGGGGTAATAGCAGTCCCAGTTCCCATCTCCGGCCACTTGCTGCCCCCTTATGGCCATGACACAGTATAAATGTCCCTGCTGTTATGGAAAACAGTCACATTCCAGGCACATCCCATTGCCCTGGCACAACCAAACCCTGTTCTTGCTTTAAGTTATGATAAGAAGCTGACTATCAAATTTGGTGGTCCTAGCTCTTACCATTTTAGAGCAGTTTTTGAACAAACAGTAAGATGGACAGACTCGCTCACTCACAGACCAACAAGCTCTCTCAAATATATAGAAGAAGGAGATACATTAAATATGTAACTAAGATCTTCCATTCAACTCCAGAGGTACTGAGATTCCCTTCTCCCTGCTATTTAGTTGCCTGATGGTTGGGTCTACAATTCTGTGCAAGAAAATGATTTTCCTGGCATTTCAATTGTACAACCAGAATTATTCCAGCCTTTTATTTGGTCCTCATCTCTCCGAGTGTCTGATTTCCCCAGTATAGAAATTCATTTTTATCCTGGTCACTCTCCTCACATGAGAACTGACATATATAGTTTTTATCCTCAGATCCATCTGCTGCCATGAAAGTATTTTCCACCTTACCTGGTGTTCTACCTCCTGCCAGTCAGTGGAAAATGGGACCTCTACTACCATTGACAGTTTAATAGCTGCATAGATTCCAAAGCCCAAAGGAATCAGCCCATATAATGCGAGGAACAAGACTTCCCCCAAATCATTTCTACAGTAGGCCTTTGAGAACAACTTCCATTCTTCATTTAAAAATTCTCAGTGAGGTAGAATCTACCATCAACCTAATTATACGCACCATTAAAATGTACAGCGTATTTCCAGTCTGAACTTGTCTTCAACATCCAGACATTGGATGAGATTAGACCACTGTCTGATAGACTGAGGAGCCCATGGTTAAATATTTGTTCCCCAGATAGATACTTATCAACTGCAATCAAGTCATTCTTCACCATAACTTTTTTAAGGTAAATAGATTGTGTTCCTTCAACCTGTCACTACAAGGCCTGGATTCAAATCCATTATTCATTTTCATGTCTTTTCTGAATCCTGTCCTGTTTATCAATATTCCTCGTGAATTGTGGGCACCAAAACTGAACACAATATTCTGACACCAGTGCCAAATACAGATGTCAAATAACTTCTCTACTCCACTTTACCCTCTCCCCTGTCCATGCATCCCATTTAGAGTCACACTTCAAGAAAGATGTGGAGGAATTGGAGAGGGTCCAGAGAAAAGCAGAAAAAAAACCCACCTAGAAAACATGACCTATAAAGGAACACTGAAAGAACTGGGTTTGCTTAGCTTGGAAAAGACACAGCTGAGAGGGGACATGCTAGCAATTTTCAAGTATCTAAAAGGGTGCTACAAGGAGAAGGGAAAAAAAATTGTTCTCCTTGACCTCTGAGGATAGGACAAGGAGCAATGGGCTTAAATTGTGGCAAAGGAGGTTTAGCTTGTACATTAGGGAAAACTTCCTACCTGTCAGGGTGGTGAAACACTGGAATAAATTGCCTGGGGAGGTTGTCCCTGGAGATATTTATCCCTGGAGATATTTAAAAGCCGGTTGGACAGACAGCCATCAGAAATGGTCCAGATGGTGCCTGGTCCTGCTGGCAGGGCAGAAACTGGACTTGATGGACTCAAGGTCCCTTCCAGTTCTAGTGCTCTAGGATTCTATGATGGTTAGAAAGGAAAGTGGAGGGAGACCCAGAGGTGGATGGGGTAGATTGGCTTCTTTATTGCATTTACTCCTTCTGCCTCGAAACCAACCATTCAAGTGAGCAGTGCATTAACGACCTCACACTCTTTAATCAAAGTTACCATGTAAATTCCCATATCTGCCAAAACTCCCCCAAAAGCCCTTTTTAGCAGTATGAATGCCCACACAATGAATAGAAATCATCATCATCATTGCACTTCACGCCCACTGGCCTATAGGGCAGCAACAAAGGTCCTGTACTTCTGTCTGTCTCTGGCCAGCCTCTCAATAGTACTGCAAGTGTGATTCATGCTCTTCATTTCTACTTCAACCGTCCTGCGCCATGTTGTCTCTTGGGTCATCCACATTTCTTCTTCCCTTCAGGGGTCCAGTGCACAGAAGTCTTTGTGATGGAGCTTCCATCTTTCCTGAGCAAGTGCCCAATCCAGCTCCAGCATCTTTTCATAATGATGGTGGCCGTGTCATCTTGTTTGCACTGCACAAGCAAGTCCTGATTTGAAATTATTCTTGGCCAAAAAATACGGAGGATCCTCCAAAGACTTCTGGTGTGAAAAGTCGACAATTTATCGAGGTCGTGCTCTGTCATCCACCAGCACTCTGATCCATATAATAGTGATGATAAAACACATCTCTGATAAAACTTCAGTTTGGTATGGATGCTGTACTGTGATAATGAATAGGAATAACCATACAATTAATATAATTATACTGTGTACTGATTCCAGCAATTTTACCCATGCAGGTAGGAAATGGAGGCAGAAGCCCAGCAGCAGAGTGGGGGCTATCCTGTTTATTGTGTCGAGTGCAGTATGTATGACTACCTACCCTGTGGGTGGGTGGCGTATGTGTGCGCTCGATGCAAGGAGCTCCTGGCCCTCAGAGACCGAGTGCGTGCTTTGGAGGCCAGGGTGGCTGAACTGGAGGAGCTAAGGAAGGCAGAGGTGTTTGTGGATGAGACTTTCCGGGACATAGTAGGGCTGTCCCACCTCCAATCTGACAGTCCTGATGCTGTTACGGAGGATGAAAGGCTCAGGGAAGGAGAGCAGTCAATGGGAGCAGAGGGAAACCATCCCATAGTTGGGACCCTCCTTCCAGAGGGTGATGTTGTATCCTCTCGTGCCGAGGATACTTCTCCGGGGGAGGGAGCTCCAGCTGTTAGGAAGAAGCAGGTTTTAGTAGTGGGGGATTCGATCATTAGAAATATAGATAGTTGGGTTTGTGATGACCGGGAGAACCGTATGGTTACTTGCCTGCCTGGTGCGAAGGTTGCGGATCTCTCGAGGCATCTAGACAGACTTATGGGCAGTGCTGGGAAGGAGCCGGTCGTCGTGGTACATGTTGGTACCAATGACATAGGGAAGGGTAGAAGAGATGTTCTGGAGGCCAAATTTAGGTTACTAGGAAAGAGACTGAAATCCAGAACATCTTTGGTGGCATTCTCTGAAATGCTTCCAGTTCCACGCACAGGGCCAGATAGACAGGCAGAACTTCAGAGTCTCAATGCGTGGATGAGACGATGGTGCAGGGAAGAGGGGTTTAGATTTATTAGGAACTGGGGACACTTTTGGGGTAGGGGGAGCCTATACAGGAATGATGGGCTCCACCTAAATCAAGGTGGATCCAGACTGCTGGCATTAAACATTAAAAAGGTCGTAGAGCAGTTTTTAAACTAAGAGGTGGGGGAAAGCCGATTGGTGCGGGGGAGCACCTGGATCAGACGGAGACTTCTCTTACACGAGGCTCCATAGGTAGGGATTCCCTAGAAGTTAGTCAGATAGGGAACGTGGGAAATAATATATGGGCAAGATCAGATGTGAAACAATCGTGCATAAAAAAATCCAATGTGTCTGTGAAAGGCGGACATATAAATAGTGGTAGTTTTCTAACATGCTTTTACACTAATGCTAGGAGTCTGTCTAATAAGATGGGTGAACTGGAGTACCTCATATCAAAGGAGGAAGTTGACATAATAGGCATCTCAGAAACATGGTGGAATGAGGACAATCAGTGGGACACTATCATACCGGGATATAAATTATATCGGAAAGACAGAACAGGTCGTGCGGGTGGCGGAGTGGTACTATATGTGAAGGATAATATAGAATCAAATGAAGTAAAAATCCTAAAGGAATCAAAATGTTCCATAGAATCATTATGGATAACAATTCATTCCTCTAATATGAATATGGCATTAGGAATATATTACCGACCACCTAACCAGGACAGTGATAGTGATGCTGAAATGATAAGGGAGATTAGAGAGGCTACCAAAATAAAAAACACAGTAATAATAGGAGATTTCAATTATCCCCATATTGATTGGGTGCATGTCACCTCAGGACGGGATTCAGAGATTAAATTTCTTGATGCCTTAAATGACTGCTTCTTGGAGCAGCTAGTACAGGAACCCACAAGGGGAGAGTCGATTCTCGACCTAGTCTTGACTGGAACGCAGGATCTGGTCCAAGAGGTAACTGTTACTGGACCGCTTGGAAATAGTGACCACAATATAATAACTTTTAATATTCCTGTGTTGGGAAGAACACCGCAGCGGTCAAACACTCTGGCATTTAATTTCAAAAAGGGGAATTACACTAAAATGAGGAAGCTAGTTAAACAGAAACTAAAAGGGAGAGTAATTAAACTAAAATCCCTGGAAGCTGCATGGGAACTGTTTAAAGACACCATACTAGAGGCCCAACTTAAATGTATACCCCAAATAAAAAAACACAGTAAGAGACCTAACAAAGAACCACCATGGCTAAACAGCCATGTTAAAAAGGCAGTGAGAGAGAAAAGGGCAGCTTTTAAAAAGTGGAAGTCAAATCCTAGTGAGGAAAATAGAAAGGAACATAAACACTCCCAAATTAAGTGTCATAATGTAGTAAGAAAAGCCAAAAAAGAGTTTGAGGAACAGCTAGCCAAAAATTCAAAAAATGATAGTAAAATGTTTTTTAAATACATTAGAAGCAGGAAGCCCGCTAAAAAAACAGTGGGGCCCTTGGATGATAAAGATATAAAAGGAGCGATCAAGGAAGACAGTGCCATTGCGGAGCGATTAAATGATTTCTTTGCTTCAGTCTTCACGGCTGAGGATGTTACAGAGGTTCCTAAATCTGAGCCAGCCTTTTTAGGTGACAAATCTGAGGAACTCACTCAGATTGAAGTGACATTAGAGGAGGTTATGGAATTAATTGATAAGCTGAATAGTAACAAGTCTCCGGGACCAGACGGCATTCACCCAAGGGTTCTGAAAGAACTCAAATGTGAAATTGAGGAGTTATTAACAGTGGTTTGTAACCTATCCTTTAAATCCACTTTGGTACCAAATGACTGGAAGATGGCCAATATAACACTAATATTTAAAAAAGGCTCTAGAGGAGATCCTGGCAATTATAGACCGATAAGTTTAACATCAGTACCAGGCAAATTAGTAGAAACACTAGTAAAGAGTAAAATTGCAAGGCACATAGAAGAGCACGAATTGTTGGGCAAAAGTCAGCATGGTTTCTGCAGAGGGAAGTCGTGTCTAACTAATCTGTTAGAATTCTTTGAAGGGGTTAATAAACATGCGGACAAGGGGCACCCAGTGGATATAATATACCTAGATTTCCAGAAAGCCTTTGACACGGTCCCACACCAAAGGCTTTTACGTAAATTAGGTGGTCATGGGATAGGAGAAAAGGTCCTTTCATGGATCAAGAATTGGTTAAAAGACAGAAAACAAAGGGTGGGAATAAATGGTAAATTTTCACAATGGAGGAGGGTAACTAGTGGTGTTCCCCAGGGGTTAGTACTGGGACCAATCCTGTTCAACTTGTTCATCAATGATCTAGAAAATGAGGTAAGCAGTGAGGTGGCCAAGTTTGCAGATGACACAAAGTTGTTCAGGACAGTCAAAAGCAAAAGGGATTGTGAAGAACTACAAAAAGATCTCAGCAAACTGAGTGATTGGGCAGCAAAATGGCAAATGAAATTTAATGTGGGTAAGTGTAAGGTAATGCATGTTGGAAAAAATAACCCAAATTACACGTACTACATGATGGGGTCAAATTTAGCTACGACAGATCAGGAAAGGGATCTTGGAGTTATAGTGGATAGTTCTATGAAGACATCCACGCAGTGTGCAGCGGCAGTTAGTAAGGCAAATAGGATGTTAGGAATTATTAAAAAAGGGATAGATAATAAGACAAAAGATATCATACTTCCCCTATATAAAACTATGGTACGCCCACATCTCGAGTACTGCGTGCAGATGTGGTCTCCTCACCTCAAAAAAGATATATTGGCATTAGAAAAGGTTCAGAAAAGGGCGACTAAGATGATTAGGGGCTTGGAAAGGGTTCCGTATGGGGAGAGGCTAGAGAGACTGGGACTTTTCAGTTTGGAAAAAAGGCGATTGAGGGGCGATATGATAGAGGTATATAAAATCATGAATGGTGTGGAGAAAGTGATTATAGAAAAATTATTTACCTTTTCCCATAATACAAGAACTAGGGGACACCAAATGAAATTGATGGGTAGTAGGTTCAAAACTAATAAAAGGAAATTTTTCTTCACACAGCGCACAGTCAACCTGTGGAACTCCTTGCCCGAGGAGGCTGTGAAGGCCAGGACTCTATTAGGGTTTAAAAAAGAGCTTGATACATTTTTGCAGGTTAGGTCCATAAATGGCTATTAGCCAGGGATAAAGTATGGTGCCCTAGCCTTCATAACAAGGGCAGGAGATGGATGGCAGGAGATAAATCACTTGATCATTGTCTTCTGTTCTCCTTCTCTGGGGCACCTGGCATTGGCCACCGTCGGCAGATGGGATGCTGGGCTCGATGGACCTTTGGTCTGACCCAGTATGGCCATTCTTATGTTCTTATGTTCTTATGTAGGTTTTGTAGCTTAAAGTCTCTTAATTAGTAACTAACAACGGGGAGAGAAGGAGCCATCGCCCTGAATGCATTTTATATAGCTGGGAAGAGGAAGGGGAGGATAACACTGCTTTTACACACAGAGTATTCATTAGAAAGTTACATTTCTTGTACAGCTGCCCGGTCTTATCTACCTTAACAAGCAGGAAGGGAGGGGAAACAAACTTCATCCATCAATCAAAAGAAATAATGCTTGCCTATCAAAAAGAATATTGCCTGCCTTATGCCATGCATGTACCATGGTAACGATTACCCAGGACTGTAGCTAAGTCTTATATACCCCAAAATATCTGCAGAGAATACTACCCAAAGTTCTCCACTAATTATTTAGAACAGAACGTTCAGATCTGAAGATAATAAGTGCCACTGGATTCAGTGGAAGGGGAGGAAACCCAGAACCACTCAGAAGAATGTGACCAGTAGTGTGCATGTGCAGAGGAATGAAGCAAGAGTATTTTACTGAAACACTCAGAAAAAAACTACAGTTTTGATAAAGAGTGCTTCTAACAGTAACAAATTTTGTATAAAGAAATGAGAATTAAAGGAAAGAAAGAAAGAAAGAAAGACTAAAATGGGCCATATGTAAAAAGAGCTATATCAGTTTATCTCGATGTTACAATATGTTGAAATTTGTCCTATGCTTATTTCTGAAAGCAACCGATTTAAGAACGGTTTTTCTCAGGCACTCCATGACCTCCTTGTTTCTCAGGCAGTAGATGACGGGGTGGATCATGGGACTCAGGACTGTGTAGAAGACAGACAATATTTTGTGAAGGACTTTGGGTGTATTAACAGTTGGAACCACATACACAGTGATCAGGGTCCCGTAGTAAAGTGTCACCACGATGAGGTGGGAGGAGCAGGTGGAAAAGGCCTTTTGCCTCCCAGTGGTGGATGGGATCCTCAGGATGGCTGTGATGATACAAATGTAGGATGCCAGAGTCAGTAGACAGGGCACAGCAATCCACAGGGTTGCGACAGTAAATGCCAGCAGTTGCAGATTTTGGGTGTTGTCACAGGACAGCTTTAAAATGCGTGAAAAATCACAGAAGAAATGGTCAATTTCATTGGAATCACAGAACGTTAATTGGTACAAGAAGATATTTACTGTGGTGCAGCCCAGAAGGCTACTTATCCAGGATCCGGCCACCAGCTGGCCACACACCCGGCCATTCATCAGAGCAGCATAACGCAGGGGTTTGCATATTGCTAGATACCGATCGTACGACATGGCCGCGAGCAGCAGATTTTCTGTAGCTGACATGAAACCAAAGAAATATTCTTGAACAAAGCAGCCCTTCACAGAGATTGTTCTGTCCCCAGTCAGGAGACTGGCCAGGAGCCTGGGCAGGACGGTGGATGTGTAGCAGGTCTCCAAGCAGGGCAAGTTGCCCAGGAAGAAGTACATGGGGGTGTGAAGGTGCAGATCAGCTACAACTAGTACAATGATGAGGAGGTTCCCGGCTAAAATCACAAGCTAAATCACTAGGAACAGCAGGAAGAGGAGGGGCTGCAGTTCCGGGACCTCCCCAAATCCTAAGAGGATGAATTCGTCAATGGGCGTTTGGTTTCTTCCCTCCACTTTCTCCATCATCACTATTTAGAAAAAGAAATCCATGAAATATTGAGGGAATAACTGCAGCAGATTGTTCCGTCAGTTACACTGTCAGAGAGCCGGAGTGGGAGCCACCCCTGTATCTCTTCACTAGAAACATCAAGTTGTCTTTAAACAGCAAAAGGCTCATGTAATGAATGTGTCCGGCTTCCAGTGTAGGTGAACCAGGAGCACGGAACCCAACTGAATTATAGGAATGTCCCATCGAAGGCCATGTCTATACTACAAAGATAAATCAGAAAAAGAAACACAATTTGTGGTACACAAATTGCTTATCTTTTTCTGATTTACTTCCAAAAGAGGCTTTTCTGAAATTTGGCCTGTCTGCACAGGGCCAAATTTCAGGAAAAAGCCTCTTTCAGAACATCCCTTCTTCCTCGTAAAACGATGTTTATACAGATGACAACAAAATGCATCTGCTTTTCTGACATTTTTTCGGAAAAGCGGACGCATTCCTTGACACAGCCTAAGTCCCTTAACGCCTCTTAAATGTTAAATAAAGACTTTTAGGCTGGGGGTTTTGAAATATCTTCTTCAGCTTAGGGTCCTATCAAGAAATTTAAAAAGACATAATAAAACTCAGTATAATGGAAACACAAGATATAGGTCACTGAAGGTGCTAACAACTTTCTGAGTGGTATCCTTCCTGTCTGAGCAATCTACCTATTGACTTCTATCTTTATCTGCTTAGGTTTAGCACCCATTCTCCAGATACTAAAAGAAAAAACAGAAAGGGTGGTGGGTTTCAGAAAAAACAGAAAGGGAGAGCTTCATTCTCTTCCCCTCCCCCTCCTTTCCCTTCTCCTATTTATTTTGAGTTTTCATATCCCCTACTCATAACTCTGGTCATCTGAAGAAGTGGGTTTTGCCCGTGAAAGCTCATGATACCATCTACATGTGTTGTTAGTCTGTAAAGTGCTATGAGACCATGTGTTGTTGTTTTTTAATATATATGGAGTTCACCCACGGGTACGTCTACCCGCGAGAGGTGAAATTCTCCACTTGGGTAGACAAACATACCCTAGATTTGCTCAAGCTAAGAGGATAAAATGAGCCACGGGAACACGGAATCTAAGACAGTCACTTGGAATAGCCAGCTGTCCCAGTACCTAGACTCTCAGATAGGATTGGTCTTGAGTTAGGGTTAGGATTCCAGAGCAGGGAATCGCACTGCCTTGGTGCAGGTCAGACGTACTCCATAAGGCATGAACGAACACACCCAAGAGGCTGTGGTTTTCCCGACTGCCGACACAGCTCTTCTGTATCACAGCAGATTCAAACTAAAATGGGCAGCTTTGGATAGACGACACTAAGAAACAAGCAGACACAAAACACTCTAAATAGAACACCACCACCCAGTCTGTTTCCTTATCTTTGTTACCTGAGGGTATGTCTACACTACAGTGCTATTTCGAATTAACTTAATTCAAAATAGTTAATTCGAATTAAGCTAATTCGAAATAACGCATCTATACACAAAAACTATTTCGAAATAGCGTTTTGCTATTTCAAAATAGCGCATCCACACTGAGTAGACCCTGAACCGAAGTTAAGGCTGGCTGGAACCAGTGCTGGCAAGGCATCAGGTTAGGACTTAGTGTATGGGGTTGCTGCCTGAGGCTAACTGAGCTCCGTGCTTAAAGGGACCCTACCCCCACCCCGGACAGACAGTTCTCAGGGTTCCCCGCTTGCTTGTCTACCTCGATGAGGGACAGCAAAGCAGTCCTGTCTTGGAGTGCCCTGAGTGTCCACATTCGGGACACCACAGCACTCGGCCACATGGAGCCAGACCTGACCCTGGGCACGCTGGTGCATCTCGTGGGGTCGTTGCCATCAGCCCGGCTGCACTTGCTGCAGGTTGCCCTCCGGGGGGTCCATCAGGGGACTGTCAGGATCCAGGAGGCCCTGAGGGAGAGCGTCCACCCTGAGGAGCCCTCAGAGCCTCCCCAGTCCTCCCCACCGGGGGCTCATGCCCCATTCCTCCCTTACGTCCTTCCACTTACCCCTCCCTAGCCCCCCTTCCTGATGTCAAATAAAAGACAAGTATGTTCAAAAATAGAAACTGGGTTTATTGAACAAAACGGGGGGGGGGGAGGATGAACCTCTGGGGAGACTGGGAAAAGGAGGTGGGAGAGGTGAGGGGGAAAGCTGGGAGGAGGGAGCTGGAAGGGGGAAGCAAGGGGAAGAAGGGGGAGGGGAAGCTCAGGGCTCAGGGTTGGAGGTCTCGCCGGGCCAACTTTACTTTCATGCAACCTTGCTCCTGGGTTTGCATATGGCCTTTGGTGGCCAGGCTGGCAGCTATCCTGCCATAGACGGCCACGTTCCCCTGTCTAGTGCGGAGATCATGGACATTGGGGGCATCCCCCCCAAATCTGAATAAGGTCCATGATCTCCACCCTGGAGCAGGAAGGCGCCCGCCCTCTCCAGCCCCTGTCAGGCTCCTGGGAGCTGGCAGACTGCTCTTGGGGAGCAGTGGAGGTCTGGCTGCCAGTGGTTTGCTGGCTCATGTTTTGGGGCCACTGGGTCAGGGGCCCCGGTGGCCACTGCTGGCTCTGGGCTGGCAGGCTTGGAGCTGGCACAGGCACTGTGGCCAGGGTCTACCCCTTTAATGGCTCCAGGGCTGGGGGAGAGGAGAGTAAGTTTTCCTGGTTGTGCCCAGAGTGGCCACCAGGGCTCCCTGGGAAGGGTTGGAGGCCCCCTATTTCGAATTAAGTGTCTACACAGCACTTAATTTGAAATAGCTATTTTGAATTTGGTGTTACTCCTCGTAGAATGAGGTTTACCAAATTTGAATTAAGGGCTCCACTATTTCAAATTAAATTTGAAATAGCAGTTTGCATGTATAGACGCTATTAAAGTTAATTCGAAATAATGGCTGTTATTTCCAATTAACTTTGCAGTGTAGACATACCCTTAGATCAGAGCTCTGAAAATCTGAACGTTTAGATCGAGGAGGCAGGTGGCAGTAGAACATCAGTGTGAAAGGTTTTACAACAACACAACAAAATAGCTGAGCAATCTTACATCGTGTCACAAAGAATGTGACTCCTTGCTCAGTCCAGGAGGAATGGAAATGAAGGTGGATGGTGTGACTCCACACCTCGTCTTCTCCATAGTAATATTCTTAGGATACGATTACAGAAGACTTAGGTATTTTCTGCGTGATGGGTCATTCCAGGTGCCATTTGAATGCTATGATTTGCAGGATATGATTATCATATGTAATGCATGTGTCACTATCACAGCTAAAGGTGTGCATATTTCCAATGCAGTAACACCTGAATACTTCCCACTAGGCAAGACAATTGCCATCAAGACAGGTGTTTGTGAAGGGCCTATTCAGGCTCATGAGGCATTTGGGAAAACACTCGTCCTTAGGAGAAGCTTTTCTGCTACCTGAGGAGCCTGGTTCATCTGATGTAGTAGCTGAGTCAATCTCCTAGAACAGGGCTGGGCAAAATACGGCCTGCCAGCCAAGCCACCAGATCCGGGCCACGGACGCAGCAGGGAACATCAGGCAGGGTCCTTGCTTTCCTTGGGCCCCTCCCGCACTGCTCAGAAAAGCAGCTGCTGTGGCCTTTTTTCTTTCTCACCTCTTCCCCCAACCGAGGCAGCTCAGGGGACCAGCAGGGCCAATGCTGGCAGCAGGTGTTCACCATCCCAGTTTGTCCAGATCACTTTGAATTATGATTCTATCCTCCAAAGCACTTGCAGCCCCTCCCGGCTTGGCATCATCTACAAACTTTATGAGTGTTCTCTCTGTGCCAATATCTAAATGATTGATAAAGCTACTGAACAGAATTGGTTCCAGAATGGATCGCTGCAGAACCCCATATGTTATATCCTTCCAACAGGACTGTGGACCATTGATAACTACACTCACAGGGCATGTCTACACTACAGCCTTATTTTGAAATAACTCACATTATTCTGAAATGACACGGTGAGTGTCCCCACAGCAAGCCTGCTATTTCAAAATTATTTCGAAATAACAGGCTTCTTGTTCTGGAATAATAAACCTTCATTTCACGAGGAATAATGCCTGTCTTAAAATAGTGGGGGAGTGAGGGCGGGGGGGGGAGAAGCTCCACTGCTGCTATTTCAAAATAGCTCCTCCCTAGGGCCATTCAAAGTAATTACTCCCCAGTGATACCTGGGGTTCTAAATCGAGGTAGCACGTCCACATTAGGGGTAAATATGACCCAGCGGCTGAGTCTTTAGTGCCCCCATCTGGGGGGTAAATATGGCCCAGTGGCTGAGTCTGTAGCACACCAAAGCTGTGGAGGTAAATATGGCTGAGGCTTTAGTGTAGTAGATTGGCTTTCCCCTCTGGGGAGCAAGGGAGGTGGAGGACAGAGGGGGCCTGGGCCCTCCCCCTCCACTGGGCCCCAGCCCAGGGCCCTGTCAATGGTAGGCAGTTCCCACTACTGGCTCAGGGAACCACCTGAGCACGCCAAAGCATGCCAAGTCCACCGGGATGCCTCCTGCTCCCCGCCCTGGGCTGCTTCCTACCCCTGTCCGCTGGCCCACGTAGTCCCCACCTGTGTTGGTGAATGCGGCTGCATCAGCTTCGGAGTCTACATCTGGCACGGTGGCTGGTGCGGCGGCTGCACCTGGTCCAGTGGGGGCGGTTGTTCCTGTGCTCTGGCAGGAGCTTCTTCCCCTCTGGTGGTCAGCCCCAACTGAGCTGCTCCTCTGGCCTTTATACTGGGTCTGCCGTTGGAGCATGCCCAGTAGGGCTGCGGGGGAGGGGCCTTCTCAGCCCAGCAGGCATGCTTAACCCCTCCCCGACCAGTGCAGGGTTGGTAAACCCTGTCACAACATGCTATTTCATAATAGTTATTTTGGGAGTTATTATTTTGAAAGAACCTATTTTGAAGTACCCTTGTAGTGTAGACATACCCCCAGGCTATGTCTATACTGCCAGGTTATTTCAAAATATGAACTCCCAAAATAACTATTTTTTTGGAATAAGCTTATTCCTCTTCACAAGCTGGAGTTATTATTTCAAAATAACAAGCCCATTATTTCGAAATGACAGGCTGGGTAGTGTGGACGCTCGCCTTGTTATTTCAAAATAAGGGGAGTCATTTGGAAATAAATCCTCCATGTAGACATCCCCTGAGAACGGTTCTCCAATCAGTTATGCACCCACCTTATACTAGACCCATCTGGGCTGTGCTTCCCTAGTTTATTTATAAGGTCACATGAGGCTGTATGAAATGCTTTACTTAAGTCTAGGTATACCACATCTACCACTTCCTCCTTAACCACAGGCTTATTACCTTATCAGAGAATGTCGCCACACCACCCATGGAAGGACTGGAATGCTACAATAGACATTCAGCTAAATGTGAATTGGGCAATCATGCTTACAGTGCTTTGAACTCTAGCATAGCTCCCCTGGAGTCAATGTGGAGAGATCCACACATCATGTAAATCACAGCCCCAATGGCAGTATCACAGTGCTATCTCCCCGAAAGTTGTAAAGCACTTTTGTTCCAATGAAATCACTGGAACTCCATTGAATTCGCACTAGCTGGGAAGCAGACACTTGTGTGTAACTCAGGGCTACTCAACACGTGGCCTGCGGGTGGGACCCAAAACAAAAGAGTAGTCAATATAATGATCTTCTGTTGATATGTGTTTTAGTAGTTAAATTCCTGGACTGTCATTGCTCATTAAGGCTACGTATAGACTGCAAGCCTCTTTTGAAAGAGGCTTTATTGAAAGATACTTTCAAAAAAGCCTGTTTTGAAAAAGAGCGTCTAGACGACAACCAGTACTTTCAAAAAAAGCAAGCAGCTTTTTCAAAAGAGAGCACCTAGGCAGTCTGGATGCTCTCTTTCAAAAAAGCACAGTTTGCATTCATAGAGCCTTTTTTCGAAAGAGTACTTTCAAAAAAAGGTGTTATTCCTCGTAAAATGAGGTTTTCCGTGGTCAAAATACTGTCGTGTTCTTTCAATTTACTTTCGAAAGAACGCGGCAGCAGTTTAGACGCAGGGGAAGTTTTTTCGAAAAAACCCTGTAGTCTAGACACACCCTAAAAGTGCTGTCCTATGGGTGGAAATTGGGTAACTATTGCATTTTATTAATATCAGCAGAACTGACTTAAATGGGGCCTGCGTGTTGCGTAATCTTGCCTTAATCTTTGTATTCATGCCCGTCAGTGTGAAAGAAGTGATTTGCATATATTTGCATATATATTTGCATGCATATGCAACCACACTTAAGTTGTGGCCCTCGGCATGTGGTCCCCAGGGCTTCCAAAGCTGAGTAGCCCTGGTGTAACTGAGCACCGCATGAGGACCTCTGTGTTACATCCTAACACCAGAAGGTGCATCTATGACACGTCACGTGGTTGAAAGAGACACTGACCAGATCACAGATGAGCCTCACTGCCCACAGGCTGATTGTGGGTGGAGCCTCAGATCTGAAGCACCAATGGGGTGGTGGTAATTCAACTTTAGGGGCTGTGAAAATCCTCACGTCTGGTGAGCTGAAACCCCGCCAGCTCTTGCGTGCCCTGGCTAGCTTATTGATGGTTTCGTTGGTGCTTCTCTCTCTGCGCTGACTTGCCCTCTGTCAGTCTAACGCCCCGATCCTGCAAACACGTATGCACTTACGTGTATCACCTGACCCCGTCTAAGGCTCAGAGTGACCAACAAACTCATGGTGTGGTCCAGCACCATTAGAATTCATCAGTGCTCCTACATGGTGGCCTCCCCCAAGTCCTAGGCGTGGAGCTGTAGCCACAGCTTTGACATGTGTCCACTAGGAAATGGGCCAAAGCTGCCAGATTATCATGTTCTACCAGCATTTACACAGTAGCAAAATCACCTGGATTCATATCAGTGAAGAGCCCAACTGGCTGCTCCAAGGTCCCCTGTTAGCAACCACTCAGGAATTGGGGATTGAAGGTGCTGACGGATAAACACAATGGACGAATTCCTTGATGGACTCTAAACTGTGTCTTCACTCACACATCCCACTGCGGATGGAGGCTTTGCAGTTTGGCTCTTTGGGTGTTAATTAACAACAACATTGATTGTGGCCTGTCCTCTGAATTACTGCAAAATAGCAAAATCATTTTGCAATAGCCTGGTCCAAATTCTTCCCTGGGGTCACTCCTCTCTTCTCACTGTGCTTACACCAGGGTGCGTCTGAGCCATGGTGTGACGGTGCATCGGGGGGCTCCCCGACCCTGCACCCTCATCTGCAGCCAGACATGACTCTCAGCCAGCCAGTAGAGTAGAAGGTTTATTGGTTCTCAGGGACACAGCGTAGTGTAGGAGCGATGTTAGCACAGGCACCGAGAGCAGACAGTAGTATCACTCTCGGGGGGGAAGGGGCTCCCAGTCCCTGAACCCCCTTCCTTGGTCTAAAACCTCCTCACTCCTCATAGTCCAGCCGAGACTGCCTCACCCCACAGCCACTGCTCACTCGCCCCAGGCAGCCCTGCCTCCTCCATTGTCCTTCTTCCAGGCCCAAGGTGCTATGTACTGTCACCTGGGCCTCAGGAGGTGAGAGATGGCACATACTTCCCTAGTGAGTCACACCCAGCCTCCCCCTCCTCATGCAGCTAGTGCTGCAGGACTTGGGGAAACTGAGGCACGCACACACACAGCATCACTACAGAGCAGCATAGGACAGTAGGATCACATGTAACCCCATAAGACAAACGGTGAATGCGATGCCAGAGCGAACACAGGGTTACAAAAATAGACTCCCACTACGTCACGCAGGGGGTGTTGGAAGCCGAGTTCCCGAGCCAGGTTCCGATAACGGATACATCGCTGGAGTACATGGAATTGTTCTGTATTTACAGCAGGCTGACAAAATCAGCCGTTCTTCCAAGCAGAGCCTGAGGCATGAGACCACATATAACGTATACCTCTGCCCAGGCAACCTTTATGGCCCTGCACCAGAGGACAGCAGCAGGATTGGGTAGCTGCTCAAGGGAGCAATGAATGACTCATTTGTTAAAAAGAGAGCAGAGGAATGCCAATGTTTTTGATAAAAAAAAGAGACTAAAATTTTGGAGGAAAATCCAAAACGCCAGGGAGATTCAGGGAGATTTATTCTTTAATATACTGGTTTGTCAAACTATGCTGATAAGTATTTGTATGAGTATAACACATGTCTGTCTTGGTTGAGGGATGCCCCATGACACTGTCTAGACTGAGATACAAGGAGGAGGGAGAAAAATAGTTCTCCTTGGCCTCTGAGGATAGGACAAGAAGTAATGGGCTTAAACTGCAGCAAGGGAGCTTTAAGTTGGACATTAGGAAAAATTTCCTAACTGTCAGGGTGGTTAAACACTGGAATAAGTTGCCTAGGGAGGTTGTGGAATCTCCATCACTGGAGATATTTAAGAGCAGGTTAGATAGATAGACATGTATCAGGGATGATCTAGATGGTGCTTGTCCCACCATGAGTGCAGGGGACTGACTTTGAGGATCTTTCAAAGTCCTTTCCAGTTCTAGTGTTCTATGATGATTCTATGATTTTCAAAATTGTCTGGAGATTTTGGGTTCTCATTTCTCATTCAGTTGAATTCCTGCATTACTTTTTTTGTTTTAGTTGGGTCAGGAAAACGGGTCTTCTGAGCACTGAAAATTTTGACCATACGTCCCCTGTTTCCATTTTATGTGCCTGTATCAATATCTATATTGATAAAACAAAAGGAAAAACTATGTAGCACTTTAAAGATTAACAAGTTGGTTTAATAGGTGATGAGCTTTCGTGAGCCAGACCCACTTCCTCAGATTGTATTCTGGAAGTTTAGATAAATATTGATAAAAGATTTAGATAGAGAAGTAGATAGAGAGATGGAGTGTATGAGAAGAGACAGAGAGAGAGAGAGAGAGGATAGATAGATAGATAGATAGATAGATAATGTAAATGATTCCGTGACCCTGCAAAGATGTATTGAGAGGCAGAAATTTCACATAGCAAGACACTAAGACTCCAAGCCCTTCACAGTCTTTCATTTTTTGTTTCCTCAGTTATAGGTATATGTAGAATAATACCCCAACTTCTCCATTCACTGCGAAAGCAACATACGATATCATTGATAACAGTGTTCTAATCAATGGTTAATAAAAGTTACGACATAGCGTGGATGTTAAAGAAATGCACATTCACTCAAAAGATGTTTAGTTCCCACCAGAAGTTTTTCTTCTGTTTTACTAACAAAACATGTAGATGGTATCATGAGCTTTCGTGGGCACAGCCCACTTCTTCAGATGACTGGAGTTATGACTAGGGGATAAAAAAACTCGAAATAAATTATGCCAAGTCATACAGCTTTGCTGGGTCAAGGCAACAATAAATATTTATATCTGTGTCAGTGCTCATACCAATGTTGATGTCTCGACAGCTAGAGGGAATGCAAACATAACAGTTTTCAAAGTTTGTGAGACTGAAATTTCTCTCCCAACCACATACAAAAGAAAAGTCTGAGTGAAAATGAACAGGAAATGAGCAAATACTCCGGGTGACTTTGCAAATCTGCCTAGATGATATCACGTGGGCCTCTCTTCCCCCTGACAGAAATGCACTAGGTGCAGGATGATATTTGCCACTGATGCTGGACAGAAAAAAAAGAAAGACAGAATAAAATCTCAATGAGTCTCACTGGTGTTTATGGTCTTCCAGCAAATTTTTGGTCAGTGTGTGTGTGTGTGTGTGTGTGTGTGTTTTCAGACTATATCGTGATTCTCCTGCTCTCTGTGTGACCGGTTAGGTGCCCATTGCTTCCCTATCCATCCACACCTCCCTTTTTCTTTTCTCGGATGCAGGCACATGTGGGGTGCAGAAAGAGAGGGGTGCATTGCTGGGGGCCTCTGGTATCCGTCTTTGTTTGGATGAATCTTTGAATTGTTTCAGACCAAAATAATGCATGAGGTTCATGCAACCAAGCAGGATATTTTCAGAAAAGGCCATCAAAAAACGTCACACTTTGTGGACCCTGATTTTCAGTAGGTTGCATTTTAGTAATACTGATAGGAAAAAGTAAATGATGCAGACATAGGTGGTGGCAGGAGAATGGACCAGGGTTATGTCACATAAAAAGCCATATGTAGGCCTGAAGGGGTTAAATTTGTATTCCTCTTGGACAGCCATGAACCCTGTTGGTGAAAATACCATGGGCTCTTTATCAGATGGCCTTCTTCAGCCTCAACTCCCTACGCTTGCTAGCTGAGAGCCGAGTATGGGATAAAGAACATGACCTCTGCTCTCAGCCCCATGGGAACATTGAGAGTGGCATTGGGCCAGTATGCGCACACCCGGTAAACTACTGGAGTATAACTAGTGTACGGAGTCCCGTGTCTGGTGAGTCTCACCAGGGACCTGGACCTCGGAGGGTGCTCTGGATCCCCCCAGCTGGAGCCACGTCCACTGTGGCCTGGTGCAAGGTGACTGGAAGGGGACTCACCTCAGACTGAAGGGGTGCAAGCATTTCTAAGTGCCTGTTGCTCTTCTTTTCTGCATTGCTCTGCCTGTGCTTATTGATCAGTCACTTTGCAGTAGCTGTGTAACCATCTGGCAGTATTAACCCTGTAATAGTAGCGACATAGTGAGATTAATAAACACAACTATCCCTAATCGATTCTGTCTTGACACGAATCCATAACCCTGTTCGGCCATGGCCCTGTGAGGTGTCAGGCTCTAAAGCCAGCTGCCCAGCTCTCTGTGTGTATCTGTATAGGCTCTATTGAAATGGGACATCTCAATCTTGGGCTGCCTGGCCTGGTTAAAATGGAAGCTCAATATACAGTGTTCCTTTAGGGTCAGATTTGGTGTCCTACAGCCTGTCGAGATTCTGGGGAATATTGAACGTGTCCAATGCCCCAGATTCTCATTTCCATTGCACCGGTTCAAATACAGAGTAATTTCCCCTTACTGCAGTTGGGTTTCTTTTATCAGCCCCAGGCTCACTGTGTCAGGGTATGTCTAGACTACAGGCTTTTGTCGACAGAGGCTTAGTCAACAGATACTCTCGACAAAGCCTCTGTCGACAAAGAGAGTCTAGACTACAACCAGTTCTGTCGACAAAGCAAGCTGCTTTTTTGACAGAGAGCTAGACGCTCTCTGTTGAAAAAGCACAGAGTGGATGAAATAGAACTCTGTCAACAAACGGCGTTATTCCTCATAGAATGAGGTTTACCGCCATCAACAAAACTGCTGCGTTCTGTTGACTTACTGTTGACAGAACTCAGTGGTAGTGTAGACGCAGGTATAGTTTTGTCGACAAAAGTCCACTTTTGTCGACAAAACCATGTAGTCTAGACACACCCTCAGAGATGAACACGCACTGGTTCAGGTGCACCATTGGTGGAAAAGCAAGGGAAAGGGAAGGGATGAATTTGGACCAGGCTGTTGGAAATTCACAGCAACTTACTAGTGATTTTTCAGATAGGGATCCGACGAGTGCTGTTGTTAATTAATACACAAAAGTCCTAATTGCAAACCCTCCATCCCCACAGGGTTATATTAGAGAAGATGCAGTGTAGAGTCCATCAAGGAATTCTTGCATCATGTTGATACATTAGCTCTTGAAACTCCCAATTCCCCAGTTGTTGCAAAAAGGCAGGCTCAGGGGGCAGAGGACAGTCAGCTGGACTTTTCACTGATCTGAATCCAGGTGCTTTTGCTGCAGCCCAAATGCCAGTTAAAGGTGATGGCCATTTGGTAGCTTTTTCCCATTTTATTCTGGACACATGTTAAAAAAATATGGCTCGAACCCCAGCCCTAGAACACGTATGAGGTCAACAGATGAAATGAAGCTGACTCCTATTGGAATTTGACCTATTCCTCATTGAATCATAGCACACTAGAACCGGAAGGGCCCTCGAGAGGTCATTGACTCCAGTCCCCTGCCTTCACAGCAGGACCCAGTACCGTCTAGACCATCCCTGATACATGGCATTAGTTTGTTTATCACTCAATAACTTCAATGCGGTAACGGACATTTCTGCTCCACATTAGAATTCCGAAAGTCAGAGCAAATTTGTTTAGAATACAATGAAATGTAGACAGACTATGGAGCCTTTGCAACCAATAGGATTTAGGCACATAGTTACTTGGGAACTCCCAGGAGGTGCCTAAATATCTTTAATTTTACCCTATAACTCATTAAAGTAATAGAGCTTATCCCCCATCTTTGAAATAAAAAAAAAATTCTATACATTGATGAGTAGGTCTAAAATTGATCCACAGAATGTCCCAGGTCCAGTGGAGGGCAACACTAATTATTAGGGGGCAGGATCACATGACTCACAAGGAGAGGCTGAGGGATTTGGGCTTATTTAGTCTATAATGCGCTCTGCTCTCTTGGGTGGGCAGACTTTTCATCCACCAAAGCACACACCTCCGACTGGCTCTCCTGATGTCAAAGTCCTGTTTGTGCTTTTATTACCCCTCCTGCCTTGTTCCGCATAACTGATTGGAGAGTTATGGGGAAAAATCAACAACATTATATAAAATTAACCCCCACCCACAAGGAGAAAGAAAACCCCTTTTTCATGAACCTTTGGGAACTGCCTTTGTGTGCTGCTCACCATGCAATAACATAAAACAGCCCGACTTCAGGGGAGCCAAGTGACATTACTTTATTTTGTAGAGTTCACACCCACGAGCAACAAGAACCCCAAACCTGAGAGGCAAAGCAGGCTGCTCCCCAAAACAGGGGGCTGCAGAATGAGACACATCTGCCACGGCATTTATTGCCATCCAGGGCTCCCCAATCTGCAGCTGTGAGCAGAGAAACACCTTTCCCTGGCCGGCTGCATCCAGACTGGCATGATTTTCCGCAAATGCTTTTAACAGAAAAGTTTTTCCGTTAAAAGCATTCGTGGAGAAGAGCGCCGAGATGGGCACGGATGCTTTTACGCAAAAGCACTTTTTGTGGAAAAGCATCCGTGCCACTCTGGATGCAGTTTTGCGCAAGAAAGCCCCGATCGCCATTTTTGCCATCCGGGCTTTTTTGCGCAAAACGGTTCTCAATTGTCTACACTGGCCCTCTTGTGCAAAAGCATTTGCGCAAGAGGGTTTTTTCCCGAACGGGAGAGTCATTGTATTTGCGCAAGAACACTGACGATCATACATTAGATCGTCAGTGTTCTTGCGCAAATTCAAGCAGCCAGTCTAGACACAGCCACGGTGTTTCCACACCGCTCCCTTTGTTGGTGACAATGTTTCCTGCATCCGGGCAGTAGTTGGGTCTGGTAGGAAAAGAAATGAAGAGTCCCCATTCTCACACCAGTGTCTTAAACCACAAGACTCATACCAGTCTCTGAAAGAAAACACTGAGTGTGTATTTCTGCCCAGCCAGCTGTTCTGTGGCAGAAGACCCTCGGACCTCAGTGAACCACTGATTTTCCATTTTCTGGGAGGTCTGGAAAATAAAATCCTGAGCAACAGGCCATAAAAGCATTCCCACTCTCTCACAGCCGATGAGAATGGATAGACTTTGGGCCAGGAAGCAACTCCAAGGATGACTCTGTAGCCTGGCAGCTAAGATGCACAATTCAACTGTAAGGGATTGAAATTCAACTCCCACTTTCAATGACTGATTAATAATTTCAGCCAAATGCCATCACTTTAATGAGAGAGAGAGAGAGAGAGAACACAAGCTAGGGCAGAGAGTTTTCCATGCACCAGGGCACTTGCTTCCCAAGAGAGAGACCGAGAACATTTCACCATCTCCATCCCTAGAGGTTTTTAAGTCCCGGCTGGGATGACTGAGTTGCGGTTGATCCTGCTTTGGGCAGGGGGTTGGACTTGAAGACTTCTGAGGTCTCTGCCTGCCCACGGTTTCTATGATTCCAAAATTCTATCATACAGGAGGGATTTCGAGCATGGGTCTTGCAACCAACCCTCCCTCCATGCCTGTGTGCTTGACCCACCAAGAGAAACAATAGAAAGATTAGGGTAGATTTTTATGGAGAATATTTTGCTGATTTGAGTTAAATTCATGGATCACGTTGGGCTGGTGGAATCCACTGTTCGTCCAAACATGGCCTGATCCATGAGATGACAAATTAGACATTCCTCCATCTATGCAGCCCATCTGGCCTTGCATTGGGCCTTCAGCAGGACAGTGGAGTGAGTGGTCAGGGGAGCAATCGGCACTTAAGCTGTTAAGAGGGGAGCAGGGGAATCACAATAGTTTTGGTAAAAAATGAAGTCAAAAGTGTGAAGGAAGAATAATAATACCAGGAAGATTCAGTGACATTTTATTCCTTACTTTGCATTTTTTTCACACTTGGGTAGTAAAATATTTTGTCTATGCGACACTGTCTAGGCTGTGATTGGCAAGATCACAAAGTAATTTGGGGTGCTTATTTCCTATTCATTGACATTCATTCTTTGCTTTTTGTTTGGATCGGTCAGGGAAATCAGGTTTTATGAGCTTCGGACATGTTGACCATACATCTTCTCTTGAAGTTCTATATAGCTATCGTAATATCGATATTGAAAGAGATATAGATATTTAAACTTTCTCTGTGCCCTAAAAAGATGTGTGAATGGGCAGGCAATTTTACATGGCAGGAGTCTGAGGGCATGTCTACATGAGGAAATTATTTTAAAATAACTTAATTCAAAATAACTCCCAATACAACTGTTTTAAAATAACATGTCCACACTTCAGGGACCCCTTGAAATTAGTCCTACACAGGCACCCTTAATGTGGACGTGCTTAAGAGCCCCAGGAAGTACTGGGAAGTAATTACTCTGAGGGTTCGTTGACACAGAAGCGTCATTTTGGACTGACGGATGTAAATCCGAAGTAACAATGCGAGCATCTCCACAGCAATTCCGTTATTTTAAAATAAATGCTGACTAACGAGCGGCTTATTCTGACTTCTGTAAACCTCATTCCACGAGGAATAACACCTCGTCTGAAATAGCTATTTCGAAATAGCGGGAGTGTGGATGCTCCAATGCTGCTCTTTTGCAATAGCGCCTCCCCAGGGCCATTCAGAGTAATTATTCCTCAGTGATTCCTGGGGCTCTAAATCGAGGTAGCACAGCCACATGAGGAGAGCCTGCCTTGGACTAATTTTGAGGCTTCTCTGTAGTGTAGACGTGCCATTTCAAAATAAGCTATTTCCAGAATAGCTTGTTCCAAAATAAGCGTGCAGGATAGCCGCACCCTGATTGACACCAGGGAATAGCTATTATTGCTACTTTGAAATAACAGTTTCGAAATGAGCACTATGCCTTGTGGAAAGCAGGAGTTATTATTTCAGAATAACCAGCCCCTTATTTTGAAATAACGGGCTTGGTGGTGTGGATGCTCTGTTTGTTATTTCAGAATAACTCCCTAGTGTAGACCAGGATTTAGACAACCCATTCTTCCTCTCTCTCTCCCTCTCTTTCTCTCTGTTCCCTACCTACAGATCTGCATGGAAGAATACTCAGTCCAAGTTCTCCATTCACCTGGGCTGCAACATTTCTCATCTATTTTGGAGAGACCTAACTCATACGAGAAAGTCCTAATCACTGGAGAATGGATGTCATGTGCTTCACATGGGGTGGGAAAGACCCCGAACAATAGAAAAGATGTTAAGCAGCTTGCAGAAATTTGGGCCTGAAAGTTCATGCACGTCCATCTGAAGCAGAGGGCTTTCCTGAAATGTGGATCTTGAAAAAAAAATCTCCTTTTCATGAAGAATGTCTCTTATGGCATCAAGTTTTCTATAAAGAAATGCGTGAAAGAGCAATTTGAAGGAAGGAAGGAAGGAAGAGAGAGAGACGGAGAGAGGGAGGAAGGAAGGAAGGAAGGAAGGAAGAGAGAGAGAGGGAGAGAGGGAGGAAGAAAGGAAGGAAGGAAAGAAGGGAGGAAGAGAGAGAGAGAGGGAGAGAGGAAGGAAGGAAGGAAGGACGGAAGAGAGAGAGAGGGAGAGAGAGAGGAAGGAAGGAAGCGGTATCCAAGTTCTCAAGTACACAAATAGGCCATGTCTTTACATGTCTTTTCAGTATCTTTGTCTTTTTCTGTAGCTTAATGGTAGAAAAAAGAACATCAGTAGGTGGTGACACTTTTCTCAATGACTCAAAGGAGCCAAGCATAAGAGAGACTATCCAGTGATCTCCATTTTACTATGTACTAATATTTGTCCTTTCACCTACTATGGTTCTTTCTGGAGGCAGCCATTTTATTAAGAGTTTTCTTCAGGGCCTCATTGACTTCCTTGTTTCTCAGGCTGTAGATAACAGGGTTGATCAAGGGAGCCAGGACCGTGTGAGAGAGAGAGAATATTTTGTGTAGGACCTTAGGAGTGTTGGCTGTAGGAACTACATAGACAGCGATCGCAGCCCCATAGGAAAATGTAATTACAATGAGGTGGGAGGAGCAGGTGGAAAAGGCCTTTTGCCTCCCGGTGCTGGAAGGGATTTTCAGGATAGTGGAGATGATACGAATGTAGGATGCCAGGGTCAGCAGACAGGGCATAAGCGTCCCTAGGGCAGAGAAAATAAATGTCAACTGTTGCAGAGCTTGGGTGTCGCTACAGGAGAGCTTCAACATGGGTGAAAAATCACAGAAGAAATGGTCGATATCACTGGAATCACAGAACGTGAATTGGAACAGAAAAACATTTGCTATGAAACAAGTCAAAAAGCTATTTATCCAGCACCCGACCACTATCAGGCAACACAACCGGCCGTTCATCAGGGCAGCGTAACGGAGGGGATGGCATATGGCTAAATACCGATCGTAAGACATGGCCAGGAGCAGCTGGCCTTCTGTTGCAGCCATGACAGAAAAGAAATATAACTGCACAATGCAGCCCTTCACAGAGATGGTTCTGTCCCCAGTCAGGAGACTGGCCAGCAGCCGGGGCAGGATGGCTGAGGTGTAACAGATCTCCAAGCAGGCCAAGTTGCCCAGGAAGTAGTACATGGGTGTGTGAAGGTGCTGATCAGTTACAACTAGCGCAACAATGAGAAGGTTCCAGGCCACCGTCATAAGGTAGATTACTAGAAACACCAGGAAGAGGAGAGGCTGCAGTTCAGGGCTGCCCCCAAACCCTAAAAGGATGAATTCCACGATGATCGTTTGATTTCTTCCTTCTACTTCCTCCATAACACGTATCTTGAAGTATATTGATGCAGTGCACGTGTTGTACGCTCAGTTACGCATGTGGAAGCCTGGAGAAGGTAACCTCACACCAGTGTATCTTCCTCTGGAAAAAAAATGACATTGTCAAGAATCATGGGAAGATTGATATGACTGATTGAGTTTGAGCTTCCATTGTACATGACACAAGAGAATGGGCCCTATTGAATAACAGAATAAAATAGAAAGGGCAGGATTGTCAGACACATGGATGAACATAATTTGTTGGGAAAAGTCAACATGGTTTCTGTAAAGGGAAATCCTGCCTTCCTAATCTCCTAGAGGTCTTTAAGGGGGTCAACAAGCATGTGGGCAAGGGGGATCCAGTGGATATAATATACTTAGATTTCCAGAAAGCTTTTGACAAAATCCCTCACCAAGCAAAGTAAGTTATTATGAAGTCAGAGGGAAGGTCCTCTCGTGGACTGAGAACTGGTCAAAAGACAGGAAACAAAGGGTACGAAGAAATGGTCAGTTTTCAGAATGGAGAGAAGTAACTAGAGGTGTTCCCCAAGGGTCTGTCCTTGGAACAGACCTACTCAACCTATTTATAAATGATCTGGAGAAAGGGGTAAACAGTGAGGTGGGAAAAATTTCAGATGATCCCAAACTGCTCAAGGTAGTTAAGCCCAAAGCAGACTGTGAAGAGCTTCAAAAGGATCTCACGAAATTGGGCAACAAAATGCCAAATGAATTTTATGCACATTGGAAAAAATCCATCCCAACTGTACATACAAAAGGATGGGGCTAATTTAGCTACAACTACTCAAGAGAGAGATCTTGGAGTCTCGGTGGATAGTTTCCTGCACTCCACATGCAGCAGCGGTCAAAAAAGCAGACAGAATGTTGGGATTGAGAATATGACAGAGACTATCTTATTGCCTCTGTATAAATCCATGGGACGCCCACGTTTTGAATACTGCATATAGATGTGGTCTCCTCATCTCAAAAAGTTCACTTGGCATTGGAAAAGGTACAGAAAAGGGCAATAAAAATGATTAAGGGGTTGTAACGGGTGCTATATGAAAGGAGATAAAAAAGACTGGGGCTTTTCAATTTAGAAAAGAGGAGACTAAGGGGGGACGTGATAGAAGTCTATAAAATCATGACTGGTGTGGAGAAAGTGAATAAGGAAAATTATTTACTTGTTCCCATAACATAAGAACTAGGGGTCACTAAATGAAAATAATAGGTAGCAGGTTTAAAACAAACAAAAGGAAGTTTTTCATCACGCAGCGCACAGTCAACCTGTGGAACTCCTTGCCAGAGGATGTTGTGAAGACCATGACTTTAGCAGGGTTCAAAAAAGACCTAGATAAATTTATGGTCCATCAATGGCTGTTAGCCAGGATGGGTTGGGATGGTGTCCCTGGCCTCTGTTTGTCAGTGGTTGGAAATGGGTGACAGTGGAGGGATCACTTGATTGTTCCCTGTTTTGTTCACTGCCTCTGGGGCCCCTGGCATTGGCCACTGTCTGCAGATGGACCTATGGTCTGATGCTACGTCTACACTACAGGTTTTGCCGGAAGAGGCAATGCAAATGAGGAGCGGATTAGCATTTTCTTGTGCTTCACTTGCATAATCTCTCCCTATCCATTTTTGTGCAAGAAGTTTTTGCTCAAAAACAAGTAGTGTGGACATTTCCTTTTTGCGCAAAAACCCCTTTTTGCACAAGATCCTTACGCCTCAGATAACACTGATATGATAAAGGTATTTCAGATTCCCAGCATAAAAATCTTAAATTAAAGTCCAAGAGGAAGTTAACGATTTTGATTTGACATTCCTGTTAAGAACATAAGAACGGCCATGCTGAATCAGGTTATGTCTAGACTACAAAGATAAATCACAAAAAGAAATGCAATTTGCAGTATGCAAATTAAGAACATAAGAACAGCCATACTGGGTCAGACAAAAGGTCCATCTAGCTCGGTATCCTGTTTGCCGACAGTGGCCAGTGCCAGGTGCCCCAGAGGGGGTGGACTGAAGACAATGATCAAGCAATTTGTCTCCTGCCATCCTTCTCCAGCCTTTGAGAAACAGAGGCCAGGGGCACGATTCCTTCCCCCCGGCTAATAGCCTTTAATTGACCTAATCTCCATGAATTTATCAAGTTCTTTTTTAAACTCTGTTATAGTCCTAGCCTTCACAGCCTCCTGTCGCAAGGAGTTCCACAGGTTGACTATGTGAACAAGAACTTTCTTTTATTAGTTTTAAACTTGCTACCCATTAATTTCATTTGGTGTGCTCTAGTTCTTGTATTATGGGAACAAGTAAATAACTGTTCTTTATTCATACTCTCCACACCACTCATGATTTTATAGACCTCTATCATATCCCCCATCAGTCTCCCCTTTTCTAAACTGAAAAGTCCCAGTCTCTCTAGCCTCTCCTCATAGGGGACCCATTACAAACCCTTAATCATTTTAGTTGCTCTTTTCTGAACCTTTTCCAATGCCAAAATATATTTTTTGAAGTGAGGAGACCATATCTGTACTCAACATTCAAGATGTGGACGTACTATAGTTTTATATACGGGCAGTAAGATATTCTTCATCTTATTTCCATCCCTTTTTAAATAATTCCTAGCATTCAATTTGCTTTTTTGACTGCCGCTGCACACTGCATGGATGTTTTCAGAGAACTATCCACGATAACTCCAAGATCTCTTTCCTGATTAGTTGTAGCTAAATTAGCTCCCATCATATTGGATGTATAGTTGGGGTTATTTTTTCCAATGTGCATTATCTTACACTTATCTACATTAGATTTCATTTGCCATTTGGTTGTTCATTTCCATTTTGTTGCCCAATCACTCAGTTTGGTGAGATCTTTTTGAAGTTCTTCACAGTCTGCTTTGGTCTTGACTATCTTCAGCAGGTTACTATCATCCGCAAACTTTGCCACCTCACTGCTTATTGTTTGTACATTGTTTTCCGATTTACTTCTGAAAGAGGCTTTTTCAAAATTTGGCCCATCTACACAGGGCTAAATTTTAGAAAAAATCCTCTTTCAGAACATCCCTTCTTCCTTGTAAAATGAGGTTTACAGGGATGCTGACAAAATGTGTCCACTTTCCCAACATTTTGTTTTTTGGAAAAGCAGACACATTCCTTAGACATGGCAGAGCTTTTCCAGGATATCTCTGCAGTCTAGACAGACCGATAATGTTATGAGCAAAAAAATATAGATAGATATGTTTAGACAGAATAGCAGATCTTAGCTCTTATTGAAAGCAAAGTTATCAGAGTCTCAAGTTTCTTCCATTCTTTTCTCCTTCCACATTTCTGGGTAATGTCCTACCTTCTGATGTCTTCGCCTGCTGACTTATGATGTGCCCATGTAAACTTTATCTACACAGGGAGTAGCAGTGGTACATTGATACTGTGTAAATGCACACGCGCACACACACACACACACACACACACGGACAGAAGAAGGACCATGTAGGCGACTCACATTTTTTGCAAAGAATAAAACTCACTTGGTGAAAAATAAAATACGCACACAAGGAACAACTAGATTCATGGAGGTTAGGTCCATCAATGGCTATTACCCAGGATGGGTAGGGATGGTGTCCCTAGCCACTCTCAGAAGCTGGGAATGGGCGACAGGAGAGGTATCACTGGATGATTCCCTGCTCTGTTCACTCCCTCTGGGGCACCTGGCTTTGGCCACAATTGCAAGACAGAATACCTTCCAACCCAACGTGGCCATTAAATTCTTACGTTCTAAATCCGAGATCCATTCATTGCTCTTCCTTAGGCATGTTTTGCTCTAACCCGTGTACTTTTAAGTATTTCTCCCCCGGATTGGTCAAGCAGTTTTATCCTTTCTATCATGGTGGGACAAAGCAGGGCTTTTTCTGTTCTATGCCAGATTCTTTCATTCTAACTCTGCTTCTTTACCTTTCCCTGTAATGATCTATTGCCTGCTGCACCCTGACACTAACCCTTGCTTGAGATTTCCGGAGATAAATTAGAATTTTCGCCTCTTGTTTTCCATTCCCTTCTACGATTGATGGGGTCAGTTATCTCAGGGAATGGAGCTTTGCATCCTACCTCGATGTCTTGATCCAAAGGAGCCACACGCTACATCTGCTTGATGTTGTCTTTCACAGAGATGATTGTCTTCTTCATACAAGATGATAGAATCTCCCTGGATATTTCCACATCTGAGAATGTCAGATTATTACACAGAGCTGAATAAAGATGAATAAAAGAAAGGAAAATCAACAGGGTTATGACTAATCTCCAAGGCAAAGACATAGGAAATAATGGATTCCGAATGGAAAATCACAGAGATGAGAGAACAATTGACCAAAAAGCAAATCAATAGAAAAAAAAGTCTCATTGGAAAGGAAATTAATGGAGACAGAATGTCTGATACCAAGTGAAATCTCTGTTTTGCTGACGTTTTAAATGTGTAGATCTATTAGCATAATAATTTAAAAGGAACCAATGTGAATTCTATTTGATAATGAGAAAAAAATGAAATATTCCCATTTTCCTGTCTAAAGTACTCAGGTCAGTCTGCTCACTGAATTGGGAACTTTAAACACAGGCCAAGAAGTCCCCTATGAATGAACAAATTTAAAATTCCTTCATTATATTGACTGTACTTTTTAAAGGGACCGAAAGGATTTAGGCACCCAATCACCTTTGAATGTCAAAGGGAGCTAGATGCTTACCCCTTCTATGCTCTTTTAAAAACCCCACTTGGATTCCTGATGGTTTAAGGTACTCCCAGTCTTCTTGAGTTTGCTGAATGAGCGAGAGGGTTGTATGTCTGCAATGGTTGTGAATACGCCGTGGATGGGGTGTGCAGAAAGGATGTGGACACTTAGGAGAGGGTCCAGCAGAGGGGAAAAATGATGAGGGGGCTGGAGCACATAAACTATAATAAGAGACTGAGGGATTTGGGTTTGTTCACTCTGCAGAAGAGTAGAGTGAGGGGGGATTTGGGAGCAGCCTTCAATTTCCTGAAGGGGGGTTCCAAAGAGGCTGAAGAGAGGATGTTCTCAGAGGTGGCAGATGGCAGAAAGAGGAGCAATTGTCTCAAGTTGCAGCGGGGTAGGTCTCGGTTGGAGATTAGGAAAACCTATTTCCCTAGGAGGGTGAGGAAGTGCTGGGATGGGTTCCATGGGAAGGGTGTGGAATTTCCATCCATGGAGATTTTGAAGTCCTGCCTTGAGAAAGCCCTGGCTGGGATGATTGAGTTGGGGTTGGTCCTGCTGTGGGCAGAGGGTTGGACTTGATGACTCCCGAGGTCTCTGCCATCAGCCTCTCTGATCAGCCATTGCGCGGACTAATAGTAGTGAAGGTACCTTCAAAATAACCACCAGCTCCATAGCCTCGGAGCCAGGCAGTTTACCACCCTGCCCTGGACAAATGTGTTACTCTGGTCGCCTTTCCCTCAATGTGGAGAGGAACATGCATGCCTGCAGTAACCAGGTGAGGATTTTTCCACATATAATTCACTTAAAGTCCCCTTGGCATAGGTTAAGCTACAAACAAGTCTGTTACTTCCTAAGTATAGATTGCGAGTGTTTATAAGGGGTAGCAAACAAATCATATCTGAATACAAGCATATAAGCAAAGGCACAAATAAAGTTTATTACCCTTGCTGGACTATGAATGAGCAATGTCTCACCCTGACCGATGATCACAGCAGTCTGGCATCTTCTCAAGGCAGAAGCTGCATTTTCTTTGCTGCTTCAGTTTCTCAGCTTTAGTCTGGATCTCACCCCTCCCCCCTCCAATCAGACTTTGTTCCAGGAATCCTCTTGTGTGAGGAGTGAAGAACAGCCCATGAGGTCACTCTCTGCCTAATATAGATTTAGCTCAGGGTCAGAAATCTTTGTTTTCAAAACTTGGTTCCCAGGGCAGTTTGTGGGAAAAAATCCCGACATCCCAAGATGGAGTCATGTCGCCTGCTCACCTGCCCTCATGGAATCATAACAATGGTTTATAAGCTGCCTGGAGACTTAGCTTCTCCTGAGGCCTAGTGTTTCCCCCCATGGCTCATTACACTGCTGAGGCCCTTCCCAACCAGCTATCTAGACTGGGAAGATGTCTTGTGGGAGGTGGCTGCATGTAGCTATATTTAAAATACATGTATATAATCAATAATCTGAACTTCAGATACAAAAATGATACATGCATACAGATAGGATATTGATAGTCAGCAAATCATAACTTTTCCAATGACACTTTAAGTGACCTGTCTTGCAGAAATTGTGTCATTGATCTATAATCATGTACTACTCTCTCTATGAGCAATATGGGGTGCAGGGTTTTTCTAAATCAGATTATTTCCTTGTAAGTCTCCTTTACTTATCACATTTTATTGCCAGCTACACACTGTCCTTTACCCCTCTGTCTTTGCGTTACATTTTCCATTCTCTTCTACTATTGATTGTCTTTAATTATCTCAGTAAACTGATCTTTGCATCCCTGTCTGAATCCCATAGTGCCTCTTAGTGTGCTTAGTTGTGATTTCCTTTCACAGAAATTAATGTCTCTTCTGCTTGTTAATTTCTCCTTCATATGAGATGATGTGATTACCATTGATATTTGTGCTGATGGGAATTAAAAATAATTGCACAGAGGAAAATGAATATTCGTTTTTAAAGGAGAAAAAAAGTACACGAAGAGGCTTCTTACTAACCTCAAAGGGGAAGTCATTGAAAACAACATATTCAAAAGGGGGAACAAGAGACAGGGAACTATCAACTGCAAACACAAAGCTCTAGAGAAAAGGGAAGGTCGCACTTCAAAGGAAATTAATAAACACAGAACTTCTGTTCTCAGTGGGAATCACTGTTCATCTTATGTATTAGATAAGTAGATCTTCTAAAACAAAAGAAAAAAAAGGAATCACCGTTCATTCTACTTTATTGTAAGAAGAAAATTAAATGATCTCAATGTTGAAAAGTTCTTGGCTTAAGCTCCCAGGTCAATCGGATCTCTGGATATGGAACTCCAAACACACACCAAGAATAATGGTAAACTGCCACATGAAAAGTGTTGCAATCTCCTTGTTGAAGTTGGCTGTGATTTTTTTAAATCAACCAAAGGGAGTTAAGCACCCAACAGCCTTTGAATGTCAAAGCAAGCGAAGCAGCTTACATTCTTTGAGCCTTTGAAGTTCCCCACCGGGGTGTCTGTTGGCCTAACACCCATCCTTCTGGTGTCTCTGGAGAGGGAGGGATTCCTTCTCCCACATTGTGTGGGAACGTGCTGGGTATGTGGGATGGGAAAGGTGGAGGTGCAATTTTTTTCTGACCTGAAACACATTGCAGGGCCGGTAACACCTCCACGAAAACAACACCTTTGTAGGATAGACACAGCCTATGCATCCTATGGGGCCTTTGTAGTGTAGACATCCCCACACCTCTGGAGTTCTGACTTGAAGGAGCTGGCAGGGCTGCGGTGTGGGGTTGTGGGGTTGTGGAAAGGTGTGCCCCCTTTCCTCAGCAACCTACACTGGACACCTTTGAGGCCTATTAATGATTCCTTCACGTTGTGACTGAGCCTGCCAGACAGGACACTTTGTCCCATCCTTTCAGGGGTAAAACAAAGAGCCCAGCAAAACACAAAGAAGAAATTCTTCTGCCCTCCCTGAGTGCAATTCTTTTCAAAGCCTTCAAGGCCTCTCCCAGGGGCTGCCAAATTACGTCCTTACCCACGGCAGAGTGTGTCCTCCCAGGCCTTTCATTCTGAAGGCGCCTCTCCCGCCAAGTCCCTGACCCTCAGGGCTGTTCCCTAGAATCCTTCTCCCACTACTCCTCAGGAGCCTCTGCTCCCCTGCTGCCCTTCCCCCTTCTGGGCCAATCTCTAAACCTCCACTCAGCTAGTCCCAGACTCTGTAGGCATCTACCCTCAACTGGTAGCCGGCTTTTTGTAGTCACGCTCCTCGGAAGCTAAGGGCTCTGTCTCTGGACCAGGCCTCTGGACACACACAGGGCAGCAGGCAGTCCAGAAGCGGCAAGCACAGGAACTGAACAAAACTCTGAGGCTGGCTATAAGGAAGCTCCCAAAAGGAGACGTGCCAGATAGCTCTACTCTGCTTGGAGCATGGGGAATGAAACAACAACAACAAAAGTGGCCCTAGCAAAAGAACTTGCCGAGTTATAAATAAGGGCTCCTGGAGGGAGGAGACAGACATGCTCTTTCTCAAGCTGGGGAGTGGGAGGCACCTGGCTACCAGGGAAACTGGAGGCTTCCTGAGACAGTGCAGGGCTGGGGGGGGGGGGGGGAATGGATTTTGGCCTGCCCTCCTGCCCAAGCTGAGAACATTAGGGGTGGAGACAGAACAAGGCTGGGGAGAGGCAGGAAGGGCTGGGGGTCTCTGGCCAGGCAAGTTCCCAGGCTGTAGGGCTGAGGTGAGGCCTGAGGCTAGTAGGGCTACAGGGAGGCAGCCTGGATAGGCAAAGGCAGCAGGTCACTACTCCTGCCAATGCGGAGTGGCCATTTCAGGCTGCCGTTTGCCACTGAAGAAGGGGCAAGATGACAACCAGCCTCGGACCACCGAAGCAAGGCGGGTGTAGGGGGATTGGGGATTCTCTGGGAGGAGGACAGTAGAGTGCAGGGGCACAGACCAAGGTAGCAGTTGGGGTGACATCAGCTGAAAGGGGGTGCTCCAGGGCTGAAGAGCTAGTTCCCAAAGTGACCAGCAGAAGGCAGTCTTCGGGGGGTGAGCTTGCCCCATGATGCCTGCTCTTACATATCTCTAGGGATGGAGATTCCACAACCCCCCCAGGCAACTTATTCCAGTGTTTCATCACCTGCACAGGTAGGAAGTTTTTCCTAATGTCCAACCAAGACCTCCCTTGCTGCAGTTTCAGGCCACTGGGCCCAAAAGATGGCAGTAGGAAAGGCTTTGGTAATGGATACAAATTTCTGAATGCTTTGGGAATGAAAATGATAGGCACAATGGTAAAATGAAGACTTTTGTTCAGCCCACACACAAGATGGCAGGAAGCATGGCGTTTGAGGTCACGTGGCCCAACATTTCCAGGTGTTTCTCCATGGCTTTGTCACTCACATAAAATCCTTTTACGATCCAAGCCTAAAGTACGACGGATGCAAGAATATGTAAGGTTTGTCTTCTTCAAAACTTTCGTCCGTTTGTTGCATTTTATCCAGATAATCCCATGCCAGGCACAAAATGGGGGAAATGGAAGTCCCACCCACTTTCTTTTTCTATTGATTTAAATTATGACCTCCACTAAGAACGTCCTTACTTTGGTGCTCATGGTAGCTCATCAGCACCTCCCTACCCCCATGTACTTCTCCCTGGGAAAGTTTTCCTTCTTGGGGACCTGCTGCAGCTCCACCATCCTGGCCTGGCTGCAAGCAGGTCTCACTGCCGTGTAGTGGCTGTTTCCCACAATATTATTTATGCGCTTACTTGGCAGTGCAGAGAGATCTTAGCAGAAATATTTATTAATGTGAAAGCCAATGTGTTATGCCGAGTTTATGAGCAAAAGCTAGCACGTCGATCCTGGATAACTGGATTGCTGGGTCATGACATAGAAAGGTTTTTGGGACATTGATAATGTTATAGGTCTGTGTAGAATAATACCCCAACAACTCCATTCACTGTGAAATCAACATATCTCACCTGATATTCAAGGATATCATTGATAACAGAGGGTATGTCTAAACTACAGCGTTATTTCAAATTAACTTAATTCAAATACTTAATTCGAATTAAGCTAATTCGAAATAACGCATCTATACACAAACCTATTTTGAAATAGCACGTCCACACAGAGTGGCCCCTGAACCGAAGTAAAGGCTGGCCAGAACCAGTGCCAGCAGGTCCTCAGGGTAGGACTTAGTGTGTGGGGCTGCTGCCTGAGGCTAACTGAGCTCCGTGCTTAAAGGGACCCTACCCCCACCCTGGACAGACAGTTCTCAGGGTTCCCCGCTTGCTTGTCTACCTTGATGAGGGACAGCAAAGCAGTCCTGTCTTGGAGTGCCCTGAGTGCCCGCACTCGGGACACCACAGCACTCAGCCACATGGAGCCAGAGCTGCCCCTGGGCACGCCGGTGTGTCTCGTGGGGTCGTTGCCATCAGCCCGGCTGCACTTGCTGCAGGCTGCCATCTGGGGGATCCACCGGGGAGCTGTCAGGATCCAGGAGGCCCTGAGGGAGAGCATCCACCCCGAGGAGCCCTCAGAGCCACCCCGGTCCTCCCCACCGGGGGTTCGTGCCCCATTCCTCCCTCACGCCCTTCCACTTACCCCTCCCTAGCCCCCCTTCCTGATGTCAAATAAAAGACATGTATGTTCAAAAATAGAAACTGGTTTATTGAACAAAACTGGGGGCGGGGGATGAACCTCTGGGGAGACTGGGAAAAGGAGGTGGGAAAGGGGAAGAGAGAGGGTGGGAGAGGGGAGGGGGAAACCAGGGAGGAGGGAGCTGGAAGGGGGAAGCAAGGGGAAGAAGGGGGAGGGGAAGCTCAGGGCTCAGGGTTGGGGGTCTCGCCGGACCAACTTGACTTCCATGCAAACCTGCTCCTGGGTTCGCATGTGGTCTTTGGTGGCCAGGCTGGCGGCTATCCTACCATAAACGGCTGCGTTCCTCCGTCTAGTGCGGAGATCATGGATGTTGGGGGCATCCCCCCAAACCTGAATATGGTCCATGATCTCCACCCTGGACCAGGAAAGCGCCTGCCTTCTCCAACTCCTGTCAGTCTCCTGGGAACTGGCAGACTGCTCCTGGGGAGCGGTGGAGGGCTGGCTGCCAGAGGCTTGCTGGCTCCTGTTTTGGGGCCATTGGGTTAGGGGCCCCGGTGGCCACTGCTGGCTCTGTGCTGGCAGGCTTGGAGCTGGCACAGGCACTGTGGCCAGGGTCTACCCCTTTAATGTCTCCGGGACTAGGGGAGAAGAGAGTAAGTTTTCCTGGTTTTGCCCAGAGTGAACACCAGGGCTCCCTGGGAAGGGCTGGAGGCCCCCTATTTCAAATTAAGTGTCTACATCGCACTTAATTCAAAATAGCTATTTCAAATTTGGCGTTACTCCTCGTAGAATGAGGTTTACCAAATTCGAATTAAGGGCTCCGCTATTGCGAATTAAATTCGAAATAGCAGTTTGCATGTATAGACGCTATTAAAGTTAATTCAAAATAACGGCTCTTATTTCGAATTAACTTTGCAGTGTAGACATACCCAGAGTGTTCTAATCAATGGTTAATAAAAGTTACTACATAGCGTGGATATTAAAGAAATGCACAATCACTCAAAAGATGTTTAGTTCCCACCAGAAGTTTTTCTTCTGTTTTGCTGTTTGGAAGTTTTGGCGGGTTTTTTTTCTTTCTTTCTTCTTTTCTGCTGCTACCTTGGGGAAAGGCAGTTCAAACCAAACCACAAAATAAAGAAAAATTACCCTAACGTGACGGGATTCACTTTTCCTTACTTCCAATTTTCTCTTGGTTCAGTCCACTCCCGTGCCCTGAATTCCTTGGAGACATGGTAGTCCTGCCTGGGTTTAAATCATTCCATGTCTCTCAACTCCTGGTTTTTCTCTCCCAGACACACACAAAAAAAAGCAAGCAAGCAACCTCTATCCAATTCAAATTTTAACTCTCTGTCTCAATTGGTTCTCCCGGCCCCCTGGCCAACACCCTTGCTTGCTACCTGAGCTTAATCCCTCAATCACCGGGTACTGGTTGGCACGCCTCCTGTCCATTACATCTATTTTACCGTGTATTAAAATTTGTCCCTTCACCTTCTGTGCCTGTTTCTGACAGCAGCCAGTTTCAGAAGAGCTTTTCTCAGGGACTCTTTGACCTCCTTGTTTCTCAGGCTGTAGATGACGGGATTGATCATTGGAGTCAGGACTGTGTAGAAGACAGAGAAGATTTTATGTAAGACCTTGGGAGTGTTGGTTGTTGGAGCCACATAGACAGCAATGAGAGTCCCATAGAAAATTATCACCACGATGAGGTGGGAGGAGCAGGTGGAAAAGGCCTTTTGCCTCCCTCTAGTGGAAGGGATTCTCAGGATGGTGGCGATGATGCAAACGTAGGACGTCAGGGTCAGGAGACAGGGTACAAGGGTTACGATGGCAGAGATAATAAATGTCACCAGTTGCACTTTCCGAGTGTCGCTACAGGACACCTTTACCACAGGTGTAAAATCACAGAAGAAATGGTCAATTTCGTTGGAATCACAGAACGTTAATTGGAACAAGAAAATATTGACCATGGTGCAGAACAGAAAACTGCTTATCCAGGCCCCTGCCACGAGCTGGCCACACACCCGGCCATTCATGAGGGCAGCGTAGCGGAGGGGGTGGCATATGGCTAAATACCGGTCATACGACATGGCCGTGAGCAGCAGATTTTCTATAGCTGCCATGATACCAAAGATACATAGTTGCACCAGGCAGCCCTTAACAGAGATGGTCCTGTCCCCAGTCAGGAGACTGGCCAGCAGCCTGGGCAGGATAGTTGACGCATAGCAGGTCTCCAAGCAGGACAAGTTGCCCAGGAAGAAGTACATGGGAGTGTGAAGGTGCCGATCAGCCACCACTAGCAGAACAATAAGAATATTCCCAGCCACGGTGGCAGAGTAGATCATCAGAAACAGCAGGAAGAGGAGGGGCTGCAGTTCAGGGCTGATCCCAAACCCTAAGAGAATGAATTCCATGATGGGTGTTTGGTTTCTTCTTTCTGCCACCTCCATAATACGGGTCTAAGAAAAGAGAACTGTTAAATATTGATGGGGTGCCCCCAGCAAGGACCTTATATCACTTACTCTAGTGGAGAGCTGGCGAAAGGACCCTTACGGCACTGTATCTCACCGATGGGAAAATGATGTTGCTTATAAACTGATGAAGATTTTTCTCATTAAGTGATAAAGCTTCCAATAATATTGAACCAAGAGTCTGGAACCCATTGGATTACAGAAATTATGATTTTGAGGGGGGAATTATCATACCAGTGTCATGACAACAAATGCAGAGGACATAACAGATAATGAGTAGTTGGGAAAAGAGAGATTTGTAGATCAACCACTGGTTCGTCTACCCTGCAGTTGGGAAGCATAATGCCAAACTTGGGTAGACCATCGTGCTCTAGGACTCATCAAGCTAGCAGGATAAAATTAGTAGGGAAAATCCGGCAGCACGGACAGCAGATTAGATACCCATGTGTATGTACCTTGCCTCTCCAATGGGGATGGCGCACAGGCAGCTAGTCTGTGCTGCCGTGGCTACAATTCTACTTTTAGCAGACTAGGTCAAGAAGAGATAATGCCTTTGGCTCTGCCGGTGCCTGGAATGACAGTGCCCAGATGCAGTATAGATACACAGCGTAACACCAATGAGGCTCTGGTTTGTGGGAAAATCTCTCCATCTGTTCTCTGCCACAGCAGATTCAAGGAAAAATTTCCACCACACGATAGATGCATCTTAGAATAAGACAAAGGCACATCAAAAAACCTAAACGCACACCACAGGCAGTTAATTGGATCTCAGTTACAGCTGGGTAAATTTCATCAGCTTTGTGTGGGTTTAAAGTAATGCAACTAAGATCAGAATCCAAGCTTTTATTTTTAAAAATGGTTATGTGAAAAAAAACTCATCAAGAGAGAAATGAGAGAGAAGGGGAAAAAAAGGTGTATTGAGAAAAATTAAAAAAAAAACTGGAGAAAGACGGCAGAGATGTATAGATAGGATGAGAAGACAGAGAGAAAATGAGAGATTGCTTATTTTTCCAAATAACATTTTAACCCAAAAAATACAGCCATGTGAAAGAGAGGTGGCAGATTCTTGCTGTTAAAGAATCAGTTGTCTGAAATCTCTTGCTTACTTTTCCCCTACACACATCTCGATATAGCTCATCTTTTGATCACTTCAGCCACTGATGTATGAGGCATCCCTTTGACTATGTGTACCCTAGGAGCGACAATGGCACATTGATATGGGTGCAATTTAAACTGAAGCAGAAAAATATATATCCAGATAAACACACACAGAGATGAGAGCTAATTTTTTTAAAAAAATTTTACAAGCAATAAAACTCATATCTGAGGACAAAAACAGTCTTGTGTAAAATGAAACACACACAAGGAGAAAATGAACTACACGAGTCCATGGACGTTAGGTCCATTAGTGGCTATAGCCAGGATGGGTAGGGATAGTGTCCTGAGCCTCTATTTGTCAGAGGCTGGGAATGGGTGACAGGGGTGGGATCACTTACTGATTCCCTGTTCTTTTCCGTCCCTCTGGGGCACTTGGCATTGGTCACTGTCGGCAGACGGGACACTGGGCTGGATGGACCTTTGGTCAGAGCCAAGTTGCCAGTTCCTAAATTCTAAATCTGAGACCCCTGAGGCATGTTTTTCGATAACCCATCTGACTTCCCTTTCTTTTCCCCAGGGTTGAACCAGCAACCTATTCTTTCTGACAAGGTACATGCGTGAGCATGTGTTGTTTTCTACATTTATTGTACCTCTGCTGATTTACTTTTCACGCTGATGTTCTATTGCCAGTTTCACGCTGATTCGAGTGCTTCCTTCAGATTTCCTGACGCAAGACTGGAATCTTGGCGCTACCTTTTCCAAGCACTACTACCGTGGATTGTGTCCAGTTGTCTCAGGAAACTGAGTGTTTTGTTCCTGCCTGGATGTCTGTATGCCACAGTGTTTCTGGGTGTATCTTGCTGTTATTCTCTTTTAAAAGTGGTACGCCCACATCTTGAATACTTCATACAGATGTGGTCTCCTCATCTCAAAAAAGATATACTGGCATTAGAAAAGGTTCAGAGAAGGGCAACAAAATGGATGAAGGATTTGGAACGGGTCCCTTATGAGGAAAGATTAAAGAGACTAGGACTTTTCAGCTTAGAAAAGAGGAGACTAAGGGGGGATATGACAGAGGTCTATAAAACCATGCGTGGTGTGGAGAAAGTAAATAAGGAAAAGTTATTTGCTTGTTCCCATAACATAAGAATTAGTTGCCACTAAATGAAATTAATAGGCAGCAGGTTTAAACAAATAAAAGGAAGTTCTTCTTCACACAGCACATAGTCAACCTGTGGAACTCCTTGCCTGAGGAGGTTGTGAAGGCTAGGACTATAACAGGGTTTAAAAAAGAACTAGATAAATTGATGGAGGTTAAGTCCATGAATGGCTATTAGCCAGGATGGGTAAGGAATGGTGTCCCTAGCCTCTGTTTGTCAGAGGGTGGAGATGGATGGCAGAAGAGAGATCGCTTGATCATTACCTGTTGTGTCCCCTCCCTCTGGGGCACCTGGCATTAGCCACTGTTGGCAGACAGGACACTGGGCTGGTTGGACCTTTGGTCTGACCCAGTATGGCTGTTCTTATGTTCTTATGTAAAAAAATGAACGTCTCTCCTGATTGGTAATTTCTCCTCCATAGGGGATGATGTCACCTCACTGGAAATTTCTGCTGTTGGGAATGTGAAATTATTGCATAGAGGAAACTTCATATTTATTTTTAGAAAGGAACAATGGAACAAGGATACTCTTCTTATTAACCTCAGAGGGGACGTCATGGAAAACAACTGATTCCAAAGGGAAAATAACAGAGGCAGGAGAGCCATTTATCCGAAAGCCAAAACATAGAAACAAGGGAATGTCTCATTTACTAAGGCAATTAACGAAAGCAATACTTCTGATTTCAATGGCAATCTCTATTCTCCAGATGAGTTAGATGAGTGGATCTGCTAGAATAACAGAAAAAGGAACAAATGTCAATTCTGTTTCTTAGAAAGATGAAAATTTAATGCTCCCAAGTTACAAGATTCGTTGCTAAAGCTCCCAGATCAGTGTGCTCTCTGCACTTGGAACTCCAAATAAAGGCCACGAAGACCCCTAAGCTGCCACATGAGTGATTTTTTATACCCTTGTTGGTGTTGGCTGTGATTTTAAAAGGAACCTAAGGGAGTTACGCACCCAACTGTCTTTGCGTGTCAAGGGAATTGGATACCTAAACTTTCTATTCTCCGTTGATACCTTATGGTCTAATTTGCTTCCATTGTTTTGGTGTCTGCTAAAAGAAGGAAGGGCTCCTTCTCCCAGAGTGTGAGGGTATCTGCTGGGGATGTGGCAGGGGAAAGTGGTCAGTGGGTTGTTGTCTTCTAAAATGTGAATGCAGATGGTGACTGAATTTGGGGAGTGGGCAGGGGTCCACAGATCCTATCTCCAATCAAATATGCAGAAAATAACTGTTGACTTTGCTCTGTATAGGACCTTTTATAAAAACCCATAGTCAAGGACTGATAGTTTTTCCTCTAGAATCATAGAATCCCAGGGTTGGCAGAGACCTCGGGAGTCATCGAGTCCAACCCCCTGCCCAAAGCAGAACCAACTCAATCATCCCAGCCAGGCCAACTCAATCATCCCAGCCAGGCCTTTGTCTCTTCTGCAGACTAAACAAGCCCAAATTATAAAGGACTTTTAATCTGGCTTATTTCTCGAAGATGCATATGAGCCATAGTGTGCTAAAGAATGGTTTGGCCGTTACTTTGTATCTACTAATGGAATGACAACGTACACCTTAGGGGGGCTGGCTGGTGATGGGATGTTTATTCTCGGGGAGGAATTGATCTGATGAGGTGTCCAAGCCCATGTCCCCAATACCATTCTCTCTTTAATTCCACTGCCACCAAGGAAGCGTTACTTGGCGTGGATGAATTGTATAGCAAAACACTTCATTACAATGGCTCGTTACCAAATAGAGTCAAGAGACCAAATGACCCATCTGTAGTAGTTCCTGTCAGCAGGAGGCCACATGGACTCACTATAAGTCGCCGAAGTTCGGGCCCTCAAATCTGGCTGCAGGCCGAATAGCAGTTATAGAGAAGCCACGCCCTTGTTCAGGACGGGGCAGCAAACAGTTAGGCAGTGTTTGGTAAACCAAGCGGCAGTTTATGAGTCCAGGCCCTGGGTCAGGGCGGGGCAACACACAAACAGTTAAGTAGTACTGGTTTTAAGGCTCAGACCTGGCTGCAGGCCAAGCCACAGTTTGGAAGGCCAGAGCCGGCGTGCGGGCGGGCCAGCAGTCTATACACAAACGGTCCATAAACAGTTCAACAGTCCACAGAGTTCAAAGCCCAGGACTGTCTGCAGGCTGGGCCAGAGGTCGGGTGTCCTTGCTGGCAGAGAGCCGACAAGCACTGGGGTTTCTCTCCCTACAGGGGGAGCCTGCCACCCAAGGGAAGGGATGGCAGGGGAGACGGAGAAGTCTGGAGCAGGCTGTATGTAAAGGAAACACACAAAAGCCAGTTGGTGAACATTTCTGCTTACCTAACCATACTTTAGCAGACCTGCAGGTGGGTGTCTTGTCACAGGCCAGCTCCACAAGCCAAATACATAGGGAAGGATTAGAATCTCACTTCATCCATAAATTCAATTCACATGCTAATGGACTCAATCGTGATATGGGCTGGCTAGGACACTACCTACTTCATAACCACTGAAGGTGCTCAGAGCTCTGTGAGTGGTATCCTTCCTGTCTTAGCATCTATCTATTTACTCTGATCTACTTAGGTTTAAGTACCCATTCTCCAGATACTTGATGCTCTGTCTCACACCCTCCTTCCTTTTTTCTTTTTTTTCTTTTTTTCTTTTTCTCCTCCCCTCCTTCCCCTCTCCTGTTTATTTCGAATTTTCATATCCCCTACTCCTAACTCCGGTCATCTAAAGAAGTGGGCTGTGCCCACGAAAGCTCATGATCCCATCAACATGTTTTGTTAGTCTATAAAGTGCTACCAGACTATTTGTTGTTTTTTTCATAGTGTTATGATTTTAGCATAATTGGAGAGTAAAATTGTCTGAGGTATTTCACTAACCGTCCCCTCCCCTCCCCCGTATTCCCAATCTAAAGTTTGGACTAGGCCTATAAACCTAACAGAAATGTCGTTAGCAGGAGTGGAGGGACCTTGGAACAGGCATGGTTGCCGTGGGAACCACATGCCAAGGGGCCGTACCACCTCAGATAAGACACAGACTGGTACCAAGCAACTTTGTTAATTTTGGAAGTGCTCTCACTGTTTTGCTTTAATCCTAGATAACGGGCCCATGAACCCACGAATCATGGCAGTGTGAAGCACCACCATCTCCTCCGCAGATGCATCATAACTCAATTAGACACAAGTTGCCATTAGATTGTCCGCTTTGTTTATGTCGGCTTATTTAGCTTGTTAAGGAAAAACATCCGTACTAGAGATAAGGTGTTTAACTGACGATGGCAGAGATGCTATGTAACCTTTCCTAGCTTAACGGCTTATGTGCTCATTTCGTCTTGCTGCTAGAACCTATCCAATTGTTTCCCCTCCGCCCATCAGCTCCTTATTTAATCTATTGCAATGTTTCGCTTAGCAGTGTTCACCAGCCTAATCAGCTAAGTGACACTCTACCAGCGCTGTGTGTAATAAATCCTCATGCTTGCTTGCTCTACACCCAGGCTGCATCTAGACTGGCATAATTTTGCGGAAATGCTTTTAACGGAAAAGTTTTTCCATTAAAAGCATTTCCGCAAAAGAGCGTCTAGATTGTGCTTTTGTGCAAAAGCATCCGTGGCCAGTCTAGACGCGATTTTGCACAAGAAAGCCCCGATCGCCATTTTGGCCATCGGGGCTTTTTTGCGCAAAACGGTTCTTCCCTGTCTACACTGGCCCTCTTGTGCAAATATTCTTGCGTAAGAGGGCTTATCCCTGAGCGGGAGCATCATAGTATTTGCGCAAGAACACTGATAATCTTACATTAGATCATCAGTGTTCTTGCACAAATTCAAGCGGCCAGTGTAGACAGCTGGCAAGTTTTTGCGCAAAAGCACCCACTTTTGCACAAAATCTTGCCAGTCTAGACGCACCCCCAGGGTGTCCAGATTTTATTTTCAACAATAATTATGATGCATTTCTTGCAAAGTGGGTCTTGTAAGGTGTCATTGGAAAAGTTACCATTTGCTGAATAAGATTATCCTCTTTGAATGCATCAGTTTTGTATCTGCAGTTATGCGTATGGAGCCCATAGCTTTATTTCAAATGTGGTTACACCCGGGTACCTTCCATTAGGAAAGGTCTGTTCAGTCTTGATAGCTGGTTAGGAAGGGCCTATTCTGGAATGAACCTGTAGGGAACACAATGGGCCTTGTGAGATGCTTATTTCCCACCAGGTGAGACTCCTTGAAAACTCTCCAGAGAGCCTGTAACTAATAATTGCTCTGACTTTACAAGGGCAGGTGAAGACATCACCTGTTACTGGACTCCATCTTGGGATTTCTGAATGTTTCCACAAACAGGGCTGAGAACCAAGATTTGGAACAAAGCATCCCCACCCCACGCTAAAGCTATACAACTCAGGGAGGGATCTCCTCCGTTCTTCTTCACTCCCCACACAAGAAGACGCTTGGAAAGAGCTGAGGAGAAAAGATGTAACTGGAGTAAGCGCTGGGCAGTGGCTGAAGGGATTTCTAGCCTTTGTCTGGAAACCTGAGAATCCTAAGCTGCAAAGCAAATGCAACTCGCACCTTGAGAATCTGCCAGGCCCCAGGTCTCATCAATCAGGGTGAGAAACCACTAATTCACCATCAGTCTAATCAGTGCATTAAGCTTTGTTTGCATTTTTTGTTTATTTACTAGTTAATCAGCATCAATCTGTTTGCTATCCCTTATAATCACTTAAAATCAATGTGTGATACTTAATAAGCTGCTTAGAGGAAACGCAACCTCATGCCATGGGAGAAGAAACACCTCTCCCTTTCACCAAAGACCAGATGGGTGGGTACCATGACTTCCCCTTGCAGGTTAGCAATAAGGCTGTCCTTGTCCTACTGTTATTCTTTCTAAAATTAAATCCTAACTATTCGCTAGGCAATAATTTCAAATCCCGCCCCCCCAACTGACATAAAAGGAGAGATGACCAACCAGGAGAGACATTAATTTCCATGGCTTTAGGTGGTAGCCAAGTTAGTCTGTACAGGAGAAACTTAAAAAACAACAAATAGTCTGGCAGCACTTTAAAGACTAACAGAACATGCATAAACAAGAGGAAGTCCTGTGCACCTTATAGACTAACAGATTTATTGGGGCATAAGCTTTCGTGGGCAAAGACCCATTTCATCAGATGCATGTAGTGGAAATTCCAGAGGCAGGTATAAATATACATGCATAGGAAAAGATTGGTTGATTGGTACTCCTTTCTTTTCATGTGCCTGTATATTAATACCTGCCTCTGGAATTTCCACTACATGCATCTGATGAAGTGGGACTTTGCCCACTGCTCCAATAAATCTGTTAGTCTATAAGGTGCCACAGGACTTCTCATTGTTTATGCAGATTCAAACTAACACGGCTACCCCTCTGATACTTAACAAAACATGTTAACTTATCTCTATGTTTTGTTAGTGTTTAAAATGCTACCAGACTATTTGTTGTTTTCTAAGTTTATTAATTTCCATGAAAGATGTTAGCAACCAAGAACTGCAGTAGAATCCAGACAGGCAATCAGGAATGCAGAGCTCAGTTTACTGGCATAATGGAAGACTTAGCAATTGTAGACACGACTGGAAAATGGAATGCAAAGGCCAGAATCTTATCTCAGAATGTCTGAAGGAAAGGTTAGGGTGCAGCAGGTAAAAGACCACCAGTGTGCTGGAGCCACTTTCACTGTGGCCTGGTGCGAGGTGACAGGAATGGGATTCACCTCAGACTGAAGGGGTGCAAGCATTCGTTGCTCTTCTTTTCTGCATTGCTCTGCCTGTACTTATTGATCAGTCACTTTGCAGTAGCTGTGTAACCATCTGGCAGTATTAACCCTGTAATAGTAGTGATGTAGTGAGATGTATAAACGCAACTATCCCTAATCGATTCTGTCTTGAAGCGAATCCATGATCCTGTTTGGCCATGCCCCTGTGAGTTGTCACGTTCTAAAACCAGCTGCCCAGCTCCCTGCGTGTATTTTTACAGGCTGTGTTGAAATCGGCTTCTTATTCTTGGGCCTCCTAGACTGGTTAGAATGGAAGCCCAACACCCAATGGTCCTTTATGGTCAGATTTGGTGTCCCACATTCTATCAAGATGCTGGAGAATATCGAATGTGCCCAATGGCCCAGAGTCTCATCTCCATTGCATCGGTTCAAATATGAAATAATTTCCCCTTACTCCATTTGGGTTTCTTTTATCAGCCCTAAGCTCACTGTTTCGCTGATGAACACACACTGGTTCAGGTGCATCCTTGGTGGAGAAGGAAGGGAAAGAGAAGGGATCAGTTTGGACCAGGCTGTTGGAAATTCACACCAACTTACTAGTGATTTTTGAGAAAGGGACCCGATCCATGTTATTGTTAATTAATACCCAAAGGTCCTAATTGCAAGCCCTCCATCCTTAGGAGGAAATATATTAAAGAAGATGCAGTGTAGAGTCCATCGAGGAAATTTTTGCATCGTGTTTATACATCAGCTCTTTAAACTCCCAATTCCCCAGTTGTTGCGAACAGGAGGACTCAAGGGGCATGGGACAATCAGCTGGACTTTTTACTGATCTGAATCCAAGTGTTATTGCTACAGTTCAAATGCCAGTGAAAGGTGATGGCCATTTGGTAGCTTTTGCCCATTTCATTGTGGACACATGTTAAAAACCCTGGCTATAACCTCAACCCTAGAACATGTATGAGGCCAACAGGTGGAATGAAGCTGACTCCTATTGGAGTTTGACCAGTTCCTCATAGAATCATAGAACACGAGAACTGGAAGGGACCTCGAGAGGTCATCGAGTCCAGTCCCCTGCCTGCATAGCAGGGCCCAGTACCATCTAGACCATCCCTGATAGATGACATTAGTTTGTTTATCACCCTGTACCTTAGATGGGGTTATGGACATTTCTGCTCTGCATTAGAATTCTGAAAGTCAGAGCGAATTTGTTCAGGATACAATGAAGAGGAGAGAAACAATGGCGCCTTTGCAACCAACAGGATTTAGGCACATAGTTACTTGGGAACTCCCAGGAGGTGCCTAAATACCTTTAATTTTACCCTATAACTCAGAGGATTCTCAAACTGTGGGTGCCCGACCCCCCAGGGGGTTGCGAGGAACTTAGAGAGGGGGTCATGGTTTCACAAAATTTGAGAATCCCTGCTATAACTCATTAAAACAATACAGCTTATCCCCCATCTTTGAAATTAATTTTAAAAAAAAGTTCACTTAGAGTTTATGGGTATGTCCAGACTGCATCCCTCTGTCATCAGAGAGATGCAGATTCGGCAGGTCGACATTGCAATTGAAGTGGGGATTTAAATATCCCGCGCTCATTTTCCATAAAAATGGCTGCCATTTTTGCCGACTCAGCACTTTGTCGGCAAAAAGCAGCAGTCCACAGGGGGATCTGTCGAGAAAGAAAGCCTCTTTTGACAGATCCTGTAAACCTCCTTGCAGCAGGCATAAGGGATCTGTAGAAAAAGGCTTTCTTTCTCGACAGATCCCCCTTGAGACTGCAGCTTTGTGCCGACAAAGTGCTGAGTCTGCAAAAATGGCAGCCATTTTATGCAAATTAAGCGCAGGATATTTAAATCCCCACTTTATTTGCAATGTCCACGTGCCTAATCTGCATCCCTCTGCCGACAGAGGGATGCAGTCTAGTCATACCCTATGAATTTATAAGTAGGTCTAAAATTGATCCGCAGAATATCTCAGGTCCAGTGGAGGGCAACAGAAACTATTAGGGGACAGGATCACATGACTTATGAGGAGAGGTTGAGGGACTTGAGCTTATTTAGTCTATAATGTGTTCTGCTCTCTTGGATAGTCAGACTTTTCATCCACCAAAGCACCCGCCTCCGACTGGCTCTCCTGATGTCAAAGTCCTGTCGGTGCCTTTATTACCCCTCCTGCTGTGTTGGGACAATGACCGTTATGGGGAAAAATCAACAATGTTACATAAAATTAACCCCTACCTGCAAGGAGAAAGAAAACCCCTTTTTCATGCACCTTTTGGAACTGCCTTTGTGTGCTGCTCACCATGCAATAACATAAAACAGCCCGACTTCAGGGGAGCCAAGTGACATTACTTTATTTTGTAGAGTTCACACCCACGAGCAACAAGAACCCCAAACCTGAGAGGCAAAGCAGGCTGCTCCCCAAAACAGGGGGCTGCAGAATGAGACACATCTGCCACGGCATTTATTGCCATCCAGGGCTCCCCAATCTGCAGCTGACCTTTCTCTGATGATGAGAGCCTGTCAGTTCCACACCACTCCCATGTACCACCCTGTGGATAAGGAGGAATTAACTGGTGACAATGTTTCCTGTCTCCCAGCAGCAGTTGGCTCAGGTAGGAAAAGAAATGAAGAGTCCCCATTCTCACACCAGTGTCTTAAACCACAAGACTTAAACCAGTCACTAAAAGAAAACACACCGAGTGTGTATTTCTGCCCAGCCAACTGTTCTGTGGCAGAAGACCCTCGGAGCTCAGTGAACCACTGATTTTCCATTTTTCTGGCAGTTCTGGAAAATAAAATCCTGAGCAACAAGCTACAAAAGCATTCTCACTGTCTCACAGCTGATGAGAATGGATAGACTTTGGGCCAGGAAGCAACTCCAAGGATGACTCTGTAGCCTGGTAGCTAAGATGCACAATTCGGCTGTGGGGGATTGAAATTCAACTCCCAATTTCAGTGACTGATTAATTCTTTAAGTCAAATGCCATCACTTTAATGAGAGAGAGAGAGAGAGAGAGAGAGAACACAAGCTAGGGCAGAGAGTTTTCCATGGGCTGGGGCACTTGATTCCCAAATGAGAAACCAAAAATATTCCACCATCTCCATCCCTAGAGGTTTTTAAGTCCTGGCTTGACCAAGCCCTGGCTGGGATGATTGAGTTGGGCTAGTCCTGCTTTGGGCAGAGGGTTGGACTCAATGACTCCTGAGGTCTCTGCCAGCCCTGGGGTTCTGTGATTCTATAATTCTATCATTCAGGGGGGATATTGAACATGGGTCTTGCAAACAACCCTCCCTCCATGCCCGAGTGCTTGACCCACCAAGAGAAACAATAGAAAGGGGGAGCCCAGCATCTAAATCCTTAAAGATGACAGTAGTTTTTTACGGAGAATATTTCGCTGATCTGAGTTAAATTCATGGATCCCATTGGGCTGATGGAATCCACTGTTCGTCCAAACATACCCTGATCCATGAGATGACAGACTAGACATTCCTCCATCTATGCAGTCCATCTAGCCTTGTATCAGGCTTTCAGCAGCACAGTGGAGTGAGTGGTCAGGGGAGCAACCGGCCCCTAAGCCATTAAGAGGGGAACAGGGGAATGACATATTTTTGGCAAAAACTGAAGTCCAAAGTGTGAAGGAAGAACAATAATACCAGGAAGATTCAGTGAGCTTTTATTCCTTACTTTGCAATTTTTTCACTCTTGGTGGTAAAATATGTTGTCCATGTGACGCTGTCTAGGCTGTGATTGGCAAGGTCACATTGTGATTTGAGTGCTTATTTCCTATTGATTGGAATTCATTCATCGTTTTTTGTTTGGATCCGTGAGGGAAATCAAGTTTTATCAGCTTCGAACATTTTGGCCATATGTCTTCTTTTGAAGTTCTATTTAGCTATAACAATATCGATATTGACAGAGAGATAGATATTTTAACATTCCTTGGGATCTAAAAAGATGTGTGAATGGGCAGGCAATTTTACATGGCAGGAGACTGAGGGCATGTCTACAATAGGAAATTAGTTTAAAAAAAACTTATTGCAAAATAACTCCCAAAATAACTGTTTCAAAATAGCATATCCAGACTACAGGGAACCCTTGAAATTAGTCCAATGCAGGCATCCTTAATGTGGATGTGCTTAAGAATCCCAGGAAGCCCTGGGGAGTTCTGAGGGCTCATCTACACAGCAGTATTATTCCGGAATAATAATGCAAGCATCTCCACAGCAATTCCATTATTTTGAAATAAATGCTGACTAATGAGCAGCTTATTCTGACTTCTGTAAACCTCATTCCACGAGGAATAACACCTCGTCTGAAATAGCTATTTCGAAATAGCAGGAGTATGGATGCGCCAATGCTGCTATTTTGAAATAACGCCTGCCCAGGGCCATTCAAAGTAATTACTCCTCAGTGATTCATGGGGCTCTACATCAAGGTAGCAGAGACACATTAGGGGAGCCTGCCTTGGACTGCTTTCGAGGCTTCCCTGTAGTGTAGACGTGCTATTTCGAAATAAGCTATTTCTGAGTATTTCTTCCAGAATAGGTTGTTCCAAAATAAGCATGCAGTATAGTTGCACCCTGAATGACACCAGGAATAGCTATTACTGCTACCTTGAAATAACAGTTTCGAAATGAGCACTATGCCTTGTGGAAAGCAGGAGTTATTATTTCAAAATAACCAGCCCCTTATTTTGAAATAACGGGTTTGGTGGTGTGGATGCTGTTTGTTATTTCAGAATAACTCCCTAGTGTAGACCAGGATTTAGACAACCCATTCTTCCTCTCTTTCTCCCTCTCTTTCTCTCTGTTCCCTAGCTACGGATCTGCATGGAAGAATACTCAGTCCAAGTTCTCCATTCACTTGGGCTGCAACATTTCTCATCTATTTTGGAGAGACCAAACTCATAAGAGAAAGTCCTAATCACTGGAGAATGGATGTCATGTGCTTCATATGGGGTGGGAAAGACCCCGAAAAATAGAAAAGATGTTAAGCAGCTTGCAGAAATTTGGGCCTACATGTTTATGTACATACATCTGAAGCAGAGGGCTTTCCTGATATGTATATCTTGAAAAAAAATCTCCTTTTCATAAAGAATGTCTCTTATGGCATCAAGTTTTCTATAAAGAAATGTGTGAAAGAGCAATTATGAGGAAGGAAGGAACGAAGGAGTATCCATGTTCTCAAGGACTCAGTTAGGCCACATCTTTACATATCCTTTCTGTATCTTTGTCTTTTTCTGTAGCTTAAGGATAGAAAGAAAGAACATCAATAGGTGGCGACCCTTTTCTCAATTACTCAAATGAGCCAAGTATAAGAGAGACTATCCAGTGATCTCCATTTTATTATATACTAATATTTGTCCTTTCACCTACTATGGTTCTTTCTGGAGTCAACCATTTTATTAAGAGTTTTCTTCAGGGCCTCATTGACTTCCTTGTTTCTCAGGCTGTAGACAACAGGGTTGATCAAGGGAGCCAGGACGGTGTGAGAGAGAGAGAATATTTTGTGTAGGACTTTAGGAGTGTTGGCTGTAGGAACTACATAGACAGCGATCTCAGCCCCATAGGAAAATGTAATTACGATGAGGTGGGAGGAGCAGGTGGAAAAGGCCTTTTGCCTCCCGGTGCTGGAAGGGATTCTCAGGATGGTGGAGATGATACGAATGTAGGATGCCAGGGTCAGCAGACAGGGCATAAGCGTCCCTAGGACAGAAAAAATAAATGTCAACTGTTGCAGAGTCTGGGTGTCGCTACAGGAGAGCTTCAACATGGGTGACAAATCACAGAAGAAATGGTCAATAGCACTGGAATCACAGAACGATAGTTGGAACAGAAAAATATTTGCTATGAAACAAGTCAGAAAGCTATTTATCCAGCATCCGACCACTATAAGGCAACACACTCTGCCGTTCATCAGGGCAGCGTAACGGAGGGGATGGCATATGGCTAAATACCGATCGTAACACATGGCCAAGAGCAGCTGGCCTTCTGTTGCAGCCATGACAGCAAAGAAATATAATTTCACAATGCAGCCCTTCACAGAGATGGTTCTGTCCCCAGTCAGGAGACTGGACAGCAGCCGGGGTAGGATGGCTGAGGTGTAGCAGGTCTCCAAGCAGGCCAAGTTCCCCAGGAAGTAGTACATGGTGGTGTGAAGGTGCCAACCAGTCACAACTAGCACAACGATGAGAAGGTTCCAGGCCACAGTCACAATGTAGATCACCAGGAACACTAGGAAGAGAGCTGCAGTTCCGGGCTGCCCCCAAACCCTAAGAGGATGAATTCCACGGTGGGTGTTTGATTTCTTCCTTCTGCTTTCTCCATACCACGTATCTCGAACTATATTGATGCAGTGCAAGCATTCGGGTTGTGTGCTTAGTTACGCTGGTGGAAGTTCAGTTATGCTCGTGGAAGCCACAGCATCCTCCTCTGGAATAAAAATGAAGTTGTCAATAAACATTGGAAGATTGATTTAACTGATAGCTTGAACTTCCAATGTACGTGACCCAAGAGCATGGACCCTACTGGATAACAGAATGAAATAGAAAGAGTAGAATTGTCAGACACATACGTGAACATAATTTGTTGGGAAAAATCAACATGGTTTCTGTAAAGGAAAATCCTGCCTTGCTAATCTCCTCGAGGTCTTTAAGGGGGTCAACAAATATGTAGACAAGGGGGATCCAGTGGATTTCATGTTCTTACTTTCCAGAAAGCTTTTGACAGAATCCCTCACCCATATCTTTTAATCGAAGTAAGATATGGGGTCAGAGGGAAGGTCCTCTCATGGACTGATAACTGGTCAAAAGACAGGAAACAAAGGGTAGGAAGAAATGGTCAGTTCTCAGAATGGAGAGAAATAACTAGCGGTGTTCCCCAAGAGTCCATCCTCGGACCAATCCTACTCAACTTATTTATAAATATTCTGGAGAAAGGGATAAACAGTGAGGTGGAAAAATTTGCAGATGATACTAAACAGCTCAAGGTAGTTAAGCCCAAAGCAGACTGCGAAGAGCTTCAGAAGGATTTCACAAAACTGATGAGGGGTTTGTAATTGGTGCCATATGAAGAGAGATAAAAAAGACTGGGGCTTTTCCATTTAGAAGAGAGGAGACTAAAGGGGGGGGGCATGATAGGCGTCTATAAAATCATGACTGGTCTGGAGAAAGTGAATATGGAAAAGTTATTTACTTATTCCCATAACATAAGAACTAGGGGTCACCAAATGAAATTAATAGGTAGTAGGTTTAAAAGAAACGAAAGAAAGTTTTTCATCACGCAGTGCACAGTCATGCTGTGGATCTCCTTGCCAGAGTTTTTGTGAAGACCATGACTTTAGCAGGGTTCAGAAAAGAACAAAATAAATTTAGTTTATTGAGTTTAAATAAATTTAGTTTAGAGGGAAAGCTCTGGTATCCTGGAAAGGCTCTGCAGTCTAGACGTACCCATAATTTTATGAACAATAAAATATCGATACGTTTAGACAGAGTAGCAGATCTTTGCTCTTATTGAAAGCAAAGCTATCACAGTCTGAAGTCTCTTCCATTCTTTTCTCCTTCCACTTTTCTGGTATGTTGTACCTTCTGATCTCTTCACCTGCTGACTTAAGATGCGGCCATGCAAGCTTTATCTACACAGGGAGTAGCAATCGTACATTGATACTGTGAAACATAAAAATTCAGAAACACACACACACGAAAAAGAAGGACCATGTATGTGACTCACATGGTGAAAAATAAAATACACGCATGGAGGACAGGTGCATCAATGGCTATTAGCCAGAATGGGTAGGAATGGTGTCCCTTGTCTTTGTTTGCCAGAAGCTAGGAATGGGCAACTGGGGAAGGATCACTTAATGATTCCCTGTTCTGTTCCCTGTTCTGTTCACTCCCTCTGGGGCACCTGCCTTTGGCCACAGTCGGAAGACACAATACTGTACTAGATGGACTTTTGGTCCAAACCAATACGACCATTCTCTCGTTCTAAATCCGAGAGCCATTCATTGCTCTTTCTTAGGCATGTTTTGCTCTAACCCATCTACTTTTAAGTACTTTCTCCCCTGGATTAGACAAACAATTCTATCCTTTCTAACATGATGGGCCACAGAGGAGAAGGGATAGGTCAGTGGTTTGAGAATTGACCTGCTAAACCCAGAATTGTAAGCTCAATCCATGAGAGCACCATATGGGCATCTGGGGAAAATCTGTCAGGGCTTGTACTTGGCCTTGCCGTGAGGGCAGGAGACTGGACTTGAAAATCTTCCAGTTCTAAGACATAGGTGTATCTCCATTTAATATTATTTAAGCAGGGCTTTTTCTGATCTATGTCAGAGTCTTACATTCTAACTCTGCTTCTTTACCTTTCCCTGTAATGAGCTATTGCCTGCTGCACCCTGATACGAACCTTTGCTTGAGATTTCAGGAGATAAATTAGAATCTTTGTCTCTCATTTTCCATTCCCTTCTATGATTGATGGGGTTCAGTTATCTGAGTGAACAGAGCTTTGGGTCCTACCTCAATGTCTCGATCCTACGGAGCCACACGTTACATGTGCCTGAGGTTGGCTTTCATGGAGATAAATGTCTCTCTCGATCAGCAATTTCTTCTTTATACAAGATGATAGATTCTCCCTGGATATTTCTGTATCTGGAAATGTCAGATTATTACATAGAGGTAAGTAAAGATGAATAAAAGAAAAAAAAATCAACAAGGTCATGGGAAATAATGAATTCCAAATAGAAAATCATAGAGATGAGAGAACAGTTGGCCCAAAAGCAAAGTAATAGGAAAAAAAGTCTAATTGGAAAGGAAATTAATGGAGACAGAACGTCTGATCTCAAGTGAAATCTCTGTTTTGCTGATGTTCCAAATTAGTAGAATTATTAGGATAATAATAAAAAGGAACCAATATAATTCTATTTTACAATGAGAAGAAAATGAAATATCCCCAAGTTAAAATATTCCAGTCTAAAGTACTTAGGTCAGTCTGCTCACTGAATTTGGAACATCAAACACAGGCCAAGAACTCCCCTATCCATGAACAAATTTAAAATTCCTTGATTATATTGACTGTATTTTTAAAGGGACCAAAAGTATTTAGACACCCAATCACCTTTGAATGTTAAAGGGAGCTAGACGCTTACCCTTTCTATGCTCTTTTAAAAACCCCACTTGGATTCCTGATGGCTTAACATAAGTCCATTCTTCTTGGGTTTGCTAGATGAGCGAGAGGGTTGTACGTCCACAATGGCTGTGAATACACTGTGGATGGGGTGTACAGAAAGGATGTGGACGCTTTGGAGAGGATCCAGCGGAGAGCAACAAAAATTATGAAGGGGCAGGAGCATATGAGTTAGAAGAAGAGGCTGAGGAATTTGGGCTTATTTAGTCTGCAGAAGAGAAGAGTGAGCGGGGATTTGATAGGCACTATCAACTTCCTGAAGGGAGGTTCCAAAGAGGATGGAGAGAGGCTGTTCTCAGTAGTGACGGATGGCAGAACGAGGGGCAACGGTCCCACATTGCAGTGGGGGAGGTCGAGGTTGGATATTTGGAAAAGCTATTTCACTAGGTGGGTGAGGAAGCGCTGGGATGGGTTCTACAGAGAGGTGCTGGAATCTCCTTCCGTAGGGGTATGTCTATACTACAAAGTTCATTCGAAATAACAGCAGTTATTTTGAATTAACTCTAATAGCGTCTACACAGGCAAACCGCTATTTCGAAATAAATTCAAAATAGTGGAGCCCTTATTTCGAATTTGGTAAACCTCATTCTACGAGGAGTAACACCAAATTCAAAATAGCTATTTCAAATTAAGTGCTGTGTACACACTTAATTCGAAATAGGGGGCATCCAGTCCTTCCCAGGAAGCCCTGGTGGCCACTCTGGGCACAACCCGGAAAACTTACTCTCCTTTCCCCCACCCCCAGAGCCATTAAAGGGGTAGACCCTGGCCACAGTGCCTGTGCCAGCTGCCTGCCAGCCCAGAGCCAGCAGTGGCCACCGGGGCCCCTGATCCAGTGGCCCCAAAACATGAGCCAACAAGCCACTGGCAGCCAGTCCTCCACCGCTCCCCAGGAGCAGTCTGCCAGCTCCCAGGAGCCTGACAGGGGCTGGAGAAGGCGGGTGCCTTCCTGGTCCAGGGTGGAGATCAAGGATCTTATTCAGGTTTGGGGGGGATGCCCCCAACTTCCATGATCTCCACACTAGATGGAGGAATGTGGCGGTCTATGTCAGGATAGCTGCCAGCCTGGCCACCAAAGGCCACATGCGAACCCAGGAGCAGGTTAGCATGCAAGTCAAGTTGGTCTGGTGAGACCCCCAACCCTGAGCCCTGAGCTTCCCCTCCCCCTTCTTCCCCTTGCTTCCCTCTTCCAGCTCCCTCCTCCCAGGTTTTCCCCTCCCCTCTCCCACCCTCTCTCTTCCCCTCTCCCACATCCTTTTCCCAGTCTCCCCAGAGGCTCATCCCCCCCCCCCCAGTTTTGTTCAATAAACCCAGTTTCTGTTTTTGAACATACGTGTCTTTTATTTGACATCAGGAAGGGGGGCTAGGGAGGGGTAAGCGGAAGGACATGCGGGAGGAATGGGGCACTAGCGCCTGGTGGGGAGGACCAGGGAGGTTCTGAGGGCCCTCGGGGTGGACGCTCTCCCTCAGGGCCTCCTGGATCCTGACAGCCCCCCGATGGACCCTCTGGATGGCAGCCTGCAGCAAGTGCAGCCGGGCTGATGGCAACGACCCCACGAGATGCACCGGCGTGCCCAGGGGCAGCTCCTGCTCCATGTGTCCGAGTGCTGTGGTGTCCCAAGTGCGGGCACTCAGGGCACTCCAAGACAGAACTGCTTTGCTGTCCCTCTTCGAGGTAGACAAGCAAGAGGAGAACCCTGAGAACTGTCTGTCTGGGGTGGGGGTATGGTCCCTTTAAGCACAGAGCTCAGTTAGCTTCAGGCAGCAGCCCCACACACTAAGTCCTAACCTGATGTCCTGCCGGCACTGGTTCCGGCCAGCCTTAACTTCGGTTCAGGGTCCACTCAGTGTGGACGTGCTATTTCTAAATGTTTTTTGTGTCTAGATGTGTTATTTCAAATTAGCTTATTTTGAATTAACTATTTCGAATTAAGTTAAGCCCTGTCGTGTAGACATACCCTCCAAGTTTTTAAGTCCTGGCTTGAGAAAGCCCTGGCTGGGATGATTGAGTTGGGATTGGTCCTGCTGTGGGCAAAGGGTTGGACTCGATGACTCCCGAGATCTCTTCCATCAGCCTCTCTGATCAGCCATTGCGTGGACCAACAGGAGTGAATAATTCAAAATAACCACCAGCTCCATAGCCTAGGAGCCAGGCAGTTTACCACCCTGCCCTGGACAAATGTCCTCAATGTGGAGAGGAACATTCATGCCTGCGGTAACCAGGTGAGGTTTTTTCCACATATAATTCACTTAAAGTCCCCTTGGCGTAGGTTAAGCTGCAAACAAGTCTGTTACTTCCTAAGTATAGATTGTGAGTGTTTGTAAGGGGTTGCAAACAGATCAAACCTGAATACAAGCATATAAGCAAAGGCACAAATAAAGCTTATTACCCTTGCTGGCCTATGAATGAGCAATGTCTCACCCTGACCGATGATCACAGCAGTCTGGCATTTTCTCAAGGCAGAAGCTGCATTTTCTTTGCTGCTTGTGTTTCTCAGCTTTCGTCTGGATCTCCCCTCCTCCCTCCCCGATCAGACTTTGTTCCAGGAATCCTCTTGTGTGAGGAGTGAAGAACAGCCCATGAGGTCACTCCCTGCCTTATATAGATTTAGCTCAGGGTCAGAAACTTTTGTTTTCAAAACTTGGTTTCCAGGGCAGTTTGTGGAAGAAAATCCCGACATCCGAAGATGGAGTCATGTCGCCTGCTCACCTGCCCTCATACCATGATAATAATGGTTTACGAGCTGCCTGGAGACTTAGCTTCTCTTGAGGCCTACTGTTTTCCCTCATAGCTCATTACATTGATTAGGACCTTCCCAACCAGCTATCTAGACTGAGAAGATGTCCTGTGGGAGGTGGCTGCATGTAGCTATATTTAAAATATGTGTACATAGTCAATATTCTGAACTTTAGATACAAAAATGATACATGCATACAGATAGGATATTGATGTTCAGCAAATTATAACTTTTCCAATGACACCTTAAATGACCCGTCTTGCAGAAATTGCACCATTAATCTATAATCATATACTACTATCACTATGAGGAATATGGGGTGCAGGGTCATCCATCTACCTTCATTTACATCCCCCCGAGATTGAACAAATGGTTAGAATCTCTTTGACATAGTGGAGGCCTGCATGTGGCCAGCTGCACCCTGTCCCTTACTCCCTTGTCTTTGCACTACATTTTCCATTCTCTTCTACTATTGATTGTCTTTAATTATCATGGTAAACTGATCTTTGCATTCCTGTCTGGATCCCATAGTGCCTCTTGGTGTGCTTTGTTATTATTCCCTTTCACATTATTCCCTGTCTCTTCTCCTTGTTAATTTCTCCTTCATATGAGATGATGCAATCACCCTTGATATTTCTGCTGATGGGAATTGAAAATAATTGCAAAAGGAAAGTGAATATTTGTTTTTAAAGGGGAAATAAAGTACACAAAGAGGCTTCTTACTAACCTCAAAGGGGAAGTCATTGGAAACATCAGATTCAAAAGGGGGAAAAAGAGACAGGGGAACTATCAACTGCAAACACAAAGCTCTAGAGAAAAGGGAAGGTCACATTTCAAAGGAAATTAATAAACACAGAACTTCTGTTCTCAGTGGGAATCACTGTTCATCTTACGTATTAAATAAGTAGATCTTCTAAAACAAAAGAAAAAAAAGGAATCACCGTTCATTCTACTTTATTGTAAGAAGAAAATTAAATGATCTCAGTGTTGAAAAGTTCTTGGCTAAAGCTCCCAGGTCAGCCACATCTCTGGATATGCAACTCCAAACACACACCGGATACATCTAGATTACATCCCTTTTTCGGAAAAGGGATGTAAATTAGACATATCGCAATTGCTAATGAAGCGGGGATTTAAATCTCCCCCGCTTCATTAGCATAAAAATGGCTGCTGCTTTTTTTCCGCACGGAGCTTTGCCGGAAAAAAGCGCCAGTCTAGACGCTGATCTTGCGGAAAATAAAGCCTTTTCCGAAAGATCCCTTACCCCTCTTATTTCATTCAGCCTTTGAATGCAAGAGAAGCACCTAACTTTCTGTTCTTTTTTGAAATTCTCCACAGTGGTGTCTGTTGACCTAACACCCATCCTTCCGCTGTTTTCTGGAAGAGCGAGGGGTTCCTTCTCCCACATTGTGTGGGAATGTGCTGGGTATATTGGATGGGAAAGGTGGAGGTGCAATTTTTTTCTGACCTGAAACACATTGCAGGGCTGATAACACCTCCGTGAAAACAACACCTTTGTAGGATAGACACAGCCTATGCATCCTATGGGGCCTTTGTAGTGTAGTCAATCCTTTTCAAAGCCTCCAACACCTCTCCCAGAGGCTGCACAAATATTTCCTGAGCTACTATAGAGAATGTCCTATCAGGCCTTTCATTCCGAAGGCGCCTCTCCCCCCACGTCCCTGACCCTCAGAGTGTACCCTAGAATCCTTCTCCCACTACACCTCAGGAGCCTCTGCTCCCTTGCTGCCCTTCCCCCTTCTGGGTCAATCTCTCAACCTCCACTCAGCTAGTCCCAAACTCTGTAGGCATCTACCCTCAACTTGTAGATGGCTTTTTGCAGTCACGCTCCTCGGGAGCTAAGGGCTCTGTCTCTTGCCCCTGATGCCTGCTCTTACGTATCTCCAGTGAGGGAGATTCCACAACCTCCCTAGGCAAGTTATTGCAGTGTTTCACCACCCTGACAGGTAGGAAGATCTTCCTAATGTCCAACGTACACCTCCCTTGCTGCAGTTTCAGACCACTGGGCCAAAAAGATGGCAGCAGGAAAAGCTTTGGTAACGGACACAAACAGCTGAATGCTCTGGGAATGAGAATTAGAGGTAGAATGGTAAAATAAAGACTCTTGTGTGGCCTACAGACAAGATGGTTGGAAGCATGGCGTTTGAGGTCACATGGCCCCACATTTCCAGGTGTTTCTCCATGGGTGTGTCACTCACGTAAAATCCTTTTACGATCCGAGCCAGCAGTACAACAGCTGCAAGAAAATGTAGCTTTTGTCGTCTTCAAAACTTTCGGCCTGTGATGCACTGGACTCGGCCCTTATGCCCCCTACAGAAGGCTAGCAGCCTTGCCGCACTCCATGCCAGCAGGAGGAGCGGAGAAGAGGTCCTCCAGGCACTATAGAGTGGCTGTCTCTGAGGCTGCCAATCAGGACCCAGTGGAGGGGTTAATAAGGTGTGTCCCTCTTCTCAATTATTCAGGTCGGTCATTTCTAAATTTATCTCTGTGGGTGCATCTACACAGCAGGGCTTAGCTTGAAATAAGTGACGAAAATTGAGCTACGTCAATTACGTAGCTTATTTGGAAATAGCTTCTTTTGATATTGGGCGTGTCTTCACAGCACTTATTTTGAAATAGAGCACTCTTCCTCAGACTTCCCTTACTCCTCATACAATGAAGGTTACAGGAGTTGGAGTAAGAAGTCCTCCAGCTTGACAGTATTTTGACATTATTTCGAAATAACTGCCTGCTGTGTACACACGGACTAAGTTACTTCGAAATGATGCTAGTTACTTCAAAATAATGTTGCTGTGTAGACGTACCCCATTTTACTATCTGCTCCTATTTCTGCTTTCACATACTATACGTCTTTCTGAAAGCAGCCAGTTTATGAATAGCTTTCCTCAGGGACTCATTGACCTCTTTGTTTCTCAGGCAGTAGATAAAAGGGTTGATCAGGGGAGTCAGGATAGTGTAGCAGACAGAGAAAATTTTGTGTAGGACCTTAGGGCTATTGGCTGTTGGAACCAAGTAGACAGCAATCACTGTCCCATAGGAAACTGCAAGAACAATGAGGTGGGAGGAGCAGGTGGAAAAGGCCTTTTTCCTCCCAGTGGAGGATGGGATTCTCAGGATGGAGGTAATGATAGAAATGTAGGACGTCAGGGTAAATAGGAAAGGCACAAGTGTTCCTATGGAAGCTGTAATAAATGTCACCAGTTGCAGAGTCTGGGTGTCGCTGCAGGACAGCTTTATCAAAGGAGAAAAATCACAGAAGAAATGGTCGATTTCGCTGGAATCGCAGAACGTTAACTGTAACAAGAAAACATTTGCAATGGTGCAGCTCATACAGCTGCTTATCCAGGACGCTGCCACGAGCCAGCCACACACCCGGCCGTTCATCAGAGCCGTGTAGCGCAGGGGGTGGCAGATCGCTAGATACCGATCGTATGACATGGCCGTGAGCAGCAGCGCTTCTATAGATGACAAGATACCAAACACGTATAATTGCACCAGGCAGCCCTTAACAGAGATGGTTCTGTCCCCCATCAGGAGACTGGCCAGCAGCCTGGGCAGGATGGTGGAGCTGTAACAGATCTCCAGGAAGGAAAAGTTCCCCAGGAAGAAGTACATGGGGGTGTGGAGGTGCTGATCAGTCACAACTAGGGCCACAATGAGGAGGTTCCCAGCCACAGTGACAAGGTAGATGACTAGAAACACCAGGAAGAGAAGGGTCTGCAGTTCTGGGACATTCCCAAACCCTAGAAGGATGAATTCTGTAATGGGCGTTTGGTTTCTTCCTTCTGCTGTCTCCATCGTATGGGTCTAGAAAAAGAAAACCGTTACATGTTGAGGGTCCACACACAATTGGCTTGTGCCGCCGGTCACACTGGCAGAGCCCAGGAGTAGGGAATGTCGTACTGCTGCACCTCTCCCTTGGATGGATAAAGTTGTCCAGAAAAAGAGAAAGACACAAATCATTCACAGGCTGAGATTCCAGTGTGAGTCAGCCAGGCGCACGGAACCCTACCGCATGACACAAATGTTCAGTCTCACGCCCCTTTGCTCTGTTGGAGGCTGCAATTTTGAAATTCCTTGTCGTATCGGTGTCATGTCAGCAAATCAAGCAGACACAGCAGAATAATCAGTTGATTGGAAAGCTGTTTCGAGTTCAGAGATGGGTCCATCCACCAGAGAGCCAGGAAGTGAAATTCCCGGCCTGGGTCGACCAGCATGCACTAGCAGGATGAACCCCATGGCATGGACAGAGGCTTGGAGCAGCCTCCTGGGTACATACCTATGAGTTTGGGCAGCAAGTCGGAGCTGCTGAGGGTACTCTGCTGTTTGTAGCACAATAGCTCCAAGCTAATGTGTGTGGGTCTACTGGAGCAGGACATTTCACTGCCCAGAGGCAGCAGACACATACTGGGAGCCAATGAGCTGGAGCAGTTCATGGAGGAGAGGTCCATGGATTAGCCAAGTTGGGTAGGGAGGGGGTTTCTTGCCTCAGTTTGTCAGAAGCTGGGAATGGGGGATGGGGACTGGGTCACCTGTTGTGTGGATTTGCTCTGAAGCACCAGGCATTGGCCATCATCACAAGACCAGACACTGACCCTGATGGACCTTCCGTCTCCTTCCATACGGCCATTCGTAGGCTCTTATGTTCCCAGTCTGGGGGCCATTTATTGTTCTGTATTAGGCAGCCCCTCTACTCTTGAATATTTTACCCCTGGATTGGTCATGGCCCACCTGTTCCCCCACCTCTGGCACAGTGCTTAGATGGTAAGGGGTTGGCGGGGGGGGCGCATAGAATCACAGAGAAAGAAAAATTACCCTGAATGCGACTGGACTCACATTTCCCTGGTCCTCACTTCTAATTTTCTCTTTGTTCAGTCCATGCCCATACCCTGAATTCCTTGGAGGCAGGGCAGTCCTGCCTGGGTTTAAATCATTCTGTCTCTCTCAACTCCTGGTTTAACTATCCCACAGAAAGAAAACAATTCAAATTTCAGCCCTCTATCTCGATAGGTTCTCCCGGCCCCTTGGCCAACACCTTTGCTAGATACCTGAGTTAACCCTTTAGTCACCGGGTGTGGTCAGCTCTCCTCCTTTTCGTGACATGGGCACACACACTGTCTCTGTCTCTCATGCACATACACACTCTTCCCTGGTCTACACTAGGGAGTTATTTTGCAGAAAAAACCCTTATTTCAAATTAATAAGCAGCACGTCCACATTACCAAGCCCGTTATTTCGAAATAATGGGCTGGCTATTTCGAAATCTGTACTCCTGCTTTCCTCAGGGAATAACACTTATTTTGAAATAGTTATTTTGAAATAATGTTAGTGTGGATGCTCCGCTGCTGGTATTTTGAAATAATGACGCCCCTAAGTAACACGAAGTGATTACTCCCCGCTGCTTCCCCAGTCGAGGTAGCACATCCATAGTAATGGAGTCTGCCTCGGACTAATTTTGAGGTTCCCCTGTAGTGGGGAAACGATATTTCGATTTTGTTATTTCACAAGTTATTATTTAAAAATAATTTCCTAGTGTAAACGTGTCCTCTGTGTCTCACACATGTACATAATGTCTCTCTCTTGCTCACACACACACAAACACATGCACACACAACACTTTCACACTCATCTTCCAAAACATATTGGCGTTGTTGTTACTTTGGGCAATGCTCCTGTATTGTCAGTAGTTTTATTCTTTCAAAGTGCCCTTACGTTATTTTTGAATGAAAATGTCCTCGGCATTTAATAATTTTGTTTATTTCTGAATTTAATTAGTTGAAATGTGGATTCTAAAATGCCATCCTGTCCTGGGTGGAGTAACTCTCCCTGTGGAAACTTTTCATACATCCACTATCAAGTTATTTGGGTTTTATGGGTGGTGCACATCTACACATTCCCTCAACATTGGTGCATATAACAATATTAATTCTGCACATGGATGGAAAAAAATGAAAGGGAACATTTTGGTGTGAGGGAACACTGGTGTGAGGGAATATGCTGTGTATTTGGGATGGGAAAAGTGGAGGTAGAGTTCTGTCTTATAATCCAGTCAGACAAAAAATGGTTTGGCTCTTATTGTATGTCTAAGGCTTCGTCTTCACTGCAAGTTTGGTCAGCAAAAAATATGCTAATGAGGGGCTCATTAGCATAAGTTGCAATCTCATTAGCATATTTTCTGCCATTTCTTTTTGTGCAAGGGGTTTTTGCACAAAAAGATCAGTGTGGATGTGGGGGTTTTGTGCAAAACCCCCATTTTGCATCAGATCCTTGTGCCTGTCCCAGAGAGGAATAAGGATCTTGCACAAAAAGGGGGTTTTGTGCAAAAAACTCATCCACACTGCTTCTTTTTGCACAAAAACCCCTTGCGCAAAAAGAAAGGGCAGAAAATACGCTAATGAGATTGCGACTTATGCTAATGAGTCCCTCATTAGCATATTTATTTGCCTACAAAGCTCGCAGTGAAGATGAAGGCTAGGTGGCAGATTTACCCGGTGTTGCTCGGGTCCTTAACTCAATTAATTTTGGGGTTTTGGAAAATAAAATGAGAATGCTCAGGCTTATTTAAACTCGTTGATCTGGGGTGGGACTGGAGAGGAGGGGTTCTGTGTTCAGGCTGTTCCAAGGAGAGAGGTCTGCCTCCAGCCCTCTGTCACTGCAGCAGCTTGGGGACAGGTGAGAAGCACTTCTCCATGGTCACTGCATCTTCAATGGGCACAGCCAGGGGAGGACTGACTGTATGTCCCCCAGTTGGGGCAGGTCCAGGGTCATCTGCCCCCTGCGCTCTCCAGCCAGAGTGAGGAATGCAGCAAACTGGGCATTTTCCCCTCACTCCCTGACAAAGGGGAAGAGCCAGCAATGCCCTGGTATGAGTCGGGGGGAGCTTCCGCCCTCCCCCCCCGACACACACACACTCTCCCTAAATGGTTCCTGAGGGTGATAGGCTCATGGTTGGGACAGTCCCGGATGGTGAGAAGGCAACACCACCCAGCCCCTTTCTCCTGCCCAGTTATTCTGTCTCTTTTCTGTGTGGTTTTAGGAGAAGCAATCCCATTCCAGGTACATCCCATTGTCCTGGCACAACCAAACCCTGACCTTGCTTTAAGTTATGATAAGAGGAAGCTGTATACCAAATTTGATGGTCCTAGCTCTTACCATTTAGAAGTTCTTGAACAAACAGACAAACACACAGACACACAGAGAGGCATGCAGACAAGCCCTCTCAAATACATAACAGATAATAGGATGACATGTCATACAGTTGGGGACTGAAGCTTCCGAGGTATAGCCTAGTTAGTCTGTAACAGGAAAAACTTAAAAAACAACAAATAGTCTAGTAGCACTTTAAAGACTAACAAAACATGTAGTTGGTATCATGAGCTTTCAGGGGCACAGCCCACTTCTTCGGGGACTGGTTGGTGACAGAAAATTGACTCATGAGGAAGTATTCATCTAATGATGTGCACAAAAGACATAATTATTACATTGCACTGGATACAATATTGCTTGGCATTGCTGAAATGTATCGTAAATTGATTTACCCAATTTTTATTCATTACAAATATAGTCAAGAGGTCAAGTGAGAAACGCCAATCAAGTTTATTGCTCTGAACCAGAAATGACATGGTCCAGGAAAAGGGGAAGAGACAGCGAATGCATTGCTTCATGATTCATGCAGCCCTGTTCATTTTCTGATTATTTTCAGGCATAACGGCTTTGCGCAAGAGGGTTTTTCTTGTGCAAGACGGGGCAGCGTAGACAACTCCGTCTTGAGCAAGAGCCTCTTCCGCAAAAATGGCGGCTCATTAGTTATGCAAATGATGCTCGGCAATATTCCACGCTGAGCCTCATTTGCATAACTCTGGCGCAAGATCGCGCCAGTCTAGACACAGCCAGTATGTATTTGTCAATCTGGTTCACCTCTCCCTCAGTGTGGAGAGGAACACGCACACGTGTGGTAACCAAGCAGAGATTTTCCTCCAGACACTTCACTTAGGCTGTGTCTAGACTGAAGACGTCTTTCGGAATAAGCTTTTGCGAAAGAGATCTTCCGAAAAAACTTCTTCCAAAAGAGAGTGTCCACACTGCGAAAGCACATAAAAAAAAGTGATCTGCTTTTTCGACAGATAGCGTCCACACTGAATGGATGCTCTCTCACATGTAAGCTGTGATTACTATGGGCAGAATGGCCACCAGGGCACCTGTGCTTTTTCCTCTTTCCTCTTCTTCCGAAAGAACTCCCTCTTCCCCGTCCACACACTCCTTTCTCATGCAGAAAAAGGCTTCTTCCTCATAGAAAGAGGTTTACCAATGTTGAAAAAGCCCCTCTGTTCTTTCCATTTTCTTTTTCTCGAAAGAACTCAATTGCAGTGTGGACTTAATTGAAGTTTTTTTTCTGGAAAAACAACTGTTTTTCAAAAAAAAACCTCTGTAGGGTAGACATACCCTTAAAGACACTAGAATTTAGCATAAACCAAACCCAAGTTTAATAACTCCAAAAGATAGATAGCAAGAGCTTTTAAATGGACAGAAAAGAGAAGAAAGCAGAAAATCAGCAAAAAACACAGACTGAACATAAAGCACTGGTTAGATGGACTATGAATGAGCAAATTCTCACCCTGATTGATATCGGAAGTCTGGCAGGTTCTCAAGGCACAATCTGCATTTACTTTGCAGGCTGGTTTCTCAGGTTTCCACACGCAGGATATAAACCTCTGTAGCCAGCCCTTTCCCAAGTCTTTGCTCCTCAGGTCTTTCCAGGAGTCTTCTTGGGTGGGCGTTGACGAACGGACGAGATCACTCCCTGCCTTATGTAGCTGTAGGGTAGGGCGGAGATGCTTTGTTTCAAAATATTATTCCCCAACCAGTGTGTAGAAAATTACAGATCTCCCAAGATGGAGTCCAGAGTCATGTCGCCTGGTCACCTGCCCTTGTATAGTCATAGTAACCATTAATTACAGGCTTTCAGGGGTGTTCTCAGGAAGGCTCACCAGGCGAGAGATAACCTTCTCCTAAGGCTTATCGATTTCCCTAGTTGCTCATTACTGTGAGTAGGCGTACCCAGGCAGCTCTCTAGACTTCAAACATCTTCCTTAGTAAGAATGACCCAGTATATCTATATCTGAAATAGAGATACATAGTCCGTATTCATAACTTCAGATACCAAAAGGAGAGATGGGGTATGAGGTTTAACAGCTAATTCGAATTAAGGGCTTTACTTTGAACTCCCGTTTTGCTGCCACATGTAGATGAGGACAGTTATTCCGGGCTAGTCAATTTCCAAAATGGCGACTGCCCGGGAACATGCTAATGAAGCACAGGATATTTAAATCCCGCACTTCATTTGCAATTTTGGTTGCCCTCATTAGCCTCCCTAGTTCGAAATAGGGGGCTAGTGTAGACATACCCTTGCATACTAATAGGATGGTTGTATTAAACAAATCATTATTTTTCCTTATATGTCCCTTCTTGCACAAAATGCATCATAATTATGCTATAATCATATCACAATACTATCAGTAGGAAGAACATGGGTGCAATTTCACACCGTCCGCCTTCATTTCTTGGACCGAACATGCAATCACATTCTTTCTGACCTCGTGGATGACTGAGCAGGTATTTTTCTTTCCCAAATCAGATTCTTTCATTTTAATTTATCTTTCACACTGATGGTTTATTGCCAGCTACCCACTAATCCTCACTGTAACCCTGACTATTTCTTCCTATTTTTGAGATAGGTATTTGTCCTTCCACTGCATTTTCCAGGCTATTTCACTATTGTCTTCCATTATCTGTGGAAACTGAAACTTAACTTCCTATCCGGATGTCTAGATAGCGCTTCTTGGTATATTCAGGTGTTGTTCTCATTCACAGAAATCAGTGTCTCTCCTGGTTGGTAATTTCTCCTTCACATGAGATGATGTAATGTTCCTTTGCTATTTCTGCGCATGGGAATTTGCCATAATTCCATAAAGAAAATTTAATATTTACTTTTAAAAAGGAAAAACAAAGGTACAAGCACACTCGACCCCACTAATTCATTAAAACATCAGAAATATCCCCATTCCTTTTACATATTTGTTTAAAAATCTTTCACTTGGCTACTCATCTGCATGGCACAAAGGTACCCACAGAGTTTCTCAGGGCCTCCTTTGCAGTTTAGTTTCACAGTCTGTGGATGAGGGGAGTGACCAGGGAAATCAGGACAGGACCCTTTGCTCACAATTCTTGGTGGGTTGGACATTGGTAACATAGGGTGCATCTACACTACATTACTATTTCAGAATAGGGGTAACTAGCGGTGTCCCCCAAGGGTCGGTCCTGGGACCAATCCTGTTCAACTTATTCATACATGATCTGGAGAAAGGGGTAAGCAGTGAGGTGGCAAAGTTTGCAGATGATACCAAACTGTTTAGGATAGTCAAGACAGAAGCAGACTGTGAGGGACTCCAAGAAGATCTCACCAAACTGAGTGATTGGGCAACAAAATGGCAAATAAAATTTAATGTGGATAAGTGTAAAGTAATGCACATCGGGAAAAATAACCCCAACTATACGTACAGTATGATGGGGGCCAATTTGGCTACGACAAATCAGGAAAGAGATCTTGGAGTTATCGTGGACAGTTCTCTGAAAACTTCCACGCAGTGTGCAGCGGCGGTCAAAAAGGCCAATAAGATGCTAGGAATTATTAAGAAAGGGATAGAAAATAAGACCCAGAATATCTTACTGCCCCTGTATAAAACTATGGTACGCCCACATCTTGAATACTGTGTACAGATGTGGCCTCCTCACCTCAAAAAAGATATTTTGGCCTTCGACAGGGTTCAGAAAAGGGCAACTAAAATGATCAGGGGTTTGGAATGGATCCCATATGAGGAGAGGCTAAAGTGACAAGGACTTTTCAGTCTGGAAAAGAGGAGACTGAGGGGGGATATGATAGAGGTCTATAAAATCATGAGTGGTGTGGAGAAGGTGAATAAAGAAAAGTTATTCATTAGTTCCCATAATATAAGGACTAGAGGACACCAAATGAAGTTAATGGGTAGCAGGTTTAAAACTAATAAGCGAAAGTTCTTCTTCACACAGCGTGTAGTCAACCTTCGGAACTCCTTGCCAGAGGAGGCTGTGAAGGCTAGAACTATAGAGAGTTTAAAGAGAAGCTAGATAAAATCATGGAGGTTAGGTCCATAAAAGGCTATTAGCCAGGGGGTAGGAATGGTGTCTCTGGCCTCTGTTTGTCAGAGGCTGGAGATTGATGGCACGAGACAAATCACTTGATCATTGTCTTCAGTCCACCCTCTCTGGGGCACCTGGTGCTGGCCACTGTCGGCAGACAGGCTACTGGACTAGATGGACCTTTGATCTGACCCCAGTACGGCCGTTCTTATGTTCTTAATAACAATGTGAGAATCTACACAGCAATTCCATTATTTCGAAGTAATATTGAAATAACGGGTGCCTTATTCTGACTTCTGTAAACCTAATTCCACAAGGAATAATGCCTCTTCCCACTACAGAAAGGAAGGCAACAAAAATGAGTTGGGGGCTGGAGCACATGACCTATGGGGAGAGGCTGAGGGATTCGAGCTTGTTTAGCCTACAGAAGAGAAGAGTGAGGGGGGATTTGAGAGCAGCCCTCAACTTCCTGAAGGGAGGCTCCAAAGAGGATGGAGAGAGGCTGTTCTGAGTGGTGGCAGATGGCAGAACGAGGAGCAATGGTCTCAAGTTGCAGTGGGGGAGCTCTAGGCGTATGTCTACACTGCAAGCTTCTTTTGGAATAAGCTTTTCTGGAAGATAACATCTGGAAAAGCTTATTTTGAAAGAGCGCATCCACACAGCAAAAGAGCAACAAAATAGTGATGTGCTATTTCGAAAGATAGCATCCACATTCATTGGACGCTGTCTCGCATTTAAGGCCACCTGGAACCAGTTCAGGCTGGGCGTTAGGTCAGCAGTTGCTTCCGGGTGCTGCTGCCTGAGGCTAGCTGAGATACGTGCTTAAAGGATCCCCCTGGACAGTTGTTTCTCTGCTTCTGCTGCCTCCCTCTCGGAGGGACAGAAAAGGATTTGCAGTGCATGCTCTGGTTGTCCTGCCTTTGGACACCACAGCACACTCCTTGCCATGGAGCCGGAGCTGCCTATGGCCATGCTGCACGGCCATGCTGCCGGCCATGCCCACACTGCCATGCTGCAATTTCTGCAGCACTTTGTGCAGGCTGCCTTCATGGCCTCATCAGCGAGCCCCTCTGCTTGTGTGGGGGAGTGAGGCTCTTGCAACCGCACCCCACTGTGGAGAGATGGTCTGGAGGCTGGACGCCAGTTCCGACAGGTGGGACTGGCTGGTGATGGAGCAGTGGGAAGACCAGCAGTGGCTCCACAACTTCTGCATGAGGAAGGAGACATTCTTGGAGCTGTGTGCCTGGCTCGTCCCTGCCCTCCAATGACGGGACACACAGATGTGACCTGCCATCTGCCTACAGAAGCAAGTCATCATCACTGTCTGGAAGCTCTCACTCCAGACAGCAACTGGTCAGTGGGCATCCAGTTCAGTGTGGGAAAGTCGACCGTTGGGGCCCTCCTCGTGCAGTTATGGCACTCTCGGGCTGCAGTTTCTGCGGAGAGGACCAGAAAAGGGGGCCCTAGGAAAAGTGGGGTTAGAGGTGCGGGCCGGGGGTCGGGCTTTATAGGGGGTGGCTGCTGGAGTATTTGGGGGGGGGATTGTGGACCTCCCAAAAGCCCAGGAACCCCCCTTTGACATGTCTCTTTTCTTTCTTCGTTTGTCTCCTTTGGCAGGCAGTGAGGGCCATAAACACCATCCTGTTGCGCAGGGTCATCTGCCTGGGCGACCTGGACCCCATCGTCGCCAGATTTGCTGCCCTGGGCTTTCCCCAAGCATGGGGTGGGGGGAGCTATTAATGAAACCCACATCCCCATCTGTGCCCCTGACCACTGTGAGCACAGTACATTCATCACAAGAGCTACTCTTCTATGGTCCTGCAGGCCCTGGTCCACCACCATGGACAGTTCATGGACATTTTTGTCGGCTCATCGGGGAAGGCGCACGGCGCCCATGTCTTCTGCAGCTCCTGCCTCTCTCACAAGCCAGAGACTGGCACATTCTTCCCCCAGCACAGCATCAGGGTTGGGGTTGTTGAGATGTCCCTGTGCATTATGGGGTACGGGGCCTACACCAGCCACCTGGAGCAGACCAAGGACCGCTTAAATGGCCGCCTGGGGAGGGCCCACATGCAGGCCCACTGAGCCTGTGGGTGATTGAAGGTGCATTTCAAGTGCCTTATGATGCACCTCAATGTGGGGGAGGCACAACATTCCCCAAGTGCTGTCAGCATGTTGTGTTCTCCACAATATCATGGAGGGGAAGGGGGAAGCCTTCCTTCTGGAGTGGGAGGCAGAGGCTGGTGCGGAGGGACAGGCCTTCAAGCAGCCATGCACATCTGCCATCTCCCAGGCCCATCAAGTGGGGGTGCGCATCCAGGAGGCCCTGGGGGAGAGTTTCTCTCAAGGACCCCAATAACACTCCCGAGGGCCTCCCCGCTAGGGCTCCGTGCCTTGCCCTATCTGCCTTTCCTCCAGCAACCCCTCCCTTCCCCACTCCAGCCCTCTTCCCTGCAGACCTAATAAAAAACATGCTCTGTTTTGAAAAAAAAAAAAGCTTATTTATTTGGGATAGAAGTAACTGGAGAGGAGGGGGGTTTGAGAACCTGGAAATGAGGAGGGGGTGGGGCTGAGAACTTTGGAAGGGGGAGGAGAGGCTCAGAGCTGGAGCTTAGAGTGGCACATGGCTCAGGTGCTTCTTCCGCCTCATGCCCAGGGACCTTGGTGACCTCGGGGGCAGGGGTGGGGTCTTGGAAGGATCGGGGAATAGTTCTGTTCACTCCCTCTGGGGCACCTGGTGTTGAAAAATTCTACCTAGTCTAGACATAGCCTGATTGACCTGCTAGGTATCTGGGGTACCAAAATGTGTCCTGGGGGGCCTAAGGCAAATGGGCCATGTCATTACATTGCCATGCACGGCAGAAAGGAGACACCACACAGCCCCCTGCTGAGCACAAGGAAAGCTCAATGCACACATGTCTGGAGTGCTGTGGCCACTGTCGGCCAACAGGATACTGAGCTGGATGGACTTTTGGTCTGACCGAACATGGCCATCCTTGTGTTCCCATCTTCTTAAGAAAGGAAGCAGTAAACTGACCATGTTCTCGTGTAAGTGCTCCTCCTCTGGGCTACGGGATATTCCGTGGGTTGGCCTCACGTGTCTGGTGGAAGCCATGCTAACGCCACAGCCCCAAGGCCTAGATTCACAAAGCAGGAATTGAGCTCTGTGTTCCAATGCCGAACGTGAGGCACCTGCAGCCTACAGAATCCAAGCCGCTGAGGAAGGAGCAAGGAGATATGGGAATTTGCATGTCTTCTTCCAATCTCACTTTCGAAAGAGGATCTTTTGAAAACGAAAGTAGTCTGGACGCATTTTTGGGGGGGAAAAAACCTTTTTTCGGAAAAACGGGTAAACCTTTTTTTTTTTTAAGTTTTTTTTTCTGACAAAACCACATCCAGACTACTTTCACTTTCAAAAGATCCTCTTTCAAAAGTGAGATCAGAAGAAGCTATGCAAATTCCCACGGGAATTTGCATATCCTCTTTCGAAAATTCTACCTAGTCTAGACATAGCCTGATTGACCTGCTAGGTGTTTGGGGTACCAAAATGTGTCCTGGGGGGCCTAAGGCAAATGGGCCATGTCATTACATTGCCTCAGAAAGGAGAAACCACACAGCCCCCTGCTGAGCACAAGGAAAGATCAATGCACGCATGGCTGGAGAGCTGTGACCCAACTAACTGCCTGGTGAATCCCCGATGTTGCTTGCCAATGAACGGGTACTTTCCTGGAATTTTGCTTCTGCCACTGAACAAAACTATTTCCCTAGCATGGGGGGGGGGGGGAGCAGCTGGTCTGTGTTGGTCTTTTCAGAACAAGAGCTCAATCAAGGGTGGTGTGTGCAGGTATGCCACGCAACTCCACTTGCAGCCTCCTTTTAGGAGTCACATTCCCCTGGAAGCTTCGGTTTTTGTATTCATCTTGCTGGTTTCATTGGCTCACACAGATTTACTCAGCTAACGTGCACCATTGCAGATGTGGGGCTGTGCAGAATGTATAAACCAGAGCAGGCCACTAAGCTAGGAAGGTCTGGTTTGGGTATTAGGAAAAAACTATTTCCTTAGGATGGAGGTGAAGCTAGGGGGGTAAGCTCTATTGTTTTAATGAGTCTTAGCATTAATTAAAAGGTACTTAGGCACCTTGTGGGATTTCCCAATTAACTATATGCCTAAATCCTATTGGTTGCAAAGGCACCATCGTTTCTCTCAGTTACATTGTATCCTAAACAAATTCACTCTGATTTTCAGAATTCTAATTCAGAGCAGAAATGTCCGTAAACGCATCAAAGTTACAGAGTGATAAACAAATTAATGCCATGTATCAGGGATGGTCTAGATGGTACTGGGTCCTGCTGTGAGGGCAGGGGACTGGACTCGATGACCTCTCAAGGTCCCTTCCAGTTTTAGTGTTCTGTGATTCTATGATTCTATGAAGAATAAGTCAAACCCCAATAGGAGTGAGCAATATTTCACCTTTTGGTCTCATATGTGTTCTGGGCCTGGGGTTATCGCCATGTTTTTTTAACATGTGTCCACAATGAAATGGGCAAAAGCTACCAAGACATCACCTTTAACCAGCATTTAGACAGTAGCAAAAGCACCTGGATTCAGATCAGCGAAAAATCTAGTTGACTCTTCCAAGCCCAGTAAGCTTGCCTGTTTGCAACAGCCGGGGAATTTGGGATTTAACGTACTGATATGTAACACAGCACAAGAAGTCCTCAATGGACTTGAAACTGTCTTCTCTAATATATCCCACTGGGGCTTTGTAATTAGGACCTTTGGGTATTAATTAACAACAACATGGATTATGTTTGTATCCTCTGAAATATTGCTAGTAGGTTGCCGTGAGTTTCCAGTAGCATGGTCCAAATTGATCCCGGGTGTAACTCCTCACTTTCCCTTGCTTTTCCACCAAGGGTGCATCTGAACCAATGTGTTTTTACCACTGAGGTAGTGAGCCTGGGGCAGATAAAGGATACACCACTGGAGTAAAGTTGAAATGCTCCATATTTGAACCGGTGCAATGGAGATGAGAATCTGGGCCACCGGATCTCGACATGATGTGGGAGACCAAATCTGACAATCAAGGACCGTTGTGTGTTGGGTTTCCATCTTAACCAGTCCAGGAGGCCCAAAAACGAGAGGCCCCATTTACAGAATCCTAGAATCCTAGGGCTGGAAGAGACCTCAGAAGTCACTGAGTCCAGCCCCCTGCCCAAAGCAGGACCCATCCCAACTCAATCATCACTTTCAACACATACTGTAAAAACACCCACAGAGAGCTGGGCAGATGGTGTTAGCGCCCTGGTCTGTTCTCCTGCCACCACCTAAGTCGGTGTCGTTTTGTGACCTAATAGTATAGGAAACACACTTCAAGCCAGGGCCTGGGACATGAGGTGTGTGAAATGTTTTGAGGGCTTTTGCTAAAAGTAGCCAGCTCATTTCAGTGACTCATTTTGGTCTAAATAATTCAGATTCATCCAAACAAAGCTGGACACCCGAGGCCCCCTGGACACCCGAGGCCCCCAGGACACCCGAGGCCCCAAAGCCCCTCTGTCTCTGCAGCCCACATCTCCCTGCATCTGTGAAAAGTAGAAGGGTGGGGTGGGAGGATGGGGAAGGAAGGGGCACCTAACCTGTCACAGAGAGCAGGGGAATTGTGATATGAACTGGCAAAACAAACAAACAAGCACACAAAGAAAGACCAAAAATTTGCTAAAAGACCAAAAACACCAGTGAGAGAGAGTGAGATTTTAGTCTTTAATTTTTTTTTTCTGCCAAACATCAGTGGCAAAATGCACCTAGTGTCTTTCTGTGTGGGGCAAGGGAGGCCCGGGTGGCACTGTCTCGGCTGAGATTTGCAAAGTTGCCTGGTGTACTTGCTCATTTCCTATTCATTTTCACTCGGGCTTGTCTTTTTGATTGGCTGGGAGAGGAATTCTGGTCTCATGAACATTAAAACCTGTGGTCCTACATCTTATGGTTGCATTTTGTACAGCTTGCAGAGACACCAACATTGATATGAATATTGACAGAGATATAAATATTTATTGTTGCCTTGACACATTTCACCAAATTTTTAGAGGCGTAACTGAAAATTCATTTCTTCAATAATTTGCTTCAGTGGGGTTGGAAAGGAACCAGAAATACTCAAAACATGTTAAGTTCCTTGCAGGATCTGAACACTCATTTCCATGACGAATGAAGCAGCGTGTTTTAATGAAATGTGAGTAGGGAAAACAGCCCCCTTTTTGAAAGGAATGTTTCTTATAGTATCGTGGGGTACATAAAGAAATGTGTCTCAAATGTAGGAAAGAGGAGTAGCAGAGTAACAGTGGAAAGAAAGAAAGAAAGAAAGAAAGAAAGAAAGAAAGAAAATGTAAAGGTCAATAAAACGTAGCTCTGTTCACAAGGACTCATATCAGCTGTGTCTAAGAAACTGTACAAGTTCACCTGTGTTGTGCTCTATGCTAAAATTTGTCCTTTCACATTTTACCCCTGTTTCTGAAAGCCTCTTGTTTGAGAATAGCTTTCCTCAGGGCCTCATTGACATCCTTATTTCTCAGGCTGTAAATAACCAGGTTAATCAAGGGAGTCAGGACGGAGTAGCAGAGAGAGACTATTTTGTGTAGGACCTCGGAGGTGTTGGCGATTGGACCCACATAGACAGTGAACACAGTCCCATAGAAAATGGTCAGCACGATGAGGTGGGAGGAGCAGGTGGAAAAGGCCTTTTGCCTCCCGGTGCTGGAAGGGATTCTCAGGATGGTGGTGATGATACACACGTAGGTTATCATGGTCAGGGCAGACGGCATTATTGCTTCTACGGTACACACAATAAATGTCACCTGCTGCAGAGTCTGGGCATATGTCTACACTTGCACCCTCTTTCGAGAGAGGGATGTAAATGAAGACATTCAAAATAACCCTTATTCCTCATACAATGAGGTTTACCAGTTATTTCAAGAGAAAGGTTTTCTCTCGAAATAACTGCATCTTAACAGTGTCTGTTATTTCGAAATAGTGCTGTTTTGAAATAGAGCCATAACATGAATATGCAAATGAAGTGTGGGATATTTAAGTCCCGGCTTCATTTGCAATTTCAAATGTCTTCATTTGCATCCCTCTCTCGAAAGAGGGTGCAAGTGTAGACATACCCTGGTGTCCCCATAGGCCAGTTTTATCATGGGTGAAATGTCACAAAAGAAATGGTCAGTTTCTTTGAAATCACTGTATCACAATTGGAACAAGAAACTAATTGCAATGACACAGAGCAGAATGCTGCGGAGACAGCACCCTGCCACGAGCTGGCTGCAAAGCCGACCGTTCATTATAGCAGCATAGCGGAGGAGGTTGCAGATGACTACAAATTGATCGTACAACATGGCCATGAGCAGCAGAGCTTCTGTATTGGCCATGATACCAAAGAAGTATAATTGCACAAGGCAACTCATAACAGAAATGCTGCTGTCCCCTGTCAGGAGACTGGCCAGCAGCCTGGGCAGGATGGTGGAGCTGTAGCAAACCTCCAAGAAGGCCAAGTTCCCCACAAAGATGTACATGGGGGTATGAAGGCGCTGATCAGACACAACTAGCACAATGATGAGCAGGTTCCCAGCCACGGTCACAAGGGAGATCACTAGAAACAGCAGGAAGAGCAGGGTCTGTAGTCCATGGACATGACACCATCTGCGTGTTACACACTAACTCGGCTACCCCTCTGAAGCTTATAAAACAATGTCGAGAAACACTACCCTGGACCATTCCTTTTGGCCTCCCTGTTTCCTTTCTCCTTTGGCGAGTTGGGCAGGCAAGAGTTTTGGTTTTCCTGTTACAGACTAACTCGGCTACCCCCCCGCTGAAGCTGGTTGATGGATTGTAGAGTAAAGCACTTCGCCCCGTGTCTTTCCTTACCTGTCCATCTGCCAATATACCAGCATAATTACTCAGCGTTGCTCAGAGGCTCGAGCAGGTAGTGGGGGTGGCGGGCTCAAGGCAGAGGTGTGTGGGAGTGTTGAGGGCAGGTATGGGGTGGGCAGGAGTCAGGGCAGGGGTTAAGTGTGGAGGGGGCTCAGGAAAGGGGATTTGGTGTGGGAGGGTTGTCGATACGGCATGGGGGTGCAGAAGTGAGGGCAGAGGGTCGATAGGAGGTGGAGAATGCAGGGTTGGTATGGGATGAGCCTTAGGGCAGGGATGGGGGAGCTGGGCAGGAGGCTCAGGGCAGGAGGCAGGGAGGTATGGGGGGGCCCACCAGGGCTTCCTGGGGTGGCCAAGATGTCACTGGTCCAGGGAGAGGGCCAGGGCTGCAGTGCTTAGCCTTGAAGTCTTCTCTGGGCCCTGGTGTCTCCTCCATGGGTGGGAGGGGGGTAAGCTGTGGCACCATTCCTCTCTCCGACATCTTCTCCAGGAGGGGTGGATCTGCAATTCCTGGTCCTGGGGGCCTTCTTTGGGGGGGAGGTGGTTGAGCCAGGATGTGTCTTTCAGCCGTGGGATGGGGGAGGGTGGATGGCAGATGGATCCCGGCCTTGGCATGTGCTTTGGGGGTAGGCGGCCATGATTCATGGTCCCTCCAATGTTCCAATTGGAGCCAGGTGGGGCTGTGGCTCCTGGACCCCCCGTCTGATGGGAGGAGCAGGAAGGGCTGTGGTGCTCAGTCCCCCATCTGTCCTATGAGGGGGCAGACCATGGCTCCCAGCCGCTGCGCTTGTCCTGGGAGGGTGGCCAGACCAAGCCGTAGTTCCTGGACCCCCTGCCTGTCCTGTGCGGGGGTGGGGGTCGGTCAGGCCACAGCTCCTGGTTTCACCACCTGTCCTTGGGGGGGAGGGTGATGGACACTTTCCCCAATCCCAGCATGAGGTCCAGCTGTGGCCAAGGCTGGGCCTTCTTCCTGGTCCTGGCATGAGGTCTGGGGTGGGTTCAGGGCCAGGGCTGGGGGCCCATCTCTCTCTGGTTGACTGCTAGGTGAGTGGGAATGCAGTACCTCTCTGATCTCTGTGTTCTGGGCAGGTGTTAGCTGGTTAGATAGGGGAATAAATTCCAGCAAGGGGGCAATTCTGGTCCTCGGGGCAGATCCATGCGCGGCCAGCACCAAATTCTTCCTGCCCTTGTAAGGTTTCATCATATTGGTATGATACACCCAGCATCTGTGAGCCCAGTTGGACAGCTACACCACATAGTTCACTTCAATCGGGTGCTTGATGACCTTAAAGGATCCATCCCAGGCTGCTTGCAGCTTGTTCTTCCTCACGGGGATGAGAATCATCACCTGGTCCCCAGAGGAATGGGCACAGGCCTGTGCGTTGCCGTTGTACCAGACCTTCTGCTTCCCTTGGGCGCTGCCCAGGTTCTCTCTGGCCAGGCCCAGGAGCTCAGCAAACTTTTCTTGGGAAGCCAGTACCTACTCCACCACCAATTCCCCATCAGGGGAGGCCTTCTCCTCCCTCTCATCTCTTAGAAAGTTCAGGGGGGTCCCCTCACTCTCCTCGCAGATAGTAGCTCAAATGGGGAGAACCCTGTGGATTCCTGGGGTACCTCTCTGTGTGTGAACAGCAGGTGGGGTAAGTATTTAACTCAGGTCTGTGGGTGCTGGTTTATAAAAGTCTTCAACATTTGCTTTTGTGTCCCACTGAATGTCACCTGTTGGACAGAGGATGATACATTGAGGCCCAGGTGTGCCAGACCCGACCCTACACTTCTCCCACAAGCACGATCAGAGTTCGAGGACCACTGCCTCATTGTGACCCACTCATGGAGTTACATCTATTTACTTTATCAAAGAGCAGGTGAAAGGGGGACCTGAGGACAGTTTGTAAGTATCAAAGAAGAGCAATTACGAAAAAATGGACTCTTCAGTCTAGCAGACTGAGGTCCAACATCACCCAGCGGCTGGAAGTGGAAGTGAGACACATTCAATTTGGAAACAAGGTCTACGTGTTTAAGGGTTAGCGTAATTAACCATTGTCGTAATTCACCAAGGTTCATCATGAATTTGTTTCTCCGTCACTGACAATTTTTCTGAGAGATCTGCTTTAGGAATTATGTTGAATTTAAGAACTCTTCTTATAAGGCACTTTTTAAAATTCTTTTATCATTCTTGTGGATCTACTCCCGAACCCCTCTCCAGTTTATCAACATTCCCCTTGAATTAGGGACATCAAAACTGGACACAATATTCCAGTAGCGATCATGCCAGGCCCAAATAAGGAGGTAAAATAAGCTCTCTATTCCACTTAGCATTCCCCTGTTCATGTACCCCAGGCTGACATTGGGTGTGTGCACACTGCACCATTTTTCCGGAATAATTGACGTTATTCCCGAAAAACAATACTAGCATCCACACTGCAATTGTGTTAATTTGACAGAAAGTCGAAATAACAGATGGCTTTTTCCAATGGTGGCAAACCTCATTCCACGAGGAATAATCCCTTTTCCGAAAAAGCTTTTTCGCTCCACTGCTGCTATTTCAAACTATCTCCTCCCCAGGGCCATTCTAAGTTATTCCTCCTCAGTGCCTCCTGGGACTATAAGTCGAGATTGTGCATCCGCATTAGGGGTGCTTGCCTCGGACTCATTTTGAAGCTTCCCTGTAGTGTGGATGCTCTATTTCAAAATAAGCTATTTCAGAAGGTATCTTCCGGCAAAGCCTATTCTGAAAGACGCTTGCAGTGTATACGTACCCATTAGCTCCTGAGATGTGTTAATAACCCCACCCGCAGTGTTCAATAGGTATTTCTCCCAATTGGTCATCTTATGGCATAAATCAGGTAGTGTGACAAATCCCCGAACAATGGCCAGACATAGATGCTTCCGGTGCAGGAAAAAGAGATTATGATTTCCACCAGGATGAGTGAGAGGAAAATGAGTTTGTTTCACTGTAGTGGAGTCACTCCTCATTCACACCATGGTGATGCGAACAGATTCATCTCCATTTCTTCTAATCCTAGAATCCCAGGGTTGGCAGAGACCTCAGGAGTCATCGAGTCCAGCCCCTTCCCAAAGCAGAACCAACCCCAACTCAATCATCCCAGCCAGGGCTTTGTCAAGCCGGGACTTAAAAACCTCATTCATCCCCTCATCCAGGACATTAATAAAGATGTTGAACAAAACTGTCCCTCGAACTGATCCTTTGGGGCACTCTTCTTGAAACCGACCGCCAGCCACACATCGATCACTACCCAGTGGGCCCAACAATCTAGCCAGCTTTCTATCCACCTTACAGGCCATTTATCCAATCTATACTCCCTCAGCTTGCCAGCAAGATTCCTATGGGAGACTGTATCTAAAGCTATTCAGTAGACAATAAGGCCGTGGCAGTTCTTTACTTACATGCATTTCCTTCACCTTATATCAAGGAAACAGATCTCTCTCATGAATTTTCATGAGAAAATGTCAATGAAGGAATGTCTCCTGTAGGCGAGCCAGGGAGTTTGGCTTACCAGAGAATCCTAGAATCCCAGGGTTAGAAGAGACGTCAGGAGTCATTGAGTCCAGCCCTCTGCGCAAAGCAGGACCAACCCCAACTCAATCATCCCAGACAGGGTTTTGTCAAGCCGGGACTTAAATACCTCTAGGGATAGAGATTCCACCCCCTCCCTAGGGAACCCAGCCCAGTGCTTCCCCACCCTCCCAGGGAAATAGTTTGTCCTAATATCCAAACGAGACCTCCCTCCCTGCAACTTGAGACCATTGCTCCTTGTTCTGTCATCTGTCCCCATTGAGAACAGCCTCTCTCCAACCTCTTTGGAACCTCCCTTCAGGGAGTGAAAGGCTGCTCTCAAATCCCCCCTCACTCTTCTCTTCTGGAGTCTAAATAAGCCCAAATCCCTCTGCCTCTCCTTGTAGGTCATGTGCTCCAGCCACCTCATCCTTTTGGTTTCCCTCTGCTGGACTCTCTCCAATGCGTCCACATCCTTTCTATAGTGGGGGGCCCAGAACTGGATGCAGTACTCCAGATGTGGCCTCACCAGAGCCGAATAAAGGGGAATAATCACTTCTCTAGATCTGCTGGCAATGCTCCTCCTAACGCACCCCAATATGCCATTAGCCTTCTTGGCTACAAGGGCACCCTGTTGACTCATATTGAGCTTCTTATCCACTGGAATCCCCAGGTCCTTTTCTGCAGAACTGCTACTTAGACAGTCTGTCCCCAGCCTGTAACACTGCTTGGGATTCTTCCATCCCAAGGGCAGGACCCTGCACTTGTCCTTGCTGAACCTCATCAGATTTCTTTTGGCTCAAACCTCCCATTTGTCTAGGTCACTCTGGACTCTTTCCCTGCCCTCCAACTATCTACCTCTTCCCCATGCCAGATGTGTCACTTCATATGCTCATTTACTTCTCTCAGCTATGTGTTTATATTTTCTTTCCTCCTTGGCAAGGAAGAGGACTCATCACTGGGGTGGGCACAAGTGAAGAATTAAGTTATTTAACATAAGGGCTTTCCCCTGTGACTGTGATTACAACTGTGGTTGACCACTGCGGAGGTGGGATCTCCATCCCCAGTTCATAGATATTCCTCCATTACCCAGGGAGCACAGTATTATTCCCTTGACTGCAAGGTTTACCAACTTGCCCAGTTTCTTTCTTTCTTTCTTTCTTTAAAATTCTCAGGCAATAGGGTTCCCACCACACGGTACTATGTACCCCCCGCAAACCCTCCCCACCCATGTCATTATCTCTCATTTCTCTTCCCGTGCCAGCGGTATTGTGTGCCCCTTCATTCTCACCTCATCCATTCTGGGGCCCTTCATGCTCCCCCCATGCCAGGGTCTTTTTGTGCCTCTCCCATTTCTACTCTACCGAGACCATCTGTCTCAGCTGGGACCCTGTGTATCCCCATTTCCAATGCGGGTGGGCCTGTCCTCCCCTACTTGTGTTTCTAAACCACTTCCTTACTGGACAGCAGAGACTTTTCCATTCAAATATTTATTTATTTAAATCCTCATTTATCCATCCAAAGAAAATTAATTGGCAGAACCTCATTGACATCAAAGGACTTTGGACCCAATCCTTTGGACCACTAATCTTCCTTTTCAGTAACACTCAGGAAACTGGATGATTTCCATGGAATCTAGGACTTTTCTTCTCCTATCTTCAGTTAGAAATGTAAGGTTAAACATTTCAGGTGAAAGGTTCTCCTCATTCCATTGCATAGCCATTGAAGTTGGATGTTTGACTCACTAATTTTTCACGTCTCAAGCATAAAAGTACAAGTTCTTATCTCTTTCAGGCAATTTCGAATTCTCATCAGCAGAAATGTCAAGGGACATGTGAATCTCCTCACAAGAAGGCAGAGGCGAGTGGCACGTTACTTTTAGGGAAAGCATAAAAGCAAAATCAGCCAAGATAGAAGACAGAGGTGGTGGCAGGGTGGTTCTCTATTGTTCTCTTTGTTGAGTGCATTTTAGTTTGCAGATTTGAAAGGAAAGGAGGAGAGAAGACAGAGCCCAAAGCATGAGATTCTGAGTGAAGAAGGCATCTGAAAATTTAGTTGGCCACAATGTTATAGGTAAAGCAACTTTATTCTCTTTCCAGTTGAAATGATATAATTTGCTTTAGAGCAGGACACAAAATACCTGCTCTGCTCTGCTCCAAAGAATGTGATTGTTCTATTGACAATGGGGGACAATGGGTGGATGAAAGAGGAATGTTAGAATGGATATAGCAAGCCGCATGTAAGGAAAAACCAAAGGCTAGACCTCATCCTCACTGGTTCTCTGTTATTTCTGTTAGGTTATGTCTACACTACAAAGAAAAGTTGGAAAAAGATACACAAATTGTGTATGTTTCTCCACTTTTCTTTTGAAAGAGACTTTTCTGAAATTTGGCGTGTCTACACAATGCCAAATTTGGGAAAAACCTCCTCTTTCGACACATCCTTTCTTCCTCATAAAACGAGGTTTACAGGGATGGTAAAAGAGCGCGTCCGCTTTTCTTAATTTTTTTTTTTTTGGAAAATTGGAATCATTCCTTGGACACAGTACAGCTTTTCTGGGATACCTCTGGTATCTCAGAAAACAGCTGCAGTCTAGATGTAGTCTAAGTTACACAAACATCACTTTTCTCCTCAAAAGATAGATATCTATCAGGGATGATATAGATGGTGTTTCCAGAACTAAGCTACCCTTAGAGTTAGAATTGTTTCCCCTGATGTCTAACCTAAACCTCCCTTGCTCTAGATTAAGTGCATTACTTTTCATCATACCTTTCTGTGGGGAGGAGAAAAATCAATCTTTGTATTTCATTATGCCACACAATATTTATAATCGTTCTTAACATAGTTGTACAATGCTATCAGCCCCCTGCCCCCAGCCTGCTTTTCTCAGGACTAAACATGCAGGTGTTTTAACCTTGTCTGGCAAGTCAAGTTTTCTAAACATTTTGTCATTGTTGTTGCTCTCCTCTGGATTCTCTGCAATTTCTCAACAGCTTTTCTGTGGACAATGACCTCTTGTGTGTTTTGATTCAACACTCCCCTTAACACAAACCAAAATGACATTTGCCTTTTTTGTGCCTTCACATTCTCATTGAATATTCAGTTTACAATCCACTAAAACCCCCAGATCCATTTCAAGACACCACCAGCAACTAGCCATATAGTCCTCATCGTGTAGTTTTGCATTTTTTTTTCCGTGCGTGAATTTCCCCCTGTTGATCCAGAAAAAAAATCTCCAGTTGTCATAATGGTTTTGATTTTGAAAGAAAGATGGGGGGGCGGGGGCTTGGGGATGGCTAGATACACAAATGGTACAGAAGTACAGTGAACTAGATGGTGCTTGGTCCTGCCATGAGGGCAGGAGACTAGACTCGATGATCTCTCAAGGTCCCTTCCATTTCTAGTGTTCTATGATTCTATGATTCTATAGATGAGGTGTATGGGGATAGATAGATAGATAGATAGAAAACTTCTCTTGTCTCCTCAATTAAGCCAATGTGAGAACAAAATATTAGGTGAGGTTTAGAACATTCATGGTATGAATTGATGGGTTAGAGTTTATCTTTACATCTGATGATAATTTGTAATCTTTTTTTGTAGCCCTAGACAAAATTCATGGCAGACCCAGAACAGGAGAATGTCACTTCTACCAAACAGTTCATCCTCTTGGGATTTGGGGACCTCACTGAACTGCAGCCCCTTCTCTTCCTGCTCTTTCTCGTGATCTACATGGTGACCGTGGCTGGGAACCTTCTTATTATATTGCTAGTTGTAGCCGATCGGCACCTTCACACCCCCATGTACTTCTTCCTGGGGAACTTGTCCTGCTTGGAGAGCTGCTACAGCTCCACCGTCCTGCCCAGAATGCTGGCCAGTCTCCTGACAGGGGACAGGACCATCTCTGTCAGTGGCTGTATTGCCCAATTTTATTTCTTTGGTTTCCTACTGACTGTGGAGTGTTATCTCCTATCTGCGATGTCTTATGATCGTTATTTAGCCATATGTAAACCACTCAATTACGCATCCATCATGAATAATGCCATTTGCAGCCAACTAGCTGCTGGATCTTGGATGACCGGCATCTTAGTTAGCGCCATCATCATATTTTTCATGTCACAATTAACATTCTGTGGGAGTGTCATCGACCATTTCTTTTGCGATTTCACCCCCATGATAAAACTGTCCTGCAGCAACACCCATCTGATGGAACTCGTCACGTTCATGTTGACATTTATCACCACCCTGCCCCCGTTTCTGCTAACCCTGGCATCGTACATGTGTATTATCTCCACCATCCTGGGAATCTCTTCCACCGCCGGGAGGCAAAAGGCCTTTTCCACCTGCTCCTCTCACCTCATGGTGGTGACACTTTTCTATGGGACCATAATGATTGTGTACATGTTCCCCAAAATCGGCACCCTGCGAGCGCTGAACAAAGTGTTCTCTGTCTTGTACACGGTCCTGACGCCCCTGGTCAACCCACTCATCTACAGCCTGAGAAACAAAGACGTGAAGCAGGCCCTGAGAAAAGCTGTCCAAAGATGCTTGCTTTGCCCAAGAATGTAGCACTTTCGGCTGAATGTTGTGAGATTCAAATGAAATTCAAGTAACGTGAGATGATTTTCAGTAAAAATATTTTGCTTTACAAATAGATTATTTTAAAACCAATATTCTATTGGAAACAAAACTCAAATATTAACCAGAATAATTTCTCTTTTGATTTTGTTGGTTTTGGTTGTTGGAAAAGGAGAAATCATGAAATCATGGAGGGAAATATTTTTGGTCTAAAAGACATTATTCACCATGAAATGTCTTACCAAAAAAGGTTAATTTTGACTTAAATTTATTTTTTCTGTACAACATTTCACAGCAGTGTGAGAAACGTGGGCCAGTGATTTGGTTAACACAAATTCCCTCTTTCTGGTTATACAAAAACCTCCTTTCGAAACTACGCACTGAGGAGAGGGTCTTTGTCGCTGATTACCTGCTCCCAAGATTGGACAGCAGTCATCATTCTACTCTATATATGAAAGTATTTGTCTGTCTGTCTGTCTGCCTGTTCAAGGGGGAGGTCTAGGTTGGATATAAGGAAAAACTATTTCCCTAGGAGAGTGGTGAAGCACTGGAATGGGTTACCTAGGGTGGTCGTGGAATCTCCATCCCTAGAGGTTTTTAAGTCTCGGCTTGACACAGCCCTGGCTGGGATGATTTAGTTGGGATTGGTCCTGCTTTGTGCAGGGGGCTGGACTTGATGACCTCCTCAGGTCTCTTCCAGCCCTAGGATTCTATGATTCTAAGAACTCCCCCTAAACTGTAAGAGCTAGGACTACTGAATTCAGTACACAGCTTCCTCTTACCATACCTTACAGCAAAATGAGGATGTGGCTGGGCCCGGAAAATGGGATATCTTCTCAGAAAATCCTATAGAAAAGACACAGAATCACTAAGCAGGTGAAAGGGGTTGGCTGGAGGTGCTTCCCCATTTTGGGACTGTCCCGGCCCCAAGCCTCCCCCACCACAGGCACACTTTAGGGAGGGTGAGGAAGCTGACTCCCCCCCCCCCAATTCATACAGGCTGTTCCCCCTTGTCAGAAGGGCTGTTCCCTTTGAGAGTCAGTCACTACATTAATGGAACAATCATAGAATCAAAGAATCATAGAACTGGAAGAGACCTCAGGAGTCATCAAGTCCAGCCCCCTGCCCAAGGCAGGACCAACCCCAACTCAGTCATCCCAGAGAGAGCTTTGTCAAGCCAGAACTTAAACATCTCTAGGGATGGAGATTCCACCCCCTCCCTAGGGAACCCATCCCAGTGCTTCCCCACCCTCCTAGGGAAATAGTTTTTCCTAATATCCAACCTGACCCCTCCCCCCACTGTAACTTGAGACCATTGCTCCTTGTTCTGACATCTGCCACCACTGAGAACAGCCTCTCTCCATCCTCTTTGAAACCACCTTTCAGGTGGTTGAAGGCTGCTCTCAAATCCCCCCTCATTCTTCTCTTCTGCAGACTAAACAAGCCCAAATCCCTCAGCCTCTCCTCATAGGTCATGTGCTCCAGCCCCCTTACCATTTTGGTTGCCCTCCGCTGGACCCTCTCCAATGCATCCACATCCTTTCTATAGTGGGGGGCCCAGAACTGGATGCAATACTCCAGATGTGGCCTCACCAGTGCCGAATAAAGGGGAATAATCACTTCCCTAGATTCAGTTCTTCTGTTGATCAGCTCATCTCTACACGGGGGTGAGGTGGACCAAAACAGGTCATGCAAGTTTTCACAGGGGTGCTGAGGGAGTTGGTTGATGTGATTCCCGAGCCATTGGCCATTATCTTTGAAAACTCGTGGAGGTCGGGGAGGTCCTGGATGATTGGAAAAAGGCAAATGTAGTGCCCATCTTTAAAAAAGGGAAGAAGGACAATCCAGGGAACTACAGACCTGTCAGTCTTACCTCAGTCCCTGGAAAAATCATGGAGACTGTAGCTGACAGAGTTCTATAATATTTTATGTGATATGCTGAATGAGGAGTATGAGAATGAATGTTAAACAATTAATTCTGCTCACCACTCTGCTCTGGTGAGCGGTGAAGAACAGTCTTCTAGGTCCTTAATAAAGATCCATCAGGTTAACTGGGTGGGTGCGTCTAGACTGGCAAGATTTTGTGCAAAAGCAGGCGCTTTTGCACAAAATCTTGCCAGCTGTCTCCACTGGCTGCTTGAATTTGCGCAAGAACACTGACGATCTAATGTAAGATTGTCAGTGTTCTTGCGCAAATACTATGATGCTCCCGCTCAGGGATAAGCCCTCTTGCACAAGAATACTTGCACAGAGGGCCATTGTAGACAGGGAAAAACTGTTTTGCGCAAAAAAGCCCTGAGGCGAAAATGGCGATCGGGGTTTTCTTGCGCAAAATCGCGTCTAGACTGGCCACGGATGCTTTTGCGCAAAAGCACTTTTTGCACAAAGGCACCCGTGCCAATCTAGATGCTCTTTTGCAGAAATGCTTTTAACGGAAAAACTTTTCCGTTAAAAGCATTTCCGCAAAATCATGCCAGTCTGGACGCAGCCCTTGTGTATGTATCTGATGTCCAGACAGAAAGAGATCAGCAGGACCCTTGTGAGTCAGCAAGTTACACTGTCACTCTTAGGAGTAGTTAGAATATAGATTGTGTTATAAAGAAAATATAATGAACGAATTAAAAGTTTGTACTAAGAGAAGCTTTGTGTTAGGAGTTTGGTTGATACCTTTTGTATGGACAGTTGTGTCCCTTGTCCCATGGGTGAGCTGACTGTGTAGTTTCTGGGGAGGGGATGTGAATGGAATGTGAGTGTTTGGAGGGAAAATGACTTGTAGGCCCAACAGTTTCAGAGTCCAGACAGTGAAAGAGGGGAGGCAGCTGGAAGACTCAGAGGCATCAAGGTACTATAAATTGGGCCCAGTACAAAGCAGGCTGTGGATCGCCTTGGAGTGTTAAGAAGCAAGTGCTCTGTTACAAACAAGACAGCCTTGAAATAACACTGGGAAGGCAACACCAACATTCTGATGTCAGAGTAAAGAATAACTCCCAGATAAACAGATATTAAGCAGAACGGATGGTGATGGATTAAGAGCTGATGAAGCGAAATGTATAGACCTGAATGGGAGAAAAGTCCTATAAAAGATGGGGCGTCTTGCATGAATCTCCGGGTCTCGTCTTGTCACTATTGGAGCTTGGTCCAGACCGAGAGAAGTCCTCACTCCGCTCTTTTGCATTTAACTTGCCTGGCCAGTAAGTTAATGTGAGCAACAGACGGGAAACTTTAAGCAACAATAAGACTTTGTGTGTGGGTGGGTTGGTCTTTATGAAACATATGTTAACTGTTTTTCAACTGCTTTCTCAATAAATGTAACATATTGCCTTTTCTCCTGAAAAAGACCCCTTGTGCTTCTTATAAGCATAACATTATTGGTGGAGAATTGCGAAAGGGAGGGGGGGTAGCATACACTGTTGTTCTTGAGAACCAATGGAAGGCTATATCTAGACTGCATCCCTCTGTCGGCAGAGGGATGCAGATTAGGTAGGTCAACATTGCAAATGAGGCAGGGATTTAAATATCCTAATTTGCATAAAATGTAAATATGCCTAATTTGCGTAAAATGGCCACCACGTTTTGCCGACTCAGCACTTTGTTGGCAAAAAGCCGCAGTCTGTAAACCTCCTTGCAGGAGGCATAAGGGATCTGTCGAAAAAGGCTTTCTTTCTCGACAGATCACCCTCTAGACTGCCGCTTTTTGCCGACAAAGTACTGAGTCGGCAAAACGTAGCGGCCATTTTTATGCAAATTAGGTGCGGGATATTTAAAGATTTAAGATTTGATGCTAATGTTACTATTTAACACTGGACTACATTTAATGTTAATAAGTGATCCTGTAACCATGTATATGATTCTCTTTGGGAAAAAAATAATCTTTTGAGCATGCCAGAATACTCATTGGGAAACGCCTAATGCTAAGGAAAGGAAAAAATCATTGTAATAATAAAGCTTCTAAGTTACTACCTGTGAATAAATTAAAAACTTCACACACCAGAGAAACTATCACAAACCTGATCTGCTGTATAAGAAAGAAACTGAGGCATACCTCCTCATGAGTATAATAATTAAACAGTGAAATAATTCGTTCTAAACCCTTAAAAGGGAAGAAGCCATTCAAACCTGGGCTGGGTATAGAACAGATACAGTGAAACCTTTGTTATCTGGCACTCTGTTAACCAGAAAACTTTGTTAACCAGTATTGCCCCCCAGCCACAATACTGTCACATCTTCAGGAGCACAGGCCTGGCTTGGTTTACCATGATTGGCTTAATTTTTTAATTTAAGAAGTACTAATCATCTTTAACTCAAAATAGAAATCTTAGACCAACTTACCTCACACTGCAAAACTACCAATATTAAAAACGTTTACTATTATTGTCCATTGGTTTTTCCTAGGTTGATGGGACCCTCAGATAACTGGAATTTTTAGATAACCAGAATGCCCTAATCCCCGAGCGTGCCAGATAACACAGGTTTTACTGTACAAAGGTACACAAATATTGGGGGTAATTTCAGGCAAAACACAGGAATTAGCAAGGATATTTGTACAAGAAGAGTATTTTAAGCAATAATGTGCAACCCCCAAAGGGATAGGAAAATGTTTTTTGTCTTTCAGAACATCAGAGAGAGCTGGTACCAGTTGAAAAACAACCTGAAGTGCCATCGATCAACGGTTGCAACAAACATTTTACTCTATAACTCATTAAAACAACAGAGCTTATTCTCCTATCTTTGAAATTAATAAAAAAAAGTTCACTTGGATTCTGTGAACTGGTGTGTAGGTCTAAAATTGATCCACAGAATATCTCAGGGACATCTTTAACTTTGTATTTCACAGATGAGGGGATCGGACAGAGAAGTCAGAACTTTGTAGAAGGGATGGAACCCTTTGTTCGGGTCTCAAAGGCTATGTCTATACTGAGGGAGGTTTCCGAGATACCTCTGGTATCCCGGAAAAACCCCGCTGCGTCCAGGGAATGCATTTGCTCTTCCACTTTTTTTCATTGAAGAGCAGATGTGCTCTTTCGCGGAGCCCTGTATTCCTTGTTCTTCAGAAAAGCAGAAAGAGGCAGAAAAACCTCTTCCAGAAAAGCAATCGGAAAAAGCTATAGTGTAGACCTAGCCTCAGTGGGCTGGACTTTGCAAGCCAGTAGAGAATAATAAAACCCCATAGAATGGCGCCCCGAAGATGGGGTGGGGAAGCAAGTGGAAAAATGACTTTTGACTCCTGTTGGTGGGATTCACAGGATAGTAAAGATGATGCCGATGTAGGATGCTAGCGTTAAGAGGGAAGGGGGCAGAATGAAAATAAGTAGGACATGTGAAAACTGTAAGTTCTGACCGTTGGGTGTCACAGCAGGGCAGTTTTATCACTGGGGATATGTCACAAATAAAAGGATCAGTTTCATTGGGGAAACTAAACATTATCAATGACCCAAAAACCTTTCTATGTCACTACCCAGCAATCCAGTTATCCAGGATCAACGTGCTAGCTTTTGCTCATGAACTCGGCATAACGCATTGGCTTAAATGTTAGTAAATATTTCTGCTAAGACCTCTCTGCACTGCCAAATAAGTGCATAAATAATATTGTGGGAAACAGCCACTACACGGCAGTGAGACCTGCTTGCAGCCAGGCCTGGATGGTGGAGCTGCAGCAGGTCCCCAAGAAGGAAAACTTTCCCAGGAAGAAGTACATGGGAGTAGGGAGGTGCTGATGAGCTACCATGAGCACCAAAGGAAGGAAGTTCTTGGTGGAGGTCATAATTTAAATCAATAGAAAAAGAAAGTGGGTGGGATTTCCATTTCCCCCATTTTGTGCCTGGCATGGGATTATCTGGATAAAATGCAACAAACGGACGAAAGTTTTGAAGAAGACAAACCTTACATTTTCTTGCATCCGTCGTACTTCAGGCTTGGATCGTAAAAGGATTTTACGTGAGTGACACAGCCATAGAGAAACACGTGGAAATGTTGGGCCACATGACCTCAAACGCCATGCTTCCCGCCATCTTGTGTGTGGGCTGTACAAGAGTCTTCATTTTACCATTGTGCCTATCATTTTCATTCCCAAAGCATGCAGCAATTTGTATCCATTACCAAAGCCTCTCCTACTGCCATCTTTTGGGCCCAGTGGCCTGAAACTGCAGCAAGGGAGGTCTTGGTTGGACATTAGGAAAAACTTCCTACCTGTGCAAGTGATGAAACACTGGAAAAAATTGCCTAGGGGGGTTGTGGAATCTCCATCCCTGGAGATATGTAAGAGCAGGCATCATGGGGCAAGCTCACCCCCCGAAGACTGCCTTCTGCTGGTCACTTTGGGAACTAGCTCTTCAGCCCTGGAGCACCCCCTTTCAGCTGATGTCACCCCAATTGCTACCTTGGTCTGTGCCCCTGCACTCTAGTGTCTTCTCACCAGAGAATCCCCAATCCCCCTACAGCTCCCTTGCTTCGGTGGTCCAAGGCTAGTTGTCATCTTGACCCTACTTCAGTGGCAAACGGCAGCCTGAAATGGCCACTCCGCATTGGCAGGGGCGGTGACCTGCTGCCTTTGCCTATCCAGGCTGCCTCCCTGTAGCCCTACTAGCCTCAGGCCTCACCTCAGGCCCTACAACCTGCGAACTTGCCTGGCCAGAGCCCCCCAGCCCTTCCTGCCTCTCCCCAGCCTTGTTCTGTCTCCACTCCTAATGTTCTCAGCTTGGGCAGGAGGGCAGGCCAAAATCCATTCCCCCCCCCCCCCCCAGCCCTGCACTGTCTCAGGAAGCTTCCAGTTTCCCTGGTAGCCAGGTGCCTCCCACTCCCCAGCTTGAGAAAGAGCGTGTCTGTCTCCTTCCTCCAGGAGTCCTTATTTATAACTCGGCAAGTTCTTTTGCTAGGGCCACTTTTGTTGTTGTTGTTTCATTCCCCATGCTCCAAGCAGAGTAGAGCTATCTGGCACGTCTCCTTTTGGGAGCTTCCTTATAGCCAGCCTCAGAGTTTTGTTCAGTTCCTGTGCTTGCCGCTTCTGGACTGCCTGCTGCCCTGTGTGTGTCCAGAGGCCTGGTCCAGAGACAGAGCCCTTAGCTTCCGAGGAGCGTGACTACAAAAAGCCGGCTACCAGTTGAGGGTAGATGCCTACAGAGTCTGGGACTAGCTGAGTGGAGGTTTAGAGATTGGCCCAGAAGGGGGAAGGGCAGCAGGGGAGCAGAGGCTCCTGAGGAGTAGTGGGAGAAGGATTCTAGGGAACAGCCCTGAGGGTCAGGGACTTGGCGGGAGAGGCGCCTTCAGAATGAAAGGCCTGGGAGGACACACTCTGCCGTGGGTAAGGACGTAATTTGGCAGCCCCTGGGAGAGGCCTTGAAGGCTTTGAAAAGAATTGCACTCAGGGAGGGCAGAAGAATTTCTTCTTTGTGTTTTGCTGGGCTCTTTGTTTTACCCCTGAAAGGATGGGACAAAGTGTCCTGTCTGGCAGGCCCAGTCACAATGTGAAGGAATCGTTAACAGGCCTCAAAGGTGTCCAGTGTAGGTTGCTGAGGAAAGGGCCCTGCAGTGATGCTCACAATCCCCAGGAGCATGTCTACTGGGGACACACCCTTCCACAACCCCACAACCCCACACCGCAGCCCTGCCAGCTCCTTCAAGCCAGAACTCCAGAGGTGTGGGGATGTCTACACTACAAAGGCCCCATAGGATGCATAGGCTGTGTCTATCCTACAAAGGTGTTGTTTTCATGGAGGTGTTATCGGCCCTGCAATGTGTTTCAAGTCAGAAAAAAAATTGTACATCCACCTTTCCCATCCCACATACTCAGCACGTTCCCACACAATGTGGGAGAAGGAATCCCTCGCTCTCCAGAAACACCGGAAGGATGGGTGTTAGTTCAACAGACACCATGGTGGGGAATTTCAAAGGCGCAGAGAAGGTTAGCTGCTTCACTTGCTTTGACATTCAAAGGCTGTTGGGTTCTTAATTCCCTTTGGTTGATTTAAAAAATCACAGCCAACTTCAACAAGGAGATTGCAACACTTTTCATGTGGCAGTTTACCATTATTCTTGGTGTGTGTTTGAAGTTCCATATCCAGAGATCCGATTGACCTGGGAGCTTTAGCCAAGAACTTTTCAACAGTGAGATCATTTAATTTTCTTCTTACAATAAAGTAGTATGAACGGTGATTCCTTTTTTTTCTTTTGTTTTAGAAGATCTACTTATCTAATACATAAGATGAAGTGATTCCCACTGAGAACAGAAGTTCTGTGTTTATTAATTTCCTTTGAAATGTGACCTTCCTTTTTCTCTAGAGCTTTGTGTTTGCAGTTGATAGTTCCCTGTCTCTTGTTCCCCCTTTTGAATATGTTGTTTTCAATGACTTCCCCTTTGAGATTAGTAAGAAGCCTCTTCGTGTACTTTATTTCTCCTATTAAAACAAATAGGATCCAGACAAGGATGCAAAGATCAGTTTACCGATATAATTAAAGACAATCAAAGACAATCAATAGTAGAAGAGAATGGAAAATGTAGCGCAAAGACAGAGGGGTAAAGGACAGTGTGTAGCTGGCAATAAAATGTGATAAGTAAAGGAGACTTACAAGGAAATAATCTGATTTAGAAAAAACCCTGCACCCCATATTGCTCATAGCGAGAGTAGTACATGATTATAGATCAATGACACAATTTCTGCCAGACAGGTCACTTAAGGTGTCATTGGAAAAGTTATGATTTGCTGACTATCAATATCCTATCTGTATGCATGTATCATTTTTGTATCTGAAGTTCAGAATATTGACTATATACGTGTATTTTAAATATAGTTATATGCAACCACCTCCCACAATACATCTTCCCAGTCTAGATAGCTGGTTGGGAAGGGCCTCAACAGTGTAATGAGCCATTAGGGAAAACACTAGGCCTCAGGAGAATCTAAGTCTCCAGGCAGCTTATAAACCATTGTTATGATTCCATGAGGGCAGGTGAGCAGGTGACATGACTCCATCTTGGGATGTCGGGATTTTTTTCCCACAAACTGCCCTGGGAACCAAGTTTTGAAAACAAAGGTTCTGACCCTGAGCTAAATCTATATTAGGCAGAGAGTGACCTCATGGGCTGTTCTTCACTCCTCACACAAGAGGATTCCTGGAACAAAGTCTGATCGGGGAGGGAGGGGGGAGATCCAGACTAAAGCTGAGAAACTGAAGCAGCAAAGAAAATGCAGCTTCTGCCTTGAGAAGATGCCAGACTGCTGTGATCATCGGTCAGGGTGAGACATTGCTCATTCATAGTCCAGCAAGGGTAATAAGCTTTATTTGTGCCTTTGCTTACATGCTTGTATTCAGGTACGATTTGTTTGCTACCCCTTATAAACACTCGCAATCTATACTTAGGAAGTAACAGGCTTGTTTGTAGCTTAACCTATGCCAAGGGGACTTTAAGTGAATTATATGTGGAAAAAATCGTCACCTGGTTACCGCAGGAGTGCATGTTCCTCTCCACATTGAGGGAAAGGCGAACAGAGTAACACGTTTGTCCAGGGCAGGGTGGTAAACCGCCTGGCTCCTAGGCGATGGAGCTAGTGGTTATTTTGAAGGTACCTTCACTACTATTGGTCCGCGCAATGGCTGATCAGAGAAGCTGATGGAAGAGACCTCGGGAGCCATCAAGTCCAACCCTCTGCCCACAGCAGGACCAACCCCAACTCAATCATCCCAGCCAGGGCTTTCTCAAGCCAGGACTTCAAAATCTCTATGGATGGAAATTCCACCCCCTCCACGTGGAAACCATCCCAGCACTTCCTCACGCTCCTAGGGAAATAGGTTTTCCTAATCTCCAACTGAGACCTACCCCGCTGCAACTTGAGACAATTGCTCCTCTTTCTGCCATCTGCCACCTCTGAGAACAGCCTCTCTCCAGCCTCTTTGGAACCCCCCTTCAGGAAGTTGAAAGCTGCTCTCAAATCCCCCCTCGCTCTACTCTTCTGCAGAGTGAACAAACCCAAATCCCTCAGTCTCTTATTATAGGTTATGTGCTCCAGCCCCCTCATCATTTTTGTTCCCCTCTGCTGGACCCTCTCCTAAGTGTCCACATCCTTTCTGTACACCCCATCCATGGCGTATTCACAACCATTGCAGACATACAACCCTCTCGCTCATTCAGCAAACTCAAGAAGACTGGGAGTACGTTAAGCCATCAGGAATCCAAGTGGGGTTTTTAAAAGAGCATAGAAGGGGTAAGCATCTAGCTCCCTTTGACATTCAAAGGTGATTGGGTGCCTAAATCCTTTCGGTCCCTTTAAAAAGTACAGTCAATATAATGAAGGAATTTTAAATTTGTTCATGCATAGGGGAGTTCTTGGCCTGTGTTTAAAGTTCCCAATTCAGTGAGCAGACTGACCTGAGTACTTTAGACAGGAAAATGGGAATATTTCATTTTTTTCTCATTATCAAGTAGAATTCACATTGGTTCCTTTTTAATTATTATGCTAATAGATCTATTTATTTAGAACATCAGCAAAACAGAGATTTCACTTGGTATCAGACACTCTGTTTCCATTAATTTGCTTTCCAAAGAGACTTTTTTTTTCTATTGCTTTGCTTTTGGGTCAACTGTTCTCTCATCTCTGTGATTTTCCATTTGGAATCCATTATTTCCCATGTCTTTGCCTTGGAGATTAGTCATAACCCTGTTGATTTTCCTTTCTTTTCTTCATCTTTACTCGTCTCTGTGTAATACTCTGATATTCCCAGATGCAGAAATATCCAGGGAGATTCTATCATCTCGTATGAAGAAGACAATCATCTCCATGAAAGGCAACATCAAGCAGATGTAGCGTGTGGCTCCTTTGGATCAAGACATCGAGGTAGGATGCAAAGCTCCGTTCCCTGAGATAACCGAACCCCATCAATCATCGAAGGGAATGGAAAACGAGATGCAAAGATTCTAATTTATCTCTGGAAATCTTAAGCAAGGGTTAGTGTCAGGGTGCAGCAGGCAATAGATCATTACAGGGAAAGGTAAAGAAGCAGAGTTAGAATGAAAGAATCTGGCATAGAACAGAAAAAGCCCTGCTTTATCCCACCATGATAGAAAGGATAAAACTGCTTGACCAATCTGGGGGAGAAAGTACTTAAAAGTAGATGGGTTAGAGCAAAACATGCCTAAGGAAGAGCAATGAATGGATCTCGGATTTAGAACGTAAGAATTTAATGGCCACATTGGGTTGGACCAAGAGTCCATCTAGTATGGTATTCTGTCTTGCAATTGTGGCCAAAGCCAGGTGCCCCAGAGGGAGTGAACAGAACAGGGAATCATCAAGTGATACCTCTCCGGTTGCCCATTCACAGCTTCTGAGAGAGGCTAGGGACACCATCCCTACCTATCCTGGGTAATAGCCATTGATGGACCTAACCTCCATGAAATTATTGGTTCCTTGTGTGTTTATTTTATTTTTCACCAAGTGAGTTTTATTCTTTGCAAAAAATGTGAGTCGCAGACATGGTCCTTCTTCTGTGTGTGCGTGTATGTGTGTGTGTGCGTTTACACAGTATCGATGTACCACTGATACTCCCGGTGTAGATAAGCTTACATGCATTCATTGTAAGTCAGCAGATGAAGACATCAGAAGGTAGGACATTACCCAGAAATGTGGAAGGAGAAAAGAATGGAAGAAACTTCAGACTCTGAGAGCTTTGCTTTCAATAAGAGCTAAGAACTGCTATTTTGTCTAACCATATCTATCTATATTTTTTTGCTCATAACATTATCGGTCTGTCTAGACTGAAGAGGTATCCTGGAAAAGCTCTGCCATGTCCAAGAAATATGTCCGCTTTTCCAAAACAAAAAATGTCGGGAAAGCGGACACATTTTGTCAGCATCCCTGTAAACCTCATTTTACGAGGAAGAAGGGATGTTCCGAAAGAGGATATTTTCTGAAATTTGGCCCTCTGTAGATGGGCCAAATTTTGAAAAAGCCTCTTTTGGAAGTAAATCGGAAAACAAGACCAAAGCAGAACTTCAAAAGGATCTCACCAAACTGAGTGATTGGGCAATGAAATGGAAATGAACAACATTTGCAGACGATACTAAACTGCTCAAGGTAGTTAAGACCAAAGCAGACTGTGAAGAACTTCAAAAAGATCTCTCCAAACTGAGTGATTGGGCAACAAAATGGCAAATGAAATTTAATGTAGATAAGTGTAAAGTAATGCACATTGGAAAAAATAACCCCATCTATACATACAATATGATGGGGGCTAATTTAGCTACAACTAATCAGGAAAGAGATCTTGGAGTTATTGTGAAAATGTCCATGCAGTGTGCGGCGGCAGTCAAAAAGCAAATAGAATGTTAGGAATTATTAAAAAAGGGATAGAAAATAAGATGAAGAATATCTTACTGCCCCTATATAAAACTATAGTACACCCACTATAGTATACACTGAGTACAGATATTGTCTCCTCACCTTAAAAAAGGTATTTTGGCACTGGAAAAGGTTCAGGAAAGAGCAACTAAAATGATTAGGGGTTTGGAACGGGTCCCATATGAGGAGAGTCTAGAGAGACTGGGATTGTTTGAAAAAGCCTCTTTTGGAAGTAAATCGGAAAACAATGCGCAAACAATAAGCAGTGAAGTGGCAAAGTTTGCTGATGATATTAAACTGTTCAAGATAGTCAAGACCAAAGCAGGATTGTTATGCTGGGAATTTGAAATACCTTTATCGTACCAGTGTTATCTGAGGTGTTAGGATCTTGCACAAAAAGGAAACGTCCACACTACTTGTTTTTGAGCAAAAACCAGTTGCACAAGAATGGATAGGGAGAGATTATGCAAACAAAGCGCAAGAAAATGCTCATCCGTTCCTCATTTGCATTGCCTCTTCCGGCAAAACCGGTAGTGTAGATGTAGCGTCAGACCATAGGTCCATCTGCCAACAGTGGCCAATGCCAGGCACCTCAGAGGCAGTGAACAAAACAGGGAACAATCAAGTGATCCCTCCCCTGTCACCCATTTCCAGCCACTGACAAACAGAGACCAGGGACACCAGCCCAACCCATCCTAGCTAACAGCCATTGATGGACCATAAATTTATCTAGTTCTTTTTTGAAATCCTGCTAAAGCCCTGGTCTTCACAACATCCTCTGTCAAGGAGTTCCACAGGTTGACTGTGCACTGCGTGATGTAAAACTTCCTTTTGTTTGTTTTAAACCTGCTACCTATTATTTTCATTTGGTGACCCCTAGTTCTTATGTTATGGGAACAAGTAAATAATTTTCCTTATTCACTTTCTTCACACCAGTCATGATTTTAAAGACCTCTATCATGTCCCCTCTTAGGGTATGTCTACACTACAGTGCTATTTTGAATTAACTTAATTTGAAATAGTTAATTTGAATTAAACTAATTTGAAATAACGCATCTATACACAAAAACTATTTCGAAATAACATTTTGCTATTTCGAAATAGCACGTCCACACTGAGTGCACCCTGAACCGAAGTTAAGGCTGGCCGGAAGCAGTGCATCAGGTTAGGACTTAGTGTGTGCGGCTGCTGCCTGAGGCTAACTGAGCTCTGTGCTTAAAGGGACCCTACCCCCACCCCGGACAGACAGTTCTCAGGGTTCCCCGCTTGCTTGTCTACCTCGATGAGGGACAGCAAAGCAGTTCTGTCTTGGAGTGCCCTGAGTGCCCACACTCGGGACACCACAGCACTTGGCCACATGGAGCCAGAGCTGCCCCTGGGCACACCGGTGCATCTCGTGGGGTCGTTGCCATCAGCTCAGCTGCACTTGCTGCAGGCTGCCATCCGGGGGAGCCACCGGGGGGCTGTCAGGATCCTGAGGGAGAGCGTCCACCCCAAGGAGCCCTCAGAGCCTCCCCGGTCCTCCCCACCGGGGGCTCGTGCCCCATTCCTCCCTCACGTCCTTCCACTTACCCCTCCCTAGCCCCCCTTCCTGATGTCAAATAAAAGACATGTATGTTCAAAAATAGAAACTGGGTTTATTGAACAAAACTGGGGGGGGGGGAATGAACCTCTGGGGAGACTGGGAAAAGGAGGTGGGAGAGGGGAAGAGAGAGGGTGGGAGAGGGGAGGGGGAAACCTGGGAGGAGGGAGCTGGACGGGGGAAGCAAGGGGAAGAAGGGGGAGGGGAAGCTCAAGGCTCAGGGTTGGGGGGTCTCTCCAGACCAACTTGAATTTCATGCTAACCTGCTCCTGGGTTTGCATGTGGCCTGTGGCGGCCAGGCTGGCAGCTATCCTGCCATAGACGGCTGCATTCCTCTGTCTAGTGCAGAGATCATGGATGTTGGGGACATCCCCACCAAACCTGAATATGGTCCATGATCTCCACCCTGGACCAGGAAGGCACCCGCCTTCTCCAGCCCCTGGTAGGCTCCTGGGAGCTGGCAGACTGCTCCTGGGGAGTGGTGGAGGGCTGGCTGCCAGTGGCTTGCTGGCTCCTGTTTTGGGGCCACTGGGTCAGGGGCCCCGGTGGCCACTACTGGCTCTGGGCTGGCAGGCTTGGAGCTGGCACAGGCACTGTGGCCAGGCTCTACCCCTTTAATGGCTCTGGGGGTGGGGGAGAGGAGAGTAAGTTTTCCTGTTTGTGCCCAGAGTGACCACCAGGGCTCCCTGGGAAGGGCTGGAGGCCCCCTATTTCAAATTAAGTGTCTACACAGCACTTAATTCGAAATAGCTATTTCGAATTTGGTGTTATTCCTTGTAGAATGAGGTTTACCAAATTCGAAATAAGGGCTCCACTATTTCGAATTTATTTCGAAATAGCGGTTTGCCTGTGTAGACGCTATTAAAGTTAATTCGAAATAACTACTGTTATTTCAAATTAATTTTGTAGTGTAGACATACCCTTAGTCTCCTCTTTTCTAAGATGAAAAGTCCAAGTCTTCTTTATCTCTCTTCATATGGCACCCATTACAACCCCTTCATCATTTGTATTGATCTTTTCTGTACGTTTTCCAGTGCCAAGTGATCTTTCTGAGATGAGGCAACCACATGCAGTATTCAAAACGTGGGTGTCCCATGGATTTATACAGAGGCAATAAGATATTCTCTGTCATATTCTCAATCCCAACATTCTGTCTGCTTTTCTGACCACTGCTGCATATGGAGTGTATGTTGTCAGGAAACTATCCACAGAGACTCCAAGATCTCTCGAGTAGTTGTAGCTAAATTAGCCCCATCCTTTTGTATGTACAGTTGGGATGGATTTTTTCCAATGTGCATACATTTTTTTTGCCATTTTGTTCCCCAATTTCGTGAGACCCTTTTGAAGCTCTTCGCAGTCTGCTTTGGGCTTAACTACCTTGAGCAGTTTGGGATCATCTGCAATTTTTCCCACCTCAATGTTTACCCCTTTCTCCAGATCATTTATAAATAGGTTGAGTAGGTCTGTTCCAGGTTGAGTTGGTCTGTTACTTCTCGCCATTCTGAAAACTGACCATTTCTTCGTACCCTTTGTTTCCTGTCTTTTGACCAGTTCTCAGTCCACGAGAGGACCTTCCCTCTGACTCCATAATAACTTACTTTGATTAAGAAATGTTGGTGAGGGATTCTGTCAAATCTTTCTGGAAATCTAATTATATTATATCCACTGGATTCCCCCTTGCCCACATGCTTGTTGACCCCCTTAAAGACTTCTAGGAGATTAGCAAGGCAGGATTTCCCTTTACAGAAACCATGTTGACTTTTCCCTACAGATCATGTTCACGTATGTGTCTGACAATTCTGCCCTTTCTATTTTATTCTGTTATTCAGTAGGGCCCATGCTCTTGTGTCACGTACAATGGAAGCTCAAACTATCAGTCATATCAAGCTTCCAATGTTTATTGACAATGTTGGGTTTTTTTCCAGAGGAGGATACAGTGGTGTGAGGTTACCTTCTCCAGGCTTCCACATGCGTAACTGAGCGCACATCACATGCACTGCATCAATATACTTCAAGATACGTGTTATGGAGAAAGCAGAAGGAAGAAATCAAACGCTCATCATGGAATTCATCCTCTTAGGGTTTGGGGGCAGCCCTGAACTGCAGCCTCTCCTCTTCCTGGTGTTTCTAGTGATCTACCTTATGACAGTGGCCTGGAACCTTCTCATCGTTGCACTAGTTGTGACTGATCAGCACCTTCACACGCCCATGTATTACTTCCTGGGCAACTTAGCTTGCTTGGAGTTCTGTTACACCTCAGCCATCCTGCCCCGGCTGCTGGCCAGTCTGCTGACTGGGGACAGAGCCATCTCTGTGAAGGGCTGCATTGTGCAGTTATATTTCTTTGCTGTCATGGCTGCAACAGAAGGCCAGCTGCTCCTGGCCATGTCCTATGATCGGTATTTAGCCATATGCTATCCCCTCCGTTATGCTGCCCTGATGAACGGCCGGGTGTGTTGCCTGATGGTGGTCGGGTGCTGGATAAATAGCTTTCTGACTTGTTTCATAGCAAATATTTTCCTGTTCCAATTAACGTTCTGTGATTCCAGTGCTATTGACCATTTCTTCTGTGATTTGTCACCCATGTTGAAGCTCTCCTGTAGCGACACCCAAGCTCTGCAACAGTTGACATTTATTTTCTCTGCCCTAGGGACGCTTATGCCCTGTCTACTGACCCTGGCATCCTACATTCGTATCATCTCCACCATCCTGAGAATCCCTTCCAGCACCGGGAGGCAAAAGGCCTTTTCCACCTGCTCCTCCCACCTCATTGTAATTACGTTTTCCTATGGGGCCGCGATCGCTGTTTATGTAGTTCCTACAGCCAACACTCCTCAAAATATCCTTCACAAAATATTCTCTCTCTCCCACACGGTCCTGGCTCCCTTGATCAATCCTGTTATCTACAGTCTGAGAAACAAGGAAGTCAATGAGGCCCTGAAGAAAACTCTTAATAAAATGGCTGCCTCCAGAAAGAATCATAGTAGGTGAAAGGACAAATATTAGTATATAGTAAAATGGAGATCACTGGATAGTCTCTCTTATGCTTGGCTCCTTTGAGTCATTGAGAAAAGTGTCACCACCTACTGATGTTCTTTTTTCTACCCTTAAGCTACAGAAAAAGACAAAGACACTGAAAGGACGTGTAAAGACATGGCCTATTTGTGTCCTTGAGAACTTGGATACCTCTTCCTTCCTTCCTTCCTTCCTTCCTCCCTCTGTCCCTCTCTCTCTCTTCCGTCCTTCCTTCCTTCCTTCTTTCCTTCCTTCCCTCCTTCAAATTGCTCTTTCACACATTTCTTCATAGAAAACTTGATGCCATAAGAGACATTCTTTATGAAAAGGAGATTTTTTTTTCAAGATATACATATCAGGAAAGCCCTCTGCTTCAGATGTATGTACATTAACATTTAGGCCCAAATTTCTGCAAGCTGCTTAACATATTTTCTATTGTTCGGGGTCTTTCCCACCCCATGTGAAGCACATGACATCCATTCTCCAGTGACTAGGACTTTCTCTTATGAGTTAGGTCTCTCCAAAATAGATGAGATATGTTGCAACCCAAGTGAATGGAGAACTTGGACTGAGTATTCTTCCATGCAGATCTGTAGCTAGGGAACAGAGAGAAAGAGAGGGAGAGAGAGAGAGGAGGAATGGGTTGTCTAAATCCTGGTCTACACTAGGGAGTTATTCTGAAATAACAAGCAGAGCATCCACACCACCAAGCCCGTTATTTCAAAATAAGGGGCTGGTTATTTTGAAATAATAACTCCTGCTTTCCACAAGGCATAGTGCTCATTTCAAAACTGTTATTTCAAAGTAGCAATAATAGCTATTCCCTGGTGTCAATCAGGGTGCGGCTATCCTGCACGCTTATTTTGGAACAAGCTATTCTGGAAATAGCTTATTTTGAAATGGCACGTCTACACTACAGAGAAGCCTCAAAATTAGTCCAAGGCAGGCTCTCCTCATGTGGCTGTGCTACCTCGATTTAGAGCCCCAGGAATCACTGAGGAATAATTACTCTGAATGGCCCTGGGGAGGCGCTATTGCAAAAGAGCAGCATTGGAGCATCCACACTCTCTGCCCTAGCTTGTGTTCTCTCTCTCTCTCTCTCTCATTAAAGTGATGGCATTTGGCTGAAATTATTAATCAGTCATTGAAAGTGGGAGTTGAATTTCAATCCCTTACAGTTGAATTGTGCATCTTAGCTGCCAGGCTACAGAGTCATCCTTGGAGTTGCTTCCTGGCCCAAAGTCTATCCATTCTCATCGGCTGTGAGAGAGTGGGAATGCTTTTATGGCCTGTTGCTCAGGATTTTATTTTCCAGGACTGCCAGAAAAATGGAAAAATCAGTGGTTCACTGAGCTCCGAGGGTCTTCTGCCGCAGAACAGCTGGCTGGGCAGAAATACACACTCGGTGTGTTTTCTTTCAGAGACTGGTATAAGTCTTGTGGTTTAAGATGATGGTGTGAGAATGGGGACTCTTCTTTTCCTACCTGAGCCAGCTACTGCCAGGATGCAGGAAACATTGTCACCAACAATGGGAGTGGTGTGGAAATGACAGGCACCCACCCTCAGGGAAAGGTTTTTCTCTGCTCACAGCTGCAGACTGGGGAGCTCTGGATGGCAATAAATGCCGTGGCAGATGTGTCTCATTCTGCAGCCAGCCAGCCGAGAGTTATGCCCCCCTGTTTTGGGGAGCAGACTGCTTTGTCTCTCAGGTTTGGGGTTCTTGTTGCTCGTGGGTGTGAACTCTACAAAATAAAGTAATGTCACCCGGCTCCCCTGAAGTCGGGCTGTTTTATGTTATTGCATGGTGAGCAGCACACAAAGGCAGTTCCCAAAGGTTCATGAAAAAGGGGTTTTCTTTCTCCTTGTGGGTGGGGGTTAATTTTATATAATGTTGTTGATTTTTCCCCATAACTCTCCAATCAGTTATGCGGAACAAGGCAGGAGGGGTAATAAAAGCACAAACAGGACTTTGACATCAGGAGAGCCAGTCGGAGGTGCGTGCTTTGATGGATGAAAAGTCTGCCCACCCAAGAGAGCAGAGCGCATTATAGACTAAATAAGCCCAAATCCCTCAGCCTCTCCTCATAAGTCATGTGATCCTGTCCCCTAATAATTAGTGTTGCCCTTCACTGGACCTGAGACTTTCTGTGGATCAATTTTAGATGTATTCATCAATGTATAGAATTTTTTTATTAATTTCAAAGATGGGGGATAAGCCCTTTTGTTTTAATGAGGTATAGGGTTAAATTAAAGGTATTTAGGCACCTCCTGGGACTTCCCAAGTAACTATGTGCCTAAATCCTATTGGTTGCAAAGGCTCCATAGTTTGTCTACATTTCACTGTATCCTAAACAAATTCACTCTGACTTTTAGAATTCTAATGCGGAGCAGAAATGTCTGTAACCACATTGAAGTGATAAACAAATTAATGCCATGTATCAGGGATGATCTAGATGGTACTGGGTCCTGCTGTGAAGGCAGGGGCCTGGAGTCGATGACCTCTCGAGGGCCCTTCCAGTTCTAGTGTGCTATGATTCTATGATTCAATGAGGAATAGGTCAAATTCCAATAGGTGTCAGCTTCATTCCATCTGTTGACCTCATATGTGTTCTAGGGCTGAGGTTAGAGCCATATTTTTTTTAACATGTGTCCAGAATAAAATGGGCAAAAGCTACCAAATGGCCATCACCTTTAACTGGCATTTGGGCTGCAGCAAAAGCACCTGGATTCAGATCAGTGAAAAGTCCAGCTGACTGTCCCCTGCCCCGTGAGCCTGCCTTTTAGCAACAACTGGGGAATTGGGAGTTTAAAGAGCTAATGTATAAACACGATGGAAGAATTCCTCGATGGACTCTACACTGCATCTTCTCTAATATAACCCTGTGGGGATGGAGGGTTTGCAATTAGGAGCTTTGGGTATTAATTAACAACAGCACTCGTCGGATCCCTATCTGAAAAATCATGAGTAAGTTGGTGTGAATTTCCAACAGCCTGGTCCAAATTCATCCCTTCTCTTTCCCTTGCTTTTCCACCAGCGGTGCACCTGAACCAGTGTGTGTTCATCTCTGACACAATGAGCCTGAGATATGATAAAAGAAACCCAACTGCAGTAAGGAGAAATTACTCTATATTTGAACCAGTGCAATGGAAATGAGAATCTGGGGTATTGGACACGTTCGATATTCTCCAGCATCTCGACAGACTGTAGGAGACCAAATCTGACCATAAAGGAACACTGTATGTTGGGCTTCCATTCTAACCTGTCCAGGCGGCCCAGAATTGAGAAGCCCCATTTCAATACAGCCTATAAAAATACACACAGAGAGCTGGGCAGCTGGCTTTGGAGCCTGACACCTCACAGGGCCATGGCCGAACAGGGTTATGGATTCGTGTCAAGACAGTGAGATTAATAAACACAACTATCCTAATCGATTCTATGTCGCTACTATTACAGGGTTAATACTGCCAGATGGTCACACAGCTACTGCAAAGTGACTGATCAATAAGCACAGGCAGAGCAATGCAGAAAAGAAGAGCAACAGGCACTTAGAAATGCTTGCACCCCTTCAGTCTGAGGTGAGTCCCCTTCCTGTCACCTTGTACCAGGCCACAGTGGACGTGGCTCCAGCTGGGGGGATCCAGAGCACCCTCCGAGGTCCAGGTCCCTGGTGAGACTCACCAGACACGGGACTCCGTACACTAGTTATACTCCAGTTGTTTACCGGGTGTGCGCATACTGGCCCAATGCCACTCTCAATGTTCCCATGGGGCTGAGAGCAGAGGTCATGTTATTTATCCCATACTCGGCTCTCAGCTAGCAAGCGTAGGGAGTTGAGGCTGAAGAAGGCCATCTGATAAAGAACCCCTGGTATTTTCACCAACAGGGTTCATGGCTGTCCAAGAGGAATACAAATTTAACCCCTTCAGGCCTACATATGGCTTTTTATGTGACATAATCCTGGTCCATTCTCCTGCCACCGCCTATGTCTGCATCATTTACTTTTTCCTATCAGTATACCTAAAGTGAAACTTACTGAAAATCAGGGTCCACAAAGTGTGACATTTTTTGATGGCCTTTTCTGAAAATATCCTGCTTGGTTGCGTGAACCTCATGCATTATTTTGGTCTGAAACAATTCAAAGATTCATCCAAACAAAGGCGGATACCTGAGGCCCCCAGCAATGCACCCCTCTCTTTCTGCACCCCACATGTGCCTGCATCCGAGAAAAGAAAAAGGGAGGTTTGGATGGACAGGGAAGCAATGGGCACCTAACTGGTCACACACAGAGCAGGAGAATCATGATATAGTCTGAAACACAAACACACACACACACATACACTGACCAAACATTTGCTGAAAGACCACAAACACCAGTGAGACTCATTGAGATTTTATTCTGTCTTTCTTTTTATTCTGTCCAACATCAGTGGCAAATATCATCCTGCACCTAGTGCATTTCTGTCAGGGGGAAGAGAGGCCCACGTGATATCGTCTTGGCAGATTTGCAACGTCACCTGGAGTATTTGCTCATTTCCTGTTCATTTTCACTCAAACTTTTCTTTTTTATGTGGTTGGGAGAGGAATTCCGGTCTCACAAACTTTTAAAACTGTTATGTTTGCATTCCCTCTAGCTGTCGAGACATCAACATTGGTATGAGCATTGACACAGATATAAATATTTATTGTTGCCTTGACCCAGCAAAGCTGTATGACCTGGCATCAAATGTCACACGGCAGGACACAGAAACTGCCAACCCTCTACAGATTCTCAGTTGAGGTCTCTGCAATTGCAGAGCTACAAAGCACACTGCTCAATGAATGTCCTTCCCTCACTGTGGAATCAACGTTTCACCTCATTTTCAGAGGCATAATTGAAAATCAATTATGCTAAGCAGTGGATTATGAAGTTTAATCAGGACAAATGCAAAGTGCTCCACTTAGGAAGGAACAATCAGTCTCACACATGCAGAATGGGAAGTGACTGTCTAGGAAGGAGTCCGGCAGACCACAAGCTAAATATGAGTCAACAGTGTGATGCTGTTGCAAAAAAAGCAAACAAGATTCTGGGCTGCATTAGCAGGAGAGTTGTGAGAGAGACACAAGAAGTCATTCTTCCGCTCTACTCTGCGCTGATTAGGCCTCATTTGGAGTATTGTGTCTTGTTCCGGGCATCACTTTTCAAAGAAGATGTGTAGAAATTGGAGATTCAATGAGTTTTTATTCCTTATTTAGTATTTTGTTCACACTTTGGTGGTAAAATATTTGAATAGGCATAGTGCATTTGGGTGTTGAGTGAGAGAGGCTCATATGACACTATCTAGGGTGTGATTTGCAACGTCACCTACAGTATCTCTACACTGCATGGCTATTTTGGGATAAGGGATGGCTTGAAATAGTGAGTTATTTCAAAATCTGGCGTTGCGTAGACATGCCAAATTTCAAAATAAGCTCTTTCGAAATAGTTGTGAAATAAGACACGCAATTTGTGTATTGCAAATTGCATTTCTTATTTCGAGTTTAGGGTGCTGTGTAGAAGCATCCCTAGTGATTTTGGGTGCATATTATCTCTTTGTTTAAATTCATTCATTGTTTTCAGTTTGAATCAGGGAGGGAAATCAAGTTTTACCAGCTTTGAACATTTTGACCAGACATCTTCCATTGATGTTCTATATAGCAAAACTGATTTCAGTATTGAAAGAGATTTCGATATTTTAATGTTCCCTGGGTCTTAAATAGATGTATGAATGGGCAGGGCATTTCACATGGAAGGAGACTGAGACCCCCCCAATCCTCCACAATCTCTCTTTTTTGTTTTTTTTTCCCAGCTACAGATCTGCACAGAATAATAATCAGTCCAAGTTTTCCATTCACTTTGGCTGCAACATTGCTAACCTATTTTTGAGACACCCAATTGATAACAGAAGATCCTAAGAAGTGGAGAATGAACACCCCGGGCTTCAAATGGGGTGGAAAAGACCCCTATGAAAAAGATGTTGTGCACCCTGCAGAAATTTGGCTGTAAAGTTTGTGCATGTACAACTCAAGCACAGTACTTTACTGAGATGTGTATCTTGAAAAAAGCACTGTTTTCATACAAAATACTTTTTATGATATAAAGTGTTTTATAGAGAAATGTACAAAAGATCAATGCTCCAAAAGATGGGGGAGAAGACACAGAGAGAGAGAGAGAGAAAGGAAACTTTTCAAGGAATGAAATAGGTCCATATCTAAGAAATTATATTACTTGATCTCTATTTTACTCGTGCTAAAATGTGTCCCGGAACCCTCTATGTCCGTTTCTATAAGCAACCAGTTTCTGAACAGCTTTTCTCAGGGACTCTTTGACCTCCTTATTTCTCAGGCTGTAGATGACGGGGTTCATCAAGGGAGTCAATACGATGTAGAAGACAGAGAATATTTTGTGCAGGACTTTGGACGTGCTGGCTGTGGGAACCACAGAGACAGTGAACACAGCCATGTAGAAAACCGTCAGTACCATGAGATGGGAGGAGCAGGTGGAAAAGGCCTTTTGCCTCCCGGTGCTGGAAGCGATCCTCAGGATGGAGGTGATGATAGACACATAGGACGTTAGGGTCAGTAGACAGGGCACAAGTGCCCCTCTGGCAGTGACAATAGTTGTCACTAGTTCCACAGTGTGAGTGTCATCACAGGACAGCTTGATCATGGGTGAAAAGTCACAGAAGAAATGGGCGATTTCTCTGGAACCACAGAAAGTTAATTGCCACAAGAAACTATCTACGAGGATGCTGAACAGAAAGCCACCTATCCAGGACGCTGCCACCATGTGGCCACACACCCAGCCATTCATCAGAGCAGCGTAACTGAGGGGACAGCAGATCGCTAGATACCGATCATATGACATGGCTGTGAGAAGGAAAATTTCTGTCGTTGACAGGCCACCAAAGATACATAATTGCATGATGCAACCCTGAACAGAGATGGTCCTCTCCCCAGTCAGGAGCCCAGTCAGCAGTGTTGAAGCAAAAACCTCACTCAGTTTACACGGCTAAACAGACAGTTTTATTGGCCAATAAAACCAAAGTGAGCCAAACGTGGTCCTAGCAGAGCCGGGCCCAGTGAGGCTGGCTAATACAATCAATCCTAGTATTTTATACCTTTAACCAAACAAGTCTGACGTCAGGGCAAGAAATCAAAGCGAACTTCAAAGAGGAATTATTATCAGCAGAGAAAGAAACAGGTTTAGAGGGAGTTCGAGCTTCAGATCAAAATAGTTCATTAACACATTCCAACAGCGCATCCTTCTGGCCTCTCCCCAGCTCAGTGAAGGCCAGTTCACTCCCTCTAGTATACGTGCAGACACAAGAAACTGAAATGGCTTTTATTATGCAGAATGGCTTCTAGCTAAATATGAAATGGTTTCCACAATTCCCCCCTTTTAGCCTTTTAAAGGCTAACCTTGAACCATTTTATACCTTCATTTCCATTAAAGTATTTATGTACATTTCTTGTTCCTTTCTCTGCTCATCATATTTTAACATCATTACTTCCACATTCCCTTTAGTAAGGGTCTGTCTTGTGTTTTTCAGAATACAAGAAATACAGAATTTGATTAACAAGAAACAAAAATAAACACAAAAGAATATAGCCAATACTAAAACTACACCTTGCAAAATCCAAGTTCCCACATGTCCAAACCAGCCTCCCAACCAACCCCAGAGGGTCCTGTCTTCCTCCTGCCTTAGGCTTTCCACAGTTCTTTCAATCTCTGAGGCATCTTCCTCCACTTCCTTGCTGGTGTCAGTGATATACACACAGCATTCCTTTCCCACTAAGGCACAAACCCCGCCCTTACTAGCTAGGACGTAGTCTAGGGCCATCCGGTTCTGGAGAACCATTTGTCTGACTTCTCCTAACTCCTTATTAATGGCACAGAGAGCTTTGGTTGTGGCATTAGCTACTTTCTCGAAAGCTACTTCCAGCCTCCAAATTTCTTTTACTGCATAGGCCACACCCAATCCTGGGAACATAATTCCCCAAAACCGCTGTGTTTCTGTTATCTCTTGGTAGTTTCAGATTCTACTACCAGGGAGATGGTTAGTGATTCGAATGGCTGGGAAGGCTGCTCCAATATAGCAGGTTCCACTCCAATCCTTGGGCAGTGTTTTGTATGCCCGGCGGCCACATATGAAGTAATGGCCGAACTTTGCTGTTAAGGTTCTTTGGCATTGGGGCTTCATCATCCATTGCAAATAGCACCCATCGATTCCGAAGTCATGAGGGCCTTTGTTATTTTCCCAGGTGTTGTTTCTGTACCATACTCCGTTCAGGACAACACTTATCTCACACCTGCTTTTTCCCACTCGGGCTCCTGAACCATTACATGTCCAACAGTACTCTCCAGTTGGGGTCAGGGCTAGGCGGATATACCCTGGGCTAGTAAACCCTTTATCCTGCCAAGTATCATTTGGCTTCAGTTCACTAAACAATGGGCCATTCATCTGAGTGTTGTTCAGTGGGACTGGAATCATTGGGATGCCTCCTTCTGAATGCACAGGACTGTGAGCACATATCCAGCAACCTGTGGAATTAAATTCTTGGGAAACTTGGTTCATTAAAAGCATAAATATATTTGAACCATGTAGGTTATAACTACTAGGTATTAAAAACAAAATTAAGCATAAGCTCAACATGAATTGTTTGTCCAGCCTCATGCTGGCTGTTCTTCAGGACTTTGTAGATTGCTTCACCTATCGTGGGCAAATTCTTCTGGGCCGCAGCTGGTACCTTGGCCTTGGTCTCTCAGGATTGTCTGCTTCTGGGCCTGGGTTGCCGGTACCAAGCCTGCGCTGATCCCCGTCTACTTCTGGACCTGGGTTTCTGGTACCAGGTCTGCGGTGATTCCCATCTGCTTCCGGACCTGGGTCTCCGGTACCAGGTCTGCGGTGCTCCTTGTTGGGGCCAACCTCTGTAGGGGCTGGAACCAGTTTGCAGTGGGATGCGTGAATCCAGGTGGGCAATCCCTCACACTTTACAGCAGTAGGAGTGGTCAGAAGGATCTGGTAGGCACCCTTCCACCTGGGTCCCAGGGCAGTCTTCCGCTGATGAACCTTCATGCAAACCCAGTTTCCTGGTTGTAGTTTATGGCACGGCTCAGTCGGGGCCTCCTGGAAGACGTCCTTAACCTGTGAATGATAAGACTGTACACACCTCATAAGTTCCTGACAATACTTGACTATGTTTCCTTTAACAAGTGTGGCATCAGCCAGATTAATGTCTGGGCTGCTTAACAGTCTCATAGGTCGGCCACATGCAATCTCATGTGGACTGAGTCCAGTTTTCCGATTAGGAGTGGCTCTCATGCTCATTAGGGCAATCAGGAGTGCTTCTACCCATGTAAAGCCAGAGTCCTCACATATCTTAGCAAGTTTGTTCTTTAAAATCCCGTTACGTCTCTCTACTGCTCCTGCGCTCTCCGGGTGTCGCGGGCAGTGCAGTGCTTTGCCAGTTTTTGAACAATTTGTCCAGTAAAGTGGGTACCTCTATCACTGGAGATCACAAGGGGTATTCCCCATGATGGGATGCAATGATTTAGAAGTTTCTTTGCCACTGTGATGGCATCAGCTTTCCTGCAGGGATAAGCTTCTACCCATCCCGAAAACAAGCAAATAATAACCAGCACATATTCAAAGGACTGACATTTAGGCAATTGAATAAAGTCCATTTGTAAATTCAGAAATAGTCCCAAAGGTGGAGGTCTGGTTGCCGGAACTGTCTTTACCCACGTTGTGGGCTTGGCACACAGGGCAAGCCAGACAGTAATCTTTGGCTGCTTGGGAGAATTTGGGAGCAAACCAATTTTGCTTTAGGATTGCTACCATCCCCCCTTTGCTCACGTGCGACAATCCATGGAGCACGGAAGCAAGGTGAGGTAGCAAGACCACTGGGGCAACAATGCGGCCATCAGAGGTGCACCACAAGTGGTCTGGGTGCAAGGTGCACCCTGCCAGTTTCCACTCCTGCTTTTCCGATTCTGGGGCTTGGTCCTGCAGGAGGGCCAGTTCCAACAGAGATGGCATAGGAGCTGGCGGTGGTAGGAGAGAAGGGTACAATGCTGCAGCCCGAGGAGGACATAGGGCGGCTGCCTTAGCAGCCCGATTGGCCATGTCATTTCCTAATGCAACTTCATTAGAGGAAGAGGAATGAGCTTCACACTTAACAATAGCAATAGCCGAAGGTAAAAGAACTGCATCAAGTAAAGCAGCTACATAAGGTCCATTCTTTATAGAGTGGCCAGAGGAAGTAAGGAAACCTCGCTGCTTCCAGATCATGGACTACGCCAAAAGCATACCGGGAGTCAGTGTAGATAGTAGCAGACGCTCCTGCAGCAATATGACAAGCCCTTGTGAGAGCCATTAATTCCGCTACCTGTGCGGAAGAAACAGCAGGTAAAGGGGCAGATTCTACTACATCCCATACAGTACAAACTGCATAGCCTGCTACCAAAACTCCACTAGAATTATAAAAGCAAGAACCATCTGTATAAAGTATAAAATCAGGGTTATCCAAAGCCGTTTCAGACAGGTCTGATCTTGGAGAGGTGACGGCTTGCACAACCTGCAAACAGTCATGGGCTGCCCCTTGTGGGGTGCAGGGAGCAGTGTCGCAGGATTTAAAGTGTCACAGCGAATGACAGAGACATTGGAAGAAGCAAAGAGAAGCCGTTCATATTTAACAAGAGGGGCATTAGAAAGGTGCTGGGTTTTTCCCTTTAAGAGTAACGCTGACACAGAATGAGGAACAGCCAGTGTTAAAGGAGATTGTAAAACCAAAGGTTCTGCTGCTCTAAAATCTGCGCTGCTGCCACAATAGCATGGAGGCAAGGTGGGAATGAGGCCGCAACGGGGTCAAGATAAGTACTGTAATAAGCAAGAGGGCGATATTTATCACCATGTTTCTGCACCAGTACACCCAAAGCACATCCTTCTTTTTCATGACAGAACAAAGTGAAATGACGGGAGTAATCGGGTAGGCCCAGAGCCGGAGCAGAAGCCAGGGCCTGTTTCAGAGACGAGAAAGCAATGTCTTGCTGAGATCCCCACGGTATAGGAGAAGGGGTAGCATTACAGGTGAGCTCCTGGAGTGGTTTGGCTAGCTGAGAAAAGTTAGGAATCCATTGTCTGCAGTAGCCAGCCATACCGAGGAAAGAGCGGACTTGGGAAGGGGTAGTGGGCTTAGGGGCTGAAAGGATTGCCTGGAGTCTATCAGCAGAGAGGTGACGGCTCCCCGCCGAGAGGTCGTGGCCTAAATACTGAACCATGGGCTTGCAGAGCTGTAGTTTTTGTTTAGACACTTTATGACCCTTATTAGCTAGAGCCGTGAGAAGGACAACAGAATTTGATCTGCAGGCCTCAAGGGAAGCACTACAAAGAAGCAAATCGTCTACATATTGAATAAGAGTAGAGCTAGAAGGGAATGTAATATCAGAGAGATCCCGCCGTAGAATTTGTGAAAAGTAAGTGGGAGAATCTCTAAACCCTTGTGGCAGAACAGTCCAACAGTATTGCTGTCCTTTGTAAGTAAAAGCAGTAAGGTATTGGCAGTCAGGATGGAGGGGAACACTGAAAAAGGCAGAGGAGAGATCAGCGACGGTAAAATGGGTGGAATCAGGTGGGATAGAGGAAAGAATAGTGTCCGGGTTAGGCACAACAGGAAACTGAGAAATAACAATAGTGTTGATAGCTCGAAGGGCCTGGACGAACCGATAGGTGTCCCTTCCTGGTTTCTTTATAGGCAGTATAGGAGTGTTACACTCACTTGTACAGCGAATAAGAACACCTTGTGCCAAGAGATCAGAAATAACAGGCTGAATCCCTGCCTTAGCTGCAGGATTCAGTGGGTATTGAATAATACGGGGCAGACGCTTAGTTTTGTCAATAGAAATGTGAACGGGATCCACTGATACCCTGCCCACTTTGTTCGGGGTGGTGGCCCACAAACAGTTGGGGACCTGGGACAAAAGATCAGCATCTGAATCAGAAATTAAGGGGAATAGGTCGGTGTCAGGACCCTGCAGTAGGTCCTCCACCTCCTGTCGGGTCTGTGCAGGCACTTCAAGATAAACCCCATCAGGAGTACAGAAAATAGTGCAACGCAATCTGCACAATAAATCCCTTCCTAACAAATTCACAGGGGAAGTAGGACTTAGAAGAAAAGAATGATGCTCTGAAATGGGTCCTAGTACAAGAGGGACAGGTTTAGAAACAGGGTGAGGTACAACTGGATTAGAAATACCAACTGCATTAACAACCTGGTTAGAAACGGGAATAGAAAAAGAAGACGCTTGGAGGGTGGATCTGCCAGCACCTGTGTCCACTAAAACCTGGGTGATTTGTCCAGCAACCTGGCAAGTGAGAGTGCCATCAGAATTTAAGGGAATAAGCGGAGCTAAAAAGGTGAAGTTGCAATCCTCCTCAGGGCACCCCTATTGATTCTCGGCCGCCGCTAGGTTAAACTGACCCTGTGGGGGTCTGAAAGCTGCAGGCTCTGGCTGCCTGGGGCGGCATGGGCACTGACTCTTCCAGTGTCTGGGCTGTTTGCAATAGTGACAAGTATTTGCATTTGTTACTGCCCTGGGGTTGCCTCGGCGGCATTCCCAGACCAAGGTGACGCTACTCTCGGGGGTCCATATGAGCCCCTTGGCTGTCGTTCTATGGGGCGCCCCTGACCCCTGCCTGGTTTAGTAGACAGTGATTGCAGAACCATAAGTTTAGGTTCTTTGTCCTGTTTAGCTTTTAGGCACTGTCTGCAGTGGCTTGCCACTGTCAGAAGTTCCTCTAAGGATTTAGTTTCCTAGCCGATGGTTATGTGTTTTAACTGCGTCTGGATAGCTGGATCCAATCCATTAACAAAAACAGCACCCAGCGCCTGCTTAGCAGTGTCAGCTGGGTTTTCAATGCCAGAGTGCCTTTCAAACACTTTAGTAAGCCTTTCCAAATAAGCAACTGGTGATTCATTTTCTTCCTGTTTGCAGGTGTTAATTTTAACCCAATTCGGACGTTTGGGAAAGACTTGAAGAATACTATCAAGCAGTCCGTTTCTAGCCTGGGTGAGAGCTCTGACATTAGCTGTTGAGTCTGGGTCTCCTGAAATAGGTCCAGGTGGCCAGCCTGCCTTCTCTAAAATCTTGTTACGCTTATCATCAGGCAGAATCACTCTTAAAAGCAGATCAAGGTCATGCCAGTTAGGATCATAAGACCGTATTACTAGTGCCAGTTTTGCTTTGAATTTTACTGGGTCTTCTTCTACTGAGGGAAAATCTTTGGCCAGGGCATGTAATTCGGTCTTGGTCCAGGGTTGGTAAACCTTCATACGCCCTCCTTGTGGGTTTGGGACTTCCCATCAAGGATAAGCTGTGGTTGAGCTAGTAACTGGCACCTCTGTGCCTGACTCTGATTGTTGTTCTTTTGCTAGCACGAGGCTCTTGGCTGCTAAACGTGTCGTCACTCCTGGTTCCTTTATTTCATTCTCCCCCGGAACTGCTTGGCTCTCTGGAACTTCCCGGGGCCCGGGAGCTGGGGCCGGGATCGGATATGGCGGGGGATTCCACACAGGGCACAGGACATCATTCATGTCATCCTGCATGTCAGGGTTTCGGAGACAAGGATACAATTGCCCAATAGGTGGTGCACTAGGCTTAGTTATTACTGCTTTTGATTGAGTGCCAGCCTCTTTCAGCAGTTTAATCTGTGTTTGCAGTTTTTCCTGAGTATCTCTGAAGCTTCTCAACTGAGATTCTTTCTGCCTTTTAAAAGTTTCTTCATACCATGGTAGATAGGCAGACCATTGCAGATCGGGAGTTTTTGCTCCACGACCCTCAAGAGCCCCCCCTTAAATGTAGAATTTTAGTTACATCAAAAGTCCCTTTCAATGGGAATTGTAATTTAGGGTCATTTTGGGTATACAAATTCCACTTATCTAAAAACTTGCAAGTATTTTTCCCATAGTGAGTATACATAAAGAAAGCCAGACTGTCCTTAGAAGGCACTGGAATCCCTTTAGACTGACCTACCCCCCATTTTCTGCGCGCGCTTAAAAAGATTCTGTAAGGCACCGAACCAAAAGTCCGCCTGCTTACACTATTTTCTTCTGCGAGTCACCGAATTAAGAAGAATTCGCCTGCTCGCACTGATCCCCCCACTTTGTTGCGAGGCACTGGACTCAAAGTCCACCTGGCTCGCAGGGGTTTCCAGCACCCGCCCCAGCCCGGCAGAACACCACGTTCTGGCGCCTGGAGACAGCCTGGCGGAATGGGGAAATACTATGGCCTGGGGTCTAACCCTCAGAGGTCAGTACTACATCCGCAAGTAACAGAAAGAGACGACAAAGCTTTCCCACAGTTCTGTGTGCCAAGAGAGAGTGTAATGGCATCTCACCGGCTTTTAGCATCCGAACACAGAGGGTCCAGCGCATGGCTGCCTCACTAGAGACACCGGTGTGCCCTTTTGGAACTGTGACACATAAGACAGGCCTAATAGACAAAGAAAGACACAGACAGACAAAATGTTAGCCGCTCCACAAAATTGAATTCCGTAGCTCCCCTTACCCCAATGGCTGGCCGTCACTCCAAATCCTAAGCCCTCACCAGGAGATTTCATAACAGGTATCCCCCCCTTACCTTCCATTGAGCGCTCTGAGAGGTTTGGAAGTGGCGTGCCGGTCTGTCCATACGCAAGTGGCGCTTAGGAATCTCGGTGGAACCTCCAAATTGTTGAAGCAAAAACCTCACTCAGTTTACGCGGCTAAACAGACAGTTTTATTGGCCAATAAAAGCAAAGTGAGCCAAATGTGGTCCTAGCAGAGCCAGGCCCAGTGAGGTTGGCTAATACAATCAATCCTCGTATTTTATACCTTTAACCAAACAAGTCTGATGTCAAGGCAAGAAATCAAAGCGAACTTCAAAGAGGAATTATTATCAGCAGAGAAAGAAACAGGTTTAGAGGGAGTTCGAGCTTCAGCTCAAAATAGTTCATTAACACATTCCAACAGCGCATCCTTCTGGCCTCTCCCCACCTTGGTGAAGGCCAGTTCACTCCCTCTAGTATACGTGCAGACACAAGAAACTGAAATGGCTTTTGTTATACAGAATGGCTTCTAGCTAAATATGAAATGGTTTCTACAGCAGCCTGGGCAAGAAGATGGAAGTGTAATAGATCTCCAGGAAAGACAAGTTCCCCAGAAAGAAGTACATGGGGGTGTGAAGGTTGTGATCAGACACAACTAGCACTATGATGAGGAGGTTCCTAGCCACAATCACAATGTAGATCACTAGAAACGCCAGGAAGAGAACGGGCTGCAGTTCCGGGCCATTCCCAAATCCTAAAATGATGAATTCCATGATTGGCGTTTGGTTCCTTCCTTCTGCTTTCTCCATGGTACGTGTCTAGAAAAAGAAAACCATTAAATATTGATGGGCCGCACAACGTCAAGTTGTGCTGTCAGTTACACTGGTAACCCATCCCAGTGCTTCCCCACCCTTCTAGGGAAATTGTCTTTCCTGATAGCCAACCTAGACCTCCCCCACTGCAACGTGAGACCATTGCTCCTTGTTCTGCCATCTGCCACCACTGAGAACAGCCTCTCTCCATCCTCTTTGGAACCTCCCTTCAGGGAGTTAAAGGCTGCTATCAAATCTCCCCTCTCTCTTCTCTTCTGCAGACCAAACAAACCCAAATTTCTCAGCCTCTCCTTGCAGGTCAAGTGTTCCAGACCCCTCATCATTTTGGTTGCCCTCCACTGGACTCTCTCCAAAGCAAGCCGCTTTGTCAACATGAGAGCGTAGACGCAAAGGACAGTGTAGATGCAATAACAGCTTCTGTCAACAGAACTCTGTCGACAAAAGGCGTTATTCCTCGTAGAATGAGGTTTACAGCTGTCGACAAAACTGCTGAGTTCTGTCGACGTTATGTTGACAGAACTTGGCGGTAGTGTAGACGCTGGTATAGTTTTGTCGACAAAACCCTGTAGTCTAGACACACCCAAAATGTAGAAACATAACCAAAGGTAACTATTTGGAAATGAGAGCTATTCAGCCTTCACACACGGGTGTGTTTCCCTCCAGTTAGGAGGGACTCAGAAATAGCTTGGTCACATCTGCGTGATTGTTGCAAATCTAGAATAACTCCATGGGAAATGAAAGATATTTTGAGTTTGATCCTAATCCTGCAGCCTTGAGGTAGTGTCTTTCACAGCTTAGGCAGATGTACATACACGAGCTCTGATGGAGAGAGGAGGATAAAATTAGCAGTGAGAATATGACAACACAGGCAGTGGTGTGGGATAGAAAGCTGGGCACGAATCTGTGCACTCAGATGGTTTGGCGCTGGGCAGCTACCTTATGCTGCCAAGGGTACACTGCTATCTCTTAGCCCTATGGCTCAATCAAAGTGAATGAGTGTTGCTCTAACAGAACAGGGATTTCATGGCCCAGATGCAGCATACACATGCCCCAATAAGGCGTACACTGATACACTTAATTACTGATACACTTAACCCCACTGAATTACTGGGGGTTACAGTGGATGAGAAGCTGGATATAAGTCAATAAGGTGCCCTTGTAGCCAAGAGGGCATATTAGGGTGCATTAGGAGGAGCATTGCCAGCAGATCCAGAGAAGTGATTATTCCCCTTTATTCATCTCTGGTGAGGCCACATCTGGAGTATTGTGGCCAGTTCTGGGCCCCTCATTATAGAAAGGATGTGGATGCATTGGAGATAGTCCAGCAGAGGGCAATCAAAATTATGAGGGTGCTGGAGACATGACCTACGAGGAGAGGCTGAGGAATTTGGGTTTGTTTAGTCTGCAGAAAAGAAGAGTGAGAGGGGGATTTGACAGCAGCCTTCAACTCCCTTCAGAAGGTTCCAGAGAGGATGGAGAGAGGCTGTTCTCAGTGGGGGCAGATGGCAGAACGAGGAACAATGGTCTCATGTTGCAGTGGGGGAGGTCTAGGTTGGAGATTAGGAAAAATTATTTCCCTAGGAGGGTGGGGAAGCACAGGAATGGGTTCCCTAGGGTGGAGATGGAACCTCCATCCTTAGAGGTTTTGAAGTCCCGGCTTGGCAAAGCCCTGGCTGGGATGATTGAATTGTGGTTGGTCCTGTTTTGGGCAGGAGGCTGGACTCAATGACTCGTGAGGTCTCTTCCAGCCCTAGAAACCTATGATTCTGTGAAGGTCTATCCAGCTACCCTCTATCATAGTAACAGCATTTGACAGATGCAGTTGAGAAACAGACAGTGACATAAACAGCCTGCAAATGCAGACCACGGGCTCTTGTCTCATCTCACATACTCCAAGATAACTCACACCCACCTCATGTGGATTCACACAAACCCAACAGAGATCGGAATCCACCCGCATCTTAAGAAACAGAAGCAAACTAAAAAGGAAAAATGCTCCAGATAGATATGGGGGGGGGAGGGTATTTTTGTGCAGAAGGGTGAATGTGCCTTGAGGAAAAGAAACTGGTGGAAAAGGGAAAAGATGTATTGAGAGAATGAAGTAAAATACAGGGACTGAGAGTGAGTGTGTGTGTGAGAGAGAGATTGTTTATTTCTCCAAGTATAATGAACAATAAAATATGTTTAAGAGAACGATCTGATCCATGCTGTTGAAGCAATGGTTTCCGAGCCAATGGTGGGAAATCTCTTCCTTCCTTTTCTCTTAACACATCTTGATCTGTCCTACCTTCTCATCACTACATCCACTGATTAATGATGCACCTATAAAAAATGCCTTCACTAGGAGTGGCAGTGGCACATTAAGACCTGAGCAAATAGAAATCCCCCCTCCTGCAAAAATGCATACACACAGAGAAGAAAGTCTATTGTGTTGTTTGAGAAATGTTTTAGGAATAAAAGGCAGCTGGTGAAAAATAAGACACAAATAGCAAATGAAACACATGGAATCGTGCAGGGTAGCCTGCATCGGTGGGGATGGTGTCACAGAACTTCGGAATGGGTTACAGAGAGGGGGGGATGGACTTGATGACTCCTGAGGTCTCTTCCAACCCTAGAATTCTGATTATTTGTTCTGTTCATTCCCTCTCAGACTCCAGGCATTGGTCACAGGACACTAAGCAAGATGGACCTCCAGTCACACCCAGTGTGGCCGTTCCTGATAGCCATTCTTTGCTCTTCCATAGGCAGGTTTTGCAATTTAAAATTATTTTATTTCCCCCGGGACTGAACAAGTTGTCGTGCTCTTTCTGACATGGTGCATGCTAGAGCAGGTCTTTTTCTCCTCTAAATCAGATGGTTTCATTGTAACGGTGCCATTTTGCCTTTCACACTGATGGTCTATTACCTGCTGCACTCTAACCCTAACCCTTCCTCCAGAGATTCTGAGATAAGATTGTAGCCTTTGCATTCCATTTTCCAGTCGTGTCTACAATTGCTAAGTCTTCTATTATGCCAGTAAACTGAGCTCTGCATTCCTGATTGCCTGTCTGGATTCTACTGCAGTTTTGGGTTGCTAACATCTTTCATGGAAATTAATAAACGTAGTTTGGTAGCACTTTAAAGACTAACAAAACATGTAGATTAGTTAACATGTTTTGTTAAGTATCAGAGGGTTAGTCTGAATCTGCATAAACAATGAGAAGTCCTGTGGCACCTTATAGACTAAGGGTACATCTAGACTACATCCCTCTTTTGACAGAGGGATGTAAATTAGATACTTAGAAATTGAAAATGAAGCTGGGATTTAAATTTCCTGCACTTCATTTGCATAATCGCGTCACGGCACTCTTTCGAAAAAGCGTTATTTTGAAAGTAAAATTGAAGTCTAGATGCAGCTCTTTCAAAAATAGAAGCCTTTTTTGAAAGATCCTGAAAACCTCAAAAAATGAGTCTGTAAGGAGTCACAGGACTTCCTCTCATTTATGCATACTTTGTTAGTCTTTAAAGTGCTACCAGACTATTCGTTGTTTTTTAAGTTACTCCTGTACAGACTAACTTGGCTACTCCCTAAAGCCATGGAAATGAATGTCTCTCCAGCTTGGTCATTTCTCCTTTCATGTCAGTTGGAGGGCGGGATTTGAAATTATTGCCTAGCAAATAGTAAGGATTTATTTTTAGAAAGAATAACAGTAGGACAAGGACAGCCTTATTGCTACCCAGTAAGGGGAGGTGATGGTACCCATCCTTCTGGGCTTTGGTGAAAGGGAGAGGTGTTTCTTCTCCCATGGCATGAGATTGCGTTTCCTCTAAGCAGCTTATTAAGAATCACACATTGATTTAAAGTGATTATAAGGGATAGCAAACAGACTGGTGCTGATTAACTAGTAAATAAACAAAAAATGCAAACAAAGCTTAATGCACTGATTAGACTGATGGTGAATTAGTGGTTTCTCACCCTGATTGATGAGACCTGGGTCCTGGCAGATTCTCAAGGTGCGAGTTGCATTTGCTTTGCAGCTTAGGATTCTCAGGTTTCCAGACAAAGGCTAGAAATCCCTTCAGCCACTGCCCAGCGCTTACTCCAGTTACATCTTTTCTCCTCAGCTCTTTCCAAGCGTCTTCTTGTGTGGGGAGTGAAGAAGAACGGAGGAGATCCCTCCCTGAGTTGTATAGCTTTAGCATGGGGCGGGGATGCTTTGTTTCAAACCTTGGTTCCCAGCCCAGTTTGTGGAAACATTCAGAAATCCCAAGATAGAGTCCAGCAACATGAGGTGTCTTCACCTGCTCTTGTAAAGTCAGAGCAATTATTAGTTACAGGCTTTCTGGAGAGTTCTCAAGGAGTCTCACCTGGTGGGAAATAAGCATCTCACAAGGCCCATTGTGTTCCCTACAGGTTCATTATCCGGAATAGGCCCTTCCTAACCAGCTATCAAGACTGAACAGACCTTTCCTAATGGAAGGTACCTGGGTGCAACCACATATGAAATAAAGCTACTGGCTCCATACGCATAACTGCAGATACAAAACTGATGCATGTGTAACCCACACACCTAGTATGGTTCACTGACCAACACAAATGGCACCTAGACCACAACAACAGCTAAGACCAAGAGACCTCTATGGCTGGGAACCAGGTGACTTTTAGCTCAGAGGGTAAAGGCTCTTCTATTCACCATCAAAGGTCCCAGGTTCAAATCCGCACAGTGGTGGTTTCACATGCATTCAAAGAGGATAATCTTATTCAGCCAATTGTAACTTTTCCAATGCCACCTTACAAGACCCATCTTACAAGAAATGCATCATAATTATTGTTGGAAATAAAGTCTGGACACTCTGGGTGTGGAGCAAACAAGCATGAGGATTTATTACACACAGCACTGGTGGAATGTCACTTAGCTGGTTAGGTTGGTGAACACTGCTAAGCGAAACATTGCAATAGATTAAATAGGGAGCTGATGGGCGGAGGGGAAACAATTGGATAGGTTCTAGCAGCAAGACGAAATGAGCACATAAGCCAATAAGCTAGGAAATGTTATATAACATCTCTGCCATCGTCAGTAAAACACCTTATCTCTAGTACAGATAGTTTTCCTTAACAAGCTAAATAAGCCAACGTAAATAAAGCGGACAATCTTATGGCAGCTTGTGTCCACTTGAGTTATGATGCATCTACAGAGGAGATGGTGGTGCTTCGCACTGGTGTGATCCATGGGTTCATGGGCCCGTTATCTAGGATTAAAGCAAAACAGTGAGAGCACTTCCAAAATTAGCAAAGTTGCTTGGTACCAGTCTGCGTATTATCTGAGTTGGTGCACCCCTTGGAATGTGGTTGCCACGGCAACTATAGCTGTTCCAAGGTCCCTCCACTCATGCTAACGACATTTCATTAGGTTTATAGGCCTATTCCAGACGTTAGAATGGGAATGGGGGGGGGGGTCTTAGCGAAATACCATGGGCTGCCTCAGACAATTTTACCCTACAATTCTGCTAAAATCATAACACTATGAAGAACATGGTGAGCTAGGTCACGCCATCCTCCTTCCTTTATTGTCACCAGGAAATGAGCAAGCAATTGTATTCTTCCTTAAATGGCGGATGTCTGAGGAGGTATTTTTCTCTTCTAAACAAGTGTGTAACTAATACATTTCAGGGAAGGAGAATGGTATAGTTCTACGTTCCATTTCACTCTGATTTATTGCCAGCTGCTCCTTGACCCTTCCCATAGATTTTCTACAATAAGATTAAAGTCTTTGCACTGCACTTTGTTTTCTAGAGGCCACATCTGGAGTATTGCATCCAGTTCTGGGCTCCCTTTCGGATGTGGATGCATCGGAGAGGGTCCAGCGCAGGGCAACCAAAATGATGAGAGGCTGGAGCACATGACCTATGAGGAGAGGCTGAGGTATTTAGGCTTGTTTTGTCTGCAGAAGAGAAGAGCGAGGGGGGATGTGAGAGCAGCCTTCAACTTCCTGCAGGGGGGTGTAGAAAAATTGTAGAAACCATTTTATGTTTAGCTAGAAGCCATCTTGTATAGCAGAAACCATTTCAGCTTTTTGCCTTTGCACATAGGCCAGAGTGAACTTTCTATCACCCCATGTGCCAGGCCAAGACAGATGCGCTATTGGAATGTGTTAATTGGTCTGGTTGGGACAGGAGGTGTACTCCCTCGTACCTGTCCGCCATCTTGTTGATAAGGCTTTCTTTTTCCTAGTTTAATTGATGATTTCTGTAATTGGATGCCCTGACGTCAGACTACTTTGGTTAAGGGTATAAAGATGCTAGGATTGATTGTATGAGCAGCCTTACTGGGCCTGGCTTTGCTGGGACCACGTTTGGCTCATGCTGTGCTTTATTAATTAATAAAGCTGTTTGTTAGCTGCCTAAACAGAGAGGAGCGTTTTTGCTTCGACAGGGGTTCCAAAGAGGATGGAGAGAGGCTGGTCTCAGTGGTGGCAGATGGCAGAACGAGGAGCAATGGTCTCACGTTGCAGTGGCGGAGGTGTAGGCTGGATAGTAGGAAAACTATTTCCCTAGGAGGGTGGAGAAGTACTGGGATGGGTTCCCTAGGGAGGTGGTGAAATTTCCATCCCTAGAGTTTTGAAAGTCCTGGTTTGACAAAGTCCTGACTGGGATGATTGAGTTGGGGTTGGTCCTGTTTGAGCAGGGGGTTGGATTCTATGACTCCTGAGGTTTCTTCCCACCCTGTGATTCTAAGTTAATTAATAAGAAAAGATAGATTGTAAGTGACAATACATGATAGAAAACAGATCAAAGGAGATTACCAGCAAATAATAATGAACACAAACTGAGCTGAACGCACTAATTATGTTGACTATTAATGAGCATTTTCTCACCCTGACTGATCACACCTGCAGTCTGGGGCAATCTCAAGACACAAATTGCCTTTGCTTTGCAGATTGTGCTTCTCAGGATCCAGTCAGAAGCTCTGAGGTCTCTTCCAATCCTAATCTCCTATGATTCTATGATTATCGGTCAAGAAGTATACGAGAAAAGTCAGGAATAGATTTCAGATTTACTGGCTCTGACATCTTAACAGCAAGAATCTGCTATTTGTCTTAAAATGTCTTTATAACTCATTACATCTGGAGAAATTAACAAGTTTTCTGTGTCTCTATCTTTCTGTGCATATGTTTATATCATTTTATTTATATATTTCTTCCTTTTTTTCTCCAATTATTCATTTTCTCCTGAGGCACATTCTTCATTCTTGACAAAAAACAAACAACCAAACCTGTCTTATTTTTCTTTCTGAGTTTTCATTTGTACCTTGCTTGTATTTCTTCCTTGGATTTGGACTCTGATCTTGCTTGTGTGTGTGCTCATCCACATAGAGCTGATGAAATGTACCCTTAGGGGTGCATCTATACGACATACAAGGGGTGTAATTCTCTGCTCCACTAGAGCAGCACTGTTTTGATTGAGCTCTGGTGCTCGAAACAGTTGTGTAACTTCAGCAGCACAGACTAGCTGCCCCCCCCCGCCCTAAGCCCATCTGAAGCTCTTTGTATGTGCACAGGTGTGTATCCCAGGCCGCTGCCTGTGCTGTCGTATTCTCACTGCTAATTTTATCCTGCTAGCTTGCTCAAAGCTAGAGCATGTGTGTCTAGCTAAGTGTGGAAACTCACTTCCTGACAGCAGGGGAGACACACCCGTTGTGACAGAGTGGGGATTGTATTCATCTTGTCATGTTGCATGTGAGTTCTACTGCCCTGTAGTAACCCCATTGTGTGCCTCAGTTTCCTGGGGCACTGCGCCTTGATGGGGGTGGGAATTTCAGGTGTGACTCCCGCTAAGGGAGACTCCCCCAGCCCAGCACATCCACAATGGCGGAGGCCCTTTGTATTCAGAGCCTGGAAGGGGGTGCGGCCACCTGACACTTTTTGCCTGGAAAGCAGGACACAGGCAGGGAGGAGAGTCTAGGACAGGGGTCACGAAGCATGGGAATTGGTCCAGGCTGATTTGGGGGTGCAGGGGAGGGTTAACTCTGCCCCCCCCCAAGATGGATGGTACTGGCTGGTTCTGCTGACAAGTCTGTTCTACACTGTGTCCCTGTTGCCTAATAAACCTTCTGTTCTACCTGCCAGCTGAGAGTCACGGCTGGCAGCCAAAGGGGGTGCAGGGCCTGGTGACTCCCCCATGCTCTTGGTGCCACCCATCTTTCAACTGTAAATACCTTTCAGCTCCAATCTATTGATTTTTGTTAGGTCTGCACGATTTGTTGCTATGACAGGGTATGTCTACACTTGCCCCCTAGTTCGGACTAGGGCGCAAGTGTAGACATACCCACACTGATATGAAAAAAGTATTTAAAAAAACCCCGCCTAAAAGTATTTATTTAACAATAAAGAAAGTTTAAGGGAGCTAGACGGTGAATTTCTTATAATTCAACAGGTCCCAGGCTCCTGCTCACCTACACTGGAAGCTCGAACACTTAACCCTAGGAGTCTTCTTCTGTCTACTTGTGAGTTCTGTGGAGAGATGCAGCGGCACGAGGTACCTGCTCTAGACTTCTGCATCCCCCCTGCCATCCCTTCCCTTGGGTGGCAGATTCCCCATGTAGGGAGAGAAACCCCTGCGCTTGTCAGCTCTCTGCCAGCAAGGAGACCGGACCCCTGGCCCAGCCTGCAGACAGGCCTGGGCTTTGAACTCTGTGGACTGTTGAACTGTTTATGGACTGTTTGTGTATAGACTGCTGGCCTGCTCTCACGCCAGGTGCTAAACCAGTACTACTTAACTGTTTGTTTGCTGCACCGCCCTGAACAAGGGTGTGGCCTCTCTATAACTACTATTTGGCCTGTAGCCAGATTTGAGGGCCTGAATTTGGGCAGCTTATAGTGAGTTAGCATGGACTTCCCGCTGACAGGAACTACTACAGATGGGTCATTTGGTCTCTTGACTCTGTTTGGTAACGAGCCATTGTAATGAAGTGTTTTGCTATACAATTCATCCACGCCAAGTAACACTTTGTTGGTGGCAGTGGAATTAAAGAGAGAATGGTATTGGGGACACGGGTTTGGGCACCTCATCAGATCAATTCCTCCCCGAGAATAAACATCCCATCACCAGCCAGCCCCCCTAAGGTGTACGTTGTCATTCCATTAGTAGATACAAAATAATGGCCAAACCATTCTTTAGCACACTATGGCTCATATGCATCTTGGAGAAACAAGGCAGATTAAAAGTCCTTTATAAAAAGTCCTTTATAATTTGGGCTTGTTTAGTCTGCAGAAGAGACAAAGCCCTGGCTGAGATGATTGAGTTGGGGTCGGTCCTGCTTTGGGTAGGAGGCTGGACTGGATGACTCCTGAGGTCTCTGCCAACCTGAGGATTCTAGGATTCTATGATTGGGGATAGGATCTGTGGACCCCTGCCCACTCCCCAAATTCAGTCACCGTCTGCATTCACATTTTAGAAGACAACAATCCACTGACCGCTTTCCCCTGCCACATCCCCAGCAGATACCCTCACACTCTGGGAGAAGGAGACCTTCCTTTTTTGAGCAGACACCAGAACGATGGGAGCAAACTAGACCATAAGGTATCAACGGAGAATAGAAAGTTTAGGTGCCCAACTTCCTTGACACTCAAAGGCAGTTGGGTGTGTAACTCTCTTCGGTTCCTTTTAAAATCACAGCCAACGCCAACAGAGGTATAAAATATTGTTCATGTGGCGGCTTAGGGGTCTTTGTGGCCTTTATTTGGAGTTCCAAGTGCAGAGAGCACACTGATCTGGGAGCTTTAGCAAAGAATTTTGTAACTTGGGAGCATTTCATTTTCATCTTTCTAAGACACAGAATTGACATTTGTTCCTTTTTCTGTTATTCTAGCAGATCCACTCATCTACTTCATCTGGAGAATAGAGATTTCTGTTGAAATCACAAGTTCTGCCTTCAATAATTGCCTTAATAAATGAGACATTCCCTTGTTTCTATGTTTTGGCTTTCGGGTGAACGGCTCTCCTGCCTCTGTTATTTTCTCTTTGGAATCAGTTTTCCGTGAAGTCCCCTCTGAGGTTAATAAGAAGAGTATCCTTGTTCCATTGTGCCTTTCTAAAAATAAATATGAAGTTTCCTCTATGCAATAATTTCACATTCCCAACAGCAGAAATTTCCAGGGAGGTGACATCATCCCCTATGGAGGAGAAATGACCAATCAGGACAGACATTCATTTTTTTACATGAGAACATAAGAACGGCCATACTGGGTCAGACCAAAGGTCCATCCAGCCCAGCATCCTGTCTGACGACAGTGGCCAATTCGAGGTGCCCCAGAGGGAGGGGACACATCAGATAATGACAAAGCAATCTCTCTCCTGCCATCCATCTCCACCCTCTGACACACAGAGGCTAGGGACACCATTCCTTACACATACTGGCTAATAGCCTTTAATGGACTTAACTTCCATGGCTATATCTAGTTCTTTTTTAAACACTGTTAAAATCCTAGCCTTCACAGCCTCCTCTGGCAAGGAGTTTCACAGGTTGACTATGCACTGTGTGAAGAAGAACTTCCTTTTACTTGTTTTAAACCTATTGCCTATTAATTTCATTTGGTGGCCCCTAGTTCTTATATTATGGGAACAAGCAAATAACTTTTCCTTATTTACTTTCTCCACACCACTCATGGTTTTATAGGCCTCTATCATGTCCCCCCTTAGTCTCCTCTTTTCCAAGCTGAAAAGTCCTAGTCTCTTTAATCTCTCCTCATATGGGACCCGTTCCAAACCCCTCATCATTTTTGTTGCCCTTCTCTGAACCTTTTCCAATGCCAATAGATCTTTTTTGAGATGAGGAGACCACATCTGTACACAGTATTCAAGATGTGGGCATACCACTTTTAAAAGAGAATAACAGGAAGATACACCCAGAAACACTGTGGCATACAGACATCCAGGCAGGAACCCAACACTCAGTTTCCTGAAACAGCCGGACACAATCCACAATAGTAGCGCTTGGAAAATGTAGTACGAAGATTCCAGTCTTGCATCAGGAAATCTCAAGGAAGAGCTCAAATCAGCATGAAACTGGCAATAGAACATCAGCGTGAAAGGTAAATCAGCAGAGTTAAAATAAATTTCCTCTCGTCCATTCCCAGCCTCTGGTAAACAGAGGCTAGCAACACCATCCCTGCCCATCCCAGCTGATAGTCATTGATGGACCTGTCTTGCATGGATTTATGTAGTTTCTTTGCTCCTTGTGTGTTTCATTTTTCACTACAAGACTGTTTTCCCCCTCAGACATGAGTTTTATTGTCTGTAACATTTTTGTAAAAAAAAATCATCTCTCGTGTGTGTGTGGGGGGGGGGGTGAGGAGGCGGTTCTAGATATCTATTTTTTTCTGCTCCAGATTAAATTGCACCAGTATCAATGTTCCATTGTCACTCCTAGGGTGAGCATAGTCAAAGGGGCGCCTCATACATCAGTGGATGAAGTGGTCAAAAGATGGGCTATATCGAGATGCGTGCAGGGGGGAAATAAGCAAGAGGTTTCAGAGGGCTGGTTCTGACACCTTTGCTTTAACAGCAAGAATCTGCTACCTCTCTTTCACATGGCTGTATTTTTTGGGTTAACATATTATTTGGAGAAATAAGCAATCTCTCATTTTCTCTCTGTCTTCTCATTCTATCTTTAGATTTCTGCCTTCTTTCTCCTGGTTTTTTTTTTTCTCTATACACCTTTATTTTCCTTCCCTCTTATTTCTCTCGTGATGATTTTTTTTTATTTCACATACCCATTTTTAAAAATAAAAGTTTGGATTCTAATCTGAGTTGCCTTTCTGTAAACCCACATGAGGCTGATGAAATTTTTCCAGCTGTAACTCAGATCCAATTAACAGCCTGTAGTGTGCGTTTAGTTTTTGTGATGTGTCTTCTAAGCTGAATCTATCAAGTGGTGGAAACTTTTCCTTGAATCTGCTGTGGCAGAGGACCAATGGAGAGACCTTCCCACAAACCACAGCCTCATTGGTGTTACGCTCTGTATCTATACTGCATCTGGGCACTGTAATTCCGGGCCGTGGCAGAGCCAAATACATTGACCTATCCTGCTAAAAGACTAGCTGCCTTTGCACGATCCCCATTGGAGAGGCAAGATACATACACACATGGGTATCTAATTTACTGTCCGTGCTACCGGGTTTTCCCTGTTAATTTTATCCTGCTAGTTTGATCAAAGGTCTGTCCAACCTTGGCATTACTCCTCCCAAATGCACAGTAGACAAACCATGGTTGGTCTCCAAAACTCTCTCGTTTCCTAACAACTCATTATTTGTTACGGCTTCTGCATTTATTGTCATGACACTGGTATGATAATCCCGCCCTTGAAATCTTCACTGAAAATTCAAGAGATGTTAAGGGAGTCAGATGGGACATTTCTGTAATCCATTGGGGTTCCATGCTCTTGGTTCAACATTATTGGAAGCTCCATCTCTTAATGAGATATGTGTTCATCAGTTTATGGGCAACATCATTTTCCCATTGGTGAGACGCAGTGCTGTGAGGTTCCCTACGCCAGGCCTTTGCCAGAGTAAGAGACACAAGGTCCTGGCTGGGGGCACCCCATCAATATTTAACGGTTCTCTTTTCTTAGACCCGTATTATGGAGATGGCAGAAAGAAGAAACCAAACACCCATCACGGAATTCGTCCTCTTGGGGTTTGGGAACGGCCCTGAACTGCAGCCCCTCCTCTTCCTGCTGTTTCTGATGATCTATTTTGCAACCGTGGCTGGGAATATTCTTATTGTTCTGCTAGTGGTGGCTGATCGGCATCTTCACACTCCCATGTACTTCTTCCTGGGCAACTTGTCCTGCTTGGAGACCTGTTATGCGTCAACTGTCCTGCCCAGGCTGCTGGCCAGTCTCCTGACTGGGGACAGGACCATCTCTGTTAAGGGCTGCCTGGTGCAACTATGTATCTTTGGTAACATGGCAGCAATAGAAAATCTGTTGCTCACGGCCATGTCGTATGACCGGTATCTAGCCATATGCCACCCCCTCCGTTATGCTGCCCTCATGAACGGCCGGGTGTGTGGCCAGCTCGTGGCAGGAGCCTGGATAAGCAGTTTTCCGTTCTGCACCATGGTCAATATTTTCTTGTTCCAATTAACGTTCTGTGATTCCAACGAAATTGACCATTTCTTCTGTGATTTTACACCTGTGGTAAAGGTGTCCTGTAGCGACACCCAGACAGTGCAACTGGTGACATTTATTAACTCTGCCATAGTGACCCTCGTACCCTGTCTCCTGACCCTGACGTCCTACATTTGCATCATCTCCTCCATCCTGAGAATCCCTTCCACTATGGGGAGGCAAAAGGCCTTTTCTACCTGCTCTTCCCACCTCATCGTGGTGATAATTTTCTATGGGACTCTCATTGCTGTCTATGTGGCTCCAACAACCAACACTCCCAAGGTCCTACATAAAATCTTCTCTGTCTTCTACACAGTCCTGACTCCAATGATCAATCCCGTCATCTACAGCCTGAGAAACAAGGAGGTCAAAGAGTCCCTGAGAAAAGCTCTTCTGAAACTGGCTGCTGTCAGAAACAGGCACAGAAGGTGAAGGGACAAATTTTAATGCACAGTAAAATAGATGTAATGGACAGGAGGCGTGCCGACCAGCACCCGGTGACTAAAGGGTTAAGCTCAGGTAGCAAGCAAGGGTGTTGGCCAGGGGGCCGGGAGAACCAATCGAGATAGAGGGTTGAAATTTGAATTGGGTAGAGGTTCCTTGCCTGCTTTTTTTTGTGTGGGAGAGAAAAACCAGGAGTTGAGAGACACAGAATGATTTAAACCCAGGCAGGACTACCATGTCTCCAAGGAATTTAGGGCATCGGAGTGGACTGAACAAAGAGAAAATTGGAAGTAAGGAAAAGTGAATCCCGTCACGTTAGGGTAATTTTTCTTTATTTTGTGGTTTGGTTTGAACTGCTTTTCCCCAAGGCAGCAGCAGAAAAGAAGAAAGAAAGAAAAAAACCCGCCAAAACTTCCAAACAGCAAAACAGGAGGAAAACTTCTGGAGGAAACTAAACATCTTTTGAGTGATTGTGCATTTCTTTAATATCCACGCTATGTAGTAACTTTTATTAACCACTGATTAGGACACTCTGTTTTCAATTACACCCTTGAATATCAAGTGAGATATGTTGCTTTCACAGTGAGTGGAGAAGTTGGGGTATTATTCTACACAGACCTATAACTGAGGAAACAAAAAATGAAAGACTGTGATGGGCTTCGAGTCTCAGTGTCTTGCTATGTGAAATTTCCTGCCTCTTGATTCATCTTTGCAGGGTCACGGAATCATTTACATCAGCGTTTCCCAAACTATGGTCCGCAGCCCAGTATTGGGCCACAGGAAAAAAATACCGGGCCTCACTGTGGTTGCTGGGGTGTTCTGGGCTCCCAGAGTGCCCGTGTGGCACTGGGACCCCCCAAGCCTCTCGGCTGGCCTGAGAGGAGTCTGCAGCTGGATATTCTGGCTCCCGGCAAAGGTGTAGCTAGGGGAGGTTGGGGGGGGGGAGAGGGAAGGAGGAGAGGAGGGGAGAGCCGGCCATTGGAAGCAGCACTGGACAGGGGAATCGGGGTGAGCCGGGGAGACTGGGGGAGAGGGGGGACAGCCGGCGGAAGCAGAGCTGGCCGGGGGGCAGGGGGCTGGCTGGGGGAGATCGGGAGGAGAAGTAGGGGAGAAGCGGCCGCTGGAAGCAGGGCTTGCCTGGGGCATCAGGGGTGGCTGGGAGAGATTGGGGGGCCAGAGGAAGCAGAGCTGCCGGGGGGATTGAGGTTGGGGGCAGGGAGCTGGTCGGGGAGGATGCGGGGGGAGAAGCGGCACCCGGAAGCAGGGCTGGACGCGGGCAGCGGGGCTGGCCAAGGGAGATTGGGAGGAGAAGCGGGGGAGAACTGGCTTTCCGGGAGGGGGCTGGGGAAGTGGGGCTGGACGGAGGCACAGCGGGGGGCGGGGAGAGCGAATCGGCCAGTGGGGAGCGGAACTGACCCGACCATATGCAGATCTTGGGGCACTGCCCCCCTTCCCCCCTCTCCCGCAAAGCACGAGTGAGTCCAGCCCGGGGATTCTATTTTGCCCCCCCCCACTCTCTCAAGTAGTTGCGAACTGTCTGGCTGGTAGACACACTCATGCAGCCTGAGCACATTCACCAGCCAGGCAGTTCGAAACTACAAACTGATACATCTAGTAATAATAAAACTTACCTAATGAGAAAATACCAGACACGTTATATGTCTGGTATTTTCTCAGTTTGTTTTTTATGTGTTTATATTTTTGGGCTGCAAAAAACAGTACTGAAAAAAAACAGGTTCCAACTAAAGTAAAAAGTTTGGGAAACCCTGGTCTAACTAGCTTTCTGTCTGTCTTACACTCCATTTATCCAAGCCATATTCCTTAACTTGCTGGCAAGAATATTGTGGATGACCGTATCAAAAGCTTTGCTAAAGCTGGCACTGGGGGCTTTGGGAGGACCAGAAACAACTTATTTGAATATTCATCATTTGCTTAATGAATATGCAAATATTCAAATGAATGTTACCGGTCCTCCAAAAGTTCGTGAATGGATTTACTGGTCCCTGTGTCAAAAAGTTTGGGAACCCCTGATTTACATTATCTATCTATCTATCTATCTATCTATCTATCTATCTATCTATCTATCCCCATACACCTCATCTCTCTCTCTCTCCTCATACATCCCACCTCTATCTCTCTCTCACTCCTCATACACCCCATCTCTCTGTCTCTCTATCTATCTCTCTATATAAACTTTTATCAATATATATATTGATACAGGTATGTAAAATGGAAACAGGGGACATATGGTCAAAATTTTAAGCTCTCAGAAGACCCGTTTTCCTTACCCAACTAAAATAAAAAAAGAAATGCCAGAATTCAGGTGAATGAGAAATGAGAACCCAAAAGCTTCAGGCAATTCTGAAAATTATAGAATCATCCTAGAACACTGGAACTAGAAGGGACCTTGAAAGATCATCGAGTCCAGTCCCCTGCCCTCACAGCAGGACCCAGCACCATCTATACCATCCCTGACAGGTGTCTGTCTAACCTGCTCTTACGTATCTCCAGTGACGGAGATTCCACAACCTCCCCAAGCAATTTATTCCAGTGTTTCACCACCCTGACAGGCAGAAACTTGTTCCTACTGTCCAACCTAAACCTCCCTTGCTTCAGTTTAAGCCCATTGCTTCTTGTCCTATCCTCAGAGGCCACGGAGAACAATCTTTCTCCCTCCTCCTTGTTTCTCAGACTAGACAGTGTCACAAGGGCATCCCTCAACCAAGACAGACGTGTGTTATACTCATAAAAATATTGATCAGCATAGTTTGACAAACCAGTATATTAAAGAATAAATCTCATGGAATCATTAAAATTATCTATCTACTTATCTACCGCATACTTCCCATCTCTCTTGCTTTCTCTCTCTCTCTATACATATGTATCCTCATAAACCCCATCTCCCTATCTCTCTATCTATTTCTCTATCTAAAATTTTATCAATGTTTTGGAGTTCTCTCAAAACATTTAGTCTCTTTTTTTTAATAAAAAATATTGGCCTTCTCTGCTCTCTTCTTAACAAGTAAGGCATTCATTGTTCCCCTGACTGGCTACCCAACCCTGCTGTTGTCCTTTGGTGCAGGCCATAAAGGTTGCCTGGACAGAGGGGTATGTTGTATGTGGTCTAATGCATCAGGCTCTGCTTGGAAGGACGGTTGATTTTGTCAGGCTGCTGTAAATACAGAACAATTCCACATACTCCAGCAATGTGTCCATTATCAGAACCTGGCTCAGGATCTTGGCTTCCAACAGACCCTGGTGTAAGCACAGTGAGATGAGAGGAATGACCCCAGGGAAGAATTTGGACCAGGCTATTGCAAAAAGATTTTGCTATTTTGCAATATTTCAGAGGACAGGCCACAATCAATGTTGCTGTTAATTAACACCCCAAGGGCCAAATGGCAAAGCCTCTGTCCACAGTGGGATGTGTGAGTGAAGACACAGTTTAGAGTCCATCAAGGAATTCGTCCATTGTGTTTATACATCAGTATATTCAATCCCTAATTCCCTAGTTGTTGCCAACAGGGGAGCTCAATAGGGCTTGGAGCAGCAAGTGGGATCTTCCCTAATATGAACCCAGGTGATTTTGCTACTGTCTAAATGCTGGTAGAACATGATAATTTGGTAGCGTAGGCCTGTTTCCTAGTGGACACATGCCAAAGCCATGGCTAGAGCTCCAGGCCTAGGATTGGGATGAGGCCACCATGTAGGAGCACTGGTGACTTCTAATGGTGCTGGACCACCTCATGAGTTTGTTTATCACTCTGGCTACGTCTAGACTGCATGCCTTTTTTGATAGAGGCTTTGTCGACAGATACTGTAGACAAAGCCTCTGTTGAAAAAGAGAATCTAGACTAGGCTACAACCAGTTCTGTTGAAAAAGCAAGTCACTTTTTCGAAAGAGAGTGTAGATGCTATCTTTCGAAAAAACATAGTTTGCATTCAAGAGTGCCTTTTTTTTGACAGAAGTCTGTCGAAAAAAGGTGTTATTCCTCGTAAAATGAGGTTTACCACCATCGACAAAACCGACCGCTTTCTGTCGACAGAACACGGCGGTACTGTAGATGCAGATATAGTTTTGTCGACAAAAGTCCACTTTTGTCGACAAAACCCTGTAGTCTAGATACACCCTCTGTGCCTTAGACGGGGTCAGGTAATACACGTAAGTGCATACGTATTTGCGGGATTGGGGCATTAGACTGACAGAGGGCAAGTCACCGCAAAGAGAGAAGCATCAAAGAAACCATCAATAAGACATCCAGGGCGCGCAAGAGCTGTTGGAGTTTCAGATCACCAGACGTGAGGATTCTCACAGCCTCTGAAGTTGAATTACCACCACCCCATTGGTGCTTCAGATCTGAGGTTCCACCCACAATCAGCCTGTGGGCATTGAGGCTCATCTGCGATCTGGTTCATGTTTCTTGACCACATGACATGTCGTAGATGCACCTTCTGGTGTTAAGATGTAATATGGAGGTCATCATACTGTGTTCAGTTACATCAGGGCTACTCAACTTTGGAAGCCCTGGGGGCCACAGTGATACTCACAGCACATGCTGAGGGCCGCAACTTAAGAGTCATTGCATGATCATGCAAATATATATGCAAATCTACGCAAATAGCTTCTTTCACACTGACAGGCATGAATGCAAAGATTAAGGCAAGACTACACAACACACTGGCCCCATTTCAATCAGTTCTGCTGATATTAATAAAATGCAACATTTACCCAATTTCCACCCATATGTCAGCACTTTTAATGAGCAATGACAGTCCAAGAATTTAACTACAAAAACACATATCAACAGAAGGCCTATTTCTGTTGATATTGGCTATTTTTTTTGTTTTGGCTCCCATCCGCAGGACATGTGTTGAGTAGCCCTGAGTTACACACAAGGGTCTGCTTCCCAGCTGGTGCAAATTCAGTGGAGTTCTGGTGATTTCACTGGAACAAAAGTGTACATTACAGCATCTACACTACCGCTGTTTCAAAATAGGCGTTACTCCTCGTGAAATGAGGGTTTATTATTCCAGAGCAAGAAGTCTGTTATTTTGAAACAATTTTGAAATTTTGAATGGGCTTTCTGTGTGGACACTCACCTTGCTATTTCAAAATAACATGAGTTATTTCAAAATAAGGCTGGAATGTAGACATGCCCTGAGAGAGTAGTTATCAATGGGCTACAGTCATGCTGGAAGGGCATGTCTACACTAGCCCCCTAATTCTATCTAGGGAGGCTAATGAGGGTGACCGAAATTGCAAACGAAGCACAGGATTTAAATATCCCACGCTTCATTAGCATGTTCCTGGCCAGTCGCCATTTTAGAAATTGACTAGCCCGAAGTAACTGCCCGCGTCTACACGCGGCAGTGAAACGGGATTCCGAATTAAAGCCCTAAATCTAATTAGCTGGTATTCCTCCTGCAATGAGGTTTACCAGCTAATTCGATTTAGGGCTTTAATTCGGAATCCCGTTTCACTGCCGCGTGTAGACGCGGGCAGTTACTTTGGGCTAGTCAATTTCTAAAATGGCGACTGGCCAGGAACATGCTAATGAAGCGTGGGATATTTAAATCCTGTGCTTCGTTTGCAATTTCGGTCACCCTCATTAGCCTCCCTAGATCAAACTAGGGGGCTAGTGTAGACATACCCAAAGGGCATATCAGATGGGTTTCTGCAGGGGTCAGTTTTGGAACCAATTCTGTTCAATAGCTTCATCAATGACTTAGATATTGGCATGGAGAGAACACTCATAAAGTTTGCAGATGATGCCAAGCCAAGAGGGGCTGCAAGTGCTTTGGAGGATAGAGTCATAATTCAAAATGATCTGGACAAACTGGGATGGTGAACACCTGCTGCCAGTATTGGCCCTGCTGATCCCCTGAGCTGCCTCGGTTCGGGGAAAAGGTGGACTGGAAATGCAGCAAGGATGGGAAAGAGGTGGGTAATAGGAGGAGTAGCGGTAGAGCAGAGGCAGAGCAAGCGTAGTGTGAGGTGGAGCAGAGAGGAGAGAGCTGGGGACTGTGTTGAGGGCCAGGGGTGGGGTCATGTGTCTGGTGGCCCCCCTGGGTTTTCCCTGAACCAGTCACCTCTGTAGCTCCCTGCCTTATATAGCTTCAGCATCAGGTAGGAACCCTTTGTTCCCAAGCTTGGTTTCCAGACCAGTGGGTGGAAAAATACAGAGCATGCAAGATGGAGTCCAGTCACACGGCCTGGTCATGGGCCCTTGTTGAGTCATAGCAGCCAACACACACAGGAAAGTTCTCAGGAGCGAACCTCAGTTCTCGGGAAGTCTCCTTTTGTCACGCCCTGAATGGCTGAATGGCAATAGTTCTATCCTCCATGTCTGATTGGGACTAGGATCTGTGTCTGTCCCTCCAGTGTTAAAATAGCAAGAAGAAACTACATTCATGTTTTATGCTACAGCCATCCACCTCCCCTTTCCCATTGCCCCCACACACACCATATTCCCGCGCACTTTGGGGGAACAAGCCCCTCACTTATTCAGACAAAAAAAGACCATAAGGATTGATACAGCTTAGGCCAGTGATGGGCAAGCTACAGCCTCACGGCCACATGTAGGGTTTCTTGTGTGGCCCCACAGACATTTTCTTTAACAAGTGCCCATGCCCAGGGTTGCTAGATTCTGCTGATTTCTGTCTGCGTAGTTTTTGTCTGTATGGGCAACTGTTGACTCATGTTTTATTTGTCATCCACAATGACCTCTATATCCCTGTTAGCAATACTCCTTCTGAGATAATCACTTCCCATTCTGGGGTCCACTCATGGTGGACCACAAGCTAAATATGAGTCAACAGTGTGACGCTGTTGCAAAAAAAAGCAAACTTGACTCTGAGATGCATTAACAAGAGTTGTATGAGCAAGACACAAGAAGTCATTCTTCCGCTCTGCTCTGCACTGATTAGGCCTCAGTTGGAGTATTGTATCAGAGGGGTAGTTGTGTTAGTTGGGATCTCCAAAAGCTACAAGAAGTCCTGTGGCACCTTATAGACTAACAGATTTATTGGAGCATAAGCTTTCATGGGCAAAGACCCACTTTGTCAGATGCATGTAGTGGAAATTTCCAGAGGCAGGTATAAATATGCAGGCAAGAATAAGGCTAGATAAAACAAGATCAATTCAGTCAGGGAAGATGAGGCCCATTTCTAGCAGCTAATCTGGAAGTGTGAACACTATGGGTATATGTAGACTACATCCCTCTGTTGCCAGGGGGCTGTAAATTAGACATACCAAAATTGCAAATGAAGCGGGGATTTAAATCTCCCACACTTCATTTGAATAAAAATGGCCACCGCATTTTGCCAAGTCAGCAGTTTGTGGGCAAAAAACAGCTGTGAAGATGGGGATTGGGTGACAAAGAAAGCCTTGTCGCCCGATACTGTAAACCTTGTTTTACAAGGCATAAGGGATTGGCCGACAAAGGCTTTCTTTGTCACCCGATTCCCGTCTTAAGAGCCGCTTTTTGCCGACAAAACTGCTGACTCAGCAAAACCCGGAGGCCTTTTATATTGAAATGACGCGTGGGAGATTTAAATCCCCACTTCATTTGAAATGTCAGTATGTCTAATTTACATCCCTCTGGCAACAGAGGGATGTAGTCTAGACATACCCCAAGAGAAGAAAAACCGCTTTTGTAGTTGGCTAGCCATTCACAGTCTTTGTTTAATCCTAAACTGATGGTGTCAAATTTGTAGATGAACTGTAGCTCAGCAGTTTCTCTTTGAAGTCTGGTCTTGAAGTTTTTTTGCCACAGGATGGTTACTTTTAAATCTGCTACTGCTTGTCTAGGGAGATTCAAGTGTTCTCCTACTGGTTTTTGTATATTGCCATTCCTAATATCTGATTTGTGTCCATTTATTCTTTTACATAGGGACTGTCCAGTTTGGCCGATGTATATAGCAGAGTGCCATTGCTGGCACATGATGGCGTATATTACATTGGTAGATGTGCAGGTGAATGAACCAGTGATGGTGTGGCTGATCTGGTTAGGTTCTGTGATGATGTCACTGGTGTAGCTATGTGGGCAGAGTTGGCACTGAGGTTTGTTGCATGGATTAGTTCCTGAGTTAGAGTTCTTATGGTGCGGTGTATAGTTGTTGGTGAGAATTTGCTACAGGTTGGCAGGTTGTCTGTGGGTGAGGACTGGCCTGCCTCCCAAGGCCTGTGAAAGTGAGGGATCATTGTCCAGGATGGGTTGTAGATCATTGATGATGCTTTGGAGAGGTTTTAGCTGAGGACTATAGGTGATGGCCAGTGGTTTTCTGTTGGTTTCTTTCTTGGGCTTGTCCTGCAGCAGGAGGCTTCTGGGTACACGTCTGGCTCTGTTAATCTGTTTCCTCACTTCCTCGTGTGGCTATCATAGTTTCCAGAATGCTTGGTGAAGATCTTGTAGGTGTTGGTCTCTGTCTGAGGGGTTGGAGCAAATGCGGTTGTACCTGAGTGCTTGGCTGTAGACAAAGGACTGTGTGTTGTGTCCAGGATGGAATCTGGAGGCATGAAGGTAGGCATAGTAGTCTGTAGGTTTTCGGTATAGGGTGGTGTTTATGTGACCATCACTTATGTGCACCATGGTGTCCAGGAAATGGACCTCCTGTGTAGACTGGTCCAGGCTGAGGTTGATGGTGGGGTGGAAGCTGTTGAAATTGTGGTGGAATTCTTCCAGAGTCTGCTTCCCATGAGTCCAGATGATGAAGATGTCATCAATGTAGCATAGGTAGAGAAGAGGTGTTAGTGGACGAGAGCTGAGGAAGCATTGTACCAGGTCAGCCATAAAAATGTTGGCATATTGTGGGGCCATGCGGGTGCCCATAGCAGTGACACTGGTTTGGAGGTATATATTGTCACTGAATCTAAAATAGTTGTGTGTGAGGATAAAGTCACAGAGCTCAGCCACCAGTTGTGCTGTAGCATCATCAGGGATACTGTTCCTGACAGCTTGTATTCTATCTATGTGTGGGATGTTTGTGTAGAGGGCCTCTACATCCATGGTGGGTAGGATGGTGTTTTCTGGAAGATCAATGCATTGTAGTTTTCTCAGGAAATCAGTAGTGTCACGGAGAGAGCTGGGAGTGCTGGTGGCGTAGGGTCTGAGTATTGTGGACACTAGTTGGAGTATTGTGTTCAGTTCTGGGCACCGCATTTCAATAGAGATGTGGAGAAATTTGGAGAGGGTCCAGAGAAGAGTAACAAAAATGATGAAAGGTCTAGAGAACATGAGCTATGAGGGAAGGCTGAAAGAGTTGGGCTTGTTTAGTTTGTAAAAGAGAAGACTGAGAGGGAACATGATAGTAGTTTTCAGGTATCTAAAGGGGTATCACAGGGAGGGGAGAGGTGTTGTTCTCCTTCGCCTCTGAGGATAGATCAAGAAGCAATGGTCTTAAACTGCAACAAGGGAGGTTTAGATTGGACATTAGGAAAAACTTCCTACCTCTGTGGGTGGTGAAACGCTGGGATAAATTGTCTAGGGAGGTTGTGGAATCTCCATCACAGGAGATATTTAAGAGCAGGTTAGACAGACACCTGTCGGGGATGGTCTAGATGGTGCTTGGTCCTGCCATGAGGGCAGGGGATCAGACTCGATGACTTCTTGAAGTGCTTTCCAGTTCTAGTGTTCTATGATTCTATGACCCCTTGATCCCTTTCTGCAGTATTGAAGTAGTTCACATTAAGGTACTCTTCTGGCTCTGTCAATCTGTTTTTTCACTTCTCTGGGTGCGTATTTCAGTTTTAAGAATGCTCTATATAGATCTTGTAGGTTTTTGTCTCTGTCTGTGGGGCTGGAGCAAATGGATTCAGGAGGAGGAAAAAGGGTTTAGCTTATGTGGTGGTGGGGGGTGAGGAGTGGGTGGCAGCAGAGGGTTTTGTGGAGAGAGGGACGGGGGCCAGAGGAAGGCATTGACTGGGAGACTCACCTGGGTGACTCCCAGCCAACTGCCCAGCAGGGTTCTCAGGTAGCTTCCCTGCCTGCCCTGCCTCCTGCGTAGGCTCCAGGGGCCGTGTGCACGGGAGGGTGACTGAGAGCCTGATGGGATGGTGGAGTGGGGCTTCCCATGTTATCTGTTCTCCAAACAGGCAGCACCCATTGGCCAGAAATCAGCCAATGGGATTGGGCTGGGGGTAGGACCAGTCCATGAAGCACCACTACCCACTCCCCCGGGCGCACAGCTGAGAAAGAGAAAAGGCCGCAGCAGTCACTTTTCTGAGCAGTGTGGGAGTGGCCCAGGGAAAGCAAGGACCCTGCCTGATGTTCCCTGCTGCGTCCGTGGCCCGGATCGCAAGTTCGAATGCCTACATTAGCCACCCTACTTCGAACTAGGGGGCTAGTGTAGACATACCCTATCATAGCTAAAGGTATGCATATTTCCAATGCAGTAACAGCTGAATACTTCCCGCTAGGGAAGACAATTGCCATCAAGATAGGTGTTTGTGAAGGGCCTATTCAGGCTAATGAGGCATTTGGGAAAACACTTGTCCTTAGGAGAAGCTTTTCTCCCTCCTGATGAGCCTGGTTGGTGGGACTCTCCAAGTGCAGGTGACCAGGCCCCGTGTCTCTAGACTCCATCTGGGGACATCTGTGTTTTTCCACACACTGGTCTGGGTTCCAAGGTTTGAGATAAAGGGTTCCTGCCCTGTGCTACAGCTATATAAGGCAGGAAGTGATCTTATCAGTTCTTCTTCACTCCCCAGGCAAGAGAACTCCTGTGAAGACCTGAGGAACAAAGACTGACCTGGGGGGAGAAGTGCTGGACCCAGGCAAAAGGGATTTCTACCCCATGTACAGAAATCAGAAAGACCCAACCAGCAAAGGCAGTGTAGCTTGTGCCTTGAGAATCTGCCAGTTTGCTGGTATCAAGGTGAGAAACTGCTCCTGCATTGTCAGTCTAAACAAAGCATTACGTTTCCTTTGTGCTTTTGTGTATTTCCTGGTAATCTGCTCGGATCGGTTTGCTACCACTTACACTCACTTAAAATCTATCCTTTGTAGTTAATAAACTTGTTTGTATTAAACCTAAACCAGTGTCCCTTGCTGTGAGGTGCCTGGGGAAAAAGTGTGCATATTCTTCTCCACATTGAGGGTGGGGCAAATCAGGTAACAAAATCCTACGGCTTGGTGTTTTCAAAAGGTCAAGGTTGTGCAATACTGCTGACCCTGGCTGGGGAATTGGTGGCTATTGTTACTGCAGCTTCTCTGCTGTTGGTTCATGCAGAGGTTGGTCTGAGATTCTGCATGTACCTGCATCTGGGTGCGTCCCTACCTGTGTGAATGCTGGAGGAAGTGTAGGACTAGCAGCAGGTCTGCAGCTTGCCACAGCAGCACAGTGTGAAAGGGTGCCCAGATGGGTGATCAGAGGTTTCAGTGATACTTGAGTTCCATGTTGCACTCAAAGAAATCCGTCCCTTGTGGGCTATAGAAAACCAGGCTTCAGAAAGAGCAGGGAATGTTTCTCAAAATTAGAACGTAAGATCAGTTGAAATGGCTCTGAACCAAAGCTCCACCTAGCCAAATTCCTGTCTTCCAACAAAAACCAAAGCCAGGTGCCCCAGAGGAAATGAACAAAACAGGTAACCATCAAACCATCCATTCCCTGTAACCTATTCCTGTCTGTCCTCTAGCTCAGAATTAGTCGTTTGTAGCAATGATCTTGACTGACATTGTTATTTTGTCTCAGGCAGACATTTTATAATGATCCCAGGTGGGTGACGTGATTTACTAGACAATTCATCTACATTCAGCCTCATAGTATTGGCTGCAACATAATGAAAAAGAGAACGGTGCCTGCTGGACTGGTTTTTGCACATCATCTAAGCAATATGTCTCGAGGGGTCAACTTCCCATCACCAAGCAGCCCCCTACTGGATAAAGTGTCATCGTATAAGTAGAGAGAAAATAGGGCAAACACATTTTTAGCTCACTGTGGTCGCGTACTGTGTCATCTTAGATCTGATAATCCAAAATCTTTTGCAGTGAAGGGAAAGACTCCTCGAAGGGGCAGTCAGTGGATTTTTGTATCATTCCCCAGATGGGGCAAAGGCAACAGTTATTTTCTCTAAAGATGATATGGGTTTGCATCTCCCCTGGCCACTCTCATAATAAAGAGTACTATATTCATAATCCACAATACAGAGATCCACCTCCACCTTTCCCATCCAACATTCACTGTTTGCTCCCTCCAACCATTTTCCCCTTTACATTTTCCCGTCCATGTGCATCCATTTTATTCTCTTAGCTTGAGCAAATCTAGGGCATGTCCATCTCCCCAAACGGAGAATTTCACTTTTCGCATTTCCATTTAATTGAGTTTTATTATGTCTCTTACATTTCTTGATAGGACCCTAATCTGAAGAAGATATTTCAAAATGACCAGCCTAAAAGTTTTTATTTTACATTTAAGAGTTGTTAAGGGACTTAGGCTATGTCTAGACTGCAGAGCTTTTCCGAGATACCAGCAGTATCCCAGAAACACTTTACCGCAACCAAGGAATGGGTCGACTTTTCTGAAAAAAAAAGTCAGAAAAGCAGATGTGTTTTGTCAGCATCCCTGTAAATCCTGTTTTATGAGGAAGAAGGGATGTTCTGAAAGAGGGGTTTCTTTCGAAATTTGGCTCTGTGTAGACAGGAAAAGCCTCTTTCAGAAGTAAAGCAGAAAAAAAAAAGCAATTTGTGTACCAGAAATTGTGTTTCTTCTTCCGATTTATCTTTATAGTGTAGACACAGCCTTAGATGGGACATTCCTAAAATTCAGTTGGGTTCCGTGCTCCTGATTCACCTACACTGGAAGCCTGACATTCATTACATGTGTCTTTCACTGTTTAAAGACAACTTGATCTTTCTAGTAGAGAGATGGAGGGGTGGGAGGTAACCTACTCCAGACCTCCTCTGACAGTGTAACTGTCAGCACAATCTACCTGCAGTTATTCATGGACTTCTTTTTCTAAATAGTGATGATGGAGAAAGTGGAAGGAAGAAACCAAACGCCCATTGCCGAATTCATCCTCTTAGGATTTGGGGAGGTCCGTGAACTGCAGCCCCTCCTCTTCCTGCTGTTCCTAGTGATCTACCTTGTGATTTTGGCTGGGAACCTCCTCATCGTTGCACTAGTTGTGGCTGATCAGCACCTTCACACTCCTATGTACTTCTTCCTGGGCAACTTGGCCTGATTGAAGACCTGCTACACCTCCAGCATCCTGCCCAGGCTGCTGGCCAGTCTCCTGACTGGGGACAGAACCATCTCTGTGAAGGGCTGCTTTGTTCAAGAATATTTCTTTGGTGTCATGTCAGCTACAGAAAATTTTCTGCTTGCGGCCATTTCGTACGATCAGTATCTTGCGATATGCAACCCCCTGCGTTACGCTGCTCTGATGAACAGCCGGGTTTGTGGCCAGCTGGTGGCTGGTCCTGGATAAGTAGCCTTCTGAGCTGCACCACAGTAAATATCTTCTTTACCAATTAGCGTTCTGTGATTCCAATGAAATTGACCATTTCTTCTGTGATTTTTCACCCATTGTAAAGCTGTCCTGTGACAACACCACAATCTGCAACTGGTGGCATTTACTTTTGCTACCCTGTGTATTGTTGTGCCCTGTCTACTAACTCTGGCATCCTACATTTGTATCATCACCACCATCCTGAGGATCCCATCCACCACCGGGAGGCAAAAGGCTTTTTCCACCTGTTCCTCCCACCTTATCATGGTGACACTTTACCATGGGACCCTGATGGCTGTGTATGTGGTGCCAACTGTTAACACACCCAAAGTCCTTCACAAAATATTGTCTGTCTTCTACACAGTTCTGAGTCCCATCTGAGTCCCATCACAGTTCTGAGTCCCCATCTACTGCCTGAGAAACAAAGAGGTCACGCAGTGCCTGAGAAAAGCCATTCTTAAATCGATCGCTTTCAGAAACAGGCATAGGACAAATTTCAATATATCGTAACATCGAGATAAACTGATATAGTTCTTTTAAAATATGGTCCAGTTGAGTCTTTCTTTCTTTCTTTCTACAAAATTTGTTACTGTTAAAATCACTCTTTATCAAAACCGGACTTTTTCCAGACACGTTTCTCAGTAAAATACTCTTGCTTCATTCTTCTGTACATGAACACTAGTGGTCAAATTCTTGTGAGTAGTTCTGGGTTTCTTCCCCCCCACTGAATCGAGTGACAGTCATTCTCCTCAGATCTGAATTCTCTGTTCTCTATAATGAGTGGAGAACTTTGGGTAGTAGTCTCTGCAGATATTTTGGGGTATATAAGACTTAACTAAAGTCCTGGGTAATCGTTACCCTGACATGAGTATGGTGTAAGGCAGGCATTACTCTTTTTGGTAGGCAAGAGTTATTTCTTTTGCTTGATGGATGAAGTTTGCTTCCTCTCCCTTCCTGCTTGTTAAGGTAGATAAGACCATGCTGATGTACAAGAAATGTAACTTTCTAATGAATACTCTGTGTGTAAAAGCAGTATTATCTTCCCCCTCCCTTCCTCTTACCAGCTACATAAAATGCATTCAGGACAAAGGCTCTTTCTCTCCCCCCTGTTAGTTAATGATTAAGAGACTTTAAGCTACAAAAGCTGCATGGGTAAAATTGCTGTAAACAGTACACAGGGCTGTGTATAATTATATTAATTGTATGGCTATTCCTATTCATTATCACAGTACAGCATCCACACCAAACTGAAGTTTTATCAGAGATGTGTTTTATCATCACTATTATATGGATCAGAGTGCTGGCGGATGACAGAGCACGACCGCGATAAATTGTCGACTTTTCACACCAGAAGTCTTCAGAGGGATCCTCCATATTTTTTGGCCAAGAATAATGTCAAAGCAGGACCTGCTTGTGCGGTGCAAACAAGATGACATGGCCACCATCATTATGAAAAGACGCTGGAGATGGATTGGGCATGTGCTCAGGAAAGATGGAAGCTCCATCACAAAGACTTCTGTGCACTGGACCCCTGAAGGGAAGCAGAAATAAAGACAACCCAAGACAACATGGTACTGGACTGTTGAAGTAGAAATGAAGAACACTTGGGGCACCATTGAGAGGCTGGCCAGAGACAGACAGAAGTACAGGACCTTTGTTGCTGTCCTATATGCCAGTGGGCGTGAAGGGCAATGTTGATGATGATTCCTATTCATTGTATGGGCATTCATACTACTAAAAAGGGATTTGGGGGGAGTTTTGGCAGATATGGGAATTTACTCTTGATTAAAGAGTGTGATGTCGTTAATGCACTGCTAACTTGAATGGTTGGTTTCGAGGTGGAAGGAGTAAATGCAATAAAGAAGCCCATCGACGCCATCCACCTCTGGGTCTCCCTCCACTGTCCTTTCTAAGTTATTAGGATTATCATAGAACTAGAACCAGAAATGGAAGGGACCTTGAGAGGTCATCGAGTCCAGTCCCCTGCCCTCATGGCAGGACCAAGCACCATCTAGATTATCCTTGATAGATGTCTATCTAACCTGCTCTTAAATATCTCCAGGGACAAGCTCACCAGACAATTTATTCCAGTGTTTCCCCACCCTGACAGGTAGGAAGTGTTTCCTAATTTTGAACCGAAATCTCCCTTGCCACAATTTAAGCTCATTGCTTCTTGTCCTATCCTCAGAGGTCAGAGAACAATTTTTCTCCCTCCTCCTTGTAGCACCCTTTTACATGCTTGAAACTTGCTAAAATGTCCCTTTTCAGCCTTTTCTTTTCCAAACTAAACAAACCCAATTCTTTCAGTCTTCCTTCATAGATCATGTTTTCTAGGTGGGTTTTTTTTTCTGCTTTTCTCTGGACCCTCTCCAATTCCTCCAAATCTTTCTTGAAGTGTGCCCCTAAATGAGATGCATAGACAGGGGAAAGGGTAAAGTAGAGCAGAGAAGTTATTTGACATCTGTATTTGGCACTGGTGTCAGAATATTGTGTTCAGTTTTGGTGCCCACAATTCACGAGGAATATTGATAAACAGGACAGGATTCAGAAAAGACATGAAAATGAATAATGGATTTGAATCCAGGCCCTGCAGTGACGGGCTAAAGGAACACAATCTATTTATCTTAATAAAGTTACGGTGAAAGGGTGACTTGATTGCAGTTGGCAAGTATCTACCTGGGGAACAAATATTTAATCATGGGCTCCTCAGTCTATTAGACAGTGGTCTAATATCATCCAATGTCCGCATGTTGAAGACAAGTTCAGACTGGAAATATGCTGTACATTTTAATGGTGAGTATAATAAACTATTGGCACAGTTTACCAATGTTAATAGTAGATTTTACCTCATTGAGAATTTTTAAATGAAGATGGGAAGTTGTTCTCTACTTTAGAAATTATTTTAGGAAAGTCTTGTTCCCCGTGTTATATGAGCTGATTCCTTTGAGCTTTGGAATCTATAGAGCCATTAAAACAACTGTCAATGGTAGTAGGGGTCCCATTTTCCATGGAGTGGCAGGAGGCAGGACACCAGGTAAGGTGGAAAATACTTTCATGGCAGCAGCTGGATCTGAGGATAAAAAATATTTATGTCAGTTCTCATATGACGAGGTGAATGACCAGGATAAAAATTAATTTCTATACTGGGGAAAACAGACATTCAGGCAGGTGAGGACCAGATAAAAAGCTGGAATAATGCTGGCTGTACAGCTGAAATGCCAAGCAAATCATTTTCCTGCTCAGTATTGTAGACCCAACTAAATAGCAGGGAGAAGGGAATCTTGGTACCTCTGGAGTTAAATGGAAGATCTTAGTTACAAATTTAATTTATCTTCTTCTACTATATATCTGAGAAAGCTTGTTTGTCTGCGAATGAGTGAGTCAGTCTGTCCATCTGACTGTTTGTCAAAAACTCCTCCAAAACGGCAAGAATAAGGATCGCCAAATTTGATAGGCAGCTTCCTCTTATCATAACTTAAAGCAAGAACAGGGTGTAGTTGCGCCAGGACAATGGGATGTGCCTGGAATGTGACTGTTTTCCATGACATGGAAAGGGAGGAGGCGGCTAGCAGGGACATTTGTACTTCATCATGGCCACAAGGGGGCAGCAAGAGATGGGAACTGGGACTGCTATTACCCCACTGGAGATGTAAGGGTCTGGGGGCAGGTAAGTTTCCTGCTTGCAGCCTGGGGAAAGAAGGTCCTTTCTGCCACCAGCCCTGGGAAGCCACCTTCTGGACAAGGCAAGCCCCAAAGAGCCACCTCCAGCCAAGCACTGGAGTGGCCAGACCTGAAGAGTGGCCTCATTCTGCCCTGGACAGATGCCACCATTCACATGGCACAGCCCTCATTGAACTAAACCATGGGGAGCTTCTCCACCCCCACATATCCAAACCCCTGCCCTCAGCCTCACAACCCTCAACTGTACACCCCCACATCCTCATGCCACCTTTTCTGAGCCCCTCCTCATCCCAGGTGACACTAAACTAGGGGGAGAGGTAGATACACTGGAGGGCAGGGATAAGGTCCAGAGTGACCTAGACAAATTGGAGGATTGGGCCAAAAGAAATCGGATGAGATTCAACAAGGACAAGTGAAAAGTGCTGCCCTTGGGACAGAAGAATCCCAAGCATTGTTACAGGCTGGGGACTGACTGGCTAATTAGCAGTTTGGCAGAAAAGGCCCTGGGGATTCCAGTGGATGAGAAGCTGGATATGAGTCAACATGGAGCCCTTTTAGCCAAGAAGGCTAATTGCATATTAGGGTGCATTAGGAGGAGCATTGCCAGCAGATACAGAGAAGTGATTATCTCCCTTTATCTGGCTCTGGAAAGGACACATCTGGAGTATTGTGTCCTGTTCTGGGACCTCCACTACAGAAAGGATGTGGACACATTGGAAAGCGTCCAGCAGAGGGCAACGAAAATGATTCAGGAGGCTGAAGCACATGACCTACGAGGAGAGCAATGGTCTCAAGTTACAAGTGGAGGAGGTCTAAGTTGGATATTAGGAAAAACTATTCCCCTAAGAGGGAGGGGAAGCACTGGGATGGGTTCCTGGGGGTGTGTGTGTGTGTGGAATCTGCATGCCTAGAGGTGTTTAAATGCCTGCTTGACAAAGCTCTGGTTGGGATGATTGAGTTGGGATTGGTCTCTGCCAGTCCTGGGATTCTAGGATTCTTGGATCCCCAAACCTTGACTTCTGCACCCCCAACAGTACCCAGCCCCTGCCCCTCATCAAGCCCGAGTGCTGACTCCTGAACCCCTCACGTCCCCAGCCCCCTTCCCTGAGCCCTGCCAGCTGGTGTAAATAAAAGTAGCTCGCTTGAAACCAAACAGCTGCAACTCCCCTTGACAAGCCCTAATTACATGGAATGCAAGGAGACTGTATCAACTGACAGCAGCTTAGGATGCTGCACTGAGTTTCCCGCCGGCCGCTTCCTCCTGGCCAAAGTCAACCACCTGGGGCAGCCTGAGTTGCAGGTTCCCCTGGTGGCTGCATCCCACGAGCTGCTGGTGCAGCGCAGGAGACAAAAAATCTCTGCTCTCCCAGAGCGGCTTGTGAGGGGTTAACAAATGAGCAGGCTGTCCCAGGCCAGTTCGGGCTCTGGTGCACGGCAGCTCTGGGCTGTTCTCTGTCACATGCTTGTGCTAGCCATAAATAGCTTCTTCTGCAATCCCCTTCCCACAGCTCCTCAGCCCTGCCTTGTGGGTAGCCAGATTCCTTCCAGGGATGCTGCCAAGGTGTGAGATCCAGGGCAGGTGCTGTTCCCCTTCTGTGGGTCCAGGTCAGCTAGGGCAGGGTGGCAGGTTGGTTTGTTCCACAGGCAAGATCAGAGCTGGGATCCTAGCCCGAGAGACTGGGTACAGCTACTTAGCCCCAGAGCAGGGGCATTTGGAGTTCATAGAATCATAGAATACTAGGACTGGAAGGGACCTCAAGAGTTGTGACCATGTTTGCAGCCTGAACAAGCCAGGAACAGATTCTCAGCTGCAGGGCAAGAGGACTTTCTACACCCCTCCTGCTTAGTCCTTCCCCTCTCGTCCAAGCCTGCCCAAGATGAGGAAATACAAGGGAGGATCCAGGAACCAGCTATTGGATAACCCAGCGAAGGGGAATTATTCACAGAAAGGCAATGACGGCAGAATCCGAGCAGTGAAGTGTCTAGTGCAGCAAAGGCTGGGAAACATCCTGCAAACCCAGCATGGTGAGTCTGTTATTTCAATGCAACAGGTTTAGGTGTTAATGTCCTGGGCAGATTATACAATAGAACTGGGAGTAACAAGGGGAACTCTTCACAATTTATCTGTAATTACTGAAACATTTGCAGCGGCTTGGAAGGGTTTTTTTTCCTGCCAACAGTTGACTTGTTCTCCCCATTGTGAAAACCAAACTTTTGTTTTGTTCAATAAGAACCAGAACATTTCAGCCAAATCACCAGAAACGGAAACATTTTCAGGTAAAGGAAGGAAAACCAATGTGTTGAGTTTTCCAGCACATGGGTTTTCTTTCAAGAGTAACAGACCTCCCCGGAAATTGTTTTGAGTTGAATCCCTGGTGTTTCTTTGATATACTTTAAACAGACAATGTCTGAGTTTCCCAGACTGGTGTCTTAGATTGAAACTGAGTGGGAACGCTGGTCTAGTCTAATAATAGTAAAATCTGCACCCACTCACTCTGTTGCTATGGTGTGTTTCTGTTTACTTGTTGAATGGTAAGAAGGAGCAAGCAGCAAAGTAGGTAGACATATTAATGCCTTCAATGGGGAACAGTGAATTGACCCCCTCCACCCCCAGCCAACGCCTGTATCGGTTAACTGTGCCCAAGCATATAGGGGAGGTCAATGAGATTAGCACCTAGACAGTCAGCTCTACCACCATATGTCCTCTCTACTGCTGCCAGCTAACTACAAGTGCTGCAAACAGAGGCACCAAACGCACACATAACACACAGTGCAACCCCTGACAGCCAGCAGTCCCAGCAGATAAAGGAGAGAATGGGAGGAAAGGGAAACAGAGGCACAACAAAGGTAAGTGACCAGCTTGATATCACATGGCAGGTCAGTGGTAGAGCCAAGAATAGAATCCAAGTGTCCCAATAGCTCCCCAGAAACAAAGAGAGGTCCCAGATGATTGGAAAAAGACAAATGTAGTGCCCATCTTAAATGAAGGGCAGAAGGACAATCCAGGGAAACTACAGACCAGTCAGCCTCATTTCATCTCTGGAAACATCATAGATGTGATCCTAAAGGAATCTATTTTGAAGGACTTGGAAAAGCAGAAAGTAATCAAGAATAGTCAATATGGATTCACCAAGGGCAAGTCCTACCTGACCAATCTGATTAGCTTTTATGATGAGGTAACTGGCTCTGTGGATATGGGAAAGTCAGTGGATGTGATATACCTTGACTTTAGCAAAGCTTTTGATATGGTCTCCCACAATATTTTTGTCAGCAAGTTAAGGGAGTATGGATTGGATAAATGGTCTGTAAGGTGGATAGAAAACTGGATAGATTGTTGGGCCCAACAGGTAGTGATCAACAGCTCGATGTCTGGTTGGCAGTCGGTTTGAAGCAGAGTGTCCCAAGGATTGGTTCTAGGACTGGTTTTGTTCAACATCTTTCTTAATGACCTGGATGAGGGGATAGATAGCACCCTCAGCAAGTTTGCGGGTGACACTAAGCTAGGGAGAGAGGTAGATACATTGGAGGGCAGGAATAGGGTCCAGAGTGACCTAGACAAATTGAAGGATTGGGCCAAAAGAAATCTGATGGGGTTCAACAAGAACACGTGTACAGTCCTGCACTTGGGAGGGAAGAATCCCAAGCATTGTTATAGGCTGGGGACCGACTGGCTAAATAGCAGTTCAGCAGAAAAGGACCTGGGGATTACAGTGGATGAGAAGCTGCATATGAGTCAACAGGGTGCCTTTGTAGCCAAGAAGGCGAATGGCATATTGGGGTGCATTAGGAGGAGCATTGCCAGCAGATCTTGAGAAGTGATTATTCCCCCTTATTTGGCTCTGGTGAGGCCACATCTAGAGTATTGTGTCCAATTCTGCGCCCCCAATTACAGAAAGGTTGTGAATGCATTGGAGAGAGTCCATAGGAGGGCGACCAAAATGATTAGGGGACTGAAGCACATGACCTATGAGGAGAGGCTGAGGGATTTGGGCTTGTTTAGTCCGCAGAAGAGAAGAGTGAGGGGGGATTTGAGAGCAGCCTTCAATTCCCTGAATTAGAGTCCCAAACAGGATGGGGAGAAGCTGTTCTCAGTGGTGACAGATGGCAGAATGAAGAGCAATGGTCTCAAGTTGCAGCAGGTCAAGTCTAGGTTGGATATTAGGAAAAACTATTTCCCTAGGTGCGTGGTGAAGCACTGGGAGGGGTTCCCTAGGGAGGGGGTGGAATCTCCATCCCTAGGGGTGTAAAAGTCCCGGCTTGACAAAGCCCTGACTGGGAGGATTGAGTTGGGGTTGGTCCTGCTTTGGGAAGGGGCTGGCCTTTATGACTTCTGAGGTCTTTGCCAGTCCTAGGATTCTATGATTCTATGAGAGGCAATGACACAGCAGGGAGGTCACTGAGAGCTGTTACTAGCCCACCTGTACAGAGAGATGGAGTTGGGATCCTGTGTTGTAAATTAGTACACAGGCAATGGGACGTCCATGTGATGTTGCAATGGAATTTGACAGATGAGCTGCCATGCAGGATACCGAGTTACTCTGTGTCTTGTTTCTCCAGAAAGTGGTTTTCAGGCACTGCTGAAATGTTTCTTTCATGCCTGTGCCCAGGGCTTGCTGGTCATAGCAACAGGGGATCCATCCTGGCTGGAGCTCTTGAGGGTGGGATTCTGCTTTGCTCCATCCTTCATACAGTATTATATCCAGTCCCATCCTGAGCCACCCTCAGCCACTTCCAGATCTTTGGATGGTGAAAACGGATACAGCTTCCTGGCCTGTATGGGAGCCAGGCCATTTGACACCCATGTGTAACTCACCACCGTGAGGGAGTAGTTGGGATGGAGGCTGTGCATGGTGGACACCCACATCAAGAAAGGATGCTGCTGGGAATCAGGGCCATTCCATGTATCACTCTAATCCCCACCCCTTTCTGTGCCCTTCTCTCCTCAGCCAACACACTGTGAACTGAAGAAGAAAATGTCCAACCGAACCACCGTGACCGAGTTCCTGCTCTTGGGGTTCTCTGACATCCGGGATCTGCAGGTTTTGCACTTTGTACTTTTCCTGGTGCTTTACCTGGCAGCCCTGATGGGGAACCTTCTCATCATCTTAGCCATCGTCCTCGACCACCGTCTGCATACCCCCATGTATTTCTTCCTGGGGAACCTGTCCATTATAGACCTCGGCTCCGTCTCTGTCATCATCCCCAAATCCATGGCCAACTCCCTCCTGGACACCAGATTGATTTCCTATCCTGCCTGTGTGGCCCAAGTCTTCTTCTTTGTAGTCTTCATTGCAGCTGACCTTGCCTTACTCACCATTATGGCCTATGACCGATACGTCGCCATCTGCCAACCACTGCACTACGAGAGAGTGATGAACAGGGGAGCCTGTGTCCATATGGCCACTAGTGCCTGGATCACTGCTACTGTCTACTCTGCCCTGCACACCGGGAACACCTTCAGCTTACCCTTCTGCCAGTCCAACGTCATCGACCAGTTCTTCTGTGAAATCCCCCCACTACTCAAATTGGCGTGTTCTGACTCCTACCTCAGTGAAGTTGGGCTTCTTGCTTTCAGTGTGTTTTTATCTTTGAATTGTTTTGTTTTTATCATTGTGTCTTATATTCAGATCTTCAAAGCAGTGCTGAGAATCCCCTCGAAACAGGGCCAGCACAAAGCCTTCTCCACCTGCCTCCCCCACCTCATGGTCGTCTCTTTGTTCCTTTGCACTGGCTTCTTTGAATATCTGAAACCCACCTCCAGCTCAGCATCGTATCTGGATCTCACAGTGACTGTTGTTTATTCCCTGGTACCCCCCATGCTGAATCCGGTCACCTACAGCCTGAGGAACAAGGAGCTCCAAGTTGCATTAAAGAAACTGATTGTGTGGAGGTTATTCACCAAGAATTAAAGTGTATCTCATTGTGTCTTGAGTGCGATTTCATTCTCATCTTCTTTATGGATCTAATCAAATAATGACAAAATTCTCTTCCTGAGAAGATTGGATGCAGCTGATTAGGAAGTCATAAAATGCAGACTAATGCCCCTGGCATTAAATGAGTTAATTTTGAATCACACCGGTGTAAGTAAGATCTGAAACTATGTAGCTGGCCATAAATATTCCTACACACCCCTCTGTCTGTCTGTCTGAGGGATTTCTACAGGTAATAGAACCATGTTATCGAAGCATGTTGCACAGGATATTAATAATCATAGCTATCTCACTAATGAGCGTCATTCATTTTTGGTCACTTCTCCTTTTGGAGGAGACCACAACTGTGGACGGTGTATGAGGCACTTGACTTTGTGTCATGTTTTTTTCTCATGCTGTTTCATGTTACTGTTTCATTGTGAGAGCAGGGTCTGAACCCCTGCTTCCAATGCAGCCAGCTGGCAGGGGAGAGCAGTCCTTGGTGTGGTTATGTTCACTCAGTTGTTTAGCCCTGTAATGTATTCAGCTGTTGATGTGTAAATACAGCTTGTGCCGGACTGGGAAAGAAATCCTGGGTGTGCTTATGTCAATCCAGTTCAGCCAGTGCGATAGGCCTAAGGGATGGATAATTGCTGGAATGCAATGTGGTGTATTGCAGCTAATTTGGCCGTTGTGGGGTCACAAACCGTATTAACCCTAAATCTAGGAACTGTAAAGTATGACCCTAGTGCTTGCAGGAGAGACACCGTCATTGCAAAGAGTCTCGGAAAGACAAGCCTCCCCCTTCCAGACTCAAGTGGATTGGTTTGGGGGGAAGGAGCTTGAACCAGCAGGCTACATGCCCTCCAAGCTTGAGCTGTAAGACTGGTTCAGCCAGTCTCTCTCCCCCTGTTTTAAGGATAGAACTAAAACAGACGCCATAAGGGATCTCTGTATTATTTTAAAATATTATACCAGCAGAAGCTGGAATCTTTTGGCCTGCTTAGGTGGTGGGCCAAGACCTGAAATCACTGAAAAACTGACATCACAAGGAGCTGAAATCACTAGGTTTGGCCCAAAGCCAGAGTCATCACAGCAGCGGGGCAGCTGGCAGGAGTATGTGGCCGGCGGGAGCAGCCAGCAGGTGGCTGGTGAGAGCAGCAGCAGACAGCCAACAAGGCAGCAGGCGGGAGAAATTGGTGAGCAGGTGGCTGGGGGGAGCAGTGGTAGGCAGCCAGCAGGGTGGCTGGCAGGAGCAGCTCGTAGGTGACATTGCCACATGCTCGATGAGTGGCAACATCAGGATGATGTGCCTATGGACTCTGGGTCGGCACTGACTGGACAGTGGAGTGTTTGAAGTTGGGTTCAACTTTAAGCAAAAGGCTCTGTCCAGCCAACTCTGGGGATGGAACCTTGCTTACAGGTTTCTTTCGGGTTATGGATTTGCTTTGTTTATGTGTGTTCCTGTAGGTTGGTGCTAGATTATAATTATTAAACAGACTGTTTCTATCTCCGACTCAGTGCTTAGGAGAGGGGAAGAATTGCCTCTAATGGTGCCCAGTGGGTAGGTTGGAATATTTCCGGTTTACTGGATGGGGGCTCAAGCCAGTTTTATTTATCTTGTTGAAAGAACCTACATAGATACTGAACCCGGTCCTTCTGGCTGCCGACTGCTACTGGCAGAAGGGTTACAATTAGTTGACTTTTTTCTTTGTTACAGGTAACTTTTGGAATTTGCAAGGTGGGAATGTTTGAGTACATGGAGGCATCCATGAATGTTGTCATTTAGTCAAGGTGTCTTTGAAGGGCCTTTCTGCAGACTTGACATTTTCTTTTTCCCACTGATGAAGAATTAAAAAAAAATGTTTCTACAGATTTGTAGATAGTTGCTCTTTCAATTATTAGTTTAATTGTGATGGTTTTATTCGTTTAATTTTGATCATTTATTTATGATGTGTTAGGACATGTAGATCCTTCTATAATTATGTGTATTATTTTTTTTATTTCAAGAACTAATTAAATATGTACATCCTTCCTGTAATGGAGCCATTTCCTCCTCCCCTGACTGGTTCTGCTCTCATCCTGTGTAGCTGGGTGTCTTCTTCAGCCTCAGAGGTTCCCACAGACATGTTTTCAATAAACAACTCTTGGGTATGAATGGTCCTCAGCCAAGCCCCCTCCCTCAGCACCCCTTCTGCCAGTAGATGCCTCTTATGCTGGATGGCATCCCCAGCCTGGCTTTCTAGGATGGAAATGCAGGCACCAGCCTCTGCAAATCCACCCCAGTATCTGGGAAAACACATCCCAATTGGGTTACCTGTCTGGACATAGATGCAACACTGGCTTGGGTGCCCAGGCTTTTCTGAGCCCTTCTGATTTTATTCTTTGCTCTCCTACAAACTCCTTGTCAAACCAGAGGTGACAGACATTCCCTAACAGTGGCGGGCTGCCAGCACATGAAATATGGCCCCGCCCATTGACACACCCCAACACCTGAAGTTCTCTCCTCCCAACCCGAATTGTCACAAGCTTCTGCTTCTCATGCCACCCAGATGTCCTGCCCTTGCGCTGCCCGTTGCTCCAATGCCTCACCCCCACCCCACTTTTCAAAAACAATGGCACCATTACCCCCATATCCTTCATTCATATGCCTCTCTCTCTAATGCCCCTTTTTGCTGCCTCTGTTTGCAAACTCCATCGGTCACTACGGGTACATCTACACTGCACTGCTATTTTGGGATATTAGAAGTATCCCAAAATAGCTACCTCACCTCTTTAGTATGAGCCCGCTACTTTGAAATATAGCAGACCCGCTATTTCGGCATCCCTGTATCCCTCGTGAAATGAGGGTTAAGGGATGTCTCAAAATAGTCTGTTATTTCAAAACTCGGTGTAGACAGTGCCAACTTGCAAAATAGTCTATTTTGATATAGACTTGAAATAAGTTGCGCAATTTGGGTAGTGCAAACCGTGTATCTTATTTTGAGTTTAGGGTGCTGTGTAGACGCACCTTTAATGTTTCACTTTTCAGCCCGTTAGTCCCCCCCAGCACGTTGAGCAAGCCTTGAGAAAAACCAGCCACACAAGCTTGCCCGCTCGCTCTCGCTATAAGGGCTTCAAGCTCATCCCAAAAGTGCAAAACTGTGGCCACTACCTCAGTGCAGCTGCACCGGCACAAGCTTGTAGTGTAGACCCTAAGTCACCTGCCCAACCCAGCCCCAGGGCAGCTTCCCCCCTTCAAATGTTCAACGGTGAAGAAGAAAGAAAGAAAGAAATCCTATTAGAAACAGAAAATAAGCTACAGAAAAACTAAGCTGCACTGAATTTTTACAGTGCATCGGTCAACAGTGGGAATAAATCACTCCTTCAGCATTACAAGTTACACTCTGCAATTAATCCCATATGGCAAACAACCAAGATCATGCAAAACCTTAAACAATGAAGAGTCTTGCAGCATCTTAAAGTCTAACAAAACATGTAGATGGTGTCATGAGCTTTTGTGGGCACAGCCCACTTCTCCAGATGACCAGTGGAACTGAACCTGCTTGCAGCAATGGTACATTTAGCTTGGTGGGATCCTCGGGTGATCTGTGGCATCCTCTGGTGGCTGCATCCCAAGAGCTGCTGGTACAACACAGAGGAGACAAAAAATCTCCCAGAGTGGATTGTGTGGGGTTAACGAAGTACCAGGCTGCTCCGGGCCAGCTGGGACACGTCAGCTTTGGGCTGTTTTCTGTCCCATGCCTGTGCTACCAATATCGACCTTCTTCTGCAATCTCCATCTCACTGCTCCTCAGCTGTGCCTTGGGTGTAGCCAGGGTCCTTCCAGGTACATTGCCATAGTGTGAGATCTGGGGGACCTCGTGTTTATCTCTGTTGGTCTGAGTCAGCTAGGGCAGGGCGACAGGGCAGTTTGCTCCGGAGGTGAGATCAGAGGTGGGCTCACAGCCCTGGATTGCGGGTTCTGCTACTTAACTCCAGAGCAGGGACATCCTGAGTTGTGATCATGTTTGCAGCCTGAACAATCTGGGATCAGGTTCTCAGCTGGAGGTGGGAGACTTTCTGCCCCCATCCTGTTTAGTCCTTCACCTTTTGGCCAAGCTGGCCCAAGATGGGGAAATGCAAGGTAGGGTCCAGGAACCAGCTGCTGGATAACCCAGTGAAGGGACATTTTTCATACAGACACACAGTGACGGCAGAATCCCGGCAGTGAAGTGTCCAGTGCAGCGCAGGCTGGGAAACATCCCTCAAAGCCCAGCCCGGTAAGTCTGTTATTTCAATCCAATGGGTTTAGGTGTGAAAGTCCTGGGCAGATTTCATAATGGAACTGAGAGTGACAAGGGGAACAATTCACAACTTGTAATTTTTATTAGTGAAAGATTTCTAGCTGCTTGGAGGTTCTGCCCCCCCCCCGCCCTCTGAGCAGAAAAGAGTTGACGTCTCATAGAATTGCAAAAAACAAACTTGTGTTTCTCTTCATTAAGAATCTGACAAGGCCAGATACACCTCTGCAAGCTGAAAGATTTCCAGCTAAATTAAAGAAAACAAATGTTTGAGTTTGAAAGTACACAAGTTATTTTTGGGGAATAACAGACGTCTATGGAAAAGCTTTGGAGTTGAAAACCCGGTGTTTCTTTAATTCAATTCACATAGAAAATATCCCAGACCAGCAACTTAGAAACTACAGTGAGAAGTCCAATAATTTAGCTTTAGTCCAAAATTTTAGTTTTAGTCCAATAATTTTAAAATCAGACCCCAGTCTCTTTATTGCAATGGGGTGTATTTCTGCCATGTCTACATGGTCAAAAGTGTCTGACTCGCTGCTATTGTCTACTCTGCCCTGCACACCGGGAACACCTTCAGCTTACCCTTCTGCCAGTCCAACATCATTGACCAGTTCTTCTGTGATATCTCCCAGCTCCTCAAACTGGTCTGCTCCGAGTCCTACCTCAGTGAAATCGGGGCTATTGCCTGTGGTGTGGTTTTAGGTTTAAAAGCAAAGCAGTTTATCATTGTGTCATACGTTCAGATCTTCAGAGCCATGCTGAGAATCCCCTCTGAGCAGGGCTGACAGAAAGCCTTCTCCACCTGCTTCCCCCACCTCACTCTTGTCTCTGTTACTTTCTATGGCCTTTTTTGTGTACCTGAAACCCACCTCCAGCTCGGCATCGTATCTGCATCTTACGATGGCTGTTGCCTATTCCCTGGTCCCTCCAATGATAAATCCGGTCACGTACAGCATGAGGAACAAGGAGCTCCAAACAGCATTAAAGAAACTGATCATGTGGAGATTATTCACCAAGAATTAAGGTGTCTGCCTGGACTGTGATTTCACTGAGCTCCTTCACAGATCCAATAAACTGATGACAAAATTTTCTACTTGATAAGATAGGATGCACCTGTAGTCATCAAATCCAAACTAATGCCAGTGGCATTGAATGAGTTAATTTTGAATCGTAACAGTGTAAGGAAGATATGAATCTAAGTACCTGTCCATAAACATATCTACAGACCTAGCTATGTCCCTTAGTATAATTATGAATTTAAAACTCAACTCCATTGAGTACTGTAAACTAAGACACTGATCTGGAAATACATGTAAGACACTCCTTAACTTTAAAAATGACAAAAGTCCCACAGAAGGCTAAAAGTAAATTACATGGTGTAGCGGGGTGCGTTCTCCGCCACAGCGCCACCAGCTATCAGTCCTGGGAATTAGCTCGGACGGCAGGTGGCGGGATCCCTTTGAGGACACTGCCCTCTGGCAGTGCCCACAACAGTCTAAGCTTCCCCCCTTCCGGGGGCGGGTTGTAGGCCGGTTGGCCTCCAGGATGGGTTCCTCCCCCTCCAGGACAGCGGGCGATACTCCTATCCCGCTGTGCAGCCCGTCAATCGTCCCCAAGTCTCTAGTCCCACAACCGGGCCTCGCTGTGGACGGGGAGAAGGGGTCAATAGTTCATAGCGCCGGACTTGCTTCAGGTCCAGGGTGAGAGGCAATAGTTTGGGGGCCCAGCCTTGCTTCAGGTCTGGGCCATGGGGGAAGTAGTCTAGTAGGGACTCAAGTCTCTCAGCTAACCGCTCTGGGCAGGGCAACAGTCCTAGTCCTGCCCCTTTAAGAGGTCCGGCCTGAATCTCGGCCAGGCACCCAAAACATAGTATGTAAGCCCAGGCCCTCAGGCTGGGTGGGCAACAAATACAGGGTACAAGTCCAGGCCCTTGAGCAGGGCAGGGTGACAAACCCAATAAGCTGAGCCCGGGGCCTGGAGCAGGGCGGGGCAACAAACACGCAATAAGCTGAGCCTGGGCCCTGGAGCAGGGCGGGGAGGCAAAGACAATATGGCGGCCCGGCCCTAACTCAGGGCAGGGCAGCAAATGGTGGCCAGGCCCTGGTGCAAGGTGGGGCCGCAAACAGATACAGTCTATAGGCTCTGGCCCCAGAGCAGGGCGGGGCAACAAAACCCAAACACACAGGTTTGTAGAAGCTCCTAGTTCGGGAGCTGGGCAGGTAGCACACCTGCAGCAGTGGTGAGGGGGAGACTACCACCCGGTCGGTGGGTGGCAGGGGGGGCCGCAGGCCCACCCACTCCACTGCGCCCCGGCCCAGGGGCCCTGAATGCAGCAGTGCAGCTGCTACTGGCTCAGCAGGGGCTCCAGCCCACAACTTGCTGGCCTAGGGCTGTTCTCCGCCCATGCTACCCCCGAGCCAGTCCTCGTCTCCCCCTTCGCAGGTACCTGTACCTCCAGCAGGTCCATCAGGGAGTCGAGGGCGGTGTCGTCCCAGCAGGGTCCGGGCAGCCCGATCCAGGCTTCAGTGGGTTGGAACCTTGCAGCGTCCAGCGAGTTCGTCAGGCTCCGGGGTTCAGGAAGGCTCTGGGGTTCCAGCCGGTCCACCAGCTCCGGCAAGGCCTCAGGGTCCCCGTCAGTCCATAGGTCCTCTAGCTCGGGCAAGTCCTCAGGGTTTCCAGGTGTCCGCAGGTCTCAGGGCTTGAGCAGGACCTCCAGCTCAGGCAGGTCTTCAAACTCACCCGGCACCAGCAGAGCCCCGGGTTCCTCTGGGTCAGAGGGTCACTCTGCTGGCCGGCTTGGCCAGGCTTCAGCAGCCCTGGCAGGGAAGTCTTTGCTGCCCTTAGGGAAGGCAGCTGGGGGAGGCCCCAGTCAGGTCCCAGCCTCCTCAGCCAGGAGCTCTGGATAGGCCTCTATCTCCCTCAGAGGCTGGGCCCCGACTGAACTCCCTGGCAGCCTTCTTATAGTCCTAGCCACGCCCCTCGACTTCCGGTCAGGTGAGGGGGCGGGGCTAGGCTGGGCCCAAAATGGCTCCCAGAGGGATTCCTCTGCCTCTGGCTCTGTGGGTGCCTGCTCCCCTCCAGAGAAGGAGGAGAGGCAGCAGGGTGCAGGGGCTGCTGCTCTTCCTTCTCCCTCCCCTTGCTCCTGCTCCTGCACCAGCTGGGGCTCTCCCTGCTCCACCCAGCCACCACCTGAGGCCTCCGTGCTGCTGGACCTGCTCCCCCTGGACACCGCCGCTTCTCACCACCACCGGCTACTGCTGCTGCTGCCGCCGCCTGAGGGGAGAGGGGGGGCCTGCCGGCTGCCCCCCTTCTCCCCTCCTCCACTCCAGAGGAAGAGGACCCCACCGGCACCACCACCCAGAGGCCTTTCCCACCTGGCTGCTGCCCACCCGCTGCTGCCGCCGTACCACCTGCACCCCACCGAGGGAGATCAGAAGCCAGTTGGACTGTGGAGGGGGTCTGTGTGTTAGGACTGAGCTTTTCATCTGCTCTTGGGGTGGTGGTGGACTGAGATACCAAGAGGGGGGCTGGGGGTGAGGTGTAGAGCCTTCCCCCCGGTCCAGCTGCCACTCACCCCCCCATACCACCACCCCCACAACCCCCTCCACCAACCTTTGCACCACCAGGACTCGCTCCTCGGTGGGGCTGGCTGTTCCTCCCCGCCTTTTGCCATCTGGGACTGTCCCGCTGCAGCAGTGGGCGAGGACTGAGCCTCCCACAAGCGCTCGTGGGCGTGCTTCCACCCCGCCCTTGGACTTGGCCCCCCTCCCTCAGCAGTGTTTGGTTGGGGGGCCCCCCTCACTCTTGCTCTCCCTGCCCTATCCCCCACTGCAGAAGCCTTGCCCACCCCGCCCCGGTAGCCAGCTCTCTTTCTCCCTCCCTCCCTCAGTTTGCTGACCGACCCCGCCCAGCCTCAGTTTGTTTTACCTGCCCCGCCCGCATTCAGTTAGTATTTTGATTCCCGGCCCCCGCCTTGCCCTGCCCCGTCTTGTTCACCCAGTGCCCCCCTTCCCAGCCTCCCAGTAGTCTTCTAGCCCCACCCAGAGTTTCGGTCCCCACCCCAAGTGCTTGTGTCGCCCCCCTTCCCTTTTTAGTTAGCCCCCCCTGCACATTGCACCCCCCCTCGACAGCCGCATAGTCCCCCTTGATACCCCAGTGCAGCCGAAGGAGCCGGCCCCCGCCCTGCATCTGTTACTTTGCCCCCTGCCTGCCCTGCCAGCGCCCTCCTCCTCTGCTTCCAGTCTTGCGGGGAGGAGTGGTTGCTGGCCTCTCGGTTCCCCTTATTTCCATCCTGCCCTTCTTGATTCCCTCCCTCCCTGCAGTCAGTCGGCGGGAGGGAGTGGTTGTCCCTCCCCTTCTCCCTCCCTCCCCAATCGTGTATCCCCTCCCTCACGTTCCTCCCCTTTGCAATAGCGCCCTCCTCCTCTGCCACAGCCTTAGCAGGGAGGAGAGGCTGCAACCCCCCCCCCTTCCCAGTTGCCCCTCTCCAAAACCAGTGCCCTCCCTCCTCCCTGCCCTGTCCCTCACAGACACCCTCCTCCCCTGCCTGCTCTTTGGTGGGGAGGAGCGGTTAACCCTTGCCCTCCGTTCCTGCCATCTGTGCCTCCCTCCTCCTTCCCCACATGATGGAGGAAACCCTTTCCCCTGTCGATCCCACGGTCTCCCCGTTGCCACCGGGCCCAAAGAATGCCGCGGCTGACCTCCCGACCCCAGGCCCGAGCTCCGCCGCTGCCACGACCGATGCTCCCCCAAATTCGGGAGCAGCTTCCACCTCGGCCGGAAAAAAGGGCCGGGGGGGGAAGAAAGGCAAGGGCCCGGCCCCGAAGGCCAAACCCCCCACGGCCAAAGCTGCCCCGCCCGCTGTGGCCCCATCGTCCGCCACAGCCCCTCCATCCCCTGCTGTTCCCTCCACCAGCTCTGGGGGAAACCCACCTACGGCCTCCAGAGCGTACGCCCAGGTGGCCGCTGCCGCCCCCCCACGTGCCGGGTCATCTGCCCATACCGCCGCCTCCAGCGCCATCCCGGGTGGCCGGGGTCCCTTTCCCACCCTGACCAGGAGGCATGGTGTTCGCTGCCTCCTGGTCGCCGCCTCGCCCCACGTCGAAACTTACGTGCGGGCGTTGGCGAGGGTGGTGGGGGCCTTGGCCGTGGTGGCGGCCTCCAAGATGTACGGCAAGGTGGTGTTCTTCCTTGCCTCGGAGGCCGCCGCCCAGGAGGCGGTGGAGAGGGGCCTGGCCGTGGGGGGCGTGCACGTGCCCCTCGAGCCATTGGAGGACCTGGGCGTACGGGTGGTTCTCACTTCCGTCCCGCCCTTCCTCCCCAATGCTGCCCTGTTGCCTTCCCTCTCCACCCTGGGGAAGCCAATTTCTGTTATCAGCCCTCTCCCGTTGGGCTGTAAGGACCCCGCCCTCCGCCACGTCTTGTCATTCCGCCGGCAGGTGCAACTGCAAATGCCGCCGGCGGCGCGTGGCGGGGTGGCGCTCGAGGGGTCCTTTATGGTGCCCTACCAGGGGGCCCTCTACCGGGTCCACTATTCTTCGGGGGAGGCCCGGTGCTTCCTCTGCCGGGCGATGGGGCACGTCCGGAGGGACTGTCCCTTGGCCCGGTCGGAGGAGGCGCCCGAGACCCCCGGGACCCGGGAGGACGCCGGCCTTACCACCGCCGGCCCCCCTGGAAGTCCGGCCTCCGCGGCTGCCCCTCCTCCAACCGACGGCTCTGCTCGGCAGCCGAAGGCGTCCCCTCCGGCGTGCCCGAGCGAGCAGGCGGGCCCTGACTCCATTCGATCCGTTTCTGCAGGGCCCGAGGAGGAGAGGGTGGCGCGGTTGCCGCCGGGCGAGGGAGAGGGCTCTCCCCAGGTGGAGGTCACCCTACCCTCCTCTTTCACTCCCTTGCCTCAACGCCCTCCCCGAAAACAAACTTCGCCCCCTGGCCTTGCCCCTGCTGACCAGCCCTCCACCTCCACCTCGGAGGGCTGGACGCTCGTTCGGGGGAAGCGCAAAGCCCGCCCTTCGCGGGCTCAATCTCCCCCCTCCGATGGGGAGGGCGGGAAGGCCCCCCTCCGAAAGATCTCGAGGGGGGCCAGCGCTGCCGAGAACGCCCCCGACGAGCTTCAGCAGGAGGCGCCGGACGAGGCGGCCGTGGCAGCGAGGGGGGACGACGTCACCCCCCCTGTGGAGCCCCTCCAAGAGGAGGCCTCGGGTGGAGCCCCCCCGGCCCTGGCTCCAGCCGAGCCCTCCCCCGCTCCGGCTGAGGTAATTGTTGCCTTGGTGGCCGCGGGGGAGGGCTCCGGGGCCGAGGGGATGGAACTTAGCTCCATCTTTGAGGAGATCGAGGCCCTGGGTCTGACCCCGCTCGCTCAGGGGGAGGACGACCCTCCGCCAGCGGGCCTCGGTCTGGGCGGCGACTCTGCGGCACCGCCCCCTCCCCCTCCCAATCCCAACTCCGTGTCCCAGGTGGCCGACCCCGTCCTCACACTTGGGGCGCCCCTGATATTGCCCACTGGCCCGGCCGACTCGAGCGCCAGAGCCGATGCCGCTGAGCCCTTAGGGGCGACGGCTGGTGCCGAGTGGCCGGGTCTTGAGTCTGGGGACGCCCCCTTTCCCGCAACCGAGGCGGGGCGGTCATCTCCCCTTCCCGCTGGGGGCCCAGCAGAAGACACCGCTCTAGCCGACGCCGAGGTATCAATTTCAACCTCGTTACCTGAGCCCGGCGTCGGCGTGGGCCCCCTTCCTGTTCCTGCTCCCGATTCCCAGGTCCCCATTCGGGAGGTGCCGCAGCCCGGTGGGATAGCCACGGGAGACCCCTACCCAGACCCTGCCCGGGATTCCGATCCTCTCCCGTGTCCCGATCCTCCCCCCACCCCTGTTTCCGCCCTTTATGAACCCATCTCCAGCCCCGAGTCCTCCCCTGTCCCTGACTCCCCTCCAACCCCCACCCCTTCCCTGCTTCCCAACCCCGACCCACCGTCCGGCTCAGAGCCCATTCCTTCTCCCGCCTCTACCGTGAAGAACATTCCTCCGCTGCCGTCCCCCCGTTCCTTTCCCACCCCGGCCCCTGCCGCAACACCAGATCCACCCCCATCGCCCCCCCAAATGTCCGCTAGTGCCGCCCCCACGGGGGCCGTCTCGTTCCCGCTGGTCACGGGCGGCCCTCAGGGGGCGGTATTTGTATCCCCGGTCCCCAACCCGTTAGGGGCTGCCTTGTTCCCTCCGCCGCCCCCTCCCTTGCCAGAGTCGGGGACGGGCAGCGCGGCGCCATCGGCGTCGGCGCCGCGTTGGGGATCGGATCCCTGTTTGCCCGTCTCTGTGGCCCGTGAGCTCCACCCGGGGGCCCGGACGGAGAAGAATCCTGGTTCCCCCTTAGCGCTGAGGGGCGAGCTGCGCCAATTCCTCGCGGATAACCGCGGGGTAAAAGGGAAGGTGCAGCTCGCCCTCCAGCGCTGGGGGGACTTCCATCCCATCCTCCAGGCCACTAGAGCCCTGTTGCAGGAGGGGAGAGGGACCGATAGGCAGGGCGACGCGGCCTACCGCCGGACCCGCAGATTTCGAGACGCGCTCCTGACCTTCGGGGCGGAGTGCGGTCTGCTGCGGGACCTGCGGGGAGCCGACGATCGTCCTGCCCGTGAGGATCCACCCCAGCCCTCTCCATGAAGTACACCACTATCGCGACGTTGAATGCCCGGGGCTGTAGGGCGGGTCTCCGCAGGAGCCGGGTGCTCTCCTTCCTTCGGGAGGGGGGGTACTCGGTGGCCTTCCTGCAAGAGACCCACACGACTCCGGCCGTCGAGGCTGGCTGGCGGCTGGAGTGGGGGGACGGGGTATATTTTAGCCACCTTGGCGCTCACTCGGCCGGGGTGGCCACCCTGTTCTCCCCTGCCCTACGGCCCGAGGTGCTGGGGACAGCCGAGGTTGTCCCGGGCCGCCTGCTGCACATCCGGGCCCGCGTGGAGGGGCTGACGTTGAACCTGGTCAACGTCTACGCCCCGAACGCGGGCCCAGACCAGGTCACCTTTTATCGGCAGGCGGCCACCTTCCTCGGCACTCTGGATCCTCGCGAGTGTCTGGTCCTGGGCGGGGATTTCAACACCACCCTCGATGACCGGGACCATGTAGGACTCGCGAACTGCCAGGCCGCAGCAGGCGTCCTCAGGGAGATCGTGGACCACCACTCCCTGGTGGACGTCTGGCGAGACCACCACCCAGATGACAACACCACCTTCACCTACGTCCGGGTGGGGGACCATCGGTCGAGCCACTCCCGGTTGGATCGCATTTACCTCTCCCGTTTCCATCTGGCACGAGCTCACTCCTCCGGCATCCGGCCGGCCCCGTTCACGGACCACCATCTGGTGGTCGTGAAAGCCTCTCTGAGTTCGGAGAGGCTGGGGCCGGCCTATTGGCACTTTAATAATAGCTTGCTGGAGGATGTGGGCTTCGTGGCGTCCTTCTGGGAGTTCTGGCTGGCCTGGCGGGGGCAGCGGCCCGCCTTTCCCTCGGAGCGGCAATGGTGGGACGTGGGGAAGGTGCGCGCCCAGCTCTTCTGCTGCGACTACTCCCGGGACGCCAGCTGGCGGAGGGATGCGGCGATAGAGCAGCTGGAACAGGAGGTCTTGAAGCTTGAGGGGCATCCAGCATCTGCCCCTGAGGATCCACTCCTCCGCGAGGCGTACCGGGAGAGGCGGGAGGAGCTCCGGGCCCTGGAAGATCACAGGGCCCGGGGCGCTTTTGTTAGATCTCGCATCCAGCTCCTTCGGGAGATGGATCGCGGCTCCCGCTTCTTCTACGCCCTGGAGAAAAGGAGGGGGGCCAAAAAGCACGTCACCTGCCTTTTGGCGGAGGACGGCACCCCCCTCACGGATCCGGCGGAGATGCGTGGAAGGGCCAGGGCCTTCTACGCCAGTTTGTTCTCCCCGGATCCGACCGAAGCCGACGCCTGCAGGGTGCTCTGGACCGAGCTCCCGACGGTCAGCGCGGGCGACCGAGACCGGCTGGAGATGCCTCTCACCCTGGCTGAGTTCTCAGAAGCCCTCCGTCTCATGCCCAACAATAAAAGCCCGGGCATGGACGGGCTGACCGTGGAGTTCTACCGCGTGTTCTGGGACGTCCTCGGCCCAGACCTCGTTATCGTCTGGGCCGAGTCCTTGGAGAGCGGGGTCCTCCCTCTGTCATGCAGGCAAGCGGTGCTCGCCTTATTGCCGAAGAAGGGGGACCTCCGCGACTTACGGAACTGGCGTCCCGTCTCGCTCCTCAGCACGGACTACAAGGTTGTAGCAAAAGCCATCTCGCTGCGACTGCGGTCCGTGTTGGTGGACGTGATCCATCCCGACCAGACCTACACTGTCCCGGGCCGTAGCATTTTTGATAACCTGTATTTGGTCCGGGATCTCTTGGAGCTCGGGTGTCGGGACGGCTTGTCGTTCGCCCTCCTGTCCCTGGACCAATACAATACCAGGGAGAGGATGCTAGAAGAGGGGGTTCTCTGCGACTGTGGGGCCTATTTCCGTTCATCCCTAGTGTCACGTATCTGGGCAGAGTTCCTCTGGGCGGCGTCCACTGGCTCCATCGACAGCTTTGAGGAGCAGTGGGTGCTGTCTGGGGTTCTCTGCTCGGTGTCCCCATCCAGTTCTCTTGTTTTGACCCTGTGACCCGCACCCCCTGACTCTGTTTTTCATTATTTGTCCCAAGTATTTAGTTGAACCCCAGGTCCAGTCATCCCTCCTTCAAGGCTGGGGGAGGGGCTTTTAGAACTGGGCAAGCTTTGCCCGCCCACTTCCTGGGTTTCAAATAGGCCTCACTACACATGGTTATGTGGTTTTTTTATCTTTTGGATTTGGGAGTTATGCATGTAATTTTCAACTGGGCCTTTACTAATGAGACAACCAACTATGAACTGAGGAAGAAAATGTCCAACCAAACCACCGTGACTGAGTTCCTGCTCGGGGGGCGGGGAGAGGGTTCTCTGACATTCGAGGGCTGCAAGTTTTGCATTTTGTGGTATTTCTAGGGCTTTACCTGGCAGCCTTGGTGGGGAATCTGCTCATCATCTCAGTCATAGACCTCAACCCCTGTCTTCACACCCCCATGTACTTCTTCCTGGAGAATCCTAGACCTTGGCTCCATCTCTGTCACCGTCCCAAAATAAATGGTCAGCTCCCTCCTGGACACTAGGTTGATTTCCTAACCTGCCTGTGTTGCCCAAGTCTTTCTCTTTGTCATCTTCACTTCAACTTATCTTGCCTTACTCCCCATCATGGCCTACGACCGATACGTAGCCATCTGCCAGCCCCTGCACTATGAGAAAGTGATGAAGTGGAGAGCTTGAAACCCACCTTGAAACCCAGCATCTAATCTGGATCTGGCAGTGGGTGTTCTCTACACCGTGGTGCCTCCCATGCTGAATTTGGTCATCTACAGCCTGGGGAACAAAGTGGCCCTCAAGAAACTGATGGGGTGAAGGTTTATCTCTATGAAGTGAAATGTCCTTCAGGGCTTGTGATTGCAGCCTCAGCTTCTTTATGAAATGTGCACAGCGCCGCTGAAATTAAATGGATTAATTTGGCATTTGACTAGTGTAAATAATAGCAGAATATGCTCCTCACACCTCTCTGTTTAGATACACACCTGTCCCTCTGTCAGAGGGATTTAATATTTCAGTTGCACAATATTTTGCCCAGAAGATCACTAGCCACAACTAAGTCACTACTGGTCTTTGTGAAGTCTCTTCCTCGTCTCCTTTTTGCAGATAAAATTATGGTGGGGGTATGAGAACTTTGGCTTGGGTATTTGCTTTTTCCTTTTATTGCATTTTAGCGATTCCTTGGCTGACTTGTTTCTTTGTTCCAGCTGACATTTGTGGGGTAGGAATTTGCTGGATGAAATATGTAGGATTAAATGGGGGGTATCAGTTGATTTTGTCATCTATTCAAGTTGTGAATGTCATAATCTCTTTGAATTTTTTTTTTTTGAGGCTATGTCTAGACTGCAGGCCTCTTTCGGAAGAGGCTTTTCAGGAAGAGATCGTCCAAAAAAACTTCTTTCGAAAGAGAGCATCCACATGGATTGGATGCTATCTCACATTTAAGTTCCAATTGCTGTGGACAGAGTGGCCACCAGGGTACCTATGCTTTTTCCTGGAGGCCTCTTATTTCGAAAAAAAAAAAAAAAAAAAAAACCTTTTACCAGTCCACACATGCTTTTTCTGAAAGGGCTCTTTCGGAAAAAGGCTTCTTCCTCGTAGAATGAGGTTTACCACTATCGGAAAAACCTCTCTGTTCTTTTGACTTATTGTAGAAAGAATTTGATTGCAGTGTGGATGTAAGTGTAGTTTTTCCGGAAAAACTCTGCAGTGTAGACATACCCTAAGAGATTGGAGGATTTCCTTTCCTGAGCTATGAAGAATTAATGAGTTGCCAGCTGAGTTCCATGTAAATGATTAATTTAATGTGGATGGGATGTTATTGTGCTATTTTTTATACACTAGCAGAGGTGCCTGGTGTTACTCGGCTCCTTAACTATAGTAAAGTTGGGGCTTCTTAATTAAAGGGCAATGAATGAGCTTTATTTGAATGATGGGGTTCAGAGCAGGGTGTGGAGGGTGCAGGAGTCAGGGCAGGAGGTGGGGGCTCAGGGAAGGTGGTGGGGGTATAGGACTCATGGTAGGGGAGGGGGCTTAGGGCAGGGAGCAGGGGTATAGGTGTGAGTGCAGGGGGTGTGAGGTGCGTGTGGGGGGGGTCAGAGCAGGATGTGGAAGAGTAGGGGCGAAGGAGTCAGGGTTTGGTGATGAGGAGGGACTCAGGGCTGGGGGTTGGTGTGTGTGTATGGGATGGGGGCTGGAGTAAGGCACCGGGGCTAAAGAGTGGCTCAGGACAGGGGGAACAGGGTGTCGAGGTGCAAGACCCAAGCCAGGGGGTGGATGGTGCAGGACTCACGGTAAGGGGGACACTTGACCAGGGGCCTGGCAGGTTGGGGGAGCTCACAGGGCTTGACCATGGTGGCAAGGGGAGAGCTGGAGGCTTTTCCCGGGTCATGGGGCTGCGCTCCCCAGATTGAGGCTCCTTCTGAGGTTGGGGGTCAGGGATCCAAGAACCATCTCCAGTATGCAGCTGGACCACCCCCACCCTCCATCTGGTCCGGGGGGTTGGGCTCCACAGGCCGTCCCCGGCTTCCAGCCTGCCTGGCAGGGGGACCATGCCTGGCATCTTCCTGCTCTCTCCTCCCACCCCCACCCGCACCCCAGCCACAGGGCTGCAGGGGTTGTCCTGGCCTGCAGCTGGTCCAGGGCTGGACCACGGTTCTCAGCCTCTCCTGGTGCAGGGGAGAGTGTCTCCTTGGAAGGGTTCCTAGCCCTATGTCTCCTGAGGAGGGCTAATGAACAGAGTGCTCCCCCCCCATCCAACTCTGTTTAGGGCAGTGCGGCCACTCAACTCGTCCAGTGGCCGGCAACATGGAAAACTCCGTCCCCAGCTGGCCACTCTCTTGCTGGTGTTGCCCCCCTCCTCTGGTCCTCGTGTAGTATTGCTGTCCCCTATGCTCACTGCCCTCAGTGGTCATCCTGTAGTATTTCTGTCTCTCCAATCAGCCCCCTGCCTTTCCATGGTATAGAAACCAGTCCCATTTCAGACACTTCTCATTGTCTTGGCGCAACCACACCCTGGCCTTGTATTTAGTTAGGAGAAGAGGAAATAGCCCTTAGGAGGAGTTCTTGAACAAATGGACTTGCAAGCAGACAGACAGAAGGCCTCACAGACAGACATAGGCACAAACTCTCTAAAATACAGTGTAGTGGGTTGGAGTGGTCACCCGCTGCCCAAGAGCGGGAGGAGCCCCTCCCAGATCCCTGGTGGGCAGCTCCTGGCCCCAGCTCATCACCTGACCAGAAGTCAGGAGACGCGGCCAGAACTATCAAAGACCAGCCTGAGAGGTCCATCAGCCCCCAGCCGCCAGAGCAAACAGGAGCCTCCCCTGTGCTTCCAAGTGAGAACCTGGACCTTAGGGAAGCCAAGGACTCGCCCTGACCGCCGGAACCCTAGTTGGGCCACAGCCTGGAGGATCTGCTCACCATGCCAGCAGTTCCAGCCCTGCGAAGCACAGAGGAAATGCCCTGGAGCCAGGCACGTACGGAGGAGGAGAAATGGAAGCAGCCCGGGGATCACTGACAGCAGTTTGGCTGAACCAGAGGCGGGGTCACCGTGTTGCGTTGCGGATCCAGGAGCAGGCCAGGACTCAGTGGAGTGCGTGGGACCACGTCCCCCCTGCTACCCCAGCCCTGGGTAGTAGCCTCCCACCTCGGCATTTGCTGGACCCCTGCCCGAGCAAGGAGATTCAAGTTCGATGACCATCTCCTTGTGTGCTTCCCCGTCCTGAACTAGGGCTTGGGCCTGTAGCCCCTATTAGCGATTGGGGCCTTTAGCCCAGGCCAGGACCCAGCGACTACTGGCCCAGCCTGATCATAGGCCGGAGCCTAGGACTTGTTGATTATGACTGAGGAGTGACCGGAGGCAGAAGGCCCAGCACCACTAATTCCCCGCAAGGAAACAGAGCTAGCGTGTAGTGGGGCAGAGAGGTAGCCCATTGACCCAGAGTGGGAGAAGCCCTCCCAGAGCCTACTGGGATACATAGATAAATAGATTAGAGCAACCAGGTCCTTATATCATTTTGTATATTTTGGTATAAATACATGGACAGCCGAAGGGGCGCATGAATACTGAATTCTTCTTATGGTCTGTTAGAAACTGTTGTAATGTTTCCTAAGGGCAAAATGAGCCTGGTTCACAAACCAAATGTTTATTCAACAAAATTACTGGGGGGATTTAATTGCTCGTATTTTCTCCGTGTTCCTACCCTGGTCAGTAAATTGTCCCTTTTTTTTCTGGAGAAGGCCAGCAAACCGGCTAGTGACATCAGTTACTGCAGGTCACAGCTCCTGTGGAAAGAACCGCAGGTACAAAACATGGCAGGAGTCATCACAAAAATGGACAGGCATATTGCTGTCATCAGGGACCCCTTGAGAGGGACAATTATGTGATTGCACCTCAGGAATTCGCCACAGGGATGTGTTGGACTCTGCCTGGACCCTACCCTTGAGTGGGAGGATGGACGACAACCCCACCTGTCCTTGCAGCTCCTTTCCCCTCCTGTGCAGAGCCCGGCAGTCACTCCTGGTCTGCTCAGGGTCATTCCTCGCAGTGTCATTGGGGCCCATGTAGATGAGCAACACAGGGTAGTAGTCAGAGGGCCACGTGATCCTTTACAATCCCTCCGTGATGTCTCAGATACAGGCTGCTGCCTGACCGCCCACCTCCAGGGAAGCCGGGCCAAGCAGACAGATGGGGGTCTCTGTTCCACTGAAAAGGGAGCCACAAACCAACTTTGTATCAATTTACACCAGTTTAGGATGCAGCAATTATCTCCTGGTGCTTCTTCGTGACCCACATCAAACACCCGGGATGTCCAGAGCCATGGGGTTCTCTGGGGGCTGCATCCCAAGAGATGCTGGTGCAGCCCCAAGAGGAAGGATTTAAGTCCTGGCTTGAAAAACCATGCGGCAAAGTCCAACACGGTGAGTTTGTTACTTCAATTAAACGTACTTAGGAGTTGATATATTGGGGGAAATTAATACTAGAGCTCCAAGTTAGTTACCATGGGAACTCAGCCAGACTTTTCACATCATTTAATCACCCACTTAGAGCTGCTCAGAGGTTTTTATTTTCTTCCCCCAGCAGAGAACAAGGGACCTTTTTCACAGAAATTTTGTGAAACCCTGGCTTGGGTGCCAAGGCCTTTCTGAGCCCTGCTGATTTTATTCTTTGCTCTGACACATACTCCTTGTCAAACCAGAGGTGACGGACATTTCCTAACAGTGGGGGCTGCCAGCACGTGAAATAGGGCCCCACCCATCCTGCCCCCCAACCCCTGAACTCCTGTTCTTCCACCTCTCATTGTTACAAGGTCCTGCCTTCATGTCGGCCATTGCTCCAATGCCCCACCACACACCGCCTTTTCCCTCATGACTTCCCAGTTTCAAAAACGATGGCACCATCACCCACCGTGTCCTTTATTCATGTGCCTCTCTCTCAAATGCCCCTTTTTGCTGCCTCTGTTTGCCAAGTCCCTCGAGTACATCTACACTGCATGGCTATTCTGGGATACAGGAAGTATTCCAAAATAGCTACCCTGTGTCTTTTGTACATGCCTGGTATTTTGAGATATGGCAGACCCACTCTTTCGGAATCCCTATAACCTTCATTCCACATGGATTAAGGGATGTCTTGAAATAGTGTGTTATTTTGAAATTCAGTGCTGTGTAGACAGAGCCAAATTACAAAATAGCCTATTTCAAAATAGACTCGAAATACGATGCGCAACTTAGGTAGTGCAAACGGCGTATCTTATTTTGAGTTTAGGGTGCTGTGTAGACACACCTTTAATGTTTCACTTTTCAGCCCGTTAGTCCCCCACAGCAGGTTGAGCTAACCTTGAGAAAAACCAGCCACACAAGCTCGCCCACTCGTTCTCGGTATAAGGGCTTCGAGGCTCATCCCAAAAGTGCAATAGTGTGGCCACTACCTCAGTGCAGCTGCACCGGCGCAAGGTTGTAGTGTAGACCCTAAGTCACCTGCCCAACCCAGCCCCAGGGCAGCTTCCCCCTTCAAATGTTCAATGGTGCAGAAGAAAGAAAGAAAGAAAAAAGAAAGAAAAGGATCCTAATAGAAACAGAAAATAAGCTACAGAAAAACTTAGCTGCACTGACTTTTTACAAAGTTCGGTCAGCAGTGGGAATAAATCGCTCCTTCACCATTACAAGTTACACTCTGCAATTAATCCCATGTGGCAAAGAACTAAGATAACACAAAAATTTAAACCATGAAGAATCTTGCAGCATCTTAAAGTCTAACAAAACATGTAGATGGTGTCATGAGCTTTTGTGGGCACAGCCCACTTCTCCAGATGACCAGTGGAACTGAACCTGGTTGCAGCAATGGCACATTTAGCTTGGTGACAAGTGGATTTTCCCTCTTGGAATGCAGAAGCCAAAGGGGCGGGGGGGGGGGGAAGAATGGATTTGAGGCCATTGAATCGGATGGAGTAACCGTGTGTCTTGATAATGCAGACAGGCTGGGAACTCTTCTCTCATCTTCAGTTCAGTTTCACAGATAAGGAATATGGACGGAGACCAAAGAATGGGGCCACCTAGTGTAACTCAGTGGAAATCAAAGGGCTGCATCTCCCCTTGACAGGGATGACTTGGAATTCATAGACTGTATCAGCTGACATCAGTTTAGGACCTTGCACCGAATTTCCCTCTGGCTGCTTCTTAGTGACCAAAATCAAACACCCGGGGCAGCCTGAGCTGTGGGATCCTCTGGTGGCTGCATCCCAAGAGCTGCTGGTACAACACAGAGGAGACAAAAAATCTCCCAGAGTGGATTGTGTGGGGTTAACGAAGTACCAGGCTGCTCCAGGCCAGCTGGGACTCTGGGATACATCAGCTTTGGGCTGTTCTCTGTCGCATGCCTGTGCTACCAATATAGAGCTTCTTCTGCAATCTCCTTCCCACTGCTCCTCAGCTGTGCCTTGGGTGTAGCCTGGGTCCTTCCAGGTACATTGCCATTTTATGAGATCTGGAGGACCTCGTATTCCACTCTGTTGGTCTGGGTCAGCTAGGGCAGGGCGACAGGGCAGTTTGCTCCGGAGGTGAGATCAGAGGTGGGCTCACAGCCCTGGATTGTGGGTTCTGCTACTTAGCTCCACAGCAGGGACATCCTGAGCTGTGATCATGTTTATAGCCTGAACAATCCAGGATCAGTTTCTCAGCTGGGGGGTGAGATGCTTTCTGCCCCCATCCTGTTTAGTCCTTCACCTCTTGGCCAAGACAGCCTGAGATGTGGAAATACAAGGGAGGGTCCAGGAACCAGCTGCTGGATAACCCAGTGAAGGGGCATTTTTCATACAGACATGCAGTGATGGCAGAATCCCAGCAGTGAAATGTCTGGTGCAGCGCAGGCTAAACATCCCACAAAGCCCGGCATGGTAAGTCTCTTATTTCAATCCAACGGGTTTAGGTGTGAATGTCCTGGGCAGATTTCATAATGGAACTGAGAGTGACAAGGGGAACAATTCACGACTTGTAATTTTTATTAGTGAAAGATTTCCAGCTGCTTGGATGTTATCGTTTTCCCCTCTGAGCAGAAAAGAGTTGACTTCTCATAGAAACTGTGAAAAACAAACCTTTGTTTCTCTTCATTGTGCATCAGACGAGTTCAGATAGACCTCTGAAAGCTCAAAGATTTTCAGCTAAATTAAAGAAAACAAATGGTTGAGTTTGAAAGTATACAAATTATTTTTCGGGAATAACAGACATCCCTAGAAGATTTTTGGAGTTGAAAACCCAGTGTTTCTTTAATTTAATTCACATAGAAAATGTCCCAGACCAGCAACTTAGATGGAAACTATAGTGAGAAGTCCAATAAATTAGTTTTCGACCAAAATTTTAGTTTTAGTCCAATAATTTAAAAATCGGACCCCAGTCGCTTTATTGCAATGGGGTGTATTTCTGCCATGTGGCTGAATAGCAAGACTGAGCAAGTAGCAAAGCTGGTAGTTAACAGCACATGTATTAAACTATCAATGCCGTAGACGGGGTACAATGAATTGCAGTTCCCAGCCAAAGCCTAGATATTAGCTCCTAGATATTCAGCTCTTCTGTTGTTGGCTAACTACAAGTGCCAGAAATAGGGGCACTGAACATACACAGAAGATAAAATGCAACCCCCCATACAGGATTATGAATTAAAAAGAATTACAGGAGAGGACATGACCAGGTCAGGGGCAGCAGAGCCACCCTTACCCATGCACAGAATCCGAATTTCACAGAATCATAGAATCCTAGGGCTGAAAGAGACCTCAGGAGTCATCAAGTCCAGTCCCCTGCCCAAAAGGCCCAATGGGTTTCTACAGGCATGTTAGCAATTAAAATGCAGCCAGAGTGAACTCAGAGACAGCGAACAGGGTAGCAGCCAACAGAGGAGTTTGCCTGGGAAACGTCCGAGAGGAGCACAGAAGTTTCTTGGGGCACAGCTGGGTTTTTGCATCCATCTACACGGCTGTCCCTGTCCCTGTTGTGTGGCTCGGCTTCCTCCTGAGAGGATCTGGTTCATTGAACAGTGACAAAACCTGCCAGACTGTTTGCAGAACAGGGACCCCGCAAAAGAGCCATTTAAATGGCAATGAAGCCAAGTAACGGGTGTTTGCCAGCCCCAGATACATACTATCAGATTCTGAATTTAGGGTATATTTAGACTATGCTTTATTTTCGAAAGAGGATATGCAAATTCCTCATGAATTTGCATATCTTCTTCTGATCTCAGTTTCGAAAGTGGGTCTTTTGAAAGTGAAAATAGTCTGAGCCCGATCTTCAGATGGGGCAAATGGGTGTAGCTCCATGGACGGTATGGGGGTCCAGGCCATTTGACACATGTGTGGTAGCTCACTGCTCCTAGTGAGTAGCTAGGACAGGCGCTGGGCATGGTGGACACTCACAGCATGAGAGGTTGCTGTAGGGAATCAGGGCCATTCCATGTATCACTCTTATCCCCACCCCTGTCTATGCCCTTCCCTCTCCAGCCACCACACTGTGAACTGATGAAGAAAATGTCCAATCGAACCACCGTAACCGAGTTCCTGCTCCTGGGCTTCTCTGATGTCTGGGAGCTGCAGATTTTTCACTTTGTGGTGTTCCTGGTGCTTTACCTGGTAGGCCTAATGGGGAATCTTCTCATCGTCTCAGCGGTAGCCCTCGACCACCATCTTCACACCCCCATGTACTTCTTCCTGGTAAATCTGTCCATCCTAGACCTCGGCTCCATCTCTGTCACCATCCCCAAATCCATGGTTAACTCCCTCCTGGACACCAGAGTGATTTCCTATGCTGGATGCGTTGCCCAAGTCTTTCTCTTTTTAGTCTTCACTTCAACTGATCTTGCCCTTCTCACCATCATGGCCTATGACCGATACGTCGCCATCTGCCAGCCCCTGCACTACAAGCGAGTGATGAACAGGAGAGCTTGTGTCCACATGGCCACCAGTGCCTGGCTCGCTGGTATTGTCTACTCTGCCCTGCACACTGGGAGCACCTTCAGCCTTCCCTTCTGCCAGTCCAACGTCATCAACCAGTTCTTTTGTGAAATTCCCCAGCTCCTCAAGTTAGTCTGCTCTGACTCCTACTGCAGTGAAACTGGGGTCATTGCCTGTGGTCTGTTTTTATGTTTAAACTGCTTTGCTTTTATCATTGTGTCATATGTTCAGATCTTCAGAGCCGTGCTGAGAATCCGTTCGGAGCAGGGCCGGCACAAAGCCTTCTCCACCTGCCTCCCTCACCTCATTATGGTCTCTTTGTTACTTTCTACGGGATGTTTTGCATACCTGAAACCCAGCTCTACCTCAGCATCATATCTGGATCTTACGATGGCTGTTGTCTATTCCCTGGTACCTCCAATGATAAATCCGGTCATCTACAGCCTGAGGAACAAGGAGCTCAAAGCTGCCTTAAAGAAACTGATCATGTGGAGGTTATTCGCGAAGAATTAAAGTGTCTGTCAATGTGACTTGACTGTGAGTTCACTGAACTCCTTTACAGATCCAATAAGCTGATGACAAAATTCTCTCCTTGACAAAATAGGATGCACCTGATTAGGAAGTCATAAAATCCAGACTAATGCCAATGGCTTTAAATGAGTTAATTTTGAATCGTAACAGAGTAAGTAAGACCTGAATTTAAATACCTGTCCATTAACATACCTATTCACCTGGCTATGTCTCTTCGAATGATTATGAATTTAAAACTCAACTCCATGGAGTATTCTAAACTAAGACATTGATCTAGAAAAAGAAGTAACTTTAAAAATAACAAAAGTTCCATGGAGGGCTGAAAGTAAATTACATGGCTACATGGTTTTTTATCTTTTGGATTTGGGAGTTATGGATGTAATTTTCAACTGGGCCTTTAGTAATGAGACAACCAACTGTGAACTGAGGAAGAAAATGTCCAACCAAACCAGCGTGACAGAATTCCTGTTCGGGGGGGTTCTCTGACATTAGAGGGCTGCATGTTCTGCATTTTGTGGTATTTCTAGTGTTTTACCTGGCAGCCTTGGTGGGGAATCTGCTCATCATCTCAGTCATCGCTCTCAACCACCATCTTCACACTCCAATGTACTTCTTCTTGGAGAATCCTAGATCTTGGCTCCATCTCTGTCATCTTCCCAAAATCCATGTTCAACTCTCTCCTGAGTACCAGGTTGATTTCCTACCCTGCCTGTGCCACCCAAGTCTTTCTCTTTGTTGTCTTCACTTCAACTGATCTTGCCTTACTCCCCATCATGGTCTACGACCGATATGTAGCTATCTGCTAGCCCCTGCACTATGAGAAAGTGATGAAGAGGAGAGAGAGCTTGAAACCCACCTCCAGCTCAGCATCTAATCTGTATCTCTTGGTGGGTGTTCTCTACGCCATGGTGCCTCCCATGCTGAATCTGGTTATCTACAGCCTGAGGAAGAAGGAGCTCAAAGCAGCCCTCAAGAAACTGATGGGGTGGAGGTTAATCTCTATGAAGCGTAATGTCCTTCAGGGCTTGTGATTGCAGCCTCAGCTTCTTTATAAAATGCGGACTAGCATTGCTGAAGTTAAATGGATTAATTTAGCATTAGACCAGTGAAAACAATATCAGAATGTACTTCTCACAGCCCCCCATCTAGATACACACCTGTTCCTCTCTTGCAAGGATTTAGTATCGCAGTTGCACAACATTTTGCACAGAAGATCACTAGCCACAGCTAAGTCACGAGTGGTCTTTGTGAAGTCTCTTCCTTTTCTCCTTTTTTGGGATAAAATTGGGGTGGGGGTATGAGAGCTTTGGCTTGGGTGTTTGCTTTTTCCTTTTATTGCATTTTAGTGATTCCTTGGTTAACTTGTTTCTGTGTTCCATCTGATATTTGTGGGGTAGGAATTTGCTGGATGAAATATGTAGGATTTCATGAGGGGTATCTGTTGATTTTGTCATCTACACACGCCTTCCAGAAAAACTCTGCAGTGTAGACATAGCCAGAGAGACTGGAGGTTTTCCTTTCCCCAGATATGAAGAATTAATGAGTTTCTAGCTAAGTTTGGGTTAGGTTGGGGAGGATGCTTAAGGAAATCGAGGCTCAGGTGATTTTCAGTGGGATTCTGCCTGTTCCTAGAGAAGGGCAACAAAGGTGTGATAGGATTATGATGCTCAATAGGTAGAGGACTGTTCTCTCGGGATGGACTTCACCTAAGTAGGGAAGGAAACACACTTCTAGGATGGAGGCTGGCACAACTGATTAAGAGAGCTTTAAACTAGGAATTTGGTGGAGACAGTTGGGAGATGTCCAGGTAATCTCTACGCTGGATTTTAGCATTGAGAGGGAGGAAAACAAAGTAAGAAAGGATATAGCCGGGGGTAGGAGAATGTACATAAGGAGGAAGGGCAGAGTGGATACTAGTCTAATAGGTCATATTGGAGGTATAATGTCCGTGCCTAATGGGGTAAAGAATGTGAGTGAGGCCAAACAGCAAAAATTAAGATGTTTGTACACCAATGCGAGGAGCCTCGGTAACAAAATGGAGGAACTAGAGCTACTGGTCCAGGAAGTGAAACCAGATATTATAGGAATAACAGAAACATGGTGGAATACTAGGCATGACTGGAGTACAGGTATTGAAGGGTATGTGCTATTTAGGAAAGACAGAAATAAAGGTAAAGGTGGTGGAGTAGCATTGTATATCAATGATGAGCTAGATTGCAAAGAATTAAAAAGTGAAGGAATGGAGAAGACAGAGTCTGTCTGGGCAAAAATTACATTGGGGAAGAAAACTATTAGATCCTCCCCTGGGATAGTGCTTGGGGTGTGCTATAGACCACCAGGATCTAATTTGGATATGGATAGAGACCTCTTGAATGTTTTTAAAAGTAAATACTAATGGAAACTGTGTAATCATGGGAGACTTCAACTTTCCAGATATAGACTGGAGAAAAAATACTGGTAATAATAATAGGGCTCAGATTTTCCTAGATGTGATAGCTGATGAATTCCTTCATCAAGTAGTTGTTGAACCAACAAGGGGGGAAGCCATTTTAGATTTGGTTTTGGTGAGTAGCGAGGACCTCATAGAAGAAATGGTTGTAGGGGACAACCTTGGCTCGAGCGATCATGAGCTAATTCAGTTCAAACTAAACGGAAGGATAAACAAAAATAAATCTGAGACTAGGGTTTTTGATTTCAAAAGGGCTAATTTTAATAAATTAAGGAAATTAGTTAGGGAAGTGGATTGGACTAAAGAATTTATGGATCTAAAAGTGGAGGAGGCCTGGGATTATTTTAAGTTAAAGTTGCAGAAGCTATCAGAAGCCTGTATCCCAAGAAAGAGGAAAAAAATGTATAGGCAGGTGTTTTAGACCAAGTTGGATGAGCAAGAATCTCAGGGAGGTGATTAAGAAAAAGCAAAAAGCATATAAGGAGTGGAAGATGGGAGGGATCAGTAAAGAAAGCTACCTTATGGAGGTTCGAGCATGTAGGGACAAAGTGAGAAAGGCTAAAAGTCAGGTAGAGTTGGACCTTGCAAAGGGAATTAAAACCAATAGTAAAAGGTTTTATAGCCATATAAATAGGAAGAAAACAAAAAAAGAGGAAGTGGGACTGCTAATCACTGAGGATGGAGTGGAGGTTAAGGATAATCTAGGCATGGCCCAATATCTAAACAAATACTTTGCTTCAGTATTTAATGAGGCCAATGAAGAGCTTAGGGATAATGGCAACATAACAAATGGGAATAAGAACATGGAGGTAGATATTACCAAATCTGAGGTAGAAGCCAAACTTGAACATCTTAATGGGAGTAAATCAGGGAGCCCAGATAATCTTCATCCAAGAATAGTAAAGGAACTGGCACATGAAATTGCAAGTTCATTAGCAAACATTTTTAATGAATCTCTAAACTCAGGGGTTGTACCATTTGATTGGAGAATTGCTAATATAGTTCCTATGCTTAAGAAAGGGAAAAAAAGTGACCAGGGTGACTACAGGCCTGTTAGTTTGACATCTGTAGTATGTAAGGTCTTGGAAAAAATTTTGAAGGAGAAAGTAGTTAGGGACATTGAGGTTAATGGCAATTGGGACAAATTACAACATGGTTTTACAAAAGGTAGATTGTGCCAAACCAACCTGATCTCCTTCTTTGAGAAAGTAACAGATTTTTTAGATAAAGGAAATGCAGTGGATCTAATCTACCTTGATTTCAGTAAGGCATTTGATACAGTACCACATGGGGAATTATTGGTTAAATTGGAAAAGATGGGGATCAATATGAAAATTGAGAGGTGGATAAGGAATTGGTTAAAGAGGAGACTACAGCGAGTCATACTGAAAGGTGAACTGTCAGGCTGGAGAGAGGTTACTAGCAGAGTTCCTCAGGGATCAGTTCTGGGACCATTATTATTTAATCTTTTTATTACTGACCTTGGCACTAAAAGTGGGAGTGTGCTAATAAAGTTTGCGGATGACACAAAGTTGGGAGGTATTGCCAATTCAGAAAAAGATCGGGTATCATACAGGAAGATCTGGATGATCTTGTAAATTGGAGTAATAGTAATAGGATGAAATTTAATAGTGAGAAGTCTAAGGTTATGCATTTAGGGATTAATAACAAGAATTTTAGCTATAAGCTGGGGACACATCAGTTGGAAGTAACGGAAGAGGAGAAGGACCTCGGCGTCCTGGTTGATCACAGGATGACTATGAGCCGCCATTGTGACATGGCTGTGAAAAAGGCTAATATGGTCTTGGGATGCATTAGGTGAGGTATTTCCAGAGGGATAAGGAGGTGTTAGTGCCGTTATACAAGGCATTTGTGAGACCTCATTTGGAATACTGTGTGCAGTTCTGGTCTCCCATGTTTAAGAAGGGTGAATTCAAACTGGAACAGGTACAAAGAAGGGCCACTAGGATGATCCGAGGAATGGAAAACCTGTCTTACGAAGAGAGACTCAAGGAACTTGGCTTGTTTACCTTAACCAAAAGAAGGCTGAGGGGAGATATGATTGCTCTCTTTAAATATATTAGATGGATAAATGCCAAGGAGGGAGAAGAATTATTTAAGCTCAATACCAATGTGGACACAAGAACAAATGGATATAAGCTGGCTATTAGGAAGTTTAGACTCGAAATTAGGCGAAGGTTTCTAACCATCAGAGGAGTGAAGTTCTGGAACAGCCTTCCAAGGGAAGTAGTGGGGTCAAAAGACCTAGCTGGCTTAAAGATAAACCTAGATGGGTTTATGAAGGGGATGGTTTGATGAGGTAACATGATCTCGGCAATTAATTGACCTTTCACTATCAGTGGTATATAGGCCAATGGTGGGAAGATAGGAGTTGCTATAGAGATCTTTTTTCTGGGTGTCTGGCTGGTGAGTCTTGCCCACATGCTCAGGGTTCAGCTGATCACCATATTTGGGGTCGGGAAGGAATTTTCCTCCAGGGTAGATTGGCAGAGGCCCTGGAGGTTTTTCGCCTTCCTCTGTAGCATGGGGCATGGGTCACTAGTGGGAGGATTCTCTGCATCTTCGGGTCTTTGAACCATAGTTTCAAGGACTTCAATATCTGAGATATAAGTGAGAGGATTATTCTAGGAGGGGGTGGGTGAGATTCTGTGGCCTGCATTGTGCAGGGGGTCAGACTAGATGATCAGAATGGTCCCTTCTGACCTTAAAGTCTGAGTCTATGAGTAAGTTCTGTTTAAATGATTAATTTAATGTGGATGGGATGATTTGTTATACTCTAGCAGAGGTGCCAGGCCTTGCTCTGGTCCTTAACTATAATAAAGTTGCGGCTTGTTAATTAAAGGGCAATGTATGTGCTTGATTTGAACAATGGGGTTCAGAGCAGGGCGTGGATGGTGCAGGAGTCAGGGCAGGAGGTGGGGGCTCAGGGAAGGTGGTGGGGGTATAGGAATCATGGTAGGGGAGGGGGCTTAGGGCTGGGGGCAGGTGTGAGGGTGGGGCGTGGGAGGGGTCGGGGGGAGGGCTCAGGGCAGGAAGTGGAAGAGTTGGGGTGAAGGAGTCAGGGTTTGGTGAAGAGGAGCTCAGGGGTTGGTGTGTGCGTGGGGTGCTGGAGTAAGGCATTGGGGCTAAAGAGTGGCTCAGGACAGGGGGAATAGGGTATCGAGGTGTAAGACCCTAGCCAGGGGGTGGATGGTGCGGGACTCAGGGTAGGGGGGATTCTGGACCAGAGGCCTGGCAGGTTGGGAGTCAGGGAGCGAAGAAGGAGGCTTTTCCTGGGTCGTGGGGCTGCACTCCCCAGATTGAGGCTCCTTCTGAGGTTGGGGGTCAAGGATCCAAGAACCACCCTCCATCTGGTCTGGGGGGTTGGGACTCCTCAGGCCATCCCCAGTGTCCAGCCTGTTGGGCCGGGGGACTGTGCCCTGCATCTTTCTGCTCTCCCCCACAGCCACAGGGCTGCAGGGGTTATCCTGGCCTGCAGCTGGTCAAGGGCTGGGCCATGGTTCCTAGCTTCTCCTTGGGCAGGGGGAAGTGTCTCCTTGGAAGGGTTCCTCGCCCCATGTCTCCTGAGGAGGGAGATGAGGCAGCAGAGCCAATGAGCACAGTGCTCACCCTCCATCCAACACTGTGGAATTAGGGCCACTTAACTTGTCCAGTGGCCGGCAACATGGAAAGCGCCAAACCCAGCTGGCCACTCTCTTGCTGGTGATGCTGCCCCCATGTGGTCATCCTGTAGTGTCGCTGTCTCTCCGATCAGCCCCCTGCCTTTCCATGGTATAGAAACCAGTCCCATTCCAGGCACTTCTCATTGTCCTGGCACAATCAGACTCTGACCTTGCATTAAGTTAGGAGGAGTTCTTGAACAAATGCACTTGCAAGCAGACAGACAGAAGGACTCTCAGACAGACATATGCCCCTCCCAGAACCCTGGTGGGCAACGCCCGGCCCCAGCTCATCACCTGACCGGAAGTCAGGAGGCGGAGCCAGAACTATAAAAGACCAGCCTGAAAGGTCAATCAGCCCCCAGCTGCCAGAGGAACCAGGAGCCTCCCCTGTGATTGCAAGCGGGGAGCTGGATCTGAGGGAAGCTGAGCACTGGCCCTGACCACCAGAACCCCAGTTGGGCCACGGCCTGGAGGATCTGCTCACCATGCCAGTGGTTTCAGTCCTGCGAAGCACAGAGGAAATGCCCTGGAGCCAGACACGTGCAGAGGGGAAGAAGTGGAGGCAGCCCAGGGATAGCCGACAGCAGTTTGGCTGAGCCAGAGCCGGGATCACCGTGTTGCAGTGTGTAGGGAATCATTCTGGACAACTCTGGATGCAGGTGAAAACAAGTAGAGGATTTATTACACACAGCTGGTGGAGTGTCCCTCAGCTTTTAGTCTGGTGAATACCAGTTAAACAAAACATTACAATAGATTATATAGGTGGCAGATGGACGGAGGAGAAGAAATTTGATAGGGTCTGGCAGCAAGACAGAATGAGCATGTAAGCCAATCAACTAAAAAGGTCACACAGCAGGTCCACCCATCGCCAATTAAACATCTTATCAATAATACAGGTAAAGAACAAGCTAAAGAAGCCATGGGTATGTCTACACTACAAAGTTAATTCGAAATAACAGCAGTTAACTTTAATAGCGAATTAACTTTAATAGCGTCTACACAGGCAAACCACAATTTTGAAATAAATTCGAAATAGTGGAGCCCTTATTTCGAATTTAGTAAACCTCATTCTACAAGGACTAACACCAAATTCAAAATAGCTATTTCAAATTAAGTGCTGTGTAGACACTTAATTCAAAATAGGGGGTCTCCAGCCCTTCCCAGAGAGCCCTGGTGGCCACTCTCGGCACAACCAGGAACACTTACTCTCCTCTCCCCCAGCCCCGGAGACATTAAAGGGGTAGAGCCTGGCCACAGTGCCTGTGCCAGCTCCAAGCCTGCCAGCCCAGAGCCAGTAGTGGCCACCGGGGCCCCTGACCCAGTGGCCCCAAAACATGAGCCAGCAAGCCACTGGCAGCCAGCCCTCCATCGCTCCCCAGGAGCAGTCTGCCAGTTCGCAGGAGCCTGACAGGGGCTGGAGAAGGCAGGCGCCTTCCTGGTCCAGGGTGGAGATCATGGACCTTATTCAGGTTTGGGGGGGATGCCCCCAACGTCCACGATCTCCGCACTAGACAGAGGAATGCGGCCATCTATGGCAGGATAGCTGCCAGCCTGGCCACTAAAGGCCACATGCGAACCATGGAGCAGGTTAGCATGAAAGTCAGGTTGGTCCGGCGCAACCCCCAACCCTGAACCCTGAGCTTCCCTCCCCCCTTCTTCCCCTTGCTTCCCCCTTCCAGCTCCCTCCTCCCAGCTTTCCCCCTCCCCTCTTCTACCCTCTCTCTTCCCCTCTCCCACCTTCTTTTCCCAGTCTCCCCAGAGGTTCATTCTCCTCCCCCAGTTTTGTTCAATAAACCCAGTTTCTCTTTTTGAACATTCGTGTTTTTTATTTGACATCAGGAAGGGGGGCTAGGGAGGGGTCAGTGGAAGGACGTGAGGGAGGAATGGGGCACGAGCCCCCGGTGGGGAAGACTGGGGAGCCTCTGAGGGCTCCTTGGGGTGGACGCTCTCCCTCAGGGCCTCCTGGATCTTGCTAGTCCCCCAATAGAGCCCCCGGAGGGCAGCCTGCAGCAAGTGCAGCTGGGCTGATGGCAACGACCCCACGAAAGGCACCGGCATGACCAGGGGCAACTCTGGCTCCATGTGGCCGAGTGCTGTGATGTGCTGAGCGTGGGCATTCAGGGCACCCCAAGACAGGACTGCTTTGCTGTCCCTCATCGAGGTAGACAAGCAAGCGGGGAACCCTGAGAACTGCCTGTCCGGGGTGGGGGTAGGGTTCCTTTAAGCACGGAGCTCAGTTAGCCTCAGGCAGCAGCCCCACACACTAAGTCCTAACCTGATGCCCTGCCGGCACTGGTTCCGACCAGCCTTAACTTCGGTTCAGGGTCCACTCAGTGTGGATGTGCTATTTCAAAATAGTTTTTGTGTCTAGATGCGTTATTTCAAATTAGCTTAATTCGAATTAACTATTTTGAATTAAGTTAATTCGAAATAGAGCTGTAGTGTAGACATACCCCAACATAAACAAAACAGACATGTTATTGGTAACTTTGTCTGCTGAAATTATGATGCATCTACTGCAGGGTGATACTGCCTCGCATTGGCGTAATCCTTCGGTTCCAGGTTTATTATCTAGGGTTAAAGGAAGACAGTGAGAACAGTTTCCACAAAAGTTGTTTTGATAGCAGCCAGCGTCTCATTGGAGCGAGGCCCTCTTGGAATGTGGTTTCCAGAGCGACCAAGGTTATGTTAACTGCTTGTGCAGTGTGTTCCCAGGCCTGTCCCAAATTTGGGATTGGATAGGCATTCTTAGCAAAATACCATGGACTGCCTCAGTTTACCCCTACACAGGGTGGATCCAGGAGCAGGCCGGGACGCAGTGGAGCACGTGGGCCCGCATCCCCCCTGCCACTCCAGTCCTGGGTGGCAGCCTCCCCCCTCGGCTGTTCCAGCCTGACAGTCTGCATTTGCTGGACCCCCACCCGAGCAAGGAGATCTGCTTGTTTGCTGCCCCTCCCTGAACTAGGGCTTGGGCTTGTAGCCCTTATTAGCTATTGGTGCCTTGAACCGGGGCCAGGACTCGGCGACTGCTGGCCCAGCCTGATCATAGGCCGGAGTCTAGGACTTGTTGAGCGTGACTGGGGAGTGACTGGAGGCAGAAGGCCCAGCACCGCTAATTCCCCCCGGAGAAAAAGAGCTAGTGTGTAGTGGGGCAGAGAGGCCGCCCTTTGACCCAGAGGGGGAGAAGCCCCTCCCAGAGCCTACTGGGCTACATATATACGTAGATTAGGGCAACCAGGTCCTTATATAATTTTGTATCCTTTGGTATAAATAGACTAATGGGCAGATGAACACTTCTCATGGTCTGTTAGAAACTGTTGCAATGTTTCCAAAGGGCAAAATGAGCCTGGCTCAAAATGCTTGTTCAACAAAATTACTGTGGTGATTTAATTGCTCGTATTTTCTCTGTGTTCCTACCCTGGTCAGTATATTGTCCTTTTACTTTTTTTTTTTTTGGAGGAGGAGGCCGGCAAACCGGCTAGTCACTCCACTTACTGCAGGTCACAGCTCCTGTGGAAAGAACCACAGGTACAAAACATGGCAGGAGACATCACGATTGGCACACAAATTGCTGTCCCCCGGGACCCATCACCTCAGGGATCACTGTCTGGGGCCCTACCGTGGATGGGAAGAATGGACGACAACCCCATCTGTGCCCGCAGCTCCTTCGCTCTCCCGTTCAGAGCCCGGCAGCCACTCCTGATCTGCTCAGGGTCATTCCTTGCAGTGTCATTGGGGCCCACGTGGATGAGCAGCACGGGATAGTGGTCAGAGGGCCGCAATCCTTCTCACATACAGGGGTCTTCCTGACCCCCCAACCTCCTGGGAAGTCAAGCCAGGCCAATGGGTATCTCCATCCCCCTGGGCAGGGAGCCACAAACCAACTTTGTATCAATTTACACCAGTTTAGGATGCAGTGCTTGTCTCTGGGTGCTTCTTCGTGACGCATATCAAACACCCGAGGTGGCCAGAGCCATGGGGTCCTCTGGGGGCTGCATCCAAAGAGCTGCTGGTGCAGCCCAGAGGAAGGATTGAAGTCCTGGTGTGACAAAGCCCTGACTGGGATGATTGAGTTGGGGTTGGTCCTGCCTTGGGCAGGGGGCTGGACTCGGTGACTCCTGAGGTCGCTGCCCACCCTGGGATTCCAGGAAGGCAGGAGACCAAACATCCCTGCTCTGCCAGAGCGGAGTCTGTGGGGTTCATGAGGGACCAGGCTGCTCCAGGCCAGCCGAGGCTGTAGGGCCACCAGGCTCTGAGCAATGGTAGGTCCCATCTGTGCCACCAATGGAGAGTTGATTCTGCAATCTCCTTTACAGCCCTTTCGGCTTCAGCCTGGCTCTGTCTGTAGCCAGGGGTCCTTCCAGGGCTGCTGCCATCGTGTGGCACATGGAGAGGTTCCCCTCAGGGGTTGAGAGGTGGCTGGAGCAACTTTGCAGGCGGTTTGCTGCTGGGGTGAGGTCTCCCCGCCCTGGACACCGGAGTCATCTATTTAGCCCCAGAACAAGCTGGGCCCCCGTTTGCTGTGTGCGCCGGCCGGGAGCAGTTTCAGAGCAGGGAGGGGATTTCTGCCCCCGTCCTCTGTGCTCCTTCGCTGTTCCGCCCAGCCTGCCCGAAGGGGGAGCCGGGAGCGGTCGTCTGAGGAGCGGGTCCCTGTCTGCTAGGAACTGCATGGAAAGGCATGGAGAAAGCAGCAGGATAAGACAGCGATGGGGCATTTCTGGCAGGTCCATGGCTAAGCAATGACTGAAAATCCTGTCAGTGAAATGCATCCCAAGTGGGGAACCATCCGGCAAAGTCCAGCACGGTGAGTTTGTCACTTCAGTTAAACGTACTTAGGGGTTGATGTATTGGGGAAAATTAATACTAGAGCTCCAAGTTAGTTACCATGGGAACTCAGCCAGACTTTTCACATCATTTAATCAACCACTTAGAGCTGCTCAGAGGTTGTAGCCAGACAGGAATCCCCGCCCCGTAACTTCTTGCTTGCCCCTCTCTGAGATGCCTGGAGCACACAGGGTACACAGAGCAGTAAAATCAGCATAGTCTTTGAAGCATAGACAGGAGGCCCGGATATGCTGGCTGCTGTGACCCTGGATGGCTGTAAACAGAGATACGCCAATTTCTGACCTCGAGGCTGCAGAGGAGTGCCCTTGACTGAAACCCATATTGATACGAACACACACTCATCTGGAGGGAGGAATCCCCTGCCCAGTAAAGAATGCCCAGTACTCACAATTTAGTTATCTCTCTTGCAAGTATAAATTAAATTGAAACTCCCTTGTAAGAACTGGCGTCACAAAGACGACCCAGCACCATTTGGCATTACAGATAAGAAAGAGGATACAGGCCCCTATGGGTATAAAGATGGGTCCAGCAGCATACTTACTCTGAGCGTCAATCTACCATCTATCTGCTGGTCGGGTTAAGTGATTGGCCTCCCGAGGTTCCATGGGGACGCCCACCTCGTATTCGTCTTTCCTAGGAATTGAGGGACCAGCCCTGGCCTGATACGCTGGAGTCGAGAGGCACAGAAGGGGGTAAAAATTGTACCTGGATGTGTCCTTTGTCTTAAGTGTGCACGTAGACTTAGAGCTCTTTAAAGATTCAGCTGTCACTTGGTACCATTATTTCTATTTTCTCTCTTTATTTTCTTTGTAACCATTTTTAAGATCTATATTTGCTAGCAGTTAAGAAATAGAGCAATAGCCATTGTATCCATATGATTTATAAGCTTCTTTAATAAACCTGTAACTGTTTAAGCTTTAACCTGACTCCTTCATTTGCTGTAACAGAACCAAGCACAATTTAAAAGAACTTCAGCCGGTCATAAGGGACAGATACAGGCAGAGCTGGGCGTTTGGATCATGTCGCTTCCAGAGGACAGATCCATGGGGCATCTCTCAGCCTTCCCTAGGCTGCCCGCTGCGAAGGGATCCTGCATCCTAGCAGTCAAAATCTGAGATGTAATAAGCTCTCCCTGTAAACTCTGGGGCGTCTGTCAGCCTGTTGGCTGCCCTCCGCGAAGGGACCCGGTCCTAGCGGTCAAAGACACGGACGTTAAACTTCTCAGGGTGCCCATCAGCCTCCCCTAAGGCCTCCCACTGCGACAGGACCTTGTGTCCCAGCAGTTAAAGACTCGGGTGTCACACACACACACACACACACACACACACACACACACACTGCCCTGACCATCGGCTGACAGAGGTTTTTACTTTCCTTCCCTCAGCAGAAAACAAGGGGCCTTTTCACAGAAATTTTTTATTTGGCAACATCTTTCAGCTGGTACAGGAACCCACAAGGGGAGAGGCAATTTTCGATTTAGTACTGAGTGGAGCGCAGGATCTGGTTCAGGAGGTAACTATAACAGGACCGCTTGGGAATAGTGACCATAATATAATAACTTCTAACATTCCTATGGTGGGAAGAACAACTCAGCAGTCCAACACCCTGGCATTTAATTTCAAAAAGGGGAATTACTGAAAAATGAGGAGGATAGTTAAACAGAAATTAAAAGGTACAGTGACTAAGGTAAAAGCCCTGCAAGCTGCATGGAAACTTTTCAAAGACACCATAATAGAGGTCCAACTTATATGTATACCCCAAATTAAAAAATATAGTCAGAGACCTAAAAAAGAGCCACCGTGGCTTAACAACTATGCAAAAGAAGCAGTGAGAGATAAAAAGGCATCTTTTAAAAAGTGGAAGTCCAATCCTAGTGAGGTAAATAGAAAGGATCATAAACACTGCCAAATTAAGTGTAAAAATGTCATAAGAAAAGCCAAAAAAGATTTTGAGGAACAGATAGCCAAAAACTCAAAAAGTAATAGCAAAATGTTTTTTTAAGTACATTAGAAGCAGGAAGCCTGCTAAAAAATCAGTGGGGCCGCTAGACGATCGAAATACAAAAGGAGCAAACAAGGATGATAAAGCCATTGCAGAGAGACTAAATGATTTCTTTGCTTCAGTCTTCACGCCTGAGGATGTGAGCGAGATTCCCAAACCTGACCCATCCTTTGTGGGTGATGAATCTGAGGAACTGTCATTGAAGTGTCATTAGAGGAGGTTTTGGAACAAATTGATAAACTGAACAGTAACAAATCACCGGGACCAGATGGCATTCACCCAAGGGTTCTGAAAGAACTCAAATGGGAAATTGCGGGACTGTTATCTGTGGTTTGTAACCTATCCCTTAAATCAGCTTCTGTACCCAAGGACTGGAAGACAGTTTATGTAACGCCAATATTTAAAAAGGGCTCTAGAGGCTATCCCGGCAATTACAGACCAGTAAGTCTAACATCAGTACCGGGCAAATTAGTTGAAACAATAGTAAAGAATAAAATTGTCAGACACATAGAAGAACATAATTTGTTGGGCAAAAGTCAACGTGGTTTCTGTAAAGCGAAATCATGTCTTAATAAACTATTAGAGTTCTTTGAAGGGGTTAACAAACATGCGGACAGGGGGATCCAGTAGATATAGTATACTTAGATTTTCAGAAAGCCTTTGACAAGGTCCCTCACCAAAGGCTCTTGTGTAAATTACATTGTCATGGGATAAGAGGGAAGATCCTTTCATGGACTGAGGACTAGTTAAAAGACAGGAAACAAAGGGGAGGTATAAATGGTAAATTTTCAGAATGGAGAGAGGTAACTCATGGTGTTCCCCAAGGGTCAGACCTAGGACGAATCCTATTCAAATTATTCATAAATGATCTAGAGAAAGGGGTAAGCAGTGATGTGGCAAAGTTTGCGGATGTTACTAAACTGCTGAAGATAGTCAAGACGAAAACAGACTGTGAAGAACTTCAAAAAGATCTCACCAAACTGAGTGATTGGGCAACAAAATGGCAGATGAAATTAATGTGGAAAAGTGTAAGGTAATGCACATTGGAAAAAATAACCCCAACTATACATACAATACAATGGGGACTAATTTAACTACAACTGATCAAGAAAGAGATCTTGGAGTTATCGTGGATAGTTCTCTGAAAATGTCCACGCAGTGTGCAGCAGCAGTCAAAAAGGCAAATACGATGTTAGGAATTATTAAAAAAGGGATAGAATATAAGATGAAGAATATCTTACTGCCCCTATACCAAACTGTGGTACACCCACATCTTGAATACTGCTTGCAGATGTGGTCTTCTCACGTCAAAAAATATATTTTGGCATTAGAAAAGGTTCAGAAAAGGGCAACTAAAATGATTAGGGGTTTGGAACGGGTACCATATGAGGAGATGCTAAAGAGGCTGGGACTTTTCAGTTTAGAAAAGAGGAGACTGAGGGGGGATATGATAGATGTGTATAAAATCATGAGTGGTGTGGAGAGGGTGAATAAAGAAAAGTCATTTACTTGTTCCCATAATATAAGAACTAGAGGACACCAAATGAAATTAATGGGTAGCGGGTTTAAACTAATAAAAGAAAGTTCTTCTTTGCACAGTGCACAGTCAACCTGTGGAACTCCTTGCCAGAGGCGGCTGTGAAGGAATCCTGAAAAATTTTCATTGAACTGAAGAAAAAAATGTTTTGAATTTTCCAAGATATGTCTTGTGTTTCAAAACAATGAGTTGTCCTGTGGCACCTTTGAGACTACATCTAGACTGCAACGCTTTTCCGGGATACCAGACATATGCTAGAAAAGCAATGCTGTGTCCAAGGATCGTGTCCGCTTTCCCAAAAAAATTTTTCAAAACAGTGGATATACTCTTTCGCTGTCCCTGTAAATCTCGTTCTACAAGGCTTATGGGATGTACTGCAAATTCGTATCTTTTTCTAATTTAACTCTGCAGTCTAGACATATCCTATGACACATGGATAGAAAGTGTGTATTGGCGTAGATAGATAGAGCGTGTGGGGATAGATAGATAGATAGATAGATAAATAGAAAGATAAATAGATAGATAGATAGATAGGGTGGATGGGGATAGATAGATAGATAGATAGATAGATAGATAGATACAGGGGGTGTATGAGGATAGATAGATAGTAGCTGGTTATGTGTCACCTCTGCTCTCCATCCATTGGCCCTTTACCTGCTTCCCCTTTCACTGTCCTCTCTCTGCTGTGCCCCTTCACCCCCTGCCCCGCTGCTCCTCCATAGCCCCCCAGGCAGGGCACATCCTGTTCCCATCACTGTGCGGGAAACCAGCCCCTGGTCCAAACACTGAGCTCACCAATAGCCCGGCCGGCCGGCTCCTTCCTTGCCCCAGTGCCCTGGGAAAGCCCAGGACTGTCTGCCCCTGGGTGCTCACCAGGAGGAGCTGATCCCTGTCTGTGCCAAAGCCCGGCACAGGTCTGGCAGCCTCTCCGCCCCCCAGCTAAGCTCTGGTGCAGCAGGAACGGGGGGAGCAATTTCCTACCTGTTCTCATCCCAAACCTGCAGGCTCCACGGCAGCCCCCGGGGCAGGGACTCAGCACCCTCCTCACCCACTCCCACCCCACTCCACAGGGTCATGCTCCGTTCCCTGGGCTCCCTGCCCTGCTGAGCCGCCTCCCTGGCTGGGTGGGCTGAAGACCCTGTGGTCAGATTCCCCTGTCCCTGGTGCCCAAGGCATCCTTAGGCCTTAACCCCGTCCTCCCTGCGCTGGAACCAAGGGAGAGGAGGCAGCTGGGTTATCTTGGTGGCCAGCAGCAGCCTGGAGGTGTGAGCTGCCTTTAAACATTGTCCAGGCAGGAAGGGCCAAGGGGCCTCCAGCCACAGGGTAGGGGTGGCAGGGGGAGGAGGAGAAGAGATGAGCTCTGCCCGATCATCCTACCTCCCCTCCACCCGCTTCCACTCCCCTCCTGTGGCTGGAAGCAGGTCCTATCCCTTCCTCCCAAACAGGGCCCAAAACACTGCTGCCGGCCACATTCTGGTGACACCTGTGGCAGGAATCTGGGGAGGGGGCATGTGACGTTGACCCCCCCCACCACACACACACATACACACTCCCACATGTTGCCCCAAGATGACGCTGTGGCGGGTACCAGGAAAAGTAGGTCCGTCCAGGCAGCCCAGCCAGACGTGGAGGGCAGAGCGGAGCAGGCAGGCAGGGTTGGGTCAGCCAGTCATCCCCCCGGGAGAGAGGTGTGCAGGTGTGTTGGGGGGGGCATCACCCCTCCTTGTTTGATCCCTGAAACCTCAAAGATGAGAAAGTCAATACAAAGCCTCCAGCTACACGGCTTTTCGTTTCAACCATTCAGTCCACTCAATGTTCATTTGAATGTTTGTACGATCGGTTGCCGTTGAACTCACTTTAAATCTTCTGGTAATAATATCAAGTGAGCACTGCACATGTGGTATTCTGGATGCTAACTGAAATCACTCTGCTTGATAATGTAGAAAAAACACCCAAATATTTATAATTTTTTTAACTGATGTTCTATTATTGTTTAGTGGTGTGATTAAAACAGTAATTAGTTTTTAAATCTACTGAATTTGTTTTGCATGAATCGCTTGACAAGGAGGAGGGAGCAGCAGAATTGTTCTCCTTGACGTCTGAGAGCAGGACAAGAAGCAATGGGCTTAAACTGTAGCAAGGGGGATTTGGCTTGGACATGAGGAAAAACTTCCTGCCTGTCAGGGTGGTTAAACACTGGAATAAATTGCCTGGGGAGGTTGCGAAATCTCCATAGCAGGAGATATTTAAAGCAGGTGGGACAGAACACCTGTCAGAGATGATCTAGATGGTGCTTGGTCCTGCTGTGAGGGCAGGGGACTGGACTCAATGACCTCTCAAGGTCCCTTCCAGTTCTAAGATTCTATGATCTGCTCAAATCACAGGTAAAAGGCAGCAAGGTCAATTCTGCTTTATAGTAAGAAGAAAATGCAGTGCTCCCGAGTTAAACTTCCCGGGGGTCAGGTTGGTCTCTGGACGGGGATCCCCCAAACCAGGCCAACAACACCCTTGGCTTCCACTCCAACAAAGGCTTAGTCTCATTGTTGACACTGGCTGTGAGTTTTAAGGTCCCTCAGGGCACCGAACCTTACCATTTGTCATTGAAAAAATCAAGACATTTCCTGATCACAGAACTCCCCCTGTCCTGGTCATTTCAAGGAGGGTGATAGATGAATTCTCCATGGTGGGAGGGGCTATGCTGTGGATGAGGGATTGGAAGTGGGGCAGTCCATGGCTGTATTGAGAGACGTGAATGCGGTCTCCGTGGGTTTATTTTGAGACTGGACAGGGAGACGCTGATGGTGGCCGATATCCGGTGTGAGGAAAACAACCGACACCTTTGCCCCAGGCGTAGACACAAAGACCGTGGTAGTAAAAAGACTGAGTGTCTTTCCATTAACTCAAAGGGTTTGGGAGCTGGTTCATGATCGTAAGTAGAGTTGCCAGATGGTTTCAACAAAAATACCAGACACACTTGATCAAAATTTGTCAACCAAAAAAACCCAAACCATGATATGGGAAGTTTATTGATGACAATCTACATTACATCGTATATTTTACTTTAGATTGTGTGGCTTTTATCAATTTTTTATTTTTCAAAAACTCATCTTTTTCTTCCAAACAAGTGAAAGGTATATTAAAAAAACCACAAAGTTGACTTCTTACTGACTCAACACTCGATCTGTTGCGTTCATCGGTCCATAGATTACCCATGACACTAAAAATGCCTTCCACACTGGCATTTGACACAGGAATTGAAACAGAATATTGAACCAGTTTTAATAAATTTGGAGCAGCAGGTTCTTTGCTGAAAAAATATTCCTTACCTTAGATGAGTGCTGCGAGATACGACAAAGATGAAAGCTAGACAAAGGACAACACTGTCACGAATCGTATGTATATAAAAGAAAAATATTCAGCACTACCGCATAGTTGTGTACTGCCTGGCTGGTATTTTCTCAGTTTCTTTCCCGGACAGAAAGCTCAAATACCGGACACCTGGCAACCCTAATTGTAAGGTGCAAGACACTAGAGGTGTGAGCCACAGGATCTGGTCTCTATGTTGTATCTACTAATGCATTGACAACTTATGCAGTAGGGGGCTGGTGAATGATGGGAAGTTGACTCGTGGAGAGCTATGTCTCTGAGAATTTCACAAATCAATCCAACTGACACCGTTCCCTCTTGAATTACATTGCAACCCATCCAATGTGGGGTTTTTTATACCCCTTAGATTCCAGAAAGTGTTCTTTCTCTTTCATTTGCGCGTAATCACATTGCTAATTCTACCCTGAACACATAAACTCGCTGGAAATCTCCCTTTGTTAATTAATGTCACTGTGGGCAGACAGGACACCGGGCTGGATGGACCTTGGGTCTGACCCAGTCTGGCCGTTCTTATGTTCATGTTTTAATGGGTTTTATTTTTCTTCTAAGCCCAACCTGGGGCCCTGTCAGAGTTAAATAATTGGGTAAGGCCAGAAAAATGTATTTGCTGTGCATTTGACCCCTTCAGAGGGCAAACATGCCACATGGTTCCTTTGAACGGTCCAGGAGAGAGTCAGACAGTGTAGACAGTGGGTTTTGGGGAAAGTCAGGCCTGGCCTGGTAGCTGGGATCACGCAGGCAGCAGGTAAGTGGTCGAGAACGAGCAGGGTGAGGCTGATGTGAGGCAGGCAGAATGCTGGGGTTGGGGCAAGCAACCCGAGTGTCACTGCACACAGATACTCAGAACACTGCAGGCTGGTCTGAAGGTTTCTGTGGTCCAGGCATCGTCCCTACATCCATGGCATATTCCCTCCCATGAGGGATGATCTAGAGACGGTGGTTGGTCCAGCTGGGAGGGTCTCAATGACCTCTCAAGGACCCTTCCAGTGCTAGTGTTCTATGATTCTAAGGCATCGGTGTAGGAGGGCGGGCAGGAACACAACCCTTTTTGATCTGGGTTGTACCTCTGAACATGGCAACAGTACCCATTGATTTGACTCCCTGCTTGGATTGAGTTTGGGCAGGGATTTCTAAGTAGATTTCCAAGGAGCTTGGGGGGAGCAGGGATAGCTCAGTGGCTTGAACGTTGGCCTGCTAAACCCAGTGTTGTGAGCTCAATCCTTGAGGGGGCCGTATAGGGATTCAGGGTAAATCTGTCAGGGATGGTACTTGGTCCTGCTGTGAGGGCAGGGGAGTGGACTCAATGACCTCTCAAGGTCCCCTTCCAGCTCTATGAGATGGTATCTCTCCACCTCCCTGTTGGCTTCCCCCACACTCTGGAGTGTCAGCTCTCAGTGTGTGGGAAGAGATTTCATTTGGGGGGGAAGGGGATGACCCATGTCAGTACCTAACTCAAAGAGAAGGAGCAGTCTTGAGAATCCCTGTAGCTTGTCAGTCAACAGCCTGTGGGACCAATGGGAGTAAGGCTCCTAAGTCTCTGGGTGAATCTAGGCCCTGAGCCCCACCCTGTGCCATTACTTTTTGCTGGGGCATGCAAGAGGCAAAGTGAGGTTCTGAGTAGTGGTTGCTATGGCTATGGGGCATGGTATAGGCAGACACTGCTTTGACAGATTGATGGATGTGTTTGCTCCTTCTTCCTGCTTCTTAGGGGCCGGTAAAGTCGCCATTGTGTCATGCAGAGATAAGTTGCCTCTGTGTCCTGGACAGTTTCTCTGTGAAGCAATGGCCTGTTTGCCCCGTCTCTTCCCCATCGCTCTGAGATAAACCTGCAGGGTTACATAAGAACATAAGAATGGCCATACTGGGTCATACCAAAGGTCCATCTAGCCCAGTAGCCTGTCTGCTGACAGTGGCCAGCACCAGGTGTCCCAGAGGGGGTGGACCGAAGACAATGATCAAGCAATTTGTCTCCTACCATCCTTCTCCAGCCTCTGACGAACAGAGGCCAGGGACACCATTTCTATCCCCTGGCTAATAGCCATTTATGGACCTAACCTCCATGAAATTATCTAGCTTCTCTTTAAACTCTGTTATAGTTCTAGCCTTCACAGCCTCCTGTGGCAAGGAGTTCCACAGGTTGACTACACGCTGTGTGAAGAAGAACTTTCTTTTATTAGTTTTAAACCTGCTACACATTAACTTCGTTTGGTGTCTTCTAGTTCTTCTATTATGGGAACTAATAAATAACTTTTCTTTATTCACCCTCTCCACACCACTCATGATTTTATAGACCTCTATCATATCTCCCCTCAGTCTCCCCTTTTCTAAACTGAAAAGTACCAGTCACTTTAGCCTCTTTTCATATGGGACCCATTCCAAACCCCTAATCATTTTAGTTGCCCTTTTCTGAACCCTTTCTAAGGCCAAAATATCTTTTTTGAGGTGAGGAGACCACATCTGTACACAATATTCAAGATGTGGGCGTACCATAGTTTTATACAGGGGCAGTAAGATATTCTGTATCTTATTTTCTATCCCTTTCTTAATAATTCCTAGCATCCTATTTGCCTTTTTGACCACCACTGCACACTGTGTGGAAGTTTTCAGAGAACTGTCCACGATAACTCCAAGATCTCTTTCCTGATTTGTCATAGCCAAATTAGCCCCCATCATACTGTACGTATAGTTGGGGTTATTTTTTCTGAAGTGCATTACTTTACACTTATCCACATTAAATTTCATTTGCCATTTTGTTGCCCAGTCACTCAGTTTGGTGAGATCTTTTTGAAGTTCTTCACAGTCTCCTTCTGTCTTGACTATCTTAAACAGTTGGTATCATCCGCAAACTTTACCACCTCGCTGCTTCCCCCTTTCTCCAGATCATTTATGAATAAGTTGAACAGGATTGGTCCCAGGACTGACCCTTGGGGGACACCACTAGTTACCCCTCTCCATTCTCAAAATTTACCATTTATTCCTACCCTTTGTTTCCTGTCTTTTAACCAGTTCTCAATTCATGAAAGGACCTTCCCTCTTATCCCATGACAATGTAATTTACACAAGAGCCTTTGGTGAGGGAACTTGTCAAAGGCTTTCTGAAAATCTAAGTATACTATATCTACTGGATCCCCCTTGTCCGCATGTTTGTTAACCCCTTCAAAGAACTCTAAGGCTATGTCTACACTGGCGGCTTCTTGCGCAAGAACATCTTGCGCAAGAGTTCTTGTGCAAGAAGTCTTGCACAAGAAAACGTCCACACTGCCATGTGTGAGCTGTGCTTTTGCGCAAGAGCTCCCATGGCAGTGTGGATGCTCTCTTGCGGAAGAAAGCTCCGATGGCCATTTTAGCCATAGGGCTTTCTTGAACAAGAAATCCCTGCCGAGTGTCCACACTGCCCTCTTGCGCAAGAGCTTCTGTGCAAGAGGGCTTACACCTGATAAAAAAGAGCATAACTCTTGTGCAAGGAGCCCTCTCTTATCACTCCATACTGTAAGTTTCCTTGCTCAAGAGCGGGCGGGCAGTGTGGACGCTCTACAGATTCTTGTGCAAGAATGGACGTACTTGCGCAAGAAGCCACGAGTGTAGACATAGCCTAATAGATTAGTAAGACATGACTTCCCTTTACAGAAACCATGTTGACTTTTGTCCAACAAATTATGTTCTTCCATGTGCCTGACAATTTTATTCTTTATTATTGTTTCGACTAATTTGCCCGGTACTGAAGTTAGACTTACCAGTCTGTAATTGCCCGGATCGCCTCTGGAGCCCTTTTTAAATATTGGTGTCATGTTAGCTACCTTCCAGTCATTAGGTAAGGAAGCCGATTTAAAGGATAGGTTACAAACCACAGATAATAGTTCCGCAATTTCCCATTTGAGTTCTTTTAAAACCCTTGGATGAATGCCATCCGGTCCCGGAGATTTGTTCACATTAACTTTTTCTATTTGTTCTAAAAACTCCTATAATGATGCTTCAATCCAGGACAGTTCCTCAGATTCATCACCCACAAAGGACGGTGCAGATTTGGGAATCTCCCTACCATCCTCAGCCATGAAGACTGAAGCAAAGAAATCATTTAGTTTCTCCACAATGGCTTTATCGTCCTTGATTGCTCCTTTTATATCTCGATTGTCTAGGGGACCCACAGGTTTTTTAGCAGGCTTCCTGCTTCTAATGTACTTAAAAAACATTTTGCTATTTCTTTTTGAGTTTTTGGCTAGCTGTTCCTCAAACTCTTTTTTGGCTTTTCTTATTACATTTTTACACTTGATTTGACAGTGTTTGTGTTCCTTTCTATTTATCTCACTAGGATTGGACTTCCACTGCTTGAAAGATGCCTTTTTGTCCCTCACTGCTTCTTTTACACTGTGGTTAAGCCACGGTGACTCTTTTTTAGGTCTCTTACTATGTTTTTAAGTTTGGGGTATACATTTAAGTTGGGCCTCTATTAAGGTGTCTTTAAAATGTTTCCATGCAGCTTGCAGGGATTTGGCTCTAGTCACTGTGCCCTTTAATTTCTGTTTAACTAACCTCCTCATTTTTGAGTAATTTCCCTTTTTGAAATTAAATGCCAGAGTGCTGGACTGCTGAGGTGTTCTTCCCACCACAGGAATGTTAAATGTTATTATATTATGGTCACTATTCCCAAGCGGTCCTGTAACGGTTATCTCCTGGACCTGATCCTGCGCTCCACTCAGGACTAAATCGAGAATTGCCTCTCCCCATGTGAGCTCCTGTTGCGGCTCCTTCACCTCCAGTAATGAGCTAACTTCAACAAAATCTAGTAAATAAGTAAACAGGGGCGGGCATAATAATATTCATCACATGGTTACGTTTGTGCATTATATGGGTGTTTGCGTCACCAAACCAGGATGCATAGGATGATGTCATGTATAGGTGTGTTTGCATGCTAACTAAGATCAAAGGGCATTTTGGGGTCCCTGTGTTGTTTGGGGGTCCGAGACGGAACAAGTATCTGCAATAAAGAAGTCCGTGTTTCCCCATCTGCCTCTAGGTCAGCACTTTTCCAACACTTTTCACTCCTGAGGTCAGGCAGTTGGCTCTTGCAAACACCTGTTTTCATACCTCACACCGCACCTGTTGCGCATATTTTTGTAAAGAACAGGGACAAAACATGTGGAGGAAGAACAAATATACCAGGGAAACTCAATAAAGAAAGTGTTCTTTAATTGATTGTGGGCAGAATTTGGTGGCAAATGCATTTCTTTCTGGAGTAAGGGAATCCATATGGCATAATTAGCAACCAGACACCCGAATTAGTGGACAATAAATATCATTAGCTTCCGTGGGAGTGGAAGAGACTGAGAAGATCGGAAAAGTTGTTCCGTTTCTGGAAGTATTGGGGTACTAGTATTCATGCATGGATGAGTGAAACAGAGGCTACATCTACAATACAAAGAAAAGTCGGAAAAAGAACTGCAATTTGTGTACCTTTTCCCACTTTTCTTTCAAAAGAGGCTTTTCCAAAATTTGGCGCATCTACATGGTGCCAAATTTTGGAAAAACCTGCTCTTTCATGCCATCCCTTCTTCCTCGTAAAACAACGTTTCCAGGAATGGAGAAAGAACGTGTCTGCTTTTTCAGAAATTTTTCTGAAAAAGTGGAAGCATTCTTTAGACACGGCATTGGTTTTCTGGGATACCTGTGGTATCCTGAAAAAGCACTGAGGTCTATTTGTAGCCAAAGAGCTTTACTAAAATGTGTGTTGGGACAATAAAGCCCACCTTTCCGAAAGAAATGTATGAATGATCATCACTTCAAAATTGGAAGAACGAAAGAACTAAAGAACAAAAGAAAGAAAAAGAAAATTGATCTCTGTTTTAATAGACGTTAATATTTGTCCCTGAAATTTCCATGTGGGTATCTGAAAGTAAGCAGTTTCAAAATAGCTTTTCTCAGGGACTCCTTGACCTTCTTGTTTCTGAGACAGTAGATGACCGGATTGATCAAGGGAGTCAGAATGATATAGAAAACAGAGAATATTTTGCTTGGGAGCTTGGGTGTGGTGGCCGTTGGAACCACATAGATAGTGATCACGGTTGCATAGAAAATTTTCAGCACAATGAGGTGGGAGGAGCAGGTGGAAAAGGCCTTTTGCCTCCCGGTGCTGGAAGAGATTCCCAGGATGGTGGCAATGATGCAAATGTAGGACGTCAGGGTCAGGAGACAGGGCACAAGTGCCCCAATGGCAGCAGAAACAAATGAAACCAATTCCAGAGTGCGGGTATCAACACATGACAGCTTTATCATGGGCGAGAAATCACAGAAGAAATGGTCAATTTCTTTGGAACCACAGAACGTTAATTGGAACAAAAAAATATTTACTACAGTGCAACTCAGGAAGCTACTCATCCAGGACCCTCCCACGAGCTGTCCACAAACCCTGCCATTCATCAGAGCAGTATAACGGAGAGGGTGGCAGATCGCTAGGTACCGATCGTACGACATGGCCGCAAGCAGCATAGCTTCTGTAGTTGACATGAAACCAAAAATCCATAATTGCACGATGCAACCCTGAACAGAAACAATTCTGTCTCCAGTCAGGAGACTGGCCAGCAGCCTGGGTAGGAAGGTGGAACTGTAACAGGTCTCCAGGAAGGACAAGTTCCCCAGGAAGAAGTACATGGGGGTGTGGAGGTGCCGATCAGCCACCACCAGCACAATGATGAGGAGGTTCCCAGCCACAGTCACAATGTAGATCACTAGAAACACCAGGAAGAGCAGGGGCTGCAGTTCAGGGCCATTCCCAAACCCTTAAGAGGATGAATTCTGAGATGAGCGTTTGGTTTCCTCCTTCTGCTTTCTCCATAATATGTGTCTAGAAAAAGAAAACCGTTCAGTATTGATAGAGCATGCCCAGTCAGCCTGTGCTGTCAGTTGCACTGACAAACCTCACACCACAGATTCTCTCCAATGGAGAAATGAAGTTGTCAATGAACAGAGGAAGATTCAGGTCATTAAGAGAGGGAGAACATAAGAGCGGCCTGACTGAGTCAGACGAAAGGTCCATCCAGCCCTGTGTCCCATCTGCCGACAGCGACCAATGCCAGATGCCCCAGAGGGAGGGGACACAATAGGTAATTGTCACATGATCTCTCTCCTTTCACCCACCTCCAGACAAACAGAGGCTAGGGACACCATTCGTACCCATCCTGGCTAATAGCCATCAATGGGCCTAGCCTCCATGAATCTAGCTAACTCTTTTTTGAACCCTGTTAAAGTCCTAGCCTTCACCACACCCTCTGGCAAGGAGTTCCACAGGTTGTGCGCTGAGTGAAGAAAAACCTCCTTTTGTTTGTTTTAAACCTGCTGCCTATTAATTTCATTGGGTGACCCTTAGTTCTTATATTGTGGGAATAAGTAAATAACTTTTCCTTATTCACTTTTTCCATACCAGTCATGATTTTATAGACCTCTATCCTATCCCCTCTTAGTCTCCTCCTTTCTAAGCTGAAAAGTCCCAGTCTTTTTAATTTTTCCTCATATGCAACCCATTCCAAATGCCTCGTCATTTTTGTTACCCTTGCAGTATTCAAGATGTGGGCGTACCAAGGATTTATATAGAAGATATTCTCTGTTTTATCCTCTATCCCGTTTTAATGATTCCTAACATTCTATTAGCTTTTTTGACTGCCACTGCACACGGAGTGGATGTTTTCAGAGAACTCCTAATGCATCCTAATATGCTGTTAGCCTTCTTGGCTACAAGGGCACCCTGTTGATTCATATCTAGCTTCTCATCCATTGTAACTCCTAGGTCCTTTTCTGTTGAACTGCTCCAGCCACTTGGTCCCAGTTGATATAACCCATTTGTGTTGGGTTCGTACCGGGGTGACACCTGGAACTGAAATTCCACAGAGCCCTCTGACCCCCCTGTCTGGGCTCCCTCTCATACTTGGCTGCCATGGCAAGATGCATATCTGATCTCTGCCAAACTCTTCCTCCTCCAGTCACACAGATTGGGAAACGCCCCGCTGAAGTTACCCACAGATTCTATGGCCCACGACTGCATCATATATATAGTAGCCCAGTGTCTGTGACTCTGTGATGCTGAAATGCTGGCTGTTCCTTCTGGGTGGCACTGTTGCCTCCTGCTGTGGCACTTGGCTGACTTCTGCGCCGCTCAGCCATTTGGGGTCCACACTGCCCATGCAGTACGGGGGGGAGCACAGGGCCCAAACGGCTGCTTGCTCCCATGTGGTGGCCCAGCTGAGCGGCACAGAAGTCAGCTGAGCGCCACAGCGGGAGGCAACAGCGCCGCCCAGAGGGAACAGCCAGGGGGCGGGGCCTGGACGAGCGTGCGTCTCTGACATCAGAAAGGGATGCCGGATTCAAAAGGAGGAAAGCGGAGCAGACACAGTGGACGCGGAGGAGACAGAGAGGAGAACAGAGGAGGCGGAGGACAGCGAGAGAGAGTGAGAGAGACGCAGCAGGAGGAGGAGAAGAGAAACACAGAGTGAGAGGCGGGAGGGGGAGAAGAGAAAGAGAGAGAGAAGGAGAGAGAGGCAGGAGGCGGAAGAGAGCTGAGAGAGAGAGAGAGGGCGAGGCAGTAGGAGGAGAAGAGAGAGAGAGGCTGTTTGTGCCGCTTGCTCCCGTGCAGGGGCTCGGCTGAGCGGCGCAGAAGTCAGCCGAGCACCACAGCAGAGAAGAAGGGAGGCAGTGAGGTGACGTACACACCCAGAGGGCGGAGCCTGGATGAGCATACATCCCAGACGGAGACAGAGGAGAGTGGAGAGAGAGTGAGAGGCAGGAGGAGGAGGAGAAGAGAAAGGGAGAGTGAGAGGCAGGAGGGGGAGAAGAGAAAGAGAGAGACGGAGAGAGAGGCAGAAGGCGGGGAAAGCTGAGAGAGAGAGCGGGGGAGGCAGTAGGAGGAGGAGAGAGAAAGAGTGAGACAGAGCAAGAGACTGGAGGCTCAGGAGAGAAGACCAATGTGGAGGAGAGACCTGAAAATCCTGTCTTATGACGGGCTAACTGGCTAGTAAACTAAGAATGGAGAAGCTACAGACAAGATAACTAAGAAGTCCACTGCCTAGGAACTGAAATCTGCCCTATCCTGACCCGATCAAAGCACTGAGACATAATAATTTGTTTCCCGGTTTGCCTCTCCCTGAATGTTGAGAGGAAGAAGCACGCTTGTGTGACTACACAGAGAATTTTTTTCTGAGTCATTTCATTTCATCACCCTGGTTTGTATTAAATTAAAAACACATTTGGACTGTGTCTACACTACAAAGAAAAGTTGGAAAACGATACAGAGATTGCGAACTTTGCGTATCTTTTCCCTCTTTTCTTCTGAAAGAGGCTTTTCCGACATTTGGCCCATCTACGCAGAGCCAAATGTCGGGAAAAAACCCACTTTTGGAACATTCCATCTTCCTCATGGAACGTGGTTGTCAAGGCTGATTCCCCACTCTGGCACAATGAATGCAGAATTGGGGGCCTGCAGAAGTACCCCAAAACCTGATCTCTACAGGCTTTGGTATAAAACTTCCCCCCAAAATCTGCTGCCACCATCAAGTGCTTTTGAACCTGCAACCAGGGGTGAAGACTTGAAACCAACCCCAGGGGCACCCCAAAGAGAATGGAGAAAATATAAACTGTGGTTGCTGCCCTCTAGTCAGAGACATGCAGATATCTACAGGCAGATTTTCCAGGACACAGAGTTGAACGAATACCAGGTTCATAACAAAAGAAAGAGTTTTCATTATCAAAACAATACTCCTGTTACAAGCATAGTTGGATTGGCTAGGTGATAAGAGTCACCAATTAATAAACTCATGGGGAATTTTCCCATGGGCTCAAAACTTAGTTACAAAAGAGAGGAAAGCCCGTTTCTAACAGCATAGATATCAGATTCAAAATCCCACAAAAGAAAACAATAAACAATAAAACCTAATGGATTTAACTAAACTTTACCCTACTTACACATTTTGAAGAATCTTTTTCTTAGAGACAGACATGTCTTCTGTCCCTCTCAGTACCTGGAGAGCAAACTGGCCCAGAGACAAAGCAGGGAAAACCCCCAAATTCCTTTGTCTCCGTGTGAAATCCCTAGCTGCATTTCTATTGGCTGACCGCTACCTGGCTAGGTACAGGGACATAGTTAACCCCTTAGTCCCCAGGCTGCTGGCCATCCCTCATGACCATGACAGTGGTTTACAGGGATGCCAAAAAAACGCATCTGCTTTTCTGATTTTTTTTTTTTTTTGGAAAAGGAGACACATTCCTTGGATGCGGCAGAGCTTTTCCGGGATCCTGGAAAAGCTCTGTCATCTAGACCTACCCTTGTTCTCTAAAACAGATGGGCTGTATGTGATTATAAGGGATAGCCAGCAGATTGAAGGAGATTAACTCGCACATAAACAAATGCACAAGCAAAGCTTACGACACTGGTTCGATTGTCTGAGAATGATCAGTTTCTCACCCTGAGACTGGCAGATTCTCAAGGCATGGGTTGTATTTGCTTGGCAGCCTGCATTTCCCAGGTTTCCAGACAAAGGCTAGAAATCCCTTCCACCTGGGCTCAGCATTTACCCAGCAATATCTGTTCTCCTCAGATCTTTACAGGGATGCTCTTGCATGGTGCGTGAAGACGTGCCAGTGAGATCACTTCCTACCTTTTATAGCTTTAGCACAGGGTGGGAACCCTTTTGCTTCAAACCTTGGTTCCCAGAGCAGTTTGTGGGGAAAATACAAACACCCCACAACGGAGACCAGAGACTGGTGGTTCCCTCGCCTACTCTTGCAGACTCAAAATAACTATTTATTTACCGGGTCTCTGGAGAGTTCTCAGGAAGGCTCATCAGGTGGGAGAGAATCGTCTCCTAGGGTCCGTTATGTTCCCTACAGTCTCATTATCCTGAATAGGCCCTTCCTACCCAACGATCAAAATGGAATGTAACTTTCCTAATGGGAATTCCCCGAGTGTAACAATATTTGAAATAAAGATATGGAGTCCACATGCAGAACTTCAGATACCAAAATGATACATGTATTCAAATAAGATAATTATATTCGACAAATCGTAACTTTTCCAATGACACCTTACATGACTCATTTTGCACTAAATGTGTCATAATATCACTATGAAACACATGGTGAGCAGGGTCATAGAATCATAGAATCCTAGGGCTGGAGGAGACCTCAGGAGTTGAGTCCAGCCCCCTGCCCAATGCAGGACCAACCCAACTCAATCATCCCCGCCAGGGCTTGGTCAAGCTGGGACTTAAACACCCCTAGGGATGGAGATTCCACCCCCTCCCTAGGGAACCCATCCCAGTGCTTCCCCACCCTCCTAGGGAAATAGTTTTTCCTAATATCCAACCTAGACCACCCTCCACTGTGGGGGTAGGGTCACAGCATCTACCTACATCTACTGTCCCCATGGAATGAAGTAGCAGTTATATTCTTTCTTAAATGGTGGCTTTCTGGGCTCGTCTAGACTACGCTGAAGTTTTGAAAGAGGATATGCAAATTCCGTGGTAAGCCTCATTTTTTGAGGAAGAGCAGCTTTTCGAAAAAAAGGGGGGAAGGGGTTGCCAAAAAAACCTGTGTCCCGCTTTCGAAAGTGAGATCGGAAGAAGATATGCAAATTCTCGCAGAATTTGCATATCCTCTTTCGAAACTTTAGCGTAGTCTAGACGAGCCCTCTGAGGAGGTGTTTTTTTCTGTTCTAAATGAGGGTGCATGTATCTCAGGGAAGGGTATACATACACTTTCTCTTTCATACTTACAATTTAGCACCATCTCACCCCGAATTGTCCCTCAAATTTTCTAAAATAAGACTAAAGTCATGGCACTGCATTTTGTACTCTCTTCACCTCTAGATTATATTCAATTATACTAGATTATACTATTTCAAAGGCAATTGATTGAAACAGAAGGAAAATCTCTATTCACCTGATGTATTAGATGGGTTGATCTGCTAGGTTAATAGAAAAAAACTGATTTTTTACATGAGCAGCTCTGAGGGCTTACCTGAGGTTTAACTGGTAATTCAAAGTAAGGGGTTTATTTTGGAATCGCCCTTCTCTGCTGCGTGTAGATGTGGGCAGTTATTCTGGCTAGTCAATTTCCAAAATGGTGATTGGCCCGAAACATGCTAATGAAGCATGGGATATTTAAATACCACACTTCATTTGCAATTTCAGTCGCCCTCATTACCCTCCCTAGTTCAAACTAGGGGGCTAGTGTAGACGTACCCTCAGAAAACATATACTGGCATTAGAGAAGGGCAACTAAAATGATTAGGGTTTGGAACAGGTCCCATATGAGGAGAGATTAAAGAGACTTGGACTCTTCAGCTTGGAAAAGAGGAGACTAAGGGGGGATATGATAGAAGTCTATAAAATCAAGAGTGGTGTGGAGAAAGTGAATAAGGAAAAGTTATTTACTTGTTCCCATAATATAAGAACTAGGGGCCACCAAATGAAATTAATGGGAAGCAGATTTAAAACAAATAAAAGGAAGTTCTTCTTCACACAGCGCATGGAATTCCTTGCGTGAGGAGGCTGTGAAGGCTAGGACTATAACAAGGTTTAAAACAGAGCTAGATAAATTCATGGAGGTTAAGTCCATTAATGGCTTTTAGCCAGTGTATGTAAGGAATGGTGTCCCTAGCCTCTGTTTGTCAAAGGGTGGAGATGAATGGCAGGAAAGAGATCACTTGATGATTGCCTGTTTGGTTCATTCCCTCTGAGGCACCTGGCATTGGCCACTGTCGGCAGACAGGACATTGGGCTGGATGGACCTTTGGTCTGACCCAGTATGGCCGCTCTCATGTTCTTACGATGTTTATAAACCAACCCTGTCACGTTTCCCACCTGCATGCGTTATGAATGGACTCATGCACACAAATATACATACCTCAAATGTGCTTTAAGCAAATTATTCTGTGTAACCCGTCAATCTCCATGTCGTGAACTCTTACTTTGATGTGTGTATCATTCTTGTGTACAAAGTTACACATACGGTGTGGGGAATGCTTTGTGGGTTTCAGTGTGTGAATGAGAGGTATGGAGGGTGTTACCCCTCAAAGTCTTGCTGAGCAACCATTAAACAATCTCTTTGGTCCTTAAGTCTGAGCAGTGGTTGGTAGGGAGTAGCCTCAATTCCCTAAAAAGGAATAGAAAATCAGGGGCCTTGATCTTTGGCTTGGCTGCACCTGAAGAAAAGGAGCCAAAGACCCAGGGTGGGGAGACAGCCCTGATTTGGAGGGGCGGCTGGAAAAGAGTGAGTTTGAAAAAGTTTGTGCTGAGGTTTCCTTGTCAAATTAGCCAAGCGGTTTTGTTTCTTTTGATGTGTAACCTACTTTTCTCTGCCTGTTGTCACTTATCACCACTTAAATTCTACTGCTTGTACTTAATAAATCACTTTTATTTTCTATCAAACCCAGTGTGAATAATTACCTGGGGGGAGGGGCAACCAGTGGGCACATTCCCCCTATCATTGCTAAAGGGGGCTCACCCAGGTTATTCATTGGGGGGGGGGGTTGATCCCATCTGGGGAGGGGAATCTCAGGAAGCTGGGCCCAAAACTGCACTTGCCTGGGATCTGAAGTGGTTCAGTGTCTGTGCTGCTTCTCGGTGGGGGCAGGGATCTCAGCTCAGGGCCTTGGCTGGGGTAGACCAGCTGAGCTGGCCCAGAAGGACCAGGTGGTGAGGAGCCTCAGAGAGTGGGAAGACGAGTGGCAGTGGCCATGGCCGTAGGAGGCCTCCCCAAGGGGTCTTCTGTGACCACCCCTGTCACAAACCCAACTCACACTCTTCTCTCTGAAATTAAATTGCACCCAACACAATGTCTCCTAGTGTCAATGAATCCTCTGTGGCATCATTTTATCCACTATGGCAGGCACCTCATCTTTAAGCAAATAAATACCATGAAACCTCTGGCCCCGAGTCTCTGTTCGGCAGCAGGGGTGTAAATGTGGAGTAATTCCAACTCCCACAGTGGTGTAACTGTGATCAGAACCTGACTCACGTTCTCTTGACAAAAACACGCTGGTGCAGACACCATCCTGGTGTAACCACCTTGAAATGAAGGGAGTTACTTTGGGGAACAATTTGGCCCAATGTACTGAAAACGCTCTGCATCTTTCTAGCAATTTGTCAGTGGATAGGACACAATCAAGGTTGCTGTAAATTAATACCCACAGGTACTAACTGCAAACCATCCATCCCCAGTGGGATTTATTAGAGAAGACACAGTATAGAGTCTACTGAGGATTTCTTGGGTTGGGTTTATACATCAATCATGTGCGTTCCAAATCCCCCAGTTGTCGCAAACAGGCAGCACCGATATGAATCCAGGTGCTTTTGGTACTGTCTGAATGGTGGTAAAATGTGAAGAGAGGTGGGTAGCTTTGACCTGTTTCCTACTGGACAGATGTTAGCGCTGTGGTTCAGTAACGCCATCAATGGGATAATGGACGGCTTCTGTAAACCTCATTCCATGAGGAAGAACGCCTCTTCTAAAATAACTATTTCGACATAACGGTCGTGTGGATGCTCCACTGCTGCTATTTTGAAATAGCCCCTCCCCCAGGGCCATTCAAGTAATTACTCCCCAGTGCCTTCTGGGGCTCTGAATTAATGTAGGATGTCCACATTAGGGGAGCCTGCCTCAGACTAATGTTGAGACTTCCCTGTAGCGTAGACACTCTATTTCGAAATAAGCTCTTTCGGAATATATCTTCCAGAATAGCTTATTCCGAAATAAGTGTGCATTGTAGACATACCCCTATAGTGGCTGTTAACAGGCTGGTAACCTGTAAAGTTTGTCGGGGAATTGTTGGGACAAAAAATACAACTTCCCACATAATTGACAGTGTTGCCAACAGAACCAATTCAGTTTTGCAGTGGTATAGCTGAGGTCAAAATCAAGAGTGCAGGTGATGATTCTGCACTCTATTGCCCCAGTTAGACGGGGGGGGGGGGGGGACGTCTCCACTACATGGAAGATCGGTGTTGCTGTAATTGACCTTCTCGGGTTCAATTTAGCGAGTATAGTATAGACCCACTAGACTGAACTCAAAGAGTGCCCCGTTACTGCCGATACTCCTACTCCTCACGAGCAGTAAGGGAAGCCGATGGGAGCTCCCGTCAATCTCCCACTGGGTGGGCGGTGATTTAAGATACATTGACTCCAGCTACATAATTTATGAAGCTGGAATTGCATGTGTTATTTCAATTGTCCCATGTAGGGTAGTCCTGGCATATCTTCATGGACAGCTACAGATTTATTACCAGACAAACCTTGTGCAACAGAGTTAGGGTACGTCTACACTAGCTCGTTAGTTCGAGCTAGGTAGGGTAATGAGGGCAAGCGGAGTTGCAAATGAAGCCCGGGATTTAAATATCCTGGGCTTCATTTGCATGTTCCCCGGCTCCGCCATTTTTAAATCCCCCTTAGTCCGAGCTCCGTGCCCGCGGCTACACACGGCATGGACTAGGTAGTTCGAATTAAAGATCCTAATTCGAACTACCGTTACTCCTCGGAATAACAGTAGTTCGAATTAGGATCTTTAAGAGGGGATTTAAAAATGGCGGTGCCCAGGAACATGCAACTCCAGTTGCCCTCATTACCCTACCTAGCTTGAACTAACGAGATAGTGTAGACGAATCCTTAGGCATTAAGGCCTAAGAATGCATAAAACACAATACCACAGTGTTTTTCATTTGTGGATCCTAAACATGTAAAAACAGGGGGTTAGGCACCTTTGATAACCTCTGAACAGCTTGCAGGGGTCTGTCTATGGAGAAGAGATTGAAATCCACTCTTCTACGATCATAGCAACCTTTCATGGACCACTTAAACCTCGTCGGCAGACCCCCAGGGGTTCACAGCTGACAGATGTAGAAACATGGCAATGAGTCACTATGTTCATTGACCACGAATTCCAAAGATGCTAAAGTGCATACAGTATCCAGGTCCCACCAAAATTTAATGGGAGTTGGCTGCCTACATCCCATCCTCCTTAACAACTAAGAACGAGTGCCCTGTAGTAACCGTGGATTTCAGGGCTGGCTGCTAATAGGATGACACTGCATCCTCTTCCTCTCTGGACTCCACAAAACATTCATTAATCCCAGGAGGTGAGAAATAATTCCAACTATTGTACTCTAAAAAGTATGAATCACTTCTTCTGAAACCTTTTCATCTTGTGCTAGGTTTGGGGTGATCTTGCTCCAGCCTGCGAGAATGTGTTTACACATTTTGTTGTTTCAGCAGTGCCAAAAATACTGATGCCAAGTTCAAGTCCCGGACACTGAACTTGCAAGCGATCATCTGCTTTTGACAGGCCCTGACTTTTCCCCACAGCAGAACATTGGGGGACTTTGATTCAGGTGTCAGGCCTTCCCCCAAGCCCATGTTTTAGGGTCTCTCTTCCTACTACACCTCTCATCCCTTTGCCCACCTTGCAAGTCCTACTTTTTGATACGCTGATTTTAGTTCATTGATTTCTGATCGTTGACTCCTCTGGTTTACCACTTGTAATCTTAACACTGTCCATACGAACTATCAATAAAAGCTCCTCTCTTCAAATTAACTCAGGCCTCTGCCTTCTTACATTTTTTTCTTAAACAATTTTATATAAATGATCACAGTGGCAATTTATGAATGTTCGTTCACTTTTTTACAGCTGAGCTTGCAGTTAGGATAAATGTCTAGCCCTAGTTATCGTAAGAGGCCATGTACGTGCCTGGAAACATTGATCCAAGAAGGCTAATGGCATATTAGGGTGCACTAGGAGGAGCATTGCCAGCAGATCCAGAGAAGTGATTATTCCCCTTTATTCAGCTCTGGTGAGGCCACATCTGGAGTATTGCATCCAATTCTGCCCCTCCCCCACCCCCCCGCTACAGAAAGGATGTGGACACATTGGAGAGAGTCCAGCCTAGGGCAACCAAAATGATGAGGGGGATGGAGCACATGACCTACGAGGAGAGGCTGAGGGATTTGCACTTGTGTAGTCTGCAGAGGAGAAGAGTGAGGGGGGATTTGAGAGCAGCCTTCAACTCCCTGAAGGGGGTTCCAAAGAGGATGGAGAGAGGCTGTTCTCAGTGGTGGCAGATGGCAGAACAAGGAGCAATGGTCTCAAGTTGCAGTGGGGGAGGTCTAGGTTGGATATTAGGACAAACTATTTCTCTAGGAGGGTGGGGAAGCACTGGGAGGGGTTCCCTAGGGAGAGGGTGGAATCTCCATCCCTAGAGGTGTCTCAGTCCTGGCTTGACAAAGCCCTGGCTGGGATGATTGAGTTGGGTTGGTCCTGCTTTGGGCAGGGGGCTGGACTCATTGACTCCTAAAGTCTCTGCCCACCCTGGGATTCTATGATTCTAAGATTCTAGGATTCCCTACAAGCAATTGGGGAAGGGGCTCTTCACCTCCGCATGGACTGGAAGACCAGTCGACATAGCCGACAAGGCCTAGTCTCAAAGAGGGAGCACCTGAAGTCCCAGAGAGACAGAGAAGCCAGCGCTGCAATCAGCAGGTGGGAAAGGAGCCTGACCAGATTAGAACTCATCCTCAGACCCAGCCAGGAGGCACCCAAGTGGTGCGTGAACCATATTACACCCATCTCAGACACCTGATCCCGAAGCCCACGGTTTGGTGCAAGACTTGGAATATGGAAGATGGTTTGGGGGGTTGGTTTTCTTGGGAGGGTGTCTTTATATTTTAATTCACTCATGAATCAAGACTTATTCTGCTTCACAGACAGGTCTGGCCATAACTTCTCCTGATATCAACTGCCAGAGAGACACGTGGGAGACAATGGATATTTATAAAACCATAAAAATGGCTCAGTGGGATTAGCACAATGGTCCATTGAGCCAAGCTCCAACAGTGGCCAATGCCAGAGGTTTCAATGGGAATGAACAAACCAGGGCAACTAGTGAGGGATCCATCCCTGTCTTCCACGCCTACCATCTGTTCCTCAAAAGCTATGGGACACCCATAGCATATAGTTGTATCCCTGACCACCTTGACTAATAGTCATTAATGGATGTAACCTCCAGGAACATATCTAATTATTTTGCATCCAGTTATATATTTGGCCTCCACAACATCCTCTGGCAAGGAGTTCCCCAGGTTGACAGCTCCCTTTGTGAAGAAGTACTCCCTTTTGTTTTTTTTAAACCCGCTGCCTATTAATGTTATTGAGTGACCCCCTCATTCTTACATTCTATGAAGGGGTAAACAACTGTCATGTTTGCTTTCCCCACTGCTTTCTTGGTTTTATAGACTTTCATCATACCTCCCTCAGTTGTCTCTTTTCCCAGCAGAACAGTCCCAGGTTTTATTTCAATTTCTTTTTTTATGGAAGCTGTTCCATATCTTTAATAGTTTTCCTCTACATCTTCAATTGCTTTCTGATTTGTTTTTATTTCTAAAATAAAAATTTTGAGGGAGAGTGACCAGAACCGCACCTCAGGCTCCTTTGAGTGTGATATTCTCACTTCTCCTCACTGTGCCTCAGTTTTTAATCCTTTAATAATGTGGCTTTGGGGCTTTTCAGGTTTTGTAGTGGTTTTGTAGTGGTGGTGATTCAGAAGGAAGAGACGATCGGGGTCGTTTGGTGAGTGAGGCCATGGGAATTTTCCTTGGCAGCTGAAAGGGAATTTCCACCGAGTTCTCCTCAGAAGCACCTTCCTCCATTTGGACCTGAATCAAAATGGAGTAAAACTGTAATCACGCGAGTGATGGTGGAAAATCGTCTTTGCACTCCGATAAGCAGCAGCAGCCAGGAGAGGAGCACCGGATGAGTTGTCCTTGGTTGAACCAAGCCGAGTCAGGACTCATCTGTTTTCAGAGTCAGGAAATGGGTGAAAAGGTCAGTTCTAGGGAAAGAGCAAATGAGGTAAAGTCAAGTAGAACAGGAGGGATATGGAGACTAGCCGCTCTAACTGCAAATGCGGACACAGCAGCCAGTTAGCTGTGTTAGGTAAAAGCATATCCTGACTAAGGGTGTGTCTACACTGCACCCTAAACTCGAAATAAGATATGCAGTTTGTCCGGAAATGGGTGACAGGGGAGGGATCGCGTGAGAATTCCCTGTTGTGTTCCCTCCCTCTGGCACCTCTTCTGGGTAAGTCAGTTCCAATATATTGTTGGCAATGGACTTGAAGGGAGAATGGCATTAGTGGAATAGATGGTGCATGTCATCTGATCAATTCGCGCCTCCAAGTCAACTTCCCATCAAAAACCCAACCTCTTCCAGTATAAGCTGGCATTCTTTTAGTACATACAAAATAGGGGCCAAGCCAATCTTTATCTGGAGCTCATATGCTCCGACACCTTGCCATTTCTAATCACAAGCCAGATCCAAAGTCCTTTGGCGTTAAGGAAAGCCTCTTAGCCATTGACTGCCAAGTGTTTTGTTCCAGATCCCACAGGGGGCAAAGACAAGAGATATTCTCTCCCAGTCTCCCCATTCTACCTGTTATTCCTCCTGCAATGGGGTTTAACAGCTAGTTTGAAACAGGGCTTTATTTTGAATGCCCGTTTCACTGCCGCATGTAGACGTGGGCAGTTATTCCGGGCTTGTCAATTTAAAAAAAAAATGGCGCCAAGCTGAGAAGATGCAAATCAAGCGCGGGATATTTAAATCATGGGTTTGATTTGCAATTTCGAATACCTACATTTGCAGCCCTATTTCGAATTAGGCTGCAAGTGTAGACATGCCCTTAGGTACATTTAAAAATGACAGCCAATGACAAAGAGGCTGAAACTATTGTCAAGTGGAGGCAAGGGTCTTCTTGGTCTGTGTTGGGCATTTCGTTGACCAGGAAACTTTATCCAAGATTGTTTTTAACAAATGTAGTCCCCCTCCCCCTGGGTAATGCCAACTGGGGAAGGTGTTTTCATCTCGACAGATACTTGGGAAGGACCTTTTCAGGGTAATGAGCCATTAGGGAAAACAATATGTCTAAGGAGAAGCTAATCTCCTGCCTGGTGAGCCTTTCTGAGAATGCTCTACAGAGAACATAAATAATAGTTGTTACTCTACAAGAGCAATTTACCAGGTCATTTGACTCCTGGCATGTCTGTGTTTTTCCACAAGGTGGTCTGAGAACCAAGATTTGAAACAAAGGATTCCCACCCGATACCAACACTATATAAACAGGGAGTGATCTCATTGTGCTTCACTTCCCAGCCTAGCGGTCTCCTAGAAAGGCTGAAGGATCAAAGAATGAACTGGCTAATGAGCTTTCTACCCTGCGCATGGAAACCTTTGGAGCCCAAGAGGCAAACCTAATGACACTCATGCCTTGAGAATCCACCAGACGGCTGGTGTCATCAGTCAGGGTAAGACACTGCACTTTCATAGTCAGTCTAGCCAGTGTGTTAAGCTCACTTTGTGTTTTTGTTTAATTCCTGGTAATCTGCTCTGGTCTCTTTCCCATCCCTTATAATCACTTAAAATCATTCTTGCGTAGATCATAACTTGTTTGTAGTTCAACTACAGCCAGTGTGAAGTGAAGTAAAGTGTCTGGGTACAATCTCAGATACATTAGCTGAAGTGTGCATGTTCCTCCCCACATTGTGGGAAAGTTGACCAGAGGAGCAAATCAGAAGGCATCAGCACTTCAACCAGTGCAGGCTAGTACAGCTCTTGTGTTATAAGCTTCAACTCCTGGTGTATACATAGTTTATGTGAGTGCATCGGAAGTCACTGGGTCAATAGAACAGAAGGCAGGATACGTCAAGAAGTGTGCAGGGGAAAAACAAAGAAGAAATATTAGGATCATTGGCTCTGATACTTTTGCTTTAACTGTAAGGATCTGCTACTTCTCTTTAAGCATATGCGTATTTTATTCTGCATTACATTTGGAGAAATTCAATCTCTCTCTCTCTCCAATTCTGTTCATAGATATCACATTTTTTAGTCCAGCTTTGCATTTTTCTCCAGGCATATTTGCCATTCTGGTTAAAAATGTGTCTTATTTTTCTCATGATGATCTTTCTCTTTTTTTGCTTACATTTGCCTGGGGTATGGTCTCAGGCCAGGTCAGCACCAGACCCAGCCACTCAACTTAAGGTTTGCAACTCCAGTTCCATAGAATACGTAGAATTCATAGCTGAAGTCGGCTTAATTTAAGCTGAGATTCGTGGCGTCTGCAAAGCGGGAGGCGGATGGGAGCAAATGCTCCTGTCGGCTTCCCTTACTCCTTGCAAAAGGAGAAGTACAGGATGCTCGCAGGAGCACACTCTGAGTTTGATTTAGAGAGTCTTAACTAGACTCGCTAAATCAAACACCGGAAGATCGATCGTGCTAGCGGCGATCTTCTGTGTAGTTAAGACAAGCCCTTAGCTGTGCTTCACTAAATCATCCTGGAGCTGATGCCATTTCCCTTGGTGTAACTGAGATCAGGAAACAGTCCATGGTGTGTGTTTAGCATTGTGCGTTTGTGCGTGTGTGTCTTTGTCTATTACTCAGCAGCATGTATTAAATGGTACATTTTTCTTCTTTTCTTTGAATAGAGCACACGCTGGGCAGACTGTCAAACTAACCTTCTCTTCTTTCGTGTTTCAGGAGCTGACCTAGGAGGTATGTCTATATTGCTACAGCCCTGGATATCCACAGACATGTTTGCTGACAGTGGAGAGGACACCTGTGAAGGGCTCTACCCAGATGCTGAGTGAAGTGGCGGGCAGGGGGAGGATGTGCCAGGGCCCTCACTGCCATTTGATGAGAACATAAAGAAATAAGAATGTCATACAGGGTCAGACAAAAGGTCCATCTAGCCCAGTGTCCTGTCTGCTGACAGCAGCCAATGCCAGAGGCCCCAGTGGGAGGGAACACAACAGGGAATCTTCACGTGATTCCTCTCTCTTTATTCACTTCCAGACAGAGGTGAGGGACACCATCCCTACCCATCCTGGCTAACAGCCATTGATGGACCCAACCTCCATGAATGCATCTAGCTCTTTTTTGAACCCTGTTAAAGTTCTAGTCTTCACAACATCCTCTGGCAAGGAGTTCCACAGGTTGACTGTGAGCTGAATAAAGAAACCCTTCCTTCTGTTTCTTTTAAACTAGCTGCCTATTAATTTCATTGGGTGGCCCCCTGGCTCTTATATTGTGGGAATAAGTGAATAACTCTTCCTTATTCACGTATCCCACACCAGTCATGATTTTATAGACATCTATCATATCCCCCCTTAATCTGCTCTTTTCTAAATTGAAAAGTCTTTTTAATTGCTCTTCATATGGCACATGTTCCAAACTCCTAATCATTTTTGTTGCCCTTTTCTGAACCTTTTCCAGTCCCAATATATCTTCCTGGAGATGAGGCAACCACATCTGTACGCCGTATTCAGGATGTGGGCTTACCATGGATTTATATAGAGGCAATAAGATATTTTCTGTGTTATTCTCTATCCCTTTTTTAATGACTCCTAATATTCTATTTGCTTTTTTGACTGCCGCTATACACTGAATGGATGTTTTCAGAGAACTATCCACAATGACTCCAAGATCTCTCTCTTGAGTAGTTGTGCTAAATTAGTCTCCATCATATTGTATTTACAATTGGGATTATGTTTTTAAATGTGCATTACTTTACTTTTGTCAACATTACATTTCATTTGCCATTTTGTTGCCCAGTCGCTTAGTTTGGTGAGATCTTTTGAAGCTCTTCACAGTCTACTTTGGTCTTAACTATCTTCAGCAATTTAATGGTATTGGCAAATTTTGCCACCTCATGTTTACCTCTTCCTCCAGATCATTTATAAATAAATTGAATAGGATTGGTCCCAGAACAGACCTTTGGGTACCCCACTAGTTACCTCTCTCCACTCTGAAAATGTACCATTTATTCCTACCCTTTGTTCCCTGTCTTTTAACCACTTCTCAGTCCATGAGAGGACCTTTCCTCTTATTCCATGACAACTTACTTTTCTTAAGAGCCTTTGGTGAGGGACCTCCTCAAAGGCTTTCTGGAAATCTAAGTACACTATATCCACTGAATCCTCCTTGTCCACATGTTTGTTGACCCCTGAAAGACCTCTAGAAATTTAGTAAAGAAATAGTGGTGTCATGTTAGCTATCTTCCAGTCATTAGGTATGGAAGCTGATATAAAGGATAGGTTACAAACCACAGTGACTGGTTCTGCAATTTCCCATTTGAGTTCTTTCAGAACTCTTGGGTGAATGCCATCTGGTCCCGGTGACTTGTTACTGTTAAGTCAACTTCTTGAAGGGAGGTTCCAAAGATGGAGAAAGGCTGTTCTCAGTAGTGACAGATGGCAGAACAAGGAGCAATGGTCTCAAGTTGTGGTGGGAGAGGTCCAGGCTGGATATTAGGAAAAACTATTTCCCTAGGAGGGTGGGGAAGCACTGGAATGGGTTACCTAGGGAAGTAGTGGAATCTCCATCCCTAGAGGTGTTTAAGTCTCAGCTTGACAAAGCCCTGGCTGGGTTGATTTAGTTGGGATTGGTCCTGCCTAGAGCAGGGGGCTGGACTTGATGACCTTCTGAGGTCTCTTCCAGCTTTATGGTTCTATGATTCTATGATTCTAAGTGTTTCAGTTTGTTCCAAAACCTCATCTAATGACACCTCAGTCTGGGACAATTCCTCAGATTTGTCAGCTAAAAAGAATGGCTCAGGTTTGGGAATCTCCCCAGTATCCTCAGCCATGAAGACTGAAGTAAAGAATTCATTTAGTTTCTCCACTATGACATTATCATCTTTGAGTGCTTCTTTAACAACTCGATTGTCCCTGGCCCCTACAGGTTGTTTACTCGGCTTCCTGCTTCTGATGTACTTAAAAAAACATTTTCCTTTTCCTTTTTGAGTTTTGAATAGCCACTCTTCACGAAAGACTTTCTTTAAAGTTGCAGAGAGCTTAGGGAGTTAGCTGGGACATTTCTGGAATTCAAGAGGTGTCCATGTTCTTGTTTCATATATATTGGAAACTCTTCTTCTTAGCGAGATGAGTCTTCCTCTGTTTATTGCCAATTTCATTTTTCCAGTGGAGAGATGCAGTGGTACTAGGCTACCGACTGCAGGTTTCTGCAAGTGTACCTGAGTGCCTGTATACTATTCATATTTAAAGGCTTTCTGTTTCTAGACACATATTATGCAGAACACAGAGGAAGGAAATCAAACGCTCATCAAGGAATTCATACTCTTAGGATTTGGGGATGTCGGGGAACTGCAGCCCCTCCTCTTCCTCGTGTTTCTACTGATCTACACCGTGACCGTGGCCTGGAACATCATTATCCTTGCGCTAGTGGTGGCCGATGGACACCTTCACACCCCCATGTACTACCTCCTGGGGAACTTTTCATTCATGGAGATCTGCTACACCACCACTCTCCTGCCCAGGCTGCTGGCCAGTCTTGTGACGGGAGACAAAACCATTTCTGTTCACAACTGCATTATGCAATTATATTGTTTTGCTCTCTTCTCATCTATGGAATCTCTGCTGCTAGGTGCAATGTCTTTGGATCGGTACCTAGCAATCTGCCATCCCCTCCGTTACTCGGCTCTGATGAATGGCAGGGTTTGTTGCCAGCTGGTAGTGGGGTCCTGGATTGTGAGCATTCTGGGTTACAGTTTAGGAACTCTTTCCTGGAGGGGGTTAATGTACTGTGGTTCCAATGAAATTGACCATTTCTTTTGTGATTATGCACCCATGATGAAGCTAATCTGTGGTGACATCCGGGTTTGGCAACTGTTCTCGTTGATTATGTCAGTCATAGGGACAATTGTGCCCTTTCTACTTAACCTAACGTCCTATGTTTGTATCATCGCTGCCATTCTGAAAATCCCTTCTGCCACAGGGAAGAAACAGACTTTTTCCACCTGCTCCTCCCACCTCACTGTGGTGACAGTTTTCTATGGGACCGTGATGACTGTCTATGTGGTTCCAGCAGCCAACACACCCAAGATTCCAGACAAAATAATCTCCGTGTTCTACTCCATCCTGACTCCCATGTTTAACCCCATCATCTACAGCCTGAGAAACAAGGAGGTCAAAAAGTCCCTGCGGAAAGTGGTTCTTCACGTGACTGCTTTGAGAAACAGGCTTTGAGTCCTTGAGAACATGGGACCTCACTTCATCTATCCATCCATCCATCCATCTTTCTTTCTTTCTTTCTTTCTTTAAAACATATTACTGTAGCTATATCTTGACTACAAAGCTTTATCAGAAAAATATAAGCAAATTGCAATTTGCGGACTTTTTTCTGATTGTTTTTTCGAAAGATGCTTTTCCGAATTTAGGCCCATCTACAATGGGCCAAATTTTGGAAAAATTTTCCCTTTTGGAAAAGTCCTTATTCCTTGTGAAATGTTGGAAGAGCAGATGCGTTGCCTGGACACAGCAGAGTTTTTACAGGATTTCTCCGGTATCCCAGTAAAGCTCTGTCGTCTAAATGTAGCCTGAATGAGACATTCATTGTGAAAAGTGGCCTTTTTCCCAGATACATATTACAGTAAATCATTCGTCTTCATTTAGTCATAAATAAACACTAGTGATCAAATTCTCTTGAGTTGCTCTAGGTCTTTTCTCCTCCCTTTCTATCCAATGACATTTATTTTCCATTGACCTGTTTTCAGTTCTGAGCCTGAAAAACTGAGTATCAATTTTGCCACCACAGTGAGTTCCCGGCCTGCAGTTGGGTGAAATTTTGTGCAGATCTGTAGTTCAGAAAAATAAAAAATGGACGCCAGGGGAGGATTGGGAGTCTCAAGTGACTTTACATGTGAAATTTCCCACCGGTTCATACATCTTTGCAGAGGAAAGACAACATTAAAACGTCCTTATCTACATTGATACCGATATGAAGATGGAGATTGATACTCACATACAACATGGAAACAGACAATATAGGCCAACATTTTCAGAGCTGACAAGCCTCAATTTTCCTCCCTCACCCAAATAAAATGAAATGAATAGATTAAAATAATTGGGAAAAAGTGCATTCAGCGCTTTAGTCAGATTTGTAAATAGCCTAGATAATGTCCCATGAGCCACCCTCCCCCAGATAGAAATGTGTTATATGCATAAATTTATATACCAGCAAAGCTGGATAAAAACTCTATTAAAGAATACAGTCTCACTGAGTCTCACTAGTATTTTTATTCCTCCTTCAAATTTTGGAGGGCTTGCTTTTTTTCCACAAAAATAATTAGCATTCCCCATCTCTCCTTGGAAATGATTAGGCACCCGTTGCAAAGTAGATGCGTCTGTTCAGCGAAAATCAACCTGAATCATTCAACTTACCTGTCCCCATCACAACATTTAATCAGATGATTAGAGCTTGCATGTGTGTGTGTGTGTGACTATGTGTGTAAGCCGCCCTTCAATACCACCCCCATTAGCAAGGGAAGTCTCCCAGATTGTACACAAGTGTTCCGACCTATGGAACACTCTTCACAGAAGCTCTCTCTCTCTCTGTCTCTCTCTCTCTCTCTCTCTTTCTCTCCATTCAGTATAAATAATAACGCTTATTAGAACAGTGAATTAATTCAGGCGCATTTACAGAGCAATACATGCTATGGCTGGTCCATTCCAGGTAACTTGAACTGAGAGATCATTTCATTTTTGGGAAGATATTCAGGTTTGGGCTGCAGCCTGGTCTCTGGGATCTGACCTTAACCTTAACCCATACCTAAGAGCCATGGAAACCACGTTCCAGAATGCAACACAGCAGAGAAACAGCCCCATAGCCCGTGAGTCAGCTGACATGGGCTGGCTGTGGTTTCTGTTTATTGTGCAGACAGGGCCTAAGGCATTTTGGGAAACCCCCTCAATGCGCATCCTCAAAAGTAAAATTCCCCTATTTGAGTGCGTGGTTTTCAGATGCGCTCCCTGCTGACCTAGCTCTGCGCCTTTGGCATTATTAAACCCTTTCGCAAATCTCAGCTTTGCCTACTCATTGGACTGTTGTTCTAATATTGTTGTGCAGTAACACAGAGAGCTAAACCCGTCGGTGAAGTACAAATAAAGAAAGAGATTCAAAAGTACATTGTAGCTGCATCCCACTTCTCCAGCAGCGACATTTCTTCTTCTTCTTCTTCTACCATTATGTTAGGTGCTGCACAAAGAACCAAAAGTCAGTTCCTTGCCCCACAGACCATACAATCTAAGTAATCACAGTGTCATTGGACAGATGGCACTTGCTCCTTTCCATTGTGTTGGAGCTGCCCAAAGCTGTGACAGATCACCTTGGAATCAGGCCCTCAGACTGAAAATAAATGAAATTGTGTATGTGTGTGTGTGTGTGTGTGTGTGGGTCTAGAGGCCAGGGTTGTGGGACCTTTGTTAAGGCTGAGATCTGTTTTGCATTGAAAGCACAGATGTTATTCATGGCTGTCAAACCACAGAAGAAATGGCTAATTTCACTGGAATCAGATAAATAGAAACCGCAGGTGAAGAGGATGAGGATTCTGATGCTAAACATGCTGCTAACGGGGAACAGGCCTTGAAGTCCATAGGAGGTGCACCAGGCAAAGGGGTCCCTAGAGAAACTCCCTGTCATAGCCAAGTGTCCATGGAAATATAATTCTGTGATACAGGCTTCAGAGGACATTTTGTTAACCCCCATCAGGTCTAACCTATTGGGATAGTCCACCTGCTTGTCAATAAATATTTTCTTACTAGCCGATGTACCCAGTGTCACTCGGGTCCTTAACTGCAGTATTTTTTTTTTAATAAAAGGGAAATGTACAGGCTGTATGCAGAATAGGGCAGAGATTTGGGTATAGGGGGGCTCAGGGAATTGAGTGGGGGTACAGGACTAGAGGAGGGCTCAGGACTGGGGGTCTGTGACGGGGTGCGGTCAGAGATGACCCCTCAGGGGTGCCTCCCGGGGCACTGACACGGCCACTGCCACTCACCTTCCCACTCTCTGAGGCTCCTCACTGCCCGGTCCTGCTGGGCCAGCTCCGCTGGTCTCCCCCATCCAAGGCCCTCAGCTGAGGTCCCTGCCCCCACCGAGAAGCAGCACGGACACTGAATCTCTTCAGGTCCCAGGAGAGTGCAGTTTCGGGCCCAGCCTCCTGAGAGAGCACTCCCCAGATGGGCTCACACCCCAAAGAATTAGGTAAGCCCCCTTTAGCAATGAAAGGGGGAATGTGCACACAGGCTGCCCCCCCAGGTAACAATCGCTTACACTGGGTTTGCTAGAAAATAAAAAGGGTTTTATTAAGTGGAAGCAGCAGGATTTAAGTCGTAATAAGTGAGAGCAGGCAGAGCAAAGTAGGTTACAAATCAAAAGAAACAAAACCGCTTGGCTAATTCTTCACTGAAACCTCAGTGCAAACTTAAACTTACCCTAAAAGCTCTTTTCCAGCTGCCCCTCCAAACCAGGGCTCTCCTCCCCACCCTGGGGTCTCCGGCTCCTTCCTTCAGGTGCAGCCCAGCCAAAAGACCCAGGCTTCTCCTCTCCTATTCCTTTTGTTAAGGAGTTGAGGCCACTCCCCACCAACCACTGCTCAGACTGAAGGACAAAAGATTGTTTGACAGTGGCTCATCTAGAAGTTGCAGGAAACACCCTCCATGTCTCCCCTTCACCCATTTGAAACACACCAAGTATGCCCCACTCGAGGTGTCTAATTTTCTACACACAAATGCTACATACAACAGAGTAAGATAAAGAGAACCAGCAGATCATGACATGAAGATCGATGGGTTACATGAAATAATTCGCTCAAACCACCTTTGAGTTATGCATATTCGTGTCCATGAGTCCAGTTCATAAAGTATGGGGAGGGGGGTCCATCACAGGGTGGTTAGGTGTGAAGGGGTTTTGGCCAGCAGGTGGGGGGGTACATGAATGAGGGCAGGGTTTGGGAGGATGTGGGGAAAGGGGTGCTCAGAGCAGGAGGTGGAATGTGCTGGAGTGAGAGCAGGAGGTGGGAGGCTCCGGGCATGGGGTGGAGGTGGAGGAGTGAGGGCAGGAGTTGGGGGGTTCACATTCCAGGTTGGGTGTACAGGGTACGGGGTTGAGTTTGTGGTGGGGCTTAGGACACGGATGAGCACAGAAAGCAGGGCATAAAGGGGGGTGCAGGGCACAGGGTTCTGTGCAGGAGGTCGGGGGGCTTACCTGGGCCTCCTGCAGCAACGAAGGTGACGTTGGTTTGGAGGGGGCAGGGTTGTGATGCATCCCTCTGGGGGGTAGGGATGGGCCGCATTTTCAGGGCCCCCAGCGTCTCCTTAGTTTGTGTTTTCCCAGAGTGTCTTTAAATGGGAATGGGAAAGAGCAAAACAGCAAAGAATGGGGCACCCACGCCTCAAACGTGGTGGAGAGCCCAATATGAAGATTTGCCAAGCCGCCACAAAGAGCCTCCATTGCTACCATTTCGGTCACCCAGAAGCCAATGGGAACAGGTCCCTGAAAGCCACCGAGCACTCACATTGCACCAGGTACCTAAAGTCAAAATGAGATATGGATCATGGAACAGCTCAATTATCTCATTCACCAAAGCTCTAGCAGTCCAGAAGGACTGGACCCTTTGCTGTCCAAGTCAATAAATACTTCAGCTGTCATGCCAAATACACACTTATTTCCAGTGCTTACTTATGAAACACATATTAGAAAGAAAGAAAGAAAAAAAGAAAGAAAGAAAGAAGGGAATTAACTTCATTAGCAGCCTTCAACTGCCTTCCACGGGGGGATTTCATAACAGCCTTCAACTTCCAGAAGGGAGGTTCCAAAGAGGATGGAGAGAGGCTGTTCTCAGTGGTGGCAGATGGCAGAACGAGGAACAATGGTCTCAAGTTGAAGTGAGGGAGGTCTAGGTTGTATATGAGGAAAACTATTTCCCTAGGAGGGTGGGGAAGCACTGGGATGGGTTCCCTAGGGAGGGGGTGGAATCTCCATCCCTACAGGTGTTGAAGTCCTGGCTTGACCAAGCACTGGCTGGGATGGTTTCATTGAGGTTGGTCCTGCTTTGGGCAGGGGGCTGGACTTCATGACCTCATGAGGTGTCTGCCGGCCCTGGGATTCTATGATTCTACAATTCTACGTATAACAAATCCTCCTTTATTCCCCACCATTTTTTAATAAATGGATGCTGAATAATCACGATGGAAAGAGTGGACTCAAATCATCAAATTTATTAAGGCTGTCATGCTATGGTAATAAGAAATTCAAGGCCATAGAATCCTAGAATCCTGGAATGCTAGAACTGGAAGGGACTTCGAGAGGTCATCGAGTCCAGTCCTCTGCCCTCACGGCAGGACCAATCATCATCTAGACTAACCCTGGAAGACGTCTGTCCAAGCTGCTCTTAAATATCTCCGGAAATGGAGATTCCACAACCTCCCTAGGCAACTTATTCCAGTGTTTAATCACCCTGGCAGCTAAGAAGTTTTTCCTAACGTTCAACCTAAACCTCCCTCGCTGCAGTTTAAGCCCAGTGCTTTTTGTCGTGTCCTCAGAGGCCAAGGAAAACAAATGTTCTCCCTCCTTCTTATAACAACCTTTTAGATACTTTTAGATACCGCTATCATGTCCACGCTTCGTCTTCTCTTTTCTAAACTAAACAAGCCCAATTCTTTCAGTCTTCCCTCATAGCTCATGTTTTTTAGACATCTGGACCTTCTCCAATTTCTCCACATCTTTCTTGAAATGTGGTGCCCAGAAGTAGACACAATATTCCAACTGAGGCCTAATCAGTGCAGAGTAGAGCAGAAGAATGACTTCTCGTGTCTTGCTCACAACACTCCTGTTAATGCATCCGAGAATCAAATTTGCTTTTTTTGCAACAGTGTCACACTGTTGATTCATAATTAGCTTGTGGTCCACTATGACCCATAGATCCCTTTCTGCAAGACTCCTTCCTAGACAGTCACTTCCCATTCTGTATGTGTGAGACCGATTGTTCCTTTCTAAGTGGAGCACTTTGCATTTTTCCTTATTAAACTTCATCCTATTTACCTCAGATCATTTCTCCAGTTTGTCCAGATCAGTTTGAATTATGACCCTATCCTCCAATGTACTTTCAACCCCTCCCAGGTTGGTATCATCTGCAAACTTAATGGCTGCGTCTAGACTGGCATGATTTTGCGCAAATACTTTTAACGGAAAAGTTTTCAGTTAAAAGTATTTGCTCAAGAGAGCGTCTACACTGGCATGTGCCTTTGCGCAAAAGACTTGCTTTTGCGCAAAATCATCCGTGCCCAGTATAGATGCTCTCTTGCGCAAGAAAGCTCTGATGGCCATTTCAGCCATCGGGCTTTCTTGCGCAAGAAATTAACATTGCTGTCTAGACTGGCCCTCTTGCGCAATAATACTTGCACAAGAGGGCTTATCCCTGAGCGGGAGCATCAGAGTATTTGTGCAAGAAGCACTGATTTTGTACAGTACAACGTCAGTGTTCTTGCGCAAATACTCGTGGCCAGTGTAGACAGGCGGCAAGATTTTGCGCAAAAGCAGCTGCTTTTGCGCAAAATCTTGCCAATGTAGACACAGCCAATAAGCGTACTCTCTAGGCCAGTATCTAAGTTGTTGATGAAGGTATTGAACAGAACCGATCCCAAAACAGACCCCTGCAGAACCCCACTTGTTATGCCCTTCCAGCATGACTGTGAACCATTAATAATTACTCTCTGAGAAAGGTTATCCAGCCAGTTATGCACCCTCCTTATAGTAGCCCCATCTAATGGGTATTTGCCTAGTTTATTGATAAGAAGGTCATGCAAGACCATGTTAAATGCCTTACTAAATTCTCGGTATACCATGCTCACTGGTTGTCCCTTATCCACAAGGCTTACTATCCTATCCAAGAAAGCTACCAGATTGGTTTGACATGATTGGTTCTTTACAAATCCATGCTGGCTGTTACCTATCACCTTATGATATTGCAGGTGTATGCAGATGATTTCCTTAATTACTTACTCGATTATCTTCCCTGGCACAGAAGTTAAACTGACTGGTGTGTAGTTTCCTGGGTTGATCATATTTCCTTTTTTATAGATGGGCACTAGATTTGCCCTTTTTCCAGTTTTCTGGAATTTCTCCCGTCTTCTATGACTTTTTAAAGATGATAGCTAAAGGCTCAGATATCTCCTCCATCAGCTCCTTGAGTATTCTAGGATGCATTTCATCAGGCCCAGGTGACTTGCAGACATCTAACTTTTCTAAGTAATTTTTAACCTGTTCTTCTATTTTAACTTCTCGTCCTACCCTATTTCCACTGGCATTCCCTATGTTAGGCACCCCGTCACCATCCATCTTCTCGATGAAAACCAAAATGAAGTAGTCATTAAGCACCTCCACGATTTCCGTGTCACCGTTCTAAGCACAGAGGTATTGGTTTGTAAATATCAGAGGTGAAATTGAGGGATGCTGTACCAGCGAAAAAGAAGCCTGCAAGCTTTTGTACACCACGCCAGCATATCAGAAATATACCATACCACCACCAGCCCCTCTGAAGAGCTGCCACCTTGCACAAGAACAGGGCTGGGGAGGGAGTTGGTAAGGAAGCCACATTCTTGCATTCCCAGTTTTGAAAGGAGAAGAACTCCTATTCCCCTACCCTTTGATAATATGGGGCTCCAGGCTGGTGGCTGGGCAGGACTATTGGGGAGGTCACGTGGACCCTTAACTGGTGTTTCCCGTACCAGGACAAATATTACTTTCATCCTTGGAATATATACTCTAGAACTGTTGTCAAAGTCTAGACGTGTATTAACGATGAAAGAGAGAAAGAGAAGAACACCAACTAAAATGCCATCAAAAAAACGGAAGATAATCTTAAAAGCAAACCTCAGATGTCATTCTGACGATGTAAAAAAAAAACCTATTTGAGACAATGCACCCTTATTTCCATCTAACACATGCGATAGACAGAGATTTCCATTGAGATCAGAAATTCGGTTTGCATTCATTTCCCTTGAAATGAGACATTCCATTTTTTTCTGTTTCTTTGTCCTTTGGGCCAACATTTCTCAGCCAGTTCCTTTTGAATCAGCTGTGTTCCATGATGTCCCCTGAGGCTATTTTTTCCAGAAAGGTACCTGTCTTATTGATTATTCCCTTTCTTCTAAGCAATAACTTGAAATTCTCATCAACAGAAATACCAAGGGAGCTTACATCATCTCATACCAAGGAGAAATGACTAATCAGGAGATATATTAATTTGTGCAAAAGGGAATAACAACAAAATATACGAAGACACAGTGTAGGACCCAGAATCCTGGTAGGATCCCAAAACAGAGTTTAATATTTGTATTTGTGCATGAATTTTGAATCTGAAGTTGTGAATTATTTAGTATGTGTCTGCATTTCAAATGTAGTCCCCCTCTCCCCGGGTAATGCCAACTGGGGAAGGTGTTTTCATCTAGACAGATACTTGGGAAGGACCTTTTCAGGGTAATGAGCCATTAGGGAAAACAATAGGTCTAAGGAGAAGCTAATCTCCCGCCTGGTGAGCCTTTCTGAGAATGCTCCACAGAGAACATAAATAATAGTTGTTACTCTACAAGAGCAATTTACCAGGTCATTTGACTCCTGGGATGTCTGTGTTTTTCCACTAGGTGGTCTGGGAAACAAGATGTGAAACAAAGAATTCCCACCTTATGTCGACCCTATATAAACAGGGAATGATCTCATTGTTTGTGCTTCACTTCCCAGCCTAGCGGTCTCCTAGAAAGGCCGAAGGATTAAAGAATGAACTGGGGGAAGTACGGGACCCAGGCTAACGTGCTTTCTACCCTGCGCATGGAAACCTTCGGAGCCCAAGCTGCAAAGCTAATGACACTCGCGCCTTGAGAATCCACCAGACGGCTGGTGTCATCAGTCAAGGTAAAATACTGCTCATTCATAGCCAGCGTGTTAAGCTCACTTTGTGCTTTTGTTGACTTCCTGGTCATCGGCTTTGGTCTCTTCCCCATCCCTTATAATCACTTAAAATCATTCTTTTGTAGCTCGTTCCTTGTTTGTAGTTCAACCTCAGCCAATGTGAAGTGAAGTGTCTAGGGACCAGTCTCAGATTCATTAGCTCAGGTGTGCATGTTCCTCCCCACATTGAGGAAAAGTCGACCGCAGGAGCAAATCAATATGCATCAGGGGTTTGACCAGGGCAGGGCAGTACAGCTCTGGTGTTGTGAGCTGAGAAGTGGGGGGTGATCGTGACTATAGCTTGTCCTTCGTAGGTTCATGAGGAGGCTGGTCAGAGATCCTGAATGTACTTGCAGCCAGGTATGTCTCTGCCAGTGTGAATGGTGAAGGAAGTGCAGGATCGGTAGTTCAGAGGGCTCAGTAAAAACCCAGGTGCAGGTAGCACCCCAGGTGAGAGAAGAACATGCCTAAGAAAGAGCAGTGGAAGTCTCTTCAATTTAGAATGTAAGAATGACCGCACTGGCTCAGGGCAAAGGTCCATCTGGTGAAGCAGGCCTGGGCTTAGGGTAAGGCGATCAAGGTGGTTGCCTTGGGTCCCGCGTCTTCAGGGCCCCACGGTGCCCGCCCACCCACGCTCAGCCAGTTGCTTGCTCGCTGCCCTGGCTGCCCAGCCATGCGATACGGACAACCACAACATGCCACCTTGGACCCCACAAACTCTTTGGCCATGCTTGTTATGAAGTATCTTGTCTTCTGACAGTGGCCAGTGCCAGCTTCTTCAGAGGGAATGTATCAAGTGGGTGATCAAGTGACGCATCCCCAGTCACCCATTCCCAGATACCAGCAAACAGAGGCTAGGAAACCATCCCTGCCCATCCTGGCTAATAGCCCTGGATAGACCTAACCTCCATGTATGTATCGAGTTTATTGTCTCCTTTTGTATGTCTTTTATTTTTCACGAGGGGTGTGTCTAGACTGGCAAGATTTTGTGCAAAAACTTGCCAGCTGTCTCCACTGGCCGCTTGAATTTGCGCAAGAACACTGACGATCTAATGTAAGATTGTCAGTGTTCTTGCGCAAATACTATGATGCTCCCGCTCAGGGATAAGCCCTCTTGCGCAAGAATACTTCTGCAAGAGGGCTAGTGTAGACAGGGAAGAACTGTTTTGCGCAAAAAAACCCCGATGGCGAAAATGGCAATCAGGGCTTTCTTGCGTAAAATCGCGTCTAGACTGGCCACGGATGCTTTTGCGCAAAATCACTTTTTGCGCAAAGGCACCCATGCCAATCTAGACACTCTTTTGTGGAAATGCTTTTAACCGAAAATCTTTTCCGTTAAAAGCATTTCCGTAAAATCATGCCAGTCTAGACGCAGCCTATGTGAGTTTTGTTGTTTGCAAACATTTAAAGACAAAGTTCTGTTTCTCTTCTCTGGATGTGCACGTGTTTTGGGACTTCCATTTTTCTGCCGTGCGTTCATCTCTCACAAATGTCAACCTACGGTTTCAACTCCTGGTGTGTGCATAGCTTACGTGAGTGCATCGGAAGTCACTGGGTCAATAGAATGGAAGTCAGGTTATGGCAAGAAGTGTGCAGGGGAAAAGCAAAGAAGAAATATTAGGATAACTGGCTCTGATACCTTTGCTTTAACCGCAAGGTCTGCTCGTCTCTCTAAGCATATACATATTTATTGGAGCTGATGCAATTTCCGCAGGTATAACTGAGATCAGGAAACAGTCCGTGGTGTGTGGTTAGTGTTGTGTGTTTATGTGTGTGTGTCCTTGTCAGCAGCATGTATTAAATGGTGCATTTTTCTTCTTTTCTTTGAACAGAGCACAGCTGGACAGACTGTCATACTAGCCTTCTCCTCTTTCGTGTTTCGGGAGGTGGCTTAGGAGGTATGTCTACACTGTTACAGCCCTGCATATACACGGACATGTTTGTGTAGGGGATACCTGTGAAGGGCTCTGCCCAGCCCCTGAATGAAGTGGCGGGGAGAGGGGGATGTGCCAGGGCTCATAAGAACATTAGAGAACATAAGAACATTAGAGCGACCAGACTGGGTCAGATCAAAGTTCCATCCAGCCCAGTGTCCTGTCTGCCGACAGTGGCCAATACCAGAGGCCCCAGAGGGAGGGAATGCAGCAGGGAATCATCACACGATACCTCTCCCCTCATCCACTTCCAGACAGAGGTGAGGGATACCATGCCTGGGTAATAGCCATTGATGAACCTAACCTCTGTGACTCTATCGAGCTCTTTTTTGAACTCTGTTCAAGTCCTAGTCTTCACCACATCCTCTGGCAAGGAGTTCCACAGGTTGACTGTGCACTTAGTGAAGAAAAACTTCCTTTTGTTTGTTTAAACCTTCTGCCTATTCATTTCATTGGTTGACCCTAGTTCTTATATTGTGGGAACAATTGTATAACTTTTCCTTATTCACTTTTTCCATACCACTCATGATTTTATAGACCTCTATCCTATCCCCTCTTTGTCTCCTCTTTTCTAAACTGAAAAGTCACAGTCTTTTTAATCTCTCTTCATAGGGGACCCGTTCCAAATCCCTACAAATTTTTGTTGTCCTTTTCTGAACCTTTTCCAATGCCAATACATTTTTTTTTTTAGATGAGATGACCAAATCTGTACTCAGTATTCAAGATGTGGGCATCCCATGGTTTTATACAGAGGCAATAAGAAATTCTCTGTCTTATTCTCTCTCCCTTTTTAAATAATGTCTAATGTTCCATTTGCTTTTTTGACTGCCTCTGCCCACTGAGTGGAGGTTTTCAGAGAACTATCCTCAATGACTTCAAGATCTCTCTCTCGACTAGTTGTAGCTAAATTACATACAATATGAGGGGGACTATAGTTGGGATTATTTTTTCCAATGTGCACTACTTTACATTTATCAATGTTAAATTTCATTTGCTATGTTGTTGTCCAATCACTTAGTTCAGTGAGATCTTTTTGAAGCTCTTCACAGTCTGCTTTGGTCTTAACTATCTTGAGCAGTTTGGTATCATCTGCAAATTTTGCCACCTCACTGTTCACCCCTTTCTCGAGATCATTTATAAGTAGGTTGAATCAGATTGGTCCCAGGACAGACCCTTGGGGGACCCCACTAGTTACTTCTCTCCACTCGGAAAGCTGACCATTTATTCCTCCCCTTTGTTTCCTGTCTTTTAACCATTTATCAATCCATGAAAGGACCTTCCCTCTTATCCCATGACAACTTACTTTACTTAAGAACTTTTGGTGAAGGACCTTGTCAAAGTCTTCCTGGAAATCCAAGTAACCTATGTTCACTGGATCCCCCTTGTCCACATGTTTATTGACCCCCTCAAAGAGTTCTAGCAGATTAGTAAGTTATGATTTCCCTTTACTATGTTGACTTTCCCCAAATAAATTATATCCATCTATGTGTCTGACAATTTTATTGTTTACTATTGTTTCAACTAATTTGCCCGGTATTGACGTTAGACTTACCGGTCTGTAATTGCCAGGATCACCTCTAGAGCCCCTTTAAAATATTGGCATCATATTAGCTATCTTCTAGGCATTAGGCACAGAAGCCGATTGAAAGGATAGATTACAAACCACAGTTAATAGTTCCACTTTTTCCCATTTGGGTTCTTTCAGAACTCTTGGGTAAATGCCATCTGGTCCGGATGACTTCTTACTGTTCAGTTTATCAATTTGTTCCAAAACCTCCTCTAGTGACACCTCAGTCTGGGACAATCCCTGAGATTTGTCACTTAAAAAGAATGGATCAAGTTTGGGAATCTCCCCAATCTGCTCAGCTGTGAAAACTGAAGCAAAGAATTCATTTAGCTGCTCCACAATGACTTGATCATCTCTGAGGGCTCCTTTAGCATCTCAGTCATCCAAGGGCCCCACTGCTTGTTAGCCGGCTTCCTGTTTCTGATGTATTTGAAAAACCTTTTCGCTATTGCTTTTTGAGTTTTTGTCTAGCTGCTCTTCTAACTCCTTTTTGGCTTTTCTTATTGTCGTTTTACACTTCATTTGACAGCGTTTCCGCTCTTTCTGTTCTCCTCACTCAGTCTCATGAGTGCCCTGCAGCAGCAGCACATGATGCAAATCCCTTTCCTTTCCCCATCACCCACCTTCCCTCGAGCCCCTCGCCCTGCCCCCGTGCTGCCTCCAGGCCCTGCTCCTATGCTGCATGCTGCTTCACTGCAAGACGTGAGATCCTCCAGGCTCCACTTGTTGGGTGACAATTGGAGCCTGGCGGATAGGGGTCCAATGCAGATCGCCATTTTTGTATCCTCCCAGAACTCCATATACGGCATGTGGGCACTGTCATACCCTGAGCTGGGAGACCTACACAGACTAGCTTTGATTGAACTCCTGTGCCAAAAAAGCTGTGGAGCGTCATCAGCATGAGCCAGATCCCAGCTGAGATCCTAGGTGTGTACACAGGTGGCTGTCCCAAGCTGCTGCCTCTGCTGCTGTGTTCTCACCCAGGGGTGGCTTGAGGCGGGCTGCGGCAGCTGGCGCCCCAGGTGGAACAAGCGATCGGCTCCCCCTCCTGCACGGCTGTCAAAGGTGTGACGTCATCAATGGGCGCCCAGTTGAAGGCGGCGCCCCAGGCGACAGCTGAGTCGGCCTATACTCACGGGCCGCCGCTGTTCTCACCACTAATTTCATACCGCTAGATTGATCAAAGCTAGTGAATAGAACCATTGAACACTAGAGCAGGAAGGGACCTCAAGAATCATCGAGTTCAGTCCCCTGCCCTCACGGCAGGACCGTGCACCATCTAGACCATCCCCGACAGGTGTCTGTCCAACCTGCTCTTCAATATCTCCAGGGATGGAGATTCCACAACCTCCCTAGACAATTTATTCCGGTGTTTCACCACCCCGAAAGGCAGGAAGTTTTTCCTAATGTCCAACCTCATCCTCCCTTGCTGCAGTTTAAGCCCATTGCTTTCTTGTCCTATCGTCAGAGGCTAAGGAGAGCAATTTTTTCTCCCTCATCCTTGTAACACCCTTTTAGATACTTGAAAACTGCTGTCATGTCCCCTCTCAGTCTTCTTTATTTTAAGCTAAACAAGCCCAATTCTTTCAGTCTTCTCTCACAGCTCATGTTCTCTAGACCGTCAATCAGTTTTGTTACTCTTCTCTAGACCTTCTCCAATTTCTCCACATCTTTTTTGAAATGTGGTGCCCAGAACTGGACACAACTGGGCCTAATCAGCACAGAGCAGAGTGGAAGAAAATGTCTCGTGTCATTCTTGGGTAGCATGTGCTAACCAAGCTGGGAATTACACTATGGTTTGAAATCTAATTACCTTGCATTTCTCATCAATTTATTTATTTTTTTGTTTTTTCTCCTACATTTGCTTATATGACATGGATATGATGAAGGTATCATGAAACCCCAACATGAAAGTCTTTCTTTAAAGTTCAAGAGAGCGTAGGGAGTCAAATGGGACATTTCTAGTATTCAAGAGGTGTCAATGTACTGGGTTCATATATATTGGAAACTCTTCCTCTTAGTGACATGAGTCTTCCTCTGTTTATTGCCAATTTCTCTTTTCCAGTGTGGAGATGACTTGGTACAAGGCTACCTTCTCCAGGTTTTCCCTCGTGTAACTCACAGCAGAATCTGACTGGCTGTACTTCATTCACATATAAAGGCTTTCTGTTTCTAGACACATATTATGCAGAACGCAGAAGGAGGAAATCAAACAGTCATCAAGGAATTCATCCTCTTAGGTTTTGGGGATGTCGGGGAACTGCAGCCCCTCCTCTTCCTTGTGTTTCTACTGATCTACACCGTGACTGTGGCCTGGAACATCACCATCATTGCGCTAGTGGTGGCCGATGGACACCTTCACATCCCCATGTACTACCTCCTGGGGAACTTTTCATTCATGGAGATCTGCTACACCACCACTCTCCTGCCCAGGCTGCTGGCCAGTCTCGTGACGGGAGACAGAACCATCTCTGTTCACAGCTGCATTGTGCAATTATATTTCTTTGTTCTCTTCTCATCTGTGGAACCTCTGCTGCTTGGCGCAATGTCTTTGGATCGATATTTAGCGATCTGCCATCCCCTCCGTTACTGTGCTCTGATGAATGGCAGGATCTGTTGCCTGCTGGTGACAGGGTTCTGGATAGGGAGCATTGTGGGTTGCAGTTTAGGAACTCTTTCCTGGAGGGGGTTAACGTTGTGTGGTTCTAATGAAATTGACCATTTCTTTTGTGATTATGCACCCCGGATAAAACTAACCTGTGGTGACACCCGGGTTCGGCCACTGTTCACGTTGATTATTGCAGTGATAGGGTCGGTTGTGCCCTTTCTACTTAACCTGACGTCCTACGTTTGTATCATCGCCGTCATCCTGAAAATCCCTTCTGCCACAGGGAGGAAAAAGACCTTTTCCACCTGCTCCTCGCACCTCACTGTGTTGACAATTTACTATGGGACCGCGATGATTGTTTATGTGGTTCCAGCAGCCAACACTCTCAGGGTTCCAGACAAAATAATCTCGGTGTTCTACACTGTCCTGACTCCCATGTTTAACCCTGTCATCTACAGCCTGAGAAACAAGGAGGTCAAAAAGTCCATGCGGAAAGCAGTTCTTCAGGTGACTGCTTTGAGAAACAGACTTTGAGTCCTTGAGAACATGGGTCCACACTTCATCCGTCTTTCTTTCTTTCTTTCTTTCTTTCTTTCTTTCTTTCTTTCTTTCCACAAAACTTTTTAATGTATGGCTACATCTAGACTACAAGCCTCTTTCGAAAGAGAGCATCTAGACTAAAAGCAGATTCTTTGAAAAAGTGAACCACTTTTTTGAAAGAGAATCCAGACGCTCTCTTTCAAAGAAGCACAGTTTGCCTTCAAGAGCACCTTTTTCGAAAGAGTACTTTCGAAAAAAGGAGTTATTCCTCATAAAATGAGGTTTTTTCGATTGCTACTTTTTTCAAAAAATTGCTACTTTTTGCTAAAAAATCCTGTAGTTTTTCCTTGTAAAATGAGGTTTTTTCTATTGCTACTTTTTTCGAAAAAACCCTGTAGTTTTTCCTCGTAAAATGAGGTTTTGTTCAATTGCTACTTTTTTTGAAAAAACCCTGTAGTCTAGACATACCCTATGAGACATACTTTGTGAAAAGTGGTCTTTTTCCCAGATACATATTGCAGTAAATCATTTGTCTTCATTTAGTCATAAATAAACATGAGTGACCAAATTCTACAGAGAGCTTTACATCTCTTGAGTGGTTCTAGGTCTTCTCCCCTTCCACTGGGAGGAATGACATTCATTTTCCACTGATGAGGATACTCTGTTTTCAGTTGTGACCCTGAAAAATTAGGTGCCAATTTTGCCACCACAGTGAGTTCCCAACCTGCAGTTGGATGGAATTTTGAGCAGATCTGTATTTGGGGAAACCAAAAATGGAAGTCAGTGGAGGATCTAGAGTCACAAGTGACCTTCGAAGTGAAATTTCCTACCGGTTCATACATTGTTGCAAAGTAAAGGCAACACTAAAACACCCTTATCTACATTGATACCAATATGAAGATGGAGATTGATACTCACATACAACATGGAAACAGACAATATAGGCCAACATTTTCAGAGCTGACAAGCCTCGATTTTCCTCCCCCAGCCAAATAAAATGGGGAAAAGAGTGTTCAACGCTTTAGTCAGCTTTGTAAATAGCCTAGATAGTGTCACACGGGCCTCCCTCCCACCAGATAGAAATGTGCTTTGTGCATAAATATATATTCCACCAAAGTTGGACCAAAACTGAATTAAAAAATACAGTCTCACTGAGACTCATTAGTATTTTTATTCTTTCCCCAAATTTAGGGGGGTTGCCACAAAAATAATGAGCTCTTCTTGGAATAAGTTAGGCACCTGTCGCTCCCCTGTCCAGCACCCACTCCACCCTCATGTTGCAAAGTAGATGCGTCTTTTCAGCTAAAATCAAATAAAATTATTCAAGATTTATCTGCCCCCATCACATTTTGGGACTGGAGCAAATCTAGTTGTATCTTAGCGCCGGGCTGTAAACAACTTGGACACTCACTAATGGATCTCAAAGTTACCATATTATGGCATGCCAATTTCAAAAACCAGCTTGAAAGGGAAACTACAGAACTTAATTTTGTTTCTAAATTTGATTCCCATGACAGAGGTCTCAACAGAGACCTTTCCTGGGTGGCCCACTATATTCCACATCGTAACGGCCTAAAAAGCCAAGCGCTGAGTACTTAAGAGAACTTACTTCCACTCTACCAGCTTCATTTAACAGGGACACCCTAACTGACAATTTTTTCCTTCTTGGACAAATTTTTTCCTTTTTGGACAAATTTTTTTTCCTTCAGGGACACCCCGCACACCCGGGGTGCATGAATGGCTTGGGCCGGCCCTGGTCACTCAGCGGGCACACATAAATGCCCCGGCGGGTGCCATGGTGCCTGTGGGCACCGCGCTGGGGACCACTGCCTTAAGTCCATTCATCTGAAGACGTGGGTAGTGCCCACGAAAGCTCATGACAGCATCTATGATTTTTATTAGTCTCTAAGGGTATGTCTACACTCGCTCGTTAATTCGAGCTAGGTAGGCAAATGAGGCAACCGGAGTTGCAAAGGAAGCCCAGGATTTAAATATCCCGGGCTTTATTTGCATGTTCCCATCTGGCCGCCATTTTTAAATCCCCCCTTAGTTCGAACGAACTGCCTGCGGCGACACGCAGCAGTGAAACGTTAAATCAAACTAAGTCCTTAGTTTGAATTAACTATTACTCCTCATGGAAAGGACTTAGTTTGGATTAACTTTAAACTGCCGCGTATAGCCACAGGCAGTTCGTTCAAACTAAGGGGGGATTTAAAAATGGCGGCCGGACGGGAACATGCAAATAAAGCCCGGGATATTTAAATCCCGGGCTTCATTTGCAACTCCAGTTGCCTCATTTGCATACCTAGCTTGATTTAATGTGCTAGTGTAGACATACCCTAAGGGTGTGTCTAGACTATGGGGTTTTGTCGACAAAAGTGGACTTTTGTCGACAAAACTAAACTTGCATCTACACTGCCGCTCTGTTCTGTCGACATAACATTGACAGAATTCAGCAGTTTTGTCGATGACTGTAAACCTCATTCTATGAGGAATAATGCCTTTTGTCGACAGAGTTCTGTCGTTATTGCATCCACACTGTGGAAGGCGTTATTGCATCCACACTGTCCTTTGCGTCTACACTGTCATGTCAAGAAAGCGGCTTGCTTTGTCGACAGAACTGGATGCAGTCTAGATGCTCTTTGTCGACAGAAGCTTTGTCAACAAAAGCCTGTAGTCTAGATGTACCATAAGGTGCTGCAAGACTAGTCATTATTTTTTAAGTTTTTTTTAGTTACAGACTAACACGGCTCCCACTCTGAATATATAAATGGAGGAATTCTCATATAATTCAGTGTTTGAGCATTGAATATAGCTGAACAACTATTGGGGAATACCACAGAATTACAAAAAGTGATCCATCTGCCTCCTTTAAGCACCTCTGTACATTAAAGATATTTGGCAGGGATTTTTGACATATCTCTGCCATATCAACAAATCTAGAGGCCATAACAGAAAATCAGTTGATTGAAAATGAAGGATATTTAACCTTCAGCCATGGATACAACTACCTTGCAGCTGGGTGGTGTAATTCCCAGCTTAGACATGCACTAACTTTCAGCAGTCTAGAAGGAGAAAACTAATGGTGAGAACACAACAGCAGAGTCAGTGGCTTAGCACAGCCCCCTGGGTATGTACGGGAAGTCAGTTGAGATTTGGCTTGGGTGCCCCATCTGGGCTGATGATACACTGCTGAGTAAACACCAGTGTACACTGATCTACCGGAGCATGGAATCACATTGCCCAGGTGCAGTATTGAGGTCCCTTATAAGACACAAACTGAAATGCCAGAGTCCGTGGGGTGTATGACGGTCTCCCCAGCTGTCCTCTGTCCCAGTATGTTCAATGACATGTTTGCACCATTTTATCGATGTGGCCGAGAAGGAGAAAAAAGACTAGAACATTCTGAGAAACATGAACAGCACCCATGGAATGTTCTCTGTTCTCAAATACAGCAGGGTACATTGCATCAGCTTCATCGAAATTTCTTCGAGCACAGCTGAAATCCACATGCAACCTCACATAGAGAAATGTACGCAAAATACAAATGAAAAATCAGAACAAATGAAATAAGATTTTTTTTTTATCCAGAAGGTGGAATATGTCTTGGGAAAAAAAGGAGAAAAAGGAAGAAATATAGAGACAGAAGAGACCGAGGGTTCATCTAGACAGCACCCTTGTGTCGGAATAAGCTACCCAATTTGTACTATGCAAAGTTATTCCGATTATAGGTTGAAAAAACTTATTTTGAAATCTGGTGCTGTGTAGACAGAGCCAAATTTCAAAATAAGGGACTGTTCCGACAAATCCCTTAACCCTTGTGGAACGAGGGTTACAGAGATGCTGGAACAGCACATCCACTATTTCAGGAAATAGCAGGCACATTTAAAGATGAGGTATTGCTATTTCGGGATACTTCCAGTATCCTGAAAGGCTGTATCTAGACTACACCTCTCTGTTGACAGAGAGATGTAAATTAGGCACGTCGAAATTGCTAATGAAGCAGGGATTTAAATATCCCATGCTTCATTAGCATAAACATGGCCACTGCTTTTTTTTTTAAACAGAGCTTTTTTGAAAAAAACGACAGTCTAGATGGGGATCTGTCGAAAAATAAACCCTTTTTTGAAAGCTCCTGTATTCCTCAAAAAAATGAGGTTTCCTTTGAAAAAGGGTTTATTTTTCGACAGATCCCCATCTAGACTGCCATTTTTTTTAAAAGTGGCAGCCATGTTTATGCTAATGAAGCGTGGGATATTTAAATCCCTGCTTCATTAGCAATTTCGACGTGCATAATTTAAATCTTTCTGTCGACAGAGAGGTGTAATCTAGACATACCCAAATAGAGATACAGTCTAGATGAAAGAAAAAGAGATAAATAGATTGTTTATTTCTCCAAATGTTATGCGCAATAAAACACAGAACTTTGGAGGGACGTGTAGCAGATCCTTGCTGTTTAACCAAAACTATCAGAGCCAATAATCCTGAAACCTTTTCCTTTCTTTTTTCACACACTTTTCTTAAGGGGTCCTACCTTTTGATTTTGTCGAGCTCTGATTTATGATGCACCCATATCAAATGTTTCCACTCTCAGGGTATGTCTACACTACAGCACTAATTCGAACTAACTTAGTTCGAATTAGTTAATTTGAACTAAGCTAATTCGAATTAGCGCATCTGGACCGAAAAACTAATTCGAATTAGCGTTTTGCTAATTCGAACTAGCATGTCCACATTGAGTGGACCCTGAACCGAAGTTAAGGCTGGCCGGAACCAGTGCCAGCAGGGCATCAGGTTAGGACTTAAAGTGTGGAGCTGCTGCCTCAGGCTAACCGAGGGCTGTGCTTAAAGGGACCCGACCCCCACCCTGGACAGACAGTTCTCAGGGTTCCCCGCTTGCTTGTTTACCTCGATGAGGGACAGCAAAGCAGTCCTGACTTGGAGTGCCCTGAGTGCCCGCACTCGGGACACCACAGCACTCGGCCATCAGCCCGGCTGCACTTGCTGCAGGTTACTATCTGGGGGGGTCAATCAGGGGGCTGTCAGGATCCAGGAGGCCCTGCAGGAAAGCTTCCACCCCGAGGAGCCCGCAGAACCACCCCAGTCCTCCCCATCGGGGGCTCGTGCCCCATTCCTCCCTCACCTCCTTCCACTTACCCCTCCCTAGCCCCCCTTCCTGATGTACAAAATAAAGGACACGTGTTCAAAAATAGAAACTCTCTTTATTTAACAAAACTGAGGGTGGGGGGGAGACTGGGAAAAGGAGGTGGGAGAGGGGAAGAGAGAGGGTGCGGAGGGGCGGGGGAAACCTGGGAGGAGGGAGCTGGAAGGCGGAAGCCAGGGGAAGAAGGAGGAGGGGAAATATAAAACTATGGTACGCCATATCTTCAGTACTGTGTACAGATGTGGTCTCCTCACCGCAAAAAAGATATTTTGGCCTTGGAAAGGGTTCAGAAAAGGGCAACTACAATCATTAGGGGTTTGGAACAGGTCCCATATGAAGAGAGGCTAAAGGGACTGGGACTTTTCAGCTTAGAAAAGAGGACACTGAGGGGGGGATACGATAGAGGTATATAAAATCATGAGTGGTGTGGAGAGGGTGCATAAAGAAAAGTTCTTCATTAGTTCCCATAATAGAAGGACTGGAGGACACCAAATGAAATGAATGGGTAGCAGGCTTCAAACTAATAAAAGAAAGTTCTTCTTCACAAAGCAAATTGTCAACCTGTGGAACTCCTTGCCACAGGAGGCTGTGAAGGTGAGAACTAGAACAGAGTTTAAAGAGAAGTTAGATAAAGTCATGGAGGTTGGGTCCCTGGAATGCTATTAGCCAGGGGGTAGGAATGGTTTCCCTGGCCTCTGTTTGTGGAAGGCTGGAGATGGATGGCACGAGACAAATGGCTTGGTCATTGTCTTCGGTCCATCCCCTCTGGGGTACCTGGTGTTGGTCGCTGTCAGCAGACAGGCTACTGGGCTAGATGGACCTTTGGTCTGACCCAGTACGGCCATTCTTATGTTCTAAGCTCAGGGTCGGGGGTCTCACTGGACCAACTTGATTTTCATGCAAACCTGCTCCTGGGTTCGCATGTGGCCTTTGGTGGCAAGGCTGGCAGCTATCCTGCCCTAGATGGCCGCATTCCTGTGCCTAGTGCGGAGGTCGTGGACGTTGGAGGTCTCCCCCCAAACCTCGATGAGGTCCACGATCTCCACACTAGATCAGGCGGGCGCCCGGCTCTTGCAGCCCTGGGCAGGCTCCTGGGAGCCACCAGCCTGGTCCTGGGAAGAGGCGGAGGGCTGGGTGGCAGTGGGTGGCTGGCTCATGCCGTGCCAGGTGCAGGGTCTGCTGGCTGGGTGCTGGCAGGCTTGCAACTGGCATGAGCACTGTAGCCAGACCGTGCCCCTTTAAGGGCTCCGGGGCCGGGAGGGGGGCAGAAAAGTTTCCCTGGTTTGGCCCAGAGTGGCCACCAGGGCAAGCTGGGAAGGGCTAGCCTCCCACTAGTTCGAATTAAGTGGCTACACAGCCCTTAATTGGAACTACTTAATTCGACCTAGGCGTTAGTCCTCGTAGAATGAGGTTTACCTAGTTCGAATTAAGCACTCCGCTAGTTTGAATTAAGTTCGAACTAGTGGTTTGTATGTATAGACGCTATGAAAGTTAATTCGAACTAACACCTGTTAGTTCGAATTAACTTTGTAGTGTAGACATACCCTCAGAGTGAAAACGAAACATTTATACTAGTGCGACATCAATATAAAGGAGAAAAATGGAAATCCAGGAAAACACACTCACTGACACAGAAAGGAAACTTTTTTTTTGTTTCCAAAATGTATGAGCAATAAAAGACATGTGGTGAAAAAGAAAAAAACCCACATTAGATAGCAATAAACAATATAAATTCATGGAGGAAAGATCTGTCAGTAGCTATTTAGTCTTTTATTAAAAAAACGATGTATCATTTGTATCATTCCCTCCTGATGAGGGCGTGGATTGCAACCTCAGCAACTTTGTGGGTGACACTAAGTTAGGAGGAGAGGTAGACATGCCGGAGTGCAGGGATAGGGTCCAGAGTGACCTAGGCACTTTGGAGGACTGGGCCACAAGAAATCTGATGAGGTTCAACAAGGACAAGTGCTGAGTCCTGCCCCTGGGACGGAAGAATCCCAAGCATTGTCACAGGCTGGGGACCGACTGGCTAAGTAGCAGTTCTGCAGAAAAGGACCTGGGGATTCCAGTGGATGAGAAGCTGGATGTGAGTCAACAGGGTGCCCTTGTAGCCATAAAGGTGAATGGCCTGTTAGGGTGCATTAGGAGGAGCAATTCCAGCAGATCTAGAGAAGTGATTATTCCCCTTTATTCGGCTCTGGTGAGTAGATGTCAACACTAAGAGTGAAATTTCTTCATGTGGCAGCTCAGGGGATTTCTTGGGCTGTGTTTCCAGTTTCAGAGATCAGACTGACCTGGGAGCTTAGCCAAGACATTTTTAACTTGAGAGCATTTAATTTTCTTCTTACCATGAAACAGAATTGTCACTTGTTCCTTTTCTGTCATTCTATCAGATCTGCTCTCCTAATAAATCAGGCTTCCCCCCCCCCCCCATTAATCTAGCAGGACAACTCATCTAATACGTGAGGGAAGCAAAGATTTCCATTGAGACCGGAAATTCTGTCTGAATCAATTGCCTTTGAAATGAAGCAGTTAATTTTTTGGTCTGTTTCTTTGTATTTTAGGTCAACAGGTCTCTTCTCTCTGCTACTTTCCTATGAAATCAGTTGTTTTCTGCTAATTCCCCTCTGAGATCAGAATAAGACTGCCCTAATATAATTGTTTTTCCTGTTGTAAAATAAATATTGTTTCCCTCATGCAATCATCTCAGAATCTCTCCAGAAGAAATATCAGGGGAGATTGAATCATCCCATCGGAAGGAGAAAGAGAAACATCCATTTCTGTGGAAGGGAATATGTAGTAAGTACACCAAGAAGCTCTGCAGAATCCAGACAATAAGGTTTTCCGAGATAAGAGAGGTCTGTCAAAAGTAGACAAGAACAGAAAATGTAATGTAAAGTGTTTTACCTTATCTCAGAAAATAGGAAGGAGGAATTAGGGTTAAGGTATTTCCTAATATCCTAATTTCCTAATAACTTGAGACCATTGTTCCCCATTCTGCCATCTGCCCCCACTGAGAACAGCCTCTCTCCATCCTCTTTGGAACCTCCCTTCAGGGAGTTGAAGACTGCTCTCAAATCCCCCCTCACTCTTCTCTTCTGCAAACTAAATAAGCCCAAATCCCTCAGCCTCTCTGCAAAGGTCATGTGCTCCAGTCCCCTAATCATTTTGGTTGTCTTCGCTGGACCCTCTCCAATGCATCCACATCCTAGCTTTAAGGGGGGCCCCAGAACTGGACGCAATACTCCAGATGTGGCCTCACCAGAGCTGAATAAAGGGGAATAATCATTGCTCTAGATCTGCTGGCAACACGCCTCTCAATGCACCCTAATATGCCATTAGCCTTCTTGACTACAAGGGCACCCAGTTGACTCATATCCAGCTTCTCAACCACTGTAATCTGAAATTTATCAGACTTGATTTTGTACTCTTAACCTCCATTTTGTGTATCTGGCTTCCCTCTTGAGAAAGCAGGAGTCATTTCACCCCCTCTAAGCTACAATCACTTACCATTGAATGGGAAACATCGCAGGAGTAGAATGTGGTACAACCAGAAAGTGTTTCTAGATGGTTGATGCCATGGGTTAGGTTCTAAGGGTGACTAATGGTCACTATGAAAAAGCCAAGGGATTAGTTGAAAATTGTTGGGGTGGGTCCTGCTTTTATCAGGGGGTTGGATTTCCAACGTCTTCCAAGTGGTTTCTATTTTAAAGAAACCTTATTAAAGGCACAGGAAGAAACCACCCCGATGCACAGCAAGAAAAGCAAATATGGTAGGCGACCAGATTGGCTTACCGGGGACATCCTTGGTGAGCTTAAACAAAAAAAAGAAGCTTATAAGAAGTGGAAACTTGGACAGATGACTAGGGAGGAGTATAACTTTATTGCTCGAGAATGCGGGGGAGTTATCAGGAAGGAGAAAGAGCAATTGGAATTGCAGCTAGCAAGGGATGTGAAGGGTAACAAGAAAGGTTTCTCCAGGACTGTTAGCAATAAGAGGGTGATCAGAGCGGGTCTGGCGCCCTTACTGGATGAAGGAGGTAACCTAGTGACAGCTGATGTTGGAAAACCTGAAGTACTCAGTGCTTTCTTTGCATCTGTCTTTACGGACAAGGTCAGCTCCCAAACTAATTCACTAGGCAATGCAGAATGGGAAGGACGTGGACAGCCCTTTGTGGGGAACGAACAAGTTAGGAACTATTGAGAAAACCTAGACATACACAAATCCATGGGCCCGGATTTAATGCATCCGAGGGCACTGAGGGAGTTGGCAAATGTCATTGCAGAGCCTTTGGCTGTTATCTTTGAAAACTTGTGGAGATTGGGAGAGATCCCGGATGATTGGAAAAAGGCAAATGTAGTGCCCATTTTTTAAAAAGGGAAGAAGGACAATCCAGGGAACTACAGACCAGTCAGCCTTACTTCAATCCCCAGAAAAATCATGGAGGGGATCCTCAAGGAATCCATTTTGAATTACTTGGAAGAGGGAAAAGTGATCGGAAATAGTCAGCATAGATTCATGAAGGGCAAGTCGTGCCTGACCAATCTGATTAACGTCTATGATGAGGTAACTGACTGTGGATCTGGGAAAGTCAGTGGATGTGATATACCTTGACTTTAGCAAAGCTTTTGATGCAGTCTCCCACAATATTCTAGTCAGCGAGTTAAGGAAGTATGGATTGGATAAATGGACTGTGAGGTGGATAGAAAGCTGGATAGATTGTTGGGCCCAACGGGTAGTGATCAACCGCTCGATGTCTGGTTTGTGTTCGGTTTGAAGCAGAGTGCCCCAAGAATAGCTTCTAGGGCCAGTATTTTTCAACACCTTTCTGAATGACCTGGATGAGGGGATGGATTACGCCCTTTTTTAAAAAAAATATGTAAGTACCCCCTTTTAAAAAAAATATATAAGTACTCCGAGTACCTACAGTTTTCAGACACACAACATTTTTTCTACCATTGCAGCACATTTGTTTCAACAACTTAATTGTAGCAGGGCAGGCAATGAAATTTTGGGGTGTAAAAATTACAGAAATAATAAAATGATGTAAAACTTAAAACAAAAAGTCAATTTTCTCCAAATTTCAGGTGTATTGATGTACCCCCCAGACTTCTCTCATTTACGCCTTAGGGTACTCATGCCACTGGTTGAGAAATACTGAGTCAGACAGCCTGCTTGTACGCGCAGCTGGGTGTGTCCCTTTCTGTGGGAATGCTGGTGAAAATATAGAACCGGGGCTGGGTTAGCAGATTGTAACAGCAGCCCAGTGTAAGAGGGAGCCCAGAGTGGGGGGGTTCGGTGGGCACAGTGCTACCTAATTTTAGGCAGAACCCCAGAGGGAACCCAACATGGATGAGTTATGGCAAAACATGCCAAAAAAGAAGCTGTGAATGGCTCTCAGATTTAGAACATAACGGCCACACTGAGTCAGACCATATGTGCATCCAGCATTAGACATTCAGAGGCAGTTGGGTGCCTAATTCCTTAGATACCTTTAAAATCACATTCAGTGTCAACAACTTAATTCGCGGATCAGCTCAGGGGTCTTCACGGCCAGTGTTTGGAGTTCCAAGTCCAGAGATCAGATGAACCTGGAGGCTCTCACCAAGAAATTCTTTCAGTTGGAGCATTTGATTTTCTTCTTCCGACAAAATGAAATTGACATTGGCTCCCTTTTTCTATTCTTCTAGTGGATCTACTCATCTAATTCTCTGTTAAGCTTCTGCATTAATTTCCACTGAAAACTGGCATTTCCTTTCTTCTATTGCTTTGTCTCTGGATCAACAGTTCTCCTATCGTGGTTATAGTCCCTTTAGAAATGGTTGTTTTCCATGACTTCCCCTTTGAGGGTCTTAATAACACAGTCCTTGTGCCATTGCTATTCCTTTTTACACATAAATATTAACTTTCCTCTATGCAATTATTTCAAATTCCCATCAGGAATCCTACCAAGGGACATGGCATCATCTCACAAGAAGAAATGGCCAACTGGGATAGAGGTTTATTTCTGTAAAAGGGAAGAACAACAAAATATACCAGGAAGTGCTGTAGGAACCCAAAACTCTATTTTCTGACATAAGAGAAAAGTATCAATAATAGAAAAGAATGGAAATCTTTTTGTTTATGAATATGTAAAGGAAGGGCTAGCGTTTGGTGCATCCATCAATAGATCAACGGAGTGTCATGTAAAACAGCACCATTAAATGAAATAATCTGATTCAGAAAAGAAAAAGGCATCCACCAAGTCTGAATGAAAATCAGATGTAGGAAAGTAAATACAAAGTAGGTGGATTACCGCAATACATGCCGAAGAAAGGGCCATGGATGGTTCTTTTACTAAGAACGTAAGAATGGCCATACTGGGCCATACCAAAGGTCCTGTCTGCCAACAGTGGCCAATGACAGGCACCCCAGAAGGAGTGAACAGAACAGTGAATCATAGAATTGTAGAGTGGGAAGAGACCTCAGGAGGCCATCAAGTTCAGCCCCCTACCCAAAGCAGAACCAACCCCAACTCAATCAACCCAGCCAGGGCTTTGTCAAGCAGAGACCGAAAAACCTCTAGGGATGGAGATTCCACCCCCTCTCTAGGGAACGCATCCCAGTGCTTCCCCACCCTCCTAGGGAAATAGTTTGTCCCAATATCCAACCTAGACCTCTCCCACTGCAACTTGAGACCATTGCTCCTTGTTCTGCCATTTGCCACCTCTGAGAACAGCCTCTCTCCATCATCTTTGGAACCTCCCTTCAGGAAGTTGAAGGATGCTATCAAATCCCCCCTCACTCATCTCTTCTGCAGACTAAAGAAGCCCAAATCCCTCGGCCTCTCCTCGTAAGTCATGTGCTCCAGCGCTCTAATCATTTTGGTTGCCCTCTGCTGGATTCTCTCCAATGCGTCCACATCCTTTCCGTAGTGGGGAGCCCAAAACTGGACACAACACTCCAGAAGTGGCCTCACCAGAGCTGAATAAAGGGGAATAATCAGCACCCTAGATTTGCTGGCAATGCTCCTCCTAATGCAACCTAATATACCATTAGCCTTCATGACTCCAAGGGCACCCGTTGATTCATATTCAGCTTCTCATCCACTGTAATCCCCAGGTCCTTCTCTTCGGAACTGTTGCTTAGCCATTCAGTCCCCAGCCTGTAACAATGCTTGGGATACTTCTGTCCCCAGGGCAGAACTCTGCACTTTTCCTTGTTGAATCTCATCACATTTCTTGTGGCCTAATCCCCTAATCTGTCTAGGTCTCTCTGGACCCTCTCCCTGCCCTCCAACGTATAAAGTGATCCATTCTTTTTCATCTGTTTCCAGCTTCTGACAAACAGAGGCTAGGGACACCATCCCTGCCTGTCCTGGCTAATAGCATTGCTGGACCTAACCTCCATAAATTTATCTTCTTAGCTCCGTTTGCGTCCGTTTTATGTTTGACCACAAGTGATTTAATGCTCCTAAAACTGTGAATGAAAACAATGTCTCTTCTCTATATGTGTAGGGTGTTTTTTTTTATTTTTCATTTTTATCTAATACATTTATGTTGCATGCAGTGTAGACATAGTGTATATGGGCACATTGTAAATCAGTGGATGAAGAGATTAGAATGTAGGATATATCACAGCATCTGCAGGGCAAAGTAAATAAAAGATTTCAGATTTATTGGCTCTGATACTTGTAGTTTAAGTGATACATTTAGTGTAACAGCAAGGATCTGCTACTATTTTTAAATGGATCTGTATTTTACAGCTCATAACATTTGGGGAAATAAACAATCTCTCTCTCACTCTCTCTGCGAACAATCCCATCTGAGATCCTAGGAATGCACACAGGTGGCTATCCCAATCCACAGCCTTTATTGCTTGGTTCTCACTGCTCATTTTATCCTGCTAGCTTGATTAAAGCTCATGCATATACATCAAACTAAACAGGATTTATACCTATGAGTTACAACATGGTTGGGAAAATACCAGTCTGCAGGCTGGATCCAGTCTGCCTGGTTCAGCCTTTGATGGGCTATCACACTGCCATATTTACCTGTACATCCATAGTTATGGGGCAATCACAGCTCCCGTTACACGTGGGTCGCCTTCCCAGCCAGCGAGAGCTGTGATCACCTGTACCTGCGGTGGCACAGGTAAATATAGAGGCAACATCTCACCAGGGGCTAAATATAGAGGCAACATCTCACCCTGGTGAACCACCACCAATTTACTGCACATCCGTGAGCTACAAGGAAGTTGTGGCCTTGGTTGAAGTCCTTTCCGAACTTTTTTAAATTATATCTTCTAGATTTATTGCTCTGATACTGAAATAAGAAGAGATTTCAAAATCCCAGACGGAAAGATTCTTCCAGGTGACCAGTATTTACGGGTGTCAGACAGCACATTTCTGTAATTCAATACGGTTTCATGCTCTTCATTCACCTATTTTGACAGCACAACTTCTTAAGAATATGAAACTTCCTCTTGCTGATTGACAACTTTATTCATCAAACAAAGAGCTGCTTTAATATAAGGTTACCTACCCCAATGTACTCAACAGCACAACCTGACTGGGTGCACTCCATCAATCTGTCATGGTTTCTGTCCCTAGGTACCCCTTATGGAGAAAGCAGAAGGAAGAAATCAAACTATCATTAAGGAATTCATCCTCTTAGGATTTGGGGATGGCCCTGAACTGCAGCCCCTTCTCTTCCTGCTGCTTCTGGTGATCTACATTGTGACAATGGGTGGGAATATTCTCATCATTGGACTCGTTGTGGCTAATTGGCACCTTCACACCCCCATGTACTACTTCGTGGGGAACTTGTCCTTCATGGATCTCTGTTACAGCTCTGCCATCCTACCTCTATCTGGGGATAGAGCCGTCTCAGCTAAGGGCTGCATTGTGCAGTCATATTTGTTTGGTATCATTTCCCCTTCAGAATGTCTGCTGCTCATGGTCATGTCTAATGATCGGTATTTAGCCATAAGTCACCCCCTCTGTTACACTGCCCTGATGAACAGCAGGGCGTGTGGCCACCTCGTGGCGGGGTACTGGATAAGTAGCTTTCTGCAGTGCACCATGGTCAATATTTTCTTCTTCCATTTACAGTTCTGTGATTCCAAAGAGATTGACCATTTCGTTTGTGATATTTTACTCATGATAAAGGTGGCCTTTGTAGATACCCGGACTCTGCAACTGGTGACATTTATTATGGCTGCCATCAGGACATTTGTGCCCTTTCTACTGACCATGACGTCCTACATTGGTATCATCACCACCATCCTGAGAATTCCTTCCAGCATCGAGAGGTGAAAGGCCTTTTCCACCTGCTCCTCCCACCTCACTGTGGTTACAGTTTACTATGGGACCCAGATCGCTGTCTATGTGGTTCCAACAGCCAACACTCCCAAGGTCTTACACAAAATATTCCCTGTCTTCTACACAGTCCTGAATCCCATGATCAACCCCATCATCTACTGCCTGAGAAACAAGGAGGTGAATAAGTGCCTGAGAAAAGCTATTCTGAAAGCGCTTGCTTTCAGAAATAGGCATAGAAAAGAAAAGGGTGAATTGAGACCCATCACAAAATAGGGATAAACTGATTCATTTTCTTAGATCTATTTGCGTCCCAGAAAAAAGGATTTTTCTTTCTTGCTTGCTTGCTTGCTTGATTGCACTGGTAAATCATTAAGAGATATGCCAGCTTAGCTTTGTTAGCAGAGGGACAACATTCTTCTGTTGTTGGGCTTTTGTTACTTTGAGAGGGAAGCATGAACCCACATATGGTGCACATTCGAGTTAAAGAGGACACCACAAAAAGGGGATAAGGTTGGGATTTCTAGATTGATCTAGATAGGGTTCTTGACCAGCACCATCCCTGGGTTCTGGGTCCATCAGCTGCATCTTCAGTCCCCATCTTTGGGCCACACATTGGTTCTCCCTCTTTCAGCAGTCTGAGTGTGCATTTGGGTATTGTGGCTGTTCTCCAGTATCTTTCATCCTTCCTTCCCGTTATTCCTGGATGAGCTCCAAGAGATGGGCTGAGAAAGGGCCATCTGCAGGGAGATTGTTCACCCTCTGCAATCTTTTAAGGGGACAGGAACCTTGATTTAAATCTAACATCTCCTTCCACCCCAACTCCTCGTGTGAGCTCCCCTCTCAGACTGGGCCCAGGAGATGAGCAAGGTGGAGGAACTTTGGGGGTCCATGTCCCCATGCCTGATACTGCACGTGACTGCAAAAAGCAAGCTTCAAGTGGAGTTTAGAGGCCTACGGCATTGGGAGCAACTGACAAGTTTGTTAGTGAGAAAGCAAATGCCACACAGTCAACATGAAATAACCTGGTTTATAAAAGAAAAATACCTGCTCAGGCATCCACCGTGTCAGAAAGAATATGCCTGCTTGTTCAGTGCAGGGGGAGGGTAAAGGAAGGAAGATGAGGTGACAGTGCACATCATATTCTTTTCTGTATTATGATCACCGCATAGTTGTGAAGCATTTTGGGCAAGGTGGATCATTTATGGCGTCATTAGAAAAGAGATGACTTGCTGAATATGATTATCCTGTTTGTTTGCCTCCATGGTTTCTGTAACGGAAGTTAAGAATATCAACTGCGTATTATTATTTCTAACGGGTGATGCCTGATAGGCAAGATGCTGTCGATCTAGGGAGCTGTTTGGGAAGGGCCTATTCAGAATCGTGAGCCATTCAGGGATTCAACAGTCCTTACGAGATGCTTCTCTCCCACCTGGCGAGCCTCCTGGGAACGCTCCAGAGAGTCGGTAAAGAACGGTTGCTATGGCACTAGAACGGCAGGTGGCTTGGCCTGGGGTCTCTAGGCGCCATCTTGGGAGAGCTGTATTTTTTCACAAACTACTCTGGCAACCAAGCTGGGAAAGAACAAGGCCCCCGCCCTTTGCTAAAGCTATAAAAGGCTGGGAGAGATCTCGTCGGTTCTTCTTCAGTCCCTAAACAAGAGGCCTCCTGGAAAGATCTGAGGAACAAAGACCGAGGTGGGGGAAGTGCTGGGCCGGGGTTAGAGTGTTTTCTAGCCTGTGATGGAAAACTGATGCCCCCAAGCAGCAAAGCAAATGCAGCTCGTATCATCAGTAGGGTAAGGAACAGCTCACTCAATGTCCAGCCCATGTGTTGTGCTTATCTGATGCTGCTGGGTGTTTGTGGGTGATCTGTTTGCTCACCCTTTTTATCACTTAGCATCACTCTTTAACATAGTCTGGAGCTGAAGTTAACTCAGTGTGCCTTTCAGTTTGCTTAGCACATGTGTGCATATCCCTCTCCACACAGAGCAAGGGGTGAAGTAGGCACCAAATTCATACTTATCGGCGCGGCGACCAGGGCAGAGGGCGACAGCTGTGGGGACCATGCCGTGGAGCTAATGTTTTTTTCACGGCAGTGTTTGGATTGTTCATGCCAATGTTTGGATTTCCAGGTCTAGAGATCAGACTGATCTGGCGGCTTCAGCCAAGAAATTGTTTCCATTGGAGCATTTCATTTTCCTCTTCTGGCAAAAATGAAATTGACATTGGTTCCCTTTTTTATTCTTCTAGCAGATCTACTCATCTAAAACTCCATTTAGATCCAAAGTTCCTTCTGCATTAATTTCTACTGAAATCTGACAGTCTCTTTCTTCTATTGCTTTGTCTTTGGAGTCAACCATCCTGCTATCTCTGTAACAGTCCCTTTAGAAATGGTTGTTTTCCACAACTTTCCCTTTGAGGTTCTTAATAACACAGTCCTTGTGACATTGTTATTCCTTTTTACACATAAATATTAACTTTCCTCAATGCAATTATTTCAAATTCCCATAACATCATCTCATAAGAAGAAATGGCCAATCGGGATAGACATTATTTTCTTTAAAAGGGAATTGCAAGAAAATATACCAGGAAGTTCTGTAGGAGCCCAAAACTCTGCTTTCAAATATAACTGAAAACTCTCAATAACAGAAAAGAATGGAAATTGTAGTACCAAGACTACTGTTTTGTCTATGACTATGTAAAGGCAGAGGTAGAGTTCGGTTCACACATAAATAGTTCAACGGTCTGTCATGTAGAGCAGCACAATTCAATGAAATAATCTGATTTGGAAAAGAAAAAAGCCTGCTCAGGCATCCACCATGTCTGAATGAATATGATTGATGTGAGAAAGTAAAGATGAAGTAGGTGGATTTCCACAAAACGTGCCAAAGAGAGGGCCAGGGATGGCTCTGACTAAGAACGTAGGAACGGCCACACCAAAGGTCCATCCAGCCCCCAGAGTCCTGTCTTCCAACAGTGGCCAATGCCTGGTGCCCCAGAGGGAGAGAACAGAACAGGGAATCACCAAGTGACCCATTCTTTTTCAAGCATTCCCAGTTTGTGGCACACAGAGGACAGGGACACCAAGCCTGCCCATCCTGGCTAACAGCTGTTGATGGACCCAGCCTCCAAGAATTTATCTATCTTCTTGGCTATTTATGCATGGGGTTTATGTCTGACCACAGGAGTTTTAATTTATTCGTTATTTTTATTTGAACTAGTTTTACCCGGCCTCTCTGTTTGAAATATTCAAAGTGGATTACACATTCTTTTAAAACACAATAAAATATATAGAACAATTTAAAATATGACACCCCAGAAGGACATAAAACCTGGTAAAAGCTCATAAAAATGTGAATAAAAATAAAGTCTCTTCTCTACATGTGTGTGGGTTTCTTGGATTTCCATTTTTATCTAATACATTTATGTGGCACCCATGTCAATGTATTGTTGCCACACCCAGCGTAGGCATAGTGTATATGGGTGCATCTTAAGTCAGTAGAAGAAGAAGAGATTAGAACTTAGGATATATCAAAACGTCTGCAGGGGAAAGTAAATGAGAGATTTCAGATTTATTGGCACAGATACTTTTAGTTTAACAGCAAGGATCTGCTACTATGTTTAAACAGGTCTGTATTTTACAGTTCGTAATATTTGGGGAAAAAAACAATCTCTTTCTGTCTGCGAACAACCTCATCTGAGATCCTAGAAACACACATGGGTGGCTATCCCAAAGCACAGACTTTGCTGTCGGGTTCTCATGGCTTATTTTATCCTGCTAGCTTGATCAAAACTCACGCATGTGCATCGACCTAAAGTGGGAATTACACTTATGAGCTACATCATGGCTGGTAAAATACCATTCTGTGGGCTGGATCCAGTCTACCTGGCTCAGCCTTTGATGGGCTATCACACTGCCCTATTTCTCTGTACAACCACAGCTATGGGGGAATCACAGCTCCCGTTGGACACAGGTCTCCGTTCCCAGCCAGTGAGAGCTGTGATCACCTGTACCTGTGGTGGCACAGGTAAATATAGTGGCAATGTCTCACCAGTGGCTATACCTGGTGAACTGCCGCCATTTTACTGCCCACCCATGAGCTACAAGTAGTTGTCCCCTTGGTTGAACGCCTTTCCAATCTTTTTTTATTATGTCTTCTAGATTTATTGCTTTGATACTGCTATGAGAAGAGATTTCAAAATCCCAGACTGAAAACTCTTCCAGGTGAGGAGTGCTTACAGGTGTCAGACTGCACATTTCTATAATTCAACATGGTTTCATATGCTTCATTCACCTATATAAATTGATTGATTGACAACTTCATTGATTGATTGACAACTTCATTTACCCAACAGAGAGCTGCATTGGTATAAGGTTACCTACCTCAATGTACCCGGTAGCACAAGCTGACTGGGTGCACTCCATCAATCTGTCATGGTTTTCTTTCCCTAGGTACCCCTTATGGAGAAAGCAGAAGGAAGAAATCAAACTATCATTAGTGAATTCATCCTCTTAGGATTTGGGGGTGGCCCTGAACTGCAGCCCCTTCTCTTCTTGCTGTTTCTGCTGATCTATGTTGCGACAATGGGTGGGAACCTTCTCATCATTGGGCTAGTGGTGGCTGATCGACAGCTTCACACCCCCATGTACTTCTTACTGGGGAACTTGTCCTTCCTGGAGATCTGTTACACCTCTGCCATCCTGCCCCGGCTGCTGGCCAGTCTCCTGACGGGGGACAGAGCTGTCTCAGTGAAGGGCTGCATTGTGCAGTCGTATTTGTTTGGCAGCATTTCAGCTTCAGAATGTCTGCTGCTCACTGCCATGTCCTACGATCGGTATGTAGCCATATGCCATCCCCTACGCTATGCTGCTCTGATGACCGTCCGGGTTTGTGGCCACCTCGTGGTGTGGTCCTGGATAAGCGGCTTTTTGCTATGCACCATAGTCAATATTTTCTTCTTCCATTTACAGTTCTGTGATTCCAAAGAGATTGACCATTTCTTTTGTGATATTTTACCCATGATAAAGGTGGCCTGTGCGGATACCCAGACTGTGCAACTGTTGACATTTATTATCTCTGCCATAGGGACACTTGTTCCTTTAATCCTGACTCTGATGTCCTACATTTCCATCATCACCACCATCCTGAGAATCCCTACAACCATCGGGAGGCAAAAGGCCTTTTCAACCTGCTCTTCCCATCTCACTGTGGTTACAATTTATTATGGGACCCTGATTATGGTCTATGTGGTTCCAACAGCCAATACTACCAAGGTCTTAAACAAAATATTCTCTGTCTTCTACACAGTCCTGAATCCCATGATCAACCCCTTCATCTACTGCCTGAGAAACAAGGAGGTGAATAAGTGCTTGAGAAAAGTTATTCTGAAAGTGATTGCTTTCAGAAATAGGCAGAGAAATAAAAAGGGAAACTGAAGTCTGTCACAAAATAGGGATGAACTGATTTATTTTCTGAGACTCATTTGTGTCTTCAATAAGAGGATTTTTCTTTCTTTCTTTCTTTCTTTCTTTCTTTCTTTCTTCACTGTATAGGGTATGTCTACGCTCGAGTATTTTGTCAGAAAAATGGCTGTTTTTCTGACAAAACTTGAATTAGGTCCACACTGCAATTGTGTCCTTCTGAAAGTAAATTGAAAGAACAGAGGGGGCTTTGTGGCATTGGTATTCTTCTGTCTATGGGGAAGAAACCTTTTTCCAAAAGAGTTCTTTCAGAAAAAGGCATCTGTGGATGGGGAAGAGGGAGTTCTTCTGCAAGAAGTGGAAAGAGAAAAAAGCACAGGTGCCCTGGTGGACACTCCGTCCATAGCAATCAAAGCTTACATGCGAGATAGAGTCCATTCAGTGTGGACACCACGACTATGTCTAGACTACCTGGCTATTTCATTAAAAAGTGACCTTTTTTAAAAAGAACGTCCACTGAATCTAAACTGCCACCATGTTTTTTGACATTAAATCAAAAGAAAGTGGTGGATTTTTCAACAGGAGTAAGCCTCATTTCACGAGGAAGAACACCTTTTTTTCGAAAGAGCTCTTTCAAAAAAAGCACTCTTCAACGCAAACAGGGGTTGTTCGAAAGTGGCTCGCTTTTTCAAAAAAGTTGTGGCTGTCTAGATGATCGCTTTTGAAAGTCAGGCTTGTAGTCTAGATGTGCCCTATCTGTCAAAAAAGCAGGTCACTTTTTTTATGTGCTTTCGCATTGTGGACACTTTCTTTCGGAAGGCTACATCTACACTGCAAACTTCTTTCAGAATAAGCTTTTCCAGAAGATCTCTTCCAGAAAACCTTATTTTGAACCAGTTCAAGGAGGGCATTAGGTGAGCAGTTGTTTCCGCGTGCTATTGCCTAAGGCTAGCTGAGATACGTGCTTCAACAGACCTCCCTGGAAAGCCGTTTCCCTGCTTCTGCTGCTTGCTTGCCTACCTCTCCGAGGGACAGCAAAGCATTAGCAGTGCGTGCTCTGGTTGCCCAGCTTTTGGACACCACAGCACAAACCCTGCTGTGGAGCCGGAGCTGCCCATATGTGGGGGAGTGAAGCCCTTATAACCACACCTCACACTGGAGAGACACTTCCGGAAGCTGGACACCAGGACCCAAGCAGAGACCGATTCAGTGCCAGCCTGGGCAGGGCCCACATGGAGATAGAATGCGCGTTCAGGCACTTGAAGGTGCGGTTCAGGCGCCTTCTGACCTTCCTTGACATAGGGAAGCACAACATCCCCGAGATGGGCTCGGCCTGTTGGGTTCTCCTCTACATTGTGGAGAGCAAAGTGGAGGCCTCGCTTCTTGGATGAGGGGCAGAGACCAGCCAGGAGGGAAAGGCCTTCGAGCAGCCATGCACCGCTGCCACCCGCCAGGCCCATCAGGTGGGGGTGTGCATCTGGGAGGTCCTGAGGGAGAGTTTCTCTCAAGGACCCTGGGAACTCTCTTCAAGGCCTCCCCACTAGGAGTCTGTGCCTTATTCTACTTTACCTTTCCCACAAAACCCCTCCCTGCCCCCTTCCCTGTAAACTCAATAAAAATTATGGTTTTGTTTTCAAAACATAACCCTTTATTTTGTTTTCTAGTACCAGTAACTGGGAAGGAGGGAGGAGGAGAACCTGGAAAGGGCATGGTAGGAGGGGGGCTCAGAGCTGGGGCTGGGAGTGGTGCTTAGTGTGGCTGGGAGTTCCGCCTCAAATCTCGGGACCTTGTTGAGCTCGGGAATTGGTCGGGCCTGGGACAACATGGGGGTGGGTACGATGGGGCACTGGAGTGGGATCAGGCGCAGGGGGTGGGAGGGCAGTAGGAAGTGCCAGGGGAGGCTTGAGGTAAGGAGCAGGAGCAGGAGCCGGGTGTGACATCCTCTCATGTTTTGGCCCTGCTGCACCAGCTGAGCCCACATTTGGATCCGCCAGTGGGCGTCATCCCGGACCTTCTGGGCTAGGGTCTGCTGCTGTCCCAGAGGACACCCACATGCGTCATGAGGTCCTCCTGGACCTTCCGGTGCTTGCGGCTTCCCCAGGGTCGGGCAGCTGGTTCTCCTGCTGGTGATCGCCCCTCAGTCATGGCTGGTCCAGCTGTGGGGAATAAAGAGGGAGAGGGGGTCAGTCATCCACACAGACACTGTCCTTGAGTCGTTGCCCTCCTCTGTGAACTGCGAGCTACAGTCTTCAGACCAGAAACAAGGCCATGTGTGGCCTGGAGAGTGGTCCCTGCCTTATAGGGGCCCAGAGGTTCCCAGGGGACCATGCTTCCTGCCCCCACAATCCCATAGATAAGCAGGCATGGTGCGTGTCCATCCACACAGGGATCCCGTGGGCGGGAGAGGGGCCTGGAGCAGCCCGACATTCCATGGGGGTTGCACACACGTGTGCCTCACAGCGCTGTTCCCAGGAGGTAGTGGTGCCTCGAGCGTGCAGGCATGTCCGTGTGTGACACTCCTCAGTCTGTGTGCAGCAGAATCCTTCCTGCGCTGGCTCACGTTGAGAGGCATCCCCGCAGCCCGGGGGTCAGACATGTGTGTGGCCTCCGAATAGCCTGTGAGCAGGAGCCCGGGGGTGCTGCGGGGCTGCCTTGTGGGACTGTGTGGCACAGACTGATGCTGCATGTGCTTCCATGTGCGTGGACTGCCGTACAAGGGGCAGTCCAAAAAGGCCGAACGAAGATCAACTCCCAGCCCCTCAGCGCCCACCCTCCCCACCCTGTGTGTGTGAAAAACGTAGAGCAATCACCTGATGATCCCTCCCCTGCCTGGGAGTCTGCCTGGGATACAGCCAGGCCCTGGGGTACCGGCTCCATGGTGACGGTGCTGGTGCTGCCTGTCTCCTCCTTCTCCAGCTTGTTATCCTCCTCCTTCTCCTGACCTGGGCCCCCAGGCAGGCGATGATGGGCTTACCCAGCCCCGAGTCCACCACCGGGGGCGGGGAAGGCACGGCACCACTCCCCAGGATGCGGTGGAGCTCCTTGAACTCGGGACAGGAGTGGGGTCCTATCCCGGAACGTGAGCTGTGCTCCCTGGCCCTGGTGTAGCCCCCTGGCACAGCTCCTTAACCTTGCTCTGGAGCCGCTCAAGGCTCTGGGGATGGTTCCCCCCTGCAGCCAGGGCCTCAGCCATCCAGCCATAGATGTCAGCCTTGCAACCTCTGGAGCGGAGATCCTGCAGGGTCTCCTCTTCACCCCAGACCTACAGGAGGGCCCTGAATAATTCTGGCTTTCTCTGCATAATATTTTACACTGAGAATGCTCCCTAGGTGAGCTCCCTTTCTGAGTGCAAGTGTGTGTCTAGACTACAGGGTTTTGTCGACAAAAGTGGACTTTTGTCAACAAAACTATACCTGTGTCTACACTGCCACTGAGTTCTGTTGACATAATGTCGACAGAACTCAGCAGTTTTGTCGACGGCTGTAAACCTCATTCTTCAAGAAATAAAGCCTTTTATCGACAGAGTTCTGTCGTCAGAAGGCGTTATTGCATCTCCACTGTCTTTTGTGTCTACACTGTCATGTCGACAGAACTAGATGTAGTCTAGATGGTCTTTGTTGACAGAAGCTTTTTCAACAGTATCTGTCGACAAAATTTCTGTCAACAAAAGCCTGTAGTCTAGACATACCCCAAGAGAGAGATGCGCACTGGTGGTTCCCCCCAAGTAACAATTATTTACCCTGGGCCTGGTAGCAAACAATAGTGTCTTATTAAGTGGGAAGGGTACGATGAGTGTAGTTGCCAGTGAAAACAGGCACATCCAAGGAACTTCCTAAATTGAAATGTATAAAAAATGTGTAGCTTGTTCTAATACACTGTGAAACTTGTTGCATACAGATTCTGACCCAAACAGCGGTTCTTATTTCAGGTGAAAAGGTTCCAATCAAAGTTGGTCTTTTACTCTGACTTGGGTCTCCAGCCCTTCAGAGTTCTTTGTTTCCTCTTAGAGTGGGCCCAGAAGCTTGAGAAGCCAGCTGAAGCCCCAGGACTGCGGCTTCCCATTGCTAAAACAGTCTTGCCCCCAGAGTGCAAATGTTTTCTTTGGCATCGCTTTTCCCATGGAAAATCACCAGGCCCAAATGGATTTCACTACCCAGTGGTATGGCCACAGGTCTTCATAGGAGCAACCACTGTTGAGACGTACAAGACAAACAATCCTTCATCCGGGTCGTAGTATTGATCACCGAGCCATTAGGAACGGCTCATTAGCGCATGGACATCTCTAAACAGATTGACACTTCACATTTCTAACTTAATAGATGTGATGACCTTGCCAAAAAAAAAAAAAAGAGAGAGAGAGAGACAGAGAGAGAGATGATTCTGGGCTGCGGTACCAGGAGTATGGTGAGCAAAACACACAAAATAATTCTTACAATTTACTCTGTGCTGAGTATGCCTTTATTGGAGTATTGTATCGAGTTCTGGGCCCTCCAGTGGTTACAGTTTACTATGATTGCTTACCCTGATCGCTGTCTATGTGGTTCCAACAGCCAACACTCCTGAGGTCCTACAGAAAATATTCTCTGTCTTCTACACAGTCTTGAATCTTATGATCAACCCCATCATCTACTGGCTGAGAAAAAAGGAGGTGAATACGTGCCTGAGAAAAGCTATTCTGAAAGTGCTTGTTTTCAGAAATAGGCATAGAAATGAAGAGGGTGAATTAGGGATGAAGTGATTCATTTTCACAGACCTATTTTTGTCAGAAATCAAAAGATTTTTTTCTTTTTTTTCTTGCTTTCTTCCTCTCCTCCTTCCTTTCTAGCTTCCCTGCTTGCTTTCTTGATTGCACTGATAAATCATTAAAATATACGCCACCTTAGCTCTGCTAGTAGAGGGACAACATTCTTGTGTTGTTGGGCTTTTGTTACTTTGAGAGGGAAGCACAAACTCACATATGGTGCACATCGGCATTAAACAGGACACCACAAAAAGGGGTGATTTCTAGATTGATGTAGATAGGGTTCTAGACCAGTACCATCCCTGGGTTCTGGGTCCATCAGCTGCATGTCCAGTCTCCATCTTTGGGCAACACATCAGTTCTCCCTCTTTCAGCAGCCTGAGTGTGCATTTGGGTATCGTGGCTCTTCTCCAGTATCTTTCATCCTGCCTTCCTTCCCTATGCCAACTGCCCCCAGGAAATAAAGATTTACAGTCGCAGTTGCATCAGTGCGTAATCTCATTATTACCAAATGAGCTCCAAGAGATGGGCTAAGAAAGGGCCCTCCACGGGGAGATTGTTCACCCTCTGCAATCTTCTAAGAGAACAGGAGCCTTGATTTAAATCTAACATCTCCTTCCACCCCAACTCCTCGTGTGAGCTCCCCTCTCAGACTGGGCCCAGGAGATGAGTGAAGTGGAGGAACTCCGGGGGGCCATGTCCCGATGCCTGATACTGCACGTGACTGCAAAAAGCAGTTTAGAGGCCTACGGCATTGGGAGCAACTGACAAGTTTGTCAGTGAGAAAGCAAATGCCACACAGTCAACATGAAATAACCTGGTTTATAAAAGAAAATTACCTGCTCAGGCATCCACCGTGTCAGAAAGAATATGCCTGCTTGTGTATTGCAGGAGGAGGGTAAAGGAGGGAAGATGAGGTGACAGTGCACATCATATTCTTTACTGTGTTATAATCACAGCATAGTTGTGAGGCATTTGGGGCAAGGTGGATCATTTATGGCGTCATTAGAAAGAGCTGATGTGCTGAATATGATTATCCTGTTTGTTTGCCTCCATGGTTTCTGTAACGGAAGTTAAGAATATCAACTGCGTATTATTATTTCTAAGGGGGTGATGCTTGATAGGGAAGATACTTTCGATCTAGGGAGCTGTTTGGGAAGAGCCTATTCAGAATCGTGAGCCATTCAGGGAGACAACAGTCCTTACGAGATGCTTCTCTCCCACCTGGCGAGCCTCCTGGGAACGCTCCAGAGAGTCGGTAAAGAACGGTTGCTATGGCGCTAGAAGGGCAGGTGGCTTGGCCTGGGGTCTCTAGGCGCAATCTTGGGAGAGCTGTATATTTTCACAAACAACTCTGGTAACCAAGCTGGGAAAGAACAAGGCCCCCGCCCTTTGCTAAAGCTATAAAAGGCCTGGAGTGATCTCGTCGGTTCTTCTTCACTCCCCACACAAGAGGCCTCCTGGAAAGATCTGAGGAACAAAGACCGAGGTGGGGGAAGTGCTGGGCCGGGGTTAGAGTGTTTTCTAGCCTGTGATGGAAAACTGATGCCCCCAAGCAGCAAAGCAAATGCAGCTCGTATCATCAGTAGGGTAAGGAACAGCTCACTCAAAGTCCAGCCCAAGTGTTGTGCTTATTTGGTGTTACTAGGTCTTTGCAGGTGATCTACTCTGATCTATTTGCTCACCCTTGTAATCACTTAGCATCACTCTTTAACACAGTCTGGAGTTGAAGTTAACTCAGTGTGCCTTTCAACTTGCTTAGCACATGTGTGCATATCCCTCTCCACACAGAGCAAGGGGTGAAGTAGGTACCAAATTCATACTTATCGGCGCGGTGACCAGGGCAGAGGGCGACAGCTGTGGGGACCATGCCGGGGACTAATGGTTTTTTCACGGCAGTTCCTTTAGTGTCGGTTCATGCTGAGGCTGATCAGACAGCCTGCTTGTATCTGCAGCTGGGTGTGTCCCTGCCTGTGGGAATGCTGGTGAAAACGTAGGACTGGGGCTGGGTGGGCAGCTCGTAACAGCAGCCTGGAGTGAAAGGGGGCCCAGAGTGGGCGGGTTAGTGGATCCAGTGGTACCTAGTTTTAGATAGAACCCCAGGGGGAATCCACCATGGATGGGTTATGGCAAAGCTTGCCAAAGAAGGAGCAGTGAATGGCTCTCAGATTTAGAACATAGTGTCCATACTGGGTCAGACCAACTGTCCATGTAGTGTATGACATTCAAAGGCAGTTTGGTGCCTAACTCCCTTTGATGCCTTTATAATGACATCAAGTGTCAACAAGTTGATTCATGGGTCAGCCCAGGGGTCTTCACGACCAGTGTTTGCATTTCCAGGTCTAGAGATCAGACTGACCTGGCGGCTTTAGCCAAGAAATTGTTTCCATTGGAGCATTTCATTTTCTTCGTCCGACAAATTGAAACTGACATTGGTTCCCTTTTTTATTCCTCTAGAAGATCTACTCATCTAAAACTCCATTTAGATCCAAAGTTCCTTCCGCGTTAATTTCCACTGAAATCTGACAGTCCCTTTCTTCAATTGCTTTGTCTTTGGAGAAGCCGTTCTGCTATCTCAGTAACAGTCCCTTTAGAAATGGTTGTTTTCCACAGCTCCCCCTTTGAGGTTCTTAATAACAGAGTCCTTGTGGCATTGCTATTCCTTTTTACACAAAAATATGAACTTTCCTCTATGCAATTATTTCAAATTCCCATGACATCATCTCATAAGAAGAAATGGCCAACTGGGATAGACATTAATTTCTTTTAAAGGGAATTACAAAAAAATATAGCAGGAAGTGCTATAGGAGCCCAAAACTCTGCTTTCTGATGTAACTGAAAACTCTCAATAACAGAAAGGAATGGAAATTGTAGTACCAAGACTATTGTATTCTCTGTGAATATGTAAAGGCAGGGTTAGCGATAGGTTCATCCATCAGTACATCAACCCTGTGTCATGTAAAGCAGCACAATATAATGAAATAATCTGATTTGGAAAGAAAAAAGCCTGCTTAGGCATCCACCATGTCTGAATGAATATGATTGATGTGAGAAAGTAAAGATGAAGTAGGTGGATTACCACAAAACGTGCCAAAGAGAGGCCCATGGATGGATCTTTGACTAAGAATGTAGTAACCGTCACACTGGGATATACCAAAGGTCCATCCAGCCCCCAGAGTCCTGTCTTCCAGCAGTGGCCAATGCCAGGTACCCTAGAGAGAATCAGCAGAACAGGGAATCACGAAGTGACCAATTCTTTTTCAAGCATTCTCAGCTTGTGGTAAACAGAGGCCAGGGACACCAAGCCTGCCCGTCCCGGCTAACAGCCATTAATGGACCCAGCCTCCAAGAATTTATCTATCTTCTTGGATAATTGTGCATGGGTTTTACATTTGACCACGCAAGTTTTAATTTATTATTTATTTTTATTTGAAGTATTTTAACCCCACCTCTCTGTTTGAAATAATCATAGTGGCTGACACATTTTTTCAAACACAATAAAATGTATATAATAATTTAAAATATGACACCACAGAAGGACATAAAACCTGCTAAAAGCTCATAAAAATATGAGAAGAGATTAGAAAGTAGGGTATATCACCACTTCTGATTTCAGATTTATTGACACTGATACTTTTACTTTAACAGCAGGGATCTGCTACTATGTTTAAACGGGTCTGTATTTTACAGCTCGTAACATTTGGGGAAATAAACAATCTCTCTCTCTCTCTCTCTGCGAACAGCCCCATCTGAGATCCTAGGAACACACACAGGTGGCTATCCCAAACTACAGACTTTGCTCCACGGTTCTCACTGCTCATTTTATCCTGCTAGCTTTATCAAAACTCACGCATGTGCATCTACCTAAACTGGGAATTACACTTATAAGCTACAACATGGTTGGGAAAATACCAGTGTGTGAGCTGGATCCAGTGTGCCTGGTTCAGCCTTTGATGGGCTATCACACTGCACTATTTACCTGTAAATCCACAGCTATGGGGCAATCTCAGCTCCCGATGGACACGGGTTCCCTTTCCCAACCACTGAGAGCTGTGATCACCCGTACCTGTGGTGGCACAGGTAAATATAGTGGCAATGTCTCACCAGTGGCTAAACCTGGTGAACAGCCACCATTTTACTGCCCACCCATGAGCTACAAGATAGTTGTCCCCTTGGTTGAATGCCTTTCCAATCTTTTTTTGTTATGTCTTCTAGATTTATTGCTTTGATACTGCTATGAGAAGAGATTTCAAAATCCCAGACTGAAAGACTCTTCCAGGTGAGGAGTGCTTACAGGTGTCAGACTGCACATTTCTATAATTCAATACGGTTTCATATGCTTCATTCACCTATATCGGCAACACAACTTCTTAAGAATACAAAAAGTCATTTTGCTGATTGACAACTTCATTCACCCAATAGAGAGATGCATTGGTACAAGGTTATCTACCCCAATGGACCCAACAGCACAATCTGACAGGGTGCGCTCCATCAATCTGTCATGTTTTTCTGTCCCTAGATACCCCTTATGGAGAAAGCAGAAGGAAGAAATCAAACTATCATTAGTGAATTCATCCTCTTAGGATTTGGGGGTGGCCCTGAACTGCAGCCACTTCTCTTCCTGCTGTTTCTGCTGATCTACGTTGCGACAATGGGCGGGAACCTTCTCATCATCGGGCTAGTGGTGGCTGATCTGCACCTTCACACCCCCATGTACTTTTTACTGGGGAACTTGTCCTTCCTGGAGATCTGTTACACCTCCACCATCCTGCCCCGGCTGCTGGCCAGTCTCGTCACGGGGGACAGAGCTGTCTCTGTGAAGGGCTGCATTGTGCAGACATATTTCTTTGGTTTCATATCAGCTTCAGAATGTCTGCTGCTCACGGCCATGTCCTGCGATCGGTACGTAGCCATATGCCACCCCCTCCGCTACTCTGCCCTGATGACGGGCCGGGTGTGTGGCCAGCTCGTGGTGTGGTCCTGGATAAGTGGCTTTTTGCTATGCACCATGATCAATATTTTTTTCTTCCATTTACAGTTCTGTGATTCCAAAGAAATTGACCATTTCCATTGTGATATTTTACCCATGATAAAGGTGGCCTGTGTAGATACCCAGACTGTGCAACTGGTGACATTAATTATCTCTGCCATAGGGACACTTGTTCCTTTTCTCCTGACCCTGACATCCTACATCTGCATCATCATCACCATCCTGAGAATCCCTTCCAGCATTGGGAGGCAAAAGGCCTTTTCCACCTGCTCTTCCCACCTCACTGTGGTTGCAATTTACTATGGGACCCTGATCGCTGTCTATGTGGTTCCAACAGCCAATACTCCCAAGGTCTTACAAAAAATATTCTCTGTCTTCTACGCAGTCCTGAATCCCATGATCACCCCCTTCATCTACTGCCTGAGAAACAAGGAGGTGAATAAGTGCCTGAGAAAAGCTATTCTGAAAATGCTTGCTTTCAGAAATTGGCATAGAAATCAAAAGAGTGAATTGTAGTCTATAACAAAATAGAGATGAACTGATTCATTTTCTTAGACCCATTTGTGTCTTGGGTAAGGGGACTTCTTTCTTTCTTTCTTCCTTCACTGGGAGTATGTTTACACAATATAATTTTGTCGGAAAAACAGCTGTTTTCCTGACAAAACCTGAGTTATGTCCACACTGCAATTGCATTCTTCCGAAAGTAAATTGAAAGAACAGAGGGGGCTTTCTGGCATTGGTAATCCTCTTTCCATGAGAAAGAAGCCTTTTTCTGAAAAAGCTCTTTCAGAAAAAGGCATCTGTTTATGGGGAAGAGGCAGTTTTTTGCAAGAAGTGGAAAGAGGAAAAAGCACAGGTGCCCTGGTGGCCACTCTGTCCATAGCAATCACAGCTTACGTGTGAGACAGAGTCCATTCAGTGTCGACACTATGGCTATGTCTAGACTACCTGGTTCTTTTGAAAAAGTGGCCCTTTTTCGAAAGAATTTCCGCTGCGTCAAGACATGTTTTTCAAAATGAAATGGCAAGAAAGTGGTGGATGTTTCAACAGCGGTAAGCCTCATTTTATGAGGAAGAACACCTTTTTTTCGAAAGAGCTCTTTCAAAAGATGTGCTCTTGAAGGCAAACAGGGGTTTTTCGAACGAAAGCGTCCAGATTGCCTGGCTGCTATGTTTCGAAAGAGTGGCTTGCTTTTTCCAAAAGGTTGTGGCCGTCTAGATGATCGCTTTTGAAAGAGAGGCTTGTAGTCTAAACATGACCTATCTGTTAAAAAAGCGTCACTTTTATATGGGCTTTCACACTGTGGACGCTTTCTTTCGGAAGGCTACATCTAGACTGCAAGCTTCTTTCGGAATAAGCTTCTCCAGAAGATCTCCTCCAGAATCCCTTATTGTGAACCAGTTCAAGGAGGGCAGTAGGTGAGCAGTTGTTTCTTCGTGCTATTGCCTAACGCTAGCTGAGACACGTTCTTCAACAGACCTCCCTGGAAAGTTGTTTCCCTGCTTCTGCTGCTTGCTTGCCTACCTCTCCGAGGGACAGCAAAGCTGTAGTAATGCTTGCTCTGGTTGCCCAGCTTTTGGACACCACAACACACACCCTGCTGTGGAGCCGGAGCTGGCCCTCTGTGGGGGAACGAGGCCCTTATAACCACACCTCACACTGGAGAGACGCTTCTGGAGGCTGGACACCAGGACCCAAGCAGAGACCGATTCAGTGCCAGCCTGGGCAGGGCCCACATGGAGATAGAATGCACGTTTGGGCGCTTGAAGGTGCGGTTCAGGTGCCTCCTGACCTTCCTCGACATAGGGAAGCACAACATCCCCGAGGTGGGCTCGGTCTCTTGGATTCTCCACAACATTGTGGAGAGCAAGGGGGAGGCCTCGCTACTTGGATGAGAGGCAGAGACCAGCCAAGTGGGAAGGGCCTTTGAGCAGCCGTGCACCGCTGCCACCCGCCAGGCCCATCAGGAGGTCCTGAGGGAGGTCCTGAGGGAGAGTTTCTCTCACAACCCCAGGAACTCTCCCCAGGGCCTCCCCAGTAGGGGTCTGTGCCTTATCCTACTATACCTTTCCCACAAAACCCCTCTCTGCCCCCTTTCCTTGTAAATTCAATAAAAATTATGGTTTTGTTTTCAAAACATAACCTTGTATTTTGTTTTCCAGTACCAGTACCATTTCCCAAAGCAACATACTATTGCTTCTCATCGCACTGGGGAGTTGCCTGTGTGTTACTTTGAAATACATCTGGTACCAGCCAATGCCTGCACTCACCGATGTAGATGGATCTGAACTCTGATCCAGTAATGCAGCATTCCCTCTGTCACGATATTCAATGTGACTAACGGTGACTAATGGTCACTCTCAAGAAGCCAAGGGGTTAGATGAAAATCGTTGGGTTGGGGTTGGTCCTGTTTCGGGCAGGGGGCTGGACTTGATGACTCCTGAGGTCTCTGCCAGCCCTGGGGTTCTGAGATTTGATGGTTACAAGATGGTGCCCTGGCAAAAATCTCTTCTGGGAAGCTCTTAGCTCCAAAGTAAACAATGAGTGTAGACTGTTGGCAGCATCCGAAGGTGATGGGTGTGGGTTGCCTGGAAGTGAGCTCATGCTATTTAGGTTTAAGAATAGACCCTATAAAAGAACCGATGGCTTGAGACACTCTAAAAGGCAGAAGTCAAGCAGGTGCTGGTAGAAGAGCTGCTGGAGAGAAGTTTAAAGCTTCTGAGACCTGACAGCAGACAGGAGCAGAACGGACTGACGGGAGCTGACTCGGAAGCATCAGCAGCTGCAAGCAAATAGCATGGCAAAGCCAATGGAGAGAGTAAGCCGGCTACTTTTAAATTGTAGTAGAGCGTGGAAGCCAAGAACTCTCGTCAGTGATTTGCTGCAGCCCATCCTCTGTAGCAAAGCCCAGGGCTGAGAGTCATTTCACGTCTGCCTCTCGCGGGATCGATGGTCCTTCATTCAAAATAAGGGGAAGGTCTCTGGGTTTCAGGGGTAGCATATGCAGGGGTGGGGATCCCGAGGGACATCGATATAAACAGGCTGGTTTTAGAAAGAAATGTGGCCGTCACTATCGGAGGGTATGGTACATATCTGCCAGGCCGTTTCATTTATTACCCTGGAGGGCCATCGCTCAGGGAAGACTGACTAAGAGGGGGCTCGGCAGGTTGTTTAGGGGCACTCAAGGCCTGTTAGTCAGGGTTACAGAATCACTGTAGATGTGTATCCTGGCATCCACTGATAAGGACAAGGGCCAGCTGTGTTCCACACGGCTTCTGTCTTGGGCCAGTTCCATGCGTGTGCTCTCCAGAAGAACTAGGGCCAAGGACAGCATTGGACTGGGCTGATTTTGATTGTTTATAAATTGTTGGAGACATTTGAGGTCTTTGTTCTGTTGAGTCAAGAAGGGAATACATTACTAATTTGGCTAGAGTTTTCAGCAGAGCCTACAAGAGTTGGGAAAAGTAATTAGACTAGCTTGAAAATCTCATGATCTATTGATCTACCTACCTACCTATCTACCTACCTACCTACCTACATACCAAGTTTTCTATCTTTGATTGTCTGTATATTTTTATCATCTATTTGTCTCTGTTTCTATGACTTTTATCTATATATCTTGAATTTTCTGTCTGTCTGTCTCTCTCACTCCCTATCTATCTTTCTATCTTTGTTTACAATAATTAAGTTTAAAAGAATTGGAGCTGTGCAAAGGTACAACTTCTCTGTTATTTAGTAGAAAGAGGGAAGTAAATTTTTCAACTGTCTAGAATTTTCTACAGAATCAAGGAGGAATGGGTTCACAAATGTGATTGAAATTCAAAAGGAGTTGAGAAGGGAAAAAAAAGATGTATCTTCTACACCCAATGATCTCTCTCTCTCTCTCTCTCTCTCTCTCTCTCGTTCTCTCTCTCTCTCTCTTTTTTTCTCTCTCTCTCCAATCTTTTTTTCAGTCTCTCTATCTTTTATGTGTCTATTTTCTACTGAAGCCAATCATAGAATCATAGAATCCTAGGGCAGACAGAGACCTCAGGAGCCATCAAATCCAGCCCCCTGCACACAGCAGGACCAATCCCAACTAAACTATCCCAGCCAGGACTTTGTCAAGCCGAGATTTAAAAACCTGTAGGGATGGAAATTCCACCACCTCCCTAGGGAACCCATCCCAACCTAGACCTCCCCGATTGCTACGTGAGACCATTGTTCCTTGTTCTGCCATCCATCACTACTGGGAACAGCCTCTCTCCATCCTCTTTGGAACCTCCCTTCAGGGAGTTGAAGGCTGCTATCAAGTCCCCCCTCACTCTTCTCTTCTGCAGACTAAACAGATCCAACTCCCTCAGCCTCTCCTCATAGGTCAAGTCCTCCAGCCCCCTGATGATTTTTCTGGTCTCTGCTGGACCCTCTCTAATGTGTTCACATCCTTTCTATAGTGGGGAGCCCAGAACTGGACACAGTACTCCAGATGTGGCCTCACCAGAGCTGAATAAAGGGGAATAATCACTTCTCTAGATCTGCTGACAATGCTCCTTCTAATGCACTCCTAATGGTACATAATTTTTTAAGTAAGTGAGTAATCATATATATAGTAGCCCAATATCTATGACTCTGTAACGCTGAAATGCTGGCTCTTCCCTCTGGGCGGCGCTGTTGCCTCCTGCCATGGCGGGAGGCAACAGCGCCGCCCAGAGGGAACAGCCAGGGGGTGGGGCCTGGACGAGCCTGCATCTCTGATGTCAGGACAGGGTGCCGGATTCAAAAGGAGGAAAGTGGAGTAGACACAGAGGATGTGGAGGAGATAGAGAGGAGAATGGAGGAGGTGAAGGATAGCGAGAGAGAGCGTGAGAGAGATGCAGCAGGAGGAGGAGAAGAGAAACACAGAGTGAGAGGCAGGAGGGGGAGATGAGAAAGAGAGAGAGACGGAGAGAGAGGCAGGAGGCAGATGAGAGCTGAGAGAGAGAGAGAGGGCGAGGCAGTAGGAGGAGAAGAGAGAGAGAGGCGTTTGCGCCGCTTGCTCCCACGCAGCGGCCCAGTTGAGCGGCGCAGAAGTCAGCCGAGCGCCATGGCGGGAGGCGAAGGGGGGCAGGCAGTGACGTACACGCCCATGGGGCAGGACCTGGATGAGCGTGCATCTCCGACAGAGACAGAGGAGAATGAATAGAGAGTGAGAGGCAGGAGGGGGAGAAGAGAAAGAGAGAGGTAGAAGGCAGAGGAGAGCTGAGAGGAGAGAGGGGGGAGGCAGTAGGAGAAGGAGAGAGAGAGAAAAAGACATGGAGCGAGAGACCAGAGGCTCAGGAGAGAAGACCGACACGGAGGAAAGACCTGAAAATCCCGTCTTATGACGGGCTAATTGGCAAGTCTCTTAGGGTGTGTCTAGACTACAAGGTTTTGTTGGCAAACGTGGACTTTTGTCGACAAAACTATACCTGTGTCTACACTACCACCGAGTTCTGTTGGCATAACATCGACAGAACTCGTCAGTTTTGTCAACGGCGGTAAACCTCATTCTACGAGGAATAACGCCTTTTGTCAACAGAGTTCTGTTGACAGAAGGCGTTATTGCATCTACACTGTCCTTTGCATCTACACTGTCATGTCAACAAAGCGGCTTGCTTTGTCAACAGAACTGGATGTAGTCTAGACGCTCTTTGTCGACAGTATCTGTCGACAAAGCTTCTGTAGACAAAAGCCTGCAGTCTAGACGTACCCTTATAGTGTCCAACCACTGAACAGGTTGTTTTAGTGATAGGATAGAAGCATCCATAATATCATGTAATGGTGTGCTTATTACTATCTTTAGTGCTCAACTGCTCCTGTGTTTAGTGGACTTATAACAGCTATGAGCCATTTATTAATTCTATTTAATATGAATTGTGATGGGGTTTACGCCATGTGGTAGAGTGTATCGGCTATGCATTAGACTCTCGGGGCCCCATCTTGCTGTACTTGGGGCTCTCTCAAAAATGCACCTTATACGCCAAACCATAGGGTTCATCTGAACCAGCGCTTATTTCCTATTTATGCTGTGTGGTGAGGTGGATCAACCCTGCACTGGCAATGGAGGGGTGAAGGAACTGCAACCAAGAGGTTCTGCCCTCTAACCCTAGCCGAGCATGTCTCCAAGGGATGGTGCATAGAAAAAGAAGCATATCCCTTCAGTCGGGGCTGTTGAGGAGGGCTCCGGTCGGGGTAATGTAAGTGAGGGACATTAAGGGTAGTCCAGTAACTTAATGGCTCCTTGATATGGTCAATGATCTCTCAAGAGGTGTGTTTTTTTCCTATGGGCCAGTCCATAAGAAGGTCTGAGAGTCCCCCACAGAGATATGTGCCGGGAAGTGTCCATGAGTTTTTCTGCTGTTTTCATTGCAGCTGTTGATGTGCTGGTCCCAGGAGACTGGATTTGGAACGATTTCTTGAAACTCATATTAACTCCTTTATGCTTAACAAGCTGGGCCACCATGTACTGATCAGTGATGCTCTCAATAACTTTCCCAGATCTGGAGAAGAGCGCTGTGTTGCTTGGAAGCTCCTCTCTCTTGCCAACAGATGTTTGTACATTTAAATGACCCCTCAACCGCTTTGACTCTCTTCCTCCTCTCTGAGTTTTCCCCTCTGTTGTTTCAATATAAGAGGTGTGAAATCTCTCTAAACAGACTTTGGGTTCTATCTGGAACATGTGTTAATGGAATTTCTGGATCTCTGTGCATAGTCTCATCCCTGACAGATTTTTTGAGCACTGATACATTCTCTTGACATTTTCTTCCTCCAGGGTAAAGGTAAAATCAGAATTTCCCACGAATTGTCAGCAGGGGAAAAAATAGGCACAAGGAACAGAAAGGTGCAGGTGAAGAAATGTCTGGATAACCTTGGGATTCCCCGTAATCTGGTAGGTGTCCATCCATTGCACATTGGGGTCCTACAAGATATTCCAATAAACCTCATGATGGGATCTCCTAAGTGGGAATGCAGGTGTTGGTCTGTAGTAACCATGAAAGTAACTTAGATGATAAATGGTGTTTCTTCAGCAACCCCGGTTTATATGGTATCGGGTTTTTTCCCCTTTCCTCAGGATGACGTGCCAAATATCGCCATCTTGGGGGCTGGGGGAGGACTGCGGGCCATGATAGCCCTGTATGGAACCCTGCAGGAGCTACAAACTCAGGGCCTCCTGGACGCCATCATGTACCTGTGTGGGGTCTCAGGGTCAACTTGGTAAGCGCATATGAGAATGAAAATCTGTCCCTTAAGAGGACTGTCAACCAGGGGAAATGATTGCTACTGTTATTATTAGCCAGAGAACATATTCTGAGCTTCATCACCAAGCGAACATCCCTGTTTGCCTGTTTCCTGAGGAGAGAGAGTTGTGTGAGTATGGCTACATGTTACTTGTATGACCTAGGGCATCCTGCTTCTACCCTGACATGGGCTCAGGGCATAACCCAAGAAATGCAGGTATCCCGCATTTCCCACCATTGTCTCAGGACATGAAGCACCTACCCATCCTGGGCTCTGGGCACAATCTTTTTGTGTTTGTGAGCCCTTTTCAACAGTAAAAGCACCTTGCACAATAATATTCTTCACCTCTATTAATGAACATGTAACGCCAACAGGCAGAATCGAACCTGGAACCTCCTGAGCTGACTGCCTGAGCCTGTACCGCATGAACTAAAAGCCAGCTAAGGCCGTAGAGCAAACTCATCAGTCTCCGTGAAAGTGGTCTCAGTGTCACTTAGTGGGACAGTGCACCACACTCATAGGCTACATCTACATTGCAGGCTTTTTGCGCCAGAACAGGTGTTCTGGCGCAAAAACTTACAGAGCATCTACACTGCACACGCGTTCTTGCGCAAATAAAGTTACAGTACAGCGTCGGAAAACAGGGCTTCTTCTGGAAGAGTTATTCCTCTCCCCACGAGGAATAAGCCCTCTTGCGCAAGAGCTCTTCCACAAGAAAGCAGAGTAGACAGGCAACATGAATTTCTTGCACAAGGAACCCCTTTGGCTAAAATGGCCATCAGAGCTTTCTTGCTCAAGAGAGATTTCGCACTTCCATGGACACTCTTGTGCAAAAGCACATGGCCGTGTGGACGCGCTCTTGTGGAAGACCTTTTGCACAAGAACTCTTGCGCAAAACAGTTCTTGCACAAGAAGCCTGCAGTGTAGATGTAGCCACAGTGCGTAGGTCACAAATACTTAAAAAAAACGAATGTACAAGTTCTGCATACATTTCTCTTCACTCCTTATAAGGCAAATGGACTTTTCTTGATGGCCACGCAGGATTAGCTCTTCTAGGGGTCCAACTGCCACATGGCAGAGTGCTAAGATCTGGCAGCTCTGAGATGTGCAGCGGAGTTAGGTTCCAAGACTATCCCTTGGGACTCCAGATTATACAGTTAAAACTTGGATTCTATTTAGCTATACCTGAACCATTGTTTTAACTGAAATACAGGCTGAACCTCTCTAGTGCAGAACTCTCCTGGAAAATTTCTCTTCCAAAAATCTCTCTCTTCACTGCCAAAATTTCTGTACAAATGGCCTCACTGAAGTCCATGATCGGGCAGTGGAGACATGGGTGGCTCTGGAAATCTGTGGAAGTTACAAATAGCCTGGCTGTAATCAGAGCCATTGACACTGTGTGTCATGGACCCTGAATACTTCTAATGGAGATTCTCCATAGGCTTAGTCTAGTAAGGATTTAAATTGTACTTCTGCTAATGTCGTGGTTTTCTACAGCAGCCAGCCACTCGTGAGATCCTGCCAGGTTACAAATCTGTTGAAAAGATAGACCACTGCATGAGAATCATATATATAGTAGCCCAATGTCTGTGACTCTGTAACGCTGAAACGCTGGCTGTTCCCTCTGTGCAGTGCTGTTGTCTCCCGCCGTGGTGTTCGGCTGACTTCTGCGCCACTCAGCCACGCCGCCGCATGGGAGCAAGCAGCACAAGTGGCCGTTTGGGGTCCACACTCCCCATGCTGTATGGGGAGTGCGGGGACCAAACGGCCACTTGCGCTGCCTGCTCCCATGCGGCGGCCTGCTGAGCGGCACAGAAGTCAGCCGAGCGCCACGGCGGCAGGCAACAGCGCCGCCCAGAGGGAACAGCCAGGGGGCGGGGCCTGGACGAGCGTGCATCTCTGACATCAGGAAAGGGCGCCGATTCAAAAGGAGGAAAGCAGAGCAGACACAGAGGACGAGGAGGAGACAGAGAGGAGAACGGAGGAAGCAGAGAGGAGGTGGAGGACAGCGAGAGAGAGAGTGAGAGAGACGCAGCAGGAGGAGGAGAAGAGAAACACAGAGTGAGAGGTGGGAGGGGAAGAAGAGAAAGAGAGAGAGAAGGAGAGAGAGGCAGGAGGTGGACGAGAGCTGAGAGAGAGAGAGAGGGCAAGGTAGTAGGAGGAGAAGAGAGAGAGGTCGTTTGCGCTGCTTGCTCCCGCGCGGCGGCTTGGCTGAGCGGCACAGAAGGCACCCGAGTGCCATGGTGGGAGGCAAAGGGGGGCGGGGAGGTGATGTACATGCCATGGGGGCAGGGCCTGGATGAGCGTGAATCCCCGACAGAGACAGAGGAGAGAGGAGAGAGAGAGAGAGGCAGGCAGGGGAGAAGAGAAAGAGAGAGACAGAGCGGAGAGAGAGTGAGAGGCAGGAGGAGGAGAAGAGAAAGGGAGAGTGAGAGGCAGGAGAAGAGAAAGAGAGAGACGGAGAGAGAGGCAGAAGGTGGAGGAGAGCTGAGAGAGAGGGGGGAGGCAGTAGGAGGAGGAGAGAGAGAGACAGAGAGACAGAGAGAGAGACCAGAGGCTCAGGAGAGAAGACCGGCATGGAGGAGAGACCTGAAAATCCCATCTTATGACAGGCTAATTGGCTAGTAATCTAATAAAGACCTGTGCTGAGACTGACAGGGCTGGGGAAAAGAGCCCCTATTCCATTCCCTCCTGCAGTGGTGAGTTTTGTGTCTGTGATAGGTGCATGTCATCTCTCTACAAACATGAGGACTGGGCAGAGAAATTGCAGTCCCTGGAGGAGGGCATGTGCACTCGGCTTGCTGACTGGACCTGGAACCTCCCCAAGGCCAGAGAAATGTTACTTGAGGCAGCTAAGGATGAAAACTACTCACTGACCGATTTCTGGGCCTACACTGTGGTCTATGGAATGATACACGAGGTGGGTGGAAAACGTTCCCTTTTGTCAATCGCTAAGGATCCTCATCTGGCTCTCATCTCCAAAGGATGAGCGCACCTCATGATCGTTTCGAGGGGTTAGGCTCACAACGCCTCTGTGGTGGGGAAGTGGACAGAAGGGAAACTGAGGCACAGAGATTCCCAATGCCAGGTTTTTTAAGGTATCACCTTGTGGGATGAACACTTGGAATCTATTGATTTCAATGGGATTTAGGGATCTGCATGTTTTATGAAAATCCCACTAGCTAGCTCACAACCTTTACAATATCCTGCTTGACCAGCTCAAGATGACATAAGTTATGTCTGCGCTGCCAGGTTGATCTAGTGTGTGGGACTGAGGTGGGTATACCTGGCATTTCTCAGCCTGGTTTGGAGGGTCCACATTTCTAGGCACTTACTCTGTCGATACTCCGGGGCAGGGACACCCATGGAAAAAACCAATCAGTGCCCAACACCCACCATCAGTTCCACTTCGTCCTCCCCTCATGCCTCTGCACCTTCAGGGTACGTCTACACTGCAGGTGTTTTCTGGGATACTTTTCCAAGGAATGCGTTTGCTCTTCTGCTTTTTTTTGTGGAAGAGCTAACGTGCTCTTTTGGAGAGCCTTGTAAACCTCATTCCATGAGGGATAAGGGCTCCACCAAAAGAGGAGACTTTTCCACCATTAGGCCTAATCCAGACTGGACCAAAAGCAATCGAAAAAAGCTATGCAAAATGTGGAGCACAATTAGCATAGCTTTTTCCAACAAACAACTGTAATGTAGACCTAGCCTCAGTAGTGTGTGGGAGGTGCTGAAGGATGGGAAGAGGTGAGGCAGACACAGGAAGAGGTGGGGTGCAGTTGGAGGAAGGGGTGGACTGGGTCGGAGGCCTGGGGCAATGTGGGGATGGGTTGAGGTGGAGAGTGAGTTGCAGAAGAGGGGGAGTGAGTGAAGACCTGGGGTCAATCAGGGTTCCAGCAACCCCAGGTACTAAGGATGTTGGTAACTATGTGCACAATGCAGAGTAAACCTGGGCTTCAATGCCACGTCTACACGACAAAGAGAAATTCATGGTACTGAGTCTCAGGCCTTGGGTCAGTTCACTTCGGTTGATGCAGCTCCATCTTCAGGGCAAACACTAACAGGGTAGATGTTTCCACCTATGCTGGAAATCGGCTCTGAAAACCGATGATGGGGGAGGTTTCTGAACCTGAGCTCCAGTCCAGAGGATAATGTCTAGACTGATGTTTTAGTCCCAACACCTCAAATCTCTTGACTCAGACTCTGAGACGGGTTGTAGCAGGTTTCGTTTTGCTATGTGGAGGCACCCAGAGGTGCTGGACCCAGAAGTCACAGGCACTACTCAACCTTCTGACTCAGGAAACTACAGGAGAAGTGGGAAAGAAATTCTCACACTAAGGCTACATTTATACTGCTTTCTTCTTGTGCAAAAACGTATGCAACTGAAGCATGGATTAGCAGAGTGTCACACTTCATTTGCATAATTAATTTGGGAGCATTTTTGCGCAAGAAGCTTTTGCGCAAAAAGGAGCTGTGTAGATGGCTGCTTTTGGGGCAAAAACCCCCTCTTGGGCAAGAGCCATTTTTCCTGGAAAAATGATTAGGGGGCTGGAGCACATGACCTACGAGGAGAGGCTGAGGGATTTGGGTTTGTTTAGTCTGCAGAATGAGGGGGGATTTGAGAGCAGCCTTCAACTTCCTGAAAGGAGGTTCCAAAGAGGCTGTAGAGAGGCTGTTCTCGGTGGTGGCAGATGGCAGAATGAGGAGCAATGGTCTCAAGTTGCAGTGGGAGAGATCTAGATTGGAAATTAGGAAAAAGTATTTCCCTAGGAGGGTGGGAAGCATTGGGATGGGGCCCCTAGGAAGGGGGTGGAATTTCCATCCCTAGAGGTGTTTAAATCCTGGCTTGACAAAGCCCTGGCTGTGATGGTTTAGTTGGGGTTGGTTCTGCTTTGGGCAGGGGGCTGGACTTGATGAGGTGTCATAGGATTCTATGGTTCTATGATACCTATATACATGATGAGTAGATCCACTGAATTCAGAGGAGTTACTTAAGTAAGTTCATCACTTGGGTGAGTGAAGGCAAACTCCCCGCCTGTTAGCAATCTTCTCAGTATGTGGCAATTTTCTAGCACTGGGCACTTAGGTTTGGGCCAAACCGTTGGGGCAGGGACAATGGGCAATGTGAAAACCATAGTTTAGAATTCGGAGTGAGTTTGTCTGGACCTATAACATCCTGTCTTCCCAGCTGGACAACGGACATTTGTCGGAGCAGCAGGGTGCATCTGAGAACGGAAGAAACCCCTACCCCATCTACGCAGCGGTGGATGAGCAAAGTTTCAGTAAAGAAACCGAGTATTGTCCGGGTAAAAACAAACCTCTCCGGGTCACTTCATCAATATGCAGATCCTCCAAGTGGCAGAGATGCCGAGGTTGTCTGTAGAGTCGTTTGAATATCAAATAAGGGAAAACTAAAAAAAAAAAGTAAATATTTTTTTTCTTTGCCAAGATTGTGAAAGGATTTTTCCATGTGGCAGGAAATTGTCTGTGATTTTTTTTATTATTATTTCTCCCTAGGAATGTTATCAGAAATGTATTTTTAGTTTTGTTTTCTTCACCCGAGCTTGATGTTTCAGCAAGAAAAGAGAAAGTGAAACAAATTCTTTAAAAAGTGTGCTTAAAATTTCAGTACAACTATGGCAGAAAATTTCACAAAATATGAAAAATCCAGTTAACATCTACTAGTGCTTGAAATCAGATTGTTTTAATTTTACTAATTGCAAAAAACTTTTTTTTTTTTAGAAAAAATCCAGAGCTCACTCTTGTTTTCTGTTTCTCTTTCACCTAATTTAGTATCTTTTTAGGTGGAGATATACTACAAAGCCTCTGTCGACAAAAGCTTGTAGTCTAGACGTACCCTGGGATTCTAGGATTTACTATCTTAGGGTATGTCTACACTTGCCCCCTAGTTCGGACTAGGGAGGCAAATGAAGCATACTGAAGTTGCTAATGAAGCGCAGGCTTTAAATATCCCGCGCTTCATTAGCATATTCGTGGCCGGTCGCCATTTTAAAATGCCGGTAGCCAGATTTAACTTGCCACATGTAGACACGGTAGTCTGATTTAAAACCCTTCCTTACTCCTAGTAAAGAATTAACTGTTACTCCTCGTGCAATGATCTCCTTGCTTAGTGTAGACATGCCCTAAGATGCTGTCGGAAAGAGTAGGCGGAATTTAGATGAAATGAGAGATCACATGGGCTTTCTAGAACATGGAGGCTATGTTTAGACTGCAGGCTTCTGTCAGAAGGAGCTTTTCCAGAAGAGATCTTCCGAAAAAACTTCTTCCAAATGAAAGCATCTACACAGCAAAAGCGCATTGAAAAAGCCTGCTTTTTCAACAGATAGCATCCACGCTAAATGGATGCTATCTTGCATATAATCTGTGATTGCTATGGGCAGAATGGCTACCGGGGCATCTGTGCTTTTTCCTCTTTCCTCTTCTTGCGAAAGAACTCCCTCTTCCCCATCCACACACACCTTTTTCCAAAAGAGCTCTTTCGGAAAAAGGCTTCTTCCTCATAGAAAGAGGTCAACCAATGTTTGAAAACCCCTCTGTTCTTTCAATTATTTTTCCGAAAGAATGTGATTGCAGTGTGGACGTAAGTGAAGTTTTTTTGGAAAACGGCCATTTTTCAAAAAAAACTCTCTGTAGTGTATACATTCTTCATGGGGGGGGGGTGCATCTTGGAAGCTGTTATGAAGCTAACAGGAGAAGGTAAGATGGAGGATGTGTAGCTAAGAAGTATAATGTTGGGAAAAGAGGATAGTCAAGTTTGGCTGGAAGAAAATTTTTTAATAAATTGGTTTTTCACCAAAATTTCATGTTCAGACCTCCATTTGTTGAGTTCACTTCAACTACAATGGAAAGCTTTATTTGGGCAAATTCAAATGCACAAAACTATTTTGCTTCTACTTTTTGATTTAAAATAGTCTTTCAATTTTAAATGTAGTCACTAAAAAAAAGTGAAAACAACTGCTTAAAGGAAGGGATGATGAAACTTGGTTGTGAGTTTCTCATTGCAAGTTCTAGTTTATGTCAACGCAAAATAATTCGTGTTTTTAATTTGGTGAAAAAAAATGGGTTTTCCTGTTTTAGTTAGAACCAAACTGGCTATTTCTACAGAGTTTTTGGTTCAGCTCCTGGACTAAAACTTATAGGGTTTGTGTGGCTTTTGAGGTAGGACTTCTGAAAGCAGAAGCAGGTGGGAGGGGATTATAGTTGGAACTTCAGAGGTGAGGTTCAACAGTTTCATGGAAAATAGGACTCAAGGGAGGATGTGAAGATAGGACCACATGGATGGGAAGAAACTCTATTAATGTATAAACTACGAGAAGTCCTGTGGCACCTTAGGGTATGTCTACACTGCCACCCTAGTTCGAACTAGGGTGGCTAATGTAGGCATTCGAAGTTGCAAATGAAGCCCGGGATTTAAATATCCCGGGCTTCATTTGCATCTTGCCGGGCGGGCGCCATTTTTAAATGCCCTTAGTTGGAACTCCGTGCCCGCGGCTACACGCGGCACGGAGTAGAAGTTCGAATTAGAGATCCTAATTCGAACTACCTACTCCGTGCCGCGTGTAGCCGCGGGCACGGAGTTCGAACTAAGGGCATTTAAAAATGGCGCCCGCCCGGCAAGATGCAAATGAAGCCCGGGATATTTAAATCCCGGGCTTCATTTGCAACTTCGAATGCCTACATTAGCCACCCTAGTTCGAACTAGGGTGGCAGTGTAGACATACCCTTATAGACTAACATATTCCACTGTTATCTGAAAAAGTTGGCTGTGCCCACGAAAGCTCATGATACCATCTCCATGTTTTGTTAGTCTATAAAGTGCTACCAGACCATTTGTTGTTTTTAAAGTTTATCCTGTACAGACTAACTTGGCTACCCCCTGAAGCTTATATTCCACTGAGTTAGGGATACCTACTACCACTTTTCCCTAATGCTCTTTCTCTTGGAGATCCATCTGCCACCTCAAAACTAGTGATGGGCTTTGTTTCCAAACTCTCTTTCTTGTATTTTTCAGCAACCTGGTTCGAGTTCACCCCCCATGAAGCTAGTTTCATTGGCTATGGAGCAAGTGTACCCATGGAATTCTTTGGGAGTGAATACAAGGATGGGGAGCTAAAGAAGAAGAAAGAAGAGAAAAACATGTGTTACCTTCAAAGTGAATGCTCGTGTTCCCGCCTTTTAACAGATGGAGAGAACTCAGGCTGGTTAGTTGAAAAGATATTTCAAGAAAACCATGAAAACGTAAAGTTTTAAAATGGAGTCATATTTTTCATGCATTATTGTGCAATATGGACAGTGTCCAGAACCCACCAGCTTTCAGTCCATCTACAGATACCTCCTCATTCGTCCTTCCATTTACTCATCTCTTCTAATACCCAACAGATGCCCTATATGATAATACCAAGGTTTTCTCTAGACAGCTGAGCGGGCCAAAAAACTGTTTTCCCGATCCATGAACACGTTTGAGTTCTCAAAGGAAATGCTCTCAAATGTTTACAAACTGAAAATCCAAAATAGTACAGTACAGGCCCTTCAAAATATTTCATTTCAATAAGAACATAGTGCAGGGAAAAGAAAGAGTTTAAAGCATGAGCCTGGTGTTTGAACCAAAGACAGCAAGAGTTGTACTATGAGTAACAGACAGGTCGTGTCAAAAGCAAATGTTTGCCTGCAAGTCAGTGTCTCTCGGCACTAAAAGAGCTAGCACTGCTAAAAGCAAATGAAGTACATAAATACCTGCCACCAGGACAGTACGAAAACAACCACTTGAGTACATAATAAAATAGTTTAAAACCACAAAAGTGTAAGCATAACAACAGGCAGTGAATGCTTTGGAGGAAAGTCCAAGGGGAGGTACCAGGTATGTCATTACTGCCAGGGCTGGACCGAGCCATTCATGCGTCCCAGGCCCCAGCGCCACCCCCGGGAGCGTGGTGCATGTGCGGCCCCACCCCCGCCCGGTCCGGCAGCCCTGCGCAGAGCCCCCTACAATGGGGCACCCCGGGTGGTAGCCCGGTCAGCCCGTAACTTGGGCCGGCTCTGGTTAATGCATAGGGTTGATGATATGTACAGTATATATCGTAGATTATTCATTTCTGTCGATAAATGTTGGGGTACCTCAACTTAATTCTTTGGCTGACCTGGGGGGGATAGTGAAATCCATAATATCGATTGACCCATGTCCATTTTCCCGGGTTCAAATACATAGGGGGTTGGAGGCCATCTGGCTACCGACAACTATTAATATACGTTGTTCGACAATAAACCTGACACGGGTGCCTTTGTACCGTAAATGAGTCTGGGCTCTTTGGAGGCTCTCGTGAAGTCTATTCTGCTAGCAACCTGTGCAAAGCTGGCATGAGATACTGAGGGAGCCTATGAAAACGCATGTAGCCAAATGTTTATCATCACTGATGGAGCAGGAGACTTGTCAGAATGCCACACCAGCGGATCTCGAAATTGCGGTATAGCTGTCCTGAACTACTACACAAAGAAATGGCCACATTGGATTAGAACAAAGGTCCATCTAGCCCATCTCCAGTCCTCTGACAGTGGGTGTTTCACATGCTTCAGAGGGAATGAACGGAACAATCAATCAGTGGGTGATTGGTCTTCCTGTTGTCCACACCCAGCTTCTCGCATTTTGAAGCTAGGACATCCAGAGTGTGGGTCTGCATTCCTGCCGCCCTCGGGCTAATGGGCATTGATGGACCTACCATCAATAGACTTATTTGCAACTTTTTTGAATCCTATTATATTTTTGACCTTCACAACATTCCCCCACAACAAAATTCCACTCATTGGTGTTGTATTGGGTGAGGAAATACTTCCTTTGGTTGGTTTTAAACCTGCTGCCTATTAATGTCATCAAGAGATACCTGGTTCTTATGTTACTCCCAGGAGTAAATAACACTTTTCACCCACCGCTCTTGCAGCAGTTTTCTGAATGAGAAGGAAGTACATTCTGTGGGTGGGGGAAAATGACACATGATGGGAAAGTGAGATCATGTCTATTCTAAACAGACGATCGCTAGAGGTTGATCTTCCAGCATTCGATTTAGTAGGTCTGGTAAGGAACCATCATATGTTTCTGCAGTTTATTCTGCTAAGGATTGTGATATTTTGGTTTAATTCAGGTTGTTTGGTTTAGTATGTGGGTCTTGGGCACTGTTTATGGTTTGCAGGTAGTCACATGAGATGATCACAAAGTCCTTTCTGTATCATGCTCTATGACCACAAGACTCTATGGGTACATCTAGACTACAGGCTTTTATTGACAGAAGTTTTGTCAACAGATACTGTTGACAAAGCTTCTGTCAACAAAGAGCATCTAGAATACGTCCAGGTCTGTCGACCAAGCAAGCCGCTTTGTCGACATGACAGTGTAGCCTCAAAGGACAGCATAGATGCAATAACGCCTTCTGTCGACAGAACTCTGTCGACAAAAGGTGTTATTCCTTGTAAAATGAGGTTTACCACCGTCGACAAAACTGCTGAGTTCTGTCGACGTTATGTTGACAGAACTCAGCAGCAGTGTAGACACAGGTATAGTTTTGTCGACAAAAGTCCATTTCTGTTGACAAAACCCTGTAGTCTAGACACACCCTTTGGCAAGTGTTTCTGGGGTTCTACTTTGTAATACTAGCTAAAGCCCTGCTTACATCACAGAATAGGTTCTTCATGTGGAACAAGCAATGGCAAGAATTCCTAAAAGAAGGGGGAAAATAGATCGATAGAGGGGATGTGCACGAATAGCTAGCTAGACAGATAGATAGATAGAGGGGGTGTATAGGGATAGATAGATAAATAGATAGATAGAATATTGTTAGAAAGTTCAGCGGAAAGTTTTTACTTATAAGGAAAGGAAAGGAAAGGAAAGGAAAGGAAAGGAAAGGAAAGGAACCCCCCAAATTAAAAAAATTCACGTCAAAGACAATGAAAAACAAAACCAACCTGGCTACACGTTTTTGAACAATGAAAAAAAATTGGTTTTCAGCTAATAAATAAATACATACATAAGATAAAAATTAAGAAATGTTTTCTAATAAGCAAGACTTTTAATGACAACAGACATTGTCCTTTGAAATTTTCATTTTGTCAAAACCCCAATTTTCTGTTCAAAACTAACGTGCAAGAGAATAGCTTGACCCACCTGAAGTAGAACCTCTGCATGTCAACAGAGTCCAACCCATTTATACACTTTTCCTTCTGATTTTCAGGTCTGTGGGGAAGTGCTCTGGGCAGCAAAAAGGAAAATGAAAAAGTCATAAAAGGTTTGCCAGTTTGTGTCCTCCTAATACATGGGAATCAGAGCGGAGATGCTGAGTGTGGGGTGGGCTTCTCTTGAATGTCGTCTTCTTCATCAACACCAGAAGAAGCTCCCTGCACTCAGGAGTAGGGTCTTTCACAGCAAACTACAAATTGTACCTTTTTGGGCACGTTCTCACTCGCCGTACTGGAGATCAACATTCCGGCATTTGATTGAGTGGGCCTGGTATGGACCCGTAAATCAAACGCTGAGGGCAACTCCAGCCAACGTTTGTACTCCTGGCATGAAGACTAAGCGAAGCCGAGAGGAGCATTTGCTCCCATCGGCCTCCCGCTGTGTGGACTCGGTCAAGCTTGGCTTAAAGTAAGCCAACCCCAGCTATGTATTCTACATAGCAGGAGTGATTCTACGTAGCTGGAGTCGTGTATCTTTTGCCGACCTTCCAGCCCCAGCATACACCTGACCTTTGTGTGGAATTTTGCTAGAGGTCGAAACCAATATTTTCCTGTGAAAGAGTTCAGCTTAGATGGACCCACCTTTTCAAACAGGAAAAATAACTTGGTCAAATTTTGTATATCGAAAAAGCCTTAATTAATAAGCCAACCACTCACATGGTGAATGATAACATCTACATGATGGTATGAGCCATGTGGACACAGAGGAAGGGATATATAAGCCAGGTAGGTCTACACTGCACACTTATTTCGAAATAAGCTATTTAGGATTTTTTTTTCTGAAATAGCTTATTTCGAAATAGCAAGTCTACAGACAAGAAGTGCATTGAAATGGCGCTTAGCTATTTCAAAATGGAGTGTCCACACTGATTGGATGCTGAATCACATTTAAGGCCATCCGGAACCAGTTCAGGCACAGCACCAGGATGCTGTTACTTCCTGGAGCTGATGCCTAAGGCTATCTGATGAGGTTCAACAAGGACAGAAGAATCCCAAGCATTGTTACAGGCTGGGGACCAACCAGCTAAGTCGTAGTTCTGCAGAAAAGGACCTGGGGGTTACAGTGGATGAGAAGCTGGATATGAGTCGACAGTGTGCCCTTGTAGCCAAGAAGGCTAATGGCATATTAGGTTGCATTAAGAGGAGCATTGCCAGCAGCTTCAGAGATGTCATTATTCCCCTTTATTCGGCTCTGGTGAGGCCACATCTGGAGTATTGTGTCCAGTTCTGGGCCCCCCACTACAAAAAGGATGTGGACGCATTGGAGAGGGTCCAGTGGAGGGCAACCAAAATGATTAGGGGGCTGGAGCATATGACCTATGAAGAGAGGCTGAGGGATTTGGGTTTGTTTAGTCTGCAGAAGCGAAGAGTGAGGGGGGATTTGATATCAGCCTTCAACTTCCTGAAGGGAGGTTCCAAAGTGGATGGAGAGAGGCTGTTCTCAGTAGTGACGGATGGCAGAACAAGGAGCAATGGTCTCAAGTTGTGGTGGGAGAGGTCCAGGTTGGATATTAGGAAAAACTATTTCACTAGGAGAGTGGTGAAACACTGGAATGGGTTACCTAGGGAAGTAGTGGAGTCTCCATCCCTAGAGGTATTTAAGTCTTGGCTTGACAAAGCCCTGACTGGGTTGATCTAATTGGGACTGGTCCTGCCTAGAGCAGGGGGCTGGACTTGATGACCTCCTGAGGTCTCTTTCAGCTCTTTGGTTCTATGATTCTATGATCTGAGACTCCTGCTTAAAGAGACCCCTCTTGGACAGCCATTTCTCAGCTTCTTCTCCTGGTTGCCTACCTCTCCGAGGGACAGCAAAGCATTTCCACTGCATGCTTTGGTTGTCCTGCTTTTGGACACCACAGCACTCCCTGCTATGGAGCTGGAGCTGCCTCTGGGCATGTGACAGCCCCTGACTGTCATGCTGCAGTTTCTGCTGCAGATTCTGCAGGCTGCCCTCCTGGCCCTGCCGGAACACAACCCCCAGGTCATTGAGGAGACCCTCAACCTCTGTGTGGGAGCACAGCTCTCCCAGCTGCACCCCACCATGCACCACTGCTTCTGGTGGCTGAACACCAGTTCCGACTGGTGGGACCGGCTCCTCATGGAGCAGTAGGACGACCAGCCGTGGCTTCAGAATTTCCGTATGAGGAAGGAGACCTTTCCGGCGTCGTGTGCCTGGTTCACCCCTGCCCTCACACAATGGACACACACATATGACCCGCCATCCCCCTGGAGAAGTGGGTCGCCATTGCTGCATGGAAGCTCGCCACACTGGACAGCTACTGATCTGTTGGGAAGCAGTTCAACATGGGGATGCTGACCGTTGGGGCCCTTGTCATGCAGGTATGGCACTCTCGGGCTAGAGTCCCAGGGGTTAAAGGGTGCGAAGTGCTGGAATAGGGAACCCTCGAGAATGGGGAGGGTTGAGGGGGAGTGTTGGGGGAAAAGCACCAGTCCCCGGGTGGTTTTTCAGTCCCACTTTCACATAGGGGATGGGCAACGTAGGAAGTGTCTCCTTGTGTGTGTGTGGGGGGGAGAACGGGGGTGGGCTTAGGGACCTCCTGAGGGCTCTGGCACCCCTGTGATTCTCTGTTTGTTTGTCTCCTTCTAGAGGTTGTGAGGGCCATCAACACCATCCTGCTGGGCAGGGTCATCCACTTGGGTGACGTGGACGCCATCATCGCCAGCTTTGCTGCCATGGGCTTCCCCAACTGCGGGGAGGCTATTGACGGCACCCACATCCCCATCTGGGCTCCTGACCACCGGGCTTATGTCTACATAAACTGCAGGGACTACTTCTCCATGGTCCTGCAGACCCTGGTCGACCACTGTGGCCAGTTTATGGATATTTTTGTCAGCGGGTTGGGGAAGGCGCACGACGCCCACATCTTCTGAAACTTCAGTGCCTTCCAGAATCCAGCACTTTCTTTCCCGAGCACACAGTTAGATTCAGGGACATGGACATGCCACTGTGCATCATGGCAGATGCAGCCTAACCTCTCTTGCCCTGGATCATGAAGCCGTACACCGAACACTTTGACCTCAGCAAGGAATGCTTCAATACCCGGCTCAGCCAGGCCTCCATGGTAGTGGAAGGCGCCTTTGGGTGCATTTCAGATGCCTCCTCACTTGGCTGGATGTAGGGGAATGAAACATCCCGCAGGGGGCAGAGGTGGGCTGGGTCAGCAGGGCCTTTGAACAGCTGTGTATCGTTCCTTTTCCTCCCTCTCCTGCAGATTCAATCATAGAATCATAGAATATTAGGACTGGGAGAGACCTCGAGAGGTCATCAAGTTCAGTTCCCTGCCCTCATGGCAGGACCAAATACTGTCTAGACCATCCCTGATGGACATTTATCTAACCTACTCTTAAATATCTCCAGAGGTGGATATTCCACAACCTCCCTGGGCAATTCATTCCAGTGTTTGACCATCCTGACAGTTAGGAACTTTTTCCTAATGTCCAACCTAAACCTCCCTTGCTGCAGTTTAAGCCCATTGCTTCTTGTTCTATCCTCAGAGGCCAAGAAGAACAATTTTTCTCCCTTTTCCTTGTGACATCCTTTTAGATACTTGAAAACCACTATCATGTCCCCTCTCAGTCTTCTCTTTTCTAAACTAAACAAGCCCAATTCTTTCTGTCTTCCCTCATAGCTCATGTTCTCTAGACCTTTAATCATTCTTGTTGCTCTTCTCTGGACCCTTTCCAATTTCTCCACATCTTTCTTGAAATGCGGTGCAGAGAACTGGATGCAATACTCCAACTGAGGCCTAACCAGCGCAGAGTAGAGCGGAAGAATGACTACTCGCGTCTTGCTCACCTGTTAATGCAGCCCAGAATCATGTTTGCTTTTTTTGCAACAGCATCACACTGTTGGCTCATATTTAGCTTGTGGTCCACTCTCACCCCTAGATCCCTTTCTGCCATACTCCTTCCTAGACAGTCACTTCCCATTCTGTGTGTGTGAAACTGATTGTTCCTTCCTAAGTGGAGCACTTTGATTTGTCCTTATTAAACTTCATCCTATTGACCTCAGACCATTTCTCCAATTTGTCCAGATCAATTTGAATTATGACCCTACCCTCCAAAGCAGTTGCAACCCGTCCCAGCTTGGTATCATCTGCAAACTTAATAAGCGTACTTTCTATGCCGATATCTAAATCGTTGATGAAGATATTGAATAGAGCCAGTCCCAGAACAGACATTGTTTCCAAAAAACACAATCAACTGTGTGTGGTTTTTCATTTGTGTGTGGGAGGAGGGGCAGGACTAGGAGCTGGGGCTGGGGCTGAGGCTGGAGCAGGAGCAGGAGCAGGCTCTGTGCCAGCGAGGAGAGACTGGACGGCCACACAAGGTGCGGCCCTGCTGCAGCAACTCCCTCCAGGTGTCTCTGTGCAATTGCATTTCTTCCTGAAGCCTCTGCTGTAGCATCTCATGCAGACTCCAGAGCATAGGGATCTGTTCCCACAGCAGATCCGCCTGCATTCTCTGTAGCCTGCGGCTCCCCAACCCTTGAACAGGCCTGGCAGAGTTCCTTCACTTTCATCTGGACCTGGTCACCTGGATGTTGTCCTTGGTGACCAGGCTGTTGGCCATGAGGCCATAGATGTTGGCTTTGCGCCATTTGGCATGGAGATCCTGGAGGTTTTCATTCTCACCCCAAACCTCAATGAGGGCCAGGATCTCCGCCCCTGATCAGGATAGCACACGCCTCTTGGGGCACATGGCAGGCTCCTGGGAGCCATCAGACTGCTCCCTGGGAGTGGTAAAGGGGTCTTGGGGAGCTTGTGGGTCAGTCGTAAAGTCCCTAGGAGTGGTTGTGGCAGCAAGAGTGTGTCCGGAGGCTGTCAGGGCCAGCTTCCTGCCACAAGCCCTTTCCCCTGTGGCTGCAGATTTAAGGGCTCCCAGGGAAGAGGAACTATAGGCTATGTCTACACTGGCAGGTTCTTGCACAAGAACGGCCATTCTTCCACAGAGCGTCCACACTGTCCCTGCAAGAAGATTTACAGTAAGGCATCAGAAGAGAGGGCTTCTTGCGCAAGAGCGATGCTGTCTTCTAACAAGTGTAAGCTCTCTTGTGCAAGAGCTCTTGCGCAAGAGGGCAGTGTGGCTGCGCGGCAGGGGTTTCTTGCGCAAGAAAGCCCTATGGCTAAAATGGCCATCAGAGTTCCTTGTGCAAGAGAGCGTCCACGCTGCCAGGGATGCTCTTCCGCAAAAGCACATGGCAGTGTGGACATGTCCTTGCACAAGATATTCTTGCGGAAGAACCCTCCAGTGAAGACGTAGCCATAGAGTCCTGAGGAGCACGGCCAGCAGGGCACCTATGGGATTTCCTGGAGGCCCCTTATTTCTAAATAACCTCAACTGCCATGTCCACACATGCCCTCTTCCGAAATAGCTATTTCGAAATGGGTGTTATTTCTCGTGGAATGAAGTTGACAGATTTCGAAATAAACCGTCTGTTATTTTGAAATTATTTCGAAATAACGGAATGGCTGTGTAGATGCTCACATTCTTATTTTGAAATAACGGCTGTTAATTTGAAATAACACTGCTGTGTAGATGTACCCTCTCACTCCAAAGGTTATGTTTCCCACCTTTAGTTCAACCACAAATAAAGGTGACATCAATTTCTATAATGGACCCAGGTACCTCTAGAGGGGAACGTTGAGCCACGTTAAGTCAGTGCTCAACGTGGGATGAAGAAAGTAGTGTCAAGAGAGAAATTTAATGACAAGAATGATGGGGATCAGACAGAAATGGGTGTGCTCTAATTTAATCAATATACTTTTTTCTCCTTAATGGTTGTCACCTAAAGGTTGTTTTCTAACGGGCTGATCTACTGTCAATGTATTATGAAGTGACCAGTTCTCCTAATTGTGTTTTGTTTGGTTTTTTTGCCCCCCTAGATATATTGGTTGGCTTCTTCAAGGGAAAAATAGAATCGAGCTCACCATTCGTGGCACATAAAGGAAGTAAGTCATTACAGTTCCTGGCCACTCCAATGACACACTTGGAAATATTGACCACGTGTGCCTAGGCGATAAGGCGAGAGCTGTTCGAATGGTGCTAATGTCTGAAAAGGTTCATTGTCTGCCTCAGTCCCCCAGGGAAAATCTTCTTTTTGAGGGGAAAAATGCTGGCTGTTCATTGAAACACCAGAAATCACTACAATTTTCTGGAAAAAAGAGAACACCAATATCAATTGACTGAAAATCAGTTTGCATATTCCATTTATCCCTCAAAACAATGGAAAAATGAACCTTCCCCCCAACATGTTGCTGTGTACGAATTTTCATTGGGTTGAATGTTTCCGTGGAACAATATTTTCCTCTAAATAAATGGATTTCCTCAAATTTCTACCAGTTTTATTCCTTCTGAAGCTTGAAACTATTGACTTGACCTTGGTCTTTGGCACATGAATGTTGATTCCAGGTTGATGATATGATGACCCATGGCTCTGCGAAATGACTGATATTCCTTTTGGCATTTTCAGGTTGTCCGGAAGGACGTGTTGAGGGGTTTCCAATACCTACCATGGAACCTGAGGCCGGTTGGTAACTGCCTGTCTCATCCTGAGTCATTAGCCAATCATGGAGCCTTCAGGGTCATTTTATTAGAGGGAGGAATATGTGATCCATATCAGATCTGATCATGTCCCCCTGCCAGGAGCACTCAGCCCCTACCCACCCAAGCTCCTCACAGTAAGAGAAACCAGCCAGACAGGAAGCTGCCATTGCTGGATTGACCACTAGTCCTCTCATCCCCCTGATCTGAGCCCCCTACCCTGACTCCTGCACCCCCACCCAGTCCTCAGATCCCCACCCCCCCAATGCCCTGCCCTGATTCCTGCACCCTCACCTCACTGCCCAGAGCCTCTCCACACCCAGCCCTCTTCTCTCACCCCCACGACTGCCAGCCCATAGCCTTGAGTCCCCTTCCTGCGCCTCCCAACCCCTCCCCTGAATCCTACATTCCCAGCCTCTTCCCTTAGCCCTCCACACCTCCCAGCCCCTGCTCTGAGTCCCCTGAACTGATTCACCACCCCCTGTCCTGAGCCCCCCACATCTCCCAGCACCCTCTACTGCCTCCTGCACCCTGAGCTTTTGCCCTGTGACACCCCTCCACATCAAATCCTCTGCCCCATGCAATCATTTAATACAGCATGTATATTATCATTTTAAATTCCCCCCAAAAAACAAACATTAATGGGGTTAAGGACCTGAGTCACATTGGGTATGTCTGCTAGTTTCTCAAAAAATGTCACCCCATGCCCCCAAAATGCCATTTTGACCAGTCTCAAACTGTTTATTGGCAAGGGTTCATTTTTATTAGCAACCCCAATAAAATGGGGGAAAGAATAGGTTCCAAATGGATGAGATATTGAGCTTTGGGGACTGCTGAGATTTACCTGAATTTAAGTAGAATCCTAGAATCCTTGGGTGGGAAGAGAGCTCAGGAGTCATCGTGTCCAGCCCCCTACCCAAAGTTTGAAGTTTAGACCAGCTCTTGGATGTTTGTGTTGTTTTCTGTGACTTTGTGAATGACCGAACATTCTTCTGATTTTCCAGATGACATGGGAGGCACATTTCAGGGTGGACCAGAAGTATCTTCACCAGGTAGGTGCCTCTGTTCCTGGATTGCTGGTGCCAGTTGTTCTCAAGTTCCCCACCTTTAAACCAAGACATCAGATAAAACCCCATGAAATACTCATGCAAGAAGTTGGATGTTGTCATATTACTCCAGAACCTTAACACACAGGAAAAAAGAACAGAAAAGGAAAAAGGAGGCTATCCCCACCTTGATCCAGGATGATTTTTTGAAGAATGAATGATGAAATACATAGATCTCAAGCCTCTCCAAGAGCCCTGTAGCCTACAAGCCTGATCAGGAAATATCTCCTGCCAAGATAAAATTAGCCCTGACTTGGCTTTCCAGTAGAGGCAGAATCTTAGATGAGATCAAAGCAAACAAACATGGAGACTCCTGAAAGGGAAATGAGATTCCCATTTGCAAGGTCCAAAGGTCACTGTATTTTTCTTTTCCAAGATCCATCTGCCCCAGAAAGCTTGGCCAAGGCATCTGGGAATGTTCCTCAACCTGGTGAGCATGAGTCCTGCCCTTGGGACGGAAGAATCCCAAACATTGTTACAGGGTGGAAAGACAGAAAAGAACCTGGGGATTACAGTGGATGAGAAGCTGGATGAGTCAACAGGGTGCCTTAGTAGCCATGAAGGTGAATGGCATGTTAGGGTGCATTAGGAGGAGCATTTCCAGCAGATCTAGAGAAGTGATTATCCCCTTTATTCGGCTCTGGTGTATTGTGTCCAATTCTGGGTCCCCCACTACAGAAAGGATGTGGACTCATTAGAGAGGGTCCAGCGGAGGGCAACCAAAATGATGAGAGGGCTGGAGCACATGACCTATGAGGACAGGCTGAGGGATTTGGGCTTGTTTCATCTGCAGAAGAGAAGAGTGAGGGGAGATTTGGCAGCAACCTTCAACTTCCTGAAGGGTGGGTTCCAAAGAGGATGGAGAGAGGCTGTTTTCAGTAGAGGCAGATGGCAGAACAAGGAGCAATGACCTCAAGTTGCAGTGGGGGAGGAAGAGGTTGGCTATTTCCCTAGGTGGGTGGGGAAGCACTGGGATGGGTTCCCTAGGGAGAGGGTGAAATTTCCATCACGAGAAGTGTTTAAGTCCCAGCTTGATAGAGCATTGGCTGGGATGTTTGAGTTGGGGTTGGTCCTGCTTTGGGCAGGGGGCTGGACTCGACTCCTGCGGTTTCTGCCAGCCCTGGGATTCTGTGATTCTAGGATTTTCATAAGTTCTTTCCAAACATCTCTTCATGAGCACATCTTGGTACTGGTGAGCCAAAGACAAATCACCCCCTGTCCCCGCAAACCCTCTAGGGTGAGATTCTAGAGAACGGAATTCACAGGAGCTCTGGATATCTTACGGGGAAGTTGACCAGAGATGGTGGGTAATCTGGGAAAAAAGGATTTTAGCCAAAGTGTAAGATCAGAAGGGCCACATTTTGGATTTGCAGGTTGGACCTCCCTAGTCCAGCCCCCTTGGGACCAACTGGTCTCGGATGAGGGATTTTGCTGGACTGGGTGCGGGGGGGGGGGGGGGGGGTTAGGGTCATGTTCTGCTGGACCAGAGAAGTTGCTGGACCAGAAAGTCCCAGTTTAGAGAGTTTCAACCTCTATTGTGAAGGAGAAAGTGTTCACACATGGACGTGGGCTGGAAGAAGAATCCAAGGTAGCATATGTTGTACATCCTACATTTCTCCCACTTTTCAAAAAAAATTCTCATGATACTTATAACCTTCAGGGAATATTAACTTGGCTTGAAACATTCTAGCCTGACCATTGTGTCGAGGGGATTGTGTTCTGGTCCATAAGTGTGTGTGGGGATGGCTAACCTGGGTATATATTTTTTTACAGAAACGAAGAAGAAATCAATTGTTGGAGACATTAAATGTGGCATCGGTAAGTTGTTTTCATCCTTGTGCACCGAACTTTAATAGCCTCTGGAGCCAAAGTATTTCTGAATGAAGCAAATCCCTCTGTTCTTGTTCCCCCGCCTCAGGGATCATAATTCTCATGTCATCCTTGTCTGTTCTGGTGCATCCTTACCTCTATGTAGGGTTTTCCAACATGTCCTTTATCAATGTTTCTTGGCCTTCACCAGTATCAATGAACGTCTTTTCAGAAAGTGCATTTCAGCTGGGGCATAAGGATTCCTCCTGCCTTGCAGATGTGGGTCTGAGGCCCCCTGATAGATGCGTGGTCGCGTTTTCAAAAGGCATGAAAAGGAGGTTGGAGAATAAGGCCAGTTGACTTGTGCTGGGACTTCGCTCCTTAGTAACATAGCACCAGAGTGGCAAAGGTACTTACTGTGTATATTCAAACATAAGCCCGTTCATTTATAAGCCCCCCTCTCACAGACTTACTGAAGTGTCACTGATCTGTATATAAGCCAAATCCAAAGTGTTCTCAGTATTATCAGTTAAGAGTCTCTCAACTGAGAGTTTCAGAGCGATAGCCATGTTAGTCTGTAACTGAAAAAACAAAACTGCCTGAACCAAGGCCTGGACCTACCTGGAACTGCATTTGGTTACCTGCCCCACCCTATACCAAGGTGTGGGCCTTTCTGAGACTGTGTTTGTTCATCTGCCCTGCCCTGCACTCAGGGCTGGAGCTTAGCCTGTAGTCTAAATGTAGCCTCTGTAAACAATGCCCTTTAATTTTCTTACAATCAACTTTGCAGTTTTTTCTCCAGATACAAGACACATTATAGTTTTTCTCCACAGATCTTTGTTTGCACTAGCGGATAAGACATAACAGAAGTATTGTGAGCAAGACATGAGAAGTCATTCTTCTGCTCTACTCTGCACTAATTACCCCTCAATTGTAGTATTGTGTCCAGTTCTGGACACAGCATTTCAAGAAAGATTTGGAGAAACTGGAGAAGGTTCAGAGAAGAGCAGCAAGAATGATTAAAGCTCTAGAGAACATGACCTACGAAGGAAGACAGAAAGAATTGGGCTTGTTTAGTTTGGAAAAAAAACATTGAGGTTATGTCTACACTACAGTGCTATTTCGAATTAACTTAATTAGAAATAGTTAATTCGAATTAAACTAATTTGAAATAACGCATCTATATGCAAAAACTATTTAGAAATAACATTTTGCTATTTTGAAATAGCACGTCCACACTGCGTGGACCCTGAACCGAAGTTAAGACTGGCCGGAACCAGTGCCGGCAGGGCATCAGGTTAGGACTTAGTGTGTGGGGCTGTTGCCTGAGGCTAACTGAGCTCCGTGCTTAAAGGGACCCTATCCCCACCCCGGACAGACAGTTCTCAGGGTTCCCCGCTTGCTTCTCTACCTCGATGAGGGACAGCAAAGCAGTCCTGTCTTGGAGTGCCCTGAGTGCCCGCACTTGGGACACCACAGCACTTGGCCACATGGAGCCAGAGCTGCCCCTGGACACACCGGTGCATCTCGTGGGATCATTGCCATCAGCCCAGATGCACTTGCTGCAGGCTGCCATGCGGGGGGTCCATCGGGGGGCTGTCAGGATCCAGGAGGCCCTGAAGGAGAGCGTCCACCCCGAGGAGCCCTCAGAGCCTCCCCGTTCCTCCCCACCGGGGGCTCGCGCCCCATTCCTCTCTCACAACCTTCCACTTACCCCTCCCTAGCCCCCCTTCCTGATGTCAAACAAAAGACACGTATGTTCAAAAATAGAAACTGGGTTTATTGAACAAAACTGGGGGGGGGATGAACCTCTGGGGAGACTGAGAAAAGGAGGTGGGAGAGGGGAAGAGAGAGGGTGGAAGAGGGGAGGGGGAAACCTGGGAGGAGGGAGCTGGAAGGGGGAAGCAAGAGGAAGAAGGGGGAGGGGAAGCTCAGGGCTCAGGGTTGGGGGTCTTGCCAGACCAACTTGACTTTCATGCTAACCTGCTCCTGGGTTCGCATGTGGCCTTTAGTGGCCAGGCTGGCAGCTATCCTGACATAGACAGCCGCATTCCTCCATCTAGTGAGGAGATCATGGATGTTGGGGACATCCCCCCCAGACCTGAATAAGGTCCATGATCTCCACCCTGGACCAGGAAGGCGTCCACCTTCTCCAGCCCCTGTCAGGCTCCTGGGAGCTGGCAGACTGCTCCTGGGGAACGGTGGAGGGCTGGCTGCCAGTGGCTTGCTGGCTCATGTTTTGGGGCCACTGGGTCAGGGGCCCTGGTGGCCACTGCTGGCTCTCAGCTGATAGGCTTGGAGCTGGCACAGGCACTGTGGCCAGTGTCTACCCCTTTAATGTCTCTGGGTCTGGGGGAGAGGAGAGTAAGTTTTCCTGGCTGTGCCCAGAGTGGCCACCGGGCTCCCTGGGAAGGGCTGGAGGCCCCCTATTTCGAAGTAAGTGTCTACACAGCACTTAATTCGAAATAGCTATTTCCAATTTGGTGTTACTCCTCGTAGATTGAGGTTTACCAAATTTGAAATAAAGGTTCCCCTATTTCAAATTTATTTTGAAATAGCTGTTTGCCTGTGTAGACGCTATTAAAGTTAATTCGAAATAACGGCTGTTATTTCGAATTAACTTTGTAGTGTAGACATACCCAGAGAGAGGACAGTTCTGGGGCCCCCACTACAGAAAGGATGTGGGCGCATTGGAGAGGGTCCAGCAGAGGGTGACCAAAATGATGTGGGCGCTGGAGCACATGACCTACGAGGAGAGGCTGAGGGATTTGGTCTTGTTTAGTCTGCAGAAGAGAAGAGTGAGGGGGGATTTGAGAGCAGCCTTCAACTCCCTGAAGGGAGGTTCCAGAGAATATGGAGACAGGCTGTTCTCAGTGGTGGCAGATGGCAGAACGAGGAGCAATGATCTCAAATTGCAGTAGGGGAGGTCTAGGTTGGATATTAGGAAAAACTATTTCACTAGGGGTACATCTAGACTACATTCTTCTTTTGAAAGGAGATATGCAAATCTGGCACTAATTTCCATATCTCCTTCATTTTGAAAGCATTTTTTTTTAAAGAAAGCAGTTTAGACACGGTTCTTTCTAAATAAACCGCTTTTTCGAAAGAACCCTTCTCAAACAATGAGGTGTGCAAGGTTCTTTCTAAAAAGGGTATCTTTTTGAAAGAAGCACATCTAAACTGCTTTCTTTTTTTTAAAACTGCTTTTGAAAAAGTGCTTGGAAGAAGATATGCAAATTAGCATTGAATTTGCATATTTCCTTTCAAATGAAGAATGAGTCTAGATGTACCCTAGGAGGGTGGTGAAGTACTGGAATGGGTTCCCTAGGGAGGGGGTGGAATCTCCATCCCTAGAGGTGTTTAAGTCCTGGCTTGACAAAGCCCTGGGTGGGTTGATTTAGCCGGGGTTGGTCCTGCTTTGGGCAGCGGGCAGGACTCCATGACTCCTGAGGTCTCTTCCAGCCCCGGGGTTCTACGATTCTATGATTCTATGACATGATAGCGGTTTTCAGGTATCCAAAAGGATGTTACAAGGAGGAGGGAGAAAAATTGTTCTCCGTGGCCTCTGAGGTTAGGACAAGAAGCAATGGGCTTAAACTGCAGCAAGGGAGGGTACAGCTGGACATTAGAAAAAAACTTCCTAACTGTCAGGGTGGTGAAACACTGGAATAAAACGCCTTGGGAAGTTGTGGAATCTCCATCTCTGGAGATATTTAAGAGCAGGTTGGATAGACATTTCTCAAGGATGATCTCAACAGTACTGGGTCCTGCCATGAGGGCAGGAGACTGGACTTCATGACCTCTTGAGGTCCCTTCTAGTTCTAGTGTTCTATGGTAAAAGGAGCTCCACTGATGTGCAGGAGATCCTGATTTATATTTAAACATTTTGACCCGATCTCTGGGTTCTGTTTGGGTCCCCTGACAGGCTCAGTGGTGGATTATTCTAGAATGTGGCAGAAAACCACTCAGGGTCTCCTAACCTGGAAATGGGGAACGAATAACAACTTTCTTTACAAATGCTGTAAGTAAAATCTTAGTTACTGATTCTGTTGTGTGGATACGTGCAGAGTTCTGCCCTGGGCATGGAAGAATCCCAAGCATTGTTGCAGGCTGGGGACCGACTGGCTAAGCAGCAGTTCAGCAGAAAAGGATTTGGGGATTACAGTGGATGAGAAGCTGGATTTGAGCCAACAGGGAGCCCTTGTAGGCAAGAAGGCTAATGGCATATTAGGTTGCATTAGGAGGAGCATTGCCAACATATCTAGGGAGGTGATTATTTCCCTTCCTCCGGCTCTGGTGAGGCCAAATCTGGAGTATTGTGTCCAGTTCTGGGCCCCCCACTACAGAAAGGATGTGGATGCATTGGAGAGGGTCCAGTGGAGGGCAACAAAAATGATGAGGGGTTGGAGCACATGGTTTATGAGGAGAGGCTGAGGAATTTGGGTTTATTTAGTCTGCGGAAGAGCAGAGTGAGGGGGGGATTTGAGAGCAGCCTTCAACTTCCTGAAGGGAGGTTCCAAAGAGGATGGAGAGAGGCTGGTCTCAGTGGGGGCAGATGGCAGAACGAGGAGCAATGGTCTCAAGTTGCAGTGGGGGAGGTCTAGGTTGGATATTAGGACAAGCTATTTCCTGAGGAGGGTGGGGAACCATTGGGATGGATTCCCTAGAGAGGGGGGTGGAATCTCCAACCCAAAGGTTTTTAAGTCCCAGCGCAACAAAGCCCTGGCTGGGATGATTGAGTTGAGTTGGTCCTGCTTTGGGCAGCGGGCTGACACCTGAGGTCTCTGTCAGCTCTGAGATTCTAGTATTGTATGAATGTTCAAACTGTATTCTTGGATACATCCCTTTAGCTGCTCTGGACTCCACAGAGCTGGTGAAGAAGAAAGTCGTCTCCTTGGTGGACGCGGGTATAGCCATCAACAGCGCTTTCCCCCTGGTCCTCCGCCCGCAAAGAAAAGTGAAACTGATCCTCTCATTTGACTATAGTTCGTCTGAACCATTTAAGGTAACATCTATCACTGTTACACATAGAATCATAGAGCTGGAAGAGACCTCAGGAGGTCATCAAGTCCAGCCCCCTGCCCAAGGCAGGACCAATCCCAACTAAATCAACCCAGCCAGGGCTTTGTCAAGACAAATCTCTAGGAATGTAGATTTCACCACCTCCCTAGGTAACCCATTCCAATACTTTACCACCCTCCTAGTGAAATAGTCACATCCATTTTTCAACTCAGGAAGGAGGCCCACTGGCCAGGAGATGTTCGAGCACAGTAAAATACATTGTCCCAGACTCCAGGAGATGAACCAAAAATGTTCAATAAAAAAAATGGTATTTACTTTACCTCATTGCAGGGGATCAGATCAGATCAGGAAGGAAGCAAAGAATCCCAGACTCTTCTGAGGCTACTTCTAGACTGCAAGCCTCTTTCAAAAGAGGCTTTTTCGAAAGTATCTTTCAAAAAAGCCTCTTTTGAAAAAGAGCGTCTAGACTACAACCAATACTTTCGAAAAAGCAAACTGCTTTTTCAAAAGAGAGTACCCAGGCAGTCTGGATGCTCTCTTTTAAAAAAGTACAGTTTGCATTACATAGAGCCGTTTTTTGAAAGAACACTTTAGAAAAAAGGCGTTATTCCTCAGTAAATGAGGTTCTGTGCGGTCGAAAAAACTGCCGCGTTCTTTCTATTTATTTTTGAAAGAACACGGCTGCAGTCTAGACACAGGTAAAGATTTTTTGAAAAAAGGCCACTTTTTTCGAAAAATCCCTGTAGTCTAGACACACCCCGAACCTGCTGCAGGAATATTTAATAGAAAGAATGAAACCATCACAGAATCATAGACTCTCAGGGCTGGCAGAGACCTCAGGAGTCATCAAGTCCAGCCCCCTGCCCAAAGTAGGACCCATGTCAACTCAACCAACCCAGCCAGGGCTTTACCAAGCTGGGACTTAATCTCTAGGGATGGAGATTCTCTCTCATGGGGTGTGTCAAGGCTGTTCCCCACTCTGGCACGACAAATGCAGAAGTGGGGCCCCACAAGAGCATCCCAAACCTTGTCTCTACAGGCTTTGGTACAATAACTCCCTCCCCCCCCCCAAAAAAAATCCTAATACCCGGACTTTGCGGAATCCACTGCCACCAACCAAGTAATTCCACAAAAAATCAGGGAAGAAATCACTTGGAAAATTTTCTCCCTAGGGTAAAACTTTCCTCTTGCCCCAACCTCTGTTTTGCTTGGAGTTGGGAAAAATGGAAGTGACCCACAGACACACCTTTTAGGACACCAAAACCAGTACCAGTTAATTAGAAAAAAGAAAAACTTTTATTATCAAAACAAAACTACAGTTGCAAGCATAATAAGGTGGCTAGATGGAAAGGGCTACCAATTGACCTAGGTACTCAGGGGGACCCCCCAGGCCAAAACTTTAGTTACAAAAGACAGAAAACACTATAACCAACTCAGCCATTAGTTCCAAACTCCCAAACCAGGAAAAACAACAAAATCCTGACAGACTAAACTTTTCCCTGATTACACATTATAAGAAGTCTGTTCTTGGACAGAGAAGTGTCTTCCATCTCCCTTAATATCTGGAAGAAACTGCTCTGCTTTTCAGACAAAGAAGGGAAAGATAAAGACTCCTTTGTCCCCGTTTGAAATTCCTACCTGCATTGTTATTGGCTGACCAGATACCTGGTTAGGGACAGAGTTAATCCCTTAGTCATCAGGTGCTGGTCCTGGGCCACTCACGGTGGGTTCTCCTGGTTATGATAGGGTGACTATGTAGAAATCTATGAGTTCCTATCCCAAGAGCAGAGGGTCTGGTTTCCACTGCCGGCTTTCTGCTCAGTCAACTAGTAAAGGCCTCAGAGAAAATGCCTGATGTCTGTGTTGAGTGCTTTATTCTTTTAAATAGAATATTCATGGCTCCTTCACCTACAGGTGATCCAGCAAACGGCCAGCTATTGTAAAGAAAACTGCATCCCATTTCCGGAGATAGATGAGAGTTTGCTCCAGGGCACAGACAACCCCTCCGACTGCTACATCTTCAGAGGAGCAGGTGCACCCACCGTCATGCACTTCCCACTTTTCAACAGAGTGAATTGCCCGGGTAATTTTCACGTTACTTCAACTTTCTTAAAGGCGCCACACCTGTTTGTCCTTTCACTTACGTGGTGACTGAAATGCAGCTGAGTCTTGTTTGCACAGGGGTAAGATTACAAAGGGGTAACGGGCCTGGTTTAAAGTGTCAGACCGATTTCGTCTTGTGCCCCATGTTGCAGAGCATCCAGGGTGTGTCTAGACTACAGGGTTTTGTCAACAAAGGTGGACTTTTGTTGACAAAACTATACCTGCGTCTACACTACTGCCACGTTCTGTCGACGGTAAGTCGACAGAATGCGGCAGTTTTGTCGACGGCAGTAAACCTCATTTTATGAGGAATAACACCTTTTTTCAACAGAGTTCTGTCGAAAAAAGGCGCTATTACATGCAAACTGTGCTTTTTCAAAAGAGAGCATTTACACTCTCTTTCAAAAAAGCGGCTTGCTTTTCAACAGAACTGGTTGTAGTCTAGACGCTCTTTTTCAACAGAGGCTTTGTTGACAGTGTCTGTCGACAAAGCCTCTGTCGAAAAAGGTGTGCAGTCTAGACGTAGCCCCAGTAACAGACTCCTAGGGCGCTATTTTGAAATTATTTCAAAATAACAGGCTTCTTATTCCAGAATAATAAACCCTCATTTCATGCAGCATACTGCCTATTTCGAAACATAGTTAGTGTGGACCCTCCATTGCTGCTATTTTGAAATAGCGCCTCCCCAGGGCCATTCTAAGTGATTACTCCCAGTGCTTCCTGGGGCTCTAAGTCAGGTAGCGCGTCCATATTAGAGGGTGCCTGCCTCAGACTCATTTCGAAATACCCTTGATGTGTTGACATAGCCTTAAGGAGAAAGTTGGGAGAAATCACAGAGTACTTAGTTACAGAGTCATTTGCCCAGAGGGGATGTTTTTTCGCTCTGATTTGTAAATATTTTGGGGACAATTTGTCAAAGATATTTAGGTGCCTACAGATTCAGATAGCCAGGTTTGGGGATTTACAAAATACCTATGTGAATTTAGGTACCTAACCTATGCAGGTGGTGCTGAAAATCTGAGTAGCTGCCTTTCTGTAGCTTTCCACACCTCAAAACCTTTGAAAATCTGTAAGAAACCTAGGGTCAATATTACAAGTAGTCTAATGGGGCTAGGCACAGAAATGTTGTTTCATTTGAAACCCCAAGAGAGGTGGATAGGTTGTGTTCTAGGTTAATTTGTCTCAGTACACACGAGAGCAGAATCTGCTCCTTGTTTTTCACAAACTTTCTGGGTATGAGACACCACAGGGAAAAGGGAGGAAATGACAGAGCAAGGGAGGGAGGAAATGGAGTAAATAGAAGCCTAGGAGAACAGGAGAATGAATAGGAACTTAGGAAAATGAGAGTATGAATGTCTCTGAGTCGGCAGACAACTTGCTTTAACAACTTTGACAAGTACAAGGTATCCATTTCCATTCAAGAGGCTGTTGATGCTGAACCCTACAGATGGTAGTTCACACAACTATATTAACTATAAAAAAACAACAAATGGTCTGGTAGCACTTTATAGACTAACAAAACATGTAGATGGTATCATGAGCTTTCCTGGGCACAGCCCACTTCTTCAGATGACCAGAGTTATGAGTAGGGGATATTTATTTTGAGTTTACTCATAACTCCAGTCATCTGAAGAAGTGGGCTGTGCCCACAAAAGCTCATGATACCATCTACATGTTTTTTAGTCTATAAAGTGCTACCAGACCATTTGTTGTTTTTTTCTGTAACAGACTAACTCGGCTACCCCCTGAAGCTACTATATTAACTATGTTACTGCTGAACACTATCAACAAGACATCCAGGTGCTTTGGTTGGGAGAAGAGAATTTGTGAAATCCCTTTGCCCATACATGAGCCTCACTTAATGCTTCTACTTAAGTTTAGGAAGCAACATATCCCTCCCATACACTAGAATACAGTCATAATATTAGCACCAGTTGTTATTAACACCACATTGGTAGTATTAACATCCTCATTCTTAAAACGTTTTCACATCTTTTCTCTCTTTGCTGTCAGCCTATGTGACCGAATGGAAATATAGATTCATCACCGTTCGCTGTCTCTACCATATGGGAGACATCACCAAAGTCCTCCAGTCAGCCCGGCTTAATGTGTCAAACAACAAAGACAAGATACTACAAGAGATCAAACACCTTGTGGATCGCTCCAGCAAGGAGGTGAGGTCTTAAAAAGACACTCCACCTACACTCTGCCCACGTTAAAACAACCCACCCAGTAGATTCACCAAACTACAGAGCTGTTTCTTAGCTTGAAAATGTAATTATTTGAGGTCAAAGTGTGGAACTTGTGGTCTGAAAACATACAGGTTGAACATTTCTAGTCCAGAACTCTCTGGTCCAGAAACATCCATTGTCCAGATGATGTTAGTTAGCCAGATACCCACTTATCATAGATGTGGCCAAGTTTCCCATGGTCCCATAAAGTTTTGTTTACAGCCACGAGTCCTGGCTCTCAGGGTTCTGTGCTGTTATTTATCTCTAATTAGAATATGAGAACATAAGAATGGCCGTACTGGGTCAGACCAACTGTCCATGTAGCCCAGTATCCTGTCTACTGACAGTGGCCAATGCCAAGTGCCCCAGAAGGAGGGAACACAGCAGGTAATCCTCATATGATCCCTCCCCTGTCACCTACCTCCAGACAAACAGAACCTAGTATACCATTCCTACCCATGCAGGCTAATAGCCATTGATGGACCTAACCTCCATGAATCTGTCTAGCTCTTTTTTGAACCCTGTTAAAGTTCTAGCCTTCACCGCATCCCCTGGCAAGGAGTTCCACAGGTTGACCATGCGCTGAGTAAAGAAAAACTTCCTTTGTTTGTTTTAAACCTGCTTCCTATTAATTTCATTGGGTGACCTCTAGTTCCTTTATTGTGGGAATAAGTAAATAACTTTTCCTTATTCATTTTTTCCATGCCAGTCATGATTTTATAAACTACATCTGTACTCAGTATTAAAGATGTGGACGTACCATGGTTTCATATAAAGGCAACAAGATATTCTCTGTCTTATTCTCTACCCCTTTTTTAATGATTCCTAACATCCTATTTGCTTTTTGGACTGCCGCTGCACACTGAGTGGATGTTTTCAGAAAACTATCCACAATGACTTCAAGATCTCTCTCTTGAGTAGTTGTAGCTAAATTAGTCCCCATCATATTGTACGTATAGTTGGGATTATTTTTTCCCATGCGCATTACTTTACATTTACCAACATTATATTTCATTTGCCACTTTGTTGCCCAATCACTTAGCTTGGTGAGATCTTTTTGAAGCTCTTTTCAGTCTGCTTTCATCTTAACTGTATTGAGCAGTTTGGTATCATCTGCAAATTTTGTCACCTCACTGGTTACCCCTTTCTCCAGATAATTTATAATTAAGATGAAAAGGATTGGTCCCAGGACTGACCTTTGGGGGACCCCACTAGTTACCTCTCTCCACTCTGAAAATGTACCATTTATTCCTACCCTTTGTTTCCTGTCTTTTAACCACTTCTCAGTCCTTCCCTCTTATCCCATGACAACTTATTTTTCCTTTGGTGAGGGACCTTGTCAAAAGTTTTCTGGAAATCTAAGTACACTATATCCACTGGATCACCATGTCCACATATCTGTTGGCCCCCTCAAAAACTCTAGCAGATTAGTAAGGCATGATTTCCCTTTTCAGAAACGATGTTGACTTTCCACCAACAAATTATGCTCATCTATATGTCTGACAATTTTATTCTTTACTATAGTTTCAACTAATTTGCCAGGTACTGACGTTAGACTTACCGGTCTGTAATTGACAGGATCACCTCAGGGGCACTTTTTAAATATTGGTGTCACTTTAGCTATCTTCCAGTCATTAGGTACGGAAGCTGAGTTAAAGGATAGCTTACAAACCACAATTAATAGTTCCGCAATTTCCCATTTGAGTTCTTTCAGAACTCTTGGGTGAATGTCATCCGGTCCTGGTGACTTGTTACTGTTAAGTTTATGAATTTGTTCCAAAACCTCCTCTAATGACACCTCAGTCTGGGAGAATTCCTCAGATTTGTCACCTAAAAAGAATGGCTCAGGTTTGGGAACCTCCCTAACATCCTCAGCCATGAAGACTGAAGTGATGAATTCATTTAGCTTCTCTGCAATGACTTTATTATCTTTGAGTGCTCCGTTAGCATGTCGATCGTCCAAGGGCCCCACTGGTTGTTTAGCCAGCTTTCTGCTTCTAATGTTGTCAAGGCTGATTCCCCACTTTGGCATGATGAATGAAGAAGTGGGGGCCCACAAAAGTACCCAAAACCTGATCTTTCCAGGCTTTGGTATAAAACTTCCCCCCAAAATCTTAAAAACCTAGATTTTGGCGATAAAAATCCACTGCCCCCGCCCAAGTAATGATAAGAAAAACAGGGAAGAGATCATTTGGGAAATCTCACCCTGAAAATAAAACCAGGACACAAAAATGAACCAATACCAGTTAATTAAGAAAAAAAAGAAGACAAACTTTTTTTTATCAAAATAAAACCACAGTTACAAGCATAGTTGGAGGGCTAGAGGATAAGAGTCACCAATTAATAAACTCACGGGGAGCTCCACCATGGGCCAAAACTTAGCTGTAAAACCGAGGAAAACCCATTTCTAAATGCACAGACATCAGATTCCCATTCCCAAACTATAAAACAATAAATATCTAGACTTTGCCCTACTTACGGATGGTGAAGAGTCTTTTCTTAGAGAGGGGCATGTTGTCTGTCCCCCTCAGTATCTGGAGGGGGGCTGCCCAGAGACAAGGGAGGGAAAACCCCAAAATTCCTTTGTCTCAGTTTGAAATCCCTATCTGCATTTCTATTGGCTGACTGCTACCTGGCTAGGTACAGTTAACCCTTTAGTCCATAGGCTGCTGCCCATCTTCTCATGGTCATGACAGATGTAATTAGAAAACATTTTGCTATTCCTTTTTGAGTTTTTGACTAGCTGCTCTTCCAACTCCCTTTTGGCTTTTCTTATGACATTTTTTATACTTCATATGACAGTGTTTATGCTCCTTTCTATTTTCCTCACTAGGTCTCATGAGTGCCCGGCAAGCAGCACATGATGCAAATCCCTTCCCTTTCCCCATCCCCCACCTTCCCTTGAGCACCTCACCCTGCAGGCCCTGCTCTTATGCTGCCTGCTGCTTCACTGCAAGACACAAGATCCTCCAGGCTCCACTTGTCGGCTGGACAAGGCTAGAGGACACGGATCCGGATCCCCATTTTTTTAACCTTCCAGGACTTCATATACAGCATGACCTGTGCCTAATTCCCTTTGATTCCTTTAAAAATCACACCAATGTCAACACTAAGACTGAGATTTTCTTCATGTGGCAGCTCAGAGGTTTTCTTGGCCTGTGTTTCCAGTTTCAGAGATCAGACTGACCTGGGAACTTAGCCAAGACATTTTTAACTTGGGAGCATTTAATTTTCTTCTTACTAATCTATTAATCTAGCAGAAAACCTCACTGAATACGTGAATGAATCAAAGATTTCCACTGAGACCAGAAATTCTGTCCGAATCAATTGCCTTTGAAATGAGATAGTTAATTTTTTGGTCTGTTTGGTTGTCTTTTTGGCCAACAGGTATCTTGTCTCTGCTAATTTCCTGTGAAATCAATTGTTTTCCATTAATTCCCTTTGAGATTAGAATGAGACTGCCCTAATACCATTGTTTTTCCTGTCTTCAAATAAATATTATTTCCCTCATGCAATCATCTCAAAATCCCTCCAGAAGAAATATCAGGGGAGATGGTATCATCTCATACAAAGGAGAAAGAGAGACATCAATTTCCGTAGAAGGGAATAAATAGTAAGTACACCAAGAAGCCCTACAGAATCCAGACAATCAGGTTTACTGAGATAATTGAGGTCTGTCAAAAGTAGACAAGAACAGAAATATAGTATAAAGAGTTTTACCTTATCTCAGAAAATAGGAAGGAGGAATTAAGGTTAAGGTTTTTCCTAATAACCAACTTAAACCTCCCCCACTGCAACTTGAGACCATTGCTCCTTGTTCTGCCATCTGCCACCACTGAGAACAACCTCTTTCCAGCCTCTTTGGAACCCCCCATCAGGAAGTTGAAGGCTGCTATCAAATCCCCCCTCGCGCTTCTCTTCTGCAGAATAAACAAGCCCAAATCCCTCAGCCTCTCCTCAGAGGTTATATGCTCCAGCCCCCAAATCATTTTGGTTGCCCTACGCTGGACCCTCTCCAATGCATCCACATCGTTTCTATAGTGGGGACTGAGAACTGGACACAATACTCCAGATGTGGCCTCACCAAAGCCGAATAAAGGGGAGTAATCACTTCTCTGGATCGTCTGGCAATGTTCCTCCTAATCCACCCTCATATGCCATTAGCCTTCTTGCCTACAAGGGCGCCCTGATGACTCATCTCCAGCTTCTCATCCACTGCAATCTGAAATTGATCAGACTCCATTTTGTACTCTTAACCTCCATTTTGTGTATCTGGCTTCCTTCTTGAGAAAGCAGGAGTCATTTCACCCCCTCTAAGCTACAATCACTTACCATTGAATGGGAAACATCGCAGGAGTAGAATGAGGTACAACCACAAAGTGTTTCTAGATAGTTGAGGCAATGGGTTAGACTCTAAGGGTGACTAATGGTCACTATGATAAAGCCAACGGGTTAGTTGAAAATTGTTGGGGTGGATCCTGCTTTTATCAGGGGGTTGGATTTCCAATGTCTTCCAAGTGGTTTCATTTATTACCCTGGTGGGCCATACCTCAGGCAAGACAGATTAAGAGGGTGCTAGGCAGGTTGTTTAGGGGCAATCAAGGCCTGTTTGTCAGGGTGACAGAATCAGTATAAAGGTGTTTCCCGGCATCCAGTGATCAGGACAAGGCCAGCTGTGTTCCCCAACGCCTCTCTCTTGGGCCAGTTCCATGCGTGTGCTCTCCAGAAGATCTGACAGAACTAGGGCCAAGAACAGCATTGGACTGGCTGATTTTCTTTTTTTATAGTTAGTTGGCGCTCTGGGAACATGTGAGGTCTTTGTTCTTTTGTATCAAGTGGGGAATATATTACTAATGTGGCTATTGTTTTAAGCAGAGCCTTCCAGAGTTGGCAAAAATAATTAGCCTGGCTTGAAAATTTCACGACCTACTTACCTACCTGCCTACCTACTTTTTTATCTTTCATTGCCAGTCTATCTTCTATTAACTACTTGTCTGTCTGTGTTTCTCTGTCATTTATCTCTATCTCTCTTGTATCTGTAGTTCTTCAGGGAGGGCTAGTCAGGATTTACTGTCAAGGTTTCCTCACAAGTCTCTGGCTCCGTCAATGATGATAACCAGAAGGCTGCTTACGTGTGCGCTCAGTGACGTGGGCCGTGTCGACTTGTGCACTTGGTCTCCACAGCAGACCCCAAGAGAGCCCCATAGACCACAAACCAGATAAGGATTGAAGGTGCCCGGCCAGGTTTACTGGAGAGCGAAGTACAGTCACAGTTGTCAGTAGACTCTACGGAACCACTACGCACGTGTACTTGCCACAGTGGAATGACTCAATCAGTGGGAGACCCCAGTGCCCCCTAGGTCATCCAAAGGCTGTCCCCCCAAGACACCACCTTATATACAGGTACAACAAGTCACACCTCACTGATGACGTATCAGGTTGCCACCCTCTGATGTTAGATACCACCCATCACCCTGTACCTCGTGGTTTGATTAGATCATCTCTATCCATCATTCTGTCATTTTAGACCCTTTCTTCAGCCTGAGTCTGTATCCATGAGGAGTGGGTACCAAGGTCTTTTCTAATGAGCTGGTGAGATCATGTGCTTTCCAGTACCAATTATTGCTCTGCAGTCGGTACCTAGCACCAGTTAGTGATTTGCGCTCTCAGCCCTGTTCATGCCAAGTTCTGTGAGCTGGGGCCTGCCTCTTGCTCACAGCTTAGCTTTGCTTTATGGTAGTGTGACGGGGTGAGGCAGCCCCGCACTGAATCTGCAGGGCCCAGCCCGGGTTACCTGGCTGCAGAGGGCCCTCCCCCAGAGCCCTACCAAGCATGCCCAGGCTGCAGCTCCACTATAAAAGCCTGGGGAAGGGCTCAGTCTGGGTTGGCTGCCAGAGGAGAAGGACCTATGCAGGGAGCTCCTGACCAGCAGTGACCCAAGGCCCCAGAAGAAGCCAGGGGAGACGCCGAGGCAAGTTGGGGCATCGCAGAGGCCGCCCGCTGAGGAGACGTCACCCCAGGGAGGGCGGTAAGCCCGACGAGTACGTGGGGAGTAGCTCCAGCAGCCCAGGTAGGAAGTGGCCCAGGGCAGGAGTGGGAGCTGCCTCTCGCACCCTGGTAACCTCGGCGCGTTTTGGCAGGAGTTCCCCACCGAGGGAGTGGCACACTGTCCTGTCACTCACAGGGCCCTGGGCCGGGACCCGGTGGAGTAGGGTGGGGCCCAGGTCCCCCTGCCTGGGAGGGCACCCCCGCTATAACCCCGTCCTGCCAGTGCCGGCCTTGTTTTAAAGGGCCGCATTGACACTTTGCTATGGACTCAGGCCAGTGGGCCTAGCCTCAAAGGGCCCTCCTTGGACTGCATTTATTAAGAGTTTGCTATTGACTCAGGCCGGAGGGCTCAGCATTAAAAGGCCCGCCTTGAACAGCGTTTATTAAGACTTCGCTTATTGACTCAGGCCAGTGGGCCTAGCCTTAAAGGGCCCTCCTTGAACGGCGTTTATTAAGACTTTGCGATTGACTCAGGCCAGAGGACCTTGCCTTAAGGGGCCAGCCTGAACTGTATATGTGGACACCATGTATGGACTCAGGCTGGTGAGCCTGGGTCTGAAAGGGTAGACAGTGCAGGAAGTTGGGGGTCCGGGGTCTTTCTGGGCCTCCGAGTGGTGCTAGAGAGAGTGCCCCATCACAGGTAGCCATGGTTTGTCCATTGTTAACTAGGCCTCAGGCCTCAAACCAGGCCTGTGCTGCATTGGCTTATGTTTTAGGCCCTCATCTTCCTACAGTATCATCGACTGTGTATTTGTCTAACTATCTTTGTTTATTATAATTAAGTTTAAAAGAATTGGAGCTGTGTGAAGGTAGACATTCTCTGGGGTTTTTTTGTTTGTTTTTTTAGAAAGAGGGAAGTAAATTACTCCTATAGCTAGAATTTTCTGCAGAAAACCTTATGAGGATACAGCTACACTGCGGAGGGGTGGAGGGGTGGGGGGTGAGTGTTGCCGAAAGGACATATGCAAATCACACTTGCATTTGCATATCTTCTTCCAATTCCTTTCCTGGAAGAGGTTTTTCTGATACTTGGCCAGTCTACATAGGGCAAAATGTCGGAAAAACCAGCTTTCGAAAGTCCCTGTAAAACCTCGTTTTACGAGGAATAAGGGAGCTTTTGAAAGAGGTGTTTTTTCCAACATTTGGCCCAGTGTAGATGGGCCTAATATCGGAAAAAACTCTTCCGGGAAAAGACTCAGAAGAAGCTATACAAATGCTAGTGCAATTTGTATATGTCCATTCGGGGGGGGGGGGGGGGAACCCTCGCAGTATAGCCAAGAGATGGGTGCACAAATGTGATGGAAATTCAAAAGGAGTTGAGTGTCTGGGCAAAAAAAATAGCTGGGTTCTGCATCCCAGCTTTCTTTCTTTCTTTCTTTCTTCTATTTTGCATCTATTTTCTATTTGTCTATTTTCTGTTGAAGCCAATGATTTTCATTCATCATTTATTGTGTGCTGTTATAATTAATTAATATGCTACATGATGTTTTATCATTGTCTCCTAATGACTGAAGTTGTAGGATTACAGAAATATCAGATTAATTAAGAGTTAGAAGGGATTGTTATTTATCTAAGTATGTAGGATTGAATGGAGCCTACCAGATTTCAGTTTAGCTATTTCAGGCTTTAGACATAAGAAATGCTGATATAAGTACAGGACCAAAAGAACAACTCAGTGCTCTAGTGTTATGGAGAAAGAGGAACCAAGTAGTTATATTGTGAAAAAATTAACTGGAAGATTAATTTTAAACCACAACAATGCTGTAACAGCACATCTGTTTCCACCTTCCGCCTTAGCCACGTAATTGTGCACCAGTGCTAACAAGAATAAAGAGAACCTCACGACTCATCCAAATCAGGGTTTCTTAAATGCTTAGGAAACACCACGTCAATAACGAAGAGGAGGGTTGAGATATTTAGAGAGGAATAAACAGAATCACATTATTTAAAAAGTGCTGAGAATGGGAAACATAAGGGCTTAGCTGGGTATGGAGTTTGTGCATGTTTGGGTAATCACAACTTTCTGTGTAAAATGAATAAAACGTGTCAAAGAGATTAGGCCTTGTACTTGTGTGGTCACTGCCCTTGTTTTTTATGTTGCTGGAGACTGAAAATCTGAAGCAAGTAACAGAAGTGGCTTTCACTGTGTTAATCATTAAACAGTAGTCACCAGCGCCCAACAAACAATGGTGTAACACCACATTACAGACATCACTTTAAATCATATAAAAGGTTATTTTACACACTCTCTCTCTCTCTCTCTTTCTCTCTCTCTCTCTCCTGTACCGCCAAACATTAAGCAATAACAATGTTGTAATCTTCAAGTCATTTCCCAAAGGAACATACTCTTGCTTCTCATCTCACTGGGTAGTTGCCCGTGTCTTATGTTGAAATACATCTGGTACCACCAATGTGCACACTCACCGAGGTAGATGGATCTCGACTCTGATCCAGTAATGCAGCATTCCCTCTGTCACTATATTCAGTGTGACTAACGGTGACTAATGGTCACTCTCAAGAAGCCAAGGGGTTAGATGAAAATCGTTGGGTTGGGGTTGGTCCTGCTTTGGGCAGGGGGCTGGACTCGGTGACTCCTGAGGTCTCTGCCAGCCCTGGGGTTCTGAGATTCGATGGTTACAAGATGGTGCCCTGACAAAAATCTCTTTAGGGAAGCTCTTAGCTCCGAAGTAAACAATGGGTGTGAGCTACTGGCAGTGTCCCAGGGTGGTGGGTGTGAGTTGCGTCAGTGAGCATGTGCTATCTAGGGTTAAGAATAGACCCTATAAAAGAACCGATGGCTTGAGACACTCTAAAAGGCAGAAGTCAGGCAGGTGCTGCAGAAAAAGCTGCTGGAGAGAAGTTTAAAAGTTTTGAGAGACCCGACAGCAGAACTGACTGACCGGAGCTAACTTGGAAGCAGCAGCCACTCCAGCAAATAGCATGGCAAAGCCAACGGAGAGAGTAAGCCGGCTACTTTTAAATTGCAGTAGAGCATGGAAGCCAAGAGCTGTCGCCAGCGATTTGCTGCAGCCCAGTCCTCTGTACAAAGCCCACAGCCGAGAGTCATTTCAACTCTGCCTCTTGTGGGATCAATGGTCCTCTATTCAAAGTAAGGGGAAGGTCTCTGGGTTTGAGGGGTAGAGTACGCAGGGCAGGGAACTCGAGGGACATCGATACAAAGAGGCCAGGTTTTGGAAAGAAATGTGGCCATCACTATTGGAAGGTAACATACACATCTGCCAAGCCATTTTGTTTATTACCCTGGAGGGCCGTCACTCAGGCAGGACAGACTAAGACGGGGCTCGGCAGGTTGTTTAGGGGCACTCAAGGTCTGTTTGTCAGGGTTACAGAATCATTCTAGATGTGTATCCTGGCATCCACTGATAAGGACAAGAGCCAGCTGTGTTCCATATGGCTTCTGTCTTGGGCCAGTTCCATGTGTGTGCTCTCCAGAAGATCTGTCAGAACTAGGGCCAAGGACAGCGTTGGATTGGGCTGATTTTGATTGTTTATAATTAGTTGGAGCTGTGGGAACATGCGAGGTCTTTGTTCTGTTGAGTGAAGAGGGGAATACATACTAAAGTGGCTAGAGTTTTCAGCAGAGCCTATAAGAGTTGGAAAAAGTAATCAAGCTGGCTTGAAAATCTCATGATCTATTGATCTACCTACCTACCTACCTATCTACCCACCTACCTACCTATCTACCTACTTATCTACCTACCTTTCTATCTACTTACCTACCTCGCTAGTAATTAAGCTGCCTTGAAAATCGCTTCATCTTTTGATCTACCTCCCTACCTACTTTCTATCTTCCATTGTTTGTATATTTTTATCATCTCTTTGTCTGTTTCTATGTCTTTTATCTATATATCTTGAATTGTCTGTCTGTCTGTCTCCCTATCTATCTTTTTTGACTATAATTAAGTTAAAAGGATTGGAAGTGTGCCAAGGTAGAACTTCTCTGTTCTTTTATAGAAAGAGGGAAGTTAATTTCTCATCTGTCTAGAATTTCCTACGGTATCTATTAGAGATGGGTTCACAAATGTGATTGAAATTCAAGAGGAGTTGAGAAGGGAAAAAAAAGGCTTATCTTCTACATCCTGGGAGTTCTTTCTCTCTCTCTCTCTCTCTCTCTAATCTTTTTTTCTGTCTATCTTTTATTTGTCTATTTTCTACTGAAGCCAATGATTTGTGTTGATTGTTCATTTATTGTGCACTGTTGTAATCACCTAATATGCTGTTATGATTAATTAATATGCTATATGATGTATTATCATTGTCTCCTAATGACTGAAGTTGTAGGATTATAGAAATATGAGATTAATTAAGAGTTAGAAGGGATTGTTATTTATCTAAGTATGTAGGATTGAACGGAGCCTACCATTTTTCGAGGATTACAGATCTTTCAAAATGGGGCATTTCTGTCAAAGGACCCCCATCTTGACCGCGTTTAAAAAAATAAGGCGTGGCCGCTATTATGTAAATGAAGCTTGGGAAATTCAAATCCCGGCTTCATTTACAATTTTGATATGTCTAATTTACATCCCTTTATCGAAAAAGGGATGTAGTTTAAACATACCCTAATTAAAAGTAGCATTGAACAGAGCCTCCCAGATTTCAGCTTAGTTATTCTATGCTTTGGGCTGAAGAAATGCTGACATAAGTAAGTGACCGAAGAATAACCCAATGCCCTAGATTTAAGCGGAAAGAGGAATCAAGTGGTTATATTGTGAAAAATTACCCGGAAGATTAATTTTAAACTTAAAAATACTGTAAAGGGTCATGTAATACAAACTGTGCCCCAATGCTAACAAGCGCAAAGAGAACCTTGCACCCTATAGAAATTGGGGTCTCTGAAGTTTCTAAGACCAATAAGAAAGAAAAGGGTTGACACAGGTGCACAGAATGGAGATATAGACAGAATCACATTATTAAAAAAGTTCTCAGAATGGGAAAAATGAGGGCCTAGGCAGGCATGAAGTTTATGCATGCTTGGATTATCATAACTTTATGTGTCAAAATTATAACATTTATAAAAGAGATTAGACCCTGTGAATGCCTGTGTGGTCACGACCCTCGCTCTTTATGTTCCCAGAGACTGCAAACAGAAGCAAGTAACAGAAGTGGTTTTCACTGTGTTAAGCATTAAACTGTAATCACCAAAGCCCAACCAACAGGGCTTTACAGACATCACTTTAAACCATATTCCAGACACCACTTTAAACCACATTACAGACATCACTTTAAACCATATAAAAGGCCACTTTACGCTCTCGCTCTCTCTCTCTCTCTTTCTCTCTCTCTCTCCTCCTGCATCTCCAATCATTAGGCAATAACATTGTTGTAATTTTCAAGACATTTTCCAAAGGTACATATTATTCCTTCTCATCTCACTGTGACTTTCCTGCATCTTAATCTGAAATAATCTGGTACTGACTCATGTCTATAGTCATGAAAGTAGACGAACCTTGACTCTGATGCAGAGCTTTCTTGCACAAGAGCATCCATGCAGTGTAGACACTGTCTTGCGCAAAAGCACATCACTTTTGCGATGCACTCTGAGATGTGGATGCACTCTTGCACAAGAAGTTTTTGCACAGAAACTCTTGAGCAAAAGGCTTCTTGCGCAAGAAGCCTCCAGTGTAGACATAGCCCAAGGCTACGGCTGCACTGTAGCCGTCTTGTGGAAAACCACGCTGGGCTTCATTTGCATAATTAATTAGCAGCCCCTTTTGCACAAGAGGCTTTTGCACAAAAAGGAGCCGTCTATACAAGGAGGGAGCATAGAAAAAGAAGCAGATCCCTTCAGTCAGGGCTGTTGAGGAGATCTCCGGTCGGGGTAATGTAAGTGCGAGCCATTAAGGGTAGTTCAGGAACCTAATGCCTCCTTGATATGGTCAATGATCTCTTAAGAGATGTGTTTTTCCTATGGACCAGTCCTTAAGAAGGTCTGAGAGTCCCCGACAAAGACATGCACCGGGAAGTGTCCATGAGTTCCTCCGCTGTTTTCATTGTAGTTGTTGATCTGATGGTCCCAGGAGACTGGATTTGGAGCAATTTCTTGCAACACATGTTAAGTCCCTTATGCTTAACAAGCTGGGCCACCATGTACTGATCTGTGATGCTCTCAGTCCCTTTCCGAGATCCGGAGAAGAGCTCTGTGGTCCTTGGAAGCTTCTCTCTCTCACCAACAGATATTGGTCCATTTAAACTGTCCTTCACCTGCTTTGCCTCTCTTTCTCCTCTCTGAGTTTTCCCCTCTGTTGTTTCAATATAAGAGGTGTGAAATCTTTCTAAACAGGTTCCACCTGGTATATCCGTTAATGGAATTTCTGGATCTCTGTGCATCATCCCCTCCTGACAGATTTTTTGAGCACTGATACATTCTCTTGACATTTTTTCCTCCAGGGTGAAGGTAAAATCAGAATTTCCCATGAACTCTCAGCAGGGGAAAAAATAGGCACAAGGAACAGAAAGGTGCGGGTGAAGAAATGCCTGGATAACCTTGGGATTCCTTGTACTCTGGTAGGTGTCCATTGATGTCTTGTTGAATAGTAGAGGGATATACAGGAAATTGACAACGAGAATGATTACTTAATGCAGAGCTGGTGAAAATATGTTCTTCAACAAGTTGTGGGTTTGGGTTTTTGTTTTGTTTATCTAGTTTATTTTTTTAAGACTTTTAGAGTAAAGCCAACTGAAACCAATCAGACTCAAGGGAATGGCTAAAATTAAGTGCATGGCAAAGAGCTTTGCTGAATTCAGATGAACCTAAATACATATTTAAATGGAAATGAAGGAAAGAGCAGTGAGCCAGTAGAGATGTCCGGTTTGGCCAAGATAACATGGCAGAGGGGCATTGCTGGCTTCTGATGGCCTATGTCATGACAGTCTTTACTCCAAAGGATAAATGGACACAAGTCAGACATCAGGAATGGTAACACACATAAATCCGTAGGGAACACTTTAACGGAACTGGACATTCAGGGTGTCTACACTGCACCGATATTTCGAGATAACTAGTGTTATTTTGATATAACAATGTACATGTCTACACAGACATTCTGTTGTTTTGAAATAATTTCAAAATAACGGGCAGCTTATTCCAAAATTTGTAAACCTCATTCTACGAGGAATAACACCTATTCTGAAATAGCTATTTCGGAATAAGGCGTGTGTAGATGCTCCACTGAGGCTATTTCGAAATAGCCTCTCACCAGGGCCTCCCGGGGCTGTACATTGAGATAGCACATCTACATTAGGGAAGCCTGTCTCGGAGGCTTCCCTGCAATGTAGACATGATATTTAGAAATAAGCTGTTTTGGAGTATTTCTTTGGGAATAACTTATTTTGAAATAAGTGTGCAGTGTAGACATTCCCTCGGTAATGGACTTGAAAGTAGCTAGCCTTCTACAAAAGAATTTCAAAACCCACTTAGAAAGGGAGACAGCGGAACTGGAATTCATTTGCAAATTCAGTACTATGAACGTAGGATTGAGTAAGGATCACAGCTGGTTCACGCATTACAAAGTTAATCTCCCCTCTCTTGACAGCCACATTTCCACATCAACTGCTGTGAATGAGCCACTCCCACCTTGACTTGATTACCCTCATTTACAAAAGTACCCTCTTTCTTTTGTTGTCCTTCTATATATGCACCTCTGCCTCTGTAAATTCCACTCCAATACATCTGATGAAGTGGGTTTTACCCAAAAAAGCTTATGCCCTAATTAATCTGTTAGGCCTAGTCTACACTAGACCAAGGTCGGCCTAAAGTACACAACTCCATCTATGTAAAATACATCGCTGGAGTCGGTTTACCTTAAGTGGAGCATTGGTGGTGTCCACACAGTGGGAGGCCTACAGGAGCAAATGCTCCCATAAGCTTCCCTTACGCCTCCCAACAGCAAGGAGTACAGATGCCAACCAGAGTCACCCTCAACCAAGTCTAACACCAGAAAATTGACCTACAGAACGCTGATCCACCAGTAAGTATCAACGTGCCCCAAGTTTCTAAAGTCCACAGGACTCCTCCTTGCTGGGATTTGTCTAATGTAAATGAGTGCAAATAAAGTGGCAACTAAAGACACTCACGTGTGGAAACGTTTGCAGATCTGGGTCCTACAAGATATTCGCTTCAACCGCATGATGGTATTTCCTAAGTGGGAATGTGGGTGTTTGTCTGTAGAAACCATGGAAGTATCTTAGATGATAAATGGTGTTTCTTCAGCAACCCCGGTTTATATGGTGTTGGGTTTTTTCCCCTTTCCTCAGGATGACGTGCCGAATATCGCCATCTTGGGGGCTGGGGGAGGCCTCCGGGCCATGATAGCCCTGTATGGAACCCTGCAGGAGCTACAAACTCAGGGCCTCCTGGACGCTATCATGTACCTGTGTGGGGTCTCAGGGTCAACTTGGTAAGCGCATATCAAGGGATGTGAGAAAAAAAGCCTGTCCCATAAGAGGACTGTCAACCAGGGGCAACAATTGCTACTGTTATTATTAGCCAGAGAACATGATGTGGGCTTCATCACCAAGGGAACATCCCTGTTTGCCCATTTCCTGAGGAGGGGAGAGTGTGTGAGTACGGCTACATGTTATTTGCATGACCTAGGGCATCCCACTTCTACCCTGACATTGGCTCAAGGCATAGCCCAAGAAATGTAGGTATCCCACATTTCCTGCCATTGTCTCAGGCATAAGGCATCTATCCTACCCATCCTGGGCACAATCTTTTCAGGTTTATGGGGCCTTTTCTTGAGTAAAAGCACCTTATGCAGTAATATTCTTCACCTCTAGTTATGAACATGTAATGCCAACAGGCAGAATTGAACTTGGGACCTAGGGAGTTTACTGTCTGAGCCTCTACCTCATGAGCTAAAAGCCCGTTGCCTCTCAGCTAAGGCTGTAGAGCAAGCTTATTAGTCACCTTGTAAGTAGTCTCAGTGTTACTTAGTGGGACAGTTCACCATACTCACAGTGTGTGAGTCACAAATACTTACACTAACTAAATGTACAAGCTCCGCATACATTTCTCTTTACTCCTTATAAGGCAAATGAACGTATCTTGATGGTCACTGGAAATTAGTTTTCTAGGGCTCCAACTTTCTCATGGCAGAGTGCTAAGATCTGGCAGCTCTGAGATGTGCCCTGGAGTTAGGTTCCTAAAAATGTCCCTTTGGACCCAGATTATATACAGGAAACCCGCACCTCACGACAGCCCTAGTTGTGACCCTCTGCACTTACGAACTTTTTTTAAGTGTGGAAGGAGCCGAAAAGCCCCGACGTACATCCTCGGCCCACATTTACAATGGTGCACAGTACCTATTGTAAATGCGGGTCCAAGTTACGATGCACCCAACTGTTTTTTTATGCAACAGAAACAATAGAAGAAACAGACTGCTATCACACAGATACACCCTAGACGTAGGGTACGTCTAGACTACAGGCTTTTGTCGACAGAAGTTTTGTCGATAGATACTGTCGACAAAGCTTCTGTCAACAACGAGCGTCTAGACTACATCCAGTTCTGTCAACAAAGCAAGCCGCTTTGTCGACATGACAGTGGAGATGCAAAGGGCAGTGGAGATACAATAACGCCTTCTGTCAACAGAACTCTGTCGACAAAAGGCGTTATTCCTCGTAGAATGAGGTTTACAGCCATCGACAAAACTGCTGAGTTCTACTGACGTTATGTTGACAGAACTCAGTGGCAGTGTAGACGCAGGTACAGTTTTGTCGACAAAAGTCCACTTTTGTTGACAAAACCTTGTAGTTTAGACACACCTGTAGGGACCATAATGTCGAAACAATAGAAGTTCAGATTTCTCCCTCACAACCATTGGCAAGTGGTTTCTTGCCAGGGAGAATGGTATCAAACAAAGATTGGATATTAGGAAAAAAACTATTCCCCTAGAAGGGTGGGGAAGCACTGGGATGGGTTCCCTAGGGAGGGGGTGGAATCTCCAACCTTACAGGTTTTTATGTCCTGGCTTGACAAAGTGCTGGCTGGGATGGTTGAGTTGGGATTGGCCCTGCTTTGGGCAGGGGGCTGGACTCAGTGATTCCTGAGGTCTCTTCCAGCCCTAGGATTCTATTGTGTCCTTCAGAACATCTGGCTGGTGTAACAGGGCCACACAGTGAGGAGCAATTGACACAGAACCTAAGGGGTTTAGGCACTCTGGTCTTGGAGCAATTGAACAGGAGACTGACATCAGTGGGCAACTTTCAGTTGCTTGTAGGGCCTGATTTTCCCCCATTAACACAGTAACTTAGCTCAGCTGTGTTTATTTCCACTGCATCCCTGTGAGGTGGGAAAGGGCCCAGGCTTAGAATGTGACTGGGGATAAATCTGTGGGTGAGCAGAACCCACATTTTCTGATGTCTAGGTTAGTGCTACAACCACTGAACCATACTGCCAAACTTTCTGTACAAATGGCACCACTGAAGTCCACGCTTCAGCAGTGGAGCCATGGATGGCTGTGGAGATGTATGGATGTTACAAATAGCCCAGCTGTAATCAGAGCCATTCACACTGTGTGTCATGAACCCTGCATACTTCTAATGGAGATTCTCCATTAACTTAGTTTGGTAAGGACCTGGGGGACTTAAATTGTACTACTACTAATGTGGTTTTCCACAGCAGCTAGCCGTGAGATCCTGCCAGGTTACAAAAGCATTGCAAAGGTACACCACTGCGTGAGAATAATCTAATAAAGACTGTGCAGAGACTGTAGGGACTTGGGATAAAAGCCCCTATTCCATTCCCCCCTGCAGTGGTGTGTTTTGTGTCTGTGACAGGTGTATGTCGTCTCTCTACAAACATGAGGACTGGACAGAGAAATTGCAGGCCCTGGTGGAACACATGTGCACTCGACTTGACAAATGGACCTGGAACCTCCCCAAGGCCACAAAAATGTTACTTGAGGCAGCTAAGGACGAAAACTACTCGCTGACCGACTTCTGGGCCTACACTGTGATCTATGGAATGATACACGAGGTGGGTGGAAAACGTTCCCTTTTGTCTCGCTAAGGATCCTCGTCTGGCCCCCCTCTCCAAAGGATGAGCACACCTCATGATCCTTCCGGGAGGTTAGCCTCACAATGTCTCTGGGAGGTGGGGAAATGTGCAGAGGGGAAACTGAGACTCATGGCATCCCAAGGCCAGATTTTTTAAAGGAATAAGCTTGAGGGAAGAGCACCCTGACACTTAGAACCCATTGATTGCAATGGGATTTAGGGGACTAAATGTTTTTTTTTTAAAATCCCACTAGATAACTCACTACCTTTACAATGTCCTCCTTGACCAGCTCAGAATTACATAAGTCATGTCTACACTACCAGGTTGATCTGGTCTATGGGACCGAGGGGGGTGTGCTTGGAATTTCTCAGCCTGGGTTGGAGGGTCCACACTCCTACGCACTGACTCTGTCGATACTCCAGGGCTGGGAAACCCATGGAAAAACTCAGTCGATGCCCAACACCCACCATCAGCTCCATTGGTTAGGGCCTCCCTCCCATGTCCCAGCATCTTCAGTGGTGTGTAGGAGGTGCTGAAGGGTGGGAGACCTGGGGTCAATCAGGGGCCCAGCAACCCCAGGAAATAAGAATGTTAGTGACTGTGTCCACAGTGTACTCTGAACCTGGGCCCAAAGGTCACGTCTACACGGCAAAGAGAATTCTGTGGTGTTGTGTCTCATGGTCTGGGTCAATTCACTTCCAGCTGGTGCGGCCCCATCTTCTGACCAAAAACTATCAGGCTGCATCTAGACTAGCATGATTTTGCGCAAATACTTTTAACGGAAAAGTTTTTGACACAGAAAAGTTTTTCCGTTAAAAGTATTTGCGCAAGAGAGCGTCTACACTGGCATGTGCCTTTGCGCAAAAGATTTGCTTTTGCGCAAAAGCATCCGTGCCCAGTATAGATGCTCTCTTGTGCAAGAAAGTTCCGGTGGCCATTTTAGCCATCGGGCTTTCTTGCGCAAGAAATTAACGTTCCTGTCTACACTGGCCCTCTTGAGCAAGTATTCTTGGTCAAGAGGGCTTATGCCTGAGCGGGAGCATCAAAGTATTTGCACAAGAAGCACTGATTTTGTACATTACATAGTCAGTGTTCTTGAGCAAATTCTCGCGGCCAGTGTAGACAGGCGGCAAGTTTTTGCGCAAAAGCGGCTGCTTTTGTGCAAAATCTTGCCAGTCTAGATGCACCCTCAGTGTAGGAGTTTCTACCTGTGCTGGAAATGGGCTCTGAAATCCGGTGCTGGGGAGAGGTTTCAGACCATGAGTTCCAGCCTGCGGGAGAACTTCTAGACTGACATTTTAGCTCCAACACCTCCAGTCACTTGACCCGAGCTCTGAGACGTGTTGCAGTGGGTTTCGTTTTGCCGTGAAGAGGTACCCACTGCTACTGGACCTATAAGCATGATAATACAATCATAGAGCACCACCTAACCCCCAGTGGAAGGGCAGGAGAGGAATAAATTCTTATGCTAAGAGTTTGACCATTCAGTCTGTGAAGACGGTCTGTTCTCACTCATTCCTTGGAGTATGAATTGAAGTAGTGTGTCCAATCCTGGGCCCCCCATTACAGAAAGGATTGGAGACGGTCCAATGGAGGGCAACCAAAATGATGAGGGGGCTAGAGCGCATGACCTATGAAGAGAGGCTGATGGATTTGGGTTTGTTTAGTCTGCAGAAGAGAAGAGTGAGGGGAGATTTGGTAGCAGCCTTCAACTTCCTGCAGGAGGGTTCCAAAGAGGATGGAGAGAGGCTGTTCTCAGTGGGGGCAGATGGCAGAACAAGGAGCAATGATCTCAAGTTGCAGTGGGGGAGGTCTAGGTTGGATATTACAAAGGACTATTTCCCTAGGAGGGTGGGGAAGAACTGGGATGGGTTCCCTAGGGAGGTGGTGGAATCTCCATCCCAAAAGGTTTTGAAGGGGGAGGGATAGCTCAGTGGTTTGGGCATTGCCCTGCTAAACCCAGGGTTGTGAGCTCAACCCTCAAGAGGGGCATTTAGGGAGCTGGGGCAAATCTGTCAGGGATGGTACTTGGTCCTGCTGTGAGAGCAGGGGAGTGGACTTGATGATCTCTCAACATCCCTTCAGCTTCTATGAGCTAGACATATCTCCATATATTAAAGCCCTAGCTGGGCTGATGGATGTGGTGTTGGCTCTGCAGGAGCTTGACTTCCTGAGGTCTCTTCCAGCTGTGGGATTCTATGATGTCTATATACATGTGACTCCATTGAATTCAGTGGAGTTACTTGGGGGAGTGAAGGCAAACTCCACACCTATCTAGTGATCTTCTCAGTACATGGCAATGTTCTAGCACTGGATGCTCAGGTTTAGGCTGAGCTGTTGGGGCCTGGGCAATGCAAAAACCATAGTTTAGAATTTGGAGTGTGTTTGTCTGGATCTGGACCTATAGAATCCTGTCTTTACAGCTGGACAAGGGACACTTGTGGGAGCAACGGGGTGCAGCTGAGAATGGAAGAAACCCCTACCCCATCTATGCAGCAGTGGATGAGCATAGTTTCAGCAAAGTAACTGAATACTCTGCAGGTAAAAACAAACCTCACTGGGTTGCCTCATCAACATGCAGATCCTCAAGGTGGCAGAGATGCTGAGGTTGTGTTTAGAGCACATTGGGGGGGAAAGTCAATCTTTTTTTTTTCTTTGCCAAGATTGTGAATGGATTTTTCAATGCTGCATGACATTTTCTGCAATATCCTTTTGCTTTCTCCCTAGACATTTTATCAAAAACATATCTTTAGTTTCATTTTCTTCATCCAAGCCTTAGTCTCAGTAGGCACTGGTCTACACTAGGACTTCATTTTGAAATAACCCTCCCTGAGGTTGAATTTGTAAGCAGATCATCCACACTACTAAGCCCGTTATTTTGAAATAACAGTCTGCTTAATTAAAAATCTGTACTCCTGCTTTTCATCAGAAATAACACTAATTCTGTAATAGTTATTTCTAAATAGCAAGAGTGTGGACCCTCTGGTGCCTCTATTTCAAAATAACGACTCCCCAGAGTAATGCAAACTTGACTAGGCAGGTTGGTTTCAGGTACACAACACAAAAGTGTAGCTGGAGTTGGCTGACCTTAACATGAGCCATGGCAGTGTCCACACAACAAGAGGCTGATGGAAGCACATGCTCTTGTTGGAGTCCCTTACTCCTCACAGAACAAGGAGTACCAGATGTTGGCAGGGGCTGCCCTCAGTGTTTGATTTAGAGGGTCTACATTAGACTCGCTAAATCGAATGCTAGAAGATCAACCTCTTGCAGGTCGATCTTGTCACTAGTGTAGACATGCCCTAAGATGCTGTTGGAAACAACGGAAGGAATTGTAGGTGAACTGGTAGTGTCACATGGGCTTTCTGGAACATGGAGAGAATTCTTCATGGGTGAGGAAGCTTTGGAAGATGCCATGAATTTGACAATAGGAAAAGGCAAGGTGGAAGATGTGTGGATAGGGAGGGTAATGTTGGAAAAGGGGATAATCAAGTTCAGCTAAGATAAATCTTTTTAATAAATTGGATTTTCACTAAAAATGCACATTCAGACCTGTAGTTGTGGAGTTCACTTCAAATACAATGCAAAGCTTTATCTGGGCAAACAAATTATAAACTAATTTGTTTCCACTTGTTGATTTAAAATGGTCTTTCAATTTCAAATGTAGTCAGTAAAGTGAAAACAACTGCATCAAGGAAGGGAAGATGAGCCGAGTACATCACAACCAAGTTTCATTTTATGTCAACTCAAAATGGTTTTTTTCATTCACTTTTTAATTTGGTGAAAAACTGGGGAGGTGTTTCTTTTTCAGTTAAAATCAAACTGGCTATTTCTACAGCATTTTTGGTTCAGCTCCTGAGCTAAAACTTCTGGTATTTGCATGGCTTGCAAGGCAGGAATTTCAAACCCAGAAGCAGGTGGGAGGGAATTATAGCTGGAACTTCAGAGGTGAGGATCAATAGTTTCCTGGAGAATAGGAATCAAGGGAGGTTGTGAAGATGGGACACTACGGATGGGAAGAAACTCTATTAATGTATAAACAATGAGAAGTCCTGTGGCACCTTATAGACTAACAGATTTATTGGAGCATATGCTTTTGTGGGCAAAGTTCCACTTCATTAGATGCATCTGACAAAGTGGGTCTTTGCCCACGAAAGCTTATGCTCCAATAAATCGATTAGTCTATAAGGTGCCAAAGGACTTCTTGTTGTTTATGCAGATTCAGACTAACATAGCTACCTCTCTGATATTTGTCTCTATTAATGAAAGACATTGTTTGAAAAATGCTCATATTCCATTGAGTTAGGGATACCTACGACCACTTTTCCCTAATGTTCTTTCTCTTGGTGATCCATCCGCCACCTCAAAACTAGTGCTGGGCTTTGCTTCCAAACTCTCTCTTGTATTTTTCAGCAACCTGGTTTGAGTTCACCCCTCATGAAGCCAGTTTTATTGGCTATGGAGCAAGTGTGCCCATAGAATTCTTTGGAAGTGAATACAAGGATGGGGAGCTAAAGAAGAAGAAAGAAGAGAAAAACATGAGTTACCTTCAGGGTGAGTGCTCGTGTCTCTGCTTCTTAATAGATGGAGAGAACTCAAGCTGGTTAGTTGAAAAAATATTTCAAGAAAACCATGAAATCTTGACAATCTGAAATGGAGTCATATTTTTCATGTATAATTGACCAATATGGACAATGTCCAGGACCACCAGCTCTCAGTCCATCTATAGATACCTTTTCATCCCTCCTTCCTTTCACTAATCTCTTCCAACACCCAACAGATACCCTATATGATAATTCCAAACTTTTCTCTAGATAGTGGAGCGGGCCGAAAAACTTTTTTCCCATGCCGTGAAAATGTTCAAGTTCTCAAAGGAAATGCTCCCATTTTTTTGCATATTGGAAATAGAAATAATAATAAAAAGTTCAGATCACTCAAAATATTTCATTTCAACAAGAACATAGAAACAGCCACAGTGTATCAGAACAAAGGTCCATCTAGCCCCATCTCCAGTCCTCTCACAGTGACCATTTCAGAGGGAATGAACAGAACAGTCAACCACTGGGTGATTGGTCTTCCTGTTGTCCATACTCAGCTTCTGGAAATTTGAGGCTAGGACAGTGTGTGGGTCTGCATTCCTGCCCCCTCTGGCTGATGGGCATTGATGGACCTACCATCCATGGGCTTATCTGCAGCTTTTTTAAAATCTTATTATACTTTTGACCTTCACAACATTCCTCAACAACAAAATTCCATCCGTTGGTGCTGTGTTGGGTGAGGAAGTACTTCCTTTGGCTGGTTTTAAACCTGCTGCCTATTAATGTAATTGAGAGACCCTTGGTTCTTGTCTAACGTCAAGGAGTAAATAACACTTTTCACCCACCGCTCTTGGATCATGTCTCTGAGTGAGAAGGATGCTTTTTTGAGTGAGAAGCATCGACACTCTGGAAGTCGATCTTTCAGCATTTGATTTTGTGGGTCTGGTAAGGACCCTCTTAATCGAATGCTGAGGGAACCTCTGTTGACTCCAGAACTCCTTGCAGTTGCAAGGAGTAAGAGAAGTCAATGGGAGAGTTTCTCCCATTCACTTCCCACTGTGGGGATGCCCAAGAAAATCAATGCAAGATACGTTGACTCCAGCTATGCAAGTCACATAGCTAGATTTGGGTATCTTGCATCGATTTTCTCTGCCAGTGTCGATCTAGCCTGAATTAAGTCACAGCTGAGAAGTCAGACTTTTCAGAAAAGAAAAGAAAAGAAAAGAAAAGAAAAGAAAACCCCCTCAAAATAAAAATATTCACTTCAAAAATAGTGAAAAACAAAACCTAGCTGGCTAAACCCTTTTGAACAATGAAAAAAATCAGTTTTCAGCGAATAAATAAATACATATGATAAAAATTAAGAAATGTTTTCTAATAAGCAAGACTTTTAATGACAACAGACATTGTCCTTTGAAATTTTCATTTTGTCAAAACCCCAATTTTCTGTCCAAAACTAACGTGCAAAAGAATAGCTTGACCAACCTGAAGGAGAACCTGTGTATGTCAACAGAGTCAAATCCATTTATACGCTTTTCCTTCTTATTTTCAGGTCTTTGGGGAAGTGCCCCGGGCAGCAAAACGGAAAATGAAAAAGTCATAAAAGGTTTGCTAGTTTGTAGCTGGAGTTGCATACCTTAAGCCAACCTTTGAGATCTAGTGTAAACTGGCTTGTGATTGTGCAGCTGTGGGCTATACAGTAGTGTTTCATGTTTTTCAGACAAATGTATTTATTTATTCAATTTTCATTCATAGCGTAGATTCTTAGACTGTTTGTTATCTCTTCATTTTCATTAGAGGAGATCAGAAAATGCACAATTTTCGGAGAGGAAAAATGCACAACAGTTTGTATTTCGAGTGTAAAAAATCAGAGTTTACTCCACTGTTCTCACATCTTTTTATATCTTCCCACCACTGTCTTCAGTGAATAATTTTTTTTTAAAGACAAGGAATAAAAAAAGAAGGAGGTTGTAAATTGCAGTGAACATCTAAACAAGAAAAGAAAAGAAAAGAAAAGAAAAGAAAAGAAAAGACTTTTTTTTGGTTTCTCCAAAAGCATTAGTCTAAATCTGCATAAACAACAAGAAGTCCTGTGGCACCACATCTGACAAAGTGGGTCTTTGTCCATGAAAGCTTATGCTCCAATAATCTGTTTGACTATAAGGTGCCACAGGACTTCTCGTTGTTTCTAAAAGTATCATGATTCATAGATTTTAAGTTTGTTCCTTTTTATAGTTTCTTCGAAAAATTGTGTTAGTGGTCAAAACTGATATTTTCCCATGGATAATTTAAACTTTGAGGAACCCACATTTTTGAACAGGAAAAAAAAACGTGATCAAAATGTTTACAATTTTCATTCATGGCATAGATTCTAATATAATAATGTAATAAACTATATGGAGATATACCTATGTCATAGAACTGGAGAGGTTATTGAGTCCAGTCCCCCGCCCTCATGGCAGGACCAAGTACCATCCCTGTGTGTTAGACTGTGTGAGTTATCTCTTCATTTTCATTAGAGAAGATTGGAAAAGACATAGTTTTCAGAGAGGAAAAATGCACAACTGTTATGTAGTTTGAGTGTAAAAAATCAGAGTTTACTCCACTGTTCTCATGTCTTTTTATATCTTCCCACCTCTGTCTTCAGTGAATAAAATTTAAAAAAAAAGATGAGGAATAAAAAAAAGAGAGAGGTTGTAAATTGAGAAGAAAAGAAAATTTTGGTTTCTCAAGAAGTATCATGTTTCATTAATTTTTAGTTTTTTCCTTTTTATAGTTTCTTCGTGATGATTTCAACTTCGATGAACCCACTTTTTCAAACAGGAAAAAAACTGGATCAAAATGTTTACATCTCCTCAAATTTTATGTATTTAAATATCCTGAATTAATAAACCAACCGCTCACATGGCTCTAGATGATGGTTTGAGCCATGTGGACACAGAAGAAGTCATATATAAGCCACTCCCACTCTAAAGGTTGTTTCCTCTCTTTAGTTCAACCACAAATAAAGGTGACATTAATTTCTATAATGGTCCCAGGCACCTCTAGAGGAGGACACTGAGACACATTAAGTGAGTGTTCAACATGGGATGAAGGAAATAGTGACAAGATCGAAATTTAATGACAAGAATGATGGGGATCAGACCGAAATGGGCAGGCTCTAACTTCATCAATATACTTTTTCTCCATCCTGTCACCTACAGCACCTAAAGGACTGAATTATTCTCAATGTATTGTGAAATGACTGGCTCTCCTAATTGTTGTTTTATTCCCCCCCCCCAGATGTATTGTTTGGCTTCTTTAAGGGGAAAAAAGACTCAAGCTCACCATTTGCAGCAGATAAAGGAAGTAAGTCATTACAGGTCATGGCCACTCCAATGACACACTTGGAAATATTGACCACGTGTGCCTAGGCGATAAATCAATAGCTACTGGAACCATGCTGATGTCTGAAAAGGTTCATGGTCTACCTCAGTCCCCCAGGGAAAATCTTCTTTTTGAGGGGGGAAAAATGCGGGTTGTGGATTGAAACACCGAAAATAAAAAGTATTCCTCTACCATTATCTAAATAAAAAAAAAGGATTAGTTTTATCAAAACCAAAATCAATTTACTGGACAAAAATCAGTCTCCATGTTCTATTGATCCCTCAAAACAATGGAAAAATGAACCTCTCCCCCAACATGTCACTGTGTACGAATTTTCATTGGGTTGAATGTTTTGGTGGAACAATACTTTCCACTAAATAAATGGATTTCCTCAAATTTCTACCAGTTTTATTCCTTCTGAAGCTTGAAACTATTGACTTGATCTTGGTCTTTGGCACATGAATGTTGAATCCATGTTGATGATATGATGACCCATGGCTCTGTGAAATGACTGATATTCCTTTTGGCATTTTCAGGTTGTCCGGAAGGACATGTTGAGGGGTTTCCAACACCTACCATGGAACCTGAGGATGGTTTGTAGATATGTGGAGCTGCCTGTTTCGTCCTGAGTCATTAGACAATCAAGGGGACCCTAGTTCTCCCATCCCACTGCTCTGAACCCCCCTGCCCTGACTCCTGCAACCTCATCCTAAGCTCAGCACCTCACACCTTCCAACGCCCTCCCTGAGCCCCCTGCCCTGACTCCTGCATCCCCCCCATTTCCTCAGCCCCCCAAACCTTTCAATCCCCTGCCCAGAGCCCCCCCCCCACACAGCCCTCTTCTCTGACCCCCATGCCTGCCAGCCCACTGCCCTGAGTCCCCTTCCTGCTCCTCCCAACCTCTGCCCTGACTCCTGCAGTCCCACCCCCTTCCCTTAGCCCTCCACAGCTCCCAGCCCCATGCCCTAAGTCCCCTGGCCTAATCTGCCACCCACTGCCCTGAGCCCCCCACATCTCCCAGCACCCTCTACTGTTTCCTGCCCCCCCCGGAGGAGAGATAGCTCAGTGGTTTGAGCATTGGCCTGCTGAACCCAAGGTTGTGAGTTCAATCCTTGAGGAGGCCATTTAGGGACCTGGGGCAAAAATCTGTCAGGAATGGTACTTGGTTCAGCTGTGAAGGCAGGGGACTGAACTTGATGACCTTTCTCAGGTCTTTTCCAGTTCTAGGAGAGAGGCATCTCCATGCATTTTTATTTAGCTTTTCCCTTGCGACCCTCCCAAAATGAATTCCCTGCCCGAGACTGTGGTTTACTGCAGCATATACATTATCATTTTAATTTCCACCCAAAACTAAACATTATTACAGTTGAGGGGCTAAGCAGTGGTGGGTATGTCTGCTAGCTCATCATAAAATGTCTCCCCTCTCCCCCCTCCCCCCCCGCCCAAACTGTTAATTGGCAAGTGTTTGTTTTTATTAACAACCTACATTTAAAAATGGGAAAAAATAGTTTCAATATCGATTAAAAACCCGGTTTTGGCCAATTTGCAATACTTCATTGTTTCACTTGAAAATAACTTCTCATTGTGAAATTGAACTTAATTCCTAACAAGAAAAAGGTTTCAAGGTTCAAATTTTCGAAAAAAAAAAAGAAAAAAAAAGGACATCTCCATTTGTCTGAAATAAGTTTTGGGGTGAGGACTGTCAACTCCCAGCGTCTCTTCCGATTTGGGCAAATTGAATCGATTTGAGACCAACAAATTTGGAAATCTCCCACATTCTTGTGGAATGTAAAAACCATTTCTCACCAAGCCTGGTTTCTGGGTGTCTTCTAATGAGCCTGAAGGATGTGTGAAGATATTTAAGAGCAGGTTGGATGTCAGGGATGGGCTAGACAGTGCTTGCTCCTGCCAGGAGGGCGGGAGACTGGACTTGAACTCTTGAGGTCCCTTCGAGTTCTAGTATTCTGTGATTTCTATGACTTCACTTGGGGCTGAGCTATTGGCATGGAAGAGGTCTGTAATTGTCTTCAGCTCAAAGATATGCTAGCCCTATCATATCAGATGATAGCCAATCAAATATTTCAGTATTCTGATATATTCCTGGAAATGTGTAAATTTCTTTACAAAAGTAGCATCTCTTCTAATTTTTACCCAAATTAGGCCAATTGTATTGTATTAGTTGTCCATTGCAATAAATACTTGCACTCACATTCTCTGACAAATGATGGCCCAAGAAGAAACCATATTGTAAATCTAGATGTTTTTATTTATGGAATTCATTATGGTGCCAATAAAAAAAGTCTTTGGGGGGTAGCTGTGTTAGTCTGTAACTTTAAAAAACCTTAGGGCACACAGCAGGGATAACTTGAGCTATGCTAATTGTGTAGCTTAAGTCGAAATAGCTTATTTTGACTTTTGGCGCTGTCTACACAGCACTTATTTCAAAATAGAGCACGCTTCTCCCGACTTCCCTTACTCCTCGTACAATGAGGGTTACAGGAGTCGGAGTAAGAAGCCTGTTATTTTGAATTTTATAGTATCATGAGCTTTCGTGGGCAAAACCCACTTCTTCAGAAGAGCTTGAGTGGAGTAAAAAAAAAAAGGAAAACCAAACCAAACCAGACCTAAACTGTGGTCTTTATGTGATAAAATAGCTTTTTTAGGAAACATAATTACCGTAAATTAGCGTATATAACCTGCACTCGTGTATAACCTGCATCCGTTCATAACCCACGTTTTTTCTTGAATGTGTAAAAAAAGTTTTAGATAACCCGCGGACATGTATAACCCGCAGGTTATATACGCTACTTTAAGGAAATTGTACATACCTGCTGCCAGCGGCGGGGAACGTAGAGCACAGTGCAGGAGAGCTGGCCGGCCTGCCGGAGGGGAGCCGCACTCACGCCCAAGTTCCCAGCAGCCGCAGCCAGGTGCAACCCATCCTCCTCTGGGAGGGGGGAACGGAGAGCACAGCGCAGGCGAGTAAAAATAAACTTGTATACCCCGCAGACATGTATACCCCGCGGGGGTGGGCAGGGTTTGTAATAATGCATGTAACCTGCGGGTTATATACGCTAAAAGACGGTATTTTAAAAATTATAATATTTGTTTCCCATGATTTTTTTTTTATTTTTATCATAATATTTCTAAAACCAAACCTCCCCATGCCCCAACGTTGCAGCTGAAAAAAAAGTTTTGAAGAAAACGTTCGATCATTCCTAGTGCTGATGTGGCCATATTACTAGACAACAAAGAAGACAACCATAGGCGGAGAAAATCGTCTTTGATAGGGCTTAGGCCAGCATTTGCTAAATTGAAATATGGTGAACTAGCTCAGTTGACCTAAGTTTAGACCAGCCCTTGGAAGTTTGTGTTGTTTTCTGTGACTTTGTGAAATGACTGGACGTTCTCATGATATTTCCAGATGACATGGAAGGCACATTTCAGGGTGAGCCGGAAGGATCTTCAGCAGGTAGGTGTCTCTATTCCTGCATTGCTGGCACCAATTGTTCTCAATGCACTGAAACCAAGAGGTTAGTTAGAACCACATGAAATACTCACGTGAGAAGTTTGGAATGTCATATTACTCTATTTTTATTTAAATTGATGCAGAATCCTAACACACAGGAAACAAAAAAAAAGCAGACTGCTCTCTGAGGCAAAGGCCACCTTCCTCTAGGCTGGCTTTTTGCAGAATGACTGATGAAATAAATAGATCTCATGCCTCCCTTAGGGTATGTCTACACTGCACGCTTATTTCGAAATAAGCTATTCCTGAATAGTTATTCTGAAACAGCTTATAACAAAATTGAGCGTCTACACTGCAGGGAAGCCTCAAAATTAGTCTGAGGTAGGCTCCCCTAGTGTAGACACACCACCTTGATTTAGATCCCCAGGAGGACCTGGGGAGGGGCTATTTCAAAATAGCCACAGTGGAGCATCTACACAGCCCTTATTTCGAAATAGCTATTTCGGAAGAGGCTTTATTCCTCGTGGAATGAGGTTTACAGATTTCAGAACAAGCCGTCCGTTATTATGAAATTATTTCAAAATAATGGAATGGCCGTGTAGATGCTTTAATTGTTATTGCGAAATAACAATAGTTATCTCGAAATAATGGTTCAGTGTAGACACACCCCAAGAGCCCCGTAGTCTATAAACTTGATCAAGAAACACCTGCCAAGGTAAATTTAGTCCTGGCTTGGCTTCCCAGTAGATGCAAACTCTTAGAGGAGATCAAAGCGAACAAACATGGAGACTCCTGAAAGGGAAATGAGAGCTCCATTTGCCAGAGCCAAAGGTCACTGTATTTCCTTTTTTCCAGATCCATCTGCCCCAGAAAGCTCTGCCAAGCAGTCCAGGAATGTTCCTCAATCTGGTGAGTGTGATTTTCACAAGTTCTTTCCAAAGAGTTTTCCGTGAGCACACGTTGGCTGTAGTGAACCAAAGGTAAACCCTTCTCGTCCCTTCAGCTTGCCTCTGTCCAGAAGACACTCTCGTGAATATGGTTCACAGGGTGTGTCTAGACTACACCTCTCTTTCGACAGCAAATTGCTAATGAAGCAGGGATTTAAATATCCCATGCTTCATTAACATAAACATGGCCCCCACTTTTTTCGAAACAGAGTTTTTTCGAAAAAACCCCCGGCAGTCTAGACATGGATCTGTCAAAAATAAACCCTTTTTTGACAGCTCCTGTAAATCTCATTTTTTGAGGAATACAGGATCTGTCGAAAAAGGGTTTATTTTTGACAGATCTGCATCTAGACTGCCATTTTTCTTCAAAAAAACTCCATTTCAGAAAAAAGTGGGGGCCATGTTTATGCTAATGAAGCATGGGATATTTAAATCCCTGCTTCATTAGCAATTTTGATGTGCTTGATTTGCATCCCTCTGTCGACAGATGGCTGCAGTCTAGACGTAGCCCCAGTGACTGGGATTTTAAATGGCTGCAGCAGAATTAGGTACCCAAATCTCACTGGGTTTCGATGAGCCTGACTCCCTTAGGCTCCTTGGAAATTCAAGCAGTTCAGTGCAGTCGCATCACATTTGTCTGGAGTGGAAGAGTTTGTGGTATCTTTGTGCTATTTCAGTCATGCCCCAAGTGCGATTTCTGTAACTGGATTCCATAATCCTGTCTGAATAGTGAAGAATGAAATTGCGGAGCACTGACAAGGAAGAGGAGAATTTTAAATTCTGTGTAATGTGCAAGAGGGCTGTAAAGGAGAGCATCAAGAAAGGAGCTTACTAATCAGAACCACAAGCAAAGAAAAGTCCTTTTAGCAGCTGAAATGTGGACAGCTTGGAGTGTAGTAGGGGTGGGGTGGATTCTCTTGGTGCACCCCACACACCTAAGGTGCATCTATCTGCCCAGCAGAGCTTACCTCAAAATAAGCAACGCAAATTGGGCTACGTCAATTGCATAGCTTATTTCAAAATTGGGAGTGTTTACACGGCACTTCATTCGAAATAGAGCACTCTTCCTCTGACGTACCTTACTCCTTGTACAATGAGGGTTACAGGAGTCGGAGTAAGCAGTCTTCCAGCTTGACAGTATTTCAACATTATTTCAAAATAATTGCCTGTTGCGTAGATGCAGACTAAGTTATTTCGAAATAACATTGCCGTGTAGATGTACTCCTGGTGTGGTTCATGGAGTGGCACTTAGAACACTTACAGCAACAGATAAGAGCAAGAGAACTCTACAGCCTAAATCGAGAGCCAGCTGGCTTTATACAGCTCAGACTGTAGAGCAGTGTTTCTTAAACTTTTTAAGACCGAGGAACACCAAGCAATAAAAATAAAAAAAAGCCCCCAGGGAAAAGTTGTTGAGAAAAAGAAACACAGGGAAAAACTGCAAAACAAACAAACAAAAAAGGACAGAGAAAAAAACAGTTTGCCCTTTTAAGGACGGCCATTTTGAACTCTGTTCTCTGGGGCACACCTCCAATTGCCTCACAGCACACCAGGGTGTTGCGGAACACGCTTTAAGAAACGCTGCTGTAGAGACTTTTATACTAAGCTCCAGAAGTCCCAGGTTCCAATCTGCATAGTAGTGGATACACTTGCATTAGAGAAGTTCACAGAGAAGGTGACCAGAGATGGTGGGCAGCTTGGGAAAAGGTCTTTAGCCCAAGCATACATTTAGACAGGACACATTTTGGACGTATTGTAAAGGAGAAAGTGTCAACATATCAATATGGCCCAGTAGAGGAATCAAAGATACTGTATATTAGATCTTACATTTCTACCACTTTTTTTTCTTTCTCATGATAACTTACAACCTTCAGGGAATATTAATTTGGCCTTAAACATTCTAGCTTGACCTATTGTGTCAAGGTGATTGTATTATGGTCAATAAGCATGTGTGATGATGACTACCCCAAGTATTTTTTTTTCAGAAACTAAGAAGAAATCAATTGCTGGAAATATTAAAAGTGGCATAGGTAAGTTGTTTTCATCCCTGTGCACTGGGCTTTAATAGCATCTCATGAACTGCTTTCAAGAGGCACAGTTGGTGTCTTTGAGGGAACGTCTAGACTACAGGCTTTTGTCAACAGAAATTTTGTCGACAGATACTGTTGACAAAGCTTCTCTCAACAAAGAGCGTCTAGACTACATCCAGTTCTGTCAACAAAGCAAGCCGCTTTGTCGACATGACAGTGTAGACGCAAAGGACAGTGTAGCTGTAATAACGCCTTCTGTCGACAGAACTCTGTTGACAAAAGGCGTTATTCCTCATAGAATGAGGTTTACAGCTGTCAACAAAACTCCTGAGTTCTGTCGACGTTATGTCGACAGAACTCAGCGGCAGTGTAGACGCAGGTATAGTTTTGTCGACAAAAGTCCACTTTTGTCGACAAAACCCTGTAGTCTAGACACACCTGAGAGAAGAGGCGCAGAGCCAATGTATTTCTGAATGAAGCAAATCCCTCTGCTCTTGCTCTCCCTGCTTCACGGATAATAATTCTCATGTCATCCTTTTCTGTTTTGGTGTATCCCTACCTTTGTGTAGGGTTTTCCAACATGCCCTTTATGGATGTTTCTTGGCCTTCACCAATATCGACAAATGTCTTTTTGCATGTGCGTTTCAGCTGGGGCATTGGGATTCCTCCTGCCTTCCAAATGTGCGTGTGAAGCCCCCTGAGAGATGGGTGGTGGGGTTGTGAAAAGGCATGAAAAGGAGGACAGAGAATAAGGCCAGTTGACTTGCAGTGGGACTTTGCTCCTCAATCACATAGCACCAGAGTTGCGAAGGTATTTAGGTGCCAAGTTTTATATTCAAAACCCATAAGGCATCTTAAACTCAATTTTGTGTTGCCCAAACTGTTTAAAGAGACTCAGAATGATTGTTTTGAGGGGGGGACTTATTTTGAATTTGAACATTTTGGGTGTTTTTGGAAGGGTGTTTGTGTGAGCTGGTTCAGAATTAATATTCTGACTCTCTATGGGTATGTCTACACTAGCTCGTTAGTTCGAGCTAGGTAGGCAAATGAGGGCAACCGGAGTTGCAAATGAAGCCTGGGATTTAAATATCCTGGGCTTCATTTGCATGTTCCCAGGTGCCGCCATTTTTAAATCCCCCTTAGTCCAAACTAACTGCCGGCGGCTAGACGCGGCAGTTAAACATTAATTCCAACTAGCTCCTTAGTTCGAATTAACTGTTAGTCCTCATTCCATGAGGAGTAACAGTTAATTCAAACTAAGGAGTTCGTTCGAATTAACGTTTAACTGCCGTGTCTAGCCGCGGGCAGTTAGTTCGGACTAAGGGGGATTTAAAAATGGTGGCGCCCGGGAACATGCAAATGAAGCCCAGGATATTTAAATCCCAGGCTTCATTTGCAACTCCGGTTGCCCTCATTTGCCTACCTAGCTCGAACTAACGAGCTAGTGTAGACATACCCTATTAGATTAAGAGTCAGAATTAAAGAATTTGACTTTTTTTACAGACAAGCCACAAACCTGAAAGGGACAAAATACAATGTTTCACCCTTCACATTTTTTTTCCCCATAAGAAAAACGATGTGTCCAATTTGACCTGAATTTGAGGCCATGAAAATTGCATTTCTCATGGTGAGGAAAAAACTTCTCTGCTGTAGAACGTTTGCCAAGCTGTGTTTCGGAGCCAACTTCTGCCTCTAAGTTAACACAGTTGACTTTTCGCTCAGGTCAAGGGTCCTGTTTTCTAAGCCAGAAGCTTCCATTTTAATCACTTCTCAGTAATTCCAGCAGGTGCAGAATGGGATTGTGAGCAAAATTTCCACCTGCTCTCACACCTACTAATAACAACACAAGGTTCTGTTTTTCAGTTTGAACTAATTCCAGCAAAGGAAACTCAATACTAGAAGGGGTTGAACATTTTCAGCTCCATCATTTTTTCTTCTGAAAAATGCAGATTTGGGTCAGCAACACAGATTTCAGGAATTTGTGCTGAATGTGCTCAACTGTTTACATCAGTGTTTCTCAACCTTTTTTATAAAGTACCCCTTTTTCAAAAAAAATTATAAGTACCCCCCTTTAAAAAAAATAAAATTAGAAGTACTCCCAGTACCTATGGTTTTCAGACACACAATTGTTTTCTACCATTGCAACACATTTGTTTAAACAACTTAATCATAGCCAGTGAGCGATGAAATTTTTGGGTATAAAAAGTACAAAAATAATAAAGTGCTGCAAAACTTACAAGACAAATTCATTTTTCCCCAAATTTCAGTTGTGTTTAAGTACCCCCCCCCCAGACTTCTCTCGAGTACCCAAAGGTACCACTGGTTGAGAAACACTGGTTTACATGACAACAAAAGATAATCAAGGGAAAAAAAACCAAAGTATTTCATACTGAAATTTTCAAAGTGAAATGTTTTGATTTTTTTTGGTTTAATTTTTTTTAGAAATGTGTTTCAATTTCACTTAAAACCCCCCTTTTCAAAACTCAAGAAGAAAAAAAATATTTCCTTGAGTCAAACCAAATATTAAATCCTACCAAAATGGGAGGGGGGTTACATTTTCTGTTGGCTGAAAAATGTAAAAAAAAAAAATGATTTGGGGATTTTTAAAATTAATTGTTTGTTCCAACACAATTAGTTGCGTAGCTCAAGTCAAGCAGATAAATGCACTGAACCACATAATTCAAATGGTGGATGTCACAGACTCACAAGCCCCACCCACTCTTGGCCCTTGTATGGTCCCTGGGTGGAAGCACTTTCTCTGTGACAGACCTTCTCGGGGGGGGAAGGGGAGGGCACTATCTCAGGTGTTAAGCCCCTCCGCCTCCTGGGACCTCACCTCTCTGACTACCAGCAAAACATGGGCCCCCTTCGAGAGTCACGCATTCTGGACCCCCAGAGCCTCCACTCAAAGAGCATCCCTCTTTCCTAGACCAGAGTGACTCTAAAGTACGTCTACACTGCACACTTATTTTGAAACAAACTATTCCAGAATAATTATTCCGAAATAGCTTATTTCCTAATTGAGCGTCTACAGTGCAGGGAAGACTCAAAATTAGTCCGAGGCAGGCTCCCCTAATGTGGACGTGCTATCTCGACTTAGAGCCCCAGGAGGGACAGGGGAGGAATAACTTAGAATTGCCCTGGGCTATTTCGAAATAGCCCAGTGGAGTGTCTACACATGCCGTATTTCGAAATAGCTATTTCAGAAGAGGCATAATTCCTCGTAGGATGAGGTTTACAGATTTTGGAATAAGTCGCCCATTATTTGGAAATTGTTACAAAATAACGGAATGGCGGTGTAGACACTCGCATTATTATCTCGAAATAACGGTGTGACGTAGACGCACCAGTGTGAAACTGACAGGTTTAGGGAGCAGCGCACCCAGCCCAGTAACTCCCAGGCCTGCAGGCCGCTGTCAGCCCAGCACATCTGAATCTCCCTTCCATCCAAGTTCTCCTTAACTGCTCTTTCGAGTCAGTCTAGAAGCTCTCACCTTCCAGCCGAGCCTCTGGTATTCCCTCTAGCAGCTCCTCTCTTGTCCTTAGTCTTCCATCCAGGTAAACTGGGCCTTTCTCTTCTCCACCTCCCCTCTCATCTCTCCTTTGTTCCCCCCTGGCTGGAACTGGCTGGGCAGGTCACCGGGGTCCTCTCTCTCCACAGCCCGTTGTCCTCTCACTGGTCAGAACTGGCCTTTTCAGCCACGCTGGATCTGCCAGTCCCCTGCTCATTTATCACTTGGTTGTCCATTCTCCAGGCCTCGGGCCTGGTCCCAAGTTCTACTGCCATGTCTCTGGCCCAACAAACTCCCTCTCCTTTCACCTTGTTAAACCTGTAACCTGCAGGGAAACCAAGTCCCATCCCCTCTGCATGCGAACCATTGAAACAACCATGCCAATCCCCCATGTTGTCACCATGGATGGTAGGAAGTGAGGTAGAACATCTGTTCGGTGTTCTCAGCAGGAGACACGTCTCAAGCTGGACAAGAGCATGTGGCTCTTTATCCGAGGGAATCCAGGACTCTGGGAATACATCAGCGTCTGTCTCAGTAAACAATGCCCTTTACTGTCCTTACAGCTCTGCAGGGTTTTTGCTTCCAGGGTATGTCCACATTGCAGAGTTTTTCCAGAAAAATATCTGTTTTTACGGGAAAACAATACTTATGTCCACACTGTTATTGCGTTCTTTTGACAGAAAGTCGGAAGAATGGAGGGGGTTTTCTGACAGTGGTAAACCTCATTCTACAAGCTTTTTCAGAAAAAGGTGTGTGTGGACTCAGAGTTGTTTTTTTGAAAGAAGAGGCCTTCAGAAAACAACACAGATGCCCAGGTGGCCTCTCCATCCACAGTAATCACAAATTAAATGCAAGATAGCGTCCAATCAGTGCGGCTGCTTTCTTTCAAAAAAGCACATCGCTTTTTCATTGCGCTATTGCTGTGTGGACGCTCTCTTGTGAAATAAGCTTTTCCAGAAGATCTCTTTTGAAAAAGCATCTTCTGAAAGAAGTCTGCAGTCTAGACGTAGCTGCAGATACAAGCGATACTATCATTTTTCAGCAAAGGTCTCTGTTTGCACTAGCACACAAGACATAAGAGGGCCTCCACTGATGTACAGAAGTTCCTGATTTATATTTAAATATTTGGACCTGATCTCCCGATTCTGTTCTGTGTCCTCTGACAGGCTCCGTGGTGGATTTCGCTAGAATGTGGCAGAAAACTACTCAGGGTCTCTTGACCTGGAAATGGGGAACGAATAACAACTTTCTTTACAAATGCTGTAAGTAAAACACCACTTCCTGACTCTGTGTGGTGGATGACTCCTTTACTTAGGGGCTTGATCCGACCTCACATATATCACTCAAAAAACTATGGGAACAGATTGCCTTTCTACACTTTATTTTTAGGGTGGGAAACAATCATGTTAAAAATGAGGACAGACTTCTTATTTGTACTATTTCAGTCTTTATTGGAAGCATGTTTAGGAGTTTTATAATTTTACATTTTCACTGCTGAATGAAGCCAAGAATTTTAAGAATTTTAGTGGTGGGGTGGGGAAGAGGTGTCTATACTGTATAATGGGCACTAGGGCAGCAGAGGGTGGGGCGAGGAAGGGGCAGCTATACTTTATAATGGGCACTAGGGCAGCAGAGGGTGGGGTAGGGAAGGGGCGGCTATACTGTATAATGGGCACTAGGGCAGCAGAGGGTGGGATGGAGAAGGAGTGTCTATACTGTATGATGGGCACAGGATACAGTTCATTTAGCAATCACCATGGTACTAAATAATAGTGCTTAGTCCTGTCCATATGTAACTGGACATTTGCCACTTCTAATCCCTTAGTATTAAAACTCTGTTTTTGGCTCCTTTCCTTTAGCTGCTCTGGATGCCCCGGAGCTGACGAAGGAGAAAGTCGTCTCCTTGGTCGACGCGGGCATAGGCATCAACTGCGCTTTCCCCCTGGTCCTCCGCCCACAAAGAAATGTGAAACTGATCCTCTCCTTTGACTATGGCCCTTTTGAGCCATTCATGGTAACTTCCGTCCCTGTTCTACATCCATTGCTCAACTCAGGAGTCAGGCCCATTGAAATACATTGCCACGGCCCCAAGAGATGAGTCCAAAACCATGTTCACTATTGAAAAAAACAACAGTATTTACTTTACGTCATTGCTGGGGAACAGATCGGGACAGGAAGGGAGCAAAGGACCGCAAACGCTTCTGATCCTGCTGTGGGACTGTTCAGTAGAACAAATGCCACTATCTAAGGAGGAAATTGGACACCACACTGAAGTCAACACTAAATTATGTGAGGTGTCCCAGGGCTGGATGGGTTTGGAGGAGGTGATTTTCAACCACACGGTGGACAGTTTGGTGCCGCAACACAAGGGAGTTGGGCAGCAAATTCTCATGTATGTCTTAGAAAATCCGCCTCATCGTGACCACACTGAAGGAAATCTGTATTACACCTTACCTGAGCAATGAACCTTCGGTGCTTTTGAGTTCTGAGGTGATGAGCCCTGAGGTAAATATTGGCCCATCAAGGAGCCAAGATGTGTATGGTGATGTCTTCTCCTAGACCAACTAGTGTTGGTGGGAGAGACAAGCTTCGAGCTTACCAAGAGCTCTTCTTCATGTCCTGCTGAACAGAACAGATCTATAGCTCTCGACTGCAATGAGCCATCTGGTTTTGTGCTGGGGTGTTAGGGTCCATGTTCCCTATTTGATCCATGCTGTGGCTGTGGACTAATATTTTTAAGGAACATGTCTTAAATGCCCACCTGATATTGACGTTTTCAGGGAGGTGAATTCATGCTCCTATTAGCTTTCTTAAATCTCAGCCTTGGGGGTCTCTCCGTAGACAGCCATGAGTTGCTACATAAACAATTTCCCAATTTTTAAGCAGAGGGTATGGTTTCCACTGCTGGCTTTCTCATAGGCTCTTCTCTTCTGCATACTACAAAAACCCAAATCCTTCAGTCTCTCCTCATAGGTCATGTGCTCCAGCCCCCTGATCATTTTGGTCACCCTCCGCTGGACCCTCTCCAATGAGTCCACATCCTTTCCACAGTGGGGGTCCAGAACTGGACACAATATTCCAGATGTGGCCTCACCAGAGCCAAATAAAGGGGAATAATCACTTCTCTGGATCTGCTGGCAATGCTACTCCTAATGCACCCTAATATGCCATTAGCCTTCTTGGCTACAAGGGCACACTGTTCTCACTCAGCTTCTCATCCACTGTAATCCCCAGGTCCTTTTCTGCAGAACTGCTACCTATCCATTTGGTCCCCAGCCTGTAACAATGCTTGGGATTCTTCTGTCCCAAGTGCAGGACTCTCCACTTGTCCTTATTGAACCTCATCCAATTTCTTTTGGCCCAATCCTCTAATCTGTCCAGGTAACTCTGGACCCTATCCCTGCCCTCCAACGTATCTACCTCTCCCCCTAGCTTAGTGTCATCTGCAAACTTGGTGAGGGTGCAATCCATCCCCTCATCAAGGTCATTAATAAAGATGTTGAACAAAACCGGTCCTAGAACCGATCATTGGGGCACTCTGCTACAAACCAACCGCCAGCCTGACATTGAGCTGTTGATCACTACCCTTTGAGCCCGACAGTCTAGCCAGCTTTTTATCCATCTTACAGTCCATTTATCCAATCCATATTCCCTTAACTTGCTGGCGAGAATATTGTGGGAGACAGTATCAGAAGCTTTGCTAAAGTCAAGGTATATCGCATCCACTGACTTTCCCATATCCACAGAGCCAGTTACCTCAGCATAGAAGCTAATCAGATTAGTCAGGCACAACTTGCCCTCACGAAGGGCATCCTCATATTCCTTTCAGTGAGAGGAAGAAGCGATGTTTCAAAAGAGGAGTTGTTCTGAAATTTGGCCCCGTTTAGATGGGCCAGATTTTGGAAAAGCTTCTTTCAGAAAAAAAGCAGGAGAAGATACACAAATTGCAGTTCGCAATTTGCGTATCTTTTTCTTACTTTTCTCGGCAGTCTAGACATAGCCTGAGTCAATTAGTAGAGGCCTCAGAGAAAAAAGTTTGATGTCTGTGTTCTGAGCAGTTCTTTGAAATAAAATATTCGTGGCTCCGTCACCTACAGGCAATCAAGCAAACAGCCAAATACTGTAAAGAAAACTGCATCCCGTTTCCGGAAATAGATGAGAGTTTGCTGCAGGACCCAGACAACCCCTCTGACTGCTACATCTTCAGAGGAGAGGATGCACCCACCGTCATGCACTTCCCACTTTTCAACAGAGTGAATTGCCCCGGTAACTTTCATGTCATGCCAACTTTCTTAAAGGCGCCTGATCTGTTTCTCATTAGCCTTGCATGGTGACTTAAATGTAGCTGAGGCTGGTTTGCGCGGGGGTAAGGTTGCAAAGGGATGAAGGGCTTGGGATAAAGTATCAGATTGATCTAGTCTTGCCCCCCGTGTTACAGAGCATCTAGGGTACATCTACACCGCAGGCTTATTTCGGAATAAGCTATTCTGGAAGAAATGCTCCGAAATAGCTTATTTTGAAATAGCACGTCTACACTACAGAGAAGCCTCAAAATTAGTCCGAGGCAGGGTCCCCTCATGTGGACACACTACTTTGATTTAGCGCCCCAGGAAGCACTGGGGAGTAATTACTATAAATGGTCCTGGGAAGGCGCTATTTCGAAATAGCAGCAGTGGAGCACCACACTGACTTTATTTCAAAATAACTATTTCAGAAGAGGCGTTCTTCCTCCCATTCTTATAATTTTAAAGTGAATCTCCAAAATACCCTTAAAAATGTCTGTGTGCTTTGACTACCATCAAGCTTTTGGCTTAAATAACATGCTTGGTGAGTTCCACCTGTTATTTATTTTTGCTACTATGATTTTTATATTGGTCAATATTTAAATGACTTCTTCAGCTCAAAAAATCAAGTATCTTGTTACTTTAACACCCGTCAAAACATGGGCAAATTCTTCTCTGTGTTCCGCAAGTGAAGTCAAAGGAAGAAATAAGAGCAGTCATACTGAGTCAGATCAAAGGTCCATCTAGCCCAGTGTCTGCCAACAGAGGCCAATACCAGATGCTAAATTTATGTAAATGTCATCGACTAGAGTCAGAAAGCAGAGGGGCGCATAACGAATGACTAATTCAAGAAGAATTCAGAGAAAAGTAAGAGTTGGTCAACCTTTAACTTTCCCTAAGGTGTCCAGGCATGTACCTGACACCATCTCAGACTCATATATGTTCTGCACAAATTCTGTTGCTCTCGTTTTTTGATCCACTCTGAATGCCAGGCACATCATTAGATTGGAATCCAGGAAGAACCTAGGGTCAATATTTTACAAAGAGTATAATGGAGTTAAGCACACAAATGCTATTGTTTCCAGTGAAACTTCAGGATAAGTTGTGTTCTAGGTTAATTTACCTCAGTACACATGACAGCAGAAACTTCTTGTTTTTCACAAACATCGAGAATATGTGACAGTACAGAGAAAAGTGAGGAGACACCAGAGCAAGAGAGGGAGGTGTAGGAAAAGGAGAAAACAGGAGAATGAATTTGATAGAATTAAAGGAAACTTGCTTAGCCCTGGTCTACACCAGTGCTTTATTTCAAAATGACCCCCCTTTAGGTTGTGTATAAGCGGGGCGTCCACACCACCAAGACCGTTATTTTAAAATAACAAGCTGCTTATTTCGAAATCTGTCCTCCTGCTTTCCTCGGGGAATAATGCTAATTATAGTTATTTGGAAATAGCATTGGTGTGGATGTTCTGGTGCGGCTATTTCAAAAAAATGTCTCCCCAGAGTAATTTGAACGGATTACTCCTCAGTGCTGCTTGAGGCTCCAAGTGGAGGAAGCATGTCCACATTAACGGAGCTGGCCTCGGACTAATTTTGAGGCTTCCCCATGTGTGGACACGCTAGTTTGATTTTGTAAAATCAGGAGTTATTAAGATGAATAATTTCCTAGTGTAGACATGCCCCGAGTCTGGAGGCAACTTGATTTAACTACTTTGAGAAGTGCAAAGTGCCCATTTCAGTGCCAGTCAGTGTTGACTCTGAACCCTACAGATGGCTGCTCACACAACTATATTAACTATGTTACTGCTGATCACTACAGACAAGGCATTCAGATGCTTTGGGGTTGGGAGTAGAGTATTGGTGAAATCCCTTTGCCCATACATGAGCCTCACTTGATTCTTCTAGCAATATATCCCTCTCACAACTGCCTGAGAATACTAGAATGCCATCATAATATTAGCACCAGTTGTTACTAACTCTATGTTGGTAGTATTAACATCCTCATCCTTACAGTGTTTTCACATCTTTTCACTCTTTGCTTTCAGCCTATGTGACTGAATGGAGAATTAGATTCACCCCCATTCGCTGTCTCTACCATATGGGAGACATCACCAAAGTCCTCCAGTCAGCCCGACTGAACGTGTCGAACAACAAAGACAAGATCCTACAAGAGATCAAACACCTTGTGGATCGCTCCAGCAAGAAGGCGAGATCTTAAGACACCTCCATCTACACCTTTCCTATGTTAAAGCTACCCAGTGGATTCTGCAAACTACAGAGCTGTCTCTTGGCTTGAAAATATCATTATTTGTGGTCTGAAAATATTAGTACTGGTTCCTGAGTTAGCTCTTTTTGACTTGACCACACCATAGGTCAATCACTACAGTGCTTTTGCTCATTGGTCAAAGACAAATTCTCTCTTGAAATAAACAAATCTTTGCTTGCCACCGAGAATTATTGCTAACTTCACCTCTGCTCTGCGGGATGCCATGTGTCTTGTGTCTCCTGCTGCACAAGTAATGGTCAATCAATAAAGCCTTTAAAATCACACAACTTGCCTCCAATCTAGAAATAGCCAGCAAAAATGCAAGCACAGAACCTGGGTAAAAGCCATTTCTCCTACCTCTTGTCACACTATAGGGCCTTTGATACATAGAGGATTTAGAAAAACAGTAAACTAGGTTCATTGAAGTAGGAGGAACCATTTTTGTTCCGAGGGTGTGCGTGTGGGTTTTTTTCCCATGAAAACATTATTGAAAATGCAGTTGAAATCATTATCGATAAAAAAACTAGGTTGGATAAATGGAACAGCTTGATACAAAAATACTTTAGCTGAAAAGCTGCTTAATCTATTACTTGGAAAACTAATTTTCAGACTTTTTTTTAATTTAGGTTTTCCAGTAAAAAATCAAAAGCTTTTTTGGAAAGCTGACAATTTGTATGAGGTTGTGTTTTAATTAAGATCCCAAATTTCCTTCAGAGAAAAGATTTCACGGAGAGTTTTTAACCAGCCCCAGTCAAGTGGGAGATAAGTTGGGATTTAGAATATTGGCTGCATCAAAGCTACCCAGCTGTCGATCCGCAAAGATCCCCAACCGCAGGCTATGAGGCACTAGATGTATAGGTAGCTGAGTTGCTATGGAGAAGTCCTTGCCAAGACTCTCGGCGAGATGTTCAGGGTCAAACTGATCGCCAGGTTTGGGGCCGGGAGGGAATGTTGGTCACCAAATTTGGGGCTGGGGAACTGGAGTGAGTCACTTGAAAACTGCCCTGTTCCCTTCATTCCTATTGTCCGCTGTCGCAAGGCAGGATACTTGGCTGGAAGGACCACAAGTCTACACCGTATGGCTGTTCTTATGAGGAGCACAAGTCACAGTCTTATGGGGAAAGACATGATCCTTCTGAATGGGGGGGGAGGTGTAGCTGCCCCAGGACCTGGTGAATCCCAGAGGTCTGGGACCGTGCAGCGGTCGCCCCCTGAGCATGATGGGAAGGGGAGGGGAAGAGCAAGCAGCATCCTGGTATGAATCTGAGGGGGCTTTTGTCCACCCTGGTCTCCCTAAATGACGCTCTTGCCCCTACACACATACCCCCAATGATCTGCCCTGAGTCCCTACTCACACCCCAACCCTGACTCCTTCATCCCCACCCACCCCCAACACCCTGCCCTGAGGCACCCACACTTCCAGTCCCCTGTCCTGATTTCTGCCTCCCCGTATTCCCATTCCTGCCTGGAGCCGCCCCCCCACACCCCTCAAACCCTGACCTGACCTTATCACACCCTCACACTCTTCAACCCCTGTCCGGAGCCCCACACATGCCACCCCACGCTGACATTTCTTACAGATACTGTCATTTCGCAGCACCCCTCCTTCAGCTTTCCACCCTGAGCCCTTCCCCCATAGAGGGGTCACAATACGACAACTATCTGTTCCTTTCGCCCCTGAGAGCAGCTGAACCATGCAAAGGGGCTGGCCAGCACGGGACGTGAGCCCTGCAGGGCAGGAGTGGGCGTGGCAGTGACATCACAGGGGCCTTTTGCAGCACCTCAGCGGATTGGTGAACGGAGGCTGGGAGACGGTGACCTCACAGAGGGTCCCTGGCAACGGGCAGGTGGGACAGGCTGCAAGGCAGGGGCCACCTCCGAGACCTCTCGGGCGTTGTCAGAGGGAGTGTCCCTCCTGAGGTCTCTGAGGCCCGAGAGAGAATTCAGGGTCACGGACATGAGCGTGAGGAGGAGCCTCTCTGGAGAGTTCTCCTTCCCCATGACTCATTGAGAGACATGGCAGATGTAGGAGCCTCTGAGAGGTTTGGTACCGATCCAGCCTGATCCTCCTGGTGCTGGCCGAGTTGATGGGATTGGAAACATTAGGCTAAAGTGGGGGAATTTTTTCTCCACTTAGGTCTTTGACCTTTAGCATCACCGGTGGCATTGAGTTTGGGCCTTTTTGTTTTGTTTTGCTTTCCCCTGCTTCCCTCCACACTTGGGAGGGGGTTGCTCTCCATCCCTGATAGTGGGAAGCCCTCGCAAAGAGATGGGGTGGGAAGAGAGAAATTTAATGTGGATAAGTGTAAAGTAATGCACGTTGGAAAAAATAACCCCAACTATACGTACAGTATGATGGGGGCTAATTTGACTACGACAAATCAGGAAAGAGATCTTGGAGTTATCGTGGACAGTTCTCTGAAAACTTCCACGCAGTGTGCAGCGGTGGTCAAAAAGGCAAATAGGATGTTAGGAATTATTAAGAAAGGGATAGAAAATAAGACCCAGAATATCTTACTGCCTCTGTATGAAACTATGGTACGCCCACATCTTGAATACTGTGTACAGATGTGGGCTCCTCAACTCAAAAAAGATATTTTGGTCTTGGAAAGGGTTCAGAAAAGGGCAACTAAAATGATTAGGGGTTTGGAACGGGTCCCATATGAAGAGAGGTTAAAGCGACTGGGGCTTTTCAGTTTAGAAAAGAGGAGACTGAGGGGGGATATGATAGAGGACTATAAAATCATGAGTGGTGTGGAGAGGGCCGATAAAGAAAAGTTATTTATTAGTTCCCATAATAGAAGAACTAGAGGACACCAAATGAAATTAATGGGTAGCAGGTTTAAAACGAATAAAAGAAAGTTCTTCTTCACACAGTGCGTAGTCAACCTGTGGAACTCCTTGCCAGAGGAGGCTGTGAAGGCTAGGACTACAACAGAGTTTAAAGAGAAGCTAGATAATTTCATGGAGGTTAGGTCCGTAAAAGGCTATTAGCCAGGGGATAGAAATGGTGTCCCTGGCCTCTGTTTGTGGAAGACTGGAGAAGGATGGCAGGAGACAAATCGCTTGATCATTGTCTTCGGTCCACCTCCTCCGGACACCTGGACACTGGGCTAGATGGACCTTTGGTCTCACCCAGTCTGGCCGCTCTTATGTTCTTCTGTTCTTATGAGAGCTCTGAAAGTGATCCCCGCTGGTGCCCTGGGACATCGGGTGAGGAGAGGGGAACCCTCAGCTTCACACCCTTGGCATCTCACGGCTGATTTGGGGGGAGCCAATGACAGGCGGGTGATTCAGGACGTTGTTGCTCTCTTGAAGGCCCAGCAAATGAGCCAGAACCAATCCTCTGCCTGGGGAATCGTTCCGCTTCCTGCCATGGGTTGTGTCTGGGCAGGTCCCGATTCTCTCGAATGTTCTCGTGCTTCTGAGAGGCTTGCTGAAGAGTCGTGAGGAAGGGTTGATGGTCTGTAGCACCAGCCCCGAACGGTTCCTGGTTCAGTGATAAACTGAGGCCTTCAGGGGAACCATGCCCATGTGCTTTGCCTGGGGTCTCTTCCTGTCCTCCTGGAGGGCCCTGCTCCATCCATGTGCTCCAGGCTCCCTGGGGGGCAGAGAGAATTCAGAATCCAGCTCTAGCTCCTCTTCCCCTGCTTCTCCGGCAGAGGGACTTGGGGACGGGAGGCTCCTGGCCCAGGGGCAATGGGGAGCTGACAGCAAAGGCTGATAGACCCCCCCTCTCCTCTGCCTTCCATTCGCACTCAGCTCATCACCCCAGGATGAGGGATTTGGGCTTGTTTAGTCTGCAGAAGAGAAGAGCGAGGGGGGATTTGAGAGCAGCCTTCAACTTCCTAAAGGGGGGTTCCAAAGAGGATGGAGAGAGGCTGGTCTCAGTGGTGGCAAATGGCAGAACAAGGAGCAATGGTCTCAAGTTGCAGTGGGGGAGGTCTAGGTTGGATATTGGGACAAACTATTTCCCTAGGAGGGTGGGGAAGCACTGGGATGGGTTCCCTAAGGAGTGGGTGGAATCTCTATCCCTTCAGGTTTTTAAGTCCTGGCTTGACTATGCCCTCGCTGGGATGGTTGAACATTCACCAGCTGTCACTATTTAAGAAGACATATAACGAGGAGACAGAAAACTGACTTACTTGAAACTGACCGGCTTCTATTGAGGGCATTCCTGGGCTGGGTTGAAATTGTGAGTGGGATTATGCTCTGAGTACAAGTCAGGGCCTGTCTGAACAGCTACTTGGCTGGAAGATCAGTGTCCGGGATGTGAACTTGGCCTGGGTGTTTCTGGCATTGCTCAACCACCCTGACTGAGTAAACACCTCCCAGCCGGCCAGCAAAAGAACACCCCAGCCAAGTACACAGTGACACCGTTTGACAGGTGTGATGAATGGCCTCTGCAACACAATCGCTGGAATGACGCCCACTTCCTCGAAGACACGGTTGCCAAGAAACAGAAGGGCGAATGCGGCCTCCACTCCAAACCACTGACTGTTTTAACGACAGGGCTTTTCCTCCAGGGAACGGATTTTATGAAACAAAAGTGTGCTTTGGAAGTCTTGCCGGTTGTCCTGTGTGGTGTGTGTCACGTGATGATTTGTGTGGGGATTTTTTTCAACACAAGTCCGTTGTATTCCTGCTTTGCAATGTAAGAGGCACCTCAGGCTTTTAATATTATATCTAATATAGTCCTGAGATGTAATATTTAATGGAGTCTAGGTAACCACCTTAATACCAATCGTTTTGCAAACCTCACAAAGCCCTCGTTTATACAGCAGCTGTATACTGGAGACAGTATGTACGTGAGAGAGCCTGTCTGTCTGTCTGTCTGTCTGTCTGTTCAAGAGCTCCTAAGCGGTAAGAGCTAGGACCATCCAATTTGGTAGGCAGCTTCCTCTGGTCCTAATGTAAAGCAAGGTCAGGGTTGGGTTGTGCGGGGACGGGGGAGAGGTTGAACACCCCCCTCCCCTCCAACTACTGGGATGCACAAAACCATAGAGAAAAGAGACAGAGTCACCAGGCAGGTGAAAAGGGCCATCACCCCTCCCAGCTGGGACTGAGCAAATCCTGAATCACCCAACTCCCAGGTCCCTATTAGGAAGCGGGTAGAGGCTGTGGCACTGGGATGGGCTCCCTAGGGAGGGGGTGGAATCTCCAGCCCTAGGGGTGTTTAAGTCCCGGCTTGACCAAGCCCTGGCTGGGATGATTGAGTTGGGGTTGGTCCTGCTTTGGGCAGGGGGCTGGGCACGATGACTCCTGAGGTCTCTGCCAGCCCTGGGATTCTGTGGCTGTACCCCCGGGAGCTGCAGCATTCCGCAGAGCAATGATTTAAACGAGGAAAAACAAAAAATAATTGCGCTAAAGACCCGAGAAATGCTGGGTCAGTCTGCTAGTACATGCATGCATCTCACTAAATCATGCAGTTGCAAACAAACAAAAAATTCTCTTTTATTAATCAACTGGCTGCAGTGACCTGGCATTGCTCGGGAAACGGGAGGAACACAATGTAGACAAACAGTAGTCCATTATCTTTTTCTGAATGGTAGAAAAGTTGCACTGATTTCTATAGGGATCAAAATATAGGTCCGCATTGTTCCCGGGGAGGGGGGCGCGACCCCGGGTGGAGGGGAGGTTACATGCGGGAGGGGCGCCCCAGCTCACGCCGGGGGCTGCAGGTGCCGCGGGGGGCAGGGCAGGTGCCCAAGCTGTTGTGTGTGTGGGGGTCGGAGCACTGCATGGGGGGGGAAGAGGGTCGCTTATGGAACCCCGCGGGCGGGAGGGGGTGAGTCCCGGATGGCGCTGGGGGCCACAGGCAGCAGGCACAGGACCTAGGGTTGGCGGGGCAGCCCCTGCCGCACAGTGCGGTGGGTTACTTTTTGATTTTTACAGCTTGAGCTTGGGCCTGATGGGGTCCAAAAGTACCGTAAAACCTTCTCCTGGAGGAAAGGTTTTCCCATGCAAAGTTTGGTTGTGGTAGCTCTTAAAGTGTCCAAGTTATTAGCGCACAAACTTACAAACATTCTCCTTTCTATATTAGATTAGTTGTATGCCACGGAGGAAATGTCAGTGTCACCCCCCCCCCCCCGCATTAATGTAAAGGTAATCTTAGCAAACTATCCATTTCTTATTTGGGTTTTAAATGTGTTTGCATCTGTATTAAACACTGAAATAGGGTTGTAGTCGCGCTATAGGAAAACGATCGAAACTGTAACACTCTCCACTGCGTCTGGTTATGTGGTACAAAGTGAGCGCTGACCGAACAGCGTTCGGTGTCTGTCTCCCTATGATGGGCTGCGCACGCCCCACATTGAGACAAGAGGGGTTTTTAAACCCTTGCCGCAGAGGAAGTCCCGCCCCCTCCCCAGATTGGGCATGCTCCAAGTGCTGGGGCAGGATAAAAGGGAGCCGCCCAGCTCAGTCTGGGCTGGACGCAGGGGAGGAAGGACGTAGTGCCAGAGACCCGGGAGGCGGCGTCAAGCCTCCAGAGCGGGTGGATCCTCAGGGGGAGAGTGGTGCGGTGGAACCGGAGGACTGAGAAACAGCAGGGATCACCCCACGGCGGGATCTGGCAGGACGTGACCCAGGGAGGGTGCCCGAGGGGTATCGCCCACCCAGTCAGCTCAGTATGTGGTGGTGGGATTCCCTGCTGATCACTCCGCAACGGCCAGGGCCCTGGTAGAGTAGGGTGGGCCTGGGCTGCTGCCCCAAAACTCTGAGACACTAGCCATTGGACTGTGCTGCCCTGCACCCCAGAGCTGTGCTACTGATGCTAGCCATTGGACTGTGCTGCCCTGCATCCCAGGGCTTGCTACTGACTCTAGCCATTGGGCCGTGCTGCCCTGCATCCCAGTGCTGTGCTGCTGACGCTAGCCATTGGACTGTGCTGCCCTGCATCCCAGAGCTGTGCTACTGCCTCTAGCCATTGGACTGTGCTGCCCTGCATCCCAGAGCTGTGCTACTGACTCTAGCCATTGGACTGTGCTGCCCTGCATCCCAGAGCTGTGCTGCTGACTCTAGCCATTGGGCCGTGCTGCCCTGCATCCCAGAGCTGTGCTGCTGACTCTAGCCATTGGACTGTGCTGCCCTGCATCCCAGAGCTGTGCTGCTGACTCTAGCCATTGGACTGTGCTGCCCTGCATCCCAGAGCTGTGCTACTGACACTAGCCATTGGACTGTGCTGCCCTGCATCCCAGAGCTGTGCTGCTGACTCTAGCCATTGGACTGTGCTGCCCTGCATCCCAGAGCTGTGCTGCTGACTCTAGCCATTGGACTGTGCTGCCCTGCATCCCAGAGCTGTACTACTGCCTCTAGCCATTGGGCTGTGCTGCCCTGCATCCCAGAGCTGTGCTGCTGACTCTAGCTTTTGGGCCGTGCTGCCCTGCATCCCAGAGCTGTGCTACTGACTCTAGCCATTGGGCCGTGCTGCCCTGCATCCCAGAGCTGTGCTACTGACGCTAGCCATTGGACTGTGCTGCCCTGCATCCCAGTGCTGTGCTGCTGACGCTAGCCATTGGACTGTGCTGCCCTGCATCCCAGAGCTGTGCTACTGCCTCTAGCCATTGGGCCGTGCTGCCCTGCATCCCAGAGCTGTGCTACTGCCTCTAGCCATTGGGCTGTGCTGCCCTGCATCCCAGAGCTGTGCTACTGCCTCTAGCCATTGGACTGTGCTGCCCTGTACCCCAGGGCTTACTACTGACTCTAGCCATTGGGCCGTGCTGCCCTGCACCCCAGAGCTGTGCTACTGACTCTAGCCATTGGACTGTGCTGCTCTGTACCCCAGGGCTGTGCTACTGACTCTAGCCATTGGGATGTGCTGCCCTGCACCCCAGAGTCAATATAATAGATAGATAGAGAGATAGATAGAGAGATAGAACGGTCAGACCAAAAGACCATCTGGCCTATCATCCTGTCTGCTGACAGTAGCCAATGCTAGATGCCCCAGTGGGAATGAACAGAACAGGGAATCCTCTGACAGACAGAGGCTAGGGTGGCCATCCTGGCTAATAGCCACTGGTAGACCTAATCTCCATGAATGTATCTAGCTCTTTTGGATGGATGGATGGATGGATGGATGGATGGATTCTGACTCATGTGCTGGGCCTTTAAGAGGAAAAAAAACTTTCCTGAGGCCCAATGTCTGCAGAGACTCTAAGGGCATGTCTACACTATTGGGCAAAGGTCAAAGTGAGCTAAGCAATGTAAGCTACACAATTGAAGTAGCGCGTGTCCAAGTAGCTTAACTCAGCTTTTGGTACTGTCTACACAGCTAGAAGTTGGGGAAGAACACTCTTCCATCCCTAGGGGTGTTTAAGTCTCAGCTTGACAAAGCCCTGGCTGGGTTGATTTCATTGGGTTGGTCCTGCCTTGGGCAGGGGGCTGGACTTGAAGACTCCTGAGGTCTCTTCCAGCTCTCTGGTTCTATCATTCTATGATTCTTCCTTCGACTTTCCTTACGTCTCATAAAATGAGGGTTACCATAAGTCATAGTAAGAAGTCTGCCAGCTCGACATCATTTCAAAATAAAGGCTTTCCATGTAGATGTGCTCTTTGTTATTTTGGACTAACGTCAGAGATTCCAGAATAATGCTGCTGTGTAGATGTACTCTAAGGCTACGTCTACACTGGCACTTTCTCATGCAAAAACTCTTTTGCGGAAGAGTTCTTGTGCAAAAACTCTTCCAGAAGAGAGCATCTACGCTGGCATGTGCTTTTGTGCAAGAGATGTGCTTTGGCACAAGAGCATCCATGCCAGTGTAGACGCTCTCTTGCTCAAGAAAGCTCTGATGGCCATTTTAACCATAGGGCTTTCTTGCACAAGGAATTCATGTTGCCTGTCTACACTGGCCTCTTCTGCAAGGACAGTTGCGCAAAAGGGCTTATTTCTGAGCAGGAACGTCAGAGTTCTGGCGCAATAAGCCCTGATTTCATACATTAGAACGTCAGTTTACTTGCACAAGATCACGCAGCCAGTGTAGACAGGCAGCAAGTTTTTGCGCAAGAGCAGCCACTTTTGCGCAAGATTGCGCCAGTGTAGATACAGCCTAAAGGTATGTCTAGACTACATGGCTCCGTCGACAAGGGAAGCCTTTGTAGACCGCTCCGTTATGCCTTGTGAAATGAGGTTTACCGGAGCGGTCGACAAAGACTTCCATTGTCGACCGCGGTGCGTCCAGGCTGCCCCGCTGTGCCGCCAAACAGCTGATCGGCACAGTGCGGTGGCCATTTTGATATAAATGAAGCGGCAATTATTTAAATCGCCGCTTCATTTCCTTATGTCTAGTCAACTCATCTACATGGCTCTGTCGACGGAGCCACGTCGTCTAGACACACCCCTGGAGACAAAGGTCTGTGTGGAGAAAAAAAATTTCCCGCCTTAACTTTGTGTTTCCAGGACGTCCAGTTTGCCCAGCACCTGGTGGATCAGGCTGGATCGGTGCCAGACCTCTCGGAGGCTCTTCGCTTCTCCATGCCATGGAGCTCAATGAGTCGTGGGATAGGAGAACACGCCGAACAAGCCCCTCCGCGTGCTCATGTACATTACCCTGAATTCTCCCTCCGTCCTCCGGGGGCAGGCCTCCAGAGCAAGACTCCCCTCAGCAAAGCCATAGGAGGTCTCTGAGATGGCCCCTGCCCTGCAGCCTGTCCCACCTGCCCGTTGCCAGGGACCCTCTGTGAGGTCACCGCCTCCCGACCTCCGTTCACCAATCAGCTGAGGTGCTGCAAAAGGCCCTTGTGATGTCACTGCCACGCCCACCTCTGCCCTGCAGGGCTCACGTGCTGCCCCTGGCCAGCCTCTTTGCATGGCTGAGCTGCTTCCCCGGTGTCACCCCCCTCACTCAGGGTTCCTTGTGGGATCAAGCAGGCTGCCCATGGGATCGTCAGGGCTACCCTGTCCCTTCCCCAAGGCCCCGCCTCATCCCCAAAGTCCCGCCCTGCTCACTACATCCCCCCCTCAATCACTTGCTCTCCCCCACCCTCACCACTTTTACTGGGCTGCAGCAGGGCAGTGGGGTGCAGGAGGGGTTTTGGGGTGCAGGAGGGGTATGGGGCACTGGCTGTGAGGGGGGTTAGGGCTGGAGTAGGTGCTTAGGGTACAGGGGGAGTTCCGGGTGCAGGAGGGGTTATGTGTGCTGGGTCTTGAAGGGGCATCAGACTTGGGGTGCAGCAGAGGATATGGGGTGCTGCCTTTGAGAGGGGGGTCAGGTTGGTGTGGGGTTTTGGGATGTTAGCTCTGGGAGTGGGCTCAGAGCTAGGGCTTTTGGTTCAGGAGGGGGTGACGGGTGCTGTCCCTGGGAGAGGGGTCAGGGGTGTATGAGGGCACACTGGCTCTGGGGGGTGGTCAGGGCTGGTGCAGAAGGGGGTGCTGTCTCTGGGAAGGGGCAGAGCTAGGGCAGGGGTGTTATGGGGGGATAGGTGGTATGGGGGATATGAATGCTGGCTCCAGGAGGGGAATCAGGGCTTGGGTAGGGGGGCTGAGGTGCATGGGGGTTCATGGTGTAGGAGGGGGTATGGATGGTGACTCTGAGAGAGGGTTGGGTGGAGAGGGGAATGTCTTTCACCCCTGAATTTTGTGGACTCTGTCAGCGAAAGGACACAAGGGTGGCTTCTTGCCATAGGGATTGTCTGCCATCTGGTGGCAGAAATGACCGTCTTTTCAGGTCTCCTGGAAGGTGAAAGGGAGATAATGGCTCAGAAGAAATCTTCCAGGCCCAGGGCAGGAGCAGCGCTATTGCTCCCGGCCGGGGTGGTTCGTGTGTAGCACAGTCGGGGGCTGTGTGGCCAACACTCGGTGTCTCCTGTTCCTGAGCCGGACTCAGTGTGACGTTCTCCCACAGCGCTCGGGTGGTCTGCCCCGCTCTGTGTCTGTAGCTCCGTTAAAGGAAGAAGGTCTCTGTGGGAGACTGGCCTGCTAGGCAAAGGCACGACCCACGGCGGTGGGCAGGTGGGGAGCACAGAAGTGTGACAATGTCCCACACACGAGGAGATCCAGGGCTGGCATCCTGGGCTGAGAGGAGATGGAAATTGATCTCTCAACAGTGGAGGAGAGATGACTGGTTGATGAGGCCAGGCCAGGGCCATCCTTAGGCTATATGGGGCCCCACGCAGTCCTATTAAACTGGTGCCCCAATGCCAGACGGCTACCCCCCCCCCTTTATTTTTTGAGCTGTGATTTTATCATCTTCAGCCACACACCAATGAAATATTTTTAAAACCATTGTAAGGTAAGTTCCTGCCCACTAACACTGTAAATTCAGAAAGGGACAGGATGTCCCTGGGGCTGTCCAATGCCTGCGAAAGGGCTTTGTTGCCACTTGTGCGGCTCTTTCTCAGCGTCTGCTAATAGGCTTGGCACAGGCTTTGTCACTGAAGTGAACTAGATCCTCACCAGAGGAAGAAGAGCTACAGACCAGGGATGGGAACTGAACTGAGAAATTGCATTTTACTGACAAGAGAAATAACTAGCCTGCCAAAAAAATTTTCCAGCAAAATGATTTTTAACAAAAAATGAACATTTTCCATTGCAAGAGTTCCTTTAAAAAATTATTATTTAAATAGTTTAGTATATAAAAAATATTGATCAGTAAAGGAATAGACTTTGTGAAGTTTCTTTATATGGAACATTATTATTATTATTATTATTATTATTATTATTATTAACACAAACCCAGATATTTGTAATGCAGTTGAAGCTGGATATTTGTCTTCTAGATCTTCTAGTGGTGACTAGAAGTCTCAGCTGTGATGGACACCTTATATCTCCAGTTGGCAGGAGCTATCCTACTGTCCAGCCCCTGACTTTCGCATATTCCTGTGCTCTACTTCATAGCAGGGAGTTGAGTAATTGGAATATGCAGCCATGAACACCAGCATTCATGGTATCTCCTATAATAGCTCATAAACCCGTAAGAACGGCCACACTGGACCAGAACAATGGTCCACATACCTCAGTTTTTTGTCTTTCACCAGTGACCAGACCCAGAGCTTCAGAGAGATGGAGCACTTGACCTACGAGGAGAGGATGAGGGATGTGGGTTTGTTTAGTCTACAGAAGAGAAGAGTGAGGGGGGATTTGAGAGCAGCCTTCAACTTCGTGAATGGAGGTTCCAAAGAGGATGAAGAGAGGCTGTTCTCAGTGGGGGCAGATGGCAGAACGAGGAGCAATGGTCTCAAGTTGCAGTGGAGGAGGTCTAGGTTGGAGATTAGGAAAAACTATTTCCCTAGGAGGGTGGGGAAGCACTGGGATGGGTTCCCTAGGGAGGGGGTGGAATCTCCATCCCTAGAAGTTTTGAAATCCTGGCTTGACACAGCCCTGGCTGGGTTGATTGAGTTGGGGTTGGTCCTGCTTTGAGCAGGGGACTAGACTTGGTGACTCATGAGGTCTCTGCCATCCCTGGGATTCTGTGATTATGATAGGGAGTGAACAAAAACATTTTCTTGGTTACATAATGAAACGAGAGAGAGATTCACCCTCTGCTAGGCGAGAGAAGGCGATGCACACCCAGGATGTCAGTGACCCAGAGCGTCCAGTAAGGAGCAGGTGGGTCTCATTATGGGGAGACTGGAAGCCCGTGAAGTAGTGCAGGAAAAGGGAGTGAACAAACTTCCCACTTTCTGGCAATCTGATGGGTAGAGTCACCCAGAGTGTAGCACAGAACCCCGAATAATCTTGCCTTACAGATTTCACTTCCTTTTATTCATGGAAACCTTCAGACTCTCCTCACACTAGATAAATTCAGAGCAGAAAGAAAGTGTAAATATAACAGAATAATTATCTATTCAAGCAACTAGCCAAAGGTTGTGGTAGATTTTCCCAACACTGGCCATTCTGAAATCAAGGCTGGATTTCCCCTTCTTCCCCCCCATGAGATCTAGTTCAAACAGGAGTTATTTTATAGCATTCCCATGTTCCACATCAGGTCAGACTAGATGGTCCCTTTGGATGGAGAATCTCAGGAGCTATAAAATCCATCAGGACCACTGGCGCTGATGGGGGTGCCCTCTGAGTTCAACTAGACCTGCTAAATCGAATGCTAGAAGATCGACCTCCGGACAAATCGATCTTCTCCATAGTGTAGACAAGTCCTTAAGGTTTTTTCTACTTCTATAATACAATGAGTTCATATTAGGTAAACTCCAGATTGGAATCTATATGCAAATCACATTTCTTCCCCCATTTGTCAGGGAGGGGCTACAGGAGATCATACAAAGATGTCTCTCATTTGTTAAGTTTCTGGATGGAATTTTAACTTATTTTTAAGAGTGATTATTTTCTAAGGAGTGGAAGAAAGTATGATACACAAACACCATTTAAAGGCAACGGTTGCTGTATGTTGAACAACCTTAGACGCCTTTAAAAATCCCAGCCCATTTGCACTCAAACACAAGTCTTCTGACCATGAGTCTGACTTAGAGCCAACTGACATGAGTTATGTAATAATTATGGAATTCCATTTATTTATGTTTACATGAAAATGTAAGGTAATCATGAAATAATATCAAAGTGTCATTTAATTGTCCTAGATACACTGCATGGCAAAAGCAGAAGCGGGAAATCAAACAGCCATCATGGAATTCCTTCTCCTGGGTTTTGGTAATGGACACGAAATGCAAATTCTCCTCTTCCTGCTGTTCCTGGTGATCTACATGGCAACCATAGCTGGGAACCGCCTTATCATTGTGCTAGTGGTGACCGATCGGCACCTTGACACCCCCATGTACTTCTTCCTGGGCAACTTGTCCTGCTTGGAGACTTGCTACAGCTCCACCATCCTGCCCCGGCTGCTGGCTGGGCTCCTGACAAGTCAATACGTAGTGTCACTTAATGGCCGTTTCTTGCAATATTATTTCTTTACCTGGCTAGCGGGATCTGAGTGTTGCCTCTTGTCCGTCATGTCTTATGACAGATACATAGCAATATGCAAGCCACTGCATTACGCCACTCTTCTGAATGGCAGGTTTTGCCTCCAGCTAGCAGCAGGGTCTTGGATTAATGGGATGGTTGCTAGTGCTATAGTAACGTCTTTGATGTCCCATCTAAGCTTCTGCAGCCCCCATGAAATTGACCATTTCTTCTGCGATTTCACCCCCGTGACTAAATTCTCCTGAAGCGACACCCACCCGATCAAACTTGTCACTTTTGCCCTGGCCTCCATATTCACCCTGCCTCCCTTTCTACTCACCCTCGTCTCCTACGTCTGTATCATCCTCACTGTCTTGCAGATCCCGTCCACCACCGGGTAGCAAAAGGTCTTCTCCACCTGCTCCTCCCACCTCCTCGTAGTGACTATTTTCTATGGGGCCCTGATGGTTGTATACTTGTCTCCAAAAACCCACACCCTGCGAGATCTGAACAAAATTTTCTCCATCTTCTATACCGTGCTGACTCCCCTGGTCAACCCTCTCATCTACAGCCTGAGAAACAAACATGTCAAGGAGGCCATGGGGCACTTCAGGATTAAGTGTGCGGCCTTGGCAAGAGATCGGAGAATTCAAGTGAATTTTTAAGGTAAACTGAAATTGGAAATGAGCGTAGCTGGATGAATACGCCAGCTCATTGGATCTCTCTGGCCTGAGAGACACAGAATCCCAGAGCTGGAGGAGACCTCAGGAGAGCCTCGAGTCCAACGCCCTGCCCAAAACAGGGCCAATGATCTGTGATACACACCTCACCTATCATCTTACACGTCAGTGTTGGTTACCTCCCCTTGTACTTCCCTCCTGATATTTCAGACGCAGCATGCCTATTCCTCACCCGTTATTGTGCTTTCGTTTTTTCTGTTTGTCACTTGTGTCAAACTAATTGTGTGTTGGATGGGGTGTCCTTGTCCTGGAATGGATTTACGTGGTCCGTGTGTTTTAGCAGGGCTGTGCCAGTGGCCAAGTTCATGTCCCAGTCACTGACTGGCAGGCAAACATCTGCTTTTGACAGTAACTCTTGCTCACTTTAGTTCAGGCCTCAGGCCCTTATAGAAGGCTGAGGCTTTAGGCTCTTTCTTTCTCCTACAAGCCTTCTAGCTCATAGAATCCCAGGGCTGGCAGAGACCTCAGGAGTCATAGAGACGAACCCCCTGCCCAAAGCAGGACCAATCCCAACTCAATCATCTCAGCTGGGACTTAAAAACCTCTAGGGATGGATATTCCATCATCTTCCTGGGATGGAGATTCCACCACCACCCATCCCAGTGCTTCACTGCCCTCCTAGGGAAAGAGCTTTTTCCTAATATCCAACCTAGACCTCCTCCACTACAACTTAAGACCATTGCTCCTTGTTCTGCCATCTGCCCCCACTGAGAACAGCTTCTCTCCATCCTCTTTGGGACCCCCCTTCAGGTAGCTGAAGGCTGCTCTCAACTCCCCCCTCCCTCTTCTCTTCTGCAGACTATGTCGATACTTACAGGATGCAGTTCCATTGTTGTGTTGATTATATGGAGACCCTGGGCAGGTGGCCAGGGCATGACAGGCTCTGACATGAAGCCTGCATAGCTTGCCAGGAGAAATTCCCAGGAACTGGAAGTGAAAATGCATCTTCTGTTGAATGGGCGGGGAGTGGAGACTTGCCAGAAATGCTGGCCAAGCAGTTCTTAGGAACTGGGAACTTTCCCATTGTGTATGTCAGCAACTCAAAGAGTACAAGCCCCAGAACACATGAACACTTGGCTTCAGAGTTTTGTAGACAGATCCATTCCTCAAAGAGCTTGCAAATGAGGTCTTCATCCTACAAAACACCCCTAGCATCACACCTAGTGCTTGCTATTTCTGAATATGGGTCCTTTCCAAGGTCAGAAAGATGAGCTTGTTTTCTCTGGTACTCCCCTTAGGGTAGGCCAGAATCTTGGTTACCAGTTTGGATCAATTGTAAAATCAGATTTAAAAATAATAAAAAAAGCATTATTTTTAGATTGTATGATTGGTATAATTGAACCTAAAACTTATGGTAACAACAGAAGTGGGAGACTTCAAACTCGTATCCCAACCACCATCTAGATCATCCCTGACAGGTGTCTGTCCAACCTGCTCTTAAATATCTCCAGTGATGGAGATTCCACAACCTCCCTAAGCAATTTATTCCAGTGTTTCACCACCCGGACAGGTAGGAAGTTTTTCCTAATGTCCAACCTAAACCTCCCTTGCTGCAGGTTAAGCCCATTGCTTCTTGTCCTGTCTACAGAGGCCAAGGAGAACAATTTTTCTCCCCCCTCCTTGTGACACCCTTTTAGATACCTGAAAACCTCTCTCATGTCCCCTCTCCGTCTTCTCTTTTCTAAACTAAACAAGCCCAGTTCTTTCAGTCTTTCCTTATAGCTCATGTTCTCTAGACCTTTAATCTTGTCTGTGCCTCTTCTCTGGACCTTTTCCAATTTTCCGATATCTTTCCTGCAATGTGGCACCCAGAACTGGACACAATACTCGAACTGAGGCCCAATCAGCGCAGAGTAGAGCAGAAGAATGACTTCTCGTGTCTTGCTCACAACACTCCTGTTCATGCAGCCCAGAATCATGTTTGCTTTTTTTTTTTTGCAACAGCATCCCATTGTGGATGCATATTTAGCTTGTTTATATATTTATATTCATGCTTGCATACGTAACATATTTTGTTCTGTTTATAGTCCTCTGGCAGAGTGACTGAGAGACGCCTGACAGCAGGTTTTCCTTGGTTGAGCCAGAGATGATTATTGTAGCTACCAAGTAAAACCTTCAGTTGCCTAAGTAATGCCAATAATTAGCAGCATGGAGGAGTACAGGTTGAACAGACACAACATTACAACATTCATGGTTCATCTCACTGTTAACATCTCTTTTGGGGTATGTCTAGACTACATGCCTCTGGTGACAGAGGCACATAGATTAGGCTACCCGTCATAGGAAAATGAAGCTGCAATTTAAATAACCGCCGCTTCATTTAAATTTAAATGGCTTCCGCGCTGAGCCGATCAGCTGTTTGTCAGCTCAGCGCGGTAGTCTGGATGCTCCGCGGTCGACATCAAAGGCATTTGTCGACCTCCCCGGTATGCCTCGTGGGATGAGGTTTACCGGGGAGGTCGACAAATGCCTTTGATGTCGACTGCAGAGAGTCCAGACTACCGTGCTGAGCAGATAAACAGCTGATCGGCTCAGCACGGCAGCCATTTAAATTTAAATGAAGTGGCGATTATTTAAATCGCCACTTCATTTTCCTATGCTGAGTAAACAAATCTACATGCCTCTATGTAGTCTAGACATACCGTTGGATCCCTGCATTAACGCATTTCAGTGAGGGTGTGTCTAGACTAAGGGTTTTGTCGACAAAACTATACGTGTATCTACACTGCCGCTGAGTTCTGTCAGCATAATGTCGACAGAACTCGGTAGTTCTGTTGACGGTGGTAAACCTCATTCTACGAGGAATAACGCCTTTTGTCGACAGAGTTCTGTCGACAGAAGGCGTTACTGCATCTACACCGTCCTTTGCGTCTACACTTCCATGTTGACAAAGTGGCTTGCTTTGTAGACAGAACTGGATGTAGTCTAGATGCTCTTTGTCGACAGAAGCTTTGTGTCGACAAAAGCCTGTCGTCTAGACGTACCCTGAGAGACAGGAACCATTTTATGTGTCAACCTCTAAGGCACACAAAACATAATCTTTAATGTTTGAAACTGTGTCAGGTCCCTTCTGGCTCAGCATCCCAAACACGTCTTTGCATTTTATTCCATTATTTAAAAGCTCCTCTCTGGTAAGGATTTTGTATCATTTCCCATTCCCCAGGAACGTGTTTCTTCACAGTTTGCATTCCTGTAAGCAGGGGCTTTCTGACTGGGCACGTCCTTTCGACGAAAACATTTGAGTCTCAGAGAGGGTAATTCGTTAAGGATGGAAATTCAGTACCCGTGGCAACTTTTCAGGCTTGCATAATTTAATTTGAAGTCTCTGCACTCGCTGGAGCTGTTAAAAAGCTTGCGGCTTCAAACAGATCTTGCTGCATATGAAACACTCATAAACAGACCTTTGTTATGTTATAGCTTATTCAATGCTGTATTTTCACGTTAAACTTTTTTTTTCCCTGAAAAGACATGATTTGATATGAATGACAGACTGCCTATTTAGCAAAAGGGTTAAATGGAAAGGGGAAAATCAGGAAAGCAGGTAAAGGGTTTTCTTCAGATACACTGCATCTGAAATTCCTGCAGTTGAAAGACATGGCTTTCTTTTATGAACATAAGAACATAAGAACTGCCATACTGGGTCAGACCAACAGTCCATCTAGCCCAGTGTCCTGTCTGCCAACCGTGGCCAATACCAGATGCCCCAAAGGGAGGGAACACAACAGGGAATCCTCATGTGATCCCCTGCCACCCACCTCCAGAGAAACAGAGGCTAGGGACACCATTTCTACCCATCCTGGCTAATAGCCATTGACGGACCTAACCACCATGATTCTATCTAGTTCTTTTTTGAAGTCCTAGCCTTCACCACATCCTCTGGCAAGGAGTTCCACAGATCGACTATGCGCTGAGTGAAGAAAAACTTCCATCTGTTTGTTCTAAACTTGCTACCTATTAATTTATTTTGGTGACCCCTAGTTCTGATGTTATGAGAAGAAGTAAATAACTTTTCCTTATTCATTTTTCCATACCTGTCATGATTTTATAGACCTCTATCATATCCCCTCTTAGTCTTCTCTTTTCTAAGCTGAAAAGTCCAGGTCTTTCTAAAAAATTTTTATAAAATGTTATTCCTTATAAACATTATTTTGTTATGGTGGTTATCAGCTTCAAATAGCAAGAGAGGATTATTTATCTTGTTCCTTCATGCAGTTATTCATTTTTATTGTAAAAGATCCTCACCCTTTAGAAAGCTAACATCAGTTTCCAGAAAATGAAATCAGGAAGTGATATATAACTTTCATGAGCATGCTTAGCAAAACTAAATAAAGACCTCTCCATGCCAGTTTCGAATTAAAAAAAAAAAAGAAAAAACATTAGGAAAGGAGGAAGTACACATTGGGGGATAACTGACTTATTCTGATAAAGCGTGAACTCTTTTACATACACTAGTTTTGCTTTTGTATAAACTCAAAGCCTTCAGACAAAATTTTCAAGACTCGTGCACTTGTTAAAACGTTAACAAGCTGTTTTGTATATATAATTAAAAACTGTGCGTTTAGCAAAAGCATTAAAGGCAGAGGAAAAAAATCAGGGGTGGTTTATTCGAATAACAGGGGTGAAGGGTCAGTTTTTATCCACTTCCTTCACATCCTTTTCTGCTAGGAAAAATGAAGGGAAGTCCTTGTGGGTTAGAAGTCACTGGTGTGGTGTCCTAACAAGTATCTTGCTCTGTCCAGTGTCGAGAACCATTCGGCTAGGGACGCATGCTCCCCTGGGCTTTGTGAAGGTTGACAGCACAGCAGATTCTGAGAGAAGCCCCAAAGACCACAAAATCAGAGAAGGAGAGAAGGCTCCAGGCTAGGTTTTTGTAGACGAAGAACAGTAATAACACTTGGGAGACTCTACGAGGATAATCAAAACGTGACCCTGTGACGATGAATCGGCTCAGGGGGAGGTCCCACTGCCCCCTCAGCTGGACAAGGGACAGCCCCTCTAAGATACATCAGTATTATGCATATCTCTGCTGAGGTAGGAGGTTGCCATTCTCTCACGTTACCTGGATACCTCCCATTACCTCGTACACAGTGGCTTGGTCCAAACAACTATAGCCATCATGGTGTCCTCCTGACCCTCTCCTGAGCCTGGGTTGTTAGGTCCCTGCTATCTGTGGGGAGTCTCAAGATGTTTCCTAACTAGGTGTTACCACCCTCAAAACTGTGCTTACAGCTGGTGCCTAGTATTTACTAATACTAATTAGTAGTTCTCCACTATCAGGGGCCTGCCTCTTGCTCATTGCTTATATTAGCGAAGTCTTGACCCTTGTGGCCTAGGCCTTAGGCCTCATCCTGGGTCTGCTTCAGGCCCTTGTCCTACTACAGAGCCATGGCTACCTCATTCCTCGCCTTTAAACTGAGTGAAAAAAAGAATGTTTTCAACACATTGCAAAGAGTTATATGGTTCTTTCTTGACAAGGGATGTTCCTGTGCACAAGGCCTACCCACTAAGTCTTTGAGTCGCTGAGCTGATAATTCTGTAATGGTGGAAGCTGGGAGGGAAGATAGAACAAACACTACAAGCCAAATATATGCCCGGCTTTGGCCAGTACAGCCCCTACCCTCACTTCCTACCCTTCCCATGGGGTGGTAGTGAAAACTTGCTACCATCCAAAGCACAACATGGCCATTAGTTGTAAGGGGTGGGACCAGAGACCTTCACCACAGGCAAAATCAAGCCTGAATAACAAAGAGAAGGGGAGGGACAGGAAAAGCTCTACTGGCGTACAGAGCTGTGAACGATGCTTGTTCGGTAATGCCAAGGAACTTCACACTGCCTGCTCTTGTGACGCCGGTCTTCTTCTTTCTGTCTGCAGAGCAAGAACCAAGAGACAGTGAGGGGAATGCCGTAACCATAAAGAAGTGACCAACCATGAACCAATGCTACAAGGTTCCAAAAAAAGCTGTACCAATGAGTGAAACTGCAAAAAAACAATCAGTAAGATCATTTTTGCCAGCCAGATTCCCAGTAATCACATTATTCAAACACATCCCCTAACCGCACAGTGAATACTAATGAGAATCACACTGTAAAAAGAGGGTGCCTGGATCAATAAAATTGAGCTCCCTTTGGAAGCTGGAAACATTCCTCTACCGATGATCAATCCATGAGAGAAGCCATCAGCCATCTGAAGAAGTGGGTTGCGCCCACGAAAGCTCATGACACCATCTACATGATTTGTTAGTCTTCAAGATGCTACTAGACTATTTGTTGTTTTTTAAGTACTACCTGGGAGGATGTGAGTAAAACTATGCGTGTAACTTGTGCATAGGTCTGTATGGAATTTCTATATGCCTCGGTAACTAAGATCAATTGTAACTTTACTAAAGCTATAAAGCAGATAGAATTTGTACTTGAAAATAGGAGTGTGGTCTCTACCCTGGGTCTTTATCTGTTCCTAGAGACTCTAGCCATGAAGCAAGTAGCCAAGGTGATTTGCACTCTGCTTTTGCACTCTGGGGAAAATAGATGTTGCTGTGATTGATCTTCCGGAGTTTGATTTAGCGTATCTAGTTAAGACCCGCTAAATCAAATTCAGAGACTGTTCCAATCAGTGGCCAGTACTCCTGCTCGTGCGAGGGGGTAAGGGAAGCTGATAGGAATGTTTACTTCTGCTGGCCTCCCACTGTGGGGACGAAAATCAAATCAAAGCACATCGATTCCAGGTACATAAGTAACATAGCTGGACTTGCGTATCTTGATTCAACCTTCCCCTTTAGCGTTGATCTGGCCTCAGATTGAAACTGAAGCCCCAGCAGAGCCAAACCCAAGAGGGGAAATACCCTACTGCAAACTTCACTTTAAATAAAATAAAAGGCTACAGGTGGCATTCAGCGGGTGGCTCTAGAGAACACAGAAAGGACAACAGAAAGGAAGAAGCCTTTAGACCTTATGGGTGGAAGGAATTAAAGATCAAGTACTTCATGTAGGTAACAAGGACTGTGGTATGCTTCTGTGACAGCGAAATTCCTGCTTTCATTTATGCTTGCTAATGAGTTTTTGTGTGGTTTTGCTTGTCTGTGTACGTGATGTTATAATCACTGAGATGAGGAAAAATGTAAAGAGGAAGTGTCTTCCCATTCATGCTGAGGGTGTTGAAAATAATGAAAGTGTCTTCTTGGTGAGTAAAATGTAAAGGGAAGCATCTCATATAGTGGGACCAAATAAAGAAATAGCCGCCGTGGGAAAAGAACTGGACAGTAGGGGAGAAACGAGTCACACCACGAATTGTCATTAATAACCTCCAGAAGCTTTATTCGTAACCGTCCTCCCCATGCAAACTCTGGACTCTTCAGGATTGCACCACTGAAGGAAAACTGTGCGGGGTCATTGCCCTTCTTCTCGGTGATGGGAAGGAAGCCCCATAGAGAAGTGGTTTCCAAACTAGGGGTCGTGACCCAGCGCTGGGCGTCAGGATGTTGGGTGCTGGGGTTTGTGGCTGCAAGGGATCGGGTGAGCAGTGGGGGCGGGGGGCGGGGGCTACGGGAGCTCCCTACCTGTCCTGGCACCACAAGCTGTGCTGAGCCCCAGAAGTGGCCGGCACCAGGCCTGGCTCCTCGGTGGGAGGGGGGAGCACTGAAGGCTCCATGCACTGCCCCACTAGCTCCGCACTCCCATTGGCCAGGAACCTGCTGCTGGCTGCCTCTGGGGGCAGCATGGTCTGTGGGGCCAGGAGAGGCAGGAAGCTGCCTTAGCCCCCCCGCTGCACCGTTGACCAGGAGCTGCTTGAGATCACCCCTCCTCTGCCCCAACCCTGATCCCCCTCTGCACCCCAAAGCTCCCCTCCTCAGCCCCGCCCTGGAGCCCACACTCTTGTCAAACTATGTTGGGTTGTGGCATCAACAATTTTCAATTGGGTCATGAGACAAAGCATTTGAAACTGACTGGCCTGGACTATTTGTTGACATTAAGGGTGTGTCTAGACTACGGAGATTTTTCTTAAATGGATTGGGTCTGGGGTATCTCGACGGCTGTCGCATTCTTTCAAGATTAAATCGAAAGAACACGGTGGTTTTTTCATTATTGGTAAACCTACTTTTACAAGAAAGAATGCCTTTTTACAAAAGAGCTCTTTCGAAAAATGGCGTTCTTGAATGCAAACTGTGCTTTTTTGAAAGAGAGCATCCGGATTGCCTGGGTTCTCTCTTTTGAAAAAGCGGATCGCTTTTTTGAAAGTCTTGTGGCTGTCTAGATGATCCTCTTTTGAAAGAGGCTTGTAGTCTAGACGTACCCTAAGAGGCAGTAGGCTGAAGGCCACTTCCAAAGAGAGAGCTCCGAGCACAGGCGTCTGACAAGGCAAGGCCATCCAGGCAGTGGACAGATGGTCCCTCCAGAGCTTTGTGGAGGGCCAGCAGAGATGCTGAACGGTCCCACCAGCCTGGGTCACCCTGGTCCATGGCCCTCCAGGTGGGTCTTTTTTCCAGAAAGTTACATTAGAGCGGCAACCTCAGGAGGTGAAGGGACTCAGCCTGGGGAGCTGATAGATTGCCTGCCACCCTTCGGAAAGCCCAATGAGAAGGAAAATGGAGCCGCTGAATCAGGCCAGGCCTTCCCCCAGGAAAAAGGGATGAGGGAGAAGCTAAGACGCCTGCATGTTCTGACGCCGGAAAAGGTCTCCATTCCTATTTCCTGGTCTTCGAATCGCAGCCACCGGCTCTTGGCCAATGTGAAGACATTGAGCGACACTGGGGCCAGGACCACTGATTTTGGGGAGAAGAAGGAGCAGCAGGACTCCAGAGGGCTCCGGGGGGAGGTCAAACATGTGACATTTCAGAAAACGTGAATCGCCAGGAAGGAGATTGAGATTGGGCAGCAGACTTCACCAGGCCTTGGGAAAACGTGAGGGAGGGGCCACCGGTTCCTGAAAGGGGTGGCACTTCAGGCAGAAGGGGTGGGGTTTGGTGCTGCCTCTTTTAGCCCATCCATCAGAGCCACCTGACATGTGCCATCTGGGGCTGTCTGGTCTCCGGTGTTTCCGCCTCTTTACCCCCCATTTCTCCCTCTCTCTGTCAGCGCGTCTGTTCAGCAGCAAAGCCCTGGCTGATTGAGATGCGGTTAGTCGTGTTTTGGGCAGGGGGCTGGACTTGATGATTCCTGAGGTCTCTGCCAGCCCTGGGATTCTATGAAATCCAAATCCCAAAGAGAGTGAGGGAGAAAGATGCACATAGAGTTGCAACTTCATCTGCAAATGTTCTTACTATAACTCCACTTCTCATATCCCAGTGGCCGTGGGAACAAACAGGCAGAATGGGACAACATGGTCCCTCAGCCCCACTTCCCTGGTGGAGAGGTAGATACATTGGAGGGCAGGGAGAGGGTCCAGAGTGACTTAGACGGATTAGAGGATTGGGCCGAAAGAAAGCTGATGAGGTTCAGTAAGGACAAGTGCAGAGCCCTGCACTTGGGACGGAAGAATCCCAAGCATTGTTACAGGCTGGGGACTAACTGGCTAAGTGGCAGTTCTGCAGAAAAGGACCTGGGGATGACAGTGGATGAGAAGCTGGAGATGAGTCAACAGGGCTCCCTTGTAGCCAAGAAGGCTAACGGCATATTAGGTTGCATTAGAAGGAGCATTTGCAGTAGGTCTAGAGAAGTGATTATTCCCCTTTATTTGGCTCTGGTGAGGCAACTTCTGGAGTATTGCATCCGGTTCTGGGCCCCCCATTACAGAAAGGATGTGGAAACATTGAAGAGGGTCCAATAGAGGGCAACACAAATGATGAGGGGGATGGAGCACATGACCTATGAGGAGAAGCTGATGGATTTGGACTTGTTTAGTCTGCAGAATAGAAGAGTGAGGGGGGGATTTGAGAGCAGCCTTCAACTTCCTGAAGGGAGGTTCCAAAGAGGATGGAGAGAGGCTGTTCTCAGTGGGGGCAGATGGCAGAACAAGGAGCAATGGTCTCAAGTTACAGTGGGGGAGGTCTAGGTTGGATATTAGGAAAAGCTATTTCCCTAGGAGGGTGGGGAAGCACTGGGATGGGTTCCCTAGGGAGGGGGTGGAATCTCCATCCCTAGAGGTGTTTAAGTCCCAGCGTGACAAAGCCCTGGCTGGGTTGATTTCGTTGGGATTGGTCCTGCTTTGGGCAGGGGGCTGGACTCGATGACTCCTGAGGTCTCTTCCAGCCCTCGGATTCAGTGATTCTATGAGAGGTAGGAGAAGACAGGGAAAAGCAAAACAAACCCTCTAGCAAGTTAAAAAAGGGGAAGTATCAGACGCAGACTGTCACTGCGGGGGAAGCAGCGGGGAGGCACGAGGAGGCTGTCAGCCAAGAAGAAGAGGAAGGTGTGCAACGAATTTTACTCAGCAGAAAAAAGACGGGACACACTTCAGTTCCATTCACAACTGCACTGCATGTCCCACGAACGCCAGGGAACCACACATCTTCCCGTGAGTACATGCAAGGAGACAATTGAAGCTACAAGTGCCTGGCATGGGAGATGAAAGTCTCTGCTGGCTTTATCATCCAGGGGTTGGGATCTTCCAGTAGCAACAGGGCTGAGCCAGGTCCCCTTAAGAATCGCTGGGCCCGTGGGGAATAGCAGGTCACCCACGATGCCCATAATAGGGCATATAGCTCCCAAAGTCAACCAAAAGATGATTTTAAACACCACAAGATTCATCTCTATATATTGACTTAAATCGATTTGGGGTCATTCATGTGCCTCACCCACTCCTGTTCATAGTGCCAATTATACAGTATAGCCACCCCTTCCCCACCCCACCCTCTGCTGCCCTAGTGCCCATTATACAGTATAGCCACCCCTTCCCCACCCCACCCTCTGCTGCCCTAGTGTCCATTATACAGTATAACCGCCCCTTCCCTACCCCACCCTCTGCTGCCTCTAGTGCCCATCATACAGTATAGCCGCCCCTTCCCTGCCCCAACCTCTGCTGTCCCTTTTCTGCCCTTTCCCCTCTGCTCTCTGCGGTGGGCAGAAGATGTCTAGCTACCCTGTTCTGGGATATTTTTTGAGATTAACACACTCATTCTCCAGGAAATCTACTTTCTCTGTAACTCGCCTCTCAGTACTCATTCTTCCGAGGGGTAGCCGAGTTAGTCTGTAACAGGAAAAACTTAAAAAACAACAAATAATCTGGTAGCACTTTATAGACTAAGAAAACATGTAGATGGTATCATGAGCTTTCGTGGGCAGAGCCCACGTTTTCAGATGACCAGAGTGTTAGAAGTCCAGATCCAAGAATAAATAAGGAAGGATGGGGGGGGGGCAAAAGGGGGAAGCGAAGAGAAAAAAAAGAAGAAAAAAAGGATGGGGGGAATTAAAAAACGAGAGACAGTGAGTAGATAGTTCAAATAGTTACAAGAGGCTGATAAGGACTATTAGCACCTTCATTGGTTGGTTGGTTGGTTGGTTGGTTATCTACTCAGTGTCTCTTTTTTTTCTTCCTCTCCTCCTTTTTTTTCCTCTTTCTCTTTTATTCCTTCTCCCCCTCTGCCTCCTTCCCTTATTTATTCTTGGATCTGGACTTCTAACACTCCCATCATCTGAAGAAGTGGGTTGTGCCCACGAAAGCTCATAATACCATCTCCATGCTGTGTTAGTCTTTAAGGTGCTACCAGACCATTTGTTGGTTTTTAAGTTTTTCCCAGTACTAATTCTGGTAGGCCGGTTTCTATTTGTCTGGTCAGCGTGCTCCGTGAGGCCAGTCTGCCCACTCTGAGGGCTGCTAGCCCAGGCGTGGGGAAGTTCACAATTTCTCTGTGATGCGTGTGTGTGTGTGTGTGTGTGTGTGTGTGTGTGTGAGGCAGGCTGCGGGTGTGGGGCAGAGCTGGGCTGGATGCGCTGTGGGGATGGAGGTGACGGAGGCATGGAGTTGTCAATGGGGTACAGGTTTGGCCTCTGAGCACCTAGAATGCTTCCCGGAGCCTGCCAGGGCCAGAACCGATATCTGGATAACCCGACTGCTGTCCGGCTCCCGGTGACTCTGCCCTCTGCTAACTTTACCCAGGACAGGAACGTTGAAACTGAATGTCGGGTTTCCCCCTTGGCCGCTGATCAGGACATGAGTTACCAGGCTCCACACAGGGTCCTGGGACTGTATCTATCTTCCCAGCTCTTTGCTCTCACCTGAAGGTTTTAATCAAGCCTTTTCTCCTTCTTTGGGTCACAATAACACACACCACACCAATCAGTACATCTCTCTGGTCATCTCGCTGTCTGCATACACCCCCATCTCCCTCTCCCTCCATATATGCACTTGATCGGAAGGGGAGGTTTGGGAACCCAGACCATCAGCACCTTGTGGTGCAGCAGGAGAGAAATGTTGTTCCTGTTTTTTGTTTGTTCGTTTTAAATCTGAACCTAATTTGCCACCAACATTTTTGCTCTCTTATCTATTTGTGGAAAGAACATAAGAAGATAAGAACAGCCAGACTGGGTCAGACCAAAGGTCCATCTAGACCAGTGTCCTGTCTGCCCACAGTGGCCAATGCCAAGTGCCCCAGAGGGCGTGAACAGAAGAGGGAATCATCACGTGATCCCTCCCCTGTCGCCCATTTCCAACCTCTGACAAACAGAGGTTAGGGACACCATAGCTGCCCATTCTGGCTAACAGCCATTGATGAACCTAATCTCCATGAATTTATCTAGCTCTTTTTTGAACCCTGTTAGGGTGCATCTGCGCTGCACGGCTGAACCCGAAATAAGTTACGCAAATTGAGCTACATTAATTGCGTATTTTATGTCGAAAATAGCTTATTTTGAAATCAGGAGCGTCTACACAGCACTTATTTCGAAATAGAGCACTCTTCCTCCGACTTCCCTTATTCCTCATACAATGAGGGTTATAGGAGTCGGAGTAAGAAGTCCTCTAGCTTGACAGTATTTTGACACTATTTCGAAATAGCTGCCTGCTGTGTAGACACACAGTACATTATTTCAGAATAGCGCTAGTTATTTCGAAATAGTGTTGCAGTGTAGACATACCCTTAAAGTCCTGGTCTTCGCAACATCCTCTGGCAAGGGGGTTCACAGGTTGACTGTGAAAGTTGAACCTCTAAACCAACCAAGCTGCATGTTAGCTTGTTTTCTTTTATGTTTCCAGGATGAGATTCACTAGGATTTCAGCTCCTAACTAGATTCCTTTAAACATCGTACTTCCTATTGAACAATACTCAGCCACAAAGAGAAGAAAGCAGCTGTTAGAAATTGACCTGGTCCTCCCAGCTAAGCACTCTCTGAAAAGTTTATTTGCCACCCAAGAAAGAATTCCATATCACCAAGAGCTCTACAGGGATAACTGGAAGAAATTTTGAAAATGCCTCAGATGAGCAAGGTATGCTATTTCTCTTACAGACACTTGTTTAGTTTTACCAAAAAGAGATTTGTTTCTATTTGAGGGACCTTTTCTGGAATTTTTGGAGTAGCTTTGGCCTGAATCAATTCTAATTTCCCAATTTCTTAGCACATCCAGTGAACCAAAGTAATCTGTCATTTGCCCAGATTTACCTGTGACCTTGGCTGAGATTCCTAGACACGGTCATGCTGAAAATATAAAGAGTGAATTCGGGAAAACCTCTAGGGATGGGTGTTCCCTGCACACAGTCCCCACCTGTTCAGTCCATGGCAAGCTTTGGAGAGATGAGATAGATTACCGGCATTTTACTTTATTTTTGGCAGGCCGACACAAGTGTCCGACTTTCCCATGAGCTCTCGGAGGGGGAGAAAGAAGCCACCAGGAACAGAAAGGCAAAAGTCCTGGAGTGCCTGAAGAGACTTGGTATTGCCTGTGATAAGGTAGTGGTCCATCATGCCCCAGCTGAGGGATAGACACACAAACAAGCAGACAAAATCTCTCAAAATACAGAGTAGATAGCTGCCCCTTTCTCCTTTCCTGCCCCATCTCTAGCCCCCTGTGGTCATTCTGCAGTAAAACTGTCCCTCCTGTCAGACTCCTCCTTTTCCATTTTATAAGACACAATCCCATTCCAGGCACATCCCATTGTCCTGGCACAACCAAACCCTGGCCTTGCTTTCAGTTATGATAAGAGGGAGCTGCCTACCGAATTCGGTGGCCCTAGCTCCTACCGTGTAGGAAGAGTTCTTGAACAAACGGACGGACAGACAGACGGATGGATGGACACACATTTCTAAAATATACAGCAAGATATCAGTGACAAATCACTTCCTACATGTATCGTATCCCCCTCTGCTGATGAACTGCACAGGGGATAAAAGCCAGCTACTGCTGCTTAGCAACTATTCCCTGACATGGTGGTGACAGAGGAGGAAAGTTCTAGAATCCTGACTCATCCTCAAAAAGGGGTGGTCCTTGAAGGGATATGAGCTCTTGTCGACCTGACATATGTGGGAAAATCTCCTTCCCCTTCACAGTATTCATCCTTCAGTTCCAGGGAAGGACTTTCAGCATGTTTCAGTGTTCAAGGTTCATGGGCCTGGACAATCCCCCTTCATTTTTTTTAGGCCCTCCAAAAACAAAACCAAATGTTGATGGGAAAAAATGTTATTTCTTAAGCAGTTGCATGTCATGTGTTTTTGGAAACAAATGATTGTGCTTGTACGCTACACGTTTGTTCAAACAAACTCCCTCCTGTGAACCTTGGAGACCAAGGGGTAAAAATATGGAGGGCAATAAAAAGATCTAATAAGTTTGAACTGAATTTCAAGTCCAATGGAAATCAGTGGGAGTCAGGCACCTACACTGCTTAGGTTCCTTTGAAATATCTTCTAAGTATTTGTCTGCACCCCTTTGAACATGCTGATCTTGGTTTGTTGGTTGGTGCATACAATTTTAAAGGCCCCAAGTTCCAAAGAGCCCCAAGGATACTTGGCTGCACCAGTGTGAGTGTGGGTACGTCTACACTAGACCCCTAGATCGATCTAGGGAGGCTAATGAGGGCGACCAGAATTGCAAATCAAGCCCGGGATTTTAATATCCCGCACTTGACTTGCATGTTCCCGGCCGGTCGCCATTTTAGAAATTGACTAGCCCGAAGTAACTGCCCGTGTCTACACGCAGCAGTGAAATGAGATTCCAGAATAAAGCCCCTAAATCGAATTAGGTGGTAAACCTCATTCCACGAGGAATACCACCGAATTCAATTTAGGGCTTTATTCCAGAATCCCATTTCACTGCCGTGTGTAGACGTGGGCAGTTACTCTGGGCTAGTCAATTTCTAAAATGGCAACAGGCCGGGAACACGCAAGTCAAGCGCGGGATATTTAAATCCCGGGCTTGATTTGCAATTCCGGTCTCCCTCATTAGCCTCCCTAGATCAATCTAGGGGGCTAGTGTAGACGTACCCTGTGGTTGAAAATGCAGGATAATCTGCATTTGCGTTTGACTTCACATGGGAAACTGATGATTAGACACCCGATATGGAATGCTTCCGAGCATAAGGCAAACAAGTCTTGGGGGTCTATAAAATCATGACTGGTGTGGAGAAAGTGAATAAGTAACAGTTATTTACTTGTTCCCCTAACATAAGAACTAGGGGAAATTAATAGGGAGCAGGTTTCAAATGAAGAAAAGGAAGTTTTTCCTCATGTAACACACAATCTGTGGAACAACATGCCATAGGATGTTGCAAAAGCCAAGACTTTAACAGGGTTCAACAAAAGAGCTAGAAAAAATCATGAAGGTTAGGTCCATCAATGGCTATTAGCCAGGATGGGTAGGAAAGGTATCCCTAGCCTCCGTTTGTCAGAAGCTGGTGACAGGGGTAGGATCACTTAATGATTCCCTGTTCCGTTCATTCCCTCTGGGGCACCTGGCATTGGCCACTGTTCGCAGACTGGACACTGGGCTAGCTGGACCTTTGATCTGACCCAATGTGGCCATTCTTATGTTCTTAACTTGAGGGTCTCTCTGTGAATGTCTTGAATGGATCTGTCCAAAAAGCTGAATAGCCCAGAAACCTCAGCAATTCTATTCTATTTTTTCCTTTCCCCAGGCTCCCATGCCCAATATCGCCATCCTAGGATCGGGCGGGGGTCTGCGGGCCATGATCGCCCTTATGGGCACCTTGGTGGAGATGAAGAAACAGGGTCTGCTGGATGCCGTCATGTATCTGTGCGGGGTGTCGGGTTCCACCTGGTAGGTGCTCGCCAATAAACGTGAGAATGAACCAGTTTTCTTGCACAGAGTTGGGAGTCTGCTGTTCAGCTCTGGACATTTTCAGTGCCTGATGGGTGAGATTTCAAAAGCCCATAGGGGTGTGTCCACATTGCGACGGGGGGCAGGGTGATGGAGCATACATTGACGTACCAGAGCAAGCGGTAACCTCCCTCGCTCGGGATTTCATGGCAGTGACGCTCGGGGGCAATAGCGTGGACTGTAGGAGATTGCCAACACCCCTCCGCCCCCCTCATTGAGATCAGGACTGAAATGGTCACTCGTACTAGCTTGATGGAAACTATTGTGGCCGTGTCTACACAGGCTGCAGCCACACCTGCGATTCCATGCCAGATGAGCCCAACATGACTGGTCCTTTGACCTCCATTGCAATCGCTGTCTTAAGTCACGCTGAAGTAAACAGGACAGGAAAAGGAAGCAAAGTGATGCAAAGCTAAAGTTGACTCATACTTAGCTTGTGGTCCACTCTGACCCCTGGATCCCTTTCTGCAGGACTCCTTCCTAGACAGTCGCTTCCCACCCTGTCTGTGTGAAACGGATTGTTCCTTCCTACGTGGAGTTTCTCTCTTGGTCAGTGTGGCAGGGTCTTAGCTTTCAGCAGAGGCTCTTAGGGGATAGGCAGCATGGTCATTGATTTGTCACAAGGCTGGGACAATCATGAGAATTCCCTCTATTAAAAATAAAAGGTAAGACTAGAAGGAGGATGGGAATTCCCCATTCTAGTCCCTTAATCTCAGCCATGTGTCTTCTGGTTCATTAACAAGGTGCATGTCCACCCTCTACAAAGAGAAGGACTGGAGTGAGAGTGTGCAGGACTTGGAAAAACGCCTGTGTGAAACACTTTCCAGTACTTCATGGGATCTTCAACAGGCATTTGCTGACGTGAGCCGGGCAGCAGAAGATGAACTCTTCTCTCTGACGGATGTCTGGGCTTCTTTCTGTGTCTCTAAAGCACTGGAGCAGGTGGGTTGGTGGATGAATCAAGTTCCCTCACTTGTCTTTCTTTCTTTCTTTCTTTTGTTCTTTCTTTCATTCTTTCTTGCTACGTCTACACTACAAAGAAAAGTCAGAAAAAGTTACGCAAATTGCAAACCATGCATTGCATATCTTTTCCCCTTTTCTTTCGAAAGAGACTTTCCAAAACGTGGTGTATCTACACGGAGCCAAATTTCGGAAAAACCTCCTCTTTCGAGCCATCCCCTCTTCCTCATAAAACGAGGTTTACAGGGATGGCGAAAGAATGCGTCCACTTTTCCGAAATTTTTTTTTAAAAGTGGACGTATTCCTTGGACGCAGCATGCCTCCAATATCCCGGAAAAGAGCTGCAATTTAGACGTAGCCTCTCTCTCTCTCTCTCACGGCTCAGGACGTTGGGGAGATTCCCAAATCTGCACCGTCCTTTGTGGGTGATGAATCTGAGGAACTGTCCCGGATTGAAGTGTCATTAGAGGAGGTTTTGGAACAAATAGAAAAACTTAATGTTAACAAATCTCCGGGACCGGATGGCATTCATCCAAGGGTTCTAAAAGAACTCAAATGGGAAATTGCTGAACTATTATCTGTGGTTTGTAACCTATCCCTTAAATCGGCTTCCGTACCTAATGACTGGAAGGTAGCCAATGTGACACCAATATTTAAAAAGGGCTCTAGAGGCAAGCTGGGCAATTATAGACCGGTAAGTCTAACTTCAGTACCGGGCAAATTAGTTGAAGCAATAGTAAAGAATAAAATTGTGAAGCATGTAGAAGAACATAATTTGTTGGACAAAAGTCAACATGGTTTCTGTAAAGGGAAATCCTGTCTTACTAATCTATTAGAGTTCTTTGAAGGGGTTAACAAACATGCGGACAAGGGGGATCCAGTAGATATAGTATACTTATATTTTCAGAAAGTCATTGACAAGGTCCCTCACCAAAGGCTCTTGTGTAAATTCCATGGCCATGGGATAAGAGGGAAGGTCCTTTCTTGGATTGAGAACTGGTTAAAAGACAGGAAACAAAGGGTAGGAATAAATGGTAAATTTTCAGAATGGAGGGGGTAACTAGTGGTGTCCCCCAAGGGTCGGTCCTAGGTCCAATCCTGTTCAACTTATTCATAAATGATCTGGAGAAAGGGGTAAGCAGTGAGGTGGTAAAGTTTGCAGATGATACCAAACTGTTTAGGATAGTCAAGACAGAAGCAGACCGTGAGGGACTCCAAGAAGATCTCACCAAACTGAGTGATTGGGCAACAAAATGGCAAATGAAATTTAATGTGGATAAGTGTAAAGTAATGCACATTGGGAAAAATAACCCCAACTATACGTACAGTATGATGGGGGCTAATTTGGCTACGACAAATCAGGAAAGAGATCTTGGAGTTATCGTGGGCAGTTCTCTGAAAACTTCCACACAGTGTGCAGCGGAGGTCAAAAAGGCAAATAGGATGCTAGGAATTATTAAGAAAGGGATAGAAAATAAGACCCAGAATATCTTACTGCCCCTGTATAAAACTATGGTACGCCCACATCTTGAATACTGTGTACAGATGTGGTCTCCTCACCTCAAAAAAGATATTTTGGCCTTGGAAAGCGTCCAGAAAAAGGGCAACTAAAATGATTAGGGGTTTGGAGCGGGTCCCATATGAGGAGAGGTTAAAGCGACTGGGACTTTTCAGTTTAGAAAAGAGGAGACTGAGGGGGGATATGATAGAGGTATATAAAATCATGAGTGGTGTGGAGAGGGCCGATAAAGAAAAGTTATTTATTAGTTCCCTAAATAGAAGAACTAGAGGACACCAAATGAAATTAATGGGTAGCAGGTTTAAAACTAATAAAAGAAAGTTCACGTCGGGCTCATCTGGCATGGAATCGCAGGTGTGGCTGCAGCCTGTGTAGACACGGCCACGATAGCTTCCATCAAGCTAGCAATAGAATAAAAGAAAGTTCTTCTTCACACAGCGTGTAGTCAGCCTGTGGAACTCCTTGCCAGAGGAGGCTGTGAAGGCTAGGACTATAATAGAGTTTAAAGAGAAGCTAGATAATTTCATGGAGGTTAGGTCCATAAAAGGCTATTAGCCAGGGGATAAAATGGTGTCCTTGGCCTCTGTTTGTCAGAGGCTGGAGAGGGATGGTAGGAGACAAATCACTTGATCATTGTCTTCGGTCCACCCTCTCTGGGGCACCTGGTGCTGGCCACTGTCGGCAGACAGGATACTGGGCTAGATGGACCTTTGGCCAATACGGCCATTCTCATGTTCTTATGTTCTCTCTCTCTCTCAGCTGTACTTGGGGTTCCACAGCAAAATAGTGGCAGGATGTTGACTCTGAATATGTCCAAAGTTACATAGTCCCTTGGGTGACTTTGTAAATCCCATTCTCTTCCTGTGAGCTCTCAAAGATCATGGAGATATCTGAGACCTTCTAAAGTGAGGATGTCAAGGATGTTGAAGGGACTTGGCTAGCCGGTTCCCATTAAAATGAGTAGGAATTTGGCCTCAGTATCCCTTTGGTTGTTTTGAAAAAAGTCTCACCCTAGCCTCTGATCCTCAAATCGATTGCTTTCCAGAATAGTAACTGACCCAGACAAAGTTAGAAGGCATGAAAGTCTTAATCACACTCTTGATTTATTTTTTAACAAGGGGCTTTTCAATCTAGCTCAGAATTGGCCTAACATGACCCAATGGCTCAAAGTTGAAGTTAGAGAAGTTCAGACTTCTAAAAAAGGTGTAGATATTTGTCAGTGAGAGTTATTAACAATTGGAACAAGTCTCCAAGGGCTGTGATCAGAGTCAACCCTAGAGTACAGTAAATTGGGCCCATACTTTACGTATGATTGGCTGGTGCGGCTGTCCAAGAAACTATATATTCATCACGTGTGGGCAAAGACCCTCAGGGACATCCCTGGTTGTGGAAGGTTCTCTCGCTCTGACAATTTTTAAATCGCGGGTGTTTTTCCTCCAATTTTATTCTGCCCAAAACTATTGCTTTTTCTCTTTTTTTAAATTGGTTTCAGGTCATTTTTGGACTTCTAACAAACTTCTTTTTTTTTAAATTAGTGAATTTTTGAAACAGAATGAAAACACAATGGAAATTTGTCATTGCCAAGTTTACAAAATTAGCCCTTGGAACTTCTTCTTTTCCATTTGTTCTCAAATGGCCATTTGTTCTCGCCTATTTTTACCTGAATTCCTAAATATTTTCAATATTCTGAAAATGAATTTTCAGTTGGATTATAATTTGCCCCCAAATTGCCTGGTTGTGCTGCTCCCTAAATCCTGTTAATTTTGATGGCGCTCAGAAGATGTCTCCACTGCAGCCGTAAATGTAATTCCTAGCTGGAACAGACAAACCTGCTCTGATTTAGACCCTTGGGATGTACAAAAAGCTGCTTAGGTTCATTTGAAAGTCTCCACCATGGACTGCAAATACTTAGGGTTTCAGTCTGCAGAAGAGAAGAGTGAGGGGGGATCTGATAGCAGCCTTCAACTCCCTGCAGGGGGGTTCCAAAGAGGATGGAGAGAGGTTAGAACATAAGAACATAAGAACGGCCATACTGGGTGAGACCAAAGGTCCATCCAGCCCAGCACCCTGTCTGCCGACAGCAGCCAACGCCAGGTGCCCCAGAGGGGGTGAACTGAACAGGTAACGATCAAGTGATCTCTCTCTTGCCATCCATCTCCACCCTCTGACGAACGGAGACTAGGAACACCACTCCTTAACCATCCTGACTAATAGCCACTAATGGACTCAATCTCCATGAATCTATCCACTTCTTCCATAAACCCTGTTATAGTCCTAGCCTTCACAATCTCCTCAGGCAAGGAGTTCCACAGGTTGACTGTGCACTGTGTGAAGAACTTCCCTTTATTTGTTCCAAACTTGCTGCCCATTAACTTCATTTGATGGCCCCTAGTAAGGGTTGCCAACCCACAGACATTTAATTTACGGACAAAATGGGAAAAGTTTACGGACAGACAAATTTTTTTACAGACATCGTTTTTATACTATATTAAGATGACATAAAAGGCCAAAAGTGAAGAGTAATTGTTCTCATTCATATATCACGAGAACAATATGCTATTTAACTCACTTTCATTTAGTTAGTCATGGTCCTGGAAGTTTTCCATTTTGTGATTGTACATCTGAATGCTGACAACTAAACAACCAAAACATCCAATTTCTGCTGTTTCCAGTAAAATAGCTGAAGGAGCACAGAAGAAATTTAATTGCTATGGTATAATTACTTCTTTTTGAAATTTTATTGCACTTTTATGAAATTTCTGGGCACCTAAATTTTTTTACAGACTTTATGGACATGTCCAATTTCAACTAATTTTTTACGGACTGTCCATAAATTTACTGATGGTTGGCAACCCTGCCCCTAGTTTTTATATTATGGGAACAAATAAATAACTTCCTTATTCACTTTCTCCCCACCACTCATGATTTTATAAACCTCTATCCTATCCCCCTTAGTCTCCTCTTTTCCAGGCTGAAAAGTCCTAGTCTCTTTAATCTCAGTTGTAATGGATGGCAGAACAAGAAGCAATGGTCTCAAGTTGCAGTGGGGGAGATCTAGGTTGGATATTAGGAAAACCTATTTCACTATGGGTATGTCTAGACAACATGCCTCTGCTGACAGAGGCATATAAAATAGGCTACCTGACATAGTCAATGAAGCAGGAATTTAAATATCCCCGGCTTCGTTAAAATAAACATGGCCGCCGCGATGTGCCAGCTCAGCTGATTGTCAGCACAGAGCACGAGTCAAGACGCGGATTGGTCGACAAGGGAAGCCTTTGTCACCTGTTCCCTTATGCCTCGTGAAACGAGGTCTACAGGGGCGGTCGACAAAGGCTTCGCTTGTCAACCGATCCGCGTCTTGACTCACGCGCTGTGCCAATGATCAGCTGAGCCAGCACAGCGCGGCGGCCATGTTTATTTTAATGAAGCCGGGGATATTTAAATCCCTGCTTCATTGACTATGTCGGGTAGCCTATTTTACATGCCTCTGTCGGCAGAGGCATGTTGTCTAGACCTACCCTAGGAGGATGGGGAAGCACTGGGATGGGTTCCCTAGGGAGGTGGTGGACTCTCCATCCCTAGAGGTGTTTAAGTTCTGGCTTGACAAAGCCCTGGGTGGGATCATTGAGCTGGGGTTGGTCCTTTCTTGGGCAGGGGGCTGAACTCGATGACTCTTGAGGTCTCTTCCAGCCCTAGGATTCAATGACTCTGGTTTTTTATCCATATTAGAATGAGGGAATAATCACAAAGACGATGATGGTCTCAGGAGAAAAGAGTCTTTCTAATTCCTTGCGTGAACTAATTAGTCAGGAACGAATTGCTGGGAACTTCGCCAAAACGTATGTCTTTCCACTCTAATCGTTACCTTCCCAGCATGATCAGACGAAGTTATCTGACCACAAGGATGCTGCCACATGTGGGACAAATCCTTATCCCATCTATGCTGCAGTGGAAGAGAACAAATTGAATAAGGAAGGTGAAAACAGCCCAGGTAAAAAAAATAAGACAACAGTGTTATTAGTTTGAATGGGTTCCCTAGGGAGGGGGGCGGAATCTCCATCCCTAGAGGTTTGGAAGTCCCAGCTTGACAAAGCCTTGGTTGGGTTGATTGAGTTGGGGTTGGTCCTGCTTTGGGTAGGGGGGCTGGACTCGATGACTCCTGAAGTCTCTGCCAGCCCTACGATTTTATGAAAAAGCATGTCTGAAATTTCCTGTACTTTATGGAAGACTAAATACTTGTGATTCCTATTTCTCCTATAATAAACACTTCTTGGTGGAGATTTAATAGAGGGGAATGAAATGTAACAAAGTAATTTTTAGTCTAAAAATGTTTTCTCTCTCTCTCTCTCTCTCTCTCTCTCTCTTTTGTTTCTCTTTTCTCGAATATGTTTTTATGATTTTCAATCACATCTTTTTATTGATACTCTTGTTAAACCCTTAACAGTCTCCATTTTCAAAAAAAGGTGGTTTGTCAGTAAGGGTACATCAAGATATCGGGGCTATTTTGGGATGCTGGCGGTATCCCAAAATAGCTACCCCACGTCCTTTAAACGTGCCCGTTATTTCAAAATATTTTTCAAAATAACAGGTGCGCTATTTTGGCATCCCTGTAGCCCTCATTCCATGAGGGTAACAGATGTCTCGAAATAATGCATTATTTTTAAATTTGGTGCTGTGTAGATGCACCAAATTTCGAAATAAGCTATTTTGAAATACAATTGAAATAAGATACGATATTTGCATACAGCAAAGTGCGTATTTTAATTCAAGTTTAGGGTGCTGTGTAGACACACCCTAAATAAATAATTTTCCTAATTGTTGCAATAGTCACCTTGAAAACATTTTCAATACAAATGTCTATCCAAGTACACTTGTGAGAAATTGCGCAGTTTGAAAAAAAGAAAAAGAAGTTGGGGTTCTACATTGCAGGGCTTAACTCGAAATAAGCTACACAAATTGAGCTACATCAGTGGCATAGCTTATTTTGAAATAGGGAGCATCTTACCACTTACTTCAAAATAGAGCACACTTCCTCTGACTTCCCTTGTTCCTCGTACACTGAGGGTTACAGGAGTCGGAGTAAGAAGTCTCCGGCTTGACAGTATTTTGAAACTATTTCAGAATAACTGCCTGCTTTGTAGACAAGGACTAAGTTAATTCGGAATAGCGCTAGGTATTTCAAAATAGTGTTGCGGTGTAGACGTACCCTTAGAAAACTTCGGAAAGTGGTGCAAAATTGATGTTTGCGTTTCTTAGCTCTGTAATTAAATGTATCCCTTTTAGATTTGACTTGTTATGAGTCATGTTTTGTGTCCACCTTGGGGTCCGAGTTAGGGGTGGGTGATTGAAGGGTGGGTCGAGAGCCGTTGTAATTGTCAGAATTCTGGGATATCAAAGGATGCTGTCTTGGGAAGGAAACATCAGATGGAGATGGTCACCATAGAGAACAGCATGACAATGACCATGGGTGAAGGAACAGGCTTAAAAAGGAGGTGGGATTCGTCGGTGGAGCAAACAGATTACACCAGTGCAGGGGTTGAGAAATGATTGCCATCAGCCAAGAAGGGGCCAAGAAGAAACTGCCACTGGACAGAGTCCTTTTTATCTCAATTTCACAGAGACCTGGTTTGAATTCACCCCTCATGAGTCTGGTTTTCCCAGCCTGGGGGCATTTGTGTGCACCAAGTTCTTGGGAAGTGAATTCATGGACAGGCATTTGAAAGTAGAGAGGACGGCGAAAGACATCTGCTACCTGCAAGGTAAGCACAGCAACCCCTCATCGTTAGCCATTAGGTCTTCTGCTGCAGGCCCTCCATGGTATACCTCACATCATAGACCTGTTTGGAAAGTTTACAGCCAACAGACCCTGTTGGTCCATTGCCCGTCATAAAGTCTCTTGCCTGCTGCTTCTATCTACCCAGCTTTTCTCCCTTCCTCCACTCAACCTCCCTTCTAAACACTCAGCCCTATTTCAGTTCCCTTAGGATATCGACTCATGTGTAACCCCCTCTGCTCCACCTTCTTCCACTAGTCCATCCTTTCCATGACCCACTTAGCTCCTCCTGAGGCAGGGTTAACCTTTAGATAATGTCACATCCCCAGTTCTCAGTAGGCTTTACAAAAATTTCATGAGCATCAACATGCCCATTTTACAGAGCAGACAACTGAGTCACGAAGAAGGGAAGTGAACTTCTGTGGGGTCGTGAAAGCTAGAAATGGGAAGTGAAGGAATAAGTCAGGTGACCTCAAGTCTAAGCGACTGGCCAGTCACTAGAGCTGGGATGTTCTAAGGACCCGAGGGAAGTTATGGAGCTCACCTTACATTGAATTCAAGTGTGATGGGGGCACCTACTTCCTATGGTCTCCTTTGAAAATCCCAGCCAGGAACATTCATATTATTCTTAGTTAGTATCCCATGTTTGCGCTTCTTAGTCCTTTTTTTTTTCATTTACTAGAAGATTTACCCAGCATTGCCCAGATCAGCAATGTCCCCATATGAATTGGGGAGGCGGGTAATTCAGTCCCCTCACCCACCTTAAAAGGCTTCTGGGGAAATGGGAGGGTTGGGCAAGGCTGGAGGTGAGGGGCTCAGGATGCAGGCTTCCTGGGGGAGAGAGGACAACCCCAGCCCTCTCTCACCGCAGCAGCTTGCGACCAGGTGAGAAATGCCTCTCCATGGCTGCTGCAGCTGCAGCAGGTATGTCCATGAAAGGGGGGGACAGCTGGAGACAGACAGACAGACAGACAGACTCTTTCCAATGTATAGTAGATAGTTCTCCCTTTCTCCATCATTGCCCCCTGCTGTCCCAATGGGGTTATAGCTGTGCCAGTCCCCATTTCTGGCCCCCTGCTGCCTCCTGTAGGTGACACCTGGATATGGGCACCCCGTAGCCAAGAGGGCTAATGGCATATTAGGGTGCATTAGGAGGAGCATTGCCAGCAGATCCAGAGATGTCATTATTCCCCTTTATTCGGCTCTGGTGAGGCCACATCTGGAGTATTGTGTCCAGTTCTGGGCCCCCCACTCCAGAAAGGATGTGGACACATTGGAGAGGGTCCAGCGGAGGGCAACAAACATGATAAGGGGGCTGGAGCGCGTGACCTATGAGGAGAAGCTGGGGGATTTGGGCTTGTTTAGTCTGCAGAAGAGAAGAGCGAGGGGGGATTTGGTAGCATCCTTCAACTCCCTGAAGGGAGGTTCCAAAGAGGCTGGAGAGAGGCTGTTCTCAGTGGTGGCAGATGGCAGAACAAGGAGCAATGGTCTCAAGCTGCAGTGGGGGAGGTCAAGGTTGGATATTAGGAAAAACTATTTCCCTAAGAGGATGGGAAAGCACTGGAGTTGGTTCCCTAGGGAGGGGGTGGAATCTCCATCCCTAGAGGTGTTTAAGTCCCGGCTTGACAAAGCCCTGGCTGGGATGAGTGAGTTGGGCTTGGCCCTGCTTTGGGCAGGGGGCTGGACTTGATGACTCCTGAGGTCTCTTCCAGCTCTAGGATTCTAGGAGTCTAAAGGGAAAGGTACCCTTATGTGCTGTGTTGTAAGTAAAGTCTTTTCATTCTCGTTTTCAGGTTTATGGGGAAGCATCTTTGGATTCATGAAGGAGAACGTGAGATTTCTAATAGGTACTGAAATGTCTGTGTGTTGAAGGGTGGGCCAGATCATCTATTGAACTGGAAGAGGCCCCCAGTAGAAGAACTAACACACTATTCTGTAGCAGTTATTCCAGAGGGATACTGTGATGCATCAGATAGTCACTGTATTAGCGATTGTGTAAGGTAGTACCTGGGGTCTGCCAGTTGTGGATGGGTGGGATTTTCAAGGCTGCCAAAAACAGACGGAGCACCCAAATCTCATTAATTTTTTGACTTTCAAAAGCCCCAGACATCCAAATAATTCCCAAATTAGTACAGGTAAGGCTGAGAGTTTCAAATCTGTCCTGAGGGTTTGATCCTCACTTCCATGAACGTTAGAAAGAGTTGTGCATGATCTAATGTCACACTTCAGGGCTCGGATAGTCACCTTGAGGAACAAGGAAGGAATTTCCTCCCCCGCTTTTAATTTAGCTCAAATTGCCTTCCTTTTGAGCATCAGCAATCTAGAGGTGGGACACCAGATGAAGTGGGTTGATGCTAGAAGGTGGTACATGTTAGTAAGTTGTGTACAGGTTCCAGCTGATCACTGGATAAGGGGTCAGGAAGGAATTTTCCTTCAGGTCACAATGGCAGGAACCAGCAGGTGTCCCGCCACCCCCCTTCTCAGTACACATTGAAGTTGTATTGCCAGGTCTCACCTCATCATCTGATCATTTGGTGTCATTGGCGGGAACTTGGTCACAGGTGTACTTCATTCTCTCCGGTTCTCTGCAACAGCTCAGTCTCTGGACAACTGTGTTAGTTTCACTGAGGTCACTGGGCAAAGCCTGGGGCATCTGTGAGAAATTTAGGGCTGGCCTCACCCATACTAAGAATACACAGCAGAGTGGGGCACCTGAAAATTTGGGGTCCACTGGGTCTTAATGTCTAGACTTACTGGGAGATCAGCGCTGTGGGGATCAATTGCCTAGAGGTTGATTTAGTGTGTCTAGTAAAGACCCGCTAAATCAACCACTGATTGTCCTCCCAAAACTCTGGTACTCCATCGCTGTGGTAACTCGAACTAAGTAAGTTGACTCCAGCTATGCTATTCATGTGATGAAATGGGGCAAATTGGATCACAGAGGGGCAAACTGGATCTTCATCTGAAGTATCGTGAATCAGGAAAACTTCCAGTGAAGTTAATGGAATTACTTGGAATGGAGACAGCCAAGAGTCCAGTAGCATCTTAAAGATTAACACATTTATTTGGACACAAGTTTTCCTGGGCTGGGATCCACCTCTTCAGTGGATTCCAAACCACAAAAACTTCTGCTCATATAAATTTGTTAGTCGTTAACAGCTTGTCTACACTATGGAGAAAATCAACCCTCGGGAGGCCAATCTTCTAGTGTTCAAATTATTGGATCTAATGAAGAACCGCTAATTTGAACTGAGAGGGATCCCCCATGTACACCCATAATTCTGCTTGATATGGGGAATAAGGGAAAATGATGGGAGCATTTGCTCCTTTCGACCTCCTGATGTGTGAATGGCCCGGAAACACTTTTTAAGATACGCCAATTCCAGTTGCATAATTAACGGAACTGGAGTTGTGTATCTTGAGTCGACTTTCCCCTTTAGCGTAGACCGGGCCTAAGATGTGACAGGACTCCTTGTTGTGTTTGCTGAAACAGTCTAGAACCCTCTGAAATTCTAAATTTCACACATTTTAGCTCAACAGTTTTGCACTGGGAAATGCTGTTTTGTCATAATCAAGAAGTTTTGAGGGAATATGTCAATCCTGATATAATTTCTTATGGGAATTTTTTTTAACTGATGCAAAATCAAAATGGAGTATTTTGTTTTATCTTTATCATTTCATTTTGTTTAAATTTGTTTTATTTATTTTACCTATCAAAAATATCATATATCGCCTTTTATTTTAAATTGTTTATATTTCATACAATATTTTCCGTTACCTTATAATGTTTCAAAATTGTTTGGATAGGACATTTCAGAGAAGTCTTTTAGACCATTCCAAAGAGAAATTTCACACAATTTCAGTTCTGCAAGTTATTTTGAAGTTTTGACTTTTAGAACCAATTTGAGACTGTATGATATTTCAGAAAACCCAATGTTTCCCATTGGGTAGAAATTCTGAGTTACAACAGTGCATATTCAATCAAAATCAGTTCCCTGAATGTAGGTCTAAAAGAACGACCTTATGACTCAAGGTGTGAAATGGCTGCATGAAATGACTTTGGTTGTGTGAAATGACTCAAAGCATATTTTTTGTTTTTCTTTGTTGAGAATTGATTTGGAACAAAATTCATAGAAGACTGGGAGAAGAAAAGAAGAATACAATGGGTAAAACAGGTGGGTCACTGTATTTTGGGAACCAGAGGTCTGGTTTTCTTAAAACTCTCAAGTCTTGAGAAGTTCAGAGGGGTAGCCGAGTTAGTTGGTAACAGGAAAAACTTAAAAAAACAACAAATAGGCTAGTAGCCCCTTAAAGATTCACAAAACAGGTAGGGTGGGTTGCACCCACGAAAGCTGATGATACCACCTACATGTTTTGTTAGCAGGGTGTGTCTAGACTACAGGGTTTTTTTTTTAAAAAGTGGCCTTTTTTCGAAAAAAAACTTCCCCTACGTCTAGACTGCCACCGCCTTCTTTCAAAATTAAATCAAAAGAACGCAGCGTTTTTTTTCAACCGCGGTAAACCTCATTTTACGAGGAAGAACGCCTTTTTTCAAAGTGCTCTTTCGAAAAAAGGTGTTCTTGAATGCAAACAGGGCTTTTTCGAAAAAGAGCATCCAGACTGCCTGGGTGCTGTCTTTCGAAATAGTGGCTCGCTTTTTCGAAAGACATGGTTGCAGTCTAGACGTTGTCTTTCGAAAGAGGCTTGTAGTCTAGACGTACCCTAAGAGGCTAGTAGACTTTTTGTTGTTTTTAAAGTCCCAAGAGGCTACATTTAAACTACTGCCCCCTAGTGTAGATGCAGCATATACCAACAGAAAGAGTTTTTCAGACACTGTATGGCCACCACTTCTCCCAACAAAGTCAATGGATACACAGTTCTGTCTTAATCACCTCTTCTGTACTGAGTTTTGGGTGTTTTTTTGTCACAGAGACATGTGGGGTTATTTTCCCACTCTTGACTAACTCACGTTTGCCATACAAATGTAGAATAAGACTGAGGGGAATCAATGTATTAATTACATATGTGACTGTATGGCTCTCATTTCCCCTTCGTTATGGTTGTGAAACTCACAGTCTCTGTTTGACCAATGCTTGCCTAGAAAAAAATCGCCCTGAAAGCTCATATGTGATCTTCTATACATGGGAAATGTTACCAGCTATAGTTATATTAGAATAACCCTCATGTGGAAACACTTGTTCTGGTAGGAGAGACACTTTCTTGCATTAGCGCAAGCCACTACCAACGAGAGCAATGGTAACACCACCCCCTCCCAAAATAAGGCAGAAATTACTATCGACATCACAGTCAAGAAAGGACTTTATGACCACCTAATTCAACCTCCCGTATAACTAAGGCCAGAGAACTGCCCTCAAAAAATTCTTAATTTTTTTTTTTTTAGAAAAAAACCAAAACCCCTCCAAAGCAACGTAAAAATTGCTAGTGATGGGGAAGTTTTTTTCCAGTGGTTAGTTCCTCTCTCTGTCAAAAAATTGACACCTTGTTTCAAGTCTGAATTTGTCTAGCTTCTCCCTCCACTCACTGGGTAATGTTATGCCTTTAGAAGTACCTCGATCGGGAGTGAATCCCAGATGAGTACGGTTCCTTTAGGTGTTATCCAGGAGATCAGAATAGATTGTCACAAAGGGCACTTCATCAGAACGTAAGAACGGCCATACCAGGTCAGACCAAAGGTCCATCCAGCCCAGTGTCCTGTCTTCTAACAGTGGCCAACACCAGATGCCTTAGAGGGAGTGAACAGAAAAAGTGATCCCTCCCCTGTCACCCATTTCCAGACAAACAGAGGCTAGGGACACCATTCCTACCCATCCTGCCTAAAAATTATTGATGGACCTAACCTCCATGAATTTATCTAGTTATGTTAGGCTGTGTCTACACAGCAGCATTATTTTGGAATAACTGACGTTATTTCAAAATAACATACTCTGCATCTACACTACAACGAGTTATTTTGACATAATGTCAAAATAATGTTGAGCTGGAGGATTTCTTACTCTGACTCTTGTAACCCTCATTGTATGAGGAGTAAGGGAAGTTGGGGGAAGAGGGCTCTATCTCAAAACAAAGGCTGTATAAACTTAAAAACTTTCTAAAGTTTTTCCAGTTACTCATTAACAGGGCTAGCCCTCTGACGCTTTTGAAATAGACAACTTTTGTATAGACAGTGCCAAAAGTCAAAATAAGCTATTTCGACTTAAGCTATGCAATTAGTATAGCTCAAGGTGAGTACCTCATTTTGAGTTTAGCCCTGCTGTGTAGACATGCCTTTAAAGTCCTGGTCTTCACAACATCCTCTGGCAAGGAGTTCCACAGGTTGACTGTGCACTCCTATATCTAGTTGTTTTTCTTAAAAAAAAACCCACACCAGACAAATAAATACTGTACAAAACCTGACCATATGCCCAAGTCCCATTAGCGCCTTTGAAAATCTTTACCTTAAATCATGTGGCTCTGAATTCCAAAAGAGAGCAGAGAAGTACTCAAATGCCATTCACATGCATGGGCACCTATATAAGCACATAAGAACAGCCATACTGCGACAGAACTGGTCCATCCAGACCAGTGTCCTATCTGATGACAGTGGCCAATGCCAGATGCCCCAGAAGGAGGGAACACAACAGGGAATCAAGTGGTCCTGTGACCCATTTCCAGACAAACAGAGGCTAGGGAAACCATTCCTACCCATCCTGGCTAATAGCCATTGATGGTCCTAGCCTCCATGAATCTATCTAGCTCTTTTTTGAACCCTGTTATAGTTCTAGCCTTCACAACACCCTCTGGCAAGGAGTTCCACAGGTTGACTGTGCGCTGAGCACCTAACTTCCCTAATCATCATTGTAAATCTCATCCAACTTCTGCCAAAGTGTGGCCTGGCATTCCAAGTACAAACTGATTCACTGTATGTTGAATCCCTGCACCTTAGGGACTTTGGGCACTAGAAACACAACTCTTTCCTGGGGACTCACAGAATGGACAGCTGCCTGAGGGTCAGATCATGGTCTCTTTCCTCCCAGGTATTCATTGCACGTGTTCCCGGTGTCAGGCCGTCCTCCTTGTCCTGGAACTTCATGTTCTTACCTCAGCAGGGAAAGACCACGAGGGAGTCTTCATGCAGCTGAAGGAAGTTCTGAAAGGCAAGTGGATCGGCTGGACTACATTCGCCTTAGGAAATAATGGTTCTTAGATGGAAGAGGAAGAATGAGAGGGGATTTGATAACAGCCTTCAATACCTGACAAAGGGGTTGCAAAAAGGATGGAGAGAGGCTGTTCTCAGTGGGGGCAGATGGCAGAACAAGGAGCAATGGTCTCAAGTTGCAGTGGGAGAGGTCTAGGTTGGATAGTAGGACATACTATTTCCCTAGGAGGGTGGGGAAGCATCGGGATGTGTTCCCTAGGGAGGGGGTAGAATCTCCATCCCTAGAGGTTTTGAAATCCTGGCTTGACCAAGCCTTGGCTGGGATGATTGTGTTGGGGTTGGTCCTGCTTTGGGCAGGAGGTTGGACTCAATGACCTCTTGAGGGCTCTTCCAATCCTAATCTTCTAAGAATTGCTACATGGTTGTTTCCATGACAACATCCCCGTATTTGGCAATATTTTCACCCATCCCCAGGCCTGTTCCAATACACAGAGGCTGAGATTTCAGAAAAGGCCTAATGGAAATAGAACCCCAATCCTATAACCTTTCAATGGGAACTCAACCTTGGAGCTGCCTTCGACTCCCTCAGAACATCCGCGTAGCCCTGAACACCTCCATACATTTTCCATTGACTGCTGCAGATCTAACCTCATTTCATCCCTCCTGTAAGCAGGGCAGAGCAGCAAGGATTCCTACCAGAAGTGCTGTGAAATGAGCAGGATGTGGGGTTTAAAGACGGTGGAAGAAAGAATAGCAAATAGTGCTGAACTCCTTGAAGCGGAGTTTGGAGGGGAGCGTTTTGACTCGCTCACCATGCAAGGCAAGGAAATCATTTTGCATCTTCTGGGAAATGATTATTTAATGCATTTATTTTTTTCATATTTCTCCAAAAAATTGATTTGTTATTGATTTATTTGGGTTTTGGTCAGAAGAAGAGGTATGGGCACCTTTGACAATTCTTTACAATGTAGTCATCCGTTCAACATGCAACCTCTAATGGTTTTGTAATAATCAGCTATGGAGAATGTCCCAGTTATGGGCAGTTGGGTGCTAAACCTCAAAGACCCCTCAAAGGATGCTGACAAATTCAGTAGGGTTCAGAAAACAGATACAAGAATTACAAGAGACCTGGGTAAAAGTCAGCCCCTTCATAAGGGACTAAGGACGTTTAATCGATTTAGCATAACAAAGAGATAGCAAAAGGAGACTTCTACCTATCTCATAGAACTGGAAGGGAGCTTGAGAAGTCAAGTCCAGTCCCTTGCCCTCACAGCAAGACAAAGTACCATCCCTCACAGATTTGCCCCAGATCCCTAAATGGCCCCCTCAAATATTGAGTTCACACGCCCACGTTTAGCAGACAAATGGTCAAACCACTGAGCTATCCCTCCCCACTGGACCTGAGCATAGTCCATGAGCATCTATCCGGGGAGGAGATTTCTCAAAGCAGATGGCTCTTTGATTTAGCCAGTTCCAGCGTCAGGAAGCGGAAGCTAGACAAAGGTTAGAGATGTGATGTGAAATTTTATCGAATGGAGAATTCACTTCTGGAAAATGTGCTGGATTCTCCATCCATTAGAGTCTTTAAAAATACAGATTAGAGGTTGCTTTTGCAGTAATCTGTTCTAGATGAATCAGAAGTTATGAGACAGTAGCAGAAGTTATGGAGGGCATGTCTACACTATGAAATTATTTTGAAATAATTAAATTCGGCTTTACAACTCCCGATTTTACAAAATCGAATTAGCGAGTGCATACTACGGGGAAACCTCAAAATTAGCCTGAGGCAGGCTCCATTAACGTGGATGCACTACCTCAACTAAGAGCCCCAGGAAACATGGAGGAGTAATAAGTCTGGGGAGTAGTTATATTGGCGTGTACACACGACCGCTATTTTGAAATAACCTATAGGCTTAAATTGCAGGAAGGGAGGTTGAGGTTGGACATTGGGAAAACTTCTTACCTGTCAGGGTGGTCAAACACTGGAATAAGTCCCTTAGGGAGGTTGTGGAATCTCCACCACTGGAGATTTTTAAGAGCAGGTTAGACAAATGTCTGTCAGGAATTATCTAGATCAGGGGTGGCCAACCTGCTGCTTGCGAGCCACATGTGGCTCTTCGAAGGAAAAATTGCAGCTCCTGCACACTCAGCTGTTCTGCGTTCCCCTGCTCTGACCTTTTTTCCTTGTCTGGTCAGGGCACCGCTTGGGGCAGTGAGATCTGATGATGCGGCTGATGGAAGTCTGCTTGGGCAACGTGGGTTTTTTGTTTGGTTGGTTTTTTTTGCTCAACAACTTCCTTCCCTTGGCTCTTTGCACTGTGTCCACCTCTATTTTGGCTCTTTGTCTGTAATGGATTGGCCACCCCTGATCTAGATGGTGCTCGGTCCTGCCATGAGGGCAGGGGACTGGACCTGATGACCTCTCGAGGTCCCTTCCAGCTCTAGTGTTTCTATGATTCTGTGGTCCACCCCTACCCATTCTCTCCATACCTACCTTACTCCATGCACCATGGCTGCTTTCTCTTCCCACCCCACCCGATTCTGTGAGCTGCCATGCCAGAGCTGAACTGAGCGGTGCCCGTATAAATGTCAAGCAATGCCCATTACCGGGGGAGGGGAGGACTTCATCTCCTCCTACTGGCCCAGCACAGTCAGCAAGTTCTTCATCATGACGTTCTAGCAGCACTCTCTGGGTCAGTCGGTCAGGAAGCTAGAAACCCTGACAGGTACAGCCCATGAGTCCAGATGCCCCAGATGCCAAATCACCTCTGTTTTCTTTGCAGTTACTCCATCAGTAACATTACTTGGGTGCCTTTGGTTCAACCAAGCCCCTCCCTGTCCCCACTCCCACCTAATAGCAACCAAGAGGAAAAAGGGAGGGGAAAATGGACTGATTTCCCCTCACCATTGGTGTTACTTTCTGTTCAGCTCCAATGTGTATTCTGATTTTTTTCCTCCGGGCAGAAGTGTCAAGCACATGTACCTTGATATGGAAAATCTGGAAGTGTATCTGCCATTGGACATGGGGGAGAACTCATAACTTTCTGTACAATTGTAAGTACAATGCATATGGGTTGCACTTCTCACATCTGGATGTTACATCCCTGGTGGGAACGGTCCTGTTTTTCAAGGGTCTGCTTTGACAGTGACTAGGTTAAAGAGAAAGGAATGAGGAAAAGGCAGCTGTGTGGTAGTCGGTAGCAGAGGCCATGAAATATGAAAAGGGGCAGCTATACAGGATAGGGGACACTAGGGGCAGTGGAGAGTGAGGTGTGGGAAGGGTTTGCCATACTATAGCCCACAAAGAGCTTTAAAGATGGTCCAACACAAGAATGAATGGTCACCAATTGAAATTAATAGGTAGCAGGTTTGAAGCAAAAGAAAGGAGTGTGGGGAAGCGCTCCGATGGGTTCCCTAGGGTGGAGGTGGGATCTCCAGCCCTAGAGGTGTTAAAGTTCCGGCTTGACAAAGCCCTAGCTGGTAAGATTGAGTTGGGGTCGGTCCTGCTTTGGACAGGGGGCTGGACTCGATGACTCCTGAGGTCTCTGCCAGCCCTGGGATTCTGTGATTCTTAACAAGACAGCTAGGATTCTCCTAGAACAGAAACTTACCAAACACTGGTTGAATTAGGTGCAGAAGCTAATTTCTCAACATTAAAGGTGATTTTTTCCCCCAAGGATTGTAAGTGTAATGAATTGGTTTCTAAAGATTTTGGCCTGTATCTGAGGTTAGACATTTACCCCCTGTTTTTAAAGATATTTAAGCAGTGCTGTAACGCCAAGTTGATTGAGGACTCTGAACTGTGAGATGGCTCCAGCACATCTAAATCCCTTTTGAAAAATGAGATGTAGGCTCCTAAATCAGTTAGGTACATTGTACAGCAGTGTTCAATAGCTATAAACCTCTGGGCTCTAGGCATTGTGGAAACCCCCACTGGGCATCATCACCTTTGCAAGTCTGGCCCCTGGTGGTAATGAGAAAAAAACAACATAGACACCTAACTCCCATTATTTGCAAATATAATTTGGTGCCTGCCAGTGACCAGGATGGGGGTGGTCATGCCTTGTGGTTAGAGCAGGAGTCAGGCCTATGGTTCCAGCAGGAATCAGTAGCCAGGAAGTGGCACTGACGTTGGAAGTCAGGTACCAGGATGAAGCAGGAGCTCTCACAGCCAGGGGTGAATGTTTTGAGCACCTGGTCATAAGAGCCGGTCTGCAGATCCTGGCAGCCAGGCTGGTGGTGGCTAATCATCTGGCTCAGATGGGGCCTGGCGTTACTCATTAGACTGCCAGAAGATTCAGCTACCAAGTAAGCAAGCTAGCTGCCGGTCCTTAGTGCTGCCAGTCCCTCACCTGCTTAGGTGCCTCAAGGAAATCTGACTCAGGCCATGTCTGCCCTACATGGAAGATCGACATTGCTATGGTTCATCTTCCAGGGTTTGATTTAGCAGGTCTAGTGAAGACCTGCTCAATTGAACTCAGAGGGTGCCCCCATTAGCACTAGTAGTCCTGCTTCGCACAACTGACCTCCTGGTAACCTCCTGCTGTGTGGACGGGGTGGAAATACCTCTTAAGATACATCGACTCCAACTCTGTCATTTACGGAGCTGGAGTTGTGTATCTTAAGTTGACTTTCCGCTGTCATGTGGACCTGGCCTCAGAGTGTATCTGCTACCTAAGGAGCCTTTGAAAATTCTCATGGCTTTCAGATGTATTTGGGCCCCTCACTCAATGGGACCCCTTGGAAAGATCACAGCCTAAACCAATTCTTGGATGCCTTTTGGGCAGGTGACACCATCCCCCAAACCACTGACTTGGCCAAGCACAAGTTCCTCAACTTGATCGACGCTGGTCTTGCTATCAATGCCGCCTACCCCCTCGTGCTGCGCCCAGCCAGGCAAGTCACTCTGATCCTCTCCTTCGACTTCAGCTCTGGGGATCCCTTCAAGGTAACTTCTCTTATGTATTGTGATGTTGCTCAAAGTCCCAGTTGGAATCAGGTACTGCCCAAACACCCAGCACTTGGCCGAAGACACTATCGTTTACACCTGCAATCTGGATTCCCTGATGGTGCTGTTTGAGATGTACGATGGTAGGAAATCCACTGGGACTAATTACAGGTTGAACCTCTCTGGCCCAGCAACATCCATGGTCCTTGGTTAGTTAGCTGGATGACCATTGATCATGGGTGTGCCCAAGCTTTCCACAGTCCCATAAAGTTTGTTTACAGACTCCAGTCCTGGATGTCAGTGTTGTGTGCTGTTGTTTAGCTTTAATTCACCCATAAATGTCTCTGAAGAGCCCACTAAGCAGTAGAAGTGTTGATAGAGAACATTGACCTTCCATGGTTTGGCAAATTCTCTGGTTTATCATTGCTCGGGTCCCAAGGGGGCCAGACTACAGAGGGTGAACTTGGAATGTATTCTGTGCAAGGTCATTTCTGTTGGGATTAGGGGTATGTGACTGATGATGAACTTTTCTTAGGTTATGGGTATTTTTAATTTCCCAATTTAGTCCTATTGGTGGCATTGTATTTTGTTAGTGGGTGGAGTGATCTTTTTTCATTCCTTTATTTTTAAATCACTTTTCTCTTTCCCAGACCATCAGAAAAACAGCCAAGTACTGTGAGACCAATCACATCCCATTTCCTAAGATAGACCCAGAAGAAATTAAGGACCGAGATAACCCTTCTGATTGCTACATCTTCAAAGGAAAGGATCTGCCCACGGTCATGCACTTCCCGCTCTTCAACAAGAAGAATTGTCCCGGTAACTGAATTGTGCACTACTCTTCTAAAACTCTGTGGGCCAGATTCCCAAAGGGTACATCTTCACAGCGCGGCTATTTTGGAATGCCAGAAGTATCCCAAAATAGCAACCTCGTGTCTTAACAAGCCACCTGTTATTTCAAAATATTTTTCAAAATAACAACCGTGCTATTTTGGCATCCCTGTAACCTTTGTTCCACGAGGGTTAAGGGATGACTCAAAACAGCGCATTATTTCAAAATTTGGTGCTGTATAGGCATGCCAAATTCCAAAATAACCTATTCTGAAATACAATTGAAATAAGATATGCAATTTGCGTAGCACAAATTTTGTGTCTTATTTCAAGCTTAGGGTGCTGTGTAGACACACCCAAAGGGACTTAAGTGGCTACAATGTCAAGAATTATGCTGGGAATTGCAAAATCCCTGTTTCACTGTGTCCGGGCTCCGTGGTCAACTAAAGCTGTTCAGTGCCAACGTTTTTGCAGCAAATGCTCCCATCAGCTTCCTTTATTCCTTGTAAGGAGCAGGAGAACCGGCACCAATGAAGGCAACCTCTGAGTTTGACTTAGTGGGTCTTCACTAGCTCTGCTCAATCAAACCCTGGAAGATCGACCATGGCATTGTTGATCTTCCCGGTGCCTGCATTTCTGTCTTTGGTAGGCCTGCCAACGGCAGGGAGGAGCAGTTGCCCCAAGTCCTAGTGATTTAGAGGGACCCGGACCCTCTAAATTACCACAGGAGCACCATGCCGGCTGCTCCAAATGGCTCTGAGGGTTGGAGGAGGAACTGTGCTCCGGAGGGCTGATCTCACCCCTTCCACCTGAGGCTCCACCCCTTCTGAGAGTGCAGAGCTGCCCCACTTACCTTTCCCATGGAAGCGCGGCGGCTGTTGGCTCCCCTGTTCTCTGAACATGTCTGCTGTATCCCAGGAGTCCAGATTCCACTGGCTGTGACAAATGTGTGGGCAGAGGAGACCCTTACTCATAGCTAATAGTTTAGGGGTGAGAGCCACTATGGAGGACGTGGTAGTCCCTGCATCAAGCCCCCCCTCTGCCTGAGAAAGGATTTGATCCCCTCCTTGTTATGCCAGTGCCCCAGCACTGATTCATGGGCTATTTGGAGGTAAGGCTGACTCAACCTCCCCTCTGGAAGCTGTTCCACACTAGAGTAATAATTGCAGGGTCACCATAGACTGCTGTAACCAACAGACTAAGGACTCTCCGTCCTCGCAGCTGGGAGCAGGCATCTTGGACTTTGGGTGGAAAATTACCTGAGCCTTCTCCCATGCACTAGCTTGGGAACCTCCCAGCCTGAGGCCCTGGCATTTGTGGATCGTTTTCCAAGGAGCCCGACTCTCTTTGTTTATAGCACAGGGTGGGTGGACACCTAACAGCCTTTGGTAATCCCAGGGGGTCTAAATTAGTTACCGGGACTCTCATAATGACACCAACATTTTGCTGCAAGTCTAGCCCAGCAATGGGCCACCTAGGTCAATGAGTTGGCACACAAGCGGCCCTCCTTCCTCACATTGGGACACAAGATTGTCAGAACCAAGATGGTCTCCGGTGCTGGCTAAGGTTTCTGCACTGCGCTTGTGTGCCTAGAATGTGTGGGGTGTGTCAATGTGCGGGGTGTGTCAACATAGTGCAGAGGGAGTGCTCGGCTCTCACAGTCAATGTTGTATGCAATTCACACGCCCCACATCTACCCTGATGAGCTGAGTGCAACACTGGGGCCTCACTCATCTAGCCCCATGTGTCTGGTATATTCTGAGGTTAAAAAAAATAGGAAAAGCTTTCTAACTCTAAAACTAGTTGTGCTCTGGAGTAGACGGCCAAGGGATGTAGGGGGATCCCCCTGAGAAGATTTTTAGGAACTATGTGGACAAACTCCTGACAGGGATGGCCTACGGCAGGACTACTCAACACTCAGCCCGCAGGTCGCATGAGGCCCGCAGCCCGTTGGTTTGCAGCCCACGCTGCGGTTTGGGTTTACGCAGGGCTCAACACGCGGCCCGCAGGTGGGATCCTTTGAACATGGCCTCCCCTGGGAACATGCTCCACAATGGTGAGACATCTCCCAGGCAGGGTGAGCATTGAAAGACACAAGGGGGCAGGCTGGCTGGAACAGATGGGTAGACGCTGTCGGCGTTTCTAGCCCCCAGTTTCTGGGGCATTGTGGGAAGTGCTTTGTATTCATGTGTGAAAGAAGCTATTTGCATATATTTGAATATATATTTGCATGTATATGCAACCACACTTAAGTTGTGGCCCTCGGCATGTGCTGTAAGTATCATTGCGGCCCCCGGGGCTTCCAAAGTAGAGTATCCCTGGCTGAGGTCACTTCTGAGGTCCCTTTTCAGCCCAACAAGACTCGGCCATGTTGTTCTCCTGCCTCTTTAGGTTCCTGGTTGCCATGCATCTGGGAGCCATCAAAGTGTTGGGGTATGTCTACACTACAGCGCTATTTCGAATTAACTTAATTCAAAATAGTTAATTCGAATTAAGCTAATTCGAAATAATGCATCCATACACAAAAACTATTTTGAAATAGCATGTCCACACTGAGTGGACCCTGAACCGCAGTTAAGGCTGGCCGGAACCAGTGCCGGCAGGGCATCAGGTTAGGACTTAGTGTGTGGGGCTGCTGCCTGAGGCTAACTGAGCTCTGTGCTTAAAGGGACCCGACCCCCACCCCGGACAGACAGTTCTCAGGGTTCCCCGCTTGCTTGTCTACCTCGATGAGGGACAGCAAAGCAGTCCTGTCTTGGAATGCCCTGAGTGCCCGCACTCGGGACACCACAGCACTCGGCCACATGGAGCCAGAGCTGCCCCTGGGCATGCCAGTGCATCTCATGGGGTGGTTGCCATCAGCCCAGCTGCACTTGCTGCAAGTTGCCATCCGGGGGGGTCCATCGGGGGCTGTCAGGATCCAGGAGGCCCTGAGGGAGAGTGTCTACCCCAAGGAGCCCTCAGTGCCTCCCTGGTCCTCCCCACCGGGGGCTCATGCCCCATTCCTCCCTCACATCCTTCCACTTACCCCTCCCTAGCCCCCTTCCTGATGTCAAATAAAAGACACGTAAGTTCAAAAAGAGAAACTGGGTTTATTGAACAAAACTGGGGGGGGGGGATGAACCGCTGAGGAGACTGGGAAAAGGAGGTGGGAGAGGGGAAGAGAGAGGATGGGAGAGGGGAGGGGGAAACCTGGGAGGAGGGAAGCAAGGGGAAGAAGGGGGAGGGGAAGCTCAGGGCTCAGGGTTGGGAGTCTTGCTGGACCAACCTGACTTTCATTCTAACCTGCTCCTGGGTTGTCATGTGGCCTTTGGTGGCCAGGCTGCCAGCTATCCTGCCATAGACGACCGTGTTCTTGTGCCTAGTGCAGAGATCATGGACGTTGGGGGCATCCCCCCCCAAACCTGAATAAGGTCCTTGATCTCCACCCTGGACCAGGAAGGCACCCGCCTTCTCCAGCCCCTGTCAGGCTCCTGGGAGCTGGCAGACTGCTCCTGGGGAGCGGTGGAGGGCTGGCTGCCAGTGGCTTGCTGGCTCATGTTTTGGGGCCACTGAGTCGGGGTCCCCGGTGGCCACTGCTGGCTCTGGGCTGGCAGACTTGGAGCTGGCACAGGCACTGTGGCCAGAGTCTAACCCCTTAGTGCTCTGGGGCTGGGGGAGAGGAGAGTAAGTTTTCCTGGTTGTGCCCAGAGTGACCACCAGGGCTCCCTGGGAAGGGCTGGAGACCCCCTATTTCAAATGTGTCTGCACAGCACTTAATTCGAAACAGCTATTTCGAATTTGGTGTTACTCCTCGTAGAATGAGGTTTACCAAATTTGAAATAAGGGCTTCATTATTTCGAATTTATTTCGAAATAGTGGTTTGCCTGTGTAGATGCTATTAAAGTTAATTGAAAATAACTGCTGTTATTTCATATTAACTTTGTAGTGTAGACATACCCTTGAAGTGGAACCCGTTTCCTCTCTTTGGGACTAATCCACCTCTCTTATTCCTAGGGGAGGTGGAGCATTTCAGAGACCGGTTCCCCACCTTTACAGTCTCCTATCCAAAGGGTGACGTCCAGGAACTCCTCAAGAGAGCAAAAATGAACGTCGCCAACAACCATGAGAGGATAGTGAAGGAGATCCAACAACTCACATCCTCCTAGACCACCTGGGGGATTTAAAACCACATCCATGGCTCATGTTGAAGAAGGGCAGAAGATCTGGCTTTGGCCTGCACAATTCCTGGGAGGCTACTCAGGCTGTGTCTCCACTGTGTTCTTTTTCCAGAAAAAGATACGCAATTTGAGAACTGCAATTTGCATAGTTCCCCCCCCCTTTTTTTTGAAGAGGCTTTTCCAACATTTGGTCCGTCTACATGTGGCCATATGTGGGAAAAACCTCCTCTTTTGGAAGATTCCTTATTCCTCATAAAATGAGGAATACGGGGCTTCCAAAAGAATGCGCCCACTTTTTTGGAAACTGTGTGGATGCGTTCCCTGGACGCGGCAGAGTTTTTCTAGGATGCCTCTGGTATCCCAGAAAAACTCTGTAGTGTAGACATAACCCCTCTGTAACCATTAAGAACCTGAGGGCAGCAGGGAAGAATTAATTAGTCCAATTTAGATTCCAAAAGGGATTTAGGCACCCATCTGCCCCTCTACATTCGGCAGCTTGGGCTTCATTAAACTCTTGCTCAGTTTCTGTGGATGCCTGTAACACTTCCACTCCTTATCTCCCAGAGAGATTCCCAGCCTCAGAAAGACAGGCCTCTTCCTCAGCTGTAGGGCCTGAGCCGTGGGGTGAGAAGGAGGACGTTGGCCTCCTCGAGCTCTGTTAGCCCAGGAATTAGTGTACTCACCTGGAACAGAGAAGACCTCAGGTCAAGTTGCAGTGAGGGAGGTCTAGGTTGGAGATGAAGAGTTGGGGTTGGTCCTGCTTTGGGCAGGGGGCTGGACTCGATGACTCCTGAGGTTTCTGCCAGTCCTAGGACTCTACGGCTACATCTACACTGCCCAGTCTTGTGCAAGAATATATGCAAATGACGTTTATTTTCAGGCAGAACGGCACTTGTGCAAGAGGGGGGTTTTGCTCAAGAAGGAGCAGTGTAGGCTGTTCCTTCTTGCGCAAAAGCCCCTTGTGCAAAAAAGGCGGTTCATTTAGTATGCAAATGAGGCACGGCAATATTCATCACCGTGCCTCGTTTGCATATGCTCTTGTGCAAGACTGGGCAGTGCAGACGTAGCCTAGGATTCTAGGATTCTGTAAGTCTTCTCCCTGCCTCCTGGGGAGACGGGCTGGTGCCCTCACCACTGGGCAATGGGCTAGTGTCATGGTGAGGGGTCTTCAACCGCCCTGTTGAATCTGTGGATTGTAGAGCCTGAACTTCTGTCGGCTCCCCTCAGGCCAAACAGCTGCGCTGGTGTTTTTAGCCCTGCAGCTGAAGCCCCACGAGCCCAGCTGATCTGGAACAGCCACAGCCTTGCTGTGGCTCCTTTTCTACAATAGGCGTGTGCCCGGCAGTGTCTCAAGCTTGCATGTGGGTTCCACTGTCGAGAAGGGCGCTAGAAACTAGGTGTAGCAATACCTCAGCCTCTTCACAGAGCCATCCCTAAGTCATTATTCTGCCTGCTGGCTTTGTTTTACTCTGTAGAATTCACCACCGTTGTATCTGCCCACCACCCACATGGAAAACAGAGCTTGATTTGATTCCGAACACACAGATCCTGGTTCTGATTGATCTGGCAGAGGCATTTTGACCCAATTCTCAAAGGAATATTACACCTGGGAGTTGGGGGGCTAAGCCTATCACATAATAACCAATATGTGGGGCCTGCAGCTTAGCAAGCTGGAATGGAAGTTTCCATCCTTAGAGTACATAGCCTGGGACCCTGCAAGCACAAACAGCAGCTGGCCCTCATCAGCTTTAACCCATGCACTTGAGCTGGGAAACTACTAAGCAGGAAACAAGTTTGTCCTTGGTCTCAGCTCATAGGAGTGGTAAGAATGGTGTTGAGCCAGTACGTGTTCACTTGGTAAACAACTGTTGTATAACTAGTGGAGGGAGTCCCGTGCCCGGTGAGTCTCACCAGGGACCTAGACCTTAGAGGGTGCCCTGGTTTCCCTCATCTGGAGCCACATCCACTGTGGCCCGGTGCGAAGTGACAGGAACAGGACTCCCTGCAGATTGAAGGGGCATAAGCATTTCTAAGTTCCTGTTACTCTTTTATGTATTGCTCTGCCTGTGCTTATTGATGTGTCACTCTGCAGTAGCTGTATAACCATTTGGCAGTATTAAGCCAGTGATGTACGGAGATTAATAAAAGCATCTATTGCTAATCAACTCTGTGTTGAAGCAAATTCATAATCCTGTTTGGCCATGGCCCTGTGAGTTGACAATTGGCATCACAAACAGGATTTTCTGTGTACAGTGTTAGAGTGCGAGAAGAGGGATAGCAGGCAATGTGGCGTAAACAGGGAGCGGGGGTTGTTTTGCCAGTTGGGATACCGGGATGGCCAGCTACCTCCCAGTGGAATCCTGTTGCGAGGGTACTGTGCCGGGTAGCTCCCCCCATAGGGTGGGATAAGGGGCAGCTCCCGCAGTCACCACAAAAGATTATGGGACACAGGAAGGCTGCGGTAACCACCTGTTCAGCCAGCAAATCCTATAGGGATTGGGGCTGAGGATGGCTGTTTCTCAGCCTCTTGGAAGCTGTTGTTGTGAAGATGCTAAGAGGAAAAACATTGTTGGAAAAGAATTCTTGGTTTCTTTGCAGCCTTTCGAGGAAAAAAAATTGGCCCTCTGAGTTGACAAAGCCCATCTCTAACAACTGGGGAGCAGGATGAGACCTATGGTGGGGAGCAGATTATTCTACAGTTGTTAGTGTGGTAACCTCACGGATCGGGTTATTCAAAACAAAGTGTACCAGACACGAATAAATGCACAGCGGGAGCCAGGCCTGGCAGAGATTGGACTGGGCGGGAGAGAACTTTTCTTTTCTTTGTCTCTAGAGTCTATAAGGGTTTGTCTACCCTACAGTGCTTTTTCGAATTAACTTAATTCGAAATAGTTAATTCGAACTAAGCTAATTCGAAATAACGCATCTAGACACAAAAACTATTTCGAAATAGCATTTTGCTATTTCAAAATAGCACGTCCACACTGAGTGGACCCTGAACCGAAGTTAAGGCTGGCCGGAACTTGCTTGTCTACCTCGATGAGGGACAACAAAGCAGTCCTGTCTTGGAGTGCCCTGAGTGCCCGCACTCAGGACACCACAGCACTCAGCCACATGGAGCCAGAGCTGCCCCTGGGCATGCTGGTGCGTCTTGTGGGGTTGATGCCATCAGCCCGGCTGCATTTGCTGCAGGCTGCCATCCGGGGGGGGTCCATCGGGGGGCTGTTAGGATCCAGGAGGCCCTGAGGGAGAGCGTCCACCCCGAGGAGCCCTCAGAGCCCTCAGAGCCTCCCCGGTCCTCCCCACTGGGGGCTCGTGCCCCATTCCTCCCTCACGCCCTTCCACTTACCCCTCCCTAACCCCCCTTCCTGATGTCAAACAAAAGACACGTATGTTCAAAAATAGAAACTGGGTTTATTGAACAAAACTGGGGGGGGATGAACCTCTGGGGAGACTGGGAAAAGGAGGTGGGAGAGGGGAAGAGAGAGGGTGGGAGAGGGGAGGGGGAAACCAGCGAGGAGGGAGGTGGAAGGTGGAAGGTGGAAGCAAGGGGAAGAAGGGGGAGGGGAAGCTCAGGACCCAGGGTTGGGGGTCTCGCCAGACCAACTTGACTTTCATGCTAACCTGTTCCTGGGTTCGCATGTGGCCTTTGGTGGCCAGGCTAGCAGCTATCCTGCCATAGATGGCCACGTTCCTCCATCTAGTGTGGAGATCATGGACGTTGGGGACATCCCCCCCACACCTGAATAAGGTCCATGATCTCCACCCTGGACCAGGAAGGCGCCCGCCTTCTCCAGCATCTGTCAGGCTCCTGGGAGCTGGCAGACTGCTCCAGGGGAGTGGTGGAGGGCTGGCTGCTCGTGGCTTGCTGGCTTATGTTTTGGGGCCACTGGATCAGGGTCCCTGGTGGCCACTGCTGTCTCTGGGCTGGCAGGCTTGGAGCTGGCACAGGCACTGTGGCCAGGGTCTACCCCTTTAATGGCTCTGGGGATGGGGGAGAGGAGAGTAAGTTTTCCTGGTTGTGCCCAGAGTGGCCACCAGAGCTCCCTGGGAAGGTCTGGAGGCCCCCTATTTCGAATTAAGTGTCTACACAGCACTTAATTCGAAATAGCTATTTTGAATTTGGTGTTACTCCTCGTAGAATGAGGTTTACCAAATTTGAAATAAGGGCTCCACTATTTCGAATTTATTTCAAAATAGCGGTTTGCCTGTGTAGACGCTATTAAAGTTAATTCGAAATAACTGCTGTTATTTCGAATTAACTTTGTAGTGTACATATATCCTAATTCTCTTCCAGGTTCTGCCAGTGATGGTGGGTCATAGGAAGACATTCCCTCCCTCTCTGTCTCAGTTCCCCCTGTCGGTTACATGGTGATATTAAGAAGCAATGGGCTAAAATGTCAGCAAGGGACATTTAGGTTGGACATTAGGAAAAACTTCCTAACTGTCAGGGTGGTGAAACACTGGAACAAATTGCCTGGGGAGATTGTGGAGATATCCCTGGAGCTATTTAGGAGCAGGTTTGACAGACATCTGTCAGGGATGGTCTAGAAGGTGCTTGGTCCTGCCGTGAGGGCAGGAGACTGGACTCAATGATCTCTCCAGGTCCCTTCCAGTTCTAGTGTTCTATGATTCTAAGATTCAAAGTTAAAATATTATGATGCATATGAATATGAATAAAAATGTGAGAAGCACCAAGCTGTAAAACTGCCTTGATTGGAAACCAGGTCCCAGATAATGTTCTCATTACCACAGGAAGATTTTTCAGCCCAGCACTGAAGATTAACAAAAAAATTCAATTTGCTATTTATGTGAAAAAAACAGGATTTTTTTTATTGAAAGCAAAATCCCTACAGGAGATCAAATACACTGGTCTGCAATTTTTTAGAAGTCGTCTGCTTCAGAGATAAAATGTGCTCTTTATTATGTATTTTGATGTGCTGAATTCAAATATGACAATTAAAACAACTGATCGGCTACTGTTTCCAAGATATTTAAGTTTTTACATTTTACGTCTATGTATATTGTGTAGATAGTAGAGTTTTAATCATAAATTGTAAACCTAGGTCTTTTCATGTGTTTATGGTTGCTTTACATGATAATATTTCACCTGTCCTGTTTATGTAACACTTTAAAAATCAGCAAAAGGGTTATATAAATAAAATTTATTATGAAACAAAAGGCAAAAAACTATTATGTACATAGTTTAGTCCTATTCAGTGTCTACTCGGCGCTTCTTGGCTTGTCTCTTGTATTCATCAAATGGAGCATCTCTTGTCACTGTCCAGCAATAGTCTGCAAGCATTGATGGGCTCCATTTGCCCTGATAGCGTTTCTCCATTGTTGCAATGTCCTGGTGAAATCGCTCGCCGTGCTCGTCGCTCACTGCTCCGCAGTTCGGTGGAAAAAAATCTAGATGAGAGTGCAAAAAATGTATCTTTAGTGACATGTTGCAACCAAAGCTTTTGTATGCCTTGAGGAGGTTTTCCACCAACAACCTGTAGTTTTCTGCCTTGTTGTTTCCGAGAAAATGTATTGCCACTAACTGGAAGGCTTTCCATGCCGTCTTTTCCTTGTCACACAGTGCATGGTCAAATGCATCATCTTGAAGAAGTTCATGAATCTGAGGACCAACAAAGACACCTTCCTTTATCTTAGCTTCACTTAACCTTGGAAATTTTCCACGGAGGTACTTGAAAGCTGCTTGTGTTTTGTCCATGGCCTTGACAAAGTTCTTCATCAGACCCAGCTTGATGTGTAAGGGTGGTAACAAAATCTTCCTTGATTCAACAAGTGGTGGATGCTGAACACTTTTCCTCCCAGGCTCCAAAAACTGTCGGAGTGGCCAATCTATCTTGATGTAGTGGGAATCTCTTGCACAACTATCCCATTCGCAGAGAAAACAGCAGTACTTTGTGTATCCAGTCTGCAGACCAAGCAAGAGAGCAACAACCTTCAAATCGCCACAGAGCTCTCACTGATGTTGGTCATAGTTTATGCACCTCAAAAGTTGTTTCGTGTTGTCATAGGTTTCCTTCATATGGACTGCATGACCAACTGGAATTGATGGCAAAACATTGCCATTATGCAGCAAAAGAGCTTTAAGACTCGTCTTCGATGAATCAATGAACAGTCTCCACTCATCTGGATCGTGAACGATGTTGAGGGCTGCCATCACACCATCGATGTTGTTGCAGGCTACAAGATCACCTTCCATGAAGAAGAATGGGACAAGATCCTTTTGACGGTCACGGAACATGGAAACCCTCACATCACCTGCCAGGAGATTCCACTGCTGTAGTCTGGAGCCCAACAGCTCTGCCTTACTCTTGGGTAGTTCCAAATCCCTGACAAGGTCATTCAGTTCACCTTGTGTTATGAGGTGTGGTTCAGAGGAAGAGGATGGGAGAAAATGTGGGTCCTGTGACATTGATGGTTCAGGACCAGAAGTTTCATCCTCTTCCTCGTCTGACTCAAGTGAGAATGATTCTGGTGCATCAGGAACCGGCAGTCCTTCTCCGTGGGGTACTGGGCGTATAGCTGATGGAATGTTTGGATAATGCACAGTCCACTTTTTCTTCTTTGACACACCTTTCCCAACTGGAGGCACCATGCAGAAGTAACAATTGCTGGTATGATCTGTTGGCTCTCTCCAAATCATTGGCACTGCAAAAGGCATAGATTTCCTTTTCCTGTTCAACCACTGGCGAAGATTTGTTGCACAAGTGTTGCAGCATATGTGTGGGGCCCACCTCTTGTGAAAATCTCCAATTTTGCAGCCAAAATAAAGGTGATAGGCTTTCTTAACCATAGTGGTTACACTGCGCTTTTGTGATGCAAAAGTCACTTCACCACAAACATAGCAGAAGTTATCTGCAGTGTTCACGCAAGTACGAGGCATCTCTGTTCACTTTGGCTAAACAGAAATGTGTCCCTTTGCAAAATCAAACACTGATAAATAAGAGAGCACGACACTGTATGATTTCTAGAGCTGATCTAGGGCAATTTGTTCAGCAGAGTGATGTAAGCTTCGTTATGATTGCATCATCCATGACTTCTAGGAATAACACGATGCAATTCATATCATGTATGACGCAATACCAGCTTCAGATTGCATCATTCATTGTTTTGCCTAAAAAGCAAGTACTGTCCAAACCCAGTCATAGATTTATTCATAGATCCAGTCAAAGATGTATTTTAGTCATTTCTGGTTTAAATTGAGATCCCTTCACTTTATAACTCACTTATCCTCCGCCATTCCCAAGTCAAGGGTCATATATACTGATCCAATAGCATATCTTGAAAACTAGAGCCAATCAACAATTTTAAGCATCATTTTCGTTCTCAGTGACCCAGAATTAGTAAAGCTTGACTACATTTATTTCAGAAGCATTTTGGCTGTAGAGCAGTAATATCAGTCTGGAAATACGTGAAGGTCTGTTCTAAGGTAGAATTGTTCTCTATGGTCACTGGAGGTAGCACAAGAAGCACAAGCTTGCTTTGCAGCAAGGGAAATGCAGATGAGACATCTGGAAAGACATTTCAGTCCCTAAGGGTCATTCAACATAGGGGCAATGACTGGGGGAAGCTGCAAGGTCCCCATCCCATCAAGATTTTAAAACAGGCTGGAGAAACACCTGTCGGCATTGGCTCCATCGTGGCACTGGGGGATGGCGTGGATGCCCTCTCAGGGGCCTTTGAAGCCTGGCGTGTCTGGCTCTATCTAGGGTTTAACACCCATTCTCGAAGGGATCTCAGTCTAAAGACCTGGGTCCTCCTGACGTGATGAGTAGATTGCCAGGACCCCACTTGGGCCATTTTCTCGTCCTGCAATGGGGATGTGGGCACATCCTCAGAGAATCATAGAAATGTAGGGCTGGGAGAGATCTCTGTCACTGAAGTCCAGCCTCCAAGGCTGAGTGGACAGAGAAATGTAAACCTGTCCTGAGAGAGGTTGGTCTAACCTGCTCTAAAAAGCCTCTGAAGATACGGATTCCACAGCCTCCCTTGGTCATCGGTGGCAGGGCTGAACTTCCCTTGGAGTTACACAGCTTTTCTGGATCTCTAACCGTGGTGCTCTCTGAACCAATTCCTTCTGGTGCTAGCATCTGTTCCCTCTTTGTATCTTTTCAGGAGATGGTGGTGTCTCCTGGGGCTATGTTTAGTCTGCAGGGAAAAGTCGGAAAAAGATACGCAAATTGTGAGCCGCAATTTGTGTGTCTTTTTCCGATTTTCTTCCGAAAGAGGCTTTTCTGACATTTGGCCTTTCCACACGGGGCCAAACATCAGAGAAAACCTTCTTTTGGAACATCCCTTCTTCCTCGTAGAACTAGGTTTACAGGGATGGCGAAAAAAACATGTCTATTTTTCTGAAAATTTTTTCTGAAAAGCAAACGTGTTCTTTGCATGCGGCAGAGCTTTTCCAGGATACTGAAGGTATCCCATAAAAGCTCTACAGTGTAGACATAGCCTGGGACCCCACCTCCAAGGGCATTTTCCATTGGCTGACTCTGGGCAGTTACTACTCTATTTGCAACATTGATGGCAGGAACACCCGTCCTGAGGTGATCCACCCATGGGATTGCAAGGTCCTGTTGTGTCTATCCAGGGCCTCATCCTGCTACCCCAAAGCAGATGAATAACCCCTTTCTATGTGAGCAGTCATGGCTCCATCAGTGTTGTGGGTTAGGTCTGATGGGTTGGGCTCTAAAAGTGAAGCACTGTGGACTTGGTCCAGAATTTCCTAATTAGACAGTGCATCTACCCACCTTCGACAGGGAAAATAAACTAAAGCTTGATTTGATTCTGCACACAGAAGATCTGGATCTGATTGCTCTGAGAGAGACATTTTTGTTCATCCTCTGAGATAAGAAGCTCACACTTCCAAGTCTCCAACATGAGCTAAGGATCTACACAGCATCTGAGCACTAGACTCTACATCAGCTGCCGTCATTTTTATTTTGTCTCCCAAAAATTACTGAATCCTGGTAAAACCTGCACATTTCCTGACAAGTTTTCTCAGAGCCCCTTTCACCTCTGTGTTTCTCAGGCTGTAGATGAGCGGATTGGCCAGAGGAGTCAGAAATGTGTAGCAGATGGAGAACACTTTGTCGAGGTCTCCGAGCGTGTTGGATTTTGGCAACAGATACACAACCATCAGGATACCGTAGAAAATGGTCACCACGGTGAGGTGGGAGGAGCAGGTGGAAAAGGCCTTTTGCCGCCCGCTGGTGGATGGGATCCGCAGGACGGTGGAGATGATGCAGACGTAGGACGTCACCGTTAACACAAATGGGGGCAGAGTCAATAGAGCGGTTACAATGTTAATGACAAGATCCAAGTGGTACATGTCTTTGCAGAAGTGATTGATTAGTTGTGTAGCTTCACAGAAGAAATGATTGATTTCATCGGGGCCACAGAACGTTAATTGTAACATAAGAGAAACGATTATGGTAATGGCTAGAATCCCATTTATCCAAGACCCGGCTGCCAGCTGGAGGCAGAAATTGCCACACATACGTGTTGAATAATGCAAGGGCTTGCATATGGCTAGATAGCGGTCATAGGACATCACGGCTAGAAGATAGCACTCGGTGGCTACAAAGAAGCCACTAAAGAAAAATTGTGTGATGCAGCCACCAACTGAAATGGTCTTGTCCTCCATCAGAAGCCCGGTCAGCAGCCGGGGCAGGATGGCGGAGCTATAGCAGATCTCCAAGCAGGACAAGTTCCCCAGGAAGAAGTACATGGGTGTGTGAAGGTGCCAATCGGCCACCACCAGCACAACGATGAGGAGGTTCCCAGCCATGGTCACAAGGTAGATCACGAGGAACAGCAGGAAGAGGAGGGGCTGCAATTTGGGGAGGGTCCCAAATCCCAGGAGGATGAACTGGGTGAGGGAAGTTTGGTTTCCCTGCCCCGTGTCTGCCATGGGGAAAACGAATCCCACTCTGCAATGGAACAGGTGGAATTGTTAAACTCAATATCACATTCCCCTTTCATGGTCACAATATCACATTATTCCTCTCCTCCATGTGACATGGAGGTCTCCTAGTTTGTATGCTGCCTTGTGATCACCGAATAAGGGTATGTCTACACTACAGCGCTAATTTGAACGAACTTAATTCTAATTAGTTAATTTGAAATAAGCTATTTCGAATTAGTGCATCTAGACCTAAAAACTAATTTGAAATTAGCGTTTTGCTAATTCGAAATAGCACGTCCACATTGAGTGGACCCTGAATCGAAGGTAAGGCTGGTTGGAACCAGTGCCGGCAGGGCATCAGAGTCGGACTTACTGTGTGGGGCTGCTGCCTCAGGCTAGCCGAGGTCTGTGCTTAAAGGGACCCGACCTCCCATCTCGGACAGACAGTTCTCACGTTTCTCTGCTTGCTGGTCCACCTCGCTGAGGGACAGCAAAGCATTTGTGTCTCGGAGTGCTCTGCTTGCCCTCACTCGGGGCAGCACGGCACCCTGCAACATGGAACCAGACCTGCCCCCGGGGACTCTGCTGCGTCTCGTGGACATGTTGCCGGCAGCCTGGCTGCACTGTCTGCAGGCTGCCATCCGGGAGGACCATCGAGGGGCTGTCAGGATTCAGGGGGCCCTGCGGGAGAGCTTCCACCCTGAGGAGCGCTAACAGTCTCCCCGGTCTGCCCCACTGGGGGCTTGTGCCCCATTCCTCCCACTCCTCCTTCCACTTACCCCTCCCTAGCCCCCCCTTCCTGATGTCAAATAAAAGACACGTATGTTCAAAAATAACAGCTCTCTTTATTTAACACAACTGGGGGGGGGAATGAAACTCTGGGGAGACTGGGGAAAGGAGGCGGGAGAGGGCAGGAGAGAGGGTGGAAGAGGGGAGGGGGAAACCTGGGAGGAGGAACTGGAAGGGGGAGAAAGGGGAGGAAGGGAAGGGAAAGCTCAGGGTTGGGGGTCTTGCTGGCTCTCCCGTCTCGCAGCACTGCGGGTGCAGGGGTGTTGGGGGGGAGTGGGTGTGGAGGGTGGGGCAGGAGAGACGGGGGGGCAGAGGAAGTGGGAGGGGGAGCAGGGGTGGGAGGAGGAGTGAGAGCTGGGGCGGCCGCAGGGGCTGGAGCAGGAGGAGGCAGGAACCTGTCCACCAGAGTCTGGAGGTGACCTCGGAGGGCACGGCCCTGATCCTCCAGCGCCTCCAAGCTCTGCTGCTGCAGCCGCAGGTCCTCCCGAACCCAGTGCTCCTGGGTGCGGAGCTGCTGCTCCAGTAGCCACAGGTGCTCCTGGCTGTGCATGTGGCCTCTGGTGGCCAGGCTGGCAGCCATGAGGCTGTAGACGGCCACGTTCCTGTGCCTAGTGCGGAGATCGTGGACATTGGAGGTCTCCCCCGAAACCTCGATGAGGTCCATGATCTCTGCACTGCACCAGGCGGGCGCCCGCCTTTTGCGGCCCTGGGCAGGCTTCTGGGAGCTGCCAGCCTGGTCCTGGGAAGAGGTGGAGGTCTGGGAGGCAGCGGGTGACTGGCTCATCCTGTGCCAGTGCAGGGTCTGCTGGCTGAATGCTGGCAGGCTTGCAACTGGCAAGGGCACCACGGGCAGACTGTGCCCCTTTAAGGGCTCCAGGGCCAGGAGTGAGGCAGAAGAGTTTCCCTGGTTTGACCCACAGTGGCCACCAGGGCAACCTGGGAAGGGCTAGCCTCCAGCTAGTTCGAATTAAGTGGCTACACAGCCCTTAATTCGAACTACTTAATTCGAACTAGGCGTTAGTCCTCGTAGAATGAGGTTTACCTAGTTTGAATTAAGCGCGCTGCTATTTCGAATTAAATTTGAAATAGCGGTTTGCACGTGTAGCCCCTATGAAAGTTAATTTGAACTAACGGCTATGAGTTCGAATTAACTTTGTAGTGTAGACATACCCTAAGATTGTCCAGATTTCTCTGCTAAAGGACATTGTGAATTACGTAAGAATGGACAGACTGGGTCAGACCAAAGGTTCATCCAGCCCAGTGTCCTGTCTGCTGACAGTGACCAATGCCAGGTGCTCCAGAGGGAGTGAACGGAACAGGGAACCATCCAGTGATCCCTCCCCTGTCACCCATTCTCAGCCTCTGACAAACAGAGGCCAGAGACACCATCCCTGCCCATCCTGCTTCGTCACACTCTGAAAATGGAATGATAAAAATCTCTACTGACATTTATGCTAATAAACCCAAGAGCTATAAAGTAACAGGGCTCTGAAAATATTCCTCTCTATCATGTCTGAAGTACTTAATTTACTTATTCCCACGTTCTGTTTTATTTTTCATTTCCCTCTCTGAATTTTGAACAATTTACTGAGAGAGAAATGGAAAAAAGCAAAGCCTGACCTTCACGATTCAGTAATTTTTTTTAAAGACTCTGACAATTTCTTTTTAAAGTTACTTTATGGCAAATAAAAAGGACAGGACCATTTGGGGAAATACAACTATTGTTTTTACGGCATACAGTGGAAAACAGGGGCAGAAATCATGATAAGTTTGAAAAAATGTAAACTCATAAATGGAAATAACTTTAAATAACTACATTTTTAAAGAAACTGATTATCCATTTTCCACCACTTCTAAGGACAAGTAAGTAGGGAGAGAAATCAGCCTAAAATTTTGGGAAAGTATACATAGAAATGGGTTGACCTGATTAAAACAGTAAATCTAGAAGTAAAGGAAGGAGATAAATACAAGCTGTCCTTGCTATAAGTCCAAGACACATTCCAGAAAACTTGGTCTTACAGCAAAACAACTTAAAGCAGAGAATTTTTCTCATGGCTGCCTTCCATTTGTGCAAATTGGGTTGTTGGGCGTTTTTTTAACATGACTTAAGAGGGGGAATGGGAGGACTTGCAATGCGTCAGTTCCGACAAGTGTCATCAACTTTAGTGAGGAATGGATGGATACTGGGGCAACTTCTAGCAGGGATGCCCTGCGAGGGGAAAGTAGGATGAATATTAGAGGCTCCATCGTGGCACTGAGGGTTGGGGTCGATGCCCTCTCGGGGTCCCTTTGGGTATGTCTACACAGCAAAGTTATTTTGAAACAACAGCCGTTATTTCGACATAACTTTCCTAGCATCTACACAAGCCAACTGCTACTTCAAAATTAATTTGAAATAGCAGAGGGCTTATTTTGAAATTGGTGAACCTCATTCCACGAGGAATAGTGCCAATTTTGAAATTGCTATTTTGAAATAAGCGCTGTGTAGATGCTTATTTCAAAATAGGGGGGCCTCCAGCCCTTCCCAGGGTGCCCTGCTGGCCGACCTAGCCACAAGGTAACTTCTGATCTGATGCCCTGATGGAATCAGTTCCAGCTGGCCTTAAATGTGATCCAGCGTCCAATCAGTGTGGACGCACTATTATGAAATAGCAAAAAGCTATTCCAAAATGCATTTTGTGTGTAGACGCATTATTTTGAAATAAGATATTTCAAAATAACTATTTTGAAATTAGATATTTTGAAATAATGCTGTAGTGTAGACATACCCTTAGAGCCTGGCATGTCTGATTCTGTCCAGGGTTTAACACCAGTTCTCAAAGGGAACTTACACTTGGGAGTTGGGGGGCTAAGCCCCTCTCTAACAAGTGGAGATCAGGCCTCAACTGGACTACTGTGTCCAGAAATTGGAGAAGGTCCAGAGAAGAACAACAAAAATGATGAAATTTTAGAAAACATGAGCTAGGAGAGAAGACCGAAAGAATTGGGCTTGTTTACTTTAGAAAAGAGAGACTGAGAGAGGACATGATAGCAGTTTCCAAGTATCTAAAAGGGTGTTCCAAGTAGGAGCGAGAAAAATTGTTCTCCTTGGCCTCTGAGGATAGGACAAGAAGCAATGGGCTTAAACTGCAGCAAGGGAGGTTTAGGTTGGATATTAGGAAAAACTTCCCAACTGTCAGGGTGGTGAAACACTGGAATAAATTTCCAAGGGAGGTTGTGGAATCTCCATCACTGGAGAGATTGAAGAGCAGGGGGGACAGACACCTGTCAGGGATGGTCTAGACGGTGCTTGGTCCTGCCGTGAGGGCAGAGGACTGGACTCAATGACTCTCAACGTCCCTTCCAGTTCTAGTGTTCTGTGATTCTAAGATTCAAAGATAAAATAGTAGGATTCATATGAATATGAATAAAAGTGTGAAAAGCATCAAGCTGTGAAACTGCCTTGATTGAGAATCAGTCCACAGACAACATCACTCATTGCCACAGGAAGATATTTCAGCCAAGCACGTAAGAAGATTAAGGAAAAAATTCAATTTACTATTTACATGAAAAAAGAGGATTTTTAATTGAAAAAAAAATCCCTACAGGAGATCGGATATCACTCTGGAAATATGTGAAGGGCTGTTCTAAGACAGATGGGGACGAATTGTTCTCCATGGTCACTGGAGGCAGGACAAGAAGTAGGAGCTTGCTTTGCAGCAAGAGAAATGCAGATGAGAAATCTGGAAAAACATTTCAGTCCCTAAGGATCATTCAGCACCGGGACAAGTGACCGTGGGAAGCTGAGAGATCCCCATCCCATCACGATTTTAAAACAGGCTGGACAAACCTCTGTCAGCGTTGGCTCCATCGCAGCACTGGGGGATGGGGTGGAAGCCCTCTCAGGGTCCCTTACAACCTGGCGTGTCTGATTCTACCCAGTGTTTAACACCAGTTCTCGAAGGGATCTTACACGTGGGAGTGAGGGGGCTAAGCCCATCTCTAAGAATTGGAGACCAGGATGAGACCTGCTGGGCAGGGAGCAGATTATTCTAAGAGTAGGTTAGATAAATGGGTAGGCAGATTTTAAGACTAGGTTAGATAAATGTCTATCAGGGATGGTCTAGACAGTATTTGGTCCTGACATGAGGGCAGGGGACTGGACTTGATGACCTTTCCAGGTCCTTCCAGTCCCAGTTTTCCGTGATTCTATGATTCTACAGTTGTTAGTGTCATAACCTCACTGATCGGGTTATTTCAAAGCGAAGTGGAGGAGACATGAATAGATATGACTGCAGGCAGGGGCGAACTTTTCCTTTCTTTGTCTCTAGAGTCAATAATTCTCTTCCAGGTTCTGCCATCATGGTGGGCCATAGCGAGACATTCCCCCTCTCTGCCTCAGTTCCTCCTGTCAGTTACATGGCGATATTAACACGAACGGGGATCTAGAAGGGACGGTGAGACTGAATTCCTGCCAATGGCACTGCCCTTTGTCAGGCAGCTGATGTTGGGCAAATGGGAAGTAAATAGGATAGAGACTAAACAATCATCACTCGTTAGCCTGGCTTTAAGTGCAAACAGGCCGACTAAACGAGCAAACTAGTGGAAGCATAAGACTGGAAGGAAGGGAAAGGTGTAAGGAGCAGAGGCAAAGTTTGCAAAAAAGTATCCATGGCCAAGAGTAAGCTTGTGCAGCCGCTCAGGAGAGAGTCAAATGCTGCCCAGATGATTAGCAGAGCGCTCTCAGCTCCATTTTTGGTTTGTACCAGTGGTGCACATTTGCACATGCCTTAGTGCACAGAAAATTATTCTGCACTTGGGTGGAAAAAAATGCACTAATGGCTGGAAAAGATTAGAGGGAACATTGCTCCTGACCCCTCCCGCTGGTAACAAAAGCCATCACCCTCTGACCCAACCCCCCCCAAAATGATTATTAAGGGCTGTTACCAGCACTAATTAAGCTTGCTAAGAAAATAGAAGGGAATGAGGGAGATTTGTTGCCGTGAAGATGTAGGGCTGAGGAGAAAAAGAGGGCTCTATTGGGCTCTCCCATGGCAGTTAGGGGAAGGGGAGAGGAAAACTATTGACTGATAGGGACCAGCCCAGCTGGCGTGCAGGGCTTTAGAACATACGTGCTCATGAAGCCCGAATCTACCCCTCAAATTTCCTGAAGATTGGACTGCTATGTTCCAGTTAACTGTGCCTGGGAAATGAGGGGTAGGAGGGAGCCGGATTCCTGCTAGCAGGTGATAGCCGCTGGAAAGGGGGGAACACTTACCTTCACCCACAGTTCTTCAGCCGCCCATCCTAGCTTGGATTTCTTGGGGTTTGCTGACCAGGAGTCAGGTCTTTTCTCTCCTTTCTCCCCAGAAATTCTCTCGATCCAGAGACCTTGGTCCCCCTGACACTATGAGTGGATTGTCAAGACCTCGCTTGGGCCATGTTCTCCTCCTGCAGTAACGGGGATTCTCAGAGAATCATAGAAATGTAGAGCTAGGGGCAGGATCTCAAGGGGTCACTGAAGTCCAGCCCCGGAGGCTGAGACAGAAGACACGTAAACCTGCCCTGAGAGGGGTTGGTCTAACCTGCTCTTTAACTCCTCTGACGATACGGGTTCCACAGCCTCCCTTGGTCATCAGTGGCAGGGCTGAACTCCCCTTGGAGTTTCACAGCTTGTCCGTATCTCTAACGTTGGTGCTCTCTGACCCGACTCCTGTCACTCCCAGCTTCTGTTCCCTATTTGTATCTTTTGCAGGAGACGTCCGTGTCTCTCCTGGGGAGCCGAGGGCGCTTTCCATTGGCTGCCTCTGGGGAGTTCCTACAGTGTTCGAGACACTAATGGCAGAAACACCTGTCCTGAGGCAATCCGCCCATGGGATTGCACAGTCCTGCTGTGTCTAGCCAGGCCCTCATCCTGCTACCCCAAAGCAGGCGAATAATCCATTATAGCCAAGAAGGTTAATGGCATATTAGGGTGCATTAGGAGGAGCACTGCCAGCAGATCCAGAGAAGTGATTATTCCCCTTTATTTGGCTCTTGTGAGGTCACATCTGGAGTATTGTGTCCAGTTCTGGGCCCCCCACTACAAAAAGGATGTGAACGCATTGGAGAGGGTCCAGCAGAGAGCAACCAAAAGAATGAGGGGGCTGGAGCATATGATCTATGAGGAGAGGCTGAGGGATTTGGGTTTGTTTAGTCTTCAGAAGAGAAGAGTGAGGGGGGATTTGAGAGCAGCCTTCAACTTCCTGAAGGGAGGTTCCAAAGAGGCTGGAGAGAGGCTGTTCTCAGTAGTGACGGATGGCAGAATGAGGAGCAATGGTCTCAAGTTGTGGTGGGGGAGGTCCGGGTTGGATATTAGGAAAAACTATTTCACTAGGAGAGTGGTGAAGCACTCGGATGGGTTCCCTAGGGAAGTAGTGGAGTCTCCATCCCTAGAGGTGTTTAAGTCTCATCTTGACAAAGCCCTGGCTGGGTTGATTGAGTTGGGATTGGTCCTGCCTAGAGCAGGGGGCTGGACTTGATGACCTCCTGAGGTCTCTTCCAGCTTTGTGGTTCTATGATTCTTATTATGTCAACAGGCCTGGCTCCGTCAGTGAGTTGATGTCCCCACCGTCAGAGTTGTGCACCTGGGTCAGGTCAGATGGGCTGGGCTCTCAAAGTGGAATACTCTGGGCTTGGACCAGAATTTCCCAATGAGACATTTCAATCAGGATTTTCAAAGCACAGGATCATAGACCCCTAGAACTGGGAGGGACCTGGCGAGGTCATTGAACCCACTCCGCTGCCCTCACAGCAGCAGCAAGCACTGTCTAGACCAGGGGTGGGCAATACTTTTTGGCCGGGGGCCACTTCAAAAATTTTTGAAGTGGCCCCGAGCTGCCCCAGAAGAGGCGGGGCTAAACCAGAAGGGGTGCGGCTAAACCAGAAGGGGCAGAGGCAGGGTGCTCCTGGGCTTCCGCACTCTCAAACCATGATTTGTCTGGGGGTGGGGGAGCCCCTTTGCCCCCCTTCCCACTAAGCACCCATGCCCCTGACAGGACGGGAAGAGGCTTCGCACACTCCCCCACTCCCAGACCTATCAGGGCTAGGGAGTGGGGGAGCATGTGACGTCCCAGGAGAGCATGGAAGGAAGCTTCATGCTGCCCCACCCCCAGGCCAATTAGGGTTTGGGGGCAGGGGAGCAGCAGGGCCTCCGTGGCCCGGATCAACCCACTTGGCCCTTTTGCCCACCCCTGGTCAAGACCATCCCTGACAGGCGTCTATCCAAACTGCTCTTAAATATCACAGTGTTTGACAGGTAGGAAGTGTTTTCTAATGTCCAGCCTAAACCTCTTTTGCAGCAATTTAAGCCCATTGCTTCTTAGCCTATCACCTTTCCCCAGTATTGCTTCTTGTGCATCTTACAGGGAGAATAACAGGTCTGCTCTGCAGCCTTAGCTGACAGCCAGCTGGTTTTTAGCTCGTGTGGTAGAGCAGGGGTGGGCCAGTTCCGCTCTGCCTGGGTTAGCCCCTGGTGTGCCCCCATCCCGCCATATTTACCTGCACCTCCATAGCTAGGGGGATTTGCAGCTCCCATTGGCCGCAAATTGCCATTCCCAGCCAATCAGAGCGGCGATCACCCATACCAGCATTTAAATATAGCAGCCCGAGTGAACTGCTGCTGTTTTATTACCCACCCTTGTGGTAGAGGCTCATGTATCTTCACGGGTCCCCAGTTCAATTCCTCCTGCAAACAAGTGGGGTTTGTTGGTGTTACATTGACTCCGCCTTGATCCAATCATTCTCCACAGTTTGATCTCCTTGCTCCTCGTGCAGTAGATGATTAGATCCATCACTTGGGCTATGTCTAGACTGCAGGCCTCCCCAGAAGAGATCTTCCGAAAAAACATCTTCCGAAAGAGAGCGTCCACACTGCTAAAGCACATCAAAAAAGCGATTTGCTTTTTCAACAGATAGCATCCACACTGAACCGACACTATCTCGCATTTAAGTTGTGATTACTGTGGGGTAGCCACCAGAGCACCTGTGCTTTTTCTTCTTTCTTCTTCTTGCAAAAGAACTCCCTCTTCCCCATCCACACATGCCTTTTTCCAAAAGAGCTCTTTTGGAAAAAGGCTTCTTCCTCATAGAAAGTGGTTTATGAATGTCAGAAAACCCCCTCTGGTCTTTCAATTTTTTTTCCAAAAGAACACAATTGCAGTGTGGTTGTAAGTGAAGTTTTTTCGGAAAAATGGCTGTTTTTCTGAAAAAAACTCTGCAGTGTAGACATATCTGGGGGTATCACAGAATAGAGCACATCAACCGTGAGATCCAGAGCAGATGGAGAGCCAGAGGTGGGTTTCAGGGAGGCAAAGGGGCCCCGGCAAATGAACAAGTGGACAACAGACTGGTGTAAAAGTCTTTACGTTGGCCCTGCTCCAAGGGGATTCTCAGCACCACTTGGAAGAGTTGGACATGACACAATTATTACAACAAACCAGTTTAGGACTAAGCAGGACCCAAATGGAAGAGCCTCAACTGAAGAAATGAGTTGTGCCCACGAAAGCTCATGATCTCATCTACAAGTTTTGTTAGCCTCTACCATGCTGCCGGACTATTTGTTGTTTTTTTAAGTTTTTCCAGTTCCTGACTGACACGGCTCCCCCCACCCCCCCAACCCTGAGATATGAGTAAGTGCAGGTGAATTTGAGTAGCAGGGAGAAGTCATAGAAGAATTGAATGACCACGTTCCCGTCATGCAAGGTTAAGACAAGTGTTCCTGGTGTGCAGGCAAAATTGAGACTCCCATTGAGCCAGGAACTAGCTGACATTTGATCCCACGCCATCCTGTTCGTTCCTCTCAAACAACAGTGGTTGGCAGATATTGGTCATACCCCATGGTTGTGAGTAATGCTCTCCGTGACGTAAAGAGGAGCATGAAAGGAAAGTTTAGGGCAACACATAAAAAATTGCCCTGCTGTTTAAGAGGGAGTTGGCCAAGGATTTGAGCGTTGTTGACGGGATACGGGATGGACAAATTCATTAGAAAAACATCCATGGGGGTGTGCCAGTGGTACACAAAAGCTCTAGCTAAGATGATGAGACATCTCCTCACTGGGGAGGCCAAGCAGAGCAGTAGAAATGCCACAAAGTGCAAAACCTGCCATTCCCAAAAGTCGGCAAACGGAGACGGACCTGGGTCACGGCGCTTCACTTGGACATTTTCTTTCTCGTTACATCGTGTGTTGGCAGCGGAGGAGGGGACATGTAATCCAGCGGGTTCCAAACGACTGGTCGTGACCCAGGACTGGGCGGTAGAATGTCGGGCACTGGGTCTCGTGACTGTGGGGGGATCTGGTGAGCAGTGGGAGGGTTAAGGAAGCTCCCTGCCTGTCCTGGCACTGCAGGAAGCTGCCTTAGCCCACACTGCTGCACCGCTGACTGGGATCTGCCCCCCCATTCCCCCCCAGCCCTATCCCACACCCAAAGCTGAAGCCCCCTCCTCCACCCCAAAGCTCCCACCCTTAGTCCCCCCTGGAGCCCACATGCCAGTCAAATCATGTTGGGTTGCGACATCAGCAGATTTCTTCAACTGGGTGATGAGACAAAAAAGTTTGGAAACCTCTGGTCTGAGACAGAAAGACCTTGATTCCCCACCCCATAGCATCTCTCAGTGAAAATGTCGAAGGAGCAGGGAACGTCTAACTTCTGCAGAGCAGGAACCTTGATTGCCTCTCTCCTCAGAGACCTGTCAGATGTGGGAACAGGCTAGTGTAACGTAGGACCCCTCGAGTTAATGCATCAGTTTCCAACATCTGAGGATCTGGCAAACAGAGGCTAGGGACACCATTCCTACCTAATAGCCATTGCGGGACCTCACCTCCATGAATTTATCTAGCTCTTTTTTGAGCCCTGTTAAAGTCCTGGTCTTTACAACATCCTCTAGCAAGGAGTTCCACAGGTTGACTGTGTGTTGAATGAAGAAAAAATCCTTTTGTTTTAAACCTGCTACCTATTCATTTCATTTGGTGACCCCTACTTCTTATATTTTGAGCAACACCCTGAGGGGAGTGGGAAAGTAGGATACGGGGAAGGAATGCAAAGAGGAACGAGCAAGAAAGGAAGACCCCTGATTCGAATGGAGAAGATGGGGTGATCAGCTGGTTATCTGAGGTGTTTGTACACTAATGCGAGAAGCCTGGGCAACAAACAGGAGGAACTGGAGGCCCTGGCCCAGTCCAAGAAATATGATTTAATTGGGATAACAGAGACTTGGTGGGATGACTCGCATGACTGGAGCGCTGTCATGGAAGGGTATAGACTGTTTAGGGAAACAGGCAGGGGAGAAAAGGAGGAGGTGTTGCACTATACGTAAGAGAGCAGTATGATTGCTCTGAACTCCAGTATATAGAGGGAGAAAAACCTGTTGAGAGTCTATGGGTTAAGTTTAGAGGTACAAACAACAGCAGTGATGTTGTGGTTGGTGTCTGCTACAGGCCACCAAATCAGGTGGATGAGGCTTTCTTCGGACAACTGAGAGAAGCTTCCAGATCACGGGCCCTGGTTCTCATAGGGGACTTTAATCACCCTGACATCTGTTGGGAAACCAATACGGCAGTACACAGGCAATCCAGGAAGTTTTTGGAGAATGTTGGGGATAACTTCTTGGTACAAGTGATGAAGGATCCGACTAGGGGCCGTGCGCAGCTTGACCTTCTGCTCACAAACAGGGAGGAACTAATAGGGGAAGTAGAGGTGGGTGACAACCTGGGAAGCAGTGATCATGAGATGGTAGATTTCAGGATCCTGACCAAAGGAAGAAAAGAGAGTAGTAAAATACACACCTTGGACTTCAGAAAAGCAGATTTTGACTCCCTCAGAGACCTGATGGGCAGAATCCCCTGGGATGCTAACATGAAGGGGAAAGGAGTCCAAGACAGCTGGCAGTATTTTAAAGAAGTCTTATTGAAGGCACAGAAAGAAACCATCCCGATGCGTAGCAAGAGAGGCAAACATGGTAGGAGACTGGATTGGCTTACAGGGACAATCCTTGGTGAACTTAAGCACAAAAAGGAAGCTTACAAAAAGTGTAAACTTGGACAAATGACCAGGGAGGGGTTTAAATGTATAGCTCGAGAATGCCGGGGGGTTGTCAGGAAGGCGAAAGTGCAAATGGAATGGCGACTGGCTAAGGATGTGAAGGATAACAAGAAAGGTTTCTACAAGCATGTTAACAAGAAGAAGGTGATCAGAGAGGGTGTGCGGCCCCGACTGGATGAAGGAGGTAACCTAGTGACAGATGATGTGGGGAAAGCTGAAGTACTCAATGCTTTCTTTGCCTCTGTATTCACGGACAAGGTGGGCTCCCGGACTAATGCGCTAAGTGATGCAAGATGGGATGAAGATCGACAGCCCTTAGTGGGTAAAGAACAGGTTAGGAACTATTTAGAAAAGCTAAACGTACACAAATCCATGGATCCGGACTTAATGCATCTGAGGGTACTGAGGGAGTTGGCAAATGTCATTGAGGAGCCTTTGGCCATTATCTTTGAAAAGTCGTGGAGATCGGGAGAGATCCTGGATGATTGGAAAAAGACAAATGTAGTGCCCATCTTCAAAAAAGGGAAGAAGGACGATCCAGGGAACTATAGGCCGGTCAGTCTTACCTCGGTTCCTGGAAAAATCATGGAAGGGATCCTTAAGGAATCCATTTTGAGGCACTTGGAAGAGAGGAAAGTGATTAGGAATAGTCAGCATGGATTCACAAAGGGCAAGTCGTGCCTGACCAATCTGATGAACTTCTATGATGAGGTAACTGGCTCTGTGGACGTGGGAAAGTCAGTGGATGTGATCTACCTTGACTTTAGTAAGGCTTTTGATACGGTCTCCCACAATATTCTTGCCAGCAAGTTAAGGGAATGTGGATTGGATAAATGGACGGTAAGATGGATAGAAAGCTGGCTAGGAGGCCGGGCCCAGAGGGTAGTGATCAACGGCTCGATGTCAGGATGGCGGTCAGTTTCTAGCAGAGTGCCCTAAGGTTCGGTTCCGGGACCGGTTTTGTTCAATATCTTTATTAATGACCTGGATGAGGGAATGGATTGCACCCTCAGCAAGTTTGCAGATGACACTAAGCTAGAGGCAGAGGTAGATATGCTGGAGGGCAGGGATAGGGTCCAGAGTGACTTAGACAAATTGGAGGATTGGGCCACAAGAAATCTGATGAGGTTCAACAAGGACAAGTGCAGAGCCCTGCACTTGGGACGGAAGAATCCCAAGCATTGTTACAGGCTGGGGACCAACCAGCTGAGTAGTAGTTCTGCAGAAAAGGACCTGGGGGTTACAGTGGATATGAGTCAATAGTGTGCCCTTGTAGCCAAGAAGGCTAATGGCATATTAGGGTGCATTAAGAGGAGCATTGTGAGCAGATCCAGAGATGTGATTATTCCCCTTTATTTGGCTCTTGTGAGGTCACATCTGGAGTATTGTGTCCAGTTCTGGGCCCCCCACTACAAAAAGGATGTGAACGCGTTGGAGAGGGTCCAGCAGAGAGCAACCAAAAGAATGAGGGGGCTGGAGCATATGATCTACGAGGAGAGGCTGAGGGAGTTGGGTCTGTTTAGTCTGCAGAAGCGAAGAGTGAGGGGGGATTTGATAGCAGCCTTCAACTTCCTGAAGGGAGGTTCCAAAGAGGACGGAGAGAGGCTGTTCTCAGTAGTGACGGATGGCAGAACAAGGAGCAATGGTCTTAAGTTGTGGTGGGAGAGGTCCAGGTTGGATATTAGGAAAAACTATTTCACTAGGAGAGTGGTGAAACACTGGAATGGGTTACCTAGGGAAGTAGTGGAGTCTCCATCCCTTGAGGTATTTAAGTCTCGGTTTGACAAAGCCCTGACTGGGTTGATCTAATTGGGATTGGTCCTGCCTTGATGACCTTCTGAGGTCTCTTTCAGCTCTATGGGTCTATGATTCTATGATCTTCTCCTTATTCACTTTTTCCACACCACTCATGATTTTATAGACCTCTATCATATCCCCTCTTAGTCTCCTCTTTCCTAAGGCGAAAAGTCCTAGTCTCTAATCTCTCATCATATGCGACCCATTCCAAACCCCTCATCATTTTGGTTTCCCTCTTCAGAATCTTTTCCAGTGCCAATGAACACAACAGTGCATGGAGCAGTACTGAATTTTTTCTGCAATTTTCATCCCCAGTGACCCACTGTATTGAGATCCCTTTATAAAGCTCCACTGTGGACTTTGGACTCCACTGCCCTGAACATGTTTCTATCACCTGCAAAAGTTTCCACTTCATTCTCCCCTGCTCCCATTTTTTAGGTCATCTCTGAATATATTGAACAGCACTGGTTTCATTACATTTTCTTGATGGATCTATTTATTTCTCCCTACTTTAAAACTATTTATTCCTACCCTTGATTTCCTGCCCTGTAACCAGTTACTGATCCCATGCTCATGTTGCGTAAGATCCTAGGTCAAATGGGAGCTCAAGCTAGGTGAATATACTCATGGCCCCTGAACTTGAGATAGATAAGTCTGTGTAACAGAACCCAATCAGACTCATAATCAAACTACTGCTAATCAATACCCCCGTGATATAATATTAAGGGAGAATAATGAAAATACATCTCTTCTTTGCCCTGAGCCATGCTGTATCTATGCTAACGTAGACGAATTGGAGGATTGAGCCAAAAGAAATCTGATGAGGTTCAACAAGGACAAGTGTAGAGTCCTGCACTTGGGATGGAAGAAACCCAAGTATTGCTACCGGCTGGGGACCAAATTGCTAAGTCGTAGTTCTGCAGAAAAGGCCCTGGGGGTTACAGTGGATGAGAAGCTGTATATGAGTCAATAGTGTGCCCTTGTAGCCAAGAAGGCTAATGAAATGTTGGGCTGCATTAGGAGAAGTATTTCCAGCAGATCTAGATAAGTGATTATTCCCCTTTATTCAGCTCTGGTGAGGCCACATGTGGAGAATTGCATCCAGTTCTGGGCCCCCCATTACAGAGAGGATGTGGACTCATTGGAGAAGGTTCAGCGGAGGGCAACCAAAATGATTTGGGGGCTGAAGCACATGAACTATAAGGAGAGACTGAGGGATGTGGGTTTGTTTAGTTTGCAGAAGAGAAGAGTGAGAGGGGATTTTACAGAAGCCTTCAACTTCCTTAAGGGGGGTTCCAAAGAGGCTGGAGAGAGGCTGTTCTCAGTGGTGGCAGATGGCAGAATGAGGAGCAATGGTCTCAAGTTGCAGTGGAGGAGGTCTAGGTTGGATATTAGAATCATAGAATCATAGAATATTAGGACTGGAAAGGACCTCAAGAGGTCATCAAATCCAGTCCCCTGCCCTCATGGCAGGACCAAGTACTCACTAGACCATCCCTGATAGACATGTTAGGACATATTAGGAAAACCGATTTCCCTAGGAGGGTGAGGAAGCACTGGGATGGGTTCCCTAAGGAGGGGGCGGAATCTCCATCCCTAGAGGTGTTTGAGTCCTGGCTTGAGTCTGAGTTTGAGTTGGGGTTGTTCCTGCTTTGGGCAGGGAGTTGGACTCAGTGACCTCCCAAGGCCTCTTCCAACCCTAGGATCCTATGACTATTGCACATAACTAGAAGCTGACTTCAGATATCTCTGGATAATTTATCCATGCATTTTAAAATAGCCCAATTTGTGGGTGACTCTCTTCCAAAGGTACAAAGAAGGACAAAAGCAGCTTGGTTGGAAGGGATATCATTTATCTTCTGAGTTAAAAAGTCAGATAGTCTCCTCCAGGTCATCGCAAAATGGCTAAAATTTGCCCCTGGCGACAGCTGGAGGAACGTGATCCCATGTGCTACCAAAAGGATTAATAGATCCCTTTGGTAGCACATGCCCCAATTTTTGCAAAATCCAGGAGTGGGAGGGATTGAGCAGTGGGAGGAGTCAGATAGAGAAGAAGACTCTCTTGGGATGAAGTGATCTGAATTGATAAAAAAGCCCCTGGACCTCAAAGCCAAAGATTCTATCCAGAATGCACCTGGGCAGTAGAAAATTGTGAAGTTTGACCTCATTCTGTCGTTTTGTCTTTGACATATTTGGGCACATCGTGGATGGACGGATGTCGTGTGCTATTTAACAGAGAGCCGCTTGCTGCCCATGCTACGTTTCAAGACAGAATGGATGACATCTCAGTTTCCACACAAGGTAATTTCTTGTCTTTTTCATTGTTGTTGTTTGTTTTGTTTTGCCCCGTTTGACACTGGTTTCCTTTTCCCTTTCAAAAATTCCCTTTGATGGGAAATAGCTGAGGAAACAGAAGTTACTCCAAAGTAAATTGTTTTCATAAAAAACAGTTTTCACTGAAAATAAAATCTAAAAAAGGGGTAGATCTATTTGTTTTTGACAACCTATTTTTCCCCACCACCATCAAACTTGGAGGGTTGGGTTTTTTCAGTGATATTTCCAAGCACCTGAATATTTTAACTGTATTTTCCTTTTTATCCAAATTGTTCATCAGGTAGAAAATATCTTCTCAGTTTACTCTCCTTAACTATCAATTTTTTCCAGTCCATCTTCTCAACAAATACTTCTTTTCATTCTTTTAATCTTTCTTATCATCCAGATCTGATCTTTCTCTATTTCCATTGTATCTTGTTTTGAGATGGAGACCGCCAGCTTACTTTCAGGCAAGTGTTGGTGTTTAGTGGTTGGAATAAACCACTGGAGAAAAAAAAGAGATCAAACCACCTATGTGCCTATTTAGTCTTATCTAACCGTACCCTTTCCGTTTTGAGTTAAAGTATAAGATGTAATCAAAGTGGCAGGCTTAAAAAAAAGTCTCAGGTCCCGGGACTCAGTCTGTCTTTATTCTATCAGGGAAAACTGAGCTTTTTAAATCTCCCAGCCTCCCAGTGTACGTTGCAGCTCATGTACAGTCTTGAACAGTGTTGTGTTTGTTACAAGGCTCAGGTGCAAAATCTTTCTTCTGCTCTGTCTTTTTTTCCTCCAGTCGTGGGGGCACCCAACCAGCCATCTACGGTGGTGCATTTCTTTTGCTTGTATTGTTGTTTGCTTGATTAGATTCAGTAAACCTTAACATCTTCCAGTCACCAATTTTCTGCCTATATCTAGCCTGAGATGAGGGTCTTGGAACACTCTGCTCCGTTCTATTAGACTAACACGCATAGCCCATAAATCACATATCAGGATATGTATCAACAATGATTGGAGAGAACCCTTCCACCTCTATCACAGCCATATGCTTTTCTGAAAGAAATCATGGATGTAGAAGCAGAACAAGAAGGGCATGCTGGTACTGAATGGCACATTTATCTACTATATATGTGAGAGAGTTTGTCTGTCTGGGTGTGTCTAGACTACAGGGTTTTTTGGAAAAAAAGTGGCCTTTTTTCAAAAAAACTTCCCCTGCATCTAGACTGCTGCCGTGTTCTTTCGAAAGTAAATCAAAAGAATGCGGTAGTTTTTTCGACCATGGAAAACCTCGTTTTACAAGGAATAACGCCTTTTTTTGAAAGTGCTCTTTTGAAAAAAGGCACTATGTACAGTAATTACTTGTTTAACACATGTCTGCTTTACATGTTTTCACAATAGCACGATTTTATTTTTAGGGAATGTTTTTTGATTAACATGACAGTCCCCGAAATAACACGAAAATAATCAAGTGGCGGTATAAGTTGCTGAAAACAGTGGTAATATACATGAGCGGATGAATACATCTGGCCACAGCGCTCCTCCGCTCACTCATGTGTTTATCTTTGTCTTTTAACAAATCTCAGCGACTTGTGTTGCTAGATATCTAATGCTGACATTGACAACCCAGCACCAACAAAAAATTGACTTTGCCACCACCACCTGAAACACAACCCCCACCTTTTCCATTATTTTTAATGGGAAAATTGACCTCACATAGCATATTTTTGCTTAGCACGAACATTTTCAGAAACACATCTATAGTGTTAAATGAGGAATTACTGTAATGCAAACTGTGCTTTTTTGAAAGAAAGCATCCAGACTGCCTGGGTGCTCTCTTTCAAAAAGGCAGCTTGCTTTTTTGAAAGTACTGGTTGTAGCCTAGATGCTCTTTTTCGAAAGAGGCTTGTAGTCTAGACGTAGCCTCCATGTGTCTGTCTGTCTGCTTGTCTGTTTGATCATGAACTCTTCCCAAAAGGACCTTCTAAAGAAGCCAGGACCTCCAAATTTGGTCCACAGCTTCCTCTTATCATAGCTGAAAGCAATGTAAAGGTTTGGTTGGGCCAGGACAATGTGTTGTGCCTGGAATGGGATTGGTTCTCTGAAAACCCAACAGAAAAGAGACCAAATCCGCAAATCAAGTACAGTCCTCAACACTCACATAGCTGAGCGAATGTTGAAAGAGACTGACGCAAGATGAGCCTGGAAACATAGGACAAACCTGGAAGAGGCTTGCTTCTCAATAAACCTTAGAGAGAAGAGATAAAATGGAGAAATTTGGAGTAGGGCTCTGGTTTGGCCCTGCTAAACCAATGCTTAAGTTTTCAAAACGAAAAGAAAAAGTCATTAGAAACCCAATTGACTATAGTCCTTTTTTTTTTAATTAAATGTAGCAACTCAGAAGAGTTTATAGGAATGAAGAAAAAAATCCACTTGAGGGAATTCCCATTTTAAAAAATTACTAAAAAACTTCATAGAAATAACACTGTATTTTTGAAAAATGTAATCATTTTAATAAAGCATGTGTATTTTCCTTTTATTAAAAATCACCCTTTATTGAGTAAAGGACTCATCAATCCCAACTGTGTGTTTCCTATATATATGCCACATCTCTTCAGGAAGTGTCTGAGTGTGTTTGTCACTAGAATATTACCTTTGTTTGTATTCAATAGCTGCAAAGGCAAAACTAAAGTGATTTAAATGGGAACGTAGATGATTTTTCTTCTGAGTACAGAAAGTAAAGAAGCTTTTGAGTATCTGTACTGGGGCTTTTAATGCCCAAAGGGAAAAATTGGTTCATTTAGTTGGACCTCCTTTTATTATACAGTCCAGAGCATTTTAAATAGTAATTCCTGCACCAAGCGTAAAATGTGGCACTGAATTTGGACTTGAAAAAGAGATATCCAGTCTCAACAGAAAGACTCAAATCCACCACATCCCTCTGCAAGCTGCTCCAATGACAATTACTGTCAGTTTTAAAATGTGTGCTTGATTTCAAATCAGAATTTCTCTCATTTCATCTCCCAGCCATAGAATTCTCTTAGGGTATGTCACCTCCCCCTTGCCCAAAAAGCATGAAGTCCTCCAAATCAAACTTTGAATCTTTTTCTTAGGGCATGTCCACATGAACGAAGAAGGTCAACTTAACATACACAACTCCAGCTACGTTAAATTACATAGCTGGAGTCAAGGTATCTTAAATCACCACCCACACAACGGGAGGTCAACAGGAACAAATGCTCTCATCGGCTTCCCTTACTCCTTACCAGCACCGACAGTTAGAATTAGCGGATCTTCACTAGACTCATTAAATCGAACTTTAGAAGATTGACCTTGGCAGCATCGATCTTCCCCATAGTGTAGACACGGCCTAAAAGCTGTTCTCTAGCTAACCCATACGATATGGGAGTGATGCACAAGTCCATGGGATGAAATTCTCTAACCTGTGTTATGCAAGAAGTCAGATGTCATGGTCACATAGGTCTCATTTCCTTATAGTCTGTGACTTTAAATCAACCTTATTTTATCCCCCTGTAGACAACCAATGGCTGGCCTAGTGAAACGAAACGAGACGCTTGTCTCTGAGTTCCTGCTTGTAGGATTTGAAACTTTTCCAGAGCTGCACATCATCCTCTTTGTGGTCTTCTTCATTGTCTACCTAGCAACTGTTGCGGGGAACCTTCTCCTCGTTTTAACAGTGTGGATGGACCATCGCCTCCATACTCCCATGTACTTCTTCCTCAGCAATCTCTCCTTCCTGGAAACAGGCTACATCTCCAATATCATCCCCAGATTGCTGGTGAGTCTTGCCACAGATGACAGGACCATTTCTTTCTCGGGCTGCTTCCTTCAGCTGTTTGTGTTTAGCTTCCTGGGTGCTACTGAGTGCTTCCTGCTGACGGGGATGTCCTACGACCGTTACCTGGCGATATGTGTTCCTCTGCATTATACAAGGAGAATGAGCCCCAGAGCTTCCTTTTTACTGGCCTTTGCTTCTTGGGCGTTAGGCTTTCTGGTTCCTTCCTTCACAGTAATGATGGCCACCCAATTGCCCTTCTGTGGGCCTCGTGAGGTCAACCACTTTTTCTGTGATCTAACAGCTGTGTTGAAGCTTCCGTGCGCCAACACCAGACAGATCGAGATGGCAGCTCTGGTCTCCTCTTCCACCGTATTATTGATCCCATTCATCCTGACCATCTTGTCCTACGTGTACGTCATCTTGACCATCCTGAGAATCCCCTCCATCACCGGGCGGAAAAAGGCCTTTTCCACCTGCTCCTCTCACCTCATCGTGGTCTCGGCGTTCTACGGGGCCCTGATCATCATGTATGTGGTCCCATCCGGGAGCCAGTCTCTGGATTTCAACAAGGCCTTCTCCTTGCTCTACACTGTGGTGACGCCCATGCTCAATCCCATTGTCTACAGCCTGAGGAACAAGGAGGTAAAAGACGCCTTGTGTAGAGTTATCACCAGAATGAGGCCTTCCACCAAACTGTAGCTTTCCCTACGGTCCTTTTTAATTTTTTTATAGGAGAGGAAATGTTAGGTGTGAAATGTACATGTCAGACAATCCCACCATGTCTTTCTGGGTGTGTCTAGACTACATGGTTTTTTTGAAAAAAAAGACTATACTTGAGGCCTTTTTTCAAAAGACTATACTTGCATCTACACTACCGCTGCGTTCTGTTGACAGTAACACGGCGGGTTTGTCGATGGCGGTAAATGAGGAATAACGCTATTTCCGACAGAGTTCTGTTGAGGAAAGGTATGTGTGGTCGTGGGGAAGAATTTATGTCGACAGTAAAGGCCTCCAGGAAGAAGCCCTGGTGGACACTCCTGCCAGAGCTTTCAACTCTCTTGTTCCTGCCTGTAGCCATCTTTAAAAGGCACAAGCACCCAGGAGTAGCATTGTGGCAGGAAGCCAGCTCCAGCCAGGACCCTGATTGCTCAGCTCTTCCTTGTAGGGCCACTCAGAGCCATGTCCCAGGGACAAGCCTCCCAAGACCCCTCTGGCCCTTCCAGGGACACATCCCCGCAGCAAGCCAGGGGCACCAAATACCGGGCACCCTCCTGGTCTGGGCCTGAGATCAAAGCCCTTTTGGGGGTGTGGTTTGAGGAGGAACGTGGGCATTTATGCCAGAATGGCTGATGGCCTTGCTAAGACAGACCAGCTCAGGGCCAAGATGAAGGAGCTGCGGCAGGGCTATGTTAGGGCCCATGAGCGCAGTTCCCACTCTGGGGAAGCACCACCCTGTTGTGCCTATTATGAGGAGCTGGACCGGATCCTGGGGCAGGGGAACCCCTGTCTCCCGAAAGGGTTGTGGAGTCTGGGATGGAGACTCCTGTGCAGCAGTGGCCGCAACTCCAGGGTGAGACCCCAGAGGAGCAGCAGCTCCAAGAGGAGGAGGAGGAGGAGGACACCACCAGGAGCACAGTGACCCTGACTCTGCAGCCAGACACCCAGACACAGGAGGCCTCCCAGACAACTTCGGACCCCGGGGAGGGAACATCAGGCGAGTGCTGTGAGGGGTCAACACACACAGGGCAGGGCAGGCAGGAGCGCAGTGGATGGTGCGGTGCTGTGACATGTCATGCTGATCACAGCCTGGGGGGGGCACACACATGGCTGACCTCAGGGAGGGCTGTCCTACCCCTGCACCCACATGGTTGCGAGGCACCACCTGCACCTGCAGCCACTGATGCCAAGTGCAGGCACGGGTTGGGGATACTGGGATTGCTACACAGCTTCGGGCCTCTCAGCAACCTGTGGGAACCCCAACTGTGGCCTGACACTTGTCTGTGCTGCTCGGCCATGGGTTGTGTGTGTGACGGGGGGCAGGATGGTGGCCTCCCCTTTCATCTCCACCAGGCTGTGCAGCACACAGCATGCAGCAACCACATCGGGGATGTTGTGTTCCCCCACGTCCAGCCGAGTGAGCAGGCATCTAAACCTGCCCTTCAGACAGCCAAAAGCACACTCCACCTGGAAGCAAGCCTGATTCAGGCGGGAGTTAAACAGTTCCCTGTTCACATCCAGGTGTCCCGTGAATGGCTTCATGAGCCGGGGCATAAGGGGGGACGCCGCATCGACCACAATGCACGTAGGCATCTGCACACCCCCGACTGCATAGTTTCGCTGCGGGAAGAATGCCCCAGCCTGCGGCACAGGTAGGAGTTCTGGAAGATGCGGGCATCGTGTGCCCGGCCTGACTACCCGATACAAATGTCTGTGAATTGTCCCCGGTGATCAAACAGGGCCTGCAGCACCATGGAAAAGTAGCTCTTTCTATTAATATACTGTGCTGCTCGATGGGGTGGTGCGCAGATTGGGATGTGAATCCCGTTGAGTGCTCCACCGCAGTTCAGAAAACCCAGCCCCGCAAATCCAGCCAAGATGGCATCCAGGTCTCCGAGGCAGACAATCCTGTGAAGCAGCTCCAAATTGATGGCCATCACCACCCACAGAAAGGGACAAATACAAACACACATAACAGGACGTTAGAGGAGTTGCCTGAGCTGATGAAAGATGCTCCCCCACCCCTCCCCTCCCAGACCCCAAGAGCCCCCCCCAGGCAACCCCCCCCGTATCCCCTGCACCACCGCAGGCTGAGGCAAGGCAGGCTTCTACCACTCCCACCCCATCGCCCCTTCCTTGTGCCCGGTCCTGACCATCCCCCTTCTCCGCCTGCCCCCGCCCCCATGGACTGTCCCCTGAGAGTGACTTACCTCCATCAAGACAGCCCCGACGGTAGATCTCCCCACACCAAACTGATATCCCACAGAGCGGTAGCTGTCGGGGATGGCCAGCTTCCACAGAGCAATAGTGACGCGCTTCTCCAGGGGGATGGTGGGCCGCAAGCGGGTGTCCTGGCGTTGCAGGGCAGGGGCGAGCCAGGCACAGAGCTCCTGGAAGGTGGTCTTCCGCATCCGGAAGTTTCGGAGCCACTAATCATCGTCCCACTGCTGCATAACAAGCCAGTCCCACCAGTTGGAACTGGTGTCCAGCCTCCAAACTCACCTCTCCTGGAATAAGTTGGGGGGCAAAGGCAGTGGGGTTGCAGCCCGAGTGAGGGGCTCAAAGCTGGGCTCTGAATCCAGCTCTGCCGCAAACATCATGATGGTCTCATGAAGATGCAGCAGAACTTCCATCATCACAGTGTGGGACCATGCCCTGCCCAGGAGCAGCTCAGGCTCCATGGCCAAAAACACAGTGCAAAGCACAAAAACAAACCTGAAAACAAACTTCTGTGGTGTCTGAGGGAGCAGGGCAACCAGAGCAAGCACTGCAGCAGCTTTGCTTTCCCTCCAGGAGGTAGGCAAGCCAGAAGCAGGAGCAGAGCAACAGCTGTCCAGGGGGATCCCTTTAAGCACACATCTCTGCAAAGGGCAGGCAGCAGCACCTGGAAATAAAGGCTGCCCCCATGCCCTGCCAGAAGCACTTCTGGGTGCCTTCTTTTGTCGACAGAGCGTCTGGCAGTATGGACGCTCTTTTTCGAAAAAGCGGATTGATTTTTCGATCCGCATAATGCAATCTAGATGCTCTTTTTCAACAGAGGCTTTTTCGAAAGATACTTTCGAAAAAGCCTCTGTCGAAAACGGCGTGTAGTCTAGATGTACCCTCTTTGTCTTGCTTTTTTTAATTTATTTTTTCCTCATGTTTTCAGCTGCTGCCTTAAATATGCTCTGAAAAATGGCAAAGAATAGCGTTCCCTGTAAGCTCTGTACTTGGGCAGCCAACCAGGAGAGAGATTCCAGCACCCATTGAGATCACAGCCAGCAGCATGTCTTTCTAGTGGTGGTGCACATCCACACATACATTGGTGCATGTAACTCAATTTATTCCACACAGGGATAAAAAAAGAGGTTAACAAAAGGGAGTTTTATTAATGATATAGCATGAAGGGCTATTTTTTCTGAAAGTGTTCTTGGCTGTGATTTTAAAAGGGGACTATAGCAGTTAGACACCCAAGTTTTGAAAGTTAGCACGATTTTCCGGTCTCCATGAGCACCAGCTGTTTCAAAGGAAAGAACTGACATTCAGTAGGAATTTGACACTTAAGCTTCTTCGCTTTCCTTGAAAAACTCATGTCCAGTCCTTTATAATGACTTATGGTCTGGGTAAAATCCCTGGAGCATTAGTTTCCTTACTCCTACTCTTACATATCTTGTGCTGTGCTCCTGAGATCACATGCATTTCTGCCGATCAGGGCCTGCCTCCATTATGGGATGAATCCACACTGCAAGACTGAGATCCATCACAAAGGTATGAATAAAGACATTACAGGCTAGCACACTATCTTCCACATCCCAACCAACCAACCAACCAACCAACCAATGGGCACTCAAGAACAATTTGCACCATCTCTATCAGCTTCAAGTAGCTTGAACACTCTAATTCACTGTTTTTCCCCTTCCTTCTCCCTCCCCCCCTCACATCCCCTATTTATTTTGGAACTGGACTTTTAATACTCCGGTCATCTGAAGAAGTGGGCTGTGCCCATGGAAGCTCATGATCCCATCTACATGTTTTGTTAGTTTTTAAGGTGCTACTAGACTATTCATTGTTGTTTAAGTTACAGACTAACTCGGCTTCCCCTCTGAAGCATTTGAACAAAAAAGATGTTGCCATTAATGAGTCCCCACTGGGCATTATTAAAAACAGTCTTTGTCGTAGTCGTGAAAAAAGAGGTTCACCTCCATAGAGGAGATCATTAAAAGTCCGTGGGCTCCACCGGTGTAGCAAATCTGAAGTCTGCAATGTGACACTGTGATATGAATTTGGCCCATTGCACTAAATGGCTAGAGACGGTAGGCGCGTACAGAGAATACAGATTAATGTGAGCTTGATGTGAAATAAAGGCAACTGAATGAGACCTGGTGGGATTCAACTAACATGAGGAACAAAACTTTCCAGGCCCTCTTCTTGCCAATTCAATAGAGCTTCAGTAACATTCACCAGTTGTGGGTCTGGTGTGTCGCAGAACTGATGCATGATTTCATTCTCATGGGAGGAGCACCCCCCCCACACACACACACACACACATCTCCCCGGGGTTCCAGAGAAGCAAGTGGTGGAAATGTCTTTGCGGCTGGGACGGTCCTTCCTCAGCAGAGAGAAAACAGCTATTGACTCTGAAGGACCTTGAGGAGAATCCAGATAGTTCAGTGTAAACATCAGAGGGCCAGATTGGTTCCCAGAATAACTCCGCTCTTAGAATGGCCAGACAGGGTCAGACGAAAGGTCCATCTAGCCCAGTGTCCTGTCTTTTGACAGTGACCAACCTAGATTTCCCCCCCTGCAACTTGAGACCATTCCTCCTTGTTCTGTCACATTCGAGAATAGACTCTCTCTCTCTCTTTCTCACGAATTATTTCTTTTTAAAATTTGTAACAAACATAAACATAAGAACATAAGAACATAAGAATGGCCATACTGGGTCAGACCAAAGGTCCATCGAGCCCAGCATCCCATCTGCCGACGGTGGCCAATGCCAGGTGCCCCAGAGAAGGAGAACAGAAGACAATGATCAAGTGATTTATCTCCTGCCATCCATCTCCTGCCCTTGTTATGAAGGCTAGGGCACCATACTTTATCCCTGGCTAATAGCCATTTATGGACCTAACCTGCAAAAATTTATCAAGCTCTTTTTTAAACCCTAATAGAGTCCTGGCCTTCACAGCCTCCTCGGGCAAGGAGTTCCACAGGTTGACTGTGCGCTGTGTGAAGAAAAATTTCCTTTTATTAGTTTTGAACCTACTACCCATCAATTTCATTTGGTGTCCCCTAGTTCTTGTATTATGGGAAAAGGTAAATAATTTTTCTATAATCACTTTCTCCACACCATTCATGATTTTATATACCTCTATCATATCGCCCCTCAATCGCCTTTTTTCCAAACTGAAAAGTCCCAGTCTCTCTAGCCTCTCCCCATATGGGACCCTTTCCAAGCCCCTAATCATCTTAGTCGCCCTTTTCTGAACCTTTTCTAATGCCAATATATCTTTTTTGAGGTGAGGAGACCACATCTGCACGCAGTACTCGAGATGTGGGCGTACCATAGTTTTATATAGGGGAAGTATGATATCTTTTGTCTTATTATCTATCCCTTTTTTAATAATTCCTAACATCCTATTTGCTGATTACTGAAGTGGTGGAGAACCCACATGTAAATTTCACAGGCAATACCATGTTATAAAATGTTTGGGTTTCATTCCTATTTTGACTTGAAAAGGTGGTTCTTCTTAATTTTATTTATAGGTGTATATGTATATTAATAAAATAGTGTGTTTGTTGTATTTTATTTCTTTATTTTAAGTGTTTAAATTGTATTTGATGTTGATTTGATATGATTTGATAGGCTAATATAAAATAGCTTTGTTTCTTACAGAAAAATTTGTAGAAATAAATATGATCCCACAGATGGGTTCCCTAGGGAGGGGGTGGTATCTCCATCCCTAGAGGTTTTGAAGTCCCAGCTTGACCAAGCCCTGGCTGGGATGATTGAGTTGGGATTGGTCCTGCTTTGGGCAAGGGGCTGGACTCGATGACTCCTGAGGTCTCTTCCAGCCCGGCGATTCTATGATTCTATGAAGGCTAAAGATTTGTGGTGGCTCTCACAGCAAAGCAGTGGAAGAGGCGCCTTGGGTTGGAAATCTGATGGTACAACTGTCCATCTTGTACCCTGTGTGAGGCCACCAAGTTCTTGCTAAAGCGCCTGCACTTTTTTGAGCTATTCTGCTATTCTAAGAGGATTGATACCCTCTATCTTTGTGTCCTTATCTAGGGATTTTATTATTAGCCCATTTCTCTCCATTTCCATCTCTTGCCCTCTGATTTCTGGTCCCTCTGTGGTTGCCAGAGAATCTCCCCTTTTCTTTTTCCTGGCCTGCACCCCCTCTTCCTCGGTACTTTCCCCACCAGGGATAGAATCATGGACCCAATCAGGAATTGCCAAAACCACCATCAATCAGATCACTTGTGTCTGGGCTCTCCACAGAGCCCAAACACTGCAGGGGGTGTGTTGAAAAGCACAATCAAATTACAGGCAGCAATGCAGTGAATGTGGGTTTCCTGAAACACTGGGTTCAATCCCCACTACCCCTGCTAATAAAGCCACTCACCCTGGTTCCTCTGCGCTGGGCAGACAACTGAGGTGTGGCTATAAAATTCAGAATAATGGCCACTCAGGGTAGGCTTTCAAAAAGTTTAGGGTGCTCAGAAGGTCTTGCTGACTAAATCCAAGAGAGGAAGTCTTGGGGAGTAGGATAGCTCAGAAACTGTGGCGCTTGAAAATGCACGTCAGTTCCATGTGGGAGCAATAATCGTCCAGGTAGGATTCGTTTGCTGGATGCCCAATGAGCCCCACATTGGCCAATGTGTAACACTCTCCTCCACAGAGAGGTGTCCGTGTTCTTCTGTAGGCTATCAGAGATGCTAATATCGGTTGGAGCTCCCTGGTCCGGCACCCTCGGGACTCGACCAGTCCTGGAGGAGGCATTTTGCCGGACCAGGGGAGGTCATTTCTGGCCCCTCCAGCCTTCCACCAACCCCTCCAGCCTGGGCCTGGCCTGCCAGCCTCCCAGCCGGCTCCCTGCCCCACTGCCCTGCTGATCCGCTGGGCTGCCATCTTTTTGGGTAGGGCTCCTTTTCCATTTTCAGGGCCTTACAGCACGCCTGAGGGATCCACCGTGGCCTCTTGGCCATTCCTTCGCATCAGGGGAGCTGGCAAAGGTGCCTGGAGCACGGTCCTTCCGAGACGCTGCCAGCTCTGCTGAACTCCTTCCATTCTCACCTGGCTCCCCACGGGGCCTTGGCTACCAGTCCACCAAGTTGCTCAGCTCCTACTTCTTTGGCGCCCGTTGTCCTCAGCCTGCCGGGCTCCCTGTCACCTTTCCTCAGAGCCACCAAATCCAGCTCTCCATGGGCGCTTGGCCCCAACCCATCTTCCACCTGCAGACTCCTGAGGAAGTCCCTCCAGGTGGCTGCTGCCTGCTGCTTCCTCCCAAGGGAATTAGGCACCAAAGTGACCTCTGCAGAGAAACTAGGACATCCGCTAGGTCAGGAGTTCTTCAGCAGGAACACAAGGAAGTAGGGACCTTCAACTTCCAATCTACATGGTAATTATACCTGGTGGCCTCATCCCAGGCCTGAGGACTTCATTAGCCTGCTGGGCAGCCCTACTGCTGATCTTGGCAGAAACCACCAAGGTTGGAGACCTCCTGGACTACAACAGGGGAGAACTGGATGAATCCCTGAGCACTCGCTCGGCACATGGGGCTCTCCACCCCCCAAACCCTCCTGCGCCTACTCCAGGAAGTGAAGGTGGCTTTGCCGCATCCCACTCTCAATTTCCTGCTGTGACCCCTGCGAGAAGGGATGCCCCTCCCCCAATGCAAGCCCTCCGGTCCTTTTTCTTGGGTCCTTGTTCCGTGGGCCCCCCTGCCTTCCCCATCCCTGGACCCCCAGCCGGCTGCAGGATCTGCAGCTGGTCTGTTTCTGAACTGTGCAGAGGGAACACCTGTACACGCTCGTGCTCCACACTCTGCATTTCCCCACACATGTGTTCTGCCCCGACACCAAGTGGAGGGACTCTCTAAGACCAGCTGACGGTGGGGAACCCCGATGGGCCAGCGTGTATTCCACCTAGATTCCACGGCCCCTTGTTCCACGGGGACATCAGTTGGTGGCTCCTTCACGGAGCCGTGAGCACGGGCGTGTACCTGGCACAGTTCACCCCCATCCCAGACGCCTGCCCCTTTTGCAGCGTGAGGGAGAACGTGGTGCATGCCTACCTTGAGTGCGCCAGGTTATAGCCCCTATTCCGGCTCCTCCAGAACCTCCCATTGAGGTTCTGGCTGCACTTTTTCCATCACCTTTTTGTTTATGCACACCCCATCCATAGCCCCCCAAAGTCACAAGACCTCCTCGTCCATCTCCTCCTGGCCCTGGCAAAAGATGCCATCTACAACACCAGAAGGAGGATGTTGGATGAGGGGGATGCCGTGACTGTGGGGCCTATTTCTGTTCCTCCCTCGTCTCACACATCTGGGCAGAGTTCCTCCGGGTGGTGTCCACTCGCTCCATTGACAGCTTCAAGGAGCAGTGGGCGCTGTCCGGGGTGCTCTGCTCGGTGTCCCCATCTGGCTCCCTTGTTTTAAACCTCTGACCCACACCCCCTGGCCGTGTTTTTCATTATTTCTCGCCCCAAAGCAGTTGGCCCCCAGTTCCAGTCATCCCTCCTGACAGGAGGGGGGGAGGGGATTTTAGAAGTGGGCGGGCTGATGGCCGCCCACTCCTGGGGTTTTCAAATGGTGCCATGCGCTGAGCAATGCCCCAGGCAGGTCCTGATGCCCCTCCGGCTCCATTGGACTCTTTGCTGCTGGCCCTCCACTGGGAATCTCTCCTCCTGCCATGTGCGTGCGCCTAAGCAACCATCAGAATGGCATCGGAGTCAAAGTGCTTTAGACCTGCAGCCAGACCCAGGCTGCGAAGCCTCAGTAATGAGGACACTTTGGAAAATGAGGCTAAGGCACCTAAATCAGTAAAAGATAACCAGAACGGATTAGGGAGTAGGGGGTCTGGCCAGCATGTGAGCTTGCTAGACAGGGCCACAGGAAGTTTGTTTAGAAAAAGTAGTAGAGTTGGTCCTAGCCCACCAAGGGTGCGTCTACACGGCAGGGCTTAACTCGAAATAAGCGACGCAAATTGAGCTACGTCCATTCTGTAGCTTATTTCTAAATAGCTTATTTTGAAATAGGGAGCATCTACACATCACTTATTTCGAAGTAGAGCACTCTTCCTCCGACTTCCCTTATTCCTCGTCCAAGGAGGGTCACAGGAATCCGAGTAAGAAGTCCTCCAGCTTGACAGTGTTTTGACACTATTTCAAAATAACTGCCTGCTATGTAGACGCAGACTGAGTTATTTTGGAATAGCACTCGTTATTTTGAAATAGTGTTGCAGTGTAGACGTACCCCAAGGGTGCTAAGCAGGAATATTTTGGGGACTCCCTCCCCATAATGCTAAAATAAACTAATTCCATTGAGCTGGTCAGAGCCCTAAGCCACAGCTTAGCCCGTATGTGCTTAACCCCCGCTTTAACTATGACGCCACTTTCAAAGTCACCTAAGGGAGCTGGAAGAGATCCTGGTGTCTAAATCACTTGGGCAGCCCTGAAAATCGCAGCCATAAAATGTACTCCTAGAATGAGTGATTCCTTCACATGCCAGTAGCATTCACCCAGCCAAGAGAGATTTGCTGTAGGATGAAATGCTTTTTATTCTCTAGCTCGGACTTTCCCTTGGGTACTAGAAGTTTGACACTGCCTGTGATGTCTAGGAGTGAATCTGACACTAACGTTTCCTTGCTCATTAGGTTCTCCAGGCAGATGGGCCTCAAGAGACTGCCCCTTCCCTCGGAAGGATATGTAATGATCTAGAAAAGACTCTCCCCATTTATCAGTGCCTGAGGGCACATAACCAGACAGGGTGATGGAGACGCAGTCGCTGTTCTGCCTGAGGACGTGCTATGTGCTGGGAACAAAGAGGCAGGTGGTGAGGAGCTGGACTGATTATTGTGGATCCTGGTCCCTGAAACCCTTGGTGAGGAGAAGACATCAGAGACTCCAGCTTGTGACAGATCCACCACAGAGGTAAATCAACCTTCCCTCCCCTGGTTCCTGGAAGCATGCAGTTTTTGAAGCAACATAAGTTTGTCAAGTAAATCCTGCCCTGGGAACCTGAGGGGAATGTGGCCGGGGTCTCGCTCAGCCACCCCACCCAATGCAAAATGCCGGAATTGGGAGAAAAGGAAATGACCTTTCTGGTCACTTCTAGCCTAGCTCCAAAACTGTCCTCCTATCACCGCCAGACCTGATTCATTTGCAGCCCTCAAAATCTGTATCATCCCACTCGCTGGGAGCTGTTGTTTTCTCTGCTTCACAGATAGGGCCCCAACACACAGCGGGACGGGTTTCTAGAGGTGTTTTGGGCACAGAGTCACAGAGGTTTGATATCCAGGACTGCCCCTACCAACGCACAGGAGTCATACACTTGGATCATCCGGCCGGAACATCACACAGAGATTCAGAGGGGGAGATGAGTTAATCTGTAACTGGAAAAACTTAAGAAACGAATAGTCTAGCAGCACCTTAAAAACTAACAAGATGTAGAGCTGGTATCACGAGCTTTTGTGAGTGCAACCCACTTCTTCAGATGACTGGAGTGTTAAAAGTCCAGATCCAATAACTAAGGGAAGGGAGGAAGTGAATTAGAGCGGATAGAAATGGTGCAAATTGTTCCAAAGCACCCCTTGTTTTGGAATTGGAACTTTAATAACTCCAGTCATCTGAAAAAGCAGGCTGTGCACACAGAAGGTCATGATCCCTTCTATGTGTTTGGTTAGTGTCTAAGGTGCCTGCAAGACCATATGTTGTTTTTTTAAGTTTTTCCAGTCACACAAAGAGTTGGTGACAAAGACAGGATTTGAACCAACACCTCCAAAGTCACAGGCAAGTGCATAGACCAGTGGAGCAGGCTGCCTTCCTCTTTTATGTTCCCTCCATGCCTTTCCTGCTAGCCAGGAAGAGGCTAGCGAGATGCAGTAGGAACAAGCAAAGCTGGCATGCTGAGGGCTAGAAGAGCAGACACTGGCATTGAGTCTGGAATAAGCTGGGGTTCCTCTCCTCCAATTTTGGTAACTATTATTCAGGTTTGCCCAATTTTTAACTATTTCAATTAATAACAACTGTAGTATATTCAGCAGGGACAGAGGAGCAGCCAGGCAGGGATCAAATTTAGGAAAGTCACAATGTAACTACCACCAGTCAGATTTGAACCTGGGAAAACCAGAACACTATAGCGAAGTCTCTACAGCTTGAGCCATAAAGCTCCTACATCAATCTGTCCAGCTCCCGTGTGCTTATCTCTAGCTGTATGTTATCTAAGTGCAACTGCATGGGAAAGTGACCCACACTAGGCATGTGGATTACAGTGACACTGGGATTCCCAGCAGTGAAGAATGGGACCCCTGCAAGGCCATGGGGTCCAAGAACTCGGAGTACAAGGGGAAGGGCGCAAGATGCTCCAAGAACCAAGAGGGCAGAGATGCACAGAGAGGACGGAGAGGTAGAGGAGGATGACACACCCCTGGCTACAGGGAATGCCACCCCATAAGTGCAGGGCTCCATCCATGGGCAGAAGCCATTGAGCAGTTGGGCGGTTTCTGCCACAGCCAGGTGCTCCTCCTCCCCTTTGTGGTCCAGAATAAAGATCTCCTCTCTGGGCAGCCTTCATGGCAAACTTCCACCTGTAGGGATGTCTCCAGCCCCATGGCCATGCAGGGAGCTGTCACGGTCCCGCTTGCCCAAGCCTGTGATGGCTGGGTGCAAAGGGCTCCCTGCTCAGCTGTGGGGCCGGTGACCCCATCCCCACAGACACAAGTGGGATGGGAGGCTGTCCAATCCGTGAATGATTCTTTGTTAATTTCAACCTGTTGGCCGCCATCAACACGCACCGACATGGATCCTCTGAAATCAACCCCTGCTAAGCCCTGTTGGAAATTCCAAGGAAGGCTCCTGGCAGGAGCTGACCCCAACCCCACAAAATCAAAAGGGCCCATTATTGACGTCAATGGAAATGTTATGTCTAACGGCCACGATGGCAGGCTGGGAGAGAAGAGTATTATTCCTGGTCTGTGAAATTATCTCTGCAGAATCAGGTCTTTGTGAGCGATTCATAAGCATTGGTAAATTTGTCAAGTAAAAGATATTCCCTCATCCATCTTATCTCTCTAAGGCTGCATCAACATTGCACCCTTCACGCGAAATAAGATACACAATTTGCGCTACGCTCTTGCGCAATAAGCCTAGAGTGCAGACATAGCCTATATCTGAGAATCAATTCCTTTCCCATAGATACACACCATGGAGAACCCAGAACATGGAAACAAAACGTCCATCACAGAATTCAACCTCCTGGGATTTGGGATGCTGCCTGAACTGCAAATTTTTCTCTTCCTGCTGTTTCTAGCAATCTACATTATAACAGTGGCCGGGAACCTCCTCATCGTTGTGCTGGTGGTGGCTGATCGGCACCTTCACACCCCCATGTACTTCTTCCTGGGGAACTTGTCCTGCATGGAGACCTGCTACAGCTCTACCCTCCTGCCTGAGATGCTGGCTGTTCTCTTGACTGGAGACCAGATCATTTCCATCAGTGGGTGTCTCATACAGTTGTATTTCTTTGGTTCTCTGGTGGGCACCGAATGCTTTCTCTTATTGGTGATGTCTTATGACCGGTATGTCGCAATATGCAACCCACTGCGTTACGCAGCCCATATGGGTGTAAGGGCCTGCTTGCAGCTTGCAGGTAGCTCGTGGCTATGGGGCTTCCTAGGTAATGGCATAACAACATTGTCGGTATCCCAATTAACTTTCTGCGGCCCCAATGGTATTGACCATTTCTTTTGTGACCCTGTCCCCTTGATACGTCTCTCCTGCAATGACCCTCAGATGATGGAAACGCTGGCTTTCACCCTCACCTTGATTTTCTTGCTGGTCCCCTTCCTGCTCACCCTGACGTCCTACATCTGCATCATCGGCACCATCCTGAGAATCCCTTCCACCAGCGGGCGGCAAAAGGCCTTCTCCACCTGCTCCTCCCACCTCACCGTGGTGATCATTTACTATGGAACCCTACTCATTTCCTACATGTTCCCAACAACCGACCTTCTGGGGGACTTCAAGAAAGTGCTCTCTGTTGTCTACACAGTCCTGACTCCTCTGGTCAATCCCCTCCTCTACAGCCTGAGAAATAAAGAGGTGAAGGAAGCCCTGAGGAAAGTTAGGAAGAAATTCATGTTTGGATGATTCCAAAATAAAATTGATACAAAAAGAAATAAAGAAATAAAGAAAAAGAAACAGAAAAAGAAAAAGAAAAAGAAAAAGAAAAAGAAAAAGAAAAAGAAAAAGAAAAAGAAAAAAGATATAACATTGGGTGGGATAGGGTGTAAACCAAAGTGCAACAAAGTCCAAGAATCTGTTTTCATTAGATTAATTGGGTTTCCTGTTATGCCCTTATAGGGTCACAGCCATGGGAGATGTCTCCCATTTTTTAGAATGCATCGTGTTTTCCACAGTGGCAGCAGGGGACTTCCAGGATATGCCCCTTCCCATATAACGATTCACAAAACACGTTCCTAGTTTCACATAGAGCACGATGCTCAGGGCATGTTACCAACATGGTGATGATGCTTTGGCCGCTGTTCTGGGATATGACGTTCTATTTACAAGGAACGTATGGCCAGTCTTATGTTCTTATGCTCTTATGACTGATTATATCATGGATCAAGATGAGAAACTACTGATTAAGATCCTATCCACCTAGTACATCAGGCTTAGTTTTCATTTTTATGTATTGGATAGATAATCTGCTTTGACCTGTTTGCTGCTCCTTAGCATCACTTTGTCTCTGTTTTGCTGTAGTTACTAAACATGCTTTGTCTTGAACAGTGTGTTTTGAGTGAAGTGTTGGGAAAATCCCAGCTTGGATAGCACAAGCTAGTCATGAAGATCTTCCCCACTTTGAGGGGGAGGCCAACAATATTAGTGAGCATACATTGCACACATCCCTGTGAAGCGTGAAATGGCATAACTCTGGGGGTATACTCCCGGCCGGGGAACTGGGAAATTGGGTTTGACATCTATCTGTCCTGGAGTGGCTTAGGTAAAGCACTCAGGTAGCTCAGCTGGGTGGGTGGTGCTGTCGGCTGTCATGTTGGGTGCTAACAGGACCTGGAAAGTCTGGGTGTGTCTCATCAGCAGAGCAGTGTGAGAGAGGCCAGCACTGCTGGGTGGTGAGATGGTACAGGCATTCCCACGGCTCTCAGCCTGCACTCCAGGTTGAAAATGCATCACACAAAGTACCAACTTCTTTGCCACCTGCACAAGCAAGATGTGTCCATGGCAACCAGATATGCTTGGGGTCACATTGGGGTCAGCAGAGGGGGAAGGATGGGAAAAGGGGCAGCTTTATGGTATAAGGGGTGGTCAGTAGAGTACAGGATGAAGGCTGGGAAAGGGTGGCTCTGCTATAGCTTTGCACTGGGGGGAAGTCAAGGTTAATAAGGCCATTGTTTTATGAATCTTTTTTAATGGTCACTAGAAGGCAGCTGATTCTAGGGAAGGCTAAATACACAGTCCTAGTTACTGTCATTTCAGTAAAAACAACAATTGCCAATTAAGAGTTAAATTTGGATTAAAAATATAAGCCATGTGTTATAGCCATTTTTAGATTAGAGCTGCATCCTTCAAAGAGCCCCTCGATTGTGTCCGGACCAAAGGCCCAAGCGCCAGAGCTGCCTACGTCTTTGCTCCCCTGCCCCCAGAACTGAGGGCTTTAGATTCATAGACTGCTTAACTACCCTGTCCTGACTGCAAACCAAAGCTGTTAGCCATCTACTGCCCTGCCCTGACTGCGGGCCTGGATCACACACGCAGTGCTTTACTGCTTCCCCTGACCCGAGGGTCTGAATAGGAGGACAACTCATTCCCCCTCTCAGAGGTCATTGAAGGAACAGAAGTCTGACACCGTGCAGGTTCAAGCACAAGGCCTTTCTTACACACAGCTGGTGGAGTGTCACTTCGCTTCTTAGGCTCGTGAGACTGACAAACAGTTGATTAACCTAGATTATATCAGGCGCTGTTGGGCAGACAGAAGTGATGGGGTGGGATTTCCCGAGCCCCTGGATAGGTTCTAGCAGCAAGGCATAATGAGCGCAATAAGCCAGTAGTTTAAGGGTGTGTCTAGACAACAGGGGTTTTTTGAAAAAAGTGGCCTTTTTTCGAAAAAACTTCCCCTGTGTCTAGACTGCTGCCGCATTCTTTTGAAAGTAAATCGAAAGACCGCGGCAGTTTTTTTGACTGCGGAAAACCTCGTTTTATGAGGAAGAACGCCTTTTTTCAAAAGTGCTCTTTCGAAAAAAGGCGCTATGTAATGCTAACTGTGCTTTTTTGAAAGAGAGCATCCAGACTGCTTGAGTGCACTCTTTCGAAAAAATGGCTTGCTTTTTCGAAAGTACTGGTTGTGGTCTAGATGCTATTTTTCGAAAGAGGCTATTTTTGAAAGTATCTTTCGAAAAGGCCTCTTTCGAAAGAGGCTTGCAGTCTAGACGTAGCCAAAAAGATTACATGAATGCTCTGCCCTTTGCTCAGAGTTACCTGTTTGTTAGTGTCAGCCGACGGTCAGGGCAGTGTGTGTGTGTGTGTGTTATACACCCGAGTCTTCAACTGCTGGGACACGAGGTCCTGTCGCAGCGGGCAGCCTAGGGGAGGCTGACAGGCACCCCGAGGAGTTTAACGTCCATGTCTTTTACCGCTACGATCAGGTCCCTTCGCGGCGGGCAGCCAACAGGCTGACAGACACCCCAGAGTTTACAGGGAGAGCTTATTACATCTCAGATTTCAATTGCTAGGATGCAGGATCCCTTTGCAGTGGGCAGTCTAGGGAAGACTGAGAGATGCCCCACGGATCTGTCCTCTGGAAGTGACATAATCCAAACGCTCAAGCTTCTCCCTATATCTGTCCCTTATGACCAGCTGAAGTTCTTTTAATTGTGTTTGGTTCTGTTACAGCAACTGAAGGAGTCAGGTTAAAGCTTAAACAGTTACAGGTTTATTAAAGAAGCTTATAAATCATATGGATACAATGCCTATTCCTCTATTTCTTAACTGCTAGAAAATATATATATCCTAAAAATGGTTACAAAGATAATAAAGATAGAAAGTAGAAATAATGGTACCAAGTGACAGCTTAATCTTTAAAGAGCTCTAAGTCTATGTGTACACTTAAGACAAAGGACACACCCAGGTACAATATTTACCCCCTTCTGTGCCTCTCGACTCCAGCGGGTCAAGCCAGGGCCGGTCCCTCAATTCCTAGGAAAGACGAATACGAGGTGGGCGTCCCCGTGGAACCTCGGGAGGCCAATCACCTAACCCGACCAGCAGATAGATGGTAGATTGATGCTCAGAGTAAGTGTGCTGCTGGACCCATCTTTATACCCATAGGGGCCCATATCCTCTTTCTTATCTAAGATGCCAAATTGTGTTGGTCTGTCTTTGTGACGCCAGTTCTTACAAGGGAGTTTCAATTTAATTTATATTTGCAAGAGAGATAACTAAATTGTGAGTACTGGGCATTCTTTACTGGGCGGGAGATTCCTCCCGCCGGACGAGTGTGTATCAATATGGGTTTCAGTCAAGGCAGTTCTCGCAGCCTCGAGGTCAGCAATTGGCGTATCTCTGTTTACAGCCATCCAGGGTCACAGCAGCCAGCATATCTGGGCCTCCTGTCTAAGCTTCAAAGACTATGCTGATTTTACTGCTCTGTGTGCTCTGTGTGCTCCAGGCATCTCAGAGAGGGGCAAGCAAGATGTTACGGGAGGGGGGGGGTTCCTGTCTGGCTACAGTTAGTAAATAGGTGCTATTCCTCAAGTTTTCCTCTTGCAGTAAGTAGGTTAAGTCCTGATTTCAGGTCCTTAGAATTGAAGGGTGGCACCTCCCAGACAGGTTTGCCTGCAGGCACATTCCTAGATGGTCTTAAAGCAAAGAGAACAGTAAACAGCACACAGCAGTGGCAGTTGCGTATAGTTTATCAATGCATCCCTCTGAACTTGGATTGGCATCTGTGAGGGGGGATATCGTCACTCATGCCGACATGTTAGCCCTCTCCCTGAACCCTGGTTGGTATTCGGGGAGGATGCACTGTTATCTCTTCCTGACCCAGGGAGCAGACTTCGAGGTCCCTCTCAGTGAGTTATGTGCCTATAACTCACGATAAGCCCCCAATTACTGCTCTCCACCTGGGGTTGTGCTGTCTCAGCTTGTTTTATGACTAGTTAAACAAATAAGGCTGTTTCCTGCTTATCTTTTTTCTTTAGCCTTGTTTTGTCCATTGTTAGCTAGGTCTCAGGCCTCAGGCCAGGCCCGTCCAGTTTGGGCAAATGTGAAAGCTTCTTAACAAAGCCTGTGGCCAGAATCTTACATACATATTACGAGGATCTGGGCCCTTCAGTCATCTACATGGTAGCGCAGAGGCAAGACCACCCTTCAGAGACCAAGGCCTACTGAAAGAAAATAAATATGTTTCAACCAAAGAAAAAGAAGACACTCTAAAGCGTACTAATAATTGTCCAATGCATATTTTTTCCATCAGAAAATGCCAAATATGCTTAGATCAGAATGTTCTGTAGGCAATTTCTACATAATGTTCTTCAGGGGAAAACACATGCAGAAGAGGATACATTTCCAGATCAAATAAAATGTGGGGCCTTTCTGGGTTGTGTTTTTAATGAATCAGCTCAGTGCCGCCCACCCCCACCTTGATGAAGGGTGACTAGAGGTTGTCATCCCCTCCTTCCACACCTGCAAATGCAGATGAAATTTATTGTACATTCCATTTCCAGCACATTGGTGAAAGTGGAGAGGTTCAGCAGACAATCCAGGCAGGCCAGCATTGCGTTAGTCATTGTTATTCTTGGAGTTGTGCCTTTGAAGGCAATGGGTCAGCTTACATGAGTAAGGATCACTTAGTAGAGTAGGTCTCGGAAGGACCATGTGCTCCAAGGGTGCGGTGTTACAGGCCAGACATGCAGAGCAATGAGCTCCTACAGCGGGAGAAGGAAAGACAATTCTTTTGGGGATCGGAAACTGGCTGTATCAGGGTAGTTGTTTGCATGGAAACCACGGCACTGTCTCCCTCAGCTCAGCCCCTTCTCAGGAGGACCCAAGGGAGACCCAACCTGCCGTGGAGAAGGACACAAGTAGGAGATGAACTCTGGCCTGTGTAACCAGAGTGGAGGAGAACTTGTTCTAAGACAGGACACAGCAGCTGCTCCTCCATTCAGGTAGATCCAGGTCTCTCTTCACTGAGAAGAACCAGTTTCTGCAAAAGGATGAGCTCCAAGAACTTCCATGGGACCCGAGATCTGCCCATCAAACCCTGAGACATCAGAGCATGTCACTTGAAGTTTAAGCAGTCAAATAGTTGCAGGTAAGCGCCTTCTTCCTACTGCATTTCTATGCCACCATCCAGGCAGGGACACACGTGTGCTTTGTGAACACTGAAGGCAGCATTATCGCAGCTGTGCTGGTCCCAGGAAATTAGAGAAACCATGCGGGGGAGGTAATAACTTTTACTGGACCAATTTCTGTTGGGGTGAGTCTACGCAGCACCCTAAACTCGAAATAAGAACAAATTGCGTATCTTATTTTGATTCTATTTCAAAATAAGTTATTTTGAAATTTGGCAAATCTACATGGCACCAAATTTTGAAATAAAGCACTATTTCGAGACATCCCTTAACTCTTGTGAAATGAGGCTTATCAGGATGCCAAAATAGCATGCTCATTATTTTGAAAAATATTTTGAAATAACAGGCGGCATTTTAAGATGCAGGGTAGCTCTTTCGGGATAGTTCTGGTATCCCAAAATAGCTGCATAGTGTAGATGTGCCCCTGGTGAAAGAGAGAAGCTATTCAGCTCCCACAGAACTCAGGTTGAACACATGTGTCTCTCGCTTGCAGACGTTGGTTCAATGAAAAGATGTTACCTCATCTGCCTTTATTGTGTGAATATTAGCCGTTTCAGCCTCTCCTTCCACAGCCTTGCTGGTCAGTGTTGAAAGCATCATTTAACAATGGGGAAACGGAGCTACATGTTTCGTAACAGGTTCTCTAATGGGAATCTTGCCCACAGAATCTAGTGGAGCTATGGCCAATTTACATCACCTGGCGACCTACTAGAATCATAGAATCATAGAACCACAGAACACTAGAACTGGAAGGGACCTCCAGAGATCATCAAGTCCAGTCCCCTGCCCTTATGGCAGGACCATGCACTGTCTAGGTCATCCCTGATAGATGTCTGTCTAACCTGCTCTTAAATATCTCCTGTGATAGAGATTCCACAACCTCCCGAGGCAATTTATTCCAGGGCTTAACTACCCTGGCAGTTAGGAAGATTTTCCTAATGTCCAACTTAAACCTTTCTTGCTGCAGTTTAAGCCCATTGCTTCTTGTCCTACCATCAGAGTTTAAGGAGAACAATTTTTCTCCCTCCTCCTTGTAAATACCCTTTTAGGTACTTAAAAGCCGATATTATGGGCCAAAACTTAGTTGTAAAAGAGAGGAAAACCCATTTCTAACAGCGCAGACATCAGATCCAAATTCTCAGACCAGAAAACAATGGATTTATCTAGACTTTACCCTACTTACACATTATGAAGAGTCTTTTTCTTGGAAAGAGACATGTCTTCTGTCTCCCTCAGTATCTAGAGAACAAACTGGCCAGAGACAAAGGATGGAAACCCCCAAAATTCCTTTGTCCCAGTTTGAAATCCCTACCTGAATTTCTATTGGCTGACCGCTACCCGGCTAGGTACAGGGGACAGAGTTAACCCCTTATTCCCCAGGCTGCTGGTCATCCCGCATGACCATGACAGCATCCGAGAACAATGTTTGCTTTTTTTGGTGTATCAAATCTAAGTTAAAATGATAGAAAGGAACGTTGAAAAGGCATGTAAGGAGGGTGAAGTATAAGAATGAAAGCAGGGGGATGAGAGGGAATTTAAAGATGACAAGATCTTAATTAAAATAACTAGGGAGGTTGTGGAATCTCCATCTCTGGGGATATTTAAGAGCAGGTTGGACGGACACCTGCCAGGGATGGTTTAGATGGTGCTTGGTCCAGCCATGAGGACAGGGGACTGGACTTGACCTCTCAAGGTCCCTTCCAGTTCTAGTGTTCTGTGACAGGTGTCTGTCCAACCTGCTCTTAAATAGCTCCAGTGATGGAGATTCCACAACCTCCCTAGTTATTTTAACTAAGACCTTGTAATCTTCAAATGCCCTCTCATCCCCCTAATTTCATTCTTATACTTTACCCTCCTTACATGCCTTTTATTCTAGAGGGTGCATAATCCTGCTGTGAGGGCAGGGGACTGGACTTGATGACTTCTTGGGATCCCTTCCAGTATTCTGCGACAATATGATTCCATAAGTGTTCAATCAGAATAGAAACCCCTAGTACCTTTGGTTTGGGCTTTCTATCCCCCTCCTGCCATTTGCTCTGAGCTGCAAACTCAGTCCAGTCCCACAATTCAACTTCCTGGGGAAGTAAGCAGAACAAGAAGAGTCGTGAATCCTTTTGTTGAGACTTTCTCCATCCACACACACAGGGAGTTTCCAGTCATAAAATCCTTCCTTACCCCCTCTGGAAATGCCGGGTCTCCTCTTTCAGGAGAGGCTTAACCAGGTCTGTGAAAGAGCTGCTCTTCTTACTCATTAATGTCACTCCCCTGCCAGGTGATCCATACTCCCCGAAACGCACCACAACCGTCTATCATTCAATGACCATATGGAACAGACAAGCCAAGTGAGATTGATGCCGGCAGCCAAGGACAAGCGTTTCATAGAGTCCAAACGTGACACGCATCCTTCTCCTTACAATAGCTGATTTACCGATGCTGACCCACAAGTGAGCATGACTGATTCTAGCTGGGAATCTGGGAGTGTCCAACAGAGAGGGGTAGGGCGCCAGCTCTGCCAACACCACAGTTTAATTAAAAGTAGTAAGGGGTCTGGTGGTGCCTTAAGGAATTACAATTTTATTTGGGCATATGCTGTCGTGGGCTGGAAACCACTGGGTCAGACGCATGATATGGCAGCTTCAGTTTGGCAGATACATATACACACACAAACTGCTAACCACTCCAGAGAGAAATCTTGCTGTCACTGTCTAATTTTCAGAAAACATCTGCTACATGTGCAGCAGCAGTCAAAAACCAAACAGAATTTTAGGAATGATTAAATAAGGGATAGAGAATAAGACAGAAAATATCTTATTGCCTCTGTATAAATCCATGGTACGCCTGCATCTTGAATACTGTGCACAGATGTGGTCGCTTCATCTCCAAAAAAATCTCTTGGCATTGGAAAAGGTTTGGAAAAGGGCAACAAAAATGATGAGGGGTTTGGAACGGGTTCCACATGAAGATAGATTAAAAAGTCTGGGACTTTTCAGCTTAGAAAAGAGGAGATTGAGGGGGGGATAGGATAGAGGTTTATAAAATCATGACAGGTGTGGAGAAAATGAACAAGGAAAAGTTATTTACTTGTTCCCTTAACATAAGAACTAGGGATCACTGCATAAAATTAATTGATAGCAGGTTTAAAACAAACAAAAGGAAGTTTTTTTTTCATTCAGCACACAGTCAACTTGTGGAACTCCTTGCTAGAGGAGGTTGTGAAGACCAGGACTTTAACAGGGGTCAAAAAGAACTAGATAAATTCATGGAGGTCCATCCATATTCATTAGCCAGAATGGGCACGAATGGTGTCCCTGCCTCTGTTTTTCAGAGTCTGGGAATGGGCAACAAGGGAGGGATCACTTCATGATTCCCTGTTCTGTTCACTCCCTCTGGGACACCTGGCATTGGCTACTGTCAGCAGACAGGTCACTGGGCTGGATGGACCTTTGGACTGACCCAGTCTGGCTGTTCTTATGTTCAAAGATGGGCAAGTTACACGACTGCTTGGAGGACCATGTTAATGAGGTCAGTTCAGTCAAGGTGGATGTGGCCCACTCCCGCCACTTGAGCAGGTAAGAAAACCAAAAGGGTACAAATCCCTTTTGCAGTGAGCCAGCCACTCCCAGTCTTCATTCAGACCATGCCGGATGGTGCAAGTTTGCTTGTGAATCCCAGCTGGGCAGTTTCCCACTGCCATCTGGTTTTTCAGGGTTTTGGCTGAAGGATGGCAACTTCCAAGTCTGTCACTGAGTGGCCAGGGAGACTGATGTGTTCTCCCACCATTCTTGAGGTCGGATTTGTGTCCATTTTTTCTTTCACGTAGCGGCGGTCCGACTTGGGCAACGTACATGGCAGAGGGGCGTTGCTGGCGCATCCATTTCATTGCTGATTGTATGAACAAAGCATTTGGTTGTATAGATTTCAGTTTCCCACCTTTGAATTTCATCTCATGTTCCCCTGCCTCTTGCAGCATGGGGCAGAGAAAACAGCCGTTCCCCATTCTACCTTCTCCAGATCATTTTACTATTGACTTTTATTATGTTCCCTCCAATCCCTCTCCTCTCCAAGGCAACGATCCTCACCGTTCCAATCTACCTTTACAGGGTAGTTTTTGCTACCTCCATTATTCTCCCCTGCATCTGCTCTCAAGAAGGTCTTTAGTAGGTAGAGAACATTGCGGTTCTTCGGTGGGAACCGCTAGTCTTCATGGAACTCAAGACCAAGTCCCCATTGGGTGGGGAGAAAATGACACTATCCTAGGTGACAGGTAGTACATTTCAGATTGTGTCTAGCACAGGGGCAGCATCTTCCTTCACCCGTCCTTCTCATTCTTGACCCCTTAACCCACACGCATGAGGCAGTGGGGAGCCGCTCCACAGTTAAGGGGTAAAAGTAGGCAGATTTCCAACCTCTGTAGTGTGGTGGAATGGCGTGGCACAGTTAACACGGGGAGTTCTCATCCGAAACACAAACCCAATGGCCATTTCCTCAACATGTCCTGCTACCCATTACATGAGCTGCTCCATAATTGGTGGCATTAACGACTCTTTTTCGATGGGTGAAAATCATCTCTTCCCCTACCAAGCACTGAAATGCTGAATCTATCAGGGCATATGGAGAAGGTCCAGCTGAGGGCAACAAAAATGATGAGGAGGCTGGAGAACATGACGTACAAAGACAGGCTTAAGGACTTGGGCTTGTTTAGTCTACAGAAGAGAAGAGTGAGGGGGGATTTGATAGGAGTCTTCAACTACCCAAAGGGGGGTTCCAAAGAGGATGGAGAGAGGCTGTTCTCAGTGGCAGATGGCAGAACAAGGAGCAATGGTCTCAAGTTACAGTGGGAGAGGTTTAGGTTGGATATTAGGAAAAACTATTTCCCTAGGAGAGTGGTGAAGCACTGGGATGGGTTTCCTAGGGAGGGGGTGGAATTTCCATCCCTAGAGGTGTTTCAGTCCTGGCTTGACAAAGCCCTGGCTGGGATGATTGAGTTGGGGTTGGTCCTGCTTTGGGCAGGGGGCTGGACGCGATGACTCCTGAGGTCTCTTCCAGTCCTGGGATTCTATGATTCTATGAAATGGTTAGAACAAATTCCCATCATTCTAACAGTGTCAGTGCCTATGGACACTAAACCACACTGAAAAGTGTCCTGCCAAGATTTGACGGGATGTGTGCACTCGACGTGATCTGTTAGCATTGGTCCTCTACGTAGTGAAGTAACTCAGACAGCATATCCTAGCCCACGATACCTTACAGCCACAATAATTTTGTTAGTAGTTGAGGTGCCACTCGACCCCTTGGTCTTGCTGAACCAGACGAGCATGTCTGCCCCCATACGCTTGGACTCCGAAGACCTGGTCAGCTTTCTGCCATGTCCAGAAGTGAAAAGCAGCATTGAAGAATCATTGTTCAGTTCCATTTTGTCACTAGATGGGATAAAGAAGTGGATTGAGTTGTCATGTCAATAGTTGGCTACCAGAGGAATGGGTGGTAGCGGTAGTTGTTACTCCGGTATGGTAGCTGGTGACCATTATTCTGTCCCCAAACCAAGATTTCTTGCACTTTGCTCTGAAGTGTGCACTTAGCCTTAAATTCCCTTGATCTATCCAGGAGAGGAAGGAGATTTTCATAGAACCTTAGAATCACAGCATTGGAAAAGACCTCAGAAGGTCATTGAGTCCAGCCCCCTGCCCAAAGCAGGGTCAACCCCAACTCAATCATCTCAAACAAAGATTTGTCAAGCCGGACTTAAAAACCTCTAGGGGTAGAGATTCCATCCCCTCCCTAGGGAACCCATCCCAGTGCTTCACCACCTTCCTAGTGAAATAGTTTTTCCTAATGTCCCACCTATACCTGCCCCTCTGTAACTTGCGCCCATTGCTCCTCGTTCTGCCACCTGCCACCACTGAGACCAGCCTCCCTCCATCCTCTTTGCAACCCCCCTTCAGGTAGTTGAAGGCTGCTCTCAAATCCCCTCCCCCCCCACACTCTTCTCTTCTGCAGACTACATTAATTTGACTCTGAAATTAATCCACTGGACTTTTTTAATTTACCTCCATGCTCTTCTGATTAGGTTGCAGCACTACTGTGCCTACACTCGGCCCATGGCCGACACAGACTGGAGAAATCAAACGTCCATTGCGGAATTCATCCTCCTGGGATTTGGGGATCTCGCTGACCTGCAAATTCTTCTCTTTCTGCTGTTCCTAGTGATCTACATCTCAATCCTGGTGGGAAACATGCTCCTTGTGGCGCTAGTGGTGGCCGATCAGCACCTTCGGACCCCCATGTACTTCTTCCTGGGGAACTTGTCCTGCTTGGAGACCTGCTACAGCTCCACCATCCTGCCCTGGATGCTGGCCGGGCTCCTGACGGGGGACAGAAGCGTCTCAGTCTGTGGCTGCCTCACACAACTGTATTTCTCTGGCTCTCTGGCATGTGTAGAATGCTACCTCCTGGCGGCCATGTCTTACGATCGGTATTTGGCCATATGCAAACCCCTGCACTATTCAACGCTTATGAACCCCAGGTTCTGCCTCCAGTTGGCTGTGGGGTCCTGGTTAAATGGTTTTTTGGCTATTGCTCTCTTGGTCTTCTTCATGTCACAGTTAATATTCTGTGGCCCCAAAGAAATTGACCATTTCTACTGCGATGCCACCCCCTTGATCAAACTCTCCTGCGGGGACACCCGCCTGATCATATTGTTGGATTTCATCCTGGCCTCTTTATTTACCTTGCCTCCGTTCCTACTGACCCTCACGTCCTACGCGTGCATCATCGCCACCATCCTAAGGATCCCATCCACCACCGGGAGACAAAAGGCCTTTTCCACCTGCTCGTCCCACCTCCTCGTGGTAACCATTTTCTACGGGACCCTAATCATCGTATACATGCTCCCAAAACATGACACACTACGAGCCCTGAACAAAGTGCTCTCCCTTTGCTACACGGTCTTGACTCCGCTGGTGAACCCCCTGATCTACAGCCTGAGAAACAGAGAGGTCAAGGAAGCATTGTGCAAAGCCCACAGAAAATCGATTACTTTCACAATGACACACAGAGTCTCCTAGACCAGGGGTGGCCAACCCGCGACTCACAAAGCAAGCGGCTCCTAATCTCTGAAGTACAGCTTGCAAAGTCCTTCCACTCCCATGCGGCCGGGGAGCTGTCTGTCACGGCAAAATGGTGTCCTCAAGATGGTGGCATATGACGAGAGCCTGATGTGACCAAAAAGCCTGCCCGTGGTTTTTAAAGGGGTAGAATCCTCTTTTTATTTTTTTTTTGCTCAGCAATTCTGGTGCAGCTCACATTTTTTCTGCCACTGTTTCAGCTTTCTTCATTTAATCAGTTGGCCGCCCCTGCCCTAGACAACACCAGCCTGAGGCGCTCAAGGCTGACTGGGTGACGTAAGGAGCCAGCTCCCACTGAAATTAAGTTGACAATATCTCAGTCCTCAGTGTTCTCTATCTAGAAAGGGCCAGGCAGGGATGTGGCCTATTCCCACCACGGAGGGCTTTTTTTGGCACCATGCAGAGAGGAGACACAATTGTAACCATTTTTAAATATTTTACAGAAGTCATTTTTCATGACCATAGTTGTTTGGACAAGAAAAAGCCCTACTCCTGGTGCAGCAAAGAGGGGGAGGTGCATGAGGGAAATCCATCCACGCTGAAATGGTGTTTTTCACCATCATATCTCACTGCTCACCAACCACCTCCTCTGCACTGACACAGGCCAGACATCCACCACCCAGCCCTAACAGTGACATGGGCACAGGAACAGCTTCATGACTCATCTCTAGGCTACACAAAGCAAGAGCACATGGCTTACCAGCCCTTAGAGGAGGGGAGGCTGGGCAAACAAAGCCACTAACTGGGTGCACTGGGATGACCCAGAGCCAGCTGGGAGGCTACCAGGGCACATAAAGAACAGAGGCTGTTGCTGGGGTTGGGTCTGGCAAGAAGTCATCTCGAAGGACCCCGGCCTGTGACCATGCAGGGCACCAGCTTCTCTCCTGTTGCCAATGGCAGGGAACAGTTCCAAGGGAGGGACCAGTGACAATGGAAGTTTTTCTTCACTCACCGCACAGTCAACCTGGGGAACTCCTTGCCAGAGGATGTGGTGAAGGCTAGGACATTAACAGGAGCTAGATAGATTCATGGAGGTTAGGTCCATCAATGCCTATTAGCCAGGATGGGTAGGAATGGTGTCCCTAGCCTCTGGGTGGGTGATTCGGGAGGGATCATGTGAGAATTACCTGTTGTGTTCTCTCCCTGTAGGGAATCTGGTATTGGCCACTGTCTGCAGACAAGACACTGGGCTGGATGACTGTTGGTCTGACCCAGTCTGGCTGTTCTTATGTTGTTATGTTAATCATTCCAGCCAGGGCTTTGTCAGGCTGGGACTTAAAAACCTCTAGGGATGGAGATTCCACCCTCTCCCTAGGGAACACATCCCAGTGCTTCCCCACCCTCCTAGGGAAATAGTTGCGATGTTGTGCCCCCATATCTTATGGAAATTTGTTTTTCAATATGAATATGTAGAGCTCAAATATATTTATGCAAAATGGAACTTGTGCCCTGTCATTGGAGAGCTTGTGGATGTGTACATGCCAATGTGTGCATATATCATTCCTTTATTTGAAGTTAGAAATATGCCATTTAAGCCTATTCTTTAATCAGGGTGGGCCAGTGAAAGCCATTAAGGGTACTTAAGGAACTTAATGTCCTGGTGCTTAAGACAAGAATCTAAGGCTGCGTCTAGACGGCACATCGTTTTCAACAGAGGTTTTTTCGACAGTAGCTTTCAAAAAAGCCTCTGTCGAAAAAGAGCATCTAGACAACAATCAGTATTGTCGAAAAGGCACAGTTTGCATGCAATAGTGCCTTTTTTCGAAAGAGTACTTTCCAAAAAAGGCGTTCTTCCTCATAAAATGAGGTTTACCACTGTCGACAAAACCGCCACGTTCTGTCAATTTACTGTCGACAGAACATGGAGGTAGTCTAGATGCAGGGGAGGTTTTTTTTGAAAAAAGGCCAATTTTTGAAAAAACTCTGTCGTCTAGACACACCCTAAGAATAATTGCGTTTTTCCTCTAACGCTTAACTATCATTGGTCCTACAAATACATGTGACAAGGGCACCTGGCACTGGAATCCATCTTGAATTTTGATGTTTTTCCACAGAGGTGGGGGGAATGGAACAAAGTCTTTCCACTCTGGGGAAATTCGATTTAAGGAGTGGAAAGCAAACCAATTTGTCTTCTACTGACTTCACACACTGAAGAAAGATACATGAAAAGAGCTGGAGAAAAAAACTCTAAAGAGGCAAGAAGCGCCAAATTTCAAAATAACATGAGATATCCCTTAACCTTCATGGAACAAAGGTTACCAGGATGCCGAAATAGCATGCCCCTTATTTTGAAAACTATTTAGAAATAACGGGCAGCTTGGGTAGACCCAACCTCAGCACCATCATCTTAGAAAAGAGGAGACTAAGGAGGGATCTATAAATTCATGACTGATTACGTTTTCTACACCTATATTTATACTCGACTTGGCTGTTCTATAAATATCTACCAATCAACTACATATTGTGTAAGATACCTATTATGCCCATATTTGGGGTACAACTTGCTACTCTGGATGTTACAAAACGATGTGCTTAATTAACAGTTTTATGGCTGTATCTGGACTTTTTCGCTCATCAGAAATGGGATGTACCAGCACTAGGTTGTTTCTGATCTTCTTCACATGGTCTCGCAGTGCCATGCTGTGAAGGCTCTTCCCCTCTCTGGCACAGCAAAGGCAGAGGAGAGAGAGATAGTTCAGTGGTTTGAGCATTGGTCTGCTAAACCCAGAGTTATAAGTTCAATTCTTGAGGAGGCCTTTTAGGGACCCAGGGCAAATCTGTCAGGAGTGGTACTTGGCCCTGCTGTGAGGGTAGGGGACTGGTCTCAAGGTCTGTTCTAGGAAATAGATATACCTTCACTGTTCTCAGAAATGGGGGGGCCTGCAAATTACCCCAAACCTGATCTCTACAGGCTTTGGTACAAAATCCTAATACCTGTATTCTTGGGAATCCACTGCCACCATCAAGTGCTTTTGAACCCACAATCAAGGGTGGACACTTGAACCCAGCCCCAGGACACTCAAAGCTCTTTTTTTCCAAAGACTTGAAAAGAAAAGAGAAAATACAAGCTGCAGTCCATGACTGCTGTCCTCTCATCAGAGGCATGCAGATTCCAGAGACAGATTTTCCAGGACATAGAAATGAGCCAATACGAGGTTAATTTAAAAAAAAAAGAACTTTTTATTATTAAAACAATACCCCAGTTACAAGCATTGCTGGAATGGTTAGATGGTAAAAGCCACCAATTAATATACAGCTGGTCCCCGAGTTATGAACGGTCAACTTACGACCATTCGTACTTACGATCAAACCTCCCATGAAGCATTCGTAAGCCAGTCCCCGACTTACGAACGTGTGATCCACGCGTGCAGTTGCATTTAAATGAATGGGGTCCAACTTACAAACACTTCGAGCTACGACCAAGTGTTTGGTATGTAACTCGTTCATAAGTTGGGGACTTGATGTACTCAAGGAGAATTCCCATGGGCTCAGGACTTAGTTACAAAAGAAAGAAAAAACCCACTTCTAACAGCACAGACATCAGATCCAAATTCCCAAACCAGAAGACAATAAAATCTGATGGATTTATCTAGACTTTACCCTCCTTACACATTATGAAGAGTCTTTTTCTTGGAGAGAGACAAGTCTTCTGTCTCCCTCAGTATCTAGAGAGCCAACTGCCTCAGAGACAAAGGAGGGAAAAGTTAAAAACCCTTTGTCTCAGTTTGAAATCCCTATCTGCATTTCTATTGGCTGACCACTACCTGGCTAGGTTAATCACATGGGGTACATCTAGACTGGGATGAGGCATACCTGGGAGGTCAACAAATGCCTTTGATGTCAACCGCGGAGCATCCAGACTACCGCACTGAGCCGACAAACAGCTGATCGGCTCAGCGCGGCAGCCATTTAAATTTAAATGAAGCGGCGATTATTTAAATCACCGCTTCATTTTTCTATGCTGGGTGGTCTAATCTACATGCCTCTGTCGCCAGAGGCATGTAGTCTAGATGTACCCTGAGGGTATATCTACACAGCAAAGTTATTTCGAAATAATTTTACTAGTGTCTACACAAGTCAACTGCTATTTCAAAATTAATTCAAAATAGCAGAGGGCTTATTTCAAAATTGGTAAACCTCATTCCACGAGGAATAATGTCAATTTTTAAATTGCTATTTTGAAATAAGTGCTGGATAGATGCTAATTTCGAAATGGGGGTCTCCAGCCCTTCCCAGGGTGCCCTGCTGGCCGCCGTGACGACAAGGTAACTTCTGACCTGATGCCGTGCTGGAACCAGTTCCAGCTGGCCTTAAATGCAATTCAGCATCCTATCAGTGCGGATGCACTATTTCAAAATAGCTAAATGTTATTTCAAAATGCATTTTGTGTGTAGATGCATTATTTCAAAATAACTATTTCAAAATTAGAGCTTTCAAAATAATGCTGTAGTGTAGACATACCCTTAGTCCCCAGGCTGCTGCTCATCCCTCATGGTAATGATACATGAGGTATTTGCATGATTATGCAAAACATTCCTGGCTCTCAAAGCTCCCCAGCCTGGCGTGCATGCTACGTGCACCAGACATGAGACAGGCCTAAGTTCTGCTTTGTTGAAGATCTGTATTTTGGGCAATTCCAGGACAGGCCTGACAATGCAGACATGGTTGTTTTGGTTAAGACTCCCCTACGCCAAATGAAGACACAGGCCCAGACCACTGTTGGCATGGCAGGGCACTACCAGATGTTCGTACCCACTTTTAGGTCCTTTGCAACCTTCTTGAAGAAGGGCAAGAAGGACAAGGGGGTCTGGACTGAGTGGGGCCAGAAGGCTGTCTCCGAGCTGAGGGGGGCTCTAAGACAGGGCCCGTACTGGTAGACAGTTCCTGGTGGTCAAAGAGGACTCAGTTATAGGGTTGGGTACAACGTTGATGTAAATTAATGCGAAAGAGGATGAGAAGCTCAGGTGTGAATCTAAGCAAGAACTACCTCCCCAGGAGGAAAATCGTGCTGCCGTAGGTAGGGACTGCATGGCCATGGGGTGGGCACTGAAAAAGCTGCAGTCCTAGGTATTTGGGAGGTGATTTCATCAGGTCTACGGGCCAGTCTACGGCTGCATCAATGCAAGGGGTTAAGGGCAAACATCTGCAATGGAGTCCAGTTCTCCAGGACTGTGACAGAGGTGATTCTTGTTAACGGCAGTGAAAAATGTTATGAGATGCTTTGTTCTGGACACAGGTACCTGGACTTCCCTAGGTCACTGTCTGGAAATGGATGACAGGGGAGGGATCATGTGAGGATTACCTGCTGTGTTCCCTCCCTCTGGGGCACATGTACTGTGGGCAGACAGGACACTGAGCTAGATGGGCCTTGGTCTGACCCAGTCTGGCTGTTCTTACGTTCTTATTAAATATGGTCTCCAGTGAGGAAGAGATGAGAAGCTGGATTTGAGTCAACAGGGCACCCTTGTAGCCAAGAAGGCTAATGGCATATTGGGGTGCATTAGGAGGAGCATTGCCAGCAGATTAGCCAAATCCCCTTTATTTGGCTCTAGTGAGGCCACATCTGGAGTATTGCATCCAGTTCTGGGGCCCCCACAAAAGAAAGGATGTGGACGCATTGGAGAGGGTCCAGCGGAGGGCAACCAAAATGATTAGGGGGCCGGAGCGCATGACCTACGAGGAGAGGCTTTGGGTTTGTTTAGTCTGCAGAACAGAAGAGTGAAGGGGGATTTGATAGCAGCCTTCAACTTCCTGAAGGGAGGTTCCAAAGAGGATGGAGAGAGGCTGTTCTCAGTGGTGGCAGATGGCAGAACGAGGAGCAATGGTCTCAAGTTGCAGTGGGGCAGGTCTAGGTTGGAGATTAGGAAAAACTATTTCCCTAGGAGGGTGGTGAAGCACTGGAATGGGTTACCTAGGGAAGAAGTGGAGTCTCCATTTTAGTCTCAGCTTGACAAAGCCCTGGCTGGGCTGATTGAATTGGGATTGGTCCTGCCTTGGGCAGGGGGCTGGACTTGACCTCCTGAGGTCTCTTCCTGCTCTATGATTCTATGACTCTATGAGATGTGACAAAGTGGGATTTTTTTCATAATGGTTTGCTGAATGTCGTATGTGCCTCAGTTTCCCTTTTATTGCATATTTAAGTAGGTGGGGGGAGGATTGTTTACTCTGTCCAGTGACTCAGAGAGACAAGTGAGACAGGCATCTGCCAAAACTCCAAGGTGGCATTTTATCAAGATCTAAAATAGTTTCTGTGTAGGTTCATTAGACTTTAAACGACATACAATTATTGAGGTTGCATTGTTCCAGTCCCAGGGGGCATTGTTAGCGACAAATCTTTGGAGATCTCAGATGAACCAAATGCGAGAAAGGTTTAAACAGGAGAAGGCCAAATATAAATATGAATAAATAAAGAAAAATAAACATAAGTGAACTCAAGATAGTTAAGACCAAAGCAGACTGTGGAGAGCTTCAAAAAGATCTCACCAGACTAAGTGATTGGGTAACAAAGTGGCAAATGAAATTTAATGTTGATAAATGTAAAGTAATGCACATGGGGAAAATTAATCCCAACTCTACATACACTATGATGGGGAGTAATTTAGCTACAACTACTCAAGAGAGAGATCTTGGTGTCACTGTGGATAGTTCCCTGAAAACCTCTACTCATTCAGCCATGGCAGCCAAAAAAGCAAAGTGAATGTTAGGAATTATTAAAAAAGGGATAGAGAATAAGACAAAGAATATCTCATTGTCCTTATATAAAACGATGGCACACCCACATCTTGAATACTGCGTACAGGTGTGGTTGCCCCATCTCCAAAAAGGTATACTGGCATTGGAAAAGGTTCACAGAAGGGCAACAAAAATGATTAGGGGTATAGATGAATTAAACTAATTTCAGCAGAAGATGGGTGCCTACAGATGTGAGGTACTTACTCTTAGGGTATGTCTACACTACAAAGTTAATTCGAAATAACAGCTGTTATTTCAAATTAACTTTAATAGCGTCGACACAGGCAAACCGCTATTTTGAAATAAATTCGAAATAGTGGCGCCCTTATTTCAAATTTGGTAAACCTCATTCTATGAGGAGTAACACCAAATTTAAAATAGCTATTTCGAATTAAATGCTGTGTAGACACTTAATTCGAAATAGGGGGCACCCAGCCCTTCCCAGGGAGCTCTGGTGGCCACTCTGGACACAACCAGGAAAACTTACTCTCCTCTCCCCCAGCCCCGGAGCCGTTAAAGGGGTAGACTCTGGCCACAGTGCCTGTGCCAGCTCCAAGCCTGCCAGCCCAGAGCCAGCAGTGGCCACCGGGGCCCCTGACCCCGTGGCCCCAAAACAGGAGCCAGCAAGCCAGTGGCAGCCAGCCCTCCACCGCTTCCCAGGAGCAGTCTGCCAGCTCCCAGGAGCCTGACAGGGGCTGGAGAAGGCGAGCACTTTCCTGGTCCAGGGTGGAGATCATGGACCTTATTCAGGTTTGGGGGGGATGCCCCCAACGTCCATGATCTCTGTACTAGATGGAGGAACGTGGCTGTCTATGGCAGGATAGCTGCAGCCTTGCCACCAAAGGCCACATGCGAACCCAGGAGCAGATTAGCATGAAAGTCAAGTTGATCCGGTGAGACCCCCAACCCTGAGCCCTGAGCTTCCCTCCCCCTTCTTCCCCTTGCTTCCCCTTCCAGCTCCCTCCTCCCAGGTTTCCCCCTCCCCTCTCCCACCCTCTCTCTTCCCCTCTCCTACCTCCTTTTCCCAGTCTCCCCAGAGGTTCATCCCCCCCCCCCAGTTTTGTTCAATAAACCCAGTTTCTATTTTTGAACATACGTGTCTTTTCTTTGACAACAGGAAGGGGGGCTGGGGAGGGGTAAGTGAGGGAGGAATGGGGCACGAGCCCCCATTGGGGAGGACCGGGGAGGCTCTGAGGGTTCCTCAGGGTGGACGCTGTCCCTCAGGGCCTCCTGGATCCTAACAGCCCCCCATTGGATCCCCCGGATGGCAACCTGCAGCAAGTGCAGCCGGGCTGATGGCAACGACTACACGAGACACATTGGCATGCTCAGGGGCAGCTCTGGCTCCATGTGGCCGAGTGCTGTGGTGTCCCGAGTGCGGGCACTCAGGGCACTCCAAGACAGAATTGCTTTGCTGTCCTTCATCGAGGTAGACAAGCAAGCGGAGAACCCTGAGAACTGTCTGTCTGGGGTGCGGGTAGGGTCCCTTTAAGCACGGAGCTCAGTTAGCCTCAGGCAGCAGCCCCATACACTCAAGTCCTAACACAATGCCCTGCCGACCCTGGTTCCGGCCAGCCTTAACTGCGGTTCAGGGTCCACTCACTGTGGACGCGCTATTTCGAAATAGCAAAATGCTATTTTGAAATAGTTTTTGTGTCTAGATGCGTTATTTCAAATTAGCTTAATTCGAATTAAATATTTTGAATTAAGTTAATTCGAAATACTGCTGTAGTGTAGACATACCCTTAGTCCATGAATTTGGTTGATTCATGTTTTGATTTTGACTCTGAAGACATATCATGATTCTAGTCATTTCTCGATATGAAAAGCAGCTTCATTACACTCCAGTATGTCACTATATGGGATAGGACACAAAAGAAAGAACTGGTGTGGTCAGTTAGACCACCACCTGGCTAGCTGAGGAATGGACTTGCCTATGAGGCATGCCTATTCTAAGAGAGGATGGTCTATGAACTCTTCTCAAGGTGAGACTTTCCCAGTGTTCCCTGTAAGCTGCATGCTTGTGTGGCCAGTCAGGAGAAACATCAAAAGCTGTGCACCTGATCAGCAGAGTGTCCAAAACTAGATTTTGTATTTCTGTTGCTGGTGCACATCGACACATGCCTCGGTGCACATAAAAATTTTATTCTGCACATGGATGGAAGAATTCCGTACATGGATAGAAAAGATGAGAGAACGTTACTCTTGGCCCTTAGCTCGGGAGTCTACATGTAGTCTTGAAAATTCGGCAAGAAGCCAGAAGAGGAAGGGCAGATTCTGAATATTGATGGAATTAATTTCATGAGGCTTGATTAAATTTTAACTCTAGTGTCATCTCATTCAATGGTAATGTTATTGTGCCTAGTCTTTGCCCATGGCAGACATGGACTGGACAAATCAAACATCTGTCATGGAATTCATTCAGCTGGGATTTGGGGATCTCCCTGACCTGCAAATTCTTCTCTTCCTGATGTTTCTAGTGATCTATATGGCAACCATGGCCAGGAACACCCTCAGGCTACGTCTACACTGCGGAGCTACTTCCGGTATCCCGAAATAGCCCGAAATAGCTATCCTGCGTCTTCACAGCAAGCCCGTTATTTCTAAATATACCTGGCTCACTATTTCGACATCCCGGTAAACCTCATTCCACACGGAGTAAAGAACGTTTTGGAATAGTGCTCTACTTCAAAATTTGGCACTGTGTAGACAGTGCCAAGTTTCAAAATAAGCTATTTCGATATGAATTCGAAATAAGCCACGCAATTTGTGTAGCTCTGGGCGTCTCCAAGAAATTGAAGGGAGCAAAGTGCCAAACCGTCGTCGGGATTCAATGTGAGCCGGTTGTGTGTGGGGCATGTGACCCTCCCCCTTTGAAAATTCCAAACCAAATCTGTAAAGCATCTTGTTGGCCCTTCGTTTTCTCAGAGCGGCCATTGGCTAACAGTTTCAGACATGCTTACGCAAACGAACATTTTAAAAAACCCATAAACAGACATCAAAAGTGACTTAGGAGCCTGGCACTGGCCCTTTAAGGGTTAAAACCCAGCCCTGGGGGAAGGCTGAGAGAGGGGAGCCCGGAGCTGGGACAGGGACAGCCAGTGAGGGCCCAGCTGGGGCGTATAAATAAGAGCTCCTGGGGGGATGGAGACAGACTCCCTCTTGCTCTAGCTGAGGAGCAGGACAGACCTGGCTGCCAAGGAGACTGGAGGTTTCCTGGGACAGAGCAGGGCTGGGGAGAGGCAGCAGAGCTGGGGGTTTCTGGCCTCACCTCACTCCCTGGCTACAGGGTACCAGGGCAGGCAAAGGCAAAGGCAAAGGCAACAGGTCCCTGCCCCCTTGCCAATGTGGAGTGGCCATGTCAGGCTGAAGATTGCCCCTGAGGCAGGGGCTAGATGACAATTGGCCGTGGGTCACTGAAGCAAGGTGGGTGTAGGGGGTTGGGGGTTCCCTGGGAGGGGAAGATACTACAGCACTGGGGCATGGACTTAGGATGGCAAGGGGGCGCTCCAGGGCTGAAGAGCTAATTCCCAAAGCGCCCAGAAGGAGTGGCCGTAGGGCTGCGTGCCCGCCCTGTGAATAGCCATTGTCCTGTTGGCTTTCAGCCAGATGCAGGACCCTCAGGAACTAAGGGTCAAATGTGCCTGGGACTGAGGTACCTAAATCACTTAGGCACATTTTACAATGTTACCTAGGCTGATTCTCCAGTGTTACTGGAAAGGGACAGGCAACATGTGAGGTTCCTAGAGAAGGCACAAGGAAGTTTGTTTAAAAAAGTAGTAGAGCTGGTCCTAGCACACCAAGGCTCCTAAGCAGAGATATTTTTGCCCCCCCCCCCGGCACTCATTCCCATAATACTAAAATAAACAAAGTCCATTAAGAATATTGGGACCCTAAAGAGCTGCTTAATCTGTTTATGCCTCACACTGGCTACAAACACAAGCTCCACTAACCCAACTGACATTTTCTGAAAGTGGAATGCGGGCATGGAATGGGAGCTTGGAGTCTAAATCACTTAGGCAACTCTGAGGTAAAATTTATTCCTGGAGTTAGTGACTTATTTCATCACAATCACAACAGAAGACAGCAGTGTTGTCTTCAAGTCATCGTGGTCAAGTCCAAGTCAAGTCTCAAGTCACTACAGTTCAAGTCTCAAGTCAAGTCTCGAGTCCCTAAAGTCACTTTCGAGTCAAGTCCCAAGTCTAGTCTCAAGTCTTAATTTTAAAATGTCAAGTCACTTTTGTACAAACCATCAATATCGGCATTTTCAGACAATTTTTTCACCAAGTCGATTTAACAATCGACTTGGTGAAAAAATTTAACAATTTAACAATTTAACAATTTTTTGTTAAATTGTTAAATTTTTTGTTAAATTTTAAAAATTTAACAAAAAATTTAACAATTTAACAATTTGACTTAAATTAGCAAGTCTCAAGTCAAGTCTCAAGTCACAAACAATGAACCCGAGTCGAGTCTCAAGTCGAGTCACCGAGGTGACTTAAGTCGGACTCAAGTTCAAGTCGTGGGACTCGAGTCAACAACTCTGGAAGACACCCAGCCAACAGAGATTTGTTGTAGGATGAAGTGGGTTTTTTTCTCTCTCTTTCCATGAATTTTCCTTTGGGACTCTGCCGATGTTGTCTAAAAATAAATCAGACACTAGCATTTCCTTGCTCGTTATGTTCTCCTCACAGACAGGCCTCAGGAGACTGCCCCTTCCCATGGAAGGAGATATAATGAGTCACAGAAAAGATGTTCCCCTTTTGGCAGAGAGTCTGAGGTGCGCATTACCCGGCATGGCAATGGGGCTTCGGTAGCTGCTCTTCCTTACGATGCTCGGAACATGGAAGCAGGTGAATGCAGTGAGGAGAGAAGACAAACTGAATAGCCTGGATCCAGGTATGTGAAATCCTGAGTGAGGTGACAGCAGAATCGCTGGCTTGTGATAGACCCTCCTTAATGGCTTGTGATAGACCCTCCTGCAATGAGGTGTAACAGTGTAGCCGCGGGCAGTCAGTTCGAACTAAGGGGATTTAAAAATGGTGCCCACCTGGGAACATGCAAATGAAGCCCAGGATATTTAAATCCCGGGCTTCATTTGCAAGTTCGAATGCCTACATTAGCCACCCTAGTTCAAACTAGGGGGCTAGCATAGACAGAGGGGCAGACTCACAGAGGTGGTTTTGTATATCGATACACTGTCACTCCTTGTGGGATTTGAAATCACTGGACCTTAGTACCGTCCCTCCTCAGGTGCTGATTTGTGTTTCTTAATGCATGTTGCTAATCGAGTCACATAAGGCATTTGTGACAAAGCAGGACAATGGATCAGTCTCAGAGGAGCTCCTCAAACACTGGACCAGCCTTCACTGTGTGTTATACTTTTGTCCATGCTACATAAGGAAAAGTTATTTCCCTGTTTCCGTAACATAAGAACTAGGGGTCACCACATGAAATGAATAGGGGGCAGGCTTAAAAGAAACCAAAGGAGGTATTTCTTCACACAGTCAACTTGTGGAACTCCTTGCCGGAGGATGGTGTGAAAATGAGGACTTTAACGGGGTGCAAAAAAAGAGCTTGATAAATTTGATGGCTATTAGCCAGGGTGGAAAGGGATGATGTCCCTATCCTCTGTTTGTCAGAGGCTGGAAATGGGTGATGGGGAGGAATTATTTGATGATTCCCTGTTTTGTTCACTCCCTCTGGGGCACCAGGGATTGGCCACTGTGGGCAGACAGGTCACTGGGCTAGATGGACCTTTGGTCTGACCCAGTCTGTCTGTTCTCATGTACATACAGGACCGTACCCTCGCTGGCCGCTCCCACCTCAGTGGGGTGTTGGGAGCTTTAATGAGTAATGGGTAAAGCAAAGCTGTTGATCATTGTTGTGCTCTATGCGCAGTGTGCAAATGTTGGCTATGAATGGGCTTAGCGGAATCGATTTATTTTCCCTCTGGCAGATTTATAGTGAGGGTTGGTTTTTTATCCAACCCATTTTTGGAAATCACTATTGCGTTGTTGACAGTTGCAGGAAATGACCTGAGCTCTGGGCTTGGGCTGTCTGGCTAAGGGCTGTGGGATTGCAGGGGGAGCCAAACAGGGACACAGGGGGCTCCCTGCTGGTCAAGGAGTCTAAGACACCAGGCAGGGCAGCATGGTTCCCTCTCAGCTGCCTGGCTTCTTGGCGGCCCGTAAAGCCTCACACGGGGGCTCCGGGCTGCTGCTCATGGCTTCCCCAGGATGCCAAACAAAGGGTGTGTGGGGGGGCAGCTCCATGCCCCTGGAAGTGGTGGGGTCTCAGGCAGAAGGGGGCAGAGCTATGGCAGCCAGCCCTCAGCACCTCCCCCACCGCAGTTCTGTACCCCCCCCCCCACGCCTCAGACCCACAGCATGACACTCTGGTGAGGATTCTAAGGGCCCCAACGGCCACCATTTTGCCCCCTCTGTCTGTGGCCTGGCCATGGGCAAGAGATGGGCATGCTCTTCCGGCCCTAGCTGCCTGGCTAAGCGAAGCAAGGGGCTTTAGGGCCCTGGGCTGCAGCCTATAACGCCTCTGTGGTCTGGGCCAGGGTGTGTGTGGGGGTGGCTGTGTGTGTTGGCATTCCCCCTGCCCCCCGGAGCCATGTCTCCGCGAGTGCCAGGAGGCGCTGGCCCCATATTGGCCGGGAATCCCCATGGAATCCTAGACATCAAGATTAGAATGAAACACGACGTTTGAAATCATGGAATTACTGACAAAAAAAGAGAAGGAAATTTGGGTTCCTCGGCCTCATACTCTGACAATAGCAGATTTCAAATGCGAGCTCTGTTTGCTTGTTCCCTTTTCTCTTTATTGTGGCTTCGCCTGAATTATTTTAAAAGCTGAAATAAAAAATCCTGGCCCACTTCAATTGCCTCCTGTAAAAGGAAATTCTTGAATACCCCAGGAAGTGCCAGGCGGGACAATTTGAACCAATCTCTCTCTGTGAGCCTCCACTGTTGGGTCTGAGACCCATCGCCATAGAATTCCAGGGCTCAGTGGGATCTGTCACGTTTCGTTCCCAGAGAGATTGACATTTTGTGAAACCTGCCATCTGCTCAGTATGGACTCTGGCCCAGTGGGCAAGAGATGGCCTTTTCCCCACCACCCTCCACTCCGCTAGTGTTCTCGCAGCCAGCTGTAAAGACTATAGAAACAAGACTGACATTGTATGGAGTAAATGTTCCTCATTTGTATCACTGTGAATTCCTTTCCTGTAGACTCTCTCCAGGATGCGTCCAGAAGAGGGAAATCAAACCACCATCACAGAATTCATCCTCCTGGGATTTTGGACCCTTCCTGAGCTGCAAATCCTGCTTTTCCTGCTGTTTCTCTTCATCTACCTGGCGACAGTGGCTGGGAACCTCCTCATTGTGGTGCTGGTGGTGATGGATCGGCATCTCCGCACCCCCATGTACTTCTTCCTGGGGAACTTGTCCTGGCTGGAGACCTGCTACAGCTCCACCCTCCTGCCCAGTATGCTGGCTGCTCTTCTCACTGAGGACACAGCTATTTCGTTCAGCGGGTGTCTCACGCAATATTATTTCTTTTGCTCCCTGGTTGCCACCGAATGCCTTCTCCTTTTGGTGATGTCTTATGACCGGTATGTTGCGATATGCAACCCGATGCACTATACAGTCTGTATGGGTGGCCGGTTACACCTCCAGCTTGCTGGTGGCTGTTGGACCAGCGGCTTCCTATGCAGCGGCATCATCACACTGTCAATATCCCAGTTAACCTTCTGTGGCCCCAATGGTATCGACCATTTCTTTTGCGATCCTGTTCCCTTGATACGTCTCTCCTGCAATGACCCTCAGCTGATGGAAACTCTGGCTTTCACCCTCAGCTTGATTTTCTTGCTGGTCCCATTCCTGCTCACCGTGATGTCCTACGTCTGCATCATCGCCACCATCCTGAGGATCCCTTCCACTAGCGGGCGGCAAAAGGCCTTCTCCACCTGCTCCTCCCACCTCATCGTGGTGACCATTTACTATGGAACTCTCCTCATGGCCTACATGTTCCCAACCACCGACCTCCTGAAAGACCTCAAGAAAGTTCTTGCTGTCGTCTACACGGTTCTGACACCTCTGGTCAACCCCCTCATCTACAGCCTGAGGAACAAAGAGGTCAAGGAAGCCCTGAGGAAAGCATGCATGAAATTCATTTTATCCTAGTGATAGCAGGTTGGTTTCCATAGGTTTAAATATAGTCCTAGGTCATGTGTCCATTAGGTTTCTCATGTTTCATGTCATGTCCTGCAGGCCTGAGAGAAAGTGAAAATGGAGGGTTCTTAAAAGCAATGGAGTCACAGGGTTTAATTGATCTACATGAGATTCCACTCGCCTGATGGGAGATTGGAACTGGTGGCTACTCTAAGGCGAGAGAGCTGAAATGGACTCAGTTTGAACGCTGATGTTCATTGGAGGCAGAGAAACTTATGGCTGTCTCTACACTGGGAAGGTTTGGCAACAAAAGTGCTGTCAACAGGCAAAAGTGGAAACTGGTCAAACTGGTTTTTCTGCCTCCCATTGTCAACATTTCACGGCCACCCAGCTAGCTCTCCTGTGGACAGATAGAGCAGAGCATTGTGGGTAAGCATCCCACCGTGTAGCGTGGTGGGAAGGCAGAGTGGATCCCTGCACTTCTTTGGAATTCCTCATAGCTCTAGGAGCTCTCCGTGCTGAGGAATGGCAAAGCAGCACAGCCGTCTCTCCAGCCCTTCCTCTGCCGCAGCAGCCTGCCTGCTGCTGGGTTCCTAGCAGGGCAGAACAGGAGCACTCCAATGATTTGCACTTAGCTTGTTCCCCAAACGGAGCAGCTCACTCAGCTGTCAGACACTTCCCAGAGCTTTGAAAGGGGGAGGGACGCAGGACTGCAGGGCAGCAGAGATCACAAAACACTGAGCCCAGCCATCAGGGCAGGCATTGTGGGATCCTGGCAGAAACCAGTTCTATTAACAACACAAACAGCAGAGTCCACAATGGCTCTTGGTCAACAATAAAGGGGGGGGGGAGAAAAACGTTCCTCACAGTGTTGGAAGTTTTTTGTCACCAAAAATTGGTTGTTTTTTCCAACAAAAGCAGCATGGTGGTGTAAACGCTCTCACTGTTTTGTCACCAAAAGGCAGGTTTTGGTGATAAAACGTGCCAGTGTAGGCAAGGCCTCAGGATATCTCAAACTACGTCCAGACTGCAGGCTTCTTTCGGAAGATGCTTTTCTGGAAGAGATCTTCTGGAAAAGCTTATTTTGAAAGAGAACATTCACACAGCAAAAGCACAACGAAAAAGCGAGTGGATAGGACACTATCTCGCATTTAAGTTCTGATTGCTGTGGATGGTGTGGCCACCAGGACACTTGTGCTTTTTCCTGGGGTGTGTCTAGACTACAGGGTTTTTTTGAAAAAAAGTGGACTTTTTTCGAAAAAACTTCCCCTGCGTCTAGACTGCTGCCGTGTTCTTTCGAAAGTAATTCAAAAGAACGCAGCGGTTTTTTCGACCGTGGAAAACCTTGTTTTACGAGGAAGAATGCCTTTTTTCGAAAGTGCTCTTTCGAAAAAATTTACTATGTAATGCAAACTGTGCTTTTTCGAAAGAGATCATCCAGACTGCCTGGGTGTTCTCTTTCGAAAAAGCAGCTTGCTTTTACGAAAGTATTGATTGTAGTCTAGATGTTCTTTTTCGAAAGAGGCTAGCAGTCTAGATGTAGCCCTGGAGGCCTTTTCTTTCGAAAAAACACTCTCTTCCACATCCACACATGCCTTTTTCAGAAAGAGCTCTTTTGGAAAAAGGCTTCTTCTTCGTAGAATGAGGTTTACCGCCATCGGAAAAATCCCTCTGTTCTTTCGACTTTCTGTCGAAAGAATGCAGTAGCAGTGTGGACATAAGTATTGTTTTTCCAGGAAAATGGCCATTTTTCTGGAAAAACTCTGTGGTGTAAACATACCCAAAACTGCACTTTTGTTGGCCTGGGGTGTGAAAAAGCCACACATGGAAAAAGCATTGGTGGAAGGGGAGAGACATTGGAACACTCAGGGTCACTGGGGGTGAACTATGCTGAACTGCACTTTGGTTATACTGGCTATTCGTGAAGTTACCTCAGGATCTCGTAGGAACAGATTGTTCAAGGTATTCAGGTTCCTAGTGGGTTCCTCTAAGGAACCCAGGCTCCAAAACCTCACTGGTTTCAAAGGAGGAGGGGAGGTTTGGCACCTCGATGCTTTTCAGTCCAAGAGCTGGATTCACAACGGGTTTAAACGAGTTTGGTTTAAAAGTTTACCCTGGTTAGGAGCTCAGCTGGAAGTGAGTGAAAGTCCTGTGACCTAGAATAACAACTGAGGGGTGGGCACAGAGGAGCCAACACACTGAATGAGCCAGAAAGAAAAAGGCCTCCTGCTAGAGCTTGTAGGAGTTACATCAAGTCCACTTTGTAGGTGCAGACAGAGACACACACGGGACATTCCAACACCACGAGCCTAAAGGTGTGTACTTGACAAATACAGCCAAGGGCTCAACACCAGCTCCTTTCATGGTGACAAAGGGAAACATGAACAGGAGTGGGGGATTTGGTAGGGAAATTAGAAGGCAGTTCTTGGGCCAAGACCGGGACAAGAACTTCCCACCAGTGGAGAGGAAGGGCTGATACCTACAATAAAGGGGAAACACAACTGGATCTCAGGACTCACTCAGTGGGATGTAAAGGAGGTGAACAAAGGAAACAGCTCTGCTTCTGTTGGGCATAACTGAAATTCTGCTACAATAAACATGATCTATAAGTGAAGTCTCCATTCTCCATGTGTTCCTCTCAGTGTATGGGTCATGCCCGAGATACCTAGCATAATAGGATCATAAGTTTAGAAGACACCTCAGGAGGTCATCAAATCCAAAATCGAAAAGCAGGATCAATCCCAACTAAATCATCCCAGCCAGGGCTTTGTCAAACTGGGACTTAAAAACCTCCAGGGATGGAGATTCCACCACCTCCCTAAGGAACCCATCCCAGTGCTTCCCACCCTCCTAGGGAAATAGTTGTTCCTAATATCCAACCTAGACCTCCCCCACTGAAACTTGAGACCGTTGCTCCTCGTTCTTCCATCTGTCACCACTGAGAACAGCCTCTTTGGAACCCCCTTCAGGGATCTGAAGGCTGCTCTCAAATCCCCCCTCACTCTTCTTTTTGGTAGACTAATATAACATAAGAGACTGCACAACAGAACTCAAGGATGGTGCTATGGTCATACTTGGTAATTGAGAACAATGAGGGTACGTCTACATTGCAACCCTATTACAAGACACTGGAGTATCCCGAAATAGACATCCTGCAAGTTCACAGCAAGCCCGTTATTTCAGGCTCGCAATTCCGACGTCCCTGAACACCTCATTCTATGAGGAGGAAGATGTGGTTTGGAATAGTGCTTTATTTCAAAATTTGGCGCTCTATAGACAGCGCCAAATGATGTAATAAGCTCTTTCGAAATTGCATCAAAATAAGATACGCCATTGGCATTGCTCAAATTGCATATCTTATTTTGAGTTATAGTGCTGTGTAGATGCACCCTGTGAGACTGGAAGTCAATGCATCAAAGATGGTGCATGGGAAGTTAGAGCTAATTGAAGGAGAAGAGAGTGAGGGGAGAGCTACTCCATCGAGCATTCCCTTTTGGGGTTCTTGGGGAAAACAGCTTTGGGGGGACAGCTAGTAGCTACCCATCTGGCTGACTGAAAGACAAGAGAAAATAAAGGTGTGAGCTTCACCAGCTTGGGTTCCTAGACCTATCATCTCCTGGCAAACTGGACCTAATCAGACAGGTTGGTGTAACAATACACGCCAATGCTACGGTAACTCTGCGCTCCTTGAGTCGTGACCCGATCTGCCACGCTCTCACCCTCTGCCTTTGCAGAGTCATCCAGACAAGAGCGCACGGCAGCTCTAGGACACAGAAGGGACCCGGAGGAGGAGTATGAGGTTGCAGCATATTCATGGAATCAAGATTCTTGGAGCATGGTGTCCCCACTTCCTACATGGGTGCGCTGACCAGGGGATTACAGGATAATTGCAAGTCTCGCTGTCTTTAGCAGGACAGATTTTTAACGAGTTGATACAAGAATGTCATCAGGCCAAAGTGAGCGTGACCCAAACCAAGGACCATCTTTTTTTTTTATTTGCTCAGCTTCTAGTATGGAGAGCCGTGGTCCACGTCTAGGATTTCTAATAATAATGTTGTTTGAGTCCTAAAGCTTTCTCCTGCTCTACTCCAACCCCACTGTGGCCCGAAGTACGATTCTATTCACATGTGGCCCATGCTCACAAAGAAACAAAACATTGGATTGATTATTCCTTTCCTCTAATTTAAAATGCTCATTAGTGGAGTCTCAAGGGACCATTCGCTTGTGGAGTCTGCAGGATATATATTGACTCAGGAGAGACGTCCATTTTCTGGTGAGAGGTACAAGGTGAAGCTATCGAAAAGTCTCAGCACAACTAGGGTTGTCCAGCCAGGACCATGCAGGTATCATTACTGCTTTTCATTGTGGTGTGTAGCTACACATACCCACTACCTTGAGATAACTAAAAACGGGATGTATAGATAAGAGAGCGATGACAGACTCAAGAACCTGCTTCTTCTACGCCGCCCATAAGGTAAGCCAATCTTTCAAATGCAACTGCATTAAAAAGAGATCATGCAAGACAGGGAGGCAAATGTCACCTTATGCATCCCACCGCCCCCATGTAGTTTCCTTTTCGATGACTCTACATCGTTTACCCCATCACGGAAGGAATTCAGGTGATGGTGGAAGCTCAAAGATCCAAGGAGGGGGAGAGATACCAGAAAATTTGCCTCCAATGTGTTGGTTCTTCACTGAACCTACAGGATGAGGGGCCTCGTGGAATATTTATGGGGCTAAATTGTGACTGACACTGATGCTTGATGAAAAAATGTATCATCTCCGCATTCTCTTGCAAACTTTGTTTTCTTTCCCCAGTTGCATCTTATGGGCAACCCAGAATCGGGGAATCAAACGGTGGTCACGGAGTTCATCCTGCTGGGATTTGGGAATCTCCCTGAGCTGCGATTTTTTCTCTTCCTGCTGTTTCTTTTAATCTACGTTGTGACTGTGGCAGGGAACCTCCTCATCGTTGCACTAGTGGTGGTCGATCGGCACCTTCACACCCCCATGTACTTCTTTCTGGGGAACTTGTCCTGCTTGGAGATCTGTTACACCTCCACCATCCTGCCCCAGCTGCTAGCTGGTCTCCTGACCAGGGACAGGACCATCTCCATCCCTGGCTGCCTCACGCAATATTATTTCTTTGGTTTCCTGGCAGCTGCAGAGTGTTATCTTCTGGCAGCCATGTCTTACGACCGGTACTTAGCGATCTGCAAACCGCTGCGCTATGCCGCCCTTATGAATGGCCGGTCTTGCCTTCAGCTCTCCGTTGGCACATGGCTAAGTAGTTCTCTGGCTATTGACATTACCATATTTTTAATGCAACAGTTAGATTTTTGCGGCCCCAATGAAATTGACCATTTCTTCTGTGACTTCCTCCCTGTCATAAAACTCGCCTGCGGTGACACGCGCATGATGGAGCTGGTCACAACCGCGCTGGCTGCTGTGTGCACCCTCCCGCCCTTTCTCATAACACTAGCAACATACGTCTGCATCATCACCACCATCCTGAGGATCCCATCCACCACAGGGAAGAGGAAGGCCTTTTCCACCTGCTCTTCCCACCTCATCGTGGTGTCGGTTTTCTACGGGGCCATAATGATTGTCTATCTGCTCCCCAAAACGGACACCCTGCGAGACCTGAACAAAGTGTTCTCCATCTTCTACACAGTCCTGACTCCCCTGGTCAACCCCCTCATCTACAGCCTGAGGAACAGAGAGGTCAAAGCGGCCTGGGGAAAAGTTGCCCCTAAATTCTCTGTTGTCAAAAGGATTCAGACCTTCCTGTGGTAATTTTTTGTTCAGGGCACCTGAAATGGGAATAAGTCGATGTGTTGTAATGCCTCACAGGCTCCCTGGTGTTGTGGGCAAGCAGTGATGTTGTGAAGGCCAGGGTTCAAAAAAGAGCTAGATAAATTCATGGAGGTTAGCTCCATCAATGGCCACTAGCCAGATGGGCAGGAATGGTGTCCCTAGCCTCTGTTTGTCACAAGCTGGCAATGGGTGGAATTGCTTAATGATTCCCTGTTCTGTTCACTCCCTCTGGGGCACCTGGTGTTGGCCACTGTTGGCAGACAGGACACTGGGCTAGGTGGACCTTTGGTCTGACCCAGTCTGGTCATTCTTAAGTTCTTATGTTCAGTGGCCACCATAGCTTGCACTCAATATTGGGGCTGATATTTCTGTTGGCTGGGCTTGGTGCTGCAGGTCTTTGTGGTTTGATTTATCGGATATGTATCACTGCTTTAAAGCACCTGTCAATGAGGCAGAGAACTTTCATCTCTTGAGTCTCCATCATTTTACAGTCTGTAATTCCATGGGGATACACAGTGTTCTATGCTGGGCTTTTGTATGGATTGCCTCAGATGCTCAATATTTCCTGGGGTCTGTCTGCTCCAACGTGAATAGGCACTGTGAGATGAAACTCACCTCCCGGAGCCCAATAGAGGTGTAAGAAATGGAGTAGATAGCTGGGATAGGAAGGAAAATATGCGAGAACTGTGATAATGACATGGAAAGACGTAGCTTTTTTCACTAGGATCCAGGGAAGTTTGACTTCACTTCTCTGGACCTAAGTTTCCCCATTTGTCCAATGGAGGTTCTGGAGGCCTTGTATGACTAGCTGCCTTGAGTCCTTCCCGCCGCAGAGATCTGTACTTTGCCGATATCCAAACAGCATCGCTCTGCAATCGGATCTGACGATTATACGGTAGAGAAGGCACATGGTGTCCATGCATCCCAAGGGCTGGTCCTTGTGCAATACAGACCGCCCAGAGCTCTCCGTGAAGCCAGTGGAAACTGAGGGCACTCCATGTCCTGTTAGTTCAAGGTGAAGATAAGCACAACTATGGGGAACACAGCCTAGTCTGGGACAGTCCCTGGCAGTTGCATCTTATTTCCCCAGAATGCCATCAGGTTCTGTATTCATTTCATTTACCCTCCTCCCCCCTCCACACACATAATTAACTAATGTTGTTGTGATAGCAAACTATGCTACAGTTAGGGTTGGAAGGATCTGATTTTTATTGATGTCAGTAAATACTGATTTCCCCATTCACACCCAAACCCACAAAAATGAGGCCTGGGAGCGGGCTGCAGTTTGATTTTAGGAAGTTCATGGTGTGTAGTTTGACACGTGAAATGGCCGTTTGTGGCATAACGGTTATACAATCCCAAGCTCGGCTGTCATTGGTCAATGATTATCTAAACTCCACCCCATTATCTGACTTGCTCATAACTTTGCACTATTGTGACCATAATAAAATCTTACTATATGATTTAGGAATGTGAGTTTCTCTCTGTGTATGTCTGTCTGCGAGTCCTATGGTTCAAGAACTCCTCCTAAAAGGTAAGAGCCAGGACCAACAAATGCAGTTTGCAGCAAGGGGCTGTGCCTGGACTTTGATTGTGTCTCATGAAATGGAATGGGAAGGGTCTGGCAATAGGGACAGTTGTACTGCAGAATGGCCACAAGGGGGCAGCAAGGGGCCAGAGATAGGGACTGGGGCAGGTATAATCCCATTGGGCTAGCAGGGGCAGGGGTGCAGTAAAGGACAGCTATCTATTATATATTTGGAGAGTTTTGTCTGCCTGTGTGTCTGTCTGTCCCCCAGCCAGAGGACAGACACCCTTCCCCCGGCTGTGCCCACTGCAGCCATGGAGAGGCACTTCTCACCTGACCCCAAGATGCTGGGCTGAGAGCGGGCCGGGGTGGTCCTTTCTCCCCAGGGCAGCCAGAATCCTGAGCCCCTCCACCCTAGCCCCACCCCAGAGCAATGATTTAAATGAAGAGAAACAAAACTTATTCAATGTAGAGACTTGAGCAACGCCGGGTAAACCTTCTGCTAGAAAACAACATTAACAATTGCTTAACAATGAACATCCGAATTATCCACCACATTATTTTAAATGAATCCTGCCCAGCCAAGCTTCCTGTATTCCAAGGGCTTAAAAATGTGCCCTAGCTCCTAGGGCAGGTAGGTAACATTCGTGTTCCAAATCTGAACCGGGGGTTTTGAGGATGCAGCCCCCTCACTCTGCCCTGGAAGTGGCATTTGAAAAAACAAGTTGCTCTTCGAAGAATTTTTTTTTACCACCACCTATGCCACGGATCTGCCCCAAACTTGCCCCGGTCAACCAGGATCCATCCCAGCTTGTGCACGGCACACGCTGCCCCTTTCAGGTGATATTGAAGGAGCTGTTTGTGGTGTGATCTGTCAAAGGGCTCAGGAGGTCTATAGACTTAATCAGGGACCACAGACGCTGATGGGGACATTAAAGGGGCAGTTCCCCCAGGCCTGGACATTCAAAGGGACCCAGAGCTCCTGTACTGTGGCAGCTGCGGTGGATGGAGCCCTGAGCACCTCAGTATTGCCACTGAAGCACTGTTCCACTGCTCCATGAGGTGTTGAGGGCTTGGGGTGGGGCATGATGTGATCTGGGAGATGCTAAGGGCTGATTGCCCTCATCTCCACCACTTCCACTGGAGGCCCCAACCATATACCTGAGGCCCTACCCCTTCCTCTTGAGGCCCCACCCATCCACCTGAGGCCTCTCCCCTTCCTCCTGATTTCCCACCCATCCATCTGAGGATCTACCCCTTCCTCCTGAGGCCCCGCCCATCCACCTGAGACCCCAGCTGTCTCCCTGAGGCTCCTCCCCTACCTCCCGAGGCCTTATCCATCCACCTGAGGACCCGCCCCTTCCTGTGCATGGAGCCACCCCCACACACACACATTGCCCCAGGGCCTGAGGTGGCTGCTAACAGGGATCTTCTGAGTTGGTTTTATGCATGTGAGTTCACCAACGGGTGGCATGTGAGGACTCTCCCAAGAGACAGTAGCCCACTGGGCCGCCATCGTTATGACAAGATGTTTGTCCAGGAAGTCGTTTACGGGACATGCTAAATAGGAGGTTCTAACAGGTCAGCTGAGTCAAAGTAAGCGTCAGGGCTCCCTCAGTCAACACACCAGTCGATGAACGCCTGGAGAGACAGGCCAGGTTTACAGTGGGTGAGGAGAGTTCCTACAAGGACACAAGGGTCCGTGGTAAACATTTTGAAGCCACGTGGTAAGTTTTCCCAAAAAAACTACCCCAAAATGTTTGAATGACATAACCCACTGCCTACCATAGTTGTCACAAAGTACAGCAATTGGATCAAGTGTCCATTGTGCAACATAGTCGTGCCAACCTCAGTTGCAGGCCTGAGGATTTACAAAGACAAAGGAACCCCCCATGAATCTCTGAAGACGACACCTTTTGGGGTAAGAGACAATGGTCTGTCACTGCATAAAAAGGAGGAGAGGGGGACAAGCTTTTATCCATCACCAAGGAGGCAAGCTAACAGCTTTGGGAGCTTGGCATCCCACCCATCCTGGCGGCAAAGCACTGGTGATCAATATTTTATTAGAATAGTAGAACCATAGAACACTAGAACAGGAAGGAACCTCAAGAGGCCATCAAGTCCAGTCCCCTGCCCTCATGGAAGGACCAAGCACCATCAAGACCATCCCTGATAGATGTCTATCCAACCTGCTCTTAAATACCTCCAGTGGTGGACATTTCACAACCTTCCTAGGCAATTTATTCCAGTGCTTAACGACCCTGACAGTTAGGCACTTTTTCCCTAATGTCCAACCTAAACCTCTCTTACTGAAGTTTAAGCCCATTGCTTCTTGTCCTATCCTCAGAGGTCCAGGGGAATAAATTTCTCCCTCCTCCTTGTAACACCCTATTAGATATTTGAAAACAGCTATCATGTCCCCTCTCAGTCTTCTCTTTTCCAAACTAAACAAAGCCAATTCTTTCATTCTTTCCTCGTACGTCATGGTTTTTAGACCTTTCATCATTTATGTTGCTCTTCTCTGTTCCTTCCCCAATTTCTCCACATCTTTCTTGAAATGTGGTGCCTGGAACTGGACACAATACTCCAACTGAGGCCTAATCAGCGCAGAGTAGAGCAGAAGAATGACTTCTCATGTCTTGTTCACAACACACTTGTTAATAATGCATCCCAGAATCATGTTTGCTTTTTTTGCAACAAATTCGCACTGTTGACTCATACTTAGCTTGTGGCCCACTCTAACCCCTAGATCCCTTTCTTCAGGACTCCTTCCTAAACAGTCGCTTCCCATTCTGTGTGTGCGAAATGGATTGTTCCTTCCTAAGTGGAGCACTTTGCATTTGCCCTTATTGAACATGAGACATGAGAGTATCTCTTGATAAGGTCTACCACAATATTCTTGCCAGCAAGTTAAGGGAATGTGGATTGGATAAATGGACAGTAAGATGGCTAGAAAGCTGGCTAGAAGGCTGGGCCCAGCGAGTAGTGATCAATGGCTTGGTGTCAGGATGGTGGTCAGTTTCTAGTGGAGTGCCCCACGGTTCAGTTCTAGGACCGGTTTTGTTCAACATCTTTATTAATGACCTGGATGAGGGGATGGGTTGCACCCTCAGCAAGTTTGCGGGTGACAATAAGCTAGGGGGAGAGGTAGATATGTTGGAGGGCAGGGATAGGGTCCAGAGTGACTGAGAAAAATTGGAGGATTGGACCACAAGAAATCTGATGAGGTTCAACAAGGACAAGTGCAGAGCCCTGCACTTGGGATGGAAGAATCCCAAGCATTGTTACAGGCTGGGGATCAACCAGCTAAGTAGTAGTTCTGCGGAAAAGGATCTGGGGGTTACAGTGGATGAGAAGCTGGATATGAGTCAACAGTGTGCCCTTGTAGCCAAGAAGGTTAATGGCATATTAAATTGCATTAAGAGGAGCATTGCCAGCAGATCCAGAGATGTGATTATTCCCCTTTATTCGGCTCTTGTGAGGCCACATCTGGAGTATTGTGTCCAGTTCTGGGTCCCCCACTACGAAAAGGATGTGGACGCATTGGAGAGGGTCCAGCAGAGAGCAACCAAAAGAATGAGGGGGCTGGAGCATATGATCTACGAGGAGAGGCTGAGGGAGTTGGGTCTGTTTAGTCTGCAGAAGCGAAGAGTGAGGGGGATTTGATAGCAGCCTTCAACTTCCTGAAGGGAGGTTCCAAAGAGGACGGAGAGAGGCTGTTCTCAGTAGTGACAGATGGCAGAACAAGGAGCAATGGTCTCCAGTTGTGGTCCAGGTTGGATATTAGGAAAAACTATTTCACCAGGAGAGTGGTGAAGCACTGGAATGGGTTACCTAGGGAAGTAGTGGAGTCTCCATCCATAGAGGGGTGCGTCTAGACTGGCATGATTTTGCGGAAATACTTTTAATGGAAAAGTTTTTCCGTTAAAAGTATTTCCGCAAAAGAGCGTCTAGATTGGCACGGATGCTTTTGCGCAAAAGCATCTGTGGCCAGTGTAGACGCGATTTTGTGCAAGAAAGCTCCGGCAGCCATTTTTGCCATCGGGGCTTTCTTACGCAAAAAATTCCTTCCCTGTCTACACTGGCCCTCTTGCGCAAGAACACTTGCACAAGAGGGCTTTTTCCCGAGCGGGAGTATCAAAGTATTTGTGCAAGAAGCACTGATTTTGTACATTACAAAGTCAGTGCTCTTGCGCAAATTCAAGCAGCCAGTGTAGACAGCTGGCAAGTTTTTGAGCAAAAGCAGCTGCTTTTGAGCAAAATCTTGCCAGTCTAGATGCACCCGAGGTGTTTAAGTCTGGGCTTGACAAAGCCCTGGCTGGGTTGATTTAGTTGGGATTGGTCCTGCCTAGCGCAGGGGGCTGGACTTGATGACCTTCTGAGGTCTCTTCCAGCTCTATGGTTCTATGATTATGTGATTCTATCTTGTTAATTAAGTGCTGGTCAGAGGTGGGCAATAAAAAAACCACAGCCCTCAGGGTCATATTTACTTGCGCCTCAGCAGGTATCATAGGATCATAACTCTGGTTGGCCATGAATCACTGTTCTCAGCCAGTGAGAGTGCCAGGAAGTGCCATGGACCAGGATGCCATTTCCCACCACTCACGTTGACCGCAAATGGCTATTTGTGGCCAACCAGAATGCGATCCTCCAATACATGTGGAGGTGCAGGTAAACATAGAGGTGGGGGCCCACCAGGGATTAACCCTGTGGACTGGATCTCGACTGGGACCTGGAATTTGCCCACCTCTGGTCTAGGTTCTTGGATGGTGTGACATCTCCCATGGTATAATCTGGAGAGATGGACAGCTGTTTCCCCTCAATTCTTGAACATGGGATGTCTTTTACACTGCTTTGCTGGGAGACCAACCACCCCTGGTCTGACCACACCAAGCCTCTAACATGTAAATCACCCCAACTCTATAGAATGAGCATTGTAGTCAGTCGTGAGTTATACACAAGGCAACACCAGCAAACTCTACGTCCCCGATTGTGTGTCCAAAACAGCCTAACTCCCTCCTTCTGAACAATACAGGCTCGTAGAAATCCTGTAATTTCGTTAATCGAAAATGAGATGCACTTACCCTGTTTTCTCAAAGGGGGTTTCCCAAACACTTCAGTCCAAACACACTTTGAGAAAACAATAAAACAAGTGTAACTGGGCTTTTGTAAGTAACGAGGCAGAAAAGTCAGAAATGGGTGCAAAGAAATAAATGGAAAAATGCGAATGAATGCTAAATTTAACTTTGGTCCCAGGAAAAATACCGGAAAAGGTGATCTGGGGTTCAACCAATATTAAAGGCTAGGAATATGATTATTACCAGTCAACCTGGTTTTCTGGAAAACAGATCTTGCTAAGTCAGCCTGCTTTCATTGTTTGAGATGCCAAATTTAAGTGATAAAGGCATCCGGGGAGATGTAATCTACTTACACTTGAGCAAGGCGTGGGATTTAAGACCCTACCACATCTCGGTTTGTAAAAGTGTCACCATATGATATCAGTAAAGGCAGAGAAAGACAGAACTAGAGCCAATGGCTGGAAGGTGAAGCCAGACAAATTCACTGTCGGTGGTCAAGATACTGAGCTAGCTGGACCTTTGGCTGTTCTTATGTTCTTAAGAGATGAATAATCCACCACTGTTTTGTACCAGAGGTTAATCACTTCGGCTGCGTCTAGACTGGCAAGATTTTGCGGAAATGCTTTTAACGGAAAAGTTTTTCCGTTAAAAGCATTTCCGCAAAAGAGCGCAAAAGCATCCGTGGCCAGTCTAGACACGATTTTGCACAAGAAAGCCCCAATCACCATTTTCGCCATCGGGGCTTTTTTGCACAAAACAGTTCTTACCTGTCTACACTGGCCCTCTTGCGCAAGTATTCTTGCACAAGAGGGCTTATCCCTGAGTGGGAGCATCATAGTGTTTGCACAAGAACACTGACAATCTTACATTAGATCATCAGTGTTCTTGCGCAAATTCAAGCGGCCAGTGTAGACAGCTGGCAAGTTTTTGTGCAAAAGTGGCTGCTTTTGTGCAAAATCGTGCCAGTCAATATGCACCCTTCTACTGTTCAATTTTTTTAACGCAAGAATGGCCAGACTGAGGCTATGTCTAGACTGCATTGCTTTTTCAAAAAAGGGATGCAGATTAGGCACATTGAAATTGCTAATGAAGCAGGATTTAAATATCCCCTGCCTCATTAGCCTAAACATGGCCACCGCTTTTTTTTGAAATGGAGCTTTTTCGAAAAAAAAATAGCAGTCTAGACATGGATCTTTCGAAAATACAGCCCTTTTTCGAAAGATCCCTTATCCCTCATAAAATGAGGTTTACAGGATCTTTCGAAAAAGGGTTGTATTTTTGAAAGATTGTGTTTAGACTGCCATTTTTTTTTAAAAAAAAGCTCAATTTAAAAAAAAAGCGGCAGACATGTTTATGCTAATAAGGTACAGGGTATTTAAATCCCTGCTTCATTAGCAATTTCAATGTGACTAATCTGCATCCCTTTTTCGAAAAAAGGATGCAGTCTAGACATAGCCAGAAATAAATCAAAGGTCCATCTAGCCCAGTGTCCTGTCTTCCAACAGTGGCCAATACCAGGTGCCCCAGAGGGAGTGAACAGAACACATTAAAGTGATAATTTCTCTACAGATGATGATGATTCCCAGAATGACAGAGGCTAAGGACACCATCCTTGTCCATCCTGGCCAATCGCCACTGATGGATCTAACCGCCATAAATTTATCCCATTTTTTGAACTTTGTTATAGTCTTGGACTTCACAACATCTTCGGCAAGAAGTTCCACAGGTTGACTGTGCATTGTGTGAAGAAATACTGCCTTTGGTGTGTTTTGAACCAACTACCTATTCCTTTTATTTGGTGACCCCTATTTCTTGAGTTATGGGGAGGAGTAAATAACTCTTCTTTATTCACTTTTCCCATGCCATATATCTATTGATGTCTTCAGGCCCATACTAGCTGCTTTTCTGAAAGATCCTTTCGCTACACACAAGTTATTGGTTCCAAACGTGGGTTGTTGGGCTGTACAGAAGTCAGACTACAGGGTCTAAGGATCCCTTCTGACCTTTAGCTCCATAAACTGCTGATAAATGGGGGTGGGCAGGAAGGGAGAAGTTTATCAGTGAGATGAGGGTCCAGGGGAGGAGACATGGGTATGGATGTCAGAGTGGCGGAAATGTGCCTCGGATCCGTAGTCCCAACACTCAGACCAGTGGCTGAGATATCAAGAAGGACACATTTCAGTAGAAGGTCTTAGGGAGGAGCAACCCCAGCTCCAGTGAGCATAGAATCATAGAACCCTAGGCTTGGAAGAGACCTCAGGAGTCATCACGTCCAACCCTCTGCCCAAAGCAGGACCAACCCAACTCAATCATCCCAGCCAGGGCTTGGTCAAGCCAGGACTGAAACACCTCTAGGGATGGAGATTCCACCCCCTCCCTCGGGAACCCATCCCAGTGCTTCCCCACCATCTTAGTGAAATAGTTTTTCCTAATATCCAACCTAGACCTCCCCCACTGTAACTTGAGACCATTGCTCCTCATTCTGCCATCTGTCACCACAGAGAACAGCCTCTCTCCATCCTCTTTGGAACCTCCCTTCAGGAAGTTGAAGGCTGCTCTCAAATCCCCCCTCACTCTTCTCTTCTACAGACTAAACAAGCCCAAATCCCACAGCCTCTCCTCATAGGTCATGTGCTCCAGCCCCCGAATCATTTTCATTGCCCTACGCTGGACCCTCTCCAATGAGTCCACATCCTTTCTATAGTGGGGGCCCCAGAACTGGACACAATACTCCAGATGTGGCCTCACCAGAGCCAAATAAAGGGGAATAATCACTTCTCTGGATCTGCTGGCAATGTTCCTCCTAATGCACCCCATTATGCCATTAGCATAATGGGCACCTTGTTGACTAATATCCAGCTTCTTATCCTCTGGAATCCACAGGTCTTTTCTGCTGAACTGCTACTTAGTCAGTCGGTCCCCAGCCTGTAACAATGCTTGGGATTCTTCCGTCCCAAGGGCAGGACTCTCCACTTGTCCTTGTTGAACCTCATCAGATTTCTTTTGGCGCAAGCCTCTAACGTGTCTTGGTCACTCTGGACCCTATCTCTGTCCTCCAATGTATCTACCTCTCCTCCTAGCTTAGTTTCATCCACAAACTTGCTGAGGCTGCAATCCATCCCCTCATCCAGGTCACTAATAAAGATGTTGAACAAAACCGGCCCCAGAGCTGACCAGGCAATGCGCCATCAATCACTATCCTGATTGTCTAGGGGGTTCTGTTCCTCTGGGGGTGTTTGATCTCCTGTTCCCCATGCATGAGCTTTATCACGCACTACAAATGATCCCAGCTCAGTGCTGCCATGACCTGGCGAGCTCTCTAACTGTAGTCAGATACAACAGTGACAGCTCCAACTAACCCTGATGCGGCTACGCCTCATACTGTGAACCAGCATGGAGCCCTCGCAGACAAAGGCTACTATTCAAGTCTGTGGAACACACCCCAACCACAACCTATTCTTTTGGCTCTTCCTCATGCCTCCTGGTTATGGGTTTGTCAATTTCAGGGCCAAAGAGAACCAATGGATCCTCTAGTCAGATCTCCCAAATAACCAACTGGAGAAAGCTTCAGGGGGTAGCCAAGTTAGTCTGTACAGAAAAAAACAACAAATGGTCTGGTAACTTTATAGACTAACAAAACATATAGATGGTATCATGAGCTTTCGTGGGCACAGCCCACTTCTTCAGATGACCGGAGAAGTGAAGAAGTGGGCTGTGCCCATGAAACCTCATGATACCATCTACATGTTTTGTTAGTCCATAAAGTGCTACCAGACAACTGGAGAAAGCCACCGGTCGCTTTTGCACTAAATCTCTTTGACTAAAGCATTGTCCGGTCTTCATTTGGAGACATCAAGAGAAATCCACCATTTCCTTTGGAGGTGTAACCCCTACACACTCATCTGATGCAGCGGACAACATGGGGTTTTGCCCACAAAAACTGATGTCCTTCAACAAGGAGCTTCTAGTCTGGCATGATTAGTCTTTGACACATTCATGTTAGCTGGTCCCTATAACTTCATCGTCCTCTAAATGGCATAACAGATGGATGGTTCAATAATTTGCTCTAGTATCTTTCTGGTTACAGAAATTTGGCTGGCTGGTCTGTAGTTCCCCATGGCCTCTTCGCACCCCCTTTTGCAAAGATAATCACTACATTTGCCCATCTTCCTTCCTCTGAGACCACATCTGTCCTCTAGAAGTCCTCAGAGATAATTGCTAGTGGTTTTACAATGCCTTCAGCTAAGCTAGTTCCTTGAGTGTTTAATAAGAGGTTGAATAAGGACAAATGCAAAGTGCTCCACTTAGGAAGGAACAATCCATGTCACACATACAGACAGGGAAGCGACTGTCTAGGAAGGAGTCCTACTGAAAGGGATCTAGGGGTCATAATGGACCACAAGCTAAATATGACTCAACAGTGTGACGTTGTTGCAAAAAAATCTAACATGATTCTGGGATGCATTAACAGGAGTATTGTGAGCAAGACAGGAGGAGCTGCAGGGGTTAGCTGCGTTAGTCTGTACAGGATAAACTTAAAAAGCAACAAATGATTTGGTAACACTTTATAGACTAACAAAACATGTAGATGGTATCGTGAGCTTTGGGACACTATCAACCTAACATTCAATGAAGGTGCAAACAGCTCTTTGTCTGTGTAGATTCTAGCATTAGCACCATTCCTATCTATTACTATCCTTTGATCTGTTTCTTTTCAACTATCCAATCTTCAGGTGTTTATTGATTGCCAGTTCTGCCTACTTGTTTTATCCTTTGATATTTTCATGCTCTCTGTTCCTTCTTTCCCATCCCCCCTCCTTTTTTTCCTTCCCCCCTCTTCCTTATCCACACTTTATGTTGGTCTGTACATTCTAAACTCAAAACTCTGGTCATCTGAAGAAGTGGGCTGTGCCCACAAAAGCTCATGAGCCCATTGACATGTTTTGTTAGTCTATACAGTGCTACCAGAACGTTTGTTGTTTTTTAAGACAGGAGAAGTCATTCTTCCGCTCTACTCTGCACTGATTAGGCCTCTATTGGAGTATTGTGTTCACGTCTGGGCACCACATTTCAAGAAGGATGTGGAGAAATTGGAGAAGGTCCAGAGAAGAGCCACAAAAATGATGAAAGGTCAAGAAAACATGAGATATGAAGAAAGACTGAAGGAACTGGGTTTCTTTTGTTTGGAGAAGAGAAGACTGGGAGGGGACATGATAGCAGTTTTCAAATATCTAAAAGGGTGTTACAGGGAGGAGGGAGAGAAATTGTTTTCCTTGACCGCTGATTATAGGGCAAAAAGCAATGGGCTTAGACTCCATCCAGAAACAAAAATTTAGAATTGAAAAAAGTACAGAGAAGGGCAACCAACATTATTATGGGTCTGGAACAGGTTCCATATGAAGATTTAAAAAGACTGGGACAGTTTAGCTTAAAAAATAAATGACTAAAGAGGATATGATAGACGTCTACAGAATCATGAGCCATGTGGAGAAGGTGAAAAAGGAAATGTTATTTCCTCCTTCTCATTAGGGTTTTGTGTGATGTAATCTAAGAAAGCGTTTACTGCCCTTTATAATTTACAGCCTACACTGGTTTCCTGGGGGATTGTGAAAAGACATATTCCATTGCTTGCAGATCACTAAAGTATGCAATAAGTAGGTGTATGCCGAGAATAATGAGCATTAATTTTCATAGATGACATGCACCTAAGCACATTGTTTTAGATTAAAATGGTTAATTCAAAATGGGAGCAGACTTATTTATTGACATTTACTCTCCCAAGACCTGATGTTCTTGGCCATTGTCAAGTGTACAATGTTGCAATTTAACATCATGGTCCTGTTCCAATCGGGCACTAGATGGGACGAGAGTAGAGAAGCAATTTTTTGGATCCCTTGTGCCACTCTTGGGTTGGTACATAAGTGGGCAGCTGTTGTCATTATGATTGACCTGAGATGGCACAGTGACGGCTGAAGGAATAGCAGATACTTGCACAAGACTGAACTTTAGCCCTTAAATTAGGGCTGGTAACCCGGTGAGGGGGAAGAGTTTTTAAAAATTTCTTGATTCACAGTTAGTTCTGTGTTCTGATTCCAATGCAGCATGTCTCCTTGTTCCCAGTCTAGACCCATGGCAGACACAGACCGGAGAAACCAAACGGCGATCAAGCAATTCATCCTGTTGGGTTATGGGGACGTCCCTGATCTTCAAATTCTTCTCATCCTGCTGTTCCTAGTGATCTACATGGCAACCATAGCTGGGAACACCCTCATCATTGTGCTGGTGGTGGCCGATCTGCACCTTCACACCCCCATGTATTTCTTCCTGGGGAACTTGTCCTGCTTGGAGACCTGCTACAGCTCCACCATCCTGCCCCAGTTGCTGGCCGGGCTCCTGACTGGGGACAGAACCATCTCAGTCAGTGGCTACCTCACACAATTCTTCTTCTTTGGCACCATGGCTTCTACGGAATGCTACCTGCTTGCCGTGATGTCTTACGATCGGTATTTGGCCATAGGCAAGCCCCTCCATTACGCGTCTCTTATGAATACCAGGGTTTGCCTCCAGCTGGTTTGGTGATTGTCCTCTTCCTAGTATTCATCTCGCAGTTTGTATTCTGTGACCCCCAATGAAATTGACCATTTCTATTGTGACCCCATCCCATTGATAAAACTCTCTTGTGGGGACACCCCCTCATCATATTGGTGGATTTCATCTTGGCCTGTGCATTCACCTTCCCGCCGTTCCTGCTAACCCTGACGTCCTACGCGTGTATCATCACCGCCATCCTGAGGATCCCGTCCGACTTCAGGCGGCAAAAGGCCTTTTCCACTCGCTCCTCCCACCTCATCGTGGTGACCATTTTCTACGGGTCCTTAATGGTCGTCTACATGCTGCCAAAGCTTGACTCCCTCAGAGTCCTAAGGAAAGTGCTCTCTCTTTGCTACACGGTCCTGAGTCCCCTGCTGAACCCCCTCATCTACAGCCTGAGAAACAGAGAGGTCAGGGAAGCCTTGGGCAAGGCCCTCAGGAAAAACCTCGCAGTCAGGAACACAGAGAACCCTAGATCATAATTAAGAGCTAGATTTTTCAAGGTGCTTACTCCCCGGGTGGGATTTTGAAACCAGCAGAGGCACACAGGTGTTTTTGAAACTCCCATGGAGGCACCTAAGATACCTTTGAAAATCTGGTCTTCAAGAGCAGGTTAGATAGACATCTATCAGGGATGAACTAGACAGTACTGGGTCCTGCCATGAGGGCAGGAAGCTGGACTTGATGACCTCTTGAGGTCCCTTCCAGTTCTAGTGATCTATGATTCTATGATACGCACATAAGCACATTGCTTGAGATTGAAATGGTTAATTCAAAACGGTAGCAGCCCTATTTATTGACGTTTACTCTCCCAAGACGTGATGTTCTTGGCCGTTGTCAAGGGTACAATGTTGCAATTTAACAGCATGGTTCTGCTCCAACTGGGCACTAGATGGATGAGAGTAGAGGAGCATTGTTTTGGATTCCTTGTGCCACGACTGGGTTGGTACAGCAGTGGGCAGCTGTTGTCATTGTTATTGGCTTGAGATGCTGGCATGGTGAGGGCTGAAGGAATATCAGATGCTTGCCCAAGGCTGAACTTTAGCCCTTAAATTAGGGCTGATAAGCAAGTGAGGGGGAGGAGGTGATAAATGTTTCTTGATTAAGTTAGTTCTACGTTCTGATTCCAATGTAGTTTGTTCCTCGTCTCAGCCCATGGCAGACACAGAAAGTGGAAACCAAATGGCTATCAACTAATTTATCCTGCTCGGATACCTTTGAAAATCTGGCCTTTAATTCTAAGGTTTTCAAAGTGATGGGAGGTAATCGGGTACAGGGGGAGGAGGGGCAGTGCCCATTGAAATTAAGTTGAAAATTCCCATTGCAAATCTCAGTGCTCATGTTAAAACTAGAGAGAATTTTCATGCATTTCCTGAGGCGGCGTAGCTATGGTCCCTCGCTGGGTCAATGAAGTAAAAACCTTAAATGAACCAAACTGTCCCATAGAATCTCTGTGGATAGTAATTCCATGCTCTAATAAGAATCTAGCAGCAGGGATATATGATTGATCTCCTGACCAGGACAATAATAGTAACTATGAAATGCCAAGGGAGATAAGAGAGGCTATCAAAATACAAAACTCAATAATCGTAGTGGATTTCAACTAGCCCCATATTGACTGGGGACACGTCACCTCAGGACGGGAAGCAGAGATAAAATTTCTTGATACCTTAAATGGCTGCTTCTTGGAGCAGCTGGTTCTAGGATCCACAAAGGGAGAGTATCAGAGGGGTAGCCATGTTAGTTACTCCTCATCACGAGGGCAGAGGTTATTCTTGATTCAGTCCTAAGTGGAGTGCAGGATCTGGTCCAAGAAGTAACTATAACGGAACCGCGTGGAAATAGTGACCATCATGTAATAAAGTTTAACATCCCTGCAGTGGGAAAAACACCTCAGCAGCCCAATGCCATGGCATTTAATTTCCAAAAGGGGGACTACCGTATTTTAGCAAATATACCCTGCACCCAAATATCCCCTGCACCCGAATATACCGCGCGGCTTTTGCTTTCTGAGTTTAAAAAAATCTGTATACCCCACACATGAGTGTAGCCCACGGCGGGAGGCGGGGGGGAGATGAGGAGTTTGTATAATGGTAGCTCCTGCTTGTTGCTCCTGCCCCATCCAGCTGGGCATCCTCCACTGCCTGCAGCCACCGCCGCCGCACGCAGGACCTGCGCGCTCGCTTGTTGCTCCCAGGCTGGCACCTGCCCTGCCACCCTGCACCATGCCCCGGCCCAGCGGCTGCCTGTCCCTGTTCCTGTGCACCGTGACCGCATGCAGCCTCCCGCTGCTGCTGCTTGTCGCCGAGCCCTGCGCCCGCAACTGCTCCAAGGTGCAGCGGCTCTCTGCCGCCAAGGGCTTCAGTCAGATCAGCGGTGAGCAGGGCCGGGGGGGCTGTGAGGGGGCCTGGGAAGAGTTGCAAGGGGGCACAGGGAGTTTGCAAGCGGGGTACAAAGGAGACTGCGGGGGGGGAGGGTGCAAGGAGGCTACATGGGGGCTTACAAGAGGCTTGCAAGGGGGTTTGCAGCGACCCGCAGCGTGGGCCACTCGTCGCCCAGGAGAGGGCTCTCCCCTGTCTTACTTTCAGTTAAAAAAAAGCAGTATACCCCGCACATGAGTATACCCCCCAAGAGGGGGGGCAGGGTTTGTAAAAACAAATATAATCCATGGGTTATATTCGCTAGAATATGGTACACTCAAATGAGGAGGTTAGTAAAACAGAAATTAAAAGGTATAGTGACAAAAGTAAAATCTCTGCAAGCTGCATGGAAACTTTTCAAAGACACCATAATAGAGGCCCAACTGAAATGCATACCCCAAATTAAAAAAAAACAAGCATAAAGGAACCACAAAAGAGCCACCGTGGCTAGACAACCAGATAAAAGAAGCAGTGAGAGATAAAAAGGCATTGTTTACAAAGTGGAATCAAATCCTAGTGAGGAAAACAGAAAGGGGCATAAACTTTGTCAAATTAAGTGTAAAAATATAACAGGAAAAGCCAAAAGGGAGTTGGAAGAGCAGCTAGCCAAAAACTCAAGAAGTAGTGGTACAATGCTTTTTTGAACTACATCAGAAGCAGGAAACCGGCGAAACAACCAGTGGGGCCCCTGGACGATGGAGATGCTAAAGGAGCCTTCAAAGATGATAACATCATTGTGGAGAAACTAAATGGATTCTTTCCTTCAGTTGTCACAGCTGAGGATCTTGGGGAGATTCCCAAACCTGAGCCATTCTTTTTAGGTGACAAATCTGAGGAATTGTCCCAGATGGAGGTGCCATTAGGGGAGTTTTTGGAACAAATTGATCAGCTTCAGAGCCACAACTCACTGGTCCAAAATCCCACCGGGTTGGGGTTCCAGGAGAAAAGCCATTTTTACATCACAATAAATACTTGGGCGAAAGTAAACAGGCCCCTCTCTGTGCAGTGTATCAGGGGACAGAACCCGCAGCTGGCTGCCGTCTCTGAAGTTACTCTCTTGTCATCCGTGTTGCATAGGATCATGGAATCCCGGGGCAGGAGGAGACCTTAGGAGGCCACCGAGTCCAGCCCCCTGCCTGGGCGAGTGGGCGCACCGGTCCCAGGGACTCGCACCCAGCCGGGGTTCGCTCTCAGAGATCATTTGTGGTGCTTTTTCCTTTGGATTTGCTTTTCTAATTCTTTTACACTCCGGCCTTGTACTCCTCCTGCCTCGCCCACGGGCCAGCACCCTCACTCCCCCCCCACACTGTGGCTAGCCCCTCCACTCGGCCCAGCCCTCCCTTCAGCCAGCCCCCCCTTTTCCTGGGGCACCTAACTTCCCCCACTCTCAGGGTTGGGCTCAGACCCTCCAGGGCCAGGCATGGGGCTGTGCCCCCCTGGACTTTGTGCCCCATGTGGAGTTGGTGTGGAGGGGGAGGGGCCCACGAAGAGAGGCTGGGGCAGTGCCATGGGGCTAGAAGAGGCAGCAGACCACTTGCTCCCCTTCCCATAGGAGCAACCAGGTGCCCACAGACTGGCGAGGGCAGCAGGGCCCCCCAAATCCTCTCCGCTCCCCAGTCAAAGTGTGTCTGCTTGAGGGAGGGAGGTGGGACCATTGTGCCTGACTTCCATTGACTGTCCCAGGGGTTTAGCTACCCCGCTGATTTCGGTGCTTGGATAAGCCCCATTAGATGCTGTCTCCATCTTTAGGGGCTCCCATCCCATGGTAAAACCTGTCCCACAATAAACAGCCTGGAGGCAGGAAGCCCGGGGGGGATCCGAGGGTCCAGGCTGGGTAAGTCCCAGACAAGCGGACGAGAATGTCTCGCTTTGACCTGAATATGACAAATCCTCTAACTTCTGCCTCTGGGCCTCTGTGCCTGAGCTGTGCACGGCTCCCGGGAGGGAGACCCACAAGCCCTCTGGAAAATCACGGATAAACCACCTTCCCACAGCACCAGTCCTACACTGCTAGCAGCACCCCAAGCCAGCCCCACACGGCTCTGCTGCAGAGAGCAACCGGGCCGAGTCTGGATGTGAGGTCAGTCTCTGTGTGAGGGATCAAAAGACTCCTATCCTTGTGTCTTTGGCAGATAGATAGAGGGGGTGTGTGGGGATAGATAGATAGATAGATAGAGGCAGTGCATGGGGATAGATAGATAGATAGAGAGATAGAGGGGGTGTATGGGGATGGATAGATAAATAGAGGGGGTGTGTGGGGATGGATAGATAGAGAGAGAGAGAGAGAGAGAGATAGAGGGGGTGTATGGGGATGGATAGATAGATAGAGGGGGTGTGTGGGGATAGATAGATAGATAGATTAGAGGGGGTGCATGGGGATCGATCGATCGATTGATCGGTAGATACTGAAGTATTCTGCAGCTGGGAAAAAATTCACAAGGTCAGTACAGTAAGTTTACTATTTCAATTAATTATATTCAGGGATTAACATACAAGGGAAATGTAGGAACATGTCAGCAGATCGAGAGAAGTGATTATTTCCCTTTATTCAGCTCTGCTTAGGCTAAATCTGGAGTACTGTGTCCACTTCTGGGTCCCCCACTATAGAAAGGACGTGGGTGCATTGGAGAGGGTCCAGTGGAGGGCGACCAAAATGATTAGGGGGCTGGAGCACATGACCTATGAGGAGAGGCTGAGGGATTTGGGTTTGTTTAGTCTGCAGGAGAGAAGAGCGAGGTGGGATTTGGTAGCAGCCTTCAACTTCCTGAAGGGAGGTTCCAAAGAGGCTGTAGAGAGGCTGTTCTCAGTGGGGGCAGATGACAGAATGAGGGGCAATGGTCTCAAGTTGCAGTGAGGGAGGTCTAGGTTGGAGATTAGGACAAGTCCCGGTTTGACAAAGCCCTGGCTGGGATGATTGAGTTGGGGCTGATCCTGCTTTGGGCAGGGGGCTGGGCTCGATGACTCCTGAGGTCTCTTCCAGCCCTGGGATTCTATGATCAGCATTGTTTTATCCAAAATCATTAAGGATTTAACTGTTTGATTACAACTAAAGATAATCAGAAAAAAAATCCCAGTGTGGCCAATTTCAACATTTCATCAAAAACCTCAAACCTCATTTTTGTTGTTGTTTGTTTTTAGCTTTAAAAAGTGTAAGTTGAAAACCACAAACAAGGTTGCTTTTTGAAGGTTCAGCTTTTCAGCTAAACCTCCCAGGTTGTTGAGGCAACAGCCGGAGTGTGAGAAAAAAATATTGTTTTGCTAAACAACTAATTTTCCTTCCAGAAAACCAACCCGAGAACAGAAAATTCCCAAGTTCATGTGCCCTTTAAACATGGGTGGGGAACTTAACTGTTTTCCACTGATAACAGAACTGGAAACCCGCTGTTTCTTTTGCACCAGTTTGGATTTCTGGTTCAAAGGAAATTGAAACTGAGTAAATGGCAAAGCTGTTACTAACAGAACATGGTTTTTACAGACTTGAACCTTTAAATCTGGGTTTGGGCTTGAGCCCAGCAACCGAACCTGTCTATCCTGACATGAAGGATGGGTGGACATGGATGACCGCAGCTGGACTAACCCCGGTTCTCTTTGTCTACTGCCATAAATTGGTGCACTGAGCATACACACAATAAGACGCAGCTCATCTCTTACAGATCTCATTACCCTACCAGACAAGCTGGAGAAAGGAAGGGAGGGGAAACAGAGGCACAGGGAGGTGAAGTGACTGGTCCAAAGTCATGCAGTAGCTCAGTAACAGAGACAAGAATAGAGCCCACGTCTCCAGACTGTCACTGACCCACACAGCACAGACCTAATGTCACAGAGGAAATTCTCACAACACAACAGTGAAGGACCAAGGCTCCTAACCCGCCCTCACACAGCTGTGTCAGAGTAGGATATATAAGACCCAGGGGTCACCCAATGAAATTAATAGGCAGCAGGCTTAAAACAAACACAAGTAAGTTTTTCTTCACTCAACGTTCAGTCAACCTGTGGAACTCCTTGCCAGAGGATATTGTGAAGGCTAGGAGTTTAACAGGGTCCAAAAGAGAGCTAGATACATGGAGGTTGGGTCCATCAATGGCTATCAGGCAGGATGGGTAGGAATGGTGTCCTTAGCCTCTGTTTATCTGGAAATGGGTGACAGGAGAGGGATCATGTGAGGATTACCTATTGTGTCCCCTCTCTCTGGGGCATCTGGCATTGACCAGTGTGGGCAGACAGGACACTGGGCTAGATGGGTCTTCGGTTTGACCCAATCTGTCCGTTCTTAAGTTCTTATGTTCTAACTGGCCCTGGGGGCCATAAATCAATGTGTGACCAGAGATCAAGTTGGTCTGTGTGGCGCTGGGGGGAGGAAGCACCACAGCCGAGCCACCATGTGCGATGCTTGGTGAGCCCATGCTGCATTTCCCCGGAAAATGGGAATGGAGCTGGGCAGGAGGATGAGAATCTCAGGTATGTCTAGACTACATGCCTCTGCCGACAGAGGCATGTAAATTAGACAACCCGACATAGTCAATGAAGCGGGGATTTAAATATCCTCTGCTTCATTAAAATAAAAATAGCTGCCGTGCTGGGCCAGCTCAGCTGATTGTCAGCACAACGCGGCAGTCAAGATGCGGATCGGTTGACAAGGGAAGCCTTTGTCAACCAATCCTGTAAACCTCGTTTCACGAGGCATAAGGGATCAGTCGACAAAGGCTTCCCTTGTCGACCGATCCGCATCTTGACTGCCGCATTGTGCCGACAATCAGCTGAGCCGTCACAAGACGGCGGCCATTTTTATTTTAATGAAGAGGGGGATATTTAAATCCCCACTTCATTGACTATGTCGGGTAGTCTAATTTACATGCCTCTGTCGGCAGAGGCATGTAATCTAGACATACCCTCAGTTCCATGCCCAGGCTGGGAGGCTGCTGGTGGTCACCAGAGAGGAACCTTCTTTGCTAGGCTGGTTGGATTTGGCTTGTCATTTGTACCAGCTGCTAATTACATTTTATCCAGCCGGGTCTTGGCTCAGACGTTCAGATGGTGTCAAGTAACCAACCTCCTGGCTTCAGAGACGTGTCTTGATGGATATTGGTGGGACAGGACTAGCGGTGTCACGGTCGGCAGTGAGACGCTCCCACCAGGCCTGCCCCAAGGAAGTGGTGAGTGCTGGGCTCTTTTGGCATATTCCCAACAGGGGGTATTATCGTGAGGGGAATTGGGACTGTCCCCTCTGCCACTGCCCTTCTCCTTCCCTCCACAGGTCGGAGACGACGGGGTAGGGAAGAAAATGTCCAACCGAAGCACCGTGACCGAGTTCCTGCTCTGGGGTTTTTCGGACATCTGGGAGCTGCAGGTTTTGCACTTTGTGGTGTTTCTAGTCATGTACCTGGCAACCCTGGTGGGGAACCTTCTCATCATCTCAGCCATTGCCCTCGACCACCATCTGCACACCCCCATGTACTTCTTCTTGGGAAACCTGTCCATCCTGGACCTTGGCTCCATCTCCGTCACCGTCCCCAAATCCATGGCCAACTCCCTCCTGGGCACCAGGTCGATTTCTTATTCTGGATGCTTCACCCAAGTCTTTTTCCACCTCCTCTTCATTGGAGGAGATTTTTTCCTTCTCACCGTCATGGCCTATGACCGCTACGTTGCCATCTGCCAGCCGCTGCACTATCAGAGAGTGATGACCAGGAGACGCTGTGTCCACATGGCTGCCAGTGTCTGGATGAGTGGTATTCTCAATTCTGTCCTGCACACTGGCAGCACACTGGCCATCTCCTTCTGCAAAGGCAACACAGTGGATCAGTTCTTCTGTGAAGTTCCCCATCTCCTAAAGCTAGCTTGCCCTGGTTCCTACCCCAATGAAAATGGGCTGCTTCTATTTAGTGCCTGCTTAGTCTTAAGCTGCTTTGTGTTAATAATTGTGTCGTACATTCAGATCTTCAGAGCGGTGCTGAGAATCCCCTCGGAACAGGGCCGGCACAAAGCTTTCTCCACCTGTCTCCCCCACCTCGCTGTGGTCTCCTTGTTTATTTCCACTGGCACCTTTGCCTACCTGAAACCCACCTCTAGCTCAGCCCCGGGGCTGGATCTGGTGGTGGCTGTTTTCTACTCCATCCTTCCCCCAGTGATGAATCCGGTCATCTACAGCATGAGGAGCAAGGAGATCGAAGCGGCCCTGAGGAAACTGGTGGGGTGGAGGTTGGTCCCTAAGAGTCAAAATCCCGTCACTCCCTGACTTATTTCATTCCATGTTTCTGTGTCAACTCAAGAACGTGCTTCACCATCTCTTTCCAGGCAAAAGGAGCCCTTGCATTGGCAAAAATATGGATGCACGCAAGTCAGTGGAGTGATTGTAGATCTACTGTGAAAATAAGATCAGACTCCATTCCTTGATCTCTTTTATGTTTTTCTACTGCCACACATATTCCTATTGTAGCTGAGCAACTTACACCTAAAACCAGTAGACCAAAGTCCCTAGTGGGTTTCATGAGCCCGTGGGGGGGGGGGTCTTCTCCTTTTGGTGGTATTAACTGTGCTGTGGTCCTGCTGGCTGTTGGTTTATTATTTGGTTGTGAAACTCTGTGGGATAGGACCATACAAAGCCATATAATCATAGAATCCCTGGGTGGGAAGAGACCTCAGGAGTCATTGAGTCCAACCCCTTGCCCAAAGCAGGACCAACCTCAACTCAATCATCCCAGCCAGGGCTTGGTTAAGCCGGGACTTAAACACCTCTAGGGATGGAGATTCCACCCTCTCCCTGGGGAACCCATCCCAGTGCTTCCCCACCCTCCTAGGGAAATAGATTTTCCTAATGTCCAACCTAGACCTCCCCCACTGTAACTTGAGACCATTGCTCCTTGTTCTATCATCTGCCACCACTGAGAACAGCCTCTCTCCAGCCTCTTTGGAACCCCCCTTTAGGAAGTTGAAGGCTGCTCTCAAATCCCCCCTTGCTCTTCTCTTCTGCAGACATAGGGTGCATCTACATAGCTATTTTGAGCCATCCCTTTCTCCACGTAGAATGAGGTTTATATGGATGGCAAAATACCACATCTGCTATATTTTGAAATAGCAGATGCATTGAGAAGACGTGAGGTAGCTATTTTGGGAAACCATAGGTATCCCGAAATAGCATTGCAGTGTAGACCTTTTTTTTAAGCAGCCCACTCCCCCCACAAATCCCACCATCCCCAGCTTACACGCTGCTGCACAGCTCTGCTAATGAGGTGGGCGGGACTTTCTTCACACCCATGCAAGTGTGCCCCCAGAGGAAACGCTGCACCCAAGTCTCTCTCTTTAGTTTTCACTCTTGCTGACCCTTATGGCATATGACCGATAACTTGGCCATCTGTCATCTGCTGCACTATGGGAGAGTGATGAACAGGTGCACTTGTATCCCCAGATTGTCTGCTCCGCACCACACATCAGGAACACCTTCAGGTTACTCTTCTGCCAGTCCAGACATAAATATGCATAACTTCAATATGCATTATGCAAATTGGGGCATGTGACCTATCATTCAAGAGCTTCACATCCCTTGAATTTGTCTATTCTATTTGTATGCATGCACCACTCTTGTATGTGAAGTTAGAAATATGAAGTATAAAGCTGTTTATTAACCTAGGTCTTCTAGTGAGAGCCCTTAGTGCTACTTAAGGAACTTAATAGCCCAGTCCTCAATACAGTGATATGAATACAGACTTGTTTTTCCTAAGCCTGGTTGGTCCTAGAAAGACATGTGACCAGGCCACCTAGTGTGGAAATCCATCTTGAATGTTGGTATTTTTCCACAGAGGTGGGAGGAATAGAACAAAGATCTCCGGTCCTGGGGAAATTCTGTTTAAGGAATGGGAAGCAAACAATGATGATCTTCACCTGGCTTCATACACAGCTCCCAGCACAAGAGGACACAGGAGAAGGCCTGGAAAGAAGAGAGCTCTAACAAGGGGAAAAGTTGTTAGACCCAAGCTGAGAAAAAGATCAGCTCTGGCTGAGAAGAAATTTACCAGAATGAAGAACTAGGGGGAGAAATATGATTTATAACAATATGTGCATTGGGCATGATTGGTTTTATTTTCCTTAGTGCCTTACTTTGATCTGTCTGCCATCCCTTGCAGTCACTTAAATCCGACTTTTTATAAGACACTTTTGTTTTGTAAATAATTGTTCCCTAGAGAGCGAAAACAGCTGTGCATCTCTCTCTTTTATTGATAAAGGGGATGAATTTTATGAGCGCTCTCTGTGTAAAACCTTGACGCTGAGTAAGTGTCACTGAGGTGTGGGGAGTCCCTGGGCCCTGCACCTCCCTCTGCAGCCAGACATGACTCTCAGGTAGCAGGAAGAACAGAAGATTTGGGGTTGACAGGGACACAGCATAGAGGACTTGTCAGCACAGGGACCAGGAACAGCCAGCACCATCCAGGCTAAGGCAAGCAGGGGAGGGATAGCTCAGTGGCTTGAGTATTGGCCTGTTAACCCTAGGGCTGTGAGCTCAATCCCTGAGGGGACCATGTAGGGGTCTGGGGCCAATCTGTCAGAGATGGTACTTGGTCCTGCCCTGAAGGTAGGGGACTGGATTCAAGGACCTCTTGAAATCCCTTCCAACTCTATGCGATAGGTATATCTTTATATATTATTATAATGGGGGCCCAGAGTGGGGGTGTCTCCTCCAGGCAGAGGAGGGGTGGGAGTCTGCAGGTCAACCCTGGCCTCTAGCTGCCCCCATGGCCCCCCACTCATCTGGGGGTGGCAGGGGCTTCATGGGCTGACTTCAGCCTACATTTAATCTGGGATGGGTGGGGCTCTAGGACTGGTTCAGATGCCTTCTCCCCTCCAGCTTCTCGGCAGGGGGGAATCATGGGCAAGCTCCAGCTACTCCCTGACTTTCTAGTTTTCTAGGGCACAGGAACTGTTGTGGCTAGCCCTGGCCTCCAGCTGCCCAGCCCCTGCATCTCCTCTGGGGGGGTAGGACGCAAAGGGCCAGCCCTGACCTCCAGCTGCCCCTCCCTCCCTCCTAATTTTCAGGGGGAGGGGGGTCTGCACAGTCTGGCCCTGGTCTGCAACCATATCCCCAGCTTCCTGCTTGTCCAGGAGGAGACCTGGGGCTCCGTGGCCTGGCCCCAGCCTCCAGGTGCCCCTCCACCCTCCTGCTTCAACAGGGGGAGGGGGGCTGGGCTTCACTGCCTGGCCTCAGTGTCTCTTGCAGGAGGTGCAGTTCCTGGCTCCAGCATCTCCTCTGGAAGGTGGGGGACTGCACTGGCCTGGCCTCCAGCAGGGCTGGGAGGGGCAGGGATCTGGTGACCAGCCTCCAGCTGCCCCTCCTCCCCCGCCATCCTGCTTGTCCGGAGGGGGTTGGCAGTTTCCAGCCCAGATGTCTCCTCCAGGGAGGGGGCAGAGCAGCAATTTCTGGTCCTGGCATCTCCTGGGGGGCAGGGCTGTGCTGCCCAGCCCATAGGGTCCCATGGAGACTGCAATGGTGTGGCCAGTGCCCTTCCCCATCCAGTGCTGCAGTTGAGGGTCAAGGGGAAGGTGTTTGCGGTAGAGGGGTCACTTACCCGGTCCATTGGCCAGCAATGTGGAAAACTGGCCACTCTTTTCGTGGTGTGATCACCCGCCCACCCCCTGTGGTCCCTGTGCAGTATAACTGTCCCTTCTATGAGACCCCTCCCTTTCTCTGTGATGGAAAACAATCAGATTCCAGGCACATCCCATTGTCCTGGCACAACCAAACCACAACCTTGTGTTAAGTTAGGCAAGTGGAAGCTGCCTCCCAAACGCAATGTGTTATTTGTTTATATGCTTCCACTTTTTATAGGGCTTCTTTTTTAATTGTAGATCCTTTACAATCTTCTGGTTAAGCCAAGGTCATCTCCTGCCATATGTCCTATCTTTCCTGCACAGAGGAATAGCTTGCTTTTGGGCCCTTAACAATGTCCCTTTGAAAAACTGCCAACTCTCTTCAACTGGCTTTCCTCTTAGTCGTGCTTCCCGTGGGACCTTACCTACCCGCTCCCTGAGTATGCTAAAGTCTGCCTTCCTGAGATCCATTGTCTCTATTTTGCTGTTCTCCCTTCTCCCATTCCTTAGAATCACAAACTCTCTGATTTCATGGTCACTTGCACCCAAACTGCCTTCCACCATCCAATTCTCAACCAGTTCCTCCCTATTTATTAGAATAAAATCTAGAACATCCTTCCACCTAGTAGTTTTCTCCAACCTTCTGAAATTAAAAAAAAATGTCTCCAATACATTCCAAGAACTTACTGAATAATCGGTACCCTCCTGTGTTAGTTTCCGAACAGAGGTCTGCATAGTAGAAAGTCCCCATCACCAACAGATCCTGCACTTTGGATGATTTTGTTAGCAGTTTAAAAAAGCCTCATCCACCTCTTCTGCTTGGGTAGGTGGTCTGTAGTAGACCCCCTACCATGAATGAAGTTTAATAAGCAGAAATGCAAAGTGCTCCACATATGGAATGGGAAGCAACTGTCTGGTCTAGGGGTTATAGGGGTTATAGTGGACCAGAAGCTAAATATGAGTTAACAGTGTGACACTGTTGCAAAAAAAGCAAATATGATTCTAGAATGCTTTAACTGGTATGTTCTGAGTAAGACACGAGAAGTTATTCTTCTGCTCTACCCTGCGCTGATAAGGCCTCAGTTGGAGTATTGTGTCCAGTTCTGGTTATCACATTTCAAGAAAGATGTGGAGAAATTGGAGAAGGTCCAGAGAAGAGCAACAAGAATGATTAAAGGTCTAGAGAACATGACCTATGAAGGAAGACTGAAAGAATTGGGCTTGTTTAGTTTGGAAAAGAGAAGATTGAGAGGGGATACGATAGCAGTTTTCAAATATCTAAAAGGGTGTCACAAGGAGGAGGGAGAAAACTTGTTCTTCCTGGCCTCTGAGGATAGAACAAGAAGCAATGGGCTTAAACTGCAGCAAGGGAGGTTTACGCTGGACTTGAGGAAAAAGTTCCTAACTGTCAGGGTGGTTACACACTGGAATAAATTGCCTAGGGAGGTTGTGGAATCTCCATCTCTGGAGATATTTTTGGGCGGGTTAGATAAATCTCTATCAGTGATGGTCTAGACAGTACTGGATCCTGCCATGAGGTCAGGGGACTGGACTCAATGACCTCCCGAGGACCCTTTCAGTCCTAGTATTCTATGATTCTATGATTCATCACCCTTGGTTTTTAACCCCTATAAATCTAACCCAGAGACTATCAACAAGTCTGTCTCCTACATCCATCTCAACCTCAGTCCAAGTGTGTACTTTTTTAATATATAATTTAGGCCAGATTGAAAGGTACTGTAGTACCTAAAGGTGCAGCTAGATGAATATGCACTTTAAAAATTACAAAAAGTGGCTAACTGTAATTTAAATGAGAAGTTAGGTGCCTCGGTGCTTTTGAAATCTCACTTGACATTTGTAGGTGTCTAAATACCTTTAAATATCTCACCCTTTGTCACTGTTAGGTGCCTCCCTAGACACCTTCCTTCCTTTCCCCTCTCTCTGATCATACAGTTAAACTACTGAGGTGCTTTACAAAACCCTTCAATGAAGTCCAGTGGCAGTTGAACGCCTCACTCACTTAGGCCTCTGAAAATCCAAGTCGAGGTCACTAGACTCAGCTGTACCCAAGGGGTGACCTTATCTGCTCCTTAGAATTCCAGGGCTGGAAGAGACCTCAGGAGTCATTGAGTCCAGTCCTCTGCCCAAAGCAGGATCAACCCCAACTCAATCATCCCAGCCAGGGCTTTGTCATGCTGGGACAAGGGATGGAGATTCCACCCCATGCCTAAGGAACCCATCCAATGCTTCTCCACCCTCCTAGTGAAATAGTTTTTCCTCATATCCAACCTAGACCTCCCCCACTGAAATGTGAGACCATTGCTCCTCATGCTGCCACCTGCTATCCCTGTGAACAACGATGCACTGTTCTATTTTCTCGAGCTGGCCTGAATTTTGCTGACATCCACAGATTCCCCGGCGGCTTTTTCTCCTACCGTCCATTGTCTCCCTGAAGGGATTGAGCATGGGGTGGAGCCCAGAAGGTGGAGAACTCATTGGTCAGGTCTCTTGGCTCCAACAGTGTTTGGGAGCAAACCAGCTGCCAGGCCCCCCAGAAAACGAGTCACCACGATGAGGTGAGAAGAACAGGTGGAAAATGCCTTTTGCCTATGGTCGGATAAGGGATTCCTAGGACGGTGGTGATGCCCCGGGCATAAGTGAGCAGGGTCAGTAGAAATGGGGCAGGGCCTCTATGGAAGAGAATCTGAAAGTCACCAGTCACCCAAGGGAGGCCACCGCAGGGGAGATCCATCACTGGGGTGAAAATATTACCATGGTAATACAGGTGGAACCTCTCTCCTCCAGGATTCTCTGGTCCGGCATGACCACGGAGATTGCTAGGCCAGAGAACCCCTGAACTAGAGAGCCGGGGCCCACGGGACTGGTCACAGCAGCCCCTGAGCCACAGAGCCCCAGGGAGCAGAGCCCCAGTGGTCCTGGGGAAGTGGAGCCATGGTGGTGGGGCTGGCCGAGCTTGGAAGTGGGGAGGGTGCCCTGCCCAGCCTGCTGATGGACCAGGAAGAGCCCAGGGTCCATGCACAGAGGGGCATAATTGACCTCCCCTGGTCCAGCAAACTCCCTCCTTTGGGACTGGTCAGGTCTTGAGAGTGCTAGACCAAGAAGGTCCATCCTGTCGTTAGAAAGGCATTTTACCCAATACTCATTCATGAGGGTTGAATAATACAGTGGCTGTCTTATAATCCCAATCATGAGACGCTGCCACTAGCGGCTAACATTCAGCCCCCAAACCCAAACAATCACTTTTTGGTACCTGACTTTCCCACAGCAGGGTGAACCGAATTACAGTGTGGTCTCTGCCATTTTCTGGCTTCCTCTGTTTTCATTCCTTGAATTAGAACCTCTATGTTTCCTTGAATGGGAAGCTAAGGCACACGGTACTCCACAAGGGGTAGAATTTGCAAAACATCTGAGGCTTGCTCTACACTAAAGGGGAAAGTCGACTTACGATATACAACTCCAGGTATGTTAATTGCATAACTGAAGTCGAAGTATCTTAAATCGCATTTTTGTGCTGTCCGCACAGTAGGAGGTCGACAGGGGAAAACACTTCCATCCGCTTCCCTTACTCCTCGTGAGGAGCAGGACTACTGATGCCAACAGAAGTGCCCTTTCAGTTCGAATTTGTGGGTCTTCACTAGACCCGCTATATTGAATACTAGAAGATCGACTTCCGGAGGGTCAGTCTTCTCCATAGTGTAGACAAGACCTTGAGCGACTCAGTTCAAAAGTGAACTAGGGCCTTTGAAATCTATGCTTCACTGCAAGTCCATGGGATTTCTATTGCTGTGTCATTTAGGCACTTCGATAATTTTACCCAATGTGCTTCCAAAGAACAGATCTTGGTATTTCACAAATACGGAATTGAATAAATCCGTTAGTTTTGTGAAGAACTACAAAAAGATCTTGTGAAGAACTACAAAAAGATCTTTGTGAAGAACTACAAAAAGATCTCAGCAAACTGAGTGATTGGGCAGCAAAATGGCAAATGAAATTTAATGTGGGTAAGTGTAAGGTAATGCATGTTGGAAAAAATAACCCAAATTACACGTACTACATGATGGGGTCAAATTTAGCTACGACAGATCAGGAAAGGGATCTTGGAGTTCTAGTGGATAGTTCTATGAAGACATCCACGCAGTGTGCAGCGGCAGTTAGTAAGGCAAATAGGATGTTAGGAATTATTAAAAAAGGGATAGATAATAAGACAAAAGATATCATACTTCCCCTATATAAAACTATGGTACGCCCACATCTCGAGTACTGCGTGCAGATGTGGTCTCCTCACCTCAAAAAAGATATATTGGCATTAGAAAAGGTTCAGAAAAGGGCGACTAAGATGATTAGGGGCTTGGAAAGGGTCCCATATGGGGAGAGGCTAGAGAGACTGGGACTTTTCAGTTTGGAAAAAAGGCGATTGAGGGGCGATATGATAGAGGTATATAAAATCATGAATGGTGTGGAGAAAGTGATTATAGAAAAATTATTTACCTTTTCCCATAATACAAGAACTAGGGGACACCAAATGAAATTGATGGGTAGTAGGTTCAAAACTAATAAAAGGAAATTTTTCTTCACACAGCGCACAGTCAACCTGTGGAACTCCTTGCCCGAGGAGGCTGTGAAGGCCAGGACTCTATTAGGGTTTAAAAAAGAGCTTGATAAATTTTTGCAGGTTAGGTCCATAAATGGCTATTAGCCAGGGATAAAGTATGGTGCCCCAGCCTTCATAACAAGGGCAGGAGATGGATGGCAGGAGATAAATCACTTGATCATTGTCTTCTGTTCTCCTTCTCTGGGGCACCTGGCATTGGCCACCGTCGGCAGATGGGATGCTGGGCTCGATGGACCTTTGGTCTGACCCAGTATGGCCATTCTTATGTTCTTATGTTCTTATGTTCTAATAATATTTTCTCCACACCTGTTTTTTTAATTTAACAATGTCATCTTGTTGCTGTTAGAAAGAGAAGCTTTAACAAAAATCAATTATAACACTTGTTGATTATTTGTTGATACCTAAGAATCCATTCAGTGACTTCTCAAACTTTCAAATTGTCACAAAAAGAGCACATAGTAAGAAAGTACAGTGTTCCGAGATATAAAATGAGGGGGCATTTAGGAATCCAGGATACAAAGGGAAGACCAACTATTGTAACAAGCCCCCTACAGGAATCCAAAACCAGAACTCTATAAAATGTGTTTTCCCAACACTGCTAGAGCAGAAAAATAGATGAAATACGTAACCAGAATCCAGAACTTGGCTGTGTGGGGCACAGAGCTCATGACCGTTATGTTTGCCATCAGGGCTGTAGCCAATAAAAGCCGTGATATTTAATGGGAAAGTAGCCACCCCAAAACTTAGTGTGTCCTCACATTCCCCATGACCTACAGATCACCGTTGCTATTTCAGCCAGACTGGTCATGACTTCTGAATTCCCATGAGCACCATGAATCCATGGAGGATCTTTCTCAGGGCTTCCCTGACCTCTTTGTTTCTCAGGCTGTAGATGAGTGGATTGGCCAGGGGAGTGAGGACAGTGTAGAAGACAGAGAAGACTTTGTTGAGGTCCTTCAGCATGTGGTCCTCCGGTAAAATATAGACAACAATGAGGGTCCCATAGAAAACAGTCACCACAATGAGGTGGGAGGAGCAGGTGGAAAAGGCCCTTTTCCTCCCGGTGCATGAAGGGATTCTCAGGATGGTGGTGATGATACAAATGTAGGACACCAGGGTCAGTAGAAATGGGAAAGGAGCATCGATGGAGGTGAGTATGAAACTCAGCAGTGTGATCAGGCCGGAGTCATCACAAGAACGTTCGATCAATGGGTTGAGATCGCAGAAGAAATGATCAATTTCTTTGGGGCCACAAAATGCTGATTGGGACATCCAGCCGACAGTCAAGGTACTCGCCACAAATGCCAATATCCAGGACCAGGCTGCGAGCCGGAGGCAGAACCTGCCGGTCATCAGGGCTGCATAACGCAGAGGTTTACAAATTGCTAGATACCGGTCATAAGACATGGCTGCTAAGAGGTAACACTCTGTACAGGCCAAGAGTCCAAAACAATAAAACTGCACCATGCAGCCGGGGATGGAAACGGTCCTGTCCCCAGTCAGGAGCTGTAGCAGGTCTCCAAGCAGGACAAGTTCCCCAGGAAGAAGTACATGGGGGTGTGGAGGCGCCGATCCGCCACCACTAGCACCACAATGAGGATGTTCCCAACCATGGTCACCACGTAGATCACTAGAAACACCAGGAAGAGAAGGGTTTGCAGTTCAGGCTCGTTCCCAAATCCCAAGAGGATGAATTCACTGATGACTGTTCGATTGGCCACTTCTGCCTTCTGCCTGAGGGTCATCTAGGTAAACAGAAAAATGCAAAATGTCAGAGGCAGGACTCGCAAAGGCAGAAGTGGGAAACCCTGACTTAAGCCAATGACTAAGGGCTGATTTCCTCAAGCTGCAAGGGCTTAAAACTGCAGGCAGGTGCCAATGGCAGTTATGACCGTTATAGAAATTGGTTAGGTTTGGGTGCCGAGGTGCCCTTGAAAACCTCACGAGGTGCCTAAAGACACATGGCCCTACATGCTTGGCTGGATAAGGACATTAGCTAAGTGATGCAGATAGCGGCTTCTCATTGTCCGCTGACCAGTGGGAAGTTTGGTACACCTGGTGGAAAGATGTCCGGGCAGCTAATGGGGCTGGGCAGACCTGTGAATGATGTGAGGAGGAAACTTGGTTCCGCAGAGGTTAGAGATTTTTAGTTACTAACAGCATATCAGGATGCATTTCCAGGAGATCTAGAGAAGTGATTATTCCCCTTTATTCGGCTCTGGTGAGACCACCTATGGAGTACTGTGTCCAGTTCTGGACCCCCCCCCTATAAAAAGGATGTGGTCGCAATGGAGAGAGTCCAGTGGAGGGCGACCAAAACGATTAGGGGGCTGGATCACATGACCTATAAGGAGAGGCTGAGGGATTTGGGCTTATGTAGTCTGCAGAAGAGAAGAGTGAGGGGAGATTTGAGAGCAGCCTTCAACTTCCTGAAGGGGGGTTCCAAAGAGGCTAGAGAGAAGCTGTTCTCAGTGGTGGCAGATGACAGAATGAGGAGCAATGGTCTCAGGTTGCAGTGGGGGAGGTCTAGGTTGGATATTAGGAAAAACTCTGTAGGAGGGTGGGGAAGCACTGGGATGGGTTCCTGAGGGAGGGGGTGGAATCTCCTAGAGGTGTTTAAGTGCCGGCTTGACCAAGCCCTGGCTGGGATGATTGAATTGGGGCTGGTCCTGCTTTGGTCACGGGGCTGGACTTGATGACTCCTGAGGTCTCTTCCAACCCTAGGATTCTATGATTCTACCCTTAATCCTAACCCTTTCCTAGATCCTCTGGGAACCTAAAAACCACTCCATGGGGGTCATTGTTCGGTAACAAACTCGTTCCACCTAGCAGACTGCTTTGGTGGCATTTATCCACAAATGACGGAAGGAGAAGTCTCCATTGAAAGTGTTTGTCATGAGTATGCCAAGCCATGGTGGATGTTTCAAGGCTAATGGGCTGGTGGTATCGGGAAGCCAGATTGGGTTCAGAACAGGGGAGTGACAAAATATCTAACAGACCGCTGTGTCTGGAGAACCTTCACAGCTTCCTCACAGGAGGCAAACGGCCCCTTTTCCAAGCAAATGTTTCTCATTTCCTCTGACAAAACGTTGGGGGAGAATTTTCAGTCCTTCCTACCTTCAGTTGTAACTGTGAAGCACCGAGTCCTGTGCACACATGCAAGCAGCCAGTGTTCCGATGGCAGCCGGCTGTGGGAATCGTGGGCCAGGTTCCACCCTCCCTCCTCTGCCTTTCGTTATTGTCAGGCTGGTTGGATCTGTTTACACCACATTCTAGAAAACCTGCTTTGCCCTTTCTCTGGGTTTCTGTCAGCGCGGTAGGAGAAATAACCCCCTCAGTTCATGCTGATGCATGACTCCCCACAGGGACTGCTCATGACAATCATTCTAAATGAATGTCGTAGGGGAATTGATTGCATTCTGCAATTAACAGAGCAGGGCGCAAGGCTGAATACAGCTTTCATAGATCATAGAATCCTAGATTGGGAAGGGACCTTGAGAGGTCATCGAGTCCAGTCCCCTGCCCTCACAGCAGGACTAAGCACCATATAGACCAGGGATGGGCAATACAATGGCGGTGGTTCACTAGGGTTAGCAGCTAGTATTCGCTGCCGCCATATTTACCGGCACCTTCGCCAGTACGGACAATCGTAGCTCCCATTGGCCAGAATGGAGATGTGCAGCCAATGGAAGCTCTGATTCTCCATACCTGTGGAGGTACAGGTAAATACGGCGGTGTGGAGGCCCACCAGGGGCTAACCCCAGCTCTGATCTACATCATCCCTTTCTTTCTACCATGACTGTCTTCCTTTACTAAGTATTTCCCCCAGTGATAATTGCAGCAAAATCACATCCTCAATTTCAAGAACTGGTCTCACTCAACTAGTCGAAATCTAAGCTGGAGTTTTCAGTGCAGTCGTGGGGTACATCTACACTGCAAGCTTATTTCAGAAAAAGCTATCTTCCGGAATAGCTTATTTCAAATAGAGCGTCCATACTGCAGGGAAACCTCAAAATTAGTCTGAGGCCGGCTCCCCTAATGTGGACGCACTACCTCCATTTAGAGCCCCAGGAGGCACTGGGGAGGAATAACTTCGAATGGCCTTGGGGAGGGGCTATTTTGACATAGCAGCAGTGGAGTGTCCATACGCACCTTCTTCCAAAAGAGGTTTTTTTTGGAAGAGGCGCTATTCCTCATGGAATGAGGTTTACCAATGATTGAAAAAGCCCTCAGTTATTTTAAATATTAATGGAAATATGCCTATGTCCTAGAACAGGAAGAGACCTTGAGAGGTCATCAAGTCCAGTCCCCTGCCCTCACAGCAGGACCATGCACCATCCCTGACAGCTTTGCCCCAGATCCCTCAATGGCCTCCTCAAGGATTGAACTCACAGCCCTGGGTTTAGCAGGCCAATGCTATCCCTCCTGCATTTTCCTCAGGTGCCAGAGGGGGGTCCCTTATCCACTGTACCAGCCCCCCAAGCTCCCAGGACCCCCTTATCTGTCCTGCACCCCCAGGGGAGGGCTTGAAGCCTCAACCTGCAGCTCCCAAGACAGGTACCTGATCTACTGCAGGAGCTGCACAACCTCCCTACACTCTGTGCTCCCCTTATGCATCCCAAGGGTGCCAGGTTGGCCAAGGGCAGGGTTGGAACCCACACCTAGTGGCTTCAGAGGCAGATACCTTCTCCTCTTTTCTACTGGACAAGGTCAGCAGCCTCTCTACATTCCAGGACCCTCCTTATCCATCCTGTGCCCCAATGGTGCCCAGCCCAGGTTGGTTAAGGGCAGGGCTTGCACCCTCTACCTATGGATCCATAGGCAGGTCCCTTATCCACTGCACCACTGAAGGAGCCCCTCATTTTGATTTTGATTTTGATTTTGATTTTGATTTTCTTTCAAAATGATGCAATGGCTGTGTGGACACTACTATTGTTTTTCCAAAATAATGGCCGTTATTCTGGAATAACACTGCAGTGTAGTTGCACCCCTAAGGTAATTAGGCACTCCATCTCTATAGACTTGCTGTGGAACCAAAGTCTCCATAGGCCTCCTGGAAAACCTGAGCCTACATTGATAGCAGCATAGGCTTTTCCAAGAGAAGGATAAAAGTGAAATGACAGTTTGTGCTCTGATAGTTTGAGGGTTTCTGGCTAAAGGAATCTGAGAGCCCCCTCTAGTGACAATCATGACCAATGGCAAACAGATATAAATTCTGGTAGAAGTAGAAGCCACAGTGATTCCTTGAATGGTTGTTTTCTGAGGTCCAAGCCCTGCTCAATCCAGACCTATCTTACCATGTTCAAATCTTATCTCCTCACCCTAAAAATTCTTCAAGGACCCTTACTCTCTAAGTTAATATATTACACTACATATTCCAACATTTTAATATTGATTATCTCACTTCCCGAAGTTGTTATCTTTGGCCCCACTTGTGATGTCCACATTCTGTGGTTAATGTGTAACCTACACACCTACCTACAACCTACATCTACTCTGCGGGGGTTTTCTGGGATACTGGAGGTATTCTGGAAAAACTCCACCACATCCAGGGAACAGGTTTGCTCTTCTGATATTCTTTGTGGAAGTGCAAATGTGCTCTTTCGGAAGCCCTGCCTTCCTCATTCCATGAGGAAGAAGGGATCTTCCGAAAGGGGGGATTTTCTGAAATTTGGTGCAGTGTCCCCAAATTTCAGCCCCATCTCCCTGCCTGGACCAGCCCCATCTCTCTGCCTGGAGGGAAATACCTCCTGGCTAATAACCAGGCCATAGCTCTCTCCATCCTTGTGGGGCTGCCCTGAATTGCTTCATCACCAGTGTGGATAATCCACCATGATCCCTCTCTTCTGAGGCTGCCAGTGTTAGCCAGGGTAGTGCCCATAGGAACAGGAGCAGCTTGTCCCCTCTGGCCTGGCCTGGGCTGGGACCCACCAAAGGCCATCCCCAGTTAGGCATCGTTCTGCACCCCCAGGTATGTGGCTCTGGACTAGAGCTGTTGCTGCCAGGGGCAGTTTCCATGGGAGACACCCATGAATGGGGCCACCTGACCCACCCAAGGCATGACATGGGACACCCAGGGAGTCCCCCATCCTGGCAATTCCAAACACATAATGAAAGAGGAGAGGAATCCCCAACCCCACTACCTGAAAACCTCCCACCCCATGATCTCCCACCAGGAGACGTCCTTACCTGCAGGGGAGACTTTAGAGTGAGGCTGGAAGAGAAGAGAAAAGAAGAGAAGAGAACCACCCTTGAGTTACACTGATCCACACCCATTGGGAGCTGGCCACATTGGCTCTAATCACATCACAGCCCATTGACCCCAGCACTTGGAAGAAGGGAAAGTGATAAAGAATAGTTAACATGGATTCACGAAGGGCAAGTTCTACCTGACCAGCCTGATTACCTTCTGTGATGAGGTAACTGGCTCCATGGCCATGTGGAAGTCAGTGGATGTGATATACCTTGACTTTAGCCAAGCTTTCCATATGGTCTCTCTTAGCATTCTTGCCAGCAAGTTAAGGAAGTATGGATTGGATAAATGGACTGTAAGATGGATAGAAAGCTAGATAGACTGTCAGGCCCAACAGGTAGTGATCAATGGCTCGATGTCAGACTAGTGGTCGATTTCTAGCAGAGTGCCCCAAGGATCAGTTCTAAGGCCGGTTTTGTTGAACATCTTTATTAATGACCTGGATGAGGGGATGGGTTGCACCCTCAGCAAGTTTGCGGGTCACAATAAGCTAGGGGGAGAGGTAGATATGTTGGAGGGCAGGGATAGGATCCAGAGTGACCAAGAAAAATTGGAGGATTGGGCAAAAAAAATCTGATGAGGTTCAACAAGGACAAGTGCAGAGTCCTGCACTTGGGACGGAAGAATCCCAAGCATTGTTACAGGCTGGGGACCGACTGGCTAAGTAGCAGTTCTGCAGAAAAGGACCTGGGGATTCCAGTGGATGAGAAGCTGGATATGAGTAAACAGGTGCCCTTGTAGCCAAGAAGGCTAATGGCATATTAGGGTGCATTAGGAGGAGCTTTGCCAGCAGATTCAGAGATGTCATTATTCCCCTTTATTCGGCTCTGGTGAGGCCACATCTGGAGTATTGTGTCCAGTTCTGGGCCCCCCACTATAGAAAGGATGTGGACACACTGGCCAAAATCCAGCAGAGGGCAACAAAAATGTTTAGGGGGCTGGAGCATCTGACCTATGACTGAGGGATTTGGGCTTGTTTAGTCTGCAGAAGAGAAGAGCGAGGGGGGATTTGAGAGCAGCCTTCAACTCCCTGCAGGGGGGTTTCAAAGAGGCTGGAGAGAGGCTGGTCTCAGTGGTGGCAGATGACAGAACTAGGAGCAATGGTCTCAAGCTGCACTCGTCCCTAGGTTAGCCCATGCACCACTGAATGCTAAGTGTACCATGGTGAGACATATCCGTACGGGCACATGCAAAGGACAAAAGTCTAACTGAACTCAGGAAAGAACTAGATGAGTTCATGGAGTGCTGGGCCAACAATAGCTACTAAGCCACCAGGGTCAGGTTCACAGCCCCGTGCTTTGGTGTCCTTATACCGCAGGCTGACAGAAAGGTAGGACTGGACAGTAGGAGATGGATTATTCATTAACTGCTCTGTTCTGTTCATTCCCTCTGATCCAGCTAGCCCCGGCCACTATCAGAGTTCAGGACCCTGAGCTAGATGGACGCTTCCTCTGAGCCAGCGTGGCCATTCTTACTTGCTTAGGTGGGCAACCCGTTAGTGGATACATTCCACAATCGTGGACACTGGCGTCCATTAAAACTACATCAGGATGTCACGTCAACAGAGCATCCTGCTTCTCGTGCTGCTGCTAATGTCACAGGCGAGGCGGGTGGGAATTGGAGCTCATTAAAACCATCCCCTGCTAGCAAGCCACTTACGAAGACAGAATGTCTCTGAGCAGGGTGCTCAGAGAAGTGTCACGCTCAGCTGAGACCCGGGCGCGACCAGGAGATCTGACAAAGTTGCCGGTGGTTGGGTGGGTCCCGCGGGAGGCCATTAGCCGGGAGCGTTGCTGGGAGATGCGGGGCTGCAGGCCCAGTGGGGCTGATTAGAGAGGAAAGTCAGAGGTGCTGATCAGAGTTAGGACGGGGAAGGGAAAGAAATATTTCTATGGCCTCTAGCCCCGATGTGGGCACTCCAGGCATGTTATGCTTAAACGAAGCACGCGAGATCTTTTATGGGGGAAAAGGCAGTACGCCGCATTTATTGAGAATACAACAGTTGCATATGCTTTTCAGTCACACATACACAGTTCATTATGCATACACAGTTCTGCCAGATGATATCATAGTTACCAGTCCAGAGTCTGTGTCAATCTAGTGGCCAGCTAGATCGAGCACAGGGGAGAGCAGGGCCTTTGTCGGTCGCGATCCAATGCTCCTCTCAAGACAGTGGCAGATGAACCCAAGTTCCATAGCGAAGCACCCTGCTTTTTATAATCCTTTTCTCTGTTGAAATCCATGGATTCTGCTCTGTCAGCTTGTGACCGGAAAGTTATCTTGTTGATGTCAATCATTCCCAAACATCTTTTGAAGACTCATCCTGTCCTGGATTGTTAATCAGTTGTTTTTAGGGGTGCCCGCCCTTCACCTTTAGAACCGTCAATTCTGCCAATTTGATCCATTCTTGGCCATGGGTACGGACTGACAATTTCTCTGCTCTTTGCAGTCTGTCTTTTACAGTTTGTGTTCACCCCACATTCTCCCCCTTCTCTCTTGACCATCTGGCTCTAACGATGACCTTCACACCGTATCTCATTCATACAAACAGTCTTTCACACAGAATCCTTCAAAGGTAAACAATACTGTTTTATATTAAGCAAAATCAAAATCAAAACAATTCACATCGAAGGCCTGGGCCTTCAATATTTCTCATCTCATTAACATAGACACAATATGAGATCCTGTCTCTTTACTTACTAAACTTTAGACCAAGGAAATATAGGAGATATATACTTAAGTAAAGGATTTGACTTACTACAATCTTAAATATGATTATATGTTAACTGACATTACTACATTACTAAATCTAAGATAAGAAATATAAAAAGAATAAAACTTTCAGTTCCAACAGGCAGTTCCCGGGACAGGCGATCCCTTCGTTCATCAGTTCCTCTGCATCCCAGAGAAGAAGGGGCTGTGATGGGAGCAGGGAGGCTGGGATGGGGACGTGCAAACACAGAGTACCCCTGGGTCCGCCAGGCAGCCCAGCCCAGCCACAGGGAGAGAGGCAGTGCCGGGTGCGCAGTCCTCAGTGACAGATTGGCCAATGTGCCTGGGTTGTGACAGGCTTTGCTGTGCTTCCCACAGCCCCCAGTTCTGCCCTCAGGCCTGCCCCACAGTGCCCTGCCATCTCTGCCCTCCCACAGAGCCCTGCCAGTGCCCCTCAGGCTTGCCCCACAGACCCACCCACAATGTTGTGTTATCTCTATCTGGTCACTCTGCAATATAGTGTTCACCACACTCCCACCACAGTGGATTACAGTGGATGAGAAGCTGGATATGAGTCAACAGTGTGCCCTTGTAGCCAAGAAGGCTAATGGCATATTAGGTTGCATTAAGAGGAGCATTGCCAGCAGATCCAGAGATGTGATTATTCCCCTTTATTCGGCTCTGGTGAGGCCACATCTGGAGTATTGCGTCCAGTTCTGGGCCCCCCACTACAAAAAGGATGTGGACGCATTGGAGAGGGTCCAGCGGAGGGCAACCAAAATGATGAGGGGGCTGGAGTATATGACTTATGAGGAGAGGCTGAGGGAGTTGGGTCTGTTTAGTCTGCAGAAGAGAAGAGCAAGGGGGGATTTGATAGCAGCCTTCAACTTCCTGAAGGGAGGTTCCAAAGAGGCTGGAGAGAGGCTGTTCTCAGTAGCGACGGATGGCAGAACAAGGAGCAATGGTCTCAAGTTGTGGTGGGAGAGGTCTAGATTGGATATTAGGAAAAACTATTTCACTAGGAGGGTGGTGAAGCACTGGAATGGGTTACCTAGGGAAGTAGTGGAGTCTCCATCCCTAGAGATGTTTAAGTCTCAGCTTGACAAAGCCCTGGCTGGGTTTATTTAGTTGGGATTGGTCCTGCCTAGGGCAGGGGGCTGGACTTGATGACCTTCTAAGGTTTCTTCCAGCTCTACAGTTCTATGATTCTATGATCACTGTCCTTCTGCTATGTATATTGGACAGACTTCTCAGACACTTAGCCAAAGAATTAATGCCCACAAATCAGACATCAGATATCTTCACAAGGAAAAAACAGTTTATTTTCATTTCAGCCAACCTGGGCATAGTCTTAATGATCTTACTACATGTATCTTACTTCAAAGAGACTTTAACACCAGACTACAAAGAGAAATTTCAGAACTGTCATTCATGCTTAAATTTGACATTTTACAGATGGGCCTTAACAAAGATGCTAATTTACCTTACTCATTACAAAGATAGCTTCCTAAATTATCACCCATGATTAGTCATTCATTGACTCATAGATACTATTCTCTCCCTGCCTCCCCCTCACCCCACCTTCTGTTCTCAATCTGATTTGTCAGTTTTATAATGTGTTCACTTTTTTTCATTGTATCCCTTTGGTATATATGGTCATGCCAATTCTCTTCCAGAATTTGATCTGAAGAAGTGGATCTGGCCCATGAAAGCTCATCACCTATTAAACCATCTTACTAGTCTTTAAACTGCTGCATAGTCCTTTCTTTTAGATACAGCCATGAAACTGTTAACTACGCACATAGTTTTGCAACACCCTGAGTAGGATGTACCTCAAATAGGTCATTGGGCATTTTAGGCATCTAAGGGTATGTCTACACATCAAAGTTATTTCAGAATAACTCATTCCACGAGGAATAATGCCAATTTCAAAATTGCTATTTCGAAATAAGTGCTGTGTAGACACTCAGGGTATGTCTACACTGCCACCCTAGTTCGAACTAGGGTGGCTAATGTAGGCATTCGAAGTTGCAAATGAAGCCCGGGATTTAAATATCCCGGGCTTCATTTGCATCTTGCTGGCCGGGCGCCATTTTTAAATCCCCTTAGTTCGAACTCCGTGCCCGCGGCTACACGTGGCACGGAGTAGGTAGTTCGAATTAGAGATCCTAATTCTAACTACCTACTCTGTGCCGCGTGTAGCCGTGGGCACGGAGTTCGACCTAAGGACATTTAAAAATGGCGCCCGGCCGGCAAGATGCAAATGAAGCCCGGGATATTTAAGTCCCGGGCTTCATTTGCAACTTCAAATGCCTACATTAGCCACCCTAGTTCGAACTAGGGTGGCAGTGTAGACATACCCTTATTTCGAAATAGGGGGCCTCCAGCCTCCCCAGGGTTCTCTGGTGGCTACTCTCTCTAACCTCCCCCGGAACTCTTCAAAGGATAGACTCTGGCCACAGTGCCTGTGCCAGCTCCAAGCCTGTCAGCCCAGAGCCAGCAGTGGCCACCAGTCACTGCCCCGACCCAGTGACCCCAAAACATGAACCAGCAAGCCATTGGTAGCCAGCCCTCCACCGCTCCCCAGGAGCAGTCTGCCAGCTCCCAGGAGCCTGACAGGGCTGGAGAAGGTGGACGCCTTCCTGGTCCAGGGTGGAGATCAGGGTGGATGTTACTTAGGTTTGGGGGGGATGCCCCCAACATCCATGATCTCCGCACTAGATGGAGGAACGCGGCCGTCTATGGTAGGATAGCTGCCAGCCTGACCACCAAAGGCCACATGTGAACCCAGGAGCAGGTTTGCATGAAAATCAAGTTGGTCTGGCGAGACCCCCCAACCCTGAGCCCTGAGCTTCCCCTCCCCCTTCTTCCCCTTGCTTCCCCCTTCCAGCTCCCTCCTCCCAGGTTTCCCTCTCCCCTCTCCCACCCTATCTTCTCCCCTCTCCCGCCTCCTTTCCCCAGTCTCACCAGAGTTTCCTCCCCCCCCAGGTTTTTAAATAAAGAGAGTTTGTGTTCATGAAAATACGTGTATTTTATTTGACATCAGGAAGGGGGGCTAGGGAGGGGTAAGTGGAAGGACGTGAGGGAGGAATGAGGCACAAGCCCCCAGTGGGGCAGACCAGGGAGGCTCTTAGTGATCCTCAGGATGGAAGCTCTCCCGCAGGGCCCCCTGGATACTGACAGCCCCCTGATGGACCTCCCAGATAGCAGCCTGCAGAAAGTACAGCCAGGCTCACAGCAACGCATCCATGGGAAGCACCAGAGTGCCCAGGGGCAGCTCTGGCTCCATGTTGCGGAGTGCTGTGGTGTCCCGAGTGAGGGCAACCAGAGCACGCAGAGACAAAATGCTTTCCTGTCCCTCATCGAGACAGGCAAGCAAGCAGGGAAACCTGAGAACCAGCTGTCCGGAGAGGGTCCCTTTAAGCACAGGCCTCAGATAGCCTCAGCCAGCAGCCACACAAAGTAACTCCTGACCTGATGCCTTGCCGGACCTGGTTCCAGCCGGCCTTAAATGCGATTCAGCATCCATTCAGTATGGACAAGCTATTTCAAAATAGCAAAATTCTATTTTGAAATGCATTTTGTGTGTAGACACATTATTTCAAAATATCTTATTTCAGAATAACTATTTTGAAATAAGATATTTTGAAATAACGCTGTAGTGTAGACGTACCCTGACACAATACATAATCAATTAGTAAATATTATTAGAACAACCAAATCTTGCTTTGCTATAAAATGGGCTTAGTAAGAACAATCGATGGCAGGGAATGGGCAGGGTTGACCCACAGGTCCTGCTCATTGTAACTAGAAGTAATAGACCCTTCACGCCGGCAACCCAGTGCATGGCGTCCCAACGGGTAAGAATCAAAGGGACCATGACCTCCTGCTGTAGGTGGCCTACGGGTGAAGTGCAAGTGAACTAGGTGTAATGATTGTAATATAATAGATCTTTTATTAATTGCTTTTGCATTGTTTTGTGCTGTATTAATTGCTTTAGAATTTGTAGTATTTAAGGTTTAAATTGCATAGTAATTGTTTTTAAGGCATGTAAAACTTAAAGAACTGTAATAATTGCTTAAAGCTTCCGATAAATAAGGAAATGGTTAAGTCTCTCTGGAGTGTCCTGGTTTCCCTTGGATCTAAAATAAATCAAACCACATGACAGTCCAACAACAGGTCTTTTGGGTGAGCTGTTTGTAAATGATCGGTAGCGTAAGATAGTCATAGAAATCTTTGCTGAATAATATACTGCTTCTTTTCGACTAGTTGTCTGTCACTTTGATCAAGAACTCCTCCTAAATGGTAAGGCAAATCCTTTCGTAAATCAGGTTTAATAGTTATAAGGAAATGAAGAGATGGGCATAGACAATCATGAACAGGAAATGAGTCACAGTAAATCAACATTATTTAGCGTTCTTTTGCTATCTATCTATCTACCTATCTATCTATCCCCATACACATCCTCTATCTATCTATCTATCTATTTATCTCTCTCCCCTAGCTTTTGCATTCCTGTTTCATTGTGGAAAGCTTTCAGTTTCCTGAGAAAATCCCACCTAAGAGATGACATATCAGGTCTCCCCATAAAAGACAAAATACCAACTATGCTGTCTAATGGGACACTGACCATCTCCCTAGACATTCCCACCATAAAAAGACCTGGATCAAAGCAACAAACCCATCCACCCACTGACTCGTTAAAGAACTGCAACAACTAAAACAAGGAGACAGAAGCAAAAAAGCAGATGACTACTGCACAGATACAGCAATATTTTTACTTCAAAGAGTAAGATTAACAGACTCCATGAGGTCCACTAAGGAGTTGGTTATGGCTACCAATTTGGTCAAAGGTCCTCTGAGAGCATGGTGATAGGTGGCACTGTGCAACACTGAGCTAGCTAAGTAGAGAGATAGATGATAGATGGATAGGTAGATTTTACAGCATCTCCATTGACTTAAGAGGTGTTTAAATTTTTTACCAATGCAAATTCCCCTTTGTGCATAAAGTGATGTTTAAAGGAGATGCTAAGAACATCAGATAATTAGTTTGGAAAGAAACACAAAAGGACATTAAAATCAGAGGCAAAAGAGGGACATTTTATGTGCCATGAATAACCTCTGCCCAATCAATTTCCGCAGGGCAGCTTTGATCTCCTTGTTCCTCATGCTGTAGATGACCGGGTTCAGCACAGGAGGCACCACAGAATAGAAAATGTCCACCACAAGATCCAGGCGGGATGTGGACCTGAAGATGGGTTTCAGGTAGGCGAACATACCAGTGGAAAAAAACAAGGAGACCACAGTGAGGTGGGGGAGGCAGGTGGAGAAAGCTTTGTGCCGGCCCTGCTCCAAGGGGATTCTCAGCACTGCTCTGAAGATCTGAACATACGACACAATGATGAAAACAAAGCAGCTGACGATAAAGCAGGCACTAAATGCAATTACCTAAATTTCATTGCGGCTGGAGTCAGGGCAGGCCAGCTTGAGCAGCTGGGGGATGTCACAGAAGAACTGATCCACCATGAGGCCACCACACAGCGAGACGGCCAATGTGCTCCCGGTGTGCAGGGCAGAGTACAGAAAACCACTAAGCCAGGCACCAGCAGCCAAGTGAACACAGGCTTTCTGGTTCATCTCACACTCGTAGTGCAGTGGGTGGCAGATGGCCACATACCGGTCATAGGCCATGACCGTCAGCAGGATAACTTCAGTGGAAACAAGGAACATGAATAGAAAGACTTGGGTGAAGCATCCCACATAAGAAACTGACTTGGTGTCCAGGAGGGAGTTGGCCATGGACTTGGGGATGGTGATGGAGATGGTGCCAAAGTCTATAATTGACAGATTCACCAAGAAGAAGTACATGGGGGTGTGAAGCTGGTGGTTGAGGGCTATTGCCATGGTGACGAGAAGATTCCCCACCAGGGCTGCCAGGTAAAGCACCAGGAACACCACGAAGTGCAGAACCTGCAGCTCCCGGATGTCAGAGAACCCCCGGAGCAGGAACTCGGCCACGGTGCTTCGGTTGGACATTTTCTTCCTCAACACGTCGTGTGATGGCTGCAGAGGGGAGGCGATGGGCAGGGGCAGGGTTCGAGTGCCAGAGGAATCCTGGGAGGGGTGAGTGCCCCTGAACGCTGGCAATCAGATCCTTAGTGGACAAGGCGAGGGAAGTAAAATCTGTTCTGTAGGAGAGAGAGAGAGAGAGAGAAAAAGAGAGAGACAAGCTTTAGAGCCACCAGCCAACCTCACCCTCCTTCCCCCCTTCACATCCTGCAACTAACAGGACAGCCACCGCCGCTTGCACAGAGACTTCTCGGGTGCATTATCACACTAGTGTGAATTGGTATTACTCCCTTAGACTGAATGGGACTGGATCACTTTACATCTGGGTTGTGAGGGTCAGTGCCTGGCAGGAGACTTAGGTTGTGTGTTTGGCTCTGCCATGGACCTGCTGTGGGACTTTGGACCAGTGACTTCCCTTCCCTGTGCCTCAGTTTCCCCTTCTGTCTTTTCCCAGCCTTGTCAGTGATGAGCTCTTTGAGGGACGGGCAGTGTCCCCTCGTGGGGATGTTTAGCTCCCCTACTTCCACCAGGTCAGGCTTCTGGTCCCGTTGACCCCCTGTGGGTCTGTCTACTCTTCAGAGAGTCTCCAGGGGCTGCCCACTCTGCTGGTTATGTAGTTTTGATATCCTGCAGCTGTGTCTTCCAAAACAAATTAAAAAAGGATGTCATAGAATGGATGTCATCTCTTCTCTCTCTCTCTCTGCATACACCCCCCTATCTATCTATCTATCCATCCCCACACACCCCCTCTATCTATCTATCTATCTATCCCCACACACCCCTATCTATCTATCCATCCCCACACACCCCCTCTATCTATCTATCTATCCCCACACACCCCTATCTATCTATCTATCCCCACACACACCCTCTATCTATCTATCCATCCACATACACCTCATCTATCTATCTATCTATCCCCATACACCCCCTCTATCTATCTATCTATCTATCTATCTATCGATCTATCTATCCATCCCCACACACCCCCTATCTATCTGTCTATCTATTTAATCTGTCTTGGGAGGGACATTTCCCATTTTCAGCACAAAATGTTCAATGCTCTGTTGAAATCCCCTAAATTTGGGGATTTTTTGGAAACATTCTTAGACAACACAATGATTTGTAATTGATAAAAACACAAAATCTAACAGACTCGATGTGTTTCTTTGCATTGATTGTGAAAGTCATAAAAAGTTCAAATTGCATTTCAGATTTATCATCTCACATGTACCCTGCACTTCCCCCATTCCAACATACGTTGTTCAAACAGCAAACTTACGAGGTAGCTCTGTGGATAGTTTCCAGCAAGGTTTGATGCACTTGATCCTTGGGTGCTGGCAATTACTGGTCACCCTCTGTCTCCATGCCCAACTGTCTCTCATTTTCTCTCTCGCATGTTCCCATCATTGTGTTGTCCTGTTGCTTGGTGTTTCCAGAGATGGATGCTCCCTGCTCCACCTGGCTGCCAGGCTTGGCTGAGAGGTGGGGGACCACATGGGAGTGAAAGCCATTTCTGACACTAGAGTGAATCCTTGCTCGTCGATGTGTCGGATGCAGTCGCAGCCTGGCAGTACCTGCTCTGTGGCTAAGTCCCTGTTTCCTTTCTCCAGGGCTGTGCATCCAGCTCTGATCCCACCTCCAGAACCAACCAACCTGCCCTGGTGCCTCTGGCCCCAGAGGGGAACAGCCCCACCCCGGCTCTTATACCACGGCAGCCTCCCCAGAGGGACTCATGTCTAATAACAGGTTTGGCCAAGTGGATTTACCAAATCCAGCCTTGCTGTCCAGCACTGACATGTGCCCTATGGTAGTTCAGAGCAGAGCTGGCACGGCACGGCTGGGCCCTTCATTAACTCCCCTTCCTTACCCAGTGGGGGAGCAGTGATGTGTGGTCTCCTGCATTCCACCAGCTGCTCTGGGGATGCAGCCATGGGACACCCCCAGCTCTGGCATCCCTGGGTGTGTGAGGTCGCTCACTGGGAGATGCCTAGAACCAGACAGCACAAAGGAAGGCCCTGTCTGGGGCTGGTGTAGATTGACCCCGTCCTGCTGGTCAAAGAGTGGCCAGGGCTACTCCTGGCAGCCAATGGCTGGCTGCTTTGATGTCTGTGGAGACGCGGCCATTTCACCCCTGCGGAGGGGCTGGCCTGTCAGAGTGGGCATGGCTGGTGTGGGACTGGGGGTGTGATGAGACAGCTCTGTAGGGGTGTGGAACGAGGTAAGGTGTGATCATCAGCTGAAGCTCCAATGGCTTCCCTGTCGACCACCTGCTCTCTGTGTGGGGCCTGTCCAGGGCCCAGCTTCCTGCCTAGAGGTGCAGGCTGGCTGGGAGTGGGTGGATGGTTCTCACTATTCCCAGGTCTCATGTGGATGATGGAACCATGTCACAGGGATAGTCCAAAACAGGCACCCTCCATGTGACCAGGAATGGGCCAAACAGCCGATCGGTCAGTGGTGGGGATCCTCCAGGCACACCGGCCGCATGCGGTTCAGGGCTAGACACCAGATGGTTAGTTTCCCTGAACGTCTGCAGGCAGAGAGCCCTTCAGCTCCCAGTGGTTGTTGTGTGTCATTCCTGGCCAATGGGAGGTACAGGAATTGGTGGCCAGGCCCATACCAATTTCTGCCACTCGCTTTGTCTTGGAAAGGGGAACCATGGCTTCTCAGAGCTGACAGCAGTCATGCCTGCGGACACTCAGGGAATTATACCATCTGGCAGCCCCAATAAGTGGGTCAGTGGGCCGGAGGTCCTCTACCCCCGGCCTAAAGAAATGGGTGGAGCAAAGTCTGTTTGCAACTCTGTTCTGGTTCTCAGACCTGTGTTTCAACAATGCTCGAGTTATAACTTCCATATGTTCAGGCCCAGCCAATCACCTCTGCTGCCTCCTGGCCTCAGGAAGCCACTTGAGGGTCTCTCTGGAGGTTACACAAGGTCATTGTCCCCCGAGGCTGGTGGTCTGCTGGAGAATCCAACTCAAGCCCTGGAACAAGGTTAATTACAAATGGCGGTTACACTCAGGAGGATGGGGGATTGCTCAGCAAACCCCATTCCAGTGCACAGATCTCTGCCTACCCAGGCTTGTGTGGTCCCCCTAGAGTCCTGTGCCGAGAAACCAACCTCCTTTCTCCTGCAGGGACCTGACATCATTTCCAGCCCCTGCTCTTGCTCCATATTGGAGAAGGCTTCCGGTCTCAATGGCTGTTCCAAGGAGCCAGTTGGCCTGAGCCTCTGGCCACCCTGGGTTTTCTGGCCCACGACAATCTGTAGGGCCAGGCTGCCTGAGACCCATGGGCTCGAGGATCCCAGGCCCATGGCATGGAACCTGGAACCCCTCAAGGTGCGTCTACACAGCACCCAAAACATGAAATAAGATACGCAGTTTGTGCCACGCAAATTGCATAGCTTATTTCAAGTCTATTTTAAAATAGCTTGTTTCATCATTGGGTGCTGTCTACACAGCTCCAAATTCTTAAATAAAGTGCTATTTCAAGCCGTCCCTTACTCCTCATAGAATGAGGTTTACAGAGATGGCGGAATACCGCATCCTCTATATTTCGAAATAGCGGACGTGTTCAAAAAATGTGGGTAAGTATTTCGGGATGCCTCTCATATCCCAAGATAACTTTGCTGTGTAGACATACTGTCAGTGTCCTGATGTGAGCTAGCAGACGTGGGGCTTGCAGGCTGCAGAGCTGGGAGCTGGGCTCCCATTTGAGGCAGGAACTCTCACCTGTGAAACAGGATCCAAGGATGACAAGTAGAAGAATTTCCAGGAGAAGGAGCCTCCTCCAGGGGCACAAGGTGTGTCCCTGGGGCAGGGAGGACATGGGAAGCATCTTTCCAGAGATAAGGGAGGCCCGGCTGGAGTGACCAGCACTGCAGGGGAGGAACAGAACCCTCCAGAAGGGGTTAGAAGCCCAGGGTGGGGGTGTAATGGGCTGGTGCATCAGGGAGAAGACAGCCCAACGATTGCAGCCTTGAGACCGCTCTGATTTGGTGTTTATAAACCAGTCCCCAGCAGGCGTGAGTGATTCAAAGGCACCAGTTGTAGCAGTTGGTTTTAAGAGGAGAAGGAGGAAACACTCTGGCAGAGGTGGGATCTGACACCAGTTCCGACCTGTCTCTAATCCGAATCCCACAAAGGGTGAGTTTAGCATTAAACCTTCAAGGAAGGTGTGTAGCTCAGTGGTTGGCTGGCTCAGGGTGTGAGAGTAACACGCTCCAAGGAAGGCGAGCGATCGGCTAACAACCATGATGTCTCAGAGCAGTCCCTCAGCGGGTGTCTCACACCTCAATTCCCCAACCTGAGACTCCGAGTGCAGAGATGGGGAGCTGGCTAGTAGAATACACTCTGTAAAACCTGTCTCTGACACTCCCAAAGAAAAACTTGTTGAATCTCATTCCAAGATCCAAAGAGACAAAGACTGATTGCTTGCTGCCACCACCCAAGTGAATAAAAGTAAATATAACATAAGCCCTTTTCCAGGGAAGAGATCACTTGGGAATTCCCTCCCTAAGGCAAAGTTCTCCCCTCTGCCCCAACCTCCTTTTTCTTGGATTTGGGAAAGCAAACAGAAGGAATCTGAAGAGAGCAATGGACTCTGCCCGGGTAACTAGGCACCTAAACTTAAGGACACAACAGTAAACCAATACTGGTTAATCAAAACAAAAAAGAAGACACTTTATTATCAAAACAAAACTATTGTTGGAAGTATGGTCAATGACTCGGTGTTAAATAGCAGTGAAGTGACGTAGACTCAAGGAAAATCCCTGGGCTGTAATCCTTAGTTATAAAAAAGAAAAACAATATACCAGCTGAGACATGATTTCCAGAACTGCAAACATGGAAAACAATAAAACCTGATGGACTATCTAAACTTGTCCCTACTTACACATTTCAAGAAATCCATTCCTGGGAAAGCCAGTTTTCCTCCATACCTAGAAAAAATTGCTCTGATCTCAGACAAAGAAGAGATAAAGAAAAACCCCTCTCTCTGATTTTGAACTTCCTAGCTGCATTTCATTGGCTGAACGCCCAAACCCCCTTCCTTGAGGTGCTTCTCTAAGTTGCTTAACCCTTTCCTCACTCTCCAGCTACGTCAGTTTCTCCTTAGCAGCTCCTGTTTATGACAGGGTGTGACTTCTCAGCCTCAACAGAGCTCTGACAGGGGTGCGCAACTTGCCCCACAAGGGCTACAGGCAGCTGATTGGGTTCTGTGTGTGCCCCATAAGCCATTTTGTGACTATTGCTCATGTGCAGCGTTGCTGGATTCCACTGTGTTCCCTCTGGGTAGGTTTGCCCTCTCGGTGTGACCCACCTGGCACACACATTAAGCAGGAGCATGGAGCAGGTACACACAACACTGTGAGAGCCACACTCTCCCTCAGCATCCAATCACAGTGCTGCTACATTTCAGCCAGTATCCCCCGCCAATTTGAGGTATGCAAGCGCGGTGAACCAGAGTGCCTTATCCCGGCAGACCGCCTTGTTTGAGACAAAGTTGCAGCCCGCTGAGTTGAAGGAGGGCCACTAAAGCAGCCCACACACACTAGCCATGGTTGCATATAGCTGAGCTATGACCACGTAAACCAAGGGAGCATGGATGTCACACTTTGTATGGAACCCGGGTGTGAAACTTCTCTTTATCCACCCCAGGAAGCCAGGCAGAACATGTTAAAAATGCAGCAAATCAAAACAAATACAACATCATGTATTTGGGATGAGCTGTTTGTAAATGATCTCTGAGTAAGAGAGTCACAGAAATCCATAGGTCATAATAATTATGATAATTAAAAGGAATTGAAGAGATGGGCATAAACAATTCTGATAATTATGATCATTTTAAGGCAGGGGTCTCCAATCTTTTTAAGCACGAGATCACTTTTTGAATTATAAATTCAATCCAAGACCTACCTCAAACCCAAATGTCCTTGCCCTGCCTCCTTTGTGCCCCTTCTCCAAGGTCCCGCCCCTGCTCACTCCGTCCTCCCTCCCTCCCCCATCCTCCCTGACTTTCAGCAGGCAGGGGCAGTGGGTTGGGGTGCAGGCTTGGGTGCTGGATTAAGGGATTTGGAGTGTGAGAAGGACTCTGAGCTGAGCTTGGAGCAGGCATTTGGGATGCTGGAGGGGCATTTAGGTGCTGCTGGCTGTGGGAGGTGGTTGGGTGTATGGGTACTCAGGGGTATGGCACGGTGTGACAACCCTGCCTGGTTGTCCCGTTCTCCCCCCCTCTCTTTTGGGGGTTGCTACTGTTCGGACCCCCTTCAGAGGGGGCCATCTGTTTCTAGCGGTCCCTTGTCCAATATTCCCGGCGTCAGTTCACCTTCCTTGTCGTCGCCACTTCACCCAGCCCCTCCTCCGACAACGGGGGTGGGGGACAGGGGGGCCCGGGCCCACCCTCACTCACGGGCCCCAGCCCAGGGCCCTAAGGACTCAGATCTGTTAGGGTCCGGTCCGGCTGACGGGGCGTCCTGCCGAAACGCGTCAGCCCACCAACCCTTCCGGGTTCTGCCCTGGGCTGCTTCCTTTCCCCCATGGAGCTTCCCCCACTCCCGGGGGCTCACCTTCCCTTTTGCGGACAGGATGGCTGGGGGGGGGCTGTCCTGGCCCTTGGGCCTCCTGGGGTCGGTACCCCTGCGCAGCCCTACGCCTTGTTCCCTGAGCTCCCAGGTCGCCACTCCCCTGCCCTCTGGCAGCCTCCTTCCACGGCTTCCCCCCCTCCCCTTTGGAAGGGCAGCGGCGTTTTTAAACGCCATGCCGTTTCCACCCCCCCCGGGGGAGGGGGCAGAGCAGAGGGTACGTCCCTCACGACATCGAGGGGTGGGGCTATGGCGTCCCCGCGGCCCTGTGCCCTGCCGCCTCCGCTCCGCCCCTTCTTACTGAGAGGGGGGAGGTCTCCGCGCCTTACCCTCTCCCCTGTTCCGCGCCCCTGCGCCGCCGCCTGCCAGGCCAGCCGGTGCGAGCAGCCCCCAAGCGGCGCGGGAGCAAACGGCGCATCGTCGGGGTGTGTCCCCATTGGCCCCGAACAACGCCTGCCCGGCGGGGGCCATAGTGCGGGGTGCGGGTGCCCCGTCACACACGGGCTTGGGTTGCAGGCGGAGGTTCATGACGGGGGTAGGGTTTTCAGATGTGGGCTGCAGCTGGGCACTGCTTACCTCTGGTGGCTCCTGGGTGGTGGGGCAGTGGGGCTAAGGAAGGCTCACCCTTGTCCCGGCCCTGCATCACTCCCAAAGGCAGCCAGCAAACTCCTTCCATCCCAAGCCCTGTTGTGCCCACTCTCTGCTCTGTGGAGGTAGGATACGGGGTGGGAGAGGCGGCATCTTGACATCAGCGCCCCCTCCTCTGTCTCCCCTGCCCTGCACAGCAAGCAGGAGGTTCCTGAGGGATCAGCTCCAAGACAAAGGGCAGGAGATGTGCAGCAGTCTGTGGGGGGCAGCTAAAGTGTCTCTGTATAAACCAGTTGAGATCCTCTGTCAGAGGCTTGCAGATCGACCAGTAAATTCTGATCTACTGGTTGGTGACCACTGTTATAAGGAAATGACGCAATGGGCATAGACAATCATGAACAGGAAATGAGTCACATGTCTCTTCTGCACTCTTTTATGATTGTGGAAAGAAAACTTTCCGTTTCCTAAGAAAACAACATCGAGGAGTTGACATATCAGCATCCCCATAAAAGACAAAATACCAGCTATGACCATCTCCCCAGACATTCCCACATTAATAGACCTGGATCAAAGCAACAAACCAACCCGCCCACTGACTCCTCAAAAAACTGTAACTAAATCAATGAGACAGAAACAAAAAAGCAAATGGCAACTACACAGACACTTCAATATTTTTCCTTCAAAGAGTAAGTTTGAGAGACTCCATGAGGTCAACAAAGGAATTCCTGATGACTGCTGATTTTGTTGAAGAGAGAGAGAGAGAGAGACAGAGACAGAGACAGAGAGGGATGGATTATTTACACTGATATAAATGTACACTATCTACATTGAGTGTTGCTCCCAATTTCATTGGGGCAAATTCCCCTTTGCACGTAAAGTGATGTTCAGATGGAGACACTAAAGTAATCAGTTAATTCTTTTGAAAAGAAACGCAAGAGGACATTCAAATCAGAGGCGTAAGAGGGACATTTTATTTGTCATGAATAACCGCTGCGCAGTCAATTTCTGAAGTGCAGCTTTGATCTCCTTGTTCCTCATGCTGTAGATGACGGGGTTCAGCACGGGAGGCACCACGGAATAGAAAACATCCACCACGAGATCCAGGCGGGATGTGGACCTGAAGGTGGGTTTCAGGTAGGCAAAGACACCAGTGGAAAAAAACAAAGAGACGACAGTGAGGTGGGGGAGGCAGGTGGAGAAGGCTTTGTGCCGGCCCTGCTCCGAGGGGATTCTCAGCACCGCTCTGAAGATCTGAACATATGACACAGTGATGAAAACAAAGCAGCTAATGATTAAGCAGGCACTAAAAGCAATAACCCCAATTTCACTGTGGTCAGAGTCAGGGCAGGCCAGTTTGAGGAGCTGGGGGATGTCACAGAAGAACTGATCCATCACGAGGCTACCACACAACGAGATGGCCAATGTGCTCCCGGTGTGCAGGGCAGAGTAGAGCAAACTAGTGACCCAGGTGATGCTCGCCATGTGGATGCAGGCTCTCTGGTTCATTGCTCGCTCGTAGTGCAGCGGGTGGCAGATGGCCACGTACCTATCGTAGGCCATGACCGTCAGTAGGATGACTTCAGCGGAACCAAAGAGCATGAATAGAAAGACTTGGGTGAAGCATCCCGCATAAGAAATCAATTTGGTGTCCATGACAGAGTTGGCCATGGACTTGGGGACGGTGATGGAAATGGAGCCAAGGTCTACGATGGATAGATTCACCAGGAAGAAGTACATGGGAGTGTGAAGCTGGTGGCTGAGGGCTATTGCCATGGTGACGAGAAGATTCCCCACCAGGGCTGCCAGGTAAAGCACCAGGAACAGCACAAAGTGCAGAATCTGCAACTCCCGGATGTCAGAGAACCCCCGGAGCAGGAACTCGGCCACGGTGCTTTGGTTGGACATTGCTTTCCTTGCCACGTCGCATGGAGGCTGCAAAGGGAAGGAGACGGGCAGGGTCAGAGTTCGAGTGTCAGAGGAAGCCACCCTGATTCCCAGCTCACTAATATCTCACGATCCCAATGTCAAATGTACACAGAGTCTGTCACTTCTATTGACAACAATGGGTCGGCACCCCGAGCGCAGACAATCAGACTCTTAGCAAGACAAGGCAGAGGAAGTAACACCTATTATACAGGTGAGAGAGGCAAGCTTTCGGGCCACCAGGCAACCTCCCCCACCCTCTCTTCTTCACGTACTGGAACTGACAGGACCCAACCACCGCTGACCCGGAGACTTCTCGGGTGCGTTATCGCACTGGTGTGAACTGGGGTCACTCCCTTGCACTCAGGGTGTGTCTAGACTACAGGGTTTTGTTGACAAAACTATACCTGCGTCTACACCAGTGTTTCTCAACCTTTTTTTGCTCATGGCCCCCTTCTGAGCCTCGTTCATCATACGCCTGGCAGTTAAGTTTGGGTGGCCCCCTCAGAAACTTACTGTGGCCCCCTAATGTCCCATTTTTTTCCATGTGGCCCCCTAGAAGTAAGGTGTGGCCCCCTGGGGAGCCATATGGCCCACGTTGAGAACCACTGTTCTACACTACTGCCGAGTTCTGTCAACATAACGTTGACAGAACTCAGCAGTTTTGTCAACGGCGGTAAACTTCATTCTACAAGGAATAACGCCTTTTGTCGACAGAGTTCTGAGACAGAAGGCGTTATTGCATCCACATTGTCCTTTGCGTCTACACTCTTATGTCAACAAAGTGGCTTGCTTTGTTAACAGAACTGGATGTAGTCTAGACACCCATTATTGACAGAAGCTTTGTCGACAGCATCTGTCGAGAAAGCCTCTGTCGACAAAAGCCTGTAGTCTAGACGTACCCTCAGTGTGAGTGAATCATTTTACACCATGTGTGGATTTGGCCCAAGGTGTTATTGGCTGAAATGTGTGAAAGATGGGAACACATTACAGCCCAAGCCTTCATATTGAGCACCGAAGTTCCCTCAGCTCGGTCAAGCAACAAGGGAAACACTAGGGCAGGAAACTCAACCCCTAGGATTCCAAGTCAGACTGATTCCCACGTTCTCGGGCGATATGACATGTTCCCCGTGCATCCCAAATCCCAGCTTGTCCCTAGGGATTCCTCCCCCCAGCTCTGCACAGAGCTGACAGCTGCCCCATGGATTTACCACACCCGTCCCAGCTCCAGTCACATCTCTGGGGGATGATGGGCAAATACCATCCCTCAGTTACTGCTAGGTGGTACCTTTCCCCCCTGTGACTTTACATCTGGGCTGCGAGGGTTTGTGTCTGGCAGAAAGCTTGGGTTGCGTTCTTGGCTCTGCCATGGACCTGTTGTGGGACTTTGGACCACTCACTTCCCCTTCCCGTGCCTCAGTTTCCCCTCCTCTCCTTTCCCTGCCTTGTTGTTCATGAGCTCTTTGGGGGATGGGCAGTGTCTCTTTGTGTAGACGTTCTGTGCACCCAGTTCCAGCATATTTGGGATCTCATTGACCTCCCGTAGGTCTGTCTACCCTGCAGAGCAGTACCAGGGGCTGTCTGCTCTGCTGGTTAAGTAATTTTGATATTCTGCAGCTGCAACTTCCAAAACAAATTAAAAACGGACATTATAGAATGACTGTGTGAAATGACAGTGTGGAGGGACAATATTAAAAATTATTAAAATTAAAAGTTGATTTTCTACTAGGACTGCTCAAAAATGTGCTGCTTGAGGTGTTGTAAAAGGGACATCTACGTATCTATCTCTCTATCTATCTATCCCCACACACACCCTTTATCTATCTATCTGTCTATCTGTCTATCTCCGCACACACATCAGAATAGCTGTCTGCCTGTTGCTAACTTTTTTTCCTTTGGATAGAGGGGATTTTTGTTCAACATTTTCTGTTTCCAGCAGACTATGTTTGATTCTCTGTTGCCAAACCACCCAAACTTAGACTTTTGTGGGTACTTCTTAAAAAAGATGATATTTTCCCCGTTCAGTGCCTTCTTAGCGGAAATCGTAAAGAGTTCCGATTGCCTTTCGGATTGATCATCTAATCCCCACCCTGCACATCCACACTCCAATTGATTTACTTCCAGCAGCAAACTTACCGGTAGCTCTGTGGATAATTTTCCCCAACATTTGATGAGTTTGATCCTCGGGTGCTGGCAGTTACTGGCCACACTCTTTCTCCATGCCCAACCGTCTCTCGCCAATCACTCTCCCTGTGTTATCCAGGGCTTCTTCCCTGCCCCGTCACTGGCTGGCCGGAATGGCTGAGTCTCTCCCTAGATGGGCACTCCCAGTTCCTCTCCTCGGCTTGCTTTGGCTGGGAGGCCGAGGGCTAAATGGGACTGGAAACCCCTTCTGGCCCTGGAGCTGCTCCCGGCTCGTTGAGGCATTGGTTGCAGTGGCAGCCCGGCAGTCCCTGCTCTGGGGCTAAGTACCCGGCTCTGGTCTCCAGGGCCATGCACCCAGCTCTGATCCACCTCCTCTGATCCACCCGCTGGCCCTGGGCCCAGAGGGGAACAGCCCAGCCTCGGGTCAAACCAGGCTTGGCCAAGTGATTTGTTGGAGCAGGCCCTGCTGTCCAGCACTGACACATGCCCAATGGTAGTTCAGAGCTCAGCCAGCTGGACCCCTGGGCCCTTCATTAATGCCCCCTCCTGGGCGCTGCGGGTCCTTCGTTGCACCCACCATGCTTGGGATGCAGCCACCCAAGGGGCCCATGGCTCCATCTGCCCCAGGTGTTGGAGGTTGCTCACTGGGAGGTGCCAGGACCCAGACAGCACAAAGGAAGGGTCCTGTCCGGGGCTGGTGTAGATTGACCCCATTCTGCGGGTCGCAGAGTGACCAGGCTACTCATGCCAGCCAATGGACAACTGCTTTGATGTGTGTGGAGATATGGCCGATTGGCCCCCGTGGCCTGTCAGAGTGGACATTGTTGGTGTGGGATAGGGGCTGTGCTTAGACAGCCCTGTAGAGGTATGGAACGGGGTAGCATGTGATCATTGACGGAAGCTTCCAATTGCTGTCCATGGGCCCACCATCCCTTCTGGAGGTGCAGGCTGGATGGGAGGGGTTGGATGGTTCTCACATCCTTATGTGGATGATGGAGCCACAACATGGGGATGGTTCAAAGCAGGTGCCCTTCGCATGACCAAGAAGAGGCTAAACAGCCTATAGGTGGGGTGGGGGACGTCCAGTAAGCCGGCCCCATGAAGTTCTTCAGGGCTAGACACCCAATGGTTTGTTTCCCTGACTGTCTGCAGCCCCAGAGCCTACAGCTCCCAGTGGTTGTTGTTGGCCATTCCAAAGACCTTCAGAGGTCTTTTCCGGTCCTATGATTCTCTGGCTCCCACTGGCCAGGAAAGGGGAAGCCAGGAAGCCCTCAGCTTCCTGGCCCACGATAGTCTGTAGGGCCAGGCTGCCCCAGAGCCATGGACTTAGCCAAGAGAGAACCATGAGCTCTCTCTTGCCCTCACGTAACCCAAGGGCGGGGTTCACAGAGCTCTGGCAATTTAACCCCGCTGAGCAGGGCCCCTTCATTGCTCATGGGCCTCGGGTGTGAAACTTCAACTGGTCCACTCAGGGGAGTGAAGCGGAGCTTGTTCTAAATGCAGCCCGTCCAAACGTCTTTGGGACATGGGCTGAGCCATGTGCAAACAATACATGGAGTAAGACAGGCCTCAGTATCCTTTGAGAAATAGCCCACTTGACATTTCAGAGGGTTTGGTCCTCTGTCTGTCTGTGTGTGTCCATCCGTCCATCCGTGAGTCCATTTGCTCCGGAACTCCTTCTAAACGGTAAGAGTTAGGACCATCCAATTTGGGATGCAGCTCCCTCTCCTCTTCACCTCCCCCACCCTCTGCCCTGAGCCCTCCACCCCTCCCAAACTCCGGGTCTAATTCTGGTGCCCCTCACCCCCACCATAAGACTTCCCCCCTCTGCTCGGACTCCTGAACTCCCCATGTCCTACCCTGAGACCCTCCTCACCTCCAACCCTGAATCCTAAACCCCCCACTCCTCTTCACTCTACACCCCAAGCTCTGCCCTGCCTCCTGCACCCCCACCCCCCTCTCCCCTGGCCTGATGGACACAAGCAGCTCCAGGTGAGTTTTCCACTCTACTATGTATGTTGGAGAGTTTGTCTATTTGGTCAAGATCTCCTAACCCAGGGATGGGCAGCCTGCAACCCGCAGGCCACACACAGCCCTCCTGCAATGATTTTTAAGAGGTATTTCGAAATAGGGCTCTATTTTGAACGCCCGTTTCACTGCCGCATGTAGACTCAGGCAGTTATTCTGGGCTTGTCAATTTCAAAAAATGGCGCCCGGCCAGGAAGATGCAAATCAAGCGCGGGATATTTAAATCCCAGGTTTGATTTGTAATTCCAAATGCCTGCATTTGCAGCCCTAGCTCCAATTATGCTGCAAGTGTAGACATGCCCTCTGTGAGTCAAGCTCATTTGAAGAAGTGACTTGGGCACAACAGCTCATGATACTATGTATGTTTTTTATTTGTCTGCAAGGTACCAGAAGATATGCTATGACTATCCATCCCATTCTATCAATCTGTCTGTCTGTCTGTCCCCATACACCCTCTCTATCTATCGATCTGTCTGTCTGTCTATCCCTATACACCCCCTGTAACTATTGATCTATCTGTCTGTCTATCCCCACACACCCCCTCTATCTATCTATCTATCCCCAAACACCCCCTCTATCTATCTATCCCCACACCCCCCCTCTATCTATCTATCTATCTATCTATCTATCTATCCCCACACCCCCCCTCTATCTATCTATCTATCCACCCACTGAATAACTAGTTAAAAACCCCTATAACTGAGATATGGAGACAGACGTAAACCAATGACCACTGCACAGATACTGCAATTTTTTTACTTGAAAAATTTGGTGACTCCATTAGATCCAACAAACACTTTTGTTATGGTTACTGATATTGATGTCCAAAGTTCTCAGATAGTGTGGGGAAAGGAGGCACTTTACAATCCTGGGTGAGAGAGAGAGAGAGAGAGAGAGACAGACAGACAGACAGACAGAGAACATAAGAACATAAGAACGGCCGTACTGGGTCAGACCAAAGGTCCATCTAGCCCAGTAGCCTGTCTGCCGACAGTGGCCAGCACCAGGTGCCCCAGAGAGGGTGGACCGAAGACAATGATCAAACGATTTGTCTCCTGCCATCCCTCTCCAGCCTCTGACAAACAGAGGCCAGGGACACCATTTCTATCCCCTGACTAATAGCCTTTTATGGACCTAACCTCCATGGAATTATCTAGCTTCTCTTTAAACTCTGTTATAGTCCTAGCCTTCACAGCCTCCTCTGGCAAGGAGTTCCACAGATTGACTACTTGCTGTGTGAAGAACTTTCTTTTATTAGTTTCAAAGCTGCTATCCATTAACTTCATTTGGTGTCCTCTAGTTCTTCTATTATGGGAACTAATAAATAACTCTTCTTTATTCGCCCTCTCCACACCACTCATGAATTTATAGACCTCTATCATATCCCCCCTCAGTCTCCTCTTTTCTAAACTGAAAAGTCCCAGTCGTTTTAACCTCTCTTCATATGGGACCCGTTCCAAACCCCTAATCATTTTAGTTGCCCTTTTCTGAACCCTTTCCAAGGCCAAAATATCTTTTTTGAGGTGAGGAGACCACATCTGTACACAGTATTCGAGATGTGGGCGTACCATAGTTTTATACAGGGGCAAGAAGATATTCTGTGTCTTATTTTCTATCCCTTTCTGAATAATTCCTAGCATCCTATTTGCCTTTTTGACCGCCGCTGCACACTGTGTGGAAGTATTTAGGGAACTGTCCACGATAACTCCAAGATCTCTTTCCTGATTTGTCGTAGCCAAATTAGCCCCCATCATATTGTACGTATAGTTGGGGTTATTTTTCCCAATGTGCATTACTTTGCACTTATCCACATTAAACTTCATTTGCCATTTTGTTGCCCAATCACTCAGTTTGGTGAGAGATACTGGTATTATTTACATTGGTATATATTTGCAGTCAGCACATTGACCTCATGGGTGTTCCCATTGGGTATATCTACACTACAAAGTTAATTCGAACTAACAGCCGTTACTTCGAATTAACTTTAATAGCGGCTATACATACAAACCGCTATTTCGAATTTAATTCGAACTAGCGGAGCGCTTAATTCGAACTAGGTAAACCTCATTCTACGAGGAGTAACACCTAGTTTGAATTAAGTAGTTCGAATTAAGGGCTGTGTAGCCACTTAATTCGAACTAGTTGGAGGCTAGCCCCTCCCATCTTGCCCTGGTGGCCACTCTGGGTCAAACCAGGGAAACTCTTCTGCCCCCCTCCCAGCCCCGGAGCCCTTAAAGGGCCACGGTCTGGCTACAGTGCTTGTGCCAGTTGCAAGCCTGCCAGCATCCAGCCAGCGGACCCTGCACCTGGCACAAGATGAGCCAGCCACCCGCTGCCACCCAGCCCTCCACCTCTTCCCAGGACCAGGCTGGCGGCTCCCAGGAGCCTGCCTGGGGCCACAAGAGGCGGGTGCCTGCCTGGTCTAGTGCGGAAATCGTGGACCTCATCGAGGTTTGGTGGGAGGCCTCCATCGTCCACGATCTCCGCACCAGGCACAGAAACGCGGCCATCTACAGCCGCATGGCTGCCAGCCTGGCCACCAGAGGCCACATGCGGACCCAGGAGCAGGTCCGCTATAAAATTAAGGACCTGCGGGAGGCCTACTCCAGGGCCTCCCAGCCAGGGGCCGACCCAGAGGCATGCCCTCATTATGAGGCCCTGGACCGCATCCTGGGGGCTCACGCCGTCCATGCCCCCGGGTGGTGATTGACCCCGGGGCAGAGGGCCCCGTCCCTGACACGGAGGAGGAGGAGGAGGACGCTGAGAGCCAGGAGCCTGCAGGAGATTTTTGTTGTCCAAACAGGTGTCTTTATTTGACATTAGGAAGGAGGGTTAGGAAGGGGAAAGGGGAAGGAGGGGAGGGTGGAAGAAGGCCCCAATGGAGCATGCAGGGAGAGTTCAGTCCTCCTCCTCCACCAGGAAGCTCTCCCACAGGGCTCCCCAGATCTGGACGGCCCCCCGCTGGGCCTCCCAGATGGCATCGGTGCGGGGCTGCGCGTACTGGCCAGCCATGCGGTCAGCCTCAGCCATCCAGGCTGGCAAGAAAGCATCCCCCCTCCGCTCACATACATTGTGCAGTACACAACATGCTGCCACCATGGGAGGGATATTGTGCTCAGCGAGGTCGAGGCGGGTGAGGAGGCACCTAAATCTGGCTTTCAGTTGGCCGAAGGCCCCCTCAACCACGATGCAGGCCCTGGTGAGCCTGGCATTGAAGGCCTGCCGGGAGGGGTTGAGGTGCCCCGTGTACGGCTTCATCAGCCAGGGCTGTAGGGGGTAGGCCACATCCCCCACCAGGCAGACAGGCATGTGCACATCCCCGACCCTGATGTGGCAGTCGAGGAAGAAGGTCCCGGCCTGCAGCCTCTGGCACACGGAGGAGTTGCGGAACACCCTGGCGTCGTGTGCCTTGCCGGACCAGCCCACATTAATGTCCGTGAACTGGCCCCAGTGGTCAGACACAGCCTGCAGGAGGACGGAGAAGTACCCCTTGCAGTTGATGTACTGGGAGGCCTGGTGTTCCGGGGCACGGATGGGGATGTGCATCCCGTCGATGCCCCCCCCCCCCCGCAGTTGGGGAAGCCAAGGGCACCGAACCCCCGGATGACGGCGTCCGGGTCGGCGAGGTGGACCACCCTGCGGAGCAGCACCCAGTTGATGGCCTTGACCATCTGCAGAGAGACACAGCAAACCGTGAATCACTGGGGCGCCCGGTTGGCTGGGAGTGTTCATTCCCTGGCACTGCCCCGCACCCCACTCCTGGAAGCAACCCCTGCGGGCGGCGTGTAGTACGGCCGGGACAGACCGAACCCTCCAGTGCGGGGCACTTTCGCTTCCTCCCCCCCTGTTTTCCTTGGGGCAGCCCATCCCTTCCTTGCAGCCTCCCTCCCCCCCCCCGGCCCAGTGGCCGGTGAGTGCCGTACCTGCATGAACACTGCTCCGACTGTGGATTTCCCCACGCTGAACTGGTTCCCGACGGATCGGTAGCTGTCCGGAGTGGAGAGCTTCCAGAGGGCGATGGCCACACGCTTCTGGAGGGGGATGGCGGGCCTCATGCGAGTGTCTCATCGCCGCAGAGCAGGGGCGAGCCACTCACAGAGCTCCAGGAAGGTGTCCTTCTTCATCCTGAAGTTCTGGGTCCACTGTTGGTCTCCCCAGCGCTCCAGGATGATGCGGTCCCACCAGTCGCTGCTGGTGTCCAGACGCCAGATGCGGCTGGGCACACTGGCATCCGGGCACTGCTGCCACTCCTCCACGGCCCCCAGGGAGGCCAGGGGGAGGGGTAGAGGGCTGACGTGCACCAGATGGTGCCAGGCAGCCTCCAGCCATTGCTGGCAGGCTTGCAGTAGCAAGTCCAAAAACTGGAGCAGAATGCCCAGGGCGAGCTCTGGCTCCATGTTGCCAACTGCGGCGGTGTCCCCAATGGGAACCACCGACACAGGCAGGCAGAGAGAAAAACGCTTTGCTGTCCCTTGGCGAGGTAGGCAAGGAAGCGAAAAAGCTGAGAACCGGCTGTCCAGGGGGGTCCCTTTAAGCATGAGCCTCAGATAGCCTCAGACAGCAGCCACACAAAGCAACTACTGACCTGATGCCCTGCCGGAACCGGCTTGAGATGCCCTTAACTGTGACCCAGCGTCTAATCAGTGTGGACGCGCTATTTCGAATTAGCAAAACGCTAATTCGAATTAGTTTTGGGGTCTAGATGCGTTATTTCAAATTAGCTTATTTCGAATTAACTAATTCGAAGTAAGTTAGTTCGAATTAGTGCTGTAGTGTAGACATACCCATTTTCACCTGTGCCAATTCCCCTTTGTGAATAAAGAAATGGAATGCAATGTCCTCATGCAGACATTAAAGTCATCTGTTAATTTATTTGAAAAGAACCACAGGATGAAATTAAAATCAGAATCAAAGGAGGGACATTTTATTTGCCATGAATAACCTCTGCCCAGTCAGTTTCCATAGGGCAGCTTTGAGCTCCTTGTTCCTCAGGCTGTAGATGACTGGGTTCAGCACAGGAGGCACCACGGAATAGAAAACGTCCACAACGAGATCCAGGAGGGATGTGGAGCTGGAGATGGGTTGCAGGTAGGCAAAGACACCAATGAAAAAAATCAAAGAGACAGCAGCGAGGTGGGGGAGGCAGGTGGAGAAGGCTTTGTGCAGGCCCTGCTCCGAGGGGATTCTCAGCACTGCTCTCAAGATCAGGACTTATGACACGAGTATTAACACAAAGCAGCTGATGACTAAGCAGGCACTAAAGGCAATAACTGTGGTTGGAGGCCTCCCCCCAAACCTCGATGAGGTCCTTGATCTCCGCACTAGACCAGGCAGGCACCCGCCTCTTGCAGCCCCGGGCAGGCTCCTGGGAGCCGCTAGCCTGGTCCTGGGAAGAGGTGGAGGGCTGGGTGGCAGCGGGTGGCTGGCTCATCTCGTGCCAGGTGCAGGGTCTGCTGGCTGGGTGCTGGCAGGCTTGCAACTGGCACAAGCACTGTGGGCAGACCACGCCCCTTTAAGGGCTCCGGGGCTGGGAGGGGGGCAGAAGAGTTTCCCTGGTTTGACCCAGAGTGGCCACCAGGGCAACCCGGGAAGGGCTAGCCTCCAGCTAGTTCGAATTAAGTGGCTACACAGCCCTTAATTCAAACTACTTAATTCGAACTAGGCATTACTCCTCGTAGAATGAGGTTTACCTAGTTCGAATTAAGCGCTCCGCTAGTTCGAATTAAATTCGAAATAGCAGTTTGCATGTGTAGACGCTATTAAACTTAATTCGAACTAATGGCTGTTAGTTCAAATTAACTTTGTAGTGTAGACATACCCTTACATAGTAGGCAGAGACAAGTTCTCTCCTTGCCAACCTAGGTCTGACAGGATCCCCACCACCACTTACACGGAGACTTCATGGGTGCGTTATCACACTGGTGTGAACTGGTGTCACTGCCTTACATCCCATGGACTAACTTAAAAACAACAAATAGTCTGGTAGCACTTTATAGACTAACAAAACATGGGGTGTGACTAGACTACAGGGTTTTTTCGAAAAAAGTGGCCTTTTTTTTAAACTTCCCCTGTGTCTAGACTGCTGCTGCGTTCTTTTGATGGTAAATCAAAAGAACGCAGCAGTTTTTTCGACCGTGGAAAACCTTGTTTTACAAGGAAGAACACCTTTTTTCGAAAGTGCTCTTTCGGAAAAAGGCGCTATGTAAAGCAAACAGTGCTTTTTTTAAAGGGAGCATCCAGACTGCCTGGGTACTCTCTTTCGAAAAAACGGCTTGCTTTTTCGAAAGTACTGGCTGTAGTCTAGATGCTCTTTTTCGAAAGAGGCTTGCAGTCTAGACGTAGCCGTAGATGGGATCATGAGCTTTCATGGGCACAGCCCATTTCTTCAGATGACCAGAGTGTTGGATGTCCAGAACTAAAATAAATAGGGGAGAAGGGGGGGAGAAGGAAAAAAATTGGAGGGAAGGGGTTTGAGTTGTGGACTGTAGGTAATGACAAGTGGAGTTCTGTTATTTTCTCTTTTGGGTCTGTCTTGAAGCAGTTCACGTCTGGGAACTTTTTTGGCTCTGTCGATCTGTTTTTTTCACTTCACCAGGTGGGCATTTCAGTTTTAGGAACGCTCTATATAGATCCTGTAGGTGTTCGTCTCTATCTGTGAAATCAGAGCAAATCCGGTTGTATCTTAGGGCTTGGTTATATACGATAGCTTGAGAAATGTATCTGGGATGCATTTAAATGTATCTGAAGGCATGAAGGTAAGTGTACAAAAAAAGGTAGAAAAAAGTCCCCAGACATGAACTACTTCAAGACAGACCCAAAAGAGAAAATAACAGAATTCCACTTGTCATTACCTACCGCCCACAACTCAAACCCGTCCAATGCATTATCCACATTCTACAACCTATCTTGGAAAATGGTCCCTCGCTGACAGAGGCCTTGGGGGAAAGGCCAATTCTTGCTTACAGACAACCCCCCAAACTGAAACAAATTGTATCCGCTAACCATGCTACACAGCTATATCATAAGCATCCAGGAACCCAGCCCTGCAATCAGCCCCGGTGCCAACTCTGCCCACATATCTATACAAGCAAATTCATTATTGGAGCCAACCACATAAGCCACCAAATCAGAGGTTCATTGAACTGCACATCCAGGAATGTGGTCTATGCCATCAAATGCCAGCAATGCCCCACTGCAATATATATTGGACAAACTGGACAGTCCCTACGGGAAAGAATGAATGGACACAAATCAGATACCTGTAAAGAGAACATACAAAAACCTGTTGGGGAACACATGAACCTACCTGGGCATTCATTAACAGATCTTCAAGTGGCTGTTTTGTTACAGACCGATTCCACAAGCCAAATACACAGGGAACGACTGGAACTACACTTCATTCAGAAGTTCTATACTCATGCTAATGGATTAAATAAAGATACCGGATGGCTGGGACATTATCAGCCTACCAAACAGTGAAGGTGCCAATGGTTCTTGGTCTGTGTAGAATCTGGTATTACTACTCTTCCTCTCTAATTGCCTATTAATGGTTCTTATCGGCATCTTTTGACTATCCAGTCTTTAGGTGCTTATGGAGTATTTGATTTTCCTGTTACATTCTAGCTCAGCTTTCCCCTTGATATTTTTATACCCACTACCTCTTCTTTTTCCCCCCCTCCCATTTTTTTCTCCCACCCCCTCTCCTCTTCTCCCCTATTTATTTTAGTTCTGGACATCCAACACTCTGAAGAAGTGGGCTGTGCCCACGAGAGCTCATGATACCATCTACATGTTTTGTTAGGCTTTAAAGTGCTACCAGACCATTTGTTGTTTTTTAAGTTTATCCTGTTACAGACTAACTCGGCTACCCTCTGAAACTCCAGGGACTGACTGTTCATCTGTCTACATGTCTGTCTGTCTGTCCATTTATCCCCATACACCCCATCTATCTATCTAGCCAGCTAGCTATCCCCACACACATCAATATATCTGTCTGTCTTTTGCTAACTTTTTTTCCCCTTTGAATAGAGGGGATTTTCATTGGATGCTTTCTGTTTCCACAAGAAAACTTTTGATTCTCTCTTGCCAAACCACCCAAACCTAGACATTTGTGAGTACTTCTTAAAAAAGACGATATTTTCCCATTTCAATAAAGACAAAATCAAACTGGCTCGACTTCTTTCAGTGCATGTTTAGGGGAAGTCATAAAGAGTTCCTATTGCCTTTCAGATTGATCATCTAATCCCCATCCTGCACATCCGGACACCAACGTCCAACAGCAAACTTACCGGGTGGCTCTGTGGGTAATTTCCCGCAATGTTTCATGAGTTTGATCTTTGGGTGCTGACAATTACTGGCCACAGTCTGTTTCCATGCCCAAACGTCTCTTGCCGATCGCTCTCACGTCCCCTTCCCTTTGTTATCCAGGGCGGTTTCCATGTCCCGTCACTGGCTGGCTGGAGTGGTTGGGTCTCTCCACGATGGGCACGCTCTCCTCCACTCCACTGCCAGGATTGGCTGGGAGGCCAGGGGCTCAATGGGACTGGAAGACCCTCCCGGCACTGGAGTTGCTCCCGGCTAGTTTAGGCGTCGGATGGAGTGGCAGCCCGGCCGTCCCTGCTCTGGGGCTTAGTACCGGGCTCCAGTCCCCAGGGCTGCGTGCCCAGCTCTGATCCCACGTCCGGAGCCAACTGTCCCGCCCTAGTGCTGCTGGCCCCAGAGGGGACCAGCCCCCAACATGGCTCTCACACCATGGCAGCCTCCCTTGCCCAGGACAGTCTATACTGGGCCAGGCTGCCCCATGCGGAGTCCAGTTTCTCAGCTCCATGGCCTGGAATCTGCGACCCCTCAGAGCCCTGATGTGGATTGGTGGCCATGGGGCATGCAGGCCACAGGGCTGGGAGATGGGCTCCCATTTGAAGCGGGGACCCAGGCTGCAAGGATAAGGAGTAGAAGAGTTTCAGGAAGTAAGGAGTCTCCTGTTTGGGGGTCCAGCTGTGTCCTTGGGTCCCGGTAGACTTGGGCCGCTCCCCTAAAACATTGCAGTTACTTTCTCCACCCCCACTCCCCCACCCTACAACACGTGCCAGGGCCGAGGAAGGTGGCTCAGACCCAGCCCAGGCACTGTACTTGAAGCCGGGAAATGTGGACCAGCTGTGGTCTGCACACCCCCACCCCCACCTCAGGCCCTGGCCTGTGCTGAGGGGGGGGGGGGGCATTTTCTTGACTCCTGCCCCAGCCTCAGAGGACAGGTGGTGGGGGGCAGGGAACAGGAGCCCTGCCCCTCCCAGGTAAATTGGGGGGGTCCAGTAGATGCATCCCAAATGACCCCCATCCAGAGGATGGGCGTTGGGGCTGGGAGCTGCGGCCCAACATAACCGCCCCCGCAGCACAGGTGGGAGGGCCTAAAGCTACACCCCAGCATGGCCCCACTCACAGTCAGAGCCCAACCCACCCCACCCACCCAGAAGATTGGCTGGGGCCAGAAACCATGGCTCATCTTGGCCTCCCAACACCGGGAACACAGGCCAGGGCCGGGAACCGTGTCCTCCTCCATCACCCCCCAGCAGATGCTGAGGGAGCCAGGAACTCAAGAGGCCAGGGAAGGGTCAGGAGCCACAGCCTGGCCCAGCCCCCCCTCCCCAAAATGAGACCCTAGTGCTGAGAACTGTGGACCCTGACCCCCTTCCTGAGAAGATGACAGAGCCAGAAACTGCTCCACAGCCACCCACTATGTACCCCAGAAGACATACCAGGGCCGAGAGAAGACACCGGGGCCCAGCACTGCCACCCTTCCCCTCCCCCGGAGACCAGCAACACTGTGGGAGGGCCCAGTGAACCCCCCATACCTCCTGACCCCCTCCCTTCAACCCCCTCCCCAGCTCCCCATAGCCTTCTCCTAAGCCCCATCACATAACCAACCGCTGCCCCCACCCTATACCCCTGTCCTCAGCCCCTCAACCCTCCCAGCTCCTGCTCTGACTTCTGCACCCTCACCCTCTGCTCACCACCCTGCAAACACCCAGCCCCCAGCCAGCCCTGAACACTTCCACACCTCTCAGCCCCCTGCCCTGATTCTTGCATCCCCAACCCCGTGCCCTGAGTCCCCCACCCCACACTCCTTACCCTGACTCCTGCACCCCCACTACCCCCAAACACCCAACTCCCAACCCTGAACACTTCCACACCTCCCAGCCCCCTGCCCTGCCTCCCAGCCCCCACCCCTTAGATCCCTGCCCTGATGGACCTAAGAAGGGCCAGATAAATCTTCTAGGGTGCCATATAACTAAGAGAGTTTGTCTGTTTCAACGAGAACTCCCTGTGTGCGATGAGTGGCCCATAGCCGAATGCAGCCCCCTGGGGCTCTGCCGGCAGCCCTCAGCCCTCCTGCCTACCCCCGTCGCACTGGGGCTCTTGAATCCTGCACTCCCTACACCTCCCCACTTCCTTTCAGCACAGCTGTGCTCTGCTTGGCCCCCAGCTCTGTCAGCGCTTGCAGTGCCAAAACTAGAAACCTGCATGATTGCAAAGCACACGGACTCGAACCCTGTTTTGTTAGAACACCGCGCAAGCCAAGAGCTTATAGGGATTGGGAAAAATATACATGAGGGAATTCCCATTTGAAATAATCTGCTAAAAAATGAAGTGGACAAATGTCAACAATCCCATCCATGTATTTATCAATCAGAAACAAAAATTAACTTCAGAACAACAACGGTGCGTTTTTGAAAAATACAATCACTGCAGCCGGGCCTTGACTTTTTCCTTTTATTTTCCAGAAAGAAAAAAAAAATATTGAGTTCAGAATAAGGAAATAAAGAGATGGAAATTGAAAAGCAAGAACAGCAAACAAGTCACAGTAAACAGCATTATCTATCTACCTACCTATCTATCCACACACACGCCCTCTTTCTTTCGTTCTTTCTTCCTTCTCCCCACACTGCATCTATCTATCTATCTATCCCCACACATCCTATCTATCTGTCTATCTATCTATCGATCTATCTATCCCCACACACTCTATCTATCTATCCCCACACACTCTATCTATCTATCTGTCTATCTATCTATCCCCACACACTCTATCTATCTATCTATCTATCAAGACATGGCAGCAGGTAAATACCTCAGCCCAACATGTCCTACCAAGAACAGTGGGAATCACGTTGTTGGTGAGAGAGCTGAATCCTTGAGCTGACTATTAGGACATGCAGAGCAGCTCGCTAGGAGTCTGGGAGCTGGCGTCTCTCCCCTGAAGAAGTTGTCCCAGTTAAATCACCTCACCCACCTGGTCGTGCTTATAGTCCGGGATCAGCTTGGGGGGGATGCCCCCAGCGGTGTGTCACTGCTGAACCCAGCCTAGTGTCTCTGGGGCAGGGCAGGGTCCGTTTTAAACCAGCCACGTTGCTAGTCCGGCCCTGGTTGTATAATTGTTCCCACAAGAACTTCACCATGGAGGCATCTTTTCTGCTTCCCTTTAGCGCTGGGGAAAGAAAACTCGCCGCTTCCTCAGAAAGCCCCATCATGGAGATGACATATTGGCATCTCCACAGAGGACCAAACACCGACAGTGCTGTCTGAGTGAACACTGACCAGCTACACAGGCAGCCCCGCCCTAAAAACCCGTGGACCCAAGCAACATACCCACACCCCAGCCGACTCCTGAAAAACCACGACCAGAACAAATGGGTCCTCCACAGACACCACGAACTTTCACTTTGAAAGTTAAGATGGAGCAGCACCATGAGATCCACTAAGGATTTTACTGTGGCTACTGAAATTACATCCAAGCTTCTCAGAGAGCCTGGTTCAGGAGGCAATATACAGTCCTGAGACAGACAGACAGACAGACAGAGGGTACATCTACACTGCCACACTATTCCACATCTACACAGCAGGTGGTTATTTTGAAATAGTGTCAAAATACTGTGGGTATGTCTACACTACAAAATTAATTCGAAATAACAGCAGTTATTTCGAATTAACTTTAATAGCATCTATACATGCAAACCGCGATTTAAATTTATTTTGAAATAGCAGAGCCCTTAATTCGAATTTGGTAAACATTCTACGATGAGTAACACCAAATTTGAAATAGCTATTTCGAATTAAGTGCTGTGTAGACACTTAATTCAAAATAGGGGGCCTCCAGCCCTTCCCAGGGAGCCCTGGTGGCCACTCTGGGCACAACCAGGAAAACTTACTCTCCTCTCCTCCAGCCCCAGAGCCATTAAAGGGGTAGACCCTGGCCACAGTGCCTGTGCCAGCTCCAAGTCTGCCAGCCCAGAGTCAGCAGTGGCCACTGTGGCCCCTGACCCAGTGGCCCCAAAACATGAGCCAGCAAGCCACTGGCAGCCAGCCCTCCACCGCTCCCCAGGAGCAGTCTGCCAGCTCCCAGGAGCCTGACAGGGCCCAGACAAGGCGTGTGCCTTCCTGGTCCAGGGTGGAGATCATGGACCTTATTCAGGTTTGGGGGGATGCCCCCAACATCCATGATCTCCGCACTAGATGGAGGAATGTGGCCGTCTATGGCAGGGTAGCTGCCAGCCTGGCCACCAAAGGCCACATGCGAACCCAGGAGCAGGTTAGCATGAAAGTCAAGTTGATCCAGTGAGACCCCCAACCCTGAGCCCTGAGCTTCCCCTCCCCCTTCTTCCCCTTGCTTCCCCCTTCCAGCTCCCTCCTCCCAGGTTTCCCCTCCCCCACCTTCTTTTCCCAGTCTCCCCAGAGGTTCATTCCCCCCCCAGTTTTGTTCAATAAACCCAGTTTCTATTTTTGAACATACGTGTCTTTTATTTGACATCAGGAAGGGGGGCTAGGAAGGGGTAAGTGGAAGGACGTGAGGGAGGAATGGGGCATGAGCCCCCGGTGGGGAGGACCAGGGAGGCTCTGAGGGCTCCTTGGGGTGGACGCTCTCCTTCAGGGCCTCCTAGATCCTGACAGCCCCCGATGGACCCCCCGGATGGCAGCCTGCAGCAAGTGCAGCCAGGCTGATGACAACAACCCCATGAGATGCACGGGCATGCCCAGGGGCAGCTCTGGCTCCATGTGGTTGAGTGCTGTGGTGTCCCGAGTGCGGTCACTCAGGGCACTCCAAGACAGGACTGCTTTGCTGTCCCTCATCGAGGTAGAGAAGCAAGTGGGGAACCCTGAGAACTGTCTGTCTGGGGTGGGGGTCGGGTCCCTTTAAGAACGGAGCTCAGTTAGCCTCAGGCAGGAGCCCCACACAGTAAGTCCTAACCTGATGCCCTGCCGGCACTGGTTCCAGCCAGCCTTAACTTTGGTTCAGGGTGCACTCAGGGTGGACGTGCTATTTTGAAATAGCAAAAGGCTATTTCGAAATAGTTTTTGTGTATAGATGCGTTATTTCGATTTAACTTAATTCAAATTAACTATTTCAAATTAAGTTAATTCGAAATAGCACTGTAGTGTAGACATACCCTTTCAAACTGAAGGACTTCTTACTCCAACTCCTGTAACCCTCATTGCACGAGGAGTAAGGGAAATCAGAGGAAGAGTGCTCGATTTCGAAATAAGTGCCGTGTAGAGGCTTCCAATTTCAAAATAAGCTATTTCGAAATAAAATGCACAATTGACATTGCTCAATTTGCATAGCTTATTTCAAGTTAAGCCTTGTTGGCTAGACAGACCCTGAGATATAGGCAGAGAGAGAGAGAGAGAGATAAATACTTGTATTATTCATAGTGATCTAAATGTCCTGTAGCTCCATGGATTTGAATGGTGTTTCCATTTTTGCTAGGGCAAATTCCCCTTTGTGCATAAAGAGAACGCAAACCATGTTATCAGAGAGACATTGATGTCATCAGCTACTTTATTGGGAAAGACACAAATAAGATAATTAAAATCAGATGTGAAAGAGGGACATTTTATTTGAAGTCAATAACCTCTGTACAGTCAATTTCCGCAGGGCAGCTTGGAGCTCCTTGTTCCTCATGCTGTAGATGACAGGGTTCAGCACGGGAGGCACCACGGAATAGAAAACGTCCACCACGAGATCCAGGTGGGATGTGGAGCTGGAGGGGGGTTTCAGGTAGGCGAAGGCACCAGTGAAAATTTGCAAAGACACGACAGTGAGGTGGGGGAGGCAGGTGGAGAAGGCTTTGTGCCGGCCCTGCTCCGAGGGGATTCTCAGGACTGCTCTGAAGATCTGAACATATGACACAGTGATGAAAACAAAGCAGCTAACGACTAAGCAGGCACTTAAGACAATAACCCCGGTTTCACTGCTGTCAGAGTCAGGGCAGGCCAGCTTCAGCAGATGGGGGATGTCACAGAAGAACTGATCCACCATGTGGCCACCACAGAAGGAGACAGCAAACGTGCTCCCGGTGTGCAGGGCAGAGTACAGGAAGCTACTGATCCAGGTGCTGGAGGCCATGGTGACACAGGCTTTCCAGTTCATCACTCGCTCGTAGTGCAGTGGGTGGCAGATGGCCACGTACCGGTCGTAGGCCATGACAGTCAGTATGCCGAGATCAGCAGAACAAAGAAACATGAACAGAAGGACTTGGGCGACACATCCCGAGTAAGAAATCACTCTGGTGTTCTGAAGGGAGTTGGCCATGGATTTGGGGATGATGACAGAGACGGAGCCCAGGTCAATGACGGCCAGGTTGCCAAGGAAGAAGTACATGGGGGTGTGCAGATGGTGCTCAAGGACCATGGCTGAGATGATGAGAAGGTTCCCCACCAGGGCTGCCAGGTACATCACTAGAAACACCACAAAGTGCAAAACCTGCAGCTCCTGGACATCAGAGAACCCCCGGAGCAGGAACTCGGCCATGGTGCTGTGGTTGGACATTTCTTTCCTCGCCATGTTGTGTGGAGTCTGTGGAGGGAAGGAAACAGGCAGAGTTAGGCCCCGTATCAGACAAAATAGCCCTGCTGGTCCCACTGTCCAACGTGCTCAGTGTCTGTCGCTTCCATGGACTGGGGGGGTGGGTGCCCCGGAGTGCTGGCCACCAGACGCTTAGTGAAGTAAATCCAGAGATGTAGGTGAAGGACACAAAGAGAGAAGGTCGGTGTGCTTGACTGGTGGCTCTAAAAAATTAACAGGACTACAATCACCACTGACACGGAGACTTCCCGGGTGCGTTATCTCACTGGTGTGAATTGGCATCACTCCCTTACATTCAGGGGGACTGAATCACTTTACACCAGGTGCCGATCTGTATCCAAATGCATGAAAGATGGGAACAAATTACAGCCTAAGTCCACCCATCGAGCACAGAGGGTCTGGCACTTCTGTCAGGCCACAGAGGAAACACTTGGGCAGGAAACAAAAACACTGGAATTCCAAACGCAACGAGCTGCCCTGTAGCACTCGAGTGACTAACCGACAGACAGACAGACAGACTGATAAACAGGGTGCATGGAGATAGCCTAACCCAGCGACCCGTCCGAGACAAGCACAGCAAGATGGCCTGATTCCCACATTCTTGGGCAACACGCGAGATTCCCCACGCATCCCAAATCCCAGCTTCTCCCTAGTGACTCCTCCCCAAGCTCTGCGCAGAGCTGACACTGCCCCATGGATTTACCACACCTGCCCCAGCTCCAGTCCCATTTCTGGGGAATGATGGGCCTGTAGCACCTCTCAGTTACTGCTATCTATCTATCTATCTATTACTGACTTTTTTTTCCCTTTGGATAGAGGGAATTTTTATCGGACATTTTCTGTTTCCACCAGAAAATGTTTGATTCTCTGTTGCCAAACCACCCAAATTTAGACATTCCTAAAAACCACGATATTTTCCCATTTCAGTAAAGACACAATTGAGCTGGCTGGATCTAGTTTGGTGCTTTCTTATCAGAAGTCGTAAAGAGTTCCGATTGCCTTTCAGGTTGATCATCTAATCCCCACCCCGCACATCCACATGCCAACTGATTTACTTCCAGCAGCAAACGTACCGGTAGCTCTGTGGATAATTTCCCCCAACGTTTGATGAGTTTGATCCTCAGGTACGGGCAATTACCGGGTAGCTCTGCGTGCCCAACTATTTCTCGCTGATGGCTCTCACATCCCCTTTCCTGTGTTATCCAGGTCAGTTCCCCTACTCCGTAGCTGGCTGGCTACAGTGGCTGGGTCTCTCCCCAGACTGGCGCTCCCGGCTCCTCTCCTCTCCTCGGCTTGGCTTGGCTGGGAGTCTGGGGGCTAAATGGGCCTGGAAGCCCCTCCCGGCCCTGGAGCTGCTCCCGGCTTGTTGAGGCATTGGATGCAGTGGCAGCCCGACAGTCCCTGCTCTGGGGCTAAGAACCTGACTCCCGTCTCCAGGGCTTTGTGCCCAGCTCTGATCCCACCTCCTGAGCCAACCACCCCGCCCAAGTGCCACTGGCCCCAGAGGGGAACATCTCCACCCCGGCTCTCACGCCATGGCAGCCTCCCTGTCAGACCCCTGGGCTCAAACCAGGCTTGGCCAAGTGATTCCTGGACCCAGCCGTGCTCTCAGCAGTGATACGTGCCGGACGGTAGCTCAGAGCTCAGCCAGCTGGGACCCCAGGGCCCTTCGTTAATGCCCCATCATGGGCGCTGTGGGAGCAGAGACTGTTTGGTCCTGCGTTGCACCCACCGCATGATGCAACCACATGAGGGGCCCATGGCTCTGCCATCCCCGGGTGTGTGAGGTGGCTCACTGAGAGGTGCCAGGCCCCAGACTGGACAGTGGAAGGGTCCTGTCCGGGGCTGGTGTAGAATGACCCTGTTCTGCTGGTCACAGAATGGCCAGGGCTACTCATGCCAGCCAATGGCCGGCTGCTTTGACATCCATGGAGAGGCTGACCTGTCAGAGTGGGCATTGTTGATGTGGGAATGGGGGTGTGATGAGACAGCCCTGTAGGGGTGTGGAATGGGGTCAGGTGCGATCATCAACTGAAACTCCAATGGCTTCCTCAGTCGACCACCCCCCGGCCATTTGGGGGCTGTCCAGGGCACAGCATCCCGCCTGGAGATGCAGGCTGTCTGAGCGCAGGGGGGTGGTTCTCACAATGCCTGGGCCTCATGTAGACGATGGAGTCACATCATAGACATGGTCCAAAACAGTCACCCTTCACCTGACCAGTGGTGGGGATCCACCGGTGCGCCGGCCGCATGTGGTTCAGGGCTAGATGCCAGTGGTTCATTTGCCTGGGTGTCTGCAGGCAGAGAGCCCTTCCGCTCCCCGTGGTCGTTGTGTCATTCCTGGCCAATAGGAGCTGCAGGAAACAGCGGCCAGGCCCGTAACAATTTCTCCTGCTCCCATTGGCCTGGAAAGGGGACCTCTGATGTCTGGGAGCTGACAGATGTCTGGGACGTGCCTGTGGACACTCAGCAAAACCAACCCTCTGGCAGCCCTTCGCTGAGTAACCCTGATGAACCATATGCAACTCGTGGGCCATAGGTTCCTCCCCACTGCTGACACGAAGATAGGATTGGTCCTTGGGCAGGGGGGTGGACTTGATGGCCTCCTGAGGTCTCTTCCAGCTCTATGATTCTATGAATCAGTGGGGCTTAGTTCTGGTGTGAAGCCCGTTGCTTGGACCCTGGCCCGGTTAAAACTTCCATGTGTTAAGGCGCAACCAGCCACCTCTGCCACCTCTTATCCTGGGGCAGCCACCTGAGAGCCTCACTGGAGGTTACTCAAAGTGAGTATGCTCCTAGCTGGTGGTCTGTTGGAGAATCCAACTCCAGCCCTTGGAAAGGGGCTAATTCGAAATGGCGGCTCCACTCAGGAGGATGGGGGTTGCTCAAAACCTGGCTCCAGTGCACAGATCTCTGCTCACCCAGGCTTGTGTGGTCCCCCAAGAGGACCTCCTTTCTCCTGCAGGGACCTGATGTTGTTTCCAGCCCCTACTCTTGCTCCATGTTGAAGAAGGTCTCAGTGGCCATTCCAAGTAACCAGTTGGCCTGGGCCTCTGGCTTCCCTCTGTTTCCTGGCCCAGCACAGTCTGGAGGGCCAGGCTGCCCCAGACCCATGGACTCGAGGACTCAAGCCACCCAGTTCCATGGAATCTGAAACCCTGAGGTGAGGTTGCAGATGTGGGGTTTGAAGGCCACAGAGATGTGACTGGGACTCCAGTTTGAGGCCTATGATTCGAGATCCAAGGATAAAGAGTAGGATTACAGTGAGTAAGGAGATTCCAGCGGGGCCTTCAGGGGTGTCCCTGGATCAGGGAGGATGCTGGAAGCATCTCTCCAGAGCAGCCAGAGGGAAGGCCCACCTATAGTGACCAGCACTGCATGGCAGGAACAGACCCCACCAGAGGCGGTTAGAAGCCCAGGGTACGGCTGATGCACCAGCGATGGCAGCTGTGAGACCACTCCAATCTGGTGTTCATGAACCAGTCCCCAGCCAGGGTGACTAGGTCCTGGTGCACCAAATCCTGCTATTTATTTGAGCAGGAGGAGGAAAAACTCATTCGGTGGTGGGGTCTGACACCAGATCGGAGCTAGCTCTCAGCTTAATCTTCAGTGGAACTGCTCAGTGGTGGGCAGCTCAGGCCAGGCTGAAGTGCTTGGCTGCATCAGGACCTTGGTGTAAAAGACACAAAGGAAGTTGAGCTCTGGGCCAGCTGCCAGGAGCTCTCTCCTGCCCCCTAGGGCAGGGTTTGGTTGCAACTGGACATGGGGAGATGCCTGGAATGGGATGGGTTCCCAGAGCATGGAACGGGAGGGGCACAGAGATGAGCGCACCAGGCTGCAGACACACCACTGGGGGCAGTGAGAGCAGGGGAGAGCAAAACTGTAAGCGACCCCTGAGGGAGCAGCAGCAGGAAGAGACTGCACCCTGCCACCCAGTGGAGCAGGTAAGTGCCCCCCCTGCACTCTCCCAGGCCGAGCTAAGACCCCAGCCTGGCCCCAAGCCCAGCCCCCTAAGTCATCAGGGAATGTGTCCCAACCCCGGCTCTGGCCCTGCCCCCACCAGTGACATTGGGGCTGGGGATAGCAGACGGGCCCAACCCCATAAGCTCCCCACCCCACCCTGAGTACAGGCTGGGAAAGGTGATCCGCCCAGCAGCTATGTACAGAGGTGCTTGGCCCAGCCCTCCTTCTGCCCTCAGCCCCCCATAGTCTGGGTCAGGAAGCAGGCCCACAACGCCTGGCCAGGGCCAGGGCCAGGCAGAAACCCCCCTCACGGACCAACTGCACCTTCCACACTGGGCCAGGCCCCAGTCAGCCCCCTCCAGGCCTCCCAGCCCCCTGCACTGATCTCCCTGCTCTGGGCCCCACAGCCCCTGCCCTGAGACCTACACCACCCACCCACTGCCCTGGATCCTCCACCCCAACCACAGGCCTCACTATGCCCAAGCACTCCCACCACCCCACCCCACCCAGCCCTGGTCCCCCTGCCCTAATTCCTCTACCCCTCGGCCCCTCCACTCACTGCTCTGAACCCTCCCCCAATCCATCCCCACCCCTGTCCGTCCCCCCAACCACACCCAACCCCCGCCCTCAGCCCCTCACACTCAAACTAGGGATGTAATAGTGCAGTCGATTAACCAATTAACCGATAAGCGACCAGTACAGTTTTTAGCAGGCTGGCCAGCCGCTTGGCTAACTCCTGGCTTGCGCTGGGTCTGGAACCTACCCCTGCTTGTGGCTCTGGGCAGGCAGCCCAGCTCATGTCCATCTCGTGCCAGGTCCGAGAGCTCAGGCCCCTCTCCAGACAGGTGCTGCTGCCACCTCAGAATGCTGCCTCTTTATCGGAGGCAGCAACACAGGGCGAGAGGCAGCTGGTTTTTCAACTGGCTCCTCTCACAGACCAGCTCCTGCCTGGCACCACGAGGATGAGGCAGCAGTGCGGAGGGGTACGGGGCTCCTCGGGCATGAGGCTGGAGGGCACTGACTGCCTGCCCCATCCCCGGGGACTAATAGTCAACTAACCAATCAGAATTAATGAGGTTACTCGACTATTCAATTCACCAACATCTAACATCCCTCACCCAACCCCCTTACCTCAGCACCGACATCCCCTGGTCTCACAACGAGGCCCTGCCCTTCCCCCCTTCCCCTACCCTCACCACAGAGCCTCCGCCCCGTTCCCAGAGCCCCCACCTCTCCCACCCCTGCTCTCAGTCCTCCACCACCTCAGCTTGCCTGCTCCCTGCCTTTGGACCCCCCTCACTCCACCCCCCACGGGCACACTTTACACACCTGGCAGTCTCACTAACCCCCCCCCCGGCAACCCAGGAGGAGACCCCCAAGATGAGGGGTTAGCAAACGACACAGGAAGCTACTTTCTTGGCCCACCCCCAATATGCACCCCGGCTGGGGAATGTGGCACAGCACCGGTGCCCTACTACAAGCCCGGAAGTGTGTCCTGCCTTACCCTCTGACCTCAGGCTGGGGTGGGGGCAAGTGTCCTCCCCCCACCAGATTCCCCAGGATAGAGTGAGAGAGACCCACAGAAAAGTCCCCCAGAGCCATGTGGAAAGGATGCTCACCCGAGAAAGGACAGAGAACATAACATAAGAATATAAGAATGGCCCTACTGGGTCAGACCAAAGGTCCATCTAGCCCAGTGTCCTGTCTGCCCACAGTGGCCAACATTGTGGGCAGGGAACACAACAGGGAATCCTCACGTGATCCCTCCTCTGCCACCCATTTCCAGACAAATAGAGGCTAGGGACACCATCCCTACCCATCCTGGCTTAATAGCCATTGATAGACCTAACTTCCATGGATGTATCTAGTTCTTTTTTGAACCGTGTTAATGTCCTGGTCTTCACTACATCCTCTGGCAAGGAGTTCCACAGGTGGACTGCATGTTGAGTGAAGACAAACTTCCTTTTGTTTGTTAAAACCTACTACTGCCTATTCATTTCATGACCCCTAGTTCTTATATTGTGGGAATAAGTAAATAACTTTTCCTGATTCACTTTTTTCCACCCCTGTCATGATTTTTCAGAGTCTTGGTTAATTTCCTTTGCCCCATCAGGAATCCAGGCAAATTGACCCTGGATCTGCCACATGTGGACCTGAGCCACAGGATAAAAGTTACACAACTGTGGGCCAGGGAGAGGAAGTTTGCAACGTAACTTCCAAATCCTTCCCTGCAGCTTTGGAACTCTGAGTCTAGACAGCAGAATCTAGCTGCATAAAGGCTCACATTCCCACCCAGCGCTGAGTCCATGGACACTTCCTCCTTTTCTTCCTCCATCTAGCTCTGGTCAGAAATTGTCCTGGACATTTCTGTCCCATGAAAATTAGAAAAATTAAAAACCACAACGTACTGAATGTGTTTGTTGGCCTGCTTTAGGAAACCAGCTGTCCCCTCCCCATTCTATTTCGGAAATTGTTACTATTCATGTTACTATTCAGTTTTCCAATGTGATTTTTTTTTTTTTTTTGGAGAAAAGAACACCCCTTGCAAACACAAATGATCTAATCACAGTCAAGTGATTCATGCAAAACAAACTAAGCAGATTTAAAAAAAACCTTTGCTGTTTTATTCACACCACTAAACATGTAGACAACACCAATTTCAATAAATCCTAAATATTCAGAAGTGTCTTCTACATTTTCAAGTAGAGGGAATTCCGTGACCACACAGAATACGATGTGTGCAGTGCTCACTTTCTATTATTACTAGAAGATTTACCTGGTGCTGCTCGGGTACTTCAGAGCAGAGGGTGGAGGGGTGGGGTGTACATGGGGGTTAGGGCAGAGGCTTGAGTGTATGGGGGTCTCAAGGCAGGGGGTAGTGGGTGTAGGAATCAGGGCAGGGGGTTGGCAGGTGGAGAAGAAAGAAAGAAAGAAAGAAAGAAAGAAAGAAAGGGAATCATGTCTTTCACTCAGTGTCAGTTGAAAATCAGACCCCAAATCTCTCTGCACCCGGCTCTCCCCCACAGCGCTGTCTGCAGGGGATCTGATCCGTCCTTAGCCATTAAACGTTTCACTCTGGTATGAACCCCCTGGGGACATTGCTTAGACAGTGCAGGAGGGGGAGGAATGTTTCTCTCTGGCCCTGACTCCCAGGCACAGACCACGGGCTGGAAACTCCTTCCCGGGCCCTCTCCCAGCTGAGGGGGATAAATGTCGCTCCCCCTCCCCCCGCAAGCTCCAGAGGCCACCGGCCCACTCTGGACACAGGCTCTGTGGTGCTGTCTGTGTCAATCCCACTTGGGGCCCTGCCCTGAGCTCTCAGCCTGTCGCCTCCGGCCCCTACGTCACACGGACCAGCCCCGAGCCAGCTTTGTGCTGGGGCCCCTGGTGGCTACTCCCCAGAGCTGCTGATGCAACGCGGGGGTGGGGGGGCTGCTCACTCTCAGATAATTAGGCAACGTTAATGAAGCACCAGGATGCTCCAGGCCAGTGAAGGGACTGGAGCCCTCAGCTGCTCTAGGCCAGGCCGGGCTGTGACCATCCATCGAATCCAGCCCAGCCAGGGACGGGGTCTGAGGCCTGCCCAAGCCGGGATCAGCTCCAGAGCTGGGAAGGACTTTCGGTCCTGCATCCCTGTGAGTGCCCCCTGCTGCCCAGCCTGCCCGCGGGGTTGCCCAGAGACTCAGCTGGAGACATGGCAGCTGGACAATGCAGAGACGGGGCAGGACTGACGGACACAGAAATGAGCCGGGACTGAGGACCCTGGACGGGTAAATGTCTCACACTCTGGGACTCCTCCTCCACCACCGGCACGGTGAGTTTGGTGATGAGATGGGGCTGGGGAGGTGTAACATGCTGGGCACATGTGAACTGTTGTGGGATCGCACACTCGGACCTGCTGGAATGGGCTTTTCACAGGCATTGTCCAACCCAATTTCATCTGGTTTCGCTCCTCGAAAAGCAGCTGGTCTCCGCTGAAAAGTGCCCAAAACCGATGAAAGAAAGTTGCTGAAACGTGCGGCCAAAATGTTTCCCATTTTCCAACATCAGAGCCGTTTTGCTAATGTGACAGACACTTCCCATGAAAAGGGTTCCCCCGGAGACCCTCTTTCCTTTCAAATAATTTAGGTGGGAACATAAGAGACCATCCGTCATGAGACGTTGCGATTGAAGCCCATGCGGGCACCCTGATATTTTCCAGGAAGGGCGCAATGTTGAACACATTCACGCTGTTCCCGTGTTGTTTAGTTCTGTCCCAAAGGGACACTCTCAGACGCTAAATCTTAGACAATGTAGCCAAGTGTGTGTATCGGCCACACCAGACCCTTCTAGTGGGAAGGATGGTTCGAAGCCCCAGCCGACTGTCTGTCTTGACTGCACCTGATAACACAGAGAAGGGCAACGCTGTTAGAGCCGAGATCTGCTCTTCTAGCTCCGTGCCCTCTATCCCTCCCTGCGGCCTGTGACACACAGCCGTTGCCAGTAGGGGCACAGCGCAGTCGCATGCCGAGGGAAAGCCCGGCCCCACATGGCTAGCCTCACTAAAGAAAAGGAGGAGGGGAAACTGAGGCAGAGGGAGGGGTACTGACCGGCCAACGGTCACACAGCAGCTCCATGTTCCAGGCAGTGCTGGTGTTGAAGTTTCATGCCCATGGTCACAGCCAGCGGTTTGAGCCCGGAGGGGATTCCTCTCAGCCAGAGCTGTTGTGTTGGGATGTGACTTGGCTCCCTTCTCCAACAACATTTCATCCAGCCCCATCCTGAGCCTCCCCCAGAACTTCACAAGGGTAAACGGACGCAGCTCCAGGGACTGTCCAGGACCCAGGCCCACAGATGCTGGTGCGGTAACTCATCACCCCTAGGGAGTAGCTGCCATGGAGGACACCCATGATATGAGGTAGTTCTGAGGGGAATCGGGGCCATTCCATGTAATGCTCTAATCCCCACCCCTGTCTGTGCCCTTCCCTCCGCAGTCACCGCACTGTCAACTGAGGAAGGCAATGTCCAACCGAAGCACCATGACCGAGTTCCTGCTCTGGGGGTTTTCTGATGTGAGAGAGCTGCAAGTTTTGCACTTTGTGCTGTTCCTGATGATTTACCTGACAACCCTGATGGGGAACCTTCTCATCATCTCAGCTATCGTCTTTGACCATCGTCTGCACACCCCCATGTACTTCTTCCTGGCAAATCTCTCCATCCTAGACCTCGGCTCTATTTCCGTCACCATCCCCAAATCCATGTCCAACTCCCTCCTGGACACCAGGTCAATTTCCTACCCTGCCTGTGTCGCCCAAGTCTTTCTCTTCGTAGAGTTCACTGCAGCTGATCTTGCCTTACTCACTGTCATGGCCTATGACCGACACGTTGCCATCTGCCAGCCGCTGCACTACGAGCGAGTGATGAACAAGGGAGTCTGTGTCCATATGGCCGCCAGTGCCTGGATCGCTGGTGTTGTCTACTCTGCCATCCACACCGGGAACATGTTCCGGTTACCCTTCTGCCAGTTCAACGTCATCAACCAGTTCTTCTGTGAAATCCCCCAGCTCCTCAAGCTGGCCTGCTCCGACTCCTACCACAGTGAGGTTGGGGTTATGGCTTTTGGTTTGTTTCTGTGTTTAATCTGCTTTCTCTTCATCATCGTGTCGTATGTTCAGATTTTCAGAGCGGTGCTGAGAATCCCCTCGGAGCAGGGCCAGCACAAAGCCTTCTCCACCTGCTTCCCCCACCTCACTGTGGTCTCCTTGTTACTTTGCACTGGGTCCTTTGGCTACCTGAAACTCCCCTCCACCTCTCCATCAGGGCTGGATCTTGCAATGGGCGTTCTATATGCAGTGGTGCCTCCCATGCTGAATCCGGTCATCTACAGCCTGAGGAACAAGGAGCTCAAAGCTGCCCTGAAGAAACTCTTTGTGGGGTGATTATTCTCCAAGAATTGAAACATCTTTCATTGGTCCTTGACTGTGATTTCACCCCGTGTTTCCTTCTCATCAAGGGATCACCAAATAGCATCAACAGGCTGCCATGTGCAATTTGTTCATGAAGTAGGAAAATCCAGACTAAGCCCATTGAATGAAATCCTAGGGTATGTCTACACTAGCCCCCTAGTTTGAACTAGGGAGGCTAATGTAGACATTCGAAGTTGCAAATCAAGCCCGTCATTTAAATATCCCGCGCTTGATTTGCATCTTCCCGGTCGGTTGCCATTTTTGAAATTTACAAGTCCAGACGAACTGTCTGCGTCTACACGCGGCAGGGACCCGGTAGTTCGAAATAAAGCCCTAGTTCGAACTACCTGTTATTCCTCCTGGAATGAGGTTTAACAAACAATTCAAACTAGGGCTTTATTTCGAACTACCGGGTCCCTGCTGCGTGTAGACGCGGGCAGTTAGTCCGGACTTGTAAATTTCAAAAATGGCAACCGGCCGGGAAGATGCAAATCAAGCACGGGATATTTAAATCCCAGGCTTGATTTGCAACTTTGAATGCCTACATTAGCCTCCCTAGTTCGAACTAGGGGGCCAGTGTAGACATACCCCTAGTTAGTTAGGGAAGGATCACTCCGGTGTGAATGAGATCAGAGTCTATGTGTGTTTCCATAAATCCTTCCACACATCTAAGTATCATTTCATAAATTTACACTTGCATACCCTGCATCCTACCCGAGCCCAGTGCACTGAACCTCAACAGCCAAAGCTACATCCTAGCGAGTGTCATGACGTCTCCATCTCTTCCTGTGTTTTGATGGAAAACCGGTGCTTGCGGAATGGAAGGTTTGGCTTGTGTTGCCTTAAAAATTTCTTCTTTGTTTTGTTTCAGTTTGTTTATTGGTTGGTTCATTTGCTGATTTGTTCCAGGTGGCTTTACAGGGGGTAGGAGTTCGGGAGGTTGGAATATGCTTAATCCCAGAAGTGGTATAAATTGATCACTGATTTGAGGTGCCATCTCCTCCTTTCTTGGATGGGATTTTCTGAGGGACATGAAGTTTTGCTTTCCCCAGTGAGGATGAATTGGAAAGAAGTCTCTGTGTATGGTTGGGATGTTCCTAGTCCGTACGCACACATTTCTGTGAATGCGAATGGGACTGTGCCACACTATTTCAGATGTGGGAGGGTAGCTAGAGCCACATATATTAATGCATAAACATGGCTCTGCTGGAGACCTATAGGAAAAGAAAGTTCTGGCGATGTCTCCTTCAGACACATTGAGGCCGGGTAATAAAACCAAATGTTTGTCCCACCAGACTGTTGCTGTCTCCAATTTTCTCAGGTGTTGCGCTTGGTTTTCCGTGTGGCCACCAAATTGTACTGGATAGGGGGGAGACTGGCTGGTCACTCGACCTATGGCTGAGAGAAGAGCTGCAGGGACCACATGGAAGGGCCTGTGGAGAAATCCCTGTTGATGGGCATGGTTGGTTGGTGTGGTAGGCTAAAGAGGGGGTCACAGTTGGTGTGGTAGGGAAGGACCCCCACTAAAGACAGGGACAACCAGGCAATTCCACACTAATAGAGGGGCCGGTTCAAGGCTGAGACGTGAGGGCCCAGAGATGGGTCTGAGGTGCGGCTGAAACCTGGTAACCCTGACAACTGGGATTCAGTCATTCACTTGCATGGGTTGATTTGGATTTGGCCAACAGGGTCCGATCCACACAAGCACCTGACCATGTCAATATGAGAGCCTTTCCAGTGGTTATCCAGCTTTTGCCAACCCCTCTCAGGTTCTGGATTGACTGGGTGCATCAACAGGACCTTAGATTCAAATTTGCTTTCAAAATCTTTCATCAGTGCATTGCTGAAGATTATAAAATCCCAGCCCTAAAAAACCATCCTACCACCCCAACGGGACAGCAGTTTCATACTGCGTAGGGCCCGGTACATCCTATGGATGGAACTGTCCCAACCTATTCATACCACGATGGCTCATGCAACCCAACGAGAGAGAAATGCCAATCCAGGCCCAACTGTGATTAACTTTAAACAGGAGATAACCGCAATCGATGACTAAACTAAATTAATGCTCAAGCTTTTTGCTTTTGATTGGGGGTGTGGATGGGATTTTCGAGTAGCACATTTCCATGAGGTCAGGGAAGGGATGTATTTGGCTCATCCAAACCACTACCGATTCTGTTCCTGGTTAGACGGGTATTTCAAACTGGCTCATCACACGGGCAATGTACTAGCAGACCCGTGGGTACATGCTTGCGTCTTTAAAAGGGCTTGATTCCCAAAGTGGAAAAGATTTTTAAGCTGAATCAGCTCGGAAGAAAAACATTACAAGAACAGTGTCAGAAAAATGGGTATTATAATGGGGACTTCAATAGAGGCTCCAAACTTCACAATCCCGCAAACGAGGAATCAAGTCTTACCAGTTTAAAATTACTACGACTACTACTACTAATAATAATTACAATAATTATAATAATAATGAAAAGGGGAAGTTCATAGTAGTTAATATTCAGAAGCTAGGAATTATACAAAATGGATCTGGAAAAACCGGGAAACAAATAGAAATTTATGGCCATCTGAAATAAGAACAATGAGAAGAAGTTATTAAAGTATATTAGGACCAAAAAGAATCCTAAAGAACACCGTAAGTCCATTACTAGGTGGAAATCAAACAATTATTAGTGATAATGCAGAAAAGGTAGAGATATAGAATAAATATTTCTGGTTTTGGTTGGCAGGGATCAGATGATGTAGGCATATTATGTGGATGCAACTTACCTGCTCTACTTATCGATCTTATTCCAGTACTTGTTTGCCTACCCATTTCTCTAGTATCTCAAAAACAAGTACTGGAATAAGATCGATAAGTAGAGCAGGTAAGTTGCATCCAAGAATTTGAAAAGAGCTGACTGGGGGGCTCATCATTTAATGAGCAGTGTTAATGTTTATTTTTAATAAATCTTGAACACCAGAGATGTTCCAGAAGACGAGAAGAAAGCTGATATTGGGTCAATCCTTAAAAGGGGTAAATAGAACAACAGGGGTCGTTTTAATTCTGTCAATCTGACTTTGACACCAGACAAGGTAAGGCAAGGGTAGTGGCTGATACAGGCCTCGATTAATAAAGGAGGATGCTATAATTAATACTGATCAACATGACTTACTGGACGCTGAGTCCTGCCATTTTTAAAGAGATTCCAAGCGTGGCTGATAAAGGCAATAGACTTCTACAAGGCCTTTGTCTGGGTGTCACATGATAATTTGATTAGAAAAAAGATTAGAAAGATGTAAAATGCACATGGCACCCAGTAACTGGCTTAAAAGCTGACACAAAGACCGGTTACTAAAAGGGCTCTTCACTGAATGGGTATGTCTCTAGTGGGGTCCCTGAGGAATTGACTCTTAGCCCTTCTCTGCTTAACCTTTTATTGATAACCTGGAAGAAACATAAAAAGAGAAGAAAGGAAATCATTCCCAATAATGTTTGCACGTGACAGAAAAGTTGGGGGACCAGTAAATAATGAAGAGAGCAGGGCGCCCAAAAGGACAGGTCAGTCCCATTTTCACAATTTCGGAGGAAATTTCTGAGGAACCCAACCAAATTGTGAGAAGACGTCAAAGCAGACTTGGGGATCAGCCCGTGGGCTGCAATTTCTTCCTCCCCTTTTAGGCCCCAGTCTTGAAATATGCCCCTCCCTGCGCTCTGTAGATTTCTGCCTCCTTGGGAATGCCTTTCGAGGACAGGTTCTCAAACTTTTGGCAGAGCACTGACTATATAAGCAGAGACATGCATGGTGGACATGTTGTCTCTCCTTGGTGATCTCCTCAACTTCCTCTCCTCCCGGACACAAATGTAGATCATCCCCATGATCCATCAAAGTTCAGCCAACATCCCAACATCAACTGGCTGCCTCCTCTTTGGCTCCAGTTAACAGGCAGAGAAAAAGGACTGAATTATCATTAATGAGACCTAGCTGTAGCTCCATTGGCATGGAAGGGCAAGAACCAGAGGGGGTGTAAATCATCAGCATCTCCAGTGAGGACAGGTTTGGGCAGGGAGTTCGACTTGCTGGCTCCTGAGGTCTCTGCCAGCCCTTCGATTCTATCATTTTATGACTGAGTCTTTGGGAAGGCTTAGGACCAGATCCCCAGGTAATGGAAATCCAAACAGATCCATTGACACCCAAGGAAGAACCCGCCGCTTGCTCAGAACTCAATGGGACTGGATCAGTTGACAACAGTTTAGGACATGGAGTTTGCCTCTGGCTGCTTGTTACTGACCATTGTCAAAACTCAAACAAGCCTGTGGGGTCCTCTGGGGGCCGCATCCCACGAACATCTGGTATAGCCCCCAGAGGACGGATTTAATCCCCAGCATGATCAAGCCCTGGCTGGGATGATTGAGTTGGGGTTGGTCCTGCCTTGGGCAGGGGGCTGGACTCAGTGACTCCTGAGGTCTCTGCCCACCCTGGGATTTAATGAATGCAGGAGATCAAACATCTCTGCTCCCCCAGAGCGGGTTCTGTGGGGTTCAGGGGGCCCAGGCTGGTCCAGACCAGCCAGGGCTGTTGGGTCACTAGACTCTGAGCTACAGCAGGTCACATCTGTGCTCCCCATACAGAGTTCATTCTGCAATCTCCCTCACTCCCCTTTGGGCTTCAGCCCGGCTCTGTCTGAAGCCAGGGTCCCTCCAGGGCAGCTACCATCGCGTGGCCCATGGGGCTGCTCCCTCGGAGGTTGAGGGGTGGCGGGAGCATCCTGGGAGGGCGGTTTGCTGCTGGGGTGAGCTTTCCCCACCTAGGAGACCAGAGTCGGCTATTTAGCCCCAGAACAATCAGGGCCCCTGTTTGCAGCGAACCCCGGCCAGGAGCAGTCTCACAGCAGGGGGAGGGGATTTCTCCACTTTACACTTCGCCTCTCGGAGAAGCCTGCCAGAGGGGGGAGCTGGGAGCGGCGGCTGCGGGGCAGGTCCCTTCCTGCCAGGAACTGCAGAGACCCAGCAACTCACAAGACGTGCTGGAGGGGCAAGTCAAAGCAACTGCGATGGGGCATCACTGGCAGGTCCATGGCTCGGCAGTGACAGAGAATCCTGGCGGTGAAATAGATCCCAGGCTCGGGACTGTCTGGCAAAGCCCAGCCCAGTGAGTATGTTACTTCTGCTAACCCTGCTTAGGGCTTTCTAGCGGGGGGTGATTTCATACTAGATTTGAGTTATGAAGGGAACGCTGCAGGACTGTTCACAGCACTCACTCAGACTTTTAGCGCTAACCAGGGCCGGTGTTTTTTGTCCCCCAGCAGAGAACAAGGGGTCTTGTCACAGCAATTCAGTGAAACCGAATTTTTTTCTTGCAGGGGGGGACATCTCCATGTCACCCTACTGCCAGTCCAAAGGCATCCACCAATTTCAGTGCAGTGAGAACCAGCCCACGGCAGAAAATTGTGGAATCCTGAAAAAATGTCATTGAACTGCGGAAAAAAATGTTTTGAATTTTCCAAGTCATCTCTCGTGTTTCAAAACAATGTGCAATCTTGTGGCTCCGAAGGCTATGTCTACACCACACAGTTTTTCTGGGATACTGGAGGCACCCCAGAAGAACTGTTCCACATTCAGAGAAAGCATTTGCTCTTCCCCTTTATTTGCAGAAGAGCAAACATGCCCGTTTGCAAGCCCCTGTATTCCTCATTCCGCGAGGAATAAGGGGGTTTCTGAAAGAGGGTTTTTTTCTGACATTTGACCCAGTCTAGAGGGGCCAAATTTTGCAAATGCCTCTTCCAACAAAAGAATCGAAAAAAACTATGCAAAATGTAGAGTGTAGACCTAGTTTTAGAGATGTAGGGTATGCCATGTAGATGAGTTTACTAGACATAGGAAAATGAGGCATACCGGAGCATACCGGAACGGTCAACAAAGGCTTCCCTTGTTGACCGCATCGCGTCCAGACTGCCCCACTGTGCCGCCAAACAGCTGATCGGCACAGTGCAGTGGCCATTTTGATGTAAATGAAGCAGCGATTATTTAAATAATACACCTGTATTAATGAGGCTGGATTAATTAAATGGTCTGGATGTTTCCAATAAATGGCTTTTGATGTGGAAATGCAGTTGTTAAAGGTAGGAGAAACTGGCTTTGTAAGGCACCAACCGGTTAATGTCCAGACCAGGGTAGTGGTGTCAAATTTGTCAATACATTCCAGTTCTGTAGACTCTCTCTGTAATTGGCTGTTGAAATTCCTTTGTAGAATTGGCTACTTTTAAATACAGAATTGAGTGCCCTGGCAGGTTTACATGCGTTACCATTTGTGATCTCTGATGTGTGTCCATTTTATGTTCAAAATCTTCAGAGGGGTAGCCGAGTTAGTCTGTAACAGGATAAACTTAAAAAACAACAAATGGTCTGGTAGCACTTTATAGACTAAAAACATGTAGCTGGTATCATGAGCTTTTGTGGGCACAGCCCACTTCTTCAGATGACCGGAGCGTTGTATGTCTAGAACCAAAATAAACAGGGGAGATGGGGAGAAGGAAAAAATGAGAGGGGGAACAAAAAGAGGCAGTGGGTATATAAATATCAAAGGGAAAACCGAGCTGGCATGTAACAGGGAAAACTAATAGTCTATAAGCATCCAAACACTAGATAGTTAAAAGAAGCCCATAAGGGCCATTAGTTAACAATTAGAGAGGAAGGATACTAACACCAGAATCGACACAGACAAAGAACCATTGGCACCTTCATTGTTTGTTTGGTTGATAATGTCCCATTCGTCTATTATCTCAATTCAGACCACTGGCATGCGAATTAAACTTGTGAATGAATTGTAGTTCCAACCCTTTCCTGTGTATTTGGCTTGGGGAATTTAGCTACTTGAAGATCTCTTAATGAGTGTCCAGAAGGTTAAAGTGTTCGCTAACTCTCCGGTCATCTGAAGAAGTGGGTTTTGCCCACGAAAGCTCATGACACCATCTACATGTTTTGTTAGTCTATAAAGTGCTACCAGACCATTTGTTGCTTTTTTTTAGGTTTCTCTGTGTTCCCTTCTTGGATATCTGATTTCTGTCCATTAATTCTTTCCTGTAGGGACTGTCTAGTTTGGCCAATATCTATGGCAGTGGGGCATTGCTGGCATTTGATGGCATTGATCACATTAGCTGATGTGCAGTTCAATGAGCCTCTGATTTGGTGGCTTATGTGGTTGGCACCAGTGAAGAATTCGCTTGTATAGATGTGTGGGCAGAGCTGGCACAGGGGTTGATTACAGGGCTGGGTTCCCGGATGTTTATGATGTAGCCGTGTAGCACGGCTACTGGAAAAAGTTCGTTTCAGGTTGGGGAGTTGTCTGTAAGTGATTATAGGCCTTTCCCCCCAGGGCTTCTGAGAGTGAGGGACCATTTTCCAAGATGGGTTATATCGTGGAGAATGTGTTCGGGGATGGGGATTGAGTTGTTGACTGTAGGTAATGACAAGTGGAATTCTGTTGTGTTCTCTTTTGGGTCTGTCTTGAAGTAGTTCATATCTGGGGGCTTTTTGGGCTCTGTCCATCTGTTTTTGCATATTTCCAGGTGGGTATATCAGTTTTAGGAATGCTCAGTATAGATCCTGTAGGTGTCTGTCTCTGTCTATGGGATTGGAACAAATCCGGTTGTATTTTAGGACCTGGCTGTATACAATGAATTGATTCTATTTGTTCCTTGTCGGGCCTGTCCTCAGAACCAGATCAAAGATGCAAGAGAGAGGTCACTGAGTGGTGTTCCTAGCTAATGCGACCAGATGTCCTGGTGCTCAAGGCGTCCTTAGGGCTAACCCCCATCCTGCCCACGCTGTAGCCAGGGGAGAGGAGACACTCAGTAGCCAGCAGCAGCCTGGAGATGTAAGCTGCCTTTCACCACCATCTGGGGAGGAAGGGACAAGGGGCGTCCAGCCACAGGGGAGGGGTGGAGGGAGGAGGAGAAGAGATGAGCTCTGCCCGATCATCCTTTCTCCCCTATTCCTCCACTTCTCACCTGTGGCCAGGGGCTGTGCCCATCCCTTCCCTCCCATGCAGGGCCTGAAAAGCTGCTACTGGCCCCATTCTGGTGACACCCCTGTCAGGAATTCAGGGAGGGGACATGTGACCCTGCACCCCCCCCCCCACGCACACACATTCTCTCCCGCATGTTGCCCCAGGAAGATGCTGTGCCAGGGACCAGGAAAAGTGGGCCTGCCCTGGGAACCCCAGCAAGGCGTGGAGGGCAGAGAGGGGCAGGCAGGAAGGGTTGGGTCAGTCTGTCATCCCCTCATGGGAGAGAGGGGTGCAGGAGTGTGTGGGGTTGTGTTTGAACCCTAATGCCTTAACAATAAGAACATAAACTAGAAGACACCAATGACACCATATTTTTCCTTCTTAACAGGTGTTCCATCTGCTTGATGTGTGAATGTTTATACGACTTTTGGATGCTTTGCTCACTTGAATATGAGCCATTTGATCGTGTGTCCCATCGTCAGCCTTGGGAAATATGGTCACCTTACGACGGGCCCAGAGGTGGAAGAGGAATCTTGTGTCCTAACTTCATTCGTAAGCAGGCAGCCGGACATCCCTGAGGTGTGACAGAGAACCTCTTGAATGGGAGCCAGCATACAAGCTCCTGAGTGAGGCTATGTCAGATTTATGGAGAAAGCAGAGAGCAGGCAGTGTCGGTACGTTAGTTTCCTGCCCGAATCCTGGCCCTGCTCTTTGTGGCAGGAACAGAGCCATCATGGGTCTTTACCCATGATTGTGTTAGAATTGCGCTTTGCTCCATCCTCCACTCTGCATTGTATCCAGCCACGTCCTGAGCCTGATCTTCAGATGGGGCAAACGGATGCAATTCGGTAGATTGTCGAGGAGCCAGTAGATTGTTGAGGAACCAAGTGAATGCAAGTGCCGTGTGCCACTGGGACTGCTGCCCTGAGATAGCACCGAGGGGACTCAGTCTCCTGCTCTAACCCCCACCCCATCTATGCCCTTCCCTCCGCAGCTACCGCACTGTGAACTGAGGAAGAAAATGTCCAACTGAAGCACCGTGGCCGAGTTCCTGCTCTGGGGGTTCTCTGATGTCCGGGAGCTGCAGATTCTGCACTTTGTGGTGTTCCTGGTGCTTTACCTGGCAGCCCTGGTGGGGAACCTTCTCATCATCTCAGCCATCATCATTGACCATCGTCTTCACACCCCCATGTACTTCTTCCTCATGAACCTGTCCATCCTGGACCTTGGCTCCATCTCCGTCACTGTCCCCAAATCTGTGTCCAACTCTCTCCTGAACACCAGGGTGAATTCCTATGTTGGATGTGTTGCCCAAGTCTTTCTTTTTTTAGTCTTTACTTCAACTGATTTTGCTTTGCTCACCATTATGGCCAATAACCGACACGTCGCCATTTGCCACCCACTGCACTACGAGCGAGAGATGAACAGAAGAGTTTGTGTTCCAAATGGCCGCTGGTGCCTGGATCGCTGGTATTGTCTACTCTGCCCTGCACACTGGGAGCACCTTCAGGTTACCCTTCTGCCAGTCCAACGTCATTGACCAGTTCTTTTGTGATATCCCCCAGCTCCTCAAGCTGGCCTGCTCTGACTCCTACCACAGTGAACTTGGGCTCATTGCCTGTGGTGTGTTTTTAGGCATAAATTGATTTGTTTTCATCCTTGTGTCTTATGTTCAGATCTTCAGAGCGGTGCTGAGAATCCCCTCGGAGCAGGGCCGGCACAAAGCCTTCTTCACCTGCCTCCCCCACCTCGCTGTGGTCTCCTTGTTACTTTGCACTGGGTCCTTTGGCTACCTGAAACCCCCCTCCAACTCTCCATCAGGCCTGGATCTTGCAATGGGTGTTCTCTACGGTGTGGTGCCTCCCATGCTGAATCCGGTCATCTACAGCCTGAGGAACAAGGAGCTCAAAGCTGCCCTGAAGAAGCTGATGGGGTGGAGGTTAATGTCCAGGAAGTGAAATGTCCTTCAGTGCTTGTGATTGCAGCCTCAGCTTCTTTATGCAATGCGGACTAGCGCCACTGAACTTACATGGGTTAATTTAGCATTAGACCAGTGTAAATGGGAGCAGAATGTGCTCCTCACACACTCCCATCTAGAAACACACCTGTCCCTCTCTCGCAGGGATTTATTATCACAGCTGCACAACATGAGTCATCAGTGCGCTCTTGTAGTCAAGAAGCCCAACGGCATGTTAGGGTGCATTAGGAGGAGCATTGCCAGGAGATCTTTTGAAGTGATGATTCTCCTTTATTCAGCATTGGTGAGGCCACATCTGGAGTATTGCATCCAGTTCTGGGGCCCCTCACTATGGGAAGGATGTGGACACATTGGAGAGGGTCCAACGCAGGGTAATGAAAACGATTCAGGACCTGGAGCACATGACTTACAAGGAGCGTCTAAGGGATTTGGGGCTTGGTTAATCTGCAGAAGAGAAGAGTGAGGGGGGATTTGAGAGCAGCCTTCAACAGCCTGAAGAGAGGATTCCAAAGAGGACTGGAGAGAGGCTGTTCTCAGTGGTGGCAGATGATAGAACAAGGAGCAATGGTCTCAAGTTCCAGTGGGGGAGGTCTAGGTTGGATATTTGGAAAAACTCTTTCCCTCGGAGGGTGGGGAAGCACTGGGATGGGTTTCCCAGGGAGGGGGTGGAATCTCCATCCCTAGAGGTGTTTCAGTCCCAGCTTGACCAAGCCCTGGCTGGGATGATTGAATTGGGGTTGGTCCTGCTTTGGGCAGGGGGCTGGACTCAATGACTCCTGAGGTCTCTGCCAGCCCTCGGTTCTATGATTCACTGTCTCGTCCTGAACCAGGGCCTGGGCTCATGGACTGGTATTTGTAAATTGCTTGTTTGCTGGCCCACCCTGAACGAGGGCCTGGTCCTGTAGCCCCTGTTAACTATTTGTGCCTTGAGCCCGGACCAGTACCCAGTGACTGCTGGTCCAGCCTCATCATCGGCCTGAGCCCAAGACTTGTTAACTGAGACTGGGTGGAGCCCTTCCTAGAACCCTACTGGGCGACATCTATAAATTGATTAGGGCATTCAGGCGCTTGTATAATTTTGTGTACTTTTGATTAAAAGAATGAAGGAAGGAAGGAAGGAAGGAACAAAGCAATGAACACTCTGTTCTTCTTATTGTATTTTAGAAGATAAAGCTGTTGCAGTGCTTCCTAAGGACTTCCAGCCCTTCGTCCAGGTCTCTGAGTTATGAAATGATGGTGAAATATTGTACAGGCCACCATGAAAGCCATGTGGCAGCCTCCCCACATTCCAGCCCTTCACCCGGGTCTCTGGGTTCTGGACGGATGGTGGGAATTTCTCCCAGTCCCCGTCAAAGCCAGCTTCACGAGCTTAGCTGGTCTGTATCCAAAGATACTGTCCCCTGCCTCGATAGATGGACCCCATTTCTGCTCAGCAGCCCTTCTTCTGGTGTGGAAAAAGTGAATACGGAAAAGTTATTTACTGATTCCTACAGTATAATAACACGGGATCATCCAATGAAATGAATACGCAGCAGGTTTAGAGCAAACAAAAGGAAGCTTTTCTTCACTCTGCGTACAGCCAACCTGGGGAACTCCTTGCCAGAGGAGGCTAGGTCTTTAACAGGGTTCAAAACGCAGTTAGATAGTGACATGGAGGTTAGGTCCATTAATGGCTAGTAGCCAGGATGGGTAAGGAATGGTGTCCCTGCCCTCAGTTTGTCTGGAAATATATGATAGGTGAGGGATCACATGAGGATTATCTGTTTTGTTCCCTCCCTCTGGGGCATCTGGTGTTGGCCATAGTGGGCAGAGAAGACACTGGCCTGGATGGATCTTTGGTCTAACTCAGTCTGGTTGTTCTTATATTCTTGGAACTGCATACCATTGCTGAGGAGAGGAAGAGCTTGTGTTGGTCTCTGCCTGGGACCCTACCATCGACTGGGAGACTGGACAACAACCCCACCTGTGCCCACAGCTCCTTCCCCCTCCCGTGCAAAGCCTGGCAGCCACTCCGGGCCTGCTCGGGGCCATTTCTTGCAGTGTCATTGCAGCCCACATGGATGAGCAGCATGGGTCAGGGGCCCCCTGATCTTTAACAAACCTTCACTAAGGTCCAAGATTTAGGCCTCTGGCTGGCAGCCAAAATCCTGGGAAGCCGGGCCAAGCAGGCGGGCGGGTGTGTCTGTCCCCCTGGGCAGGGAGCCACAAAGCACCTTTGTATCAATTTGCACCAGTTTAGGATGCAGCATTTGCTTCTGGCTGCTTCTGAGTCACCCACATTGAACACCTGGGGCAGCTGGAGCCCTGGGGTTGCCTGGGGGCTGCATCCCAAGAGATGCTGGTGCACCCCCCAGAGGAAGGATTTAAGTTCTTGTTTGACCAAGCCTTGGCTGGGATGATTGAGTTGGGGTTGGCCCTGCTTTGGGTGAGGGGGTGGACTCGGTGACTCCTGAGGTCTCTGCCAGCCCTAGGATTCCAGGAATGCAGGAGACCCAAAATCCCTGCTCTCCCAGAGCGGGTTCTGTGGGGTTCAGGGAGGACGAGGCTGATCCAGGCCAGCTGGGGCTGTAGGGCCACTGGGCTCTGAGCTGTGGCAGGTCACATCTCTGCTCCCTGTACATAGTTCATTCTGCAATCTCCCTCACTCACCTCTGGGCCTCAGCCCGGCTCTGTCTGGAGCCTGGGTACTTCCAGGGCACCTGCCGTCATGGGGCACGTGGGGTTGTTCCCTCAGGGGGTTGAGGGGTGGCGGGAGCAGCCTGGCAGAGTGGTTTGCTGCTGGGGTGAGATCTCCCCACCCTGGAGACTGGAGTCGGCTATTTAGCCCCAGAACAAGCTGGGGCCATGTTGGCAGCTTGTAGCATCCAGGAGCAGTTTCAGAGCAGGGAGGGGATTTCTCCTCTTTACTCCATCACCACTGGGCCCAGCCTGCCCGAGGAGGAGCCGGGAGCAGCCGTCTGTGGGGCGGGTCCCTGCCTGCCAGGAACTACAGAAACCAGCAACTCACAAGACATAGTGGAGGGGCAAGACAAAGCGACCGCAATAGGTCATCGGTGGCAGGTCCGTGGCTAGGCAGTAACTGAGAATCCTGGCGGTGAAATAGATCCCAGGTTGGGGACTGTCCTGCAAAGCCCAGCCCGGTGAGTGTGTTACTTCCACTAACCCTGATTAAGGGTTGCTAGCTGGGGGCGATTTCATACTAGATTTGAGTTATGAAGGGAACGCTGCAGGACTGTTCACAGCACTCGCCCATTTAGAGCTACTGGGGGGGGGTATTTTTCTTCCCCCAGCAGAGAACAAGGGGCCTTGTCACAGCAATTGTGTGAAACCCAAACTTTTTGATTTGGGAACATCTCCATGTCACCCTTCTGCCAGTCCAAAGACACCAGCCAGTTTTAGTTCAGTGAGAACTGGCCCACAGCAGATAAATTGTGGAATCCTGAAAAATTTTCATAGAACTGAGGAACACATTTTTTTAAAAGTTTTAATTTTTCCAAGATCTGTCTTGTGTTTCAAAACAACGAGTAGTTCTCTGGCACTTTAGAGACTAAAATAGATAGATAGATAGAAGAGGTAGATGGGGATAGATAGATAGATAGATTCCTGACCTTCAGGGGGTAAAAACTGTTTCATCTGAGGAAGTGGCTTTTGTCCAAGAAAGGTCATGATTCTATATCTATATATTTATTAGTCTCTTAAGTGCCACAGGACCACATGTTGTTTTTAAAGTTACAGAGGAACACGGCTGCCCCTCTGAAGCTTGTGTTTCAAGAATCACGCGTTTCCCAGGGAAATGTCTTCAGCTAAAACCTGAGACCTCTTCTGAAATAATTTGAATGTGATCCCCCAAACTGGGAAATGAACTGGAAGCCGGGATGGACATGTTCATGTTGTCCAATAATACTGAAATCTGAACCTACTCGCTGTATGCCACTGTGAGTATTGCCCTTTCAAAGGGACCCCGGTTGGATGGTAAAACTGAGCAAGCAGCAAAGTGGGCAGCTCACAGCGCAGGTGTTAAACATCCTGGTGTGTTGACTGGAGAAGAGTGAATGGAAGCGCCCAGCCACAGCCCGTCTCTCTTAGCCCGGCCTGCGGACATGGCGGAACTCAGTGGGTTTAGAATAGACATCTCTTGCTTTCGCCCCATCTGCTTTGTTCCACCCTCCTGATGGCTACACACACCCGCTGTGAATGGAGCACCAAACAGAAACGTACTAACAGGCAACGAGTGGTTCCGTGGCACCTTAGGGTATGTCTACACTAGCTCGTTAGTTCGAGCTAGGTAGGCAAATGAGGGCAAGCAGAGTTGCAAATGAAGCTCGGGATTTAAATATCCCGGGCTTCATTTGCATGTTCCCGGGCGCCGCCATTTTTAAATCCCCGTTAGTCCGAACTCCGTGCCCACGGCTACACGTGGCACAGAGTAGGTAGTTCGAATTAGAGATCCAAATTCGAACTACCGTTACTCCTTGTGTCGAACTAATGAGCTAGTGTAGAAGAGGCTGAGGTAAATGACGCAGCAAAGAGGTCACCAAGTGGTGTTATTAGCTCGTGCGACCAGACATCCTGGTGCCCAAGGTAGCCTTAGGGCTTAACCCCGTCCTGCCCACACTGTAGCCAGGGGAGAGGAGGTGGCTGGGTTATCTCAGTGAGGAGCAGCAGCCTAGAGGTGTGAGCTGCCTTTCACAACCGTCCGGGCAGGAAAGGACAAGGGGTGTCCAGCCACAGGGGAGTGGTGGCAGGTGGAGAAGAGATGAGCTCTGCTGGATCATCCTTTCCCCCCCATCTCCCCTCCACTCCCCTCCTGTGGCTGGTGCTGCACCCATCTCTACCCCCCACACAGGGTCCAAAAGGTTGCTAACAGTCACATTCTGGTGATACCCCTGTCAGGAATCTGGGGAGGGGACATGTGACCCTGCACCCACACACACTCTCCGACATGTGGCCCCAAGAAGATGCTGTCAGGTACCAGGAAAATGGATCCGTTCTAGGATCTCAGCTGGGCGTGGAGGGCAGAGAGGGGCAGGCAGGAAGGGCTGGGTCAGTCACTCATCCCCACATGGGAGAGAGCAATGCAGGAGTATGTGGTGGGTTTTGTTGGAACCCCAATGCCTTAAACATAAGAAAGTAAATTAGAAGAAGCCAATGACACCGTTGACATTGGAATGTTTGTGCGATTAGTTGCCACTGAACTCACTGTAATCCCAACAATCTGATCAGGCATCCCGTACTCAGCCTAGGGAAATATTGTCACCCTATGATGATCCAAAGCTATTGCATTGGGATTGCACTTTGGTCCATCCTCCACTCTGCATTTTATCCAGCCCCATCGTGAGCCCGATCGTTAGATGGGACAGACGGATGCAGCAGGGTAGATGGTCGAGGAGCCAGGCCAATTGACACTCTTGTGGTAACTGACTATTCCTAGTGAATGCAAGTAGGGAGTGTCATGTGCTTCTGGGACTCACACTATGAGATAACACCGAGGGGACTCTAATCCACACCCCATCTGTGTCCTTCCCTCTGTAGCCCTCACAAGATTGGCTGAAAACGAAAATGTCCAAGAGATGCACCGTGACCGAGTTCCTTCTCCTGGGGTTCTCTGACGTCCGGGAGCTGCAGATTTTGCATGTTGTGGTATTTCTACTGATTTATCTGGCAGCCTTGGTGGGGAACCTTCTCATTATCTCAGCCATTGTCTTCGACCACCGTCTGCACACCCCCATGTACTTCTTCCTGGTGAACCTATCTGTCCTAGACCTCAGCTCCATCTCTGTCACCATCCCCAAATCCATGGTCAACTCCCTCCTGGACACCAGGTCCATTTCCTACCCTGCCTGTGTCACCCAAGTCTCTCTTTTTAGTCTTCACTTCAACTGATCTTTTCTTACTGACTGTCATGGCTTACAACCAACACGTCGCCATCTGCCAGCCCCTGCACTACAAGCGAGTGATGAACAGGAGAGCCTGTGTCCAAATGGCCTCCAGTGTCTGGCTTGCTGGTATAGTCTAATCTGTCCTGCACAACGGGAACACCTTCTGGTTACCCTTCTGCCAATCCAAGGTCATTGACTAGTTCTTCTGTGATATCCCAAAGCTCCTCAAGCTGGCCTGCTCCAACTCCTACCAAAGTGAAGTTGTGCTTATTGGCTTTAGTGTGCTTTTAGGTTTGAATTGCTTTGTTTTCATCCTTGTGTCTTATGTTCAGATCTTCAGAGCGGTGCTGAGAATCCCCTTGGAGCAGGGCTGGCAGAAAGCCTTCTCCACCTGCCTCCCCCACCTAGCTGTGGTCCCCTTGTTACTTTTCATGGCCTTTTTTGCCTACCTGAAACCCCCCTCCAACTCAGCATCTAATCTGGATTTAGTCGTGGGTGTTCTCTACGGTGTGGTGCCTCCCATGCTGAATCCGGTCATCTACAGCCTGAGGAACAAGGAGATCAGAACTGCCCTGAAGAAACTGATGGGGTGGAGGTTAATGTCCAGGAAGTGACACGTCCTTTGGTGCTCGTGATCGCAGCTCCAGATTCTTTATTCAATGTGGACTAGCTCCACTGAATTTAAATGGTTTAACTTAGAATTAGACCCATGTAAATGAGAGCAGAATGTGCTCCTCACACACCTCAGTCTAGTTCCATACCGGTCCCTCTCTCACAGGGATTTATTATCACAGTTGCACAACATGAATCAACAGCACGTCCTTGTAGTCAAGAAGCCCAATGGCATATTAGGGTGCATTAGGAGGAGCATTCTCAGCAGATCCAGAGAAGTGATTATTCCCCTTTATTCCGCTCTGGTGAGGCCACATCTGGAGTATTATGTCCAGTTCTGGGGCCCCCACTACAAAAAGGATGTGGATGCTTTGGAGAAAATCCAGTGGGAGGCAAAGAAAAGAATTAAGGGCCTGGAGCACATGACTTCTATACAGAGGCTGAGGGATTTGGGTTTGTTTAGTCTGCAGAAGAGAAGAGTGAGGGGGGATTTGAGAGCAGCCTTCAACTATCAGAACGGGGGTTCCAAAGAGGCTGGAGAGAGGCTGTTCTCAGTGGTGGCAGATGGCAGAACAAGATACAATGGTCTGAAGTTGCAGTGGAGGAGGTCTAGACTGGATATTAAGAAAAGCAATTTACAAAGGAGGGTGGGGAAGCACTGGGATGGGTTCCTTAGGGAGGGGGTGGAATCTCCGTCCCTGGAGGTGTTTAAGTTCTGTCTTGACAAAGCTCTGGCTGGGACAACTGGGATAGGATTGGTCCTGCATTTGGCAGAGGGGTGAACCTGATAACTCCTCCAATCCTAGAATTCTATGAATCTATGATTTTGCACAATAGCTCACCAGCCACAGCTCAGTCACTAGCTGTCTTCATGAAATCTCTGCCTCTTCTCCTTTTTAGGAATAAAACTGTGATCGCAGTATGAGAAGTTTTGCTTATGTATTTGCCTTTTCCTATTGCTTTATGTCCCTTAGTTGACTTATTTCTTTGTTCCAATGAGATTTCTGGGGTAGGAATTTGGGGGTATCATTTTATTTTGTCACCTATCCAAGATCTCTTTGAGAAATGGGCGGTTTTCCTTTCCCCAGCAATGAAGGATTAAAAAGGGGCTGGTTGAGTTCCATTTTAAACGTTTAAAATGGATACGATTGTATTCATGATCCATTGGCAGATGTCTTTGTTGTTGTTTGGCTCCTTAACTGTGGTGATGTTGTGGTTGCCAGTCCCATTGCAGGCACTTCTCATTGTCCTGGCACAACCACACCCCGACCTTGCTTTCAGCTAGGAAAAGAGGAAGCTGCCTCCCAAATTCAATTTGGTTGTGCGAGGACAGTGGGACGGGCCTGGGATCAGATTAAAAAAACTCACAAAACAACAAATAGTCCTGCAGCACCATAGAGACTAACAAAAAATGTTCAGGATGCCCCCGAGAAGCGACAGCTCAAGTTCCAACCTCCCGCACTTACAAATTTTTTTATAAGTTTGGAAGGAGCCGGAAACCCCCGACTTATGTCCTCAGCCCATATTCACAATGATGCACGGCACCTACCGTCAATGCGGGTTTGAGTTACAAGGCCCCCGACTTGCGACACTTCCTCTGGAACCAATCACGTCGCAAGTGGGGGCATCCTGGAGATGGCACCATGAGCTTTCATGGTCACAACCCACTTCTTCAGATAATGGAGTTTAAGGGGTCCAGGTTCCAAATAACCAGGGGTATGTCTACACTACCACCCTAGTTCAAACTAGGGTGGTTAAAGTAGGCATTCGAAGTTGCAAATGAAGCCCGGGATTTAAATATCCAGGGCTTCATTTGCATCTTGCTGGGCGGGCGCCATTTTTAAATGCCCTTAGTTCAAACTCTGTGCCCGCGGCTACACGTGGCACGGAGTAGGTAGTTCGAATTAGGCTCTATAATTTGAACTACCGGTACACCTCGTTCCACGCGTGTAGCCGCGGGCACGGAGTTCAAACTACGGGCATTTAAAAATGGCGCCTGCCCGGCAAGATGCAAATGAAGCCCGGGATATTTAAATCCCGGGCTTCATTTGCAACTTCGAATGCCTACATTAACCACCCTAGTTCGAACTAGGGTGGTAGTGTAGACATACCCCAGCAGAGAAAGAGAGGGGATGGGGAGGGAAAGGAAAGGAGAAAACATGGGAAAAGACTACTCAGTTAGATTGTCCATGCTAAATGAAGCTGATTGAGAGGGTTATAAGTACTCTTAAGTACCTGGTGTTTGGCTGTTTATGTCACTGTGATATGTAATGTAGCGGGTAATCCAGTTAAGATCTCTGTTTAAACCTCTATTGTAGGAATAAAACTTGGAAATTAAATTAAGTTCTGCACCTTCTCTTTCAGGATGGTTTGAGATCCATTAGCGAGTGCCCGGGCAAGTTAAAATGGTTCCCAATGGGTTTCTCTGTGCACCTTGATGGCACATGTCACATTAGTGTATATGCCATTGTATGAGCCTCTGATCTGGTGGCTTAAGTGGTTAGGCCCTGGGATGATGTTGCTTGTGTAGATGTGTGGACAGAGTGGGCACCGATGTTGAATGCACGGGTGGGTTCCGGGATGAGTATGTGGGAGGTGTTCTGTGTGCTTGCTGGAAAGAATTTTAGTTTTAAGAATGCTTGATATAGATTCTGTAGGTGTTTGTCTCTGTCTCTGCGTTTGGAACAAACCCGGTTGTATCTTAGGGCCAGGGTTTTTTTTGTGTTACCTAAGCATAACCTGTGCTCTGAGCACCTCTGTCGAGGACAAAATACTGACGATACTGCCTGAGGAACACTGACTGTCTCCCTAGACACCCCACCTTGAAAACACATGGATGGAAGCAAAAAGCCCACACACCAGCTTACTCGTTAAAAAAAATACCCACTGACATAAGAAGCAGAAGCAAAAAACAAATGGCTACTGCACAGATCCTGCATTTATTTACTTCAAGATCCAGGAGGTCCACGAAGACTTTGTTACGGTTACCGATTTTCTATCCAAGGTTCTCAAACAGCGTGCAATTGGAATGCATTATAGTATCCTGAAGTAGATAGATAGATATATAGATAGATAGATAGGTAGATGGGGTGTATGGGGATAGATAGAGAGAGAGATAGATTTTACAGTTGCTCCTTTGACTTGATTCATGTTTGCATTTTGCCACTGCAAATGCACCTTTGTGCATAACAAGATGGGAAACCATGCTCTCATGCAGGCATTACTGTCATCATTTCATTTATTCAAAGAGAAACACAGGATGAAATTAAAACAGAGGCGAAAGACAGACATTTTATGTGCCATGGATAACCTCCACCCAGTCAATTTCCACAGTGCAGCTTGGAGTTCCTTGTTCCTCATGCTGCAGATGATGGGGTTCAGCACGGGAGGCACCACGGAATAGAAAACGTCCACCGCGAGGTCCAGGCGGGATGTGGACCTGAAGGTGGGTTTCAGGTAGGCAAAGGCACCAGTTAAAATAAACAGAGAGATGACAGTGAGGTGGGGGAGGCAGGTGGAGAAGGCTTTGTGCTGACCCTGCTATGAGGGGATTCTCAGCACCGCTCTGAAGATCTAAACGTACGACACAATGATGAAGACCAAGCAGCTGAAGACTAAGCAGGCACTAAAGACAATAACCCCAGTTTCACCACAGTCAGAGTCAGGGCAGGCCAGCATGAGCAGCTGGGGGACGTCACAGAAGAACTGATCCACCATGTGGCCACCACAGAACGAGATGGCAAACGTGTTCCCAGTGTGCAGGGCAGAGTAGAGCAAACTAGTGACCCAGGCATGGGCAGCCATGTGGACACAGGTTCATCACTTGCTTGTAGTGCAGTGGGTGGCAGATGGCCATATACCGGTCGTAGGCCATGATGGTCAGGATGCCAAGATCATCTGAACCAAAGAACATGAATAGAAACACTTGGGTGAGACAGGCAGGGTAGGAAATCCACTTGGTATCCAGGAGGGAGTTGGCCATGGATTTGGGGATGGTGACGGAGATGGAGCCGAGGTCATGGACAGACAGGTTCCCCAGGAAAAAGTACATGGGGGGTGTGAAGACAGTGATTGAGGGCTACGACTGTGATGATGAGAAGGTTCCCCACCAAACCCATCAGATATATCACTAGAAACAGCACAAAGTGCAAAATCTGCAGCTCCCGGACGTCAGAGAAGCCCTGGAGAAAGAGCTCAGTCATGTTGGTTTGGTTGGACATTTTCTTCCTCAGCACGTCCTGTGAGGGCTGCAGAGGGAAGGAGATGGGCAGGGTCAGCGTTTGAATGTCAGAGGGATCCACCCTGATTCCTGACTCACTAAAATCTCACGTCCCAATGTCAAATGTGCACAAGAAGGGATGGGAGCCCCTGAGTGCAAGCAATCAGAATCTTGGCGAGTCAAGGCGGGAGAAGTAACACCTGTTACATAGATGAGAGAGACAAGCGTTAACGCCTGCAGCCAACCTCTCCTTTACATCCTGAGACTGCCAGGACTCCAACCACTGCTTATTCTGCGGGTATGTCTACACTACGTGGCTCCGTCGACGGAGCCATGTAGATGAGCTTTGTAGACCTAGCAAACTGAAGCGGCGATTTAAATAATCACCGTTTCATTTACATCAAAATGGCTGCCGCACTGTGCCGATCAGCTGTTTGTCAGCTCAGTGAGGTAGTCTGGACGCTCAGCGGTCGACATTAAAGCCTTTGTCAACCGCCCCGGTAAGCCTCATCCCACGAGGCATAACGGGGCGGTCGATAAAGGCTTTTGATGTTGAACGCTGAGCGTCCAGACTACCATGCTGAGCCGACAAACAGCTGATCAGCACAGCGCAGCAGCCATTTTGATGTAAATGAAACGGCGATTATTTAAATCGCCGCTTCAGTTTGCTAGGTCTACAAAGCTCATCTACATGTCTCCATCGACGGAGCCATGTAGTGTAGACATACCCTGAGAGTTCTCAGGTGCGTTACCACACTGGTGTGAACTGGTGTCACTCCCATACATGCAGTGGGACCGTGGATAGGAAAAGAAGCAATGGACTTAAATTGAAGCCAGGGAGGTTGAGGTTGGACATTAGGAAAAAGTTCCTACCTCTCACGGTGATGAAACACTTAAGTAAATTGTCTAGGGAGGTTGTGGAATCTCCATCACTGGAGATATTTCAGAGCAGGTTAGACAGACACCTGTCAGAGACGGTCTAGATGGAACTTGATCCTGCTATGAGGGCAGAGGGCTGGACTTGATGACCTTTCAAAGTCCCTTCCAGTTCTAATGTTCTATGATTCTGTGATTTTATCAGAGGTTCAGACAACTGGACATCTTCTAATGATCTAGGCCATCAAGTGCCAGCAATGCCCCTCTGACATATTGGCCAAACTGCTCAGTCTCTGTGACAAAGGAGAAATGGACACAATCAGACATCAGGAATGGGAACACAAATAAACCTGTATGGGAACACTTTAACTTGCCTGGTCACTCATGGATTTAAAAGGAGCCATTCTTCTACAAAGGAATGTCACCAGCCAATTACAGAGTGGGTCTGCTGAACTGGAATTCACCTACAGATGTGATACTGTTACCCTGGGCTTGAACGAAGACATTAACTGATGGGCGCATTACAAAGCCAATATCCCCTACCTTTAACAACCACATTTCCACATCAAAAGGCATGCTTGGGACACATCTAGCCACGTAATTAGCCTCATTAACAGAGGTCCTACAATGGACAGGGACTCTTGGATATTGTTATTTATGCTCCCATTCACCTGAGGAAGTGGGATTTGTCAGTCAGTGAGCCCAGGCCATGGTTCGGGGTTGGGGCAGTGAATAAGCAGTTCTCAGGCCCAAGCCCCGGTTCAGAGTAGGTCAACAAACCAACAGTTAATAGTGCAACATAGAGCGAACCGGTGGATCTCTGTGATTGGGTGGAGGTCTGGCTAATGCTGGGTGTTGGCCTCGAGCACCCAAGGCAGGAGACTGCCAGCCAGGAATTGTGTGTCCGGGGGGATGCAGGCCCACCCACTTCACTACATCCAGGCCCAGGCCCATAAGTGTAGCAGAGCGGTCTACTGCTAGGTCAACGAGGATCTGAACCGCAACATGCAGTCCCTGGATTTGGCTCAGCCAAACTGCTGGTGGCAATCCCTGGGCCGCTTCCATTTCTCCTCTCAGGCTGGTCTTTTATAGTTCTGGCCCCGCCTCCTGACTTCTGGTCAGGTGATGAGCTGGGGCCGGATGCTGCCCACCAGGGCTCTGGGAGGGGCTCCTCCCCCTGTGAGGCAGTGGGTGCCCACTCTGCCCCACTACAATGTATTTTAGAGAGTTTGTGCATAAGTCTGTCTGTGAGTCCTTCTGTCTGTCTGCTTGCAAGTCCATTTGTCCAAGAACTCCTCCTTAGGCTAGTTTCTCTTCTCCTAACATAATGCAAAGTCAGGGTTTTGTTGTGCCAGGACAATGAGAAGTACCTGGAATGGGACTGGTTTCCATAACATGGAAAGAGAAGGGGCTGATGGGAGAGACAGTGATACTACAGGATGACCACTGGGGGCAGCGAGTGTGGGGCACAGCAATAGTGAAAGGTGACCACAGGGGGGCAGCAACACCAGCAAGAGAGTGGCCAGCTGGGGATGGAGCTTTCCATGTTGCCGGCCACCGGACCAGTGAAGTGTCTGCACTGCCCCAAACAGAGTTGGATGGGGGGGAACCCTGCCCACTGGCCCTGCCGCAGCACCTTCCCTCCTCAGGAGATGCTGGAACTGGGAACCATGGACTGCATCCCACACCAGGAGATCCCCTGCCCCCTGAGGAGAGGCTGGGAACTGTGGCCCAGCACTGGACCAGCTGCAGGCCAGGACAACCCCTGCTTGCCCTGTGGCTGGGGGAGCGGGCAGAGCCCCAACACCTTGGACCCAATGGAGGGTGGGGGTGGTCCAGCTACAGGCCAGGAAAAGTTCATGGAGACCTGACTCCCAACCCCAGAAAAAGCCTCAATCTGGGAGAGCAGCCCCATCCCCCAGGAAAAGCCTCCAGCATTCCCCTTGTACCATGGTCAAGCCCTATATGCAACTCTGACCACCTGGGTCCATGTCTGAAGTCCCCTCCCTGAGTCCTGCACCATCCACCTCAACACCCTATTCCCCCTGTCCTGAGTCACTCTTTAGCCACAGTGCCTTGCCTCAGCGCCTCACATGCACACACATCCATCCCTGAGCCCCTTCTCTTCACCAAACCCTGACTCCTTCCCCCTACTCTTCCACCTCCTCCCCTGAACCCTGTTACCTCCCTCCCCCTACCCTGATGTCTGCACCCTGTCCCCTGCCCTGAGGAATGGCTAAAATACAACAAAAGGCAAAGCAAATACATAGACCAGACCTCTCCTACCCCAGCCACACTTATCTCGCTACATATTAAAGAAAGTTTTTCCGGTGGGGCAAGAGAGTGATGTCAGCATGTCACTCTATGGGGCCCCACCCCCCAGACTCAGCAGAGTCCCCAGAAGGGGAAGACGTGGCCATAGCTCTGGGTTCTCCTCCCCCACTCAGGGGGCACCCTGGGCTCCCCTCTGGCCCCCGGCCCTCCTCACAGCAAAGTGTGCTTGTACACGAGCTGTCTCCGGCACAGCACCTCCAGGTTTCTCCTCTCCCTGCTCCCCCACAGGAAGTCGGTGCTAATCTTGCAGAGGGGGAGGAGGAGTTTCCAGGCATGCAACAGCCCCAGCGGCCCTGGCCCGAGCAGCCAGAGGTGGCATTTCCCCACTGGGTGACGGAGCATCAAGGCCACCAGCACAGCTGTGGGGGGACGAGAGGCTGGGGCTGGTGTAGCCCCTGGCTACTGGTGGGAGAGCTGGGTTTGTTTGCCCCCAAAGACTGTGGGGTTCGTGAGCATAACAAGCAGGAGGTACCACCCACTACTATCCCAAAAAAGAAGAAAAGGCTGAGACTTTACAAAGACCACCAATGACTTAGCTGTGGCTGGTGATCTTCTGTGCAAAATGTTGTGCAACTGTGATAGGTGTGTATCTAGATGGGAGTGTGCGAGGAGCACATTCTGCTATTATTTACACTGCTATACTTCTAAATTAACCCATGGAAGTTCAGCGACGCTAGTCCAGATTTTGTAAGGAAGCTGAGGCTGCAATCACAAGCACTGAAGGACATTTCAGATCTTGGAGATAAACCTCCACCCCATCAGTTTCTTCAATGCAGCTTTGAGCTCCTGGTTCCTCAGGCTGTAGATGACTGGATTCATCATGGGGGGCACCACGGCGTAGAGCACACCCACCACGAGATCCAGATTAGAGGCTGAGCTAGAGGTGGGTTTCAGGTAGGCAAAGGCCCCAGTGCAAAGGAACAAGGAGAAGACAGCAAGGTGGGGGAGGCAAGTGGAGAAGGCTTTGTGTCGGCCCTGCTCTGAGGGGATTCTCAGCACCGTTCTGAAGATTTGAACATATGACACAATGATAAAAACAAAGCAATTCAAACCTAAAAACACACTAAAGCCAATAACCGCAAGTTCACTGAGGTAGGAGTCAGAGCAGGCCAGTTTGAGGAGCTGGGGGATTTCACAGAAGAACTGGTTAATGACGTTGGACTGGCAGATGGGTAACCGGAAGGTGTTCCCGGTGTGCAGGGCAGAGTAGACAAAACCAGAGATCCAGGTACCAGTGGTCATGTGGACACAAGCTCTCCTGTTCATCACTTGCTCGTAGTGCAGTGGCTGGCAGATGGCGATGTGTCGGTCATAGGCCATGATGGTCAGTAAGGCAAGATCAGTTGAAGTGAAGATGACAAAGAGAAAGACTTGGGCGACACAGGCTGGATAGGAAATCAGCCTGGTGTCCAGGAGGGAGTTGGCCATGGATCTGGGGACAGTGACAGAGATGGAGCCGAGGTCTAGTACGGACAGGTTCCCCAGGAAGAAGTACATGGGGGTGTGAAGACGATGGTCAAAGATGATGACTGAGATAATGAGAAGGTTCCCCACCAGGGCTGCCAGGTAAAGCACCAGGAACACCACAAAGTGCAGAATCTGCAGCTCCCTGACGTCAGAGATCCCCAGGAGTAGGAACTCAGTCACGGTGCTTTGGTTGGACATTTTCTCCTTCAGTTCACAGAGTGGTGGCTGCGGAAGGAAATGTACAGACAGGGGTGGGGATCAGAGTGATACACAGATTGGACCCTCTCATGATGTGGGTGTCCACCATGCCCAGCCCCCGTCCCACCTAGTCACTAGGAGCCATGAGTTCACACACAGGTGTCAATTTGGCTTGCTCCCATACAGTCCACGGAGCTGCCTGCGTTTGCACTATCTGAAGATCGGACTCAGGATGGGGCTGGATATAATGCTCTGTGAAGGCTGGAGCAAAGCACAATCCCAACACAACAGCTCTAGACAAGACGGATCCACTCTGGCTAAGAACAACTAGCCCCTGACTCGGCCATGGAACGGAACTGCTAAAAGGCCAGCAGTGACTGGTCTCTGCTTTGCCCACTTTTCTCCATTAAACATGGTTGCAATACAGTGATGTGGTTCAGATTCTAGTTCTATTGGACATGGTTAATGTCTCCACCCTGCCTTCACGCTAGCTTTCCAATGTGGGGTATCGTGTTCAAATTATGTCAAAGGAATTCTTGGTTTCTAGCAGAAGACATTTTCCAGGGAAACGTGTTATTCTTGAAACACAGTGGGGGAGCTTTCTGTAAATCAGAAACAACACATGGTCCTTTGGCATCTTAGGGTGCATCTATATAGCACCCTACACTTGCAAGAAAATACACAATTTGTATTTCAAAATAGCGTATTTCGAAATTTGGCATGGCTATACAGCACCACATTTCAAACAATGCACTATTTTGAGACCTCCCTTAACCCTCATGGAACAAGGGTTGCAGGGATGCCAAAATAGTGCACCCATTATTTTGAAAAATATTTCGAAATAAAGGGTGGCTCGTTAAGATGCGGGGTGGCTATTTCGGGATACCAGCTTTCATTAGAACATAATTGTGTTATGAGCTTTCATCAGAAGAGGGTTTTACCCATGAATGTTCATGATTCTTCTATGTATTTTGGTTAGTCTCTGACGTTTTGAAACACAAGACGTTTCTTGGAAAATTCAGAACATTTTTTCTTCATTTTCAATGATTCAGGATTCAAAAGTTTACTACAATGGTGGTTGTCAAAGCTGAAAAACTGGTTGGTGGCATTGGACATGCAGAAGGGTAACAGAGTATTTAGGTTTCACACAATTTCTATGAAAAGGCAACTTAGTTGTCTGATGAAGGAAGAAAAAAAAACCTCTGAGCAGCTCTAAATGTTTGATAGTGCAGGGTAGCGTTAAGGTCCAGAGTGACCTAGACAACTTGGAAGATTGGGCCAAAAAAAATCTGATGAGGTTCAACAAGGACACGTGCAGAGTCCTGCCCTGAGGGTGGAAGAATCCCAAGCATTGTCACAGGCTGGGGACCAACTGGCTAAGTAGCAGTTTAGAAGAACAGGACTGGTATTGCAGTGGGTGAGAAGCTGGATATGAGTCAACAGTGTGCCCTTGTAGGCATGAAGGCTAATGGCATATTCGGGTGCATTAGGAGGAGCATTGTCAGCAGATCTTGCGAAGTGATTATTCCCCTTTATGTGGCTCTGGTGAGGCCACATCTGGAGTATTGTGTCCAGTTCTGGGCCCCCGCTACAGAAAGGATGTGGACGCATTCAAGAGGGTCCAGTGGAGAGCTACAAAAGTGATTCGGGGGCAGGCGCACATAACCTATGAGGAGAAGCTGAGGGATTTGTCTTGAGATGGAAAGTTTTATTCTTTTTATATTTGCATTTTAGGATTAATAATGTAGCAATGCAAGGTAATATATTATCATATTTAAATTAAGCCCTTTAGTTAAATATACATTTCTTTGTTTTTAGCTTAGTTAGTTTAGTAAGTGAAAAGACGGAGTTTTGGTATTGTGTCTATGTCAATGAGATTAGGAGAAGGCTGAAGGCTGGAGTTTGATTGGTTGATTTACAACATCCTTTGCTCTGCCCAGTATGAGATGCTTTGTTTATGCTTTTCTCTGAAAGTCCTTGTAGAGATGGTTTATGTGTGAGAGTGGTCTGTATGTGTCGAGATAAAGGTGAGAAGGTTATTCTCAGAGCCAGATGGCCAGAGGAAGGAGGGAGGAAGCGTGAGTGAAAACAGACTTATCGGCATCAGAGGGCCCATCAGTGCATGCCCATGGTCAAAGAGTGATCGGACTGGCAGGCTGATGGCCCTAAAGTGGAGCTGGCACCCCTAAAAGACGATTGATTACAGGATGAGCCTTTCGAGAGGTTTTGGGAATGACTGACATCACAAAGATAACACTCCGGACACAGACTGGCACAACAGAATCCATAGACTTCAACAGAGAAAAGGATTATAAAAGCAGGGTGCTTTGCCATGGAACTTTGGGTTCATCTTGCCATCAACTCCAGAAGAGCATCGGATCGCGTCCAACAAAAGGTCCTGCTCTCCCTCTGCGATCGATCTCGCTGGCCACTAGATTGATCCAGACTCTTCACTGGTAACTATAACATCGTCTGGCAGGACTGTGTATATATATGGTGTTTGTGTGTGTGAGTGACTTGAAAAGCACATGCAACTGTTGTATTCTCAATAAATGTGGCATACTGCTTTTTCCTCTATAAAAGATCTTGCGTGCTTTGTTTAAGCATAACATTTGGGTTTATTTAGGCTACAGAAGAGAAGAGCGATGGGGGATTTGATAGCAGCCTTTAACTATTAGAAGGGAAGTTCCAAAAAGGATGGAGAGAGGCTGTTCCCAGTGGGGGCAGATGGCAGAACGAGGAGCAGTGGTCACAAGTTGCAGTGGGGGAGGTCTAGGTTGGAGAGTAGGAAAAACTATTTCCCTGGGAGGGTGGGGAAGCACTGGGATGGGTTCCCTAGGGAGGGGGTGGAATCTCCATCCCTAGAGGTTTTGAAGTCCACGCTTGACCAAGCCCTGGCTGGGAGGATTGAGTTGGGGTTGGTCCTGTTTTGGGCAGGGGGCTGGACTCGATGACTCCTGAGGTCTCTGCCCACCCTGGGATTCTGTGATTCTATCACATGATGTAAAAAGTCTTGAAGCGTTCCCATGGTAACTCCTCACATGAGTGTTACATTTGCCCACTACACGAACCCCTCAGCAGGTGTAATGGAAGTAACACACTCACCGAGCTGGTCCTGGCAGGGTGGGTCTCAGCTTGGGATTCCTTTCACTCCCGGAGGCTTCAGTCACTGCCTTGCCATGGACCTGCCAGTAACGCCCCATCTCTGGCTTGTCCTGCTGCTCTTCCCCTGCCGCTCCAGCCTCTCTCCAGAGTTGCTGGGTGTCTCTGCGGTTCCTGCACCACAGACGCCCCCTCAGGCAGGCTGGGCCGAGTGGCGAAGGAGCACAGAGGATGGGGGCGGAAATCCCTCCCTGCTCTGAAACTGCTCCGGGCCAGCACACGAAGCAAACAGGGGCCCAGCTTCTTCTGGGGCTAAATAGCCGACTGCCATCTCCAGGGCGGGGAGATCTCACCTCAGCAGCAAACCGTGCTGCCAAGCTGCTCCTGCTGCCTCTAAACCCCTGAGGGGAACAGACCCACGTGCCCCATGATGGCAGCCACGCTGGCTCCAGGCAGAGCCGGGCTGAAGCCCAAAGGGGACTGAAGGAAATTGCAGACTGAACTAGGTATGGGGAGCAGAGATGTGGCCTGCTGTAGCTCAGAGTCTGGTGGTCCAACACTGGAGCAGCCTGGTCCTCCCTGAACCCCACAGACTCCGCTCTGGCACAGCAGAGATGTTTGGTTTCTTGTGTTCCTGAAATGCCAGAGCTGACAGAGACATCAGGAGTCACCGAGTCCAGCCCCCTGCCCAAAGCAGGACCAACCCCAACTCAATCATCCCAGTCAGGGCTTTGCCAAGCCGGGGCTTAAATCCTTCCTTTGGGGGCTGCCCCAACAGTTTGTTGAACCCCAGAAGACCCCTCGGCTCTAGCTGCCCTGGGTGTTCGACATGGGTTGCACAGAAGCAGCCGGAGGCAAATGCCGCATCCTTAACTGGTGTAAATCGATACAAAGGTGGTTTGTGGCTCCCTGCCCAGGGGACAGACACACCTGCCTGCCTGCTTGGCCCAGCTTCCCAGGATTTTGGTGGCCAGCCAGGAGCCAGAATCTCAGACATCACGGAGGGATTGTTAAGGATCACGTGGTGCTCTGACCACTACCCTGTGCTGCTCATCCACGTGGGCACCAAAGACACTGCAAGGAAAGACCCTGAGCAGACCAGGAGTGACTGCCGGGCTCTGCACAGGAAGGGGAAGGAGCTGTGGGCACAGGTGGGGCCGTCGTCCAGCCTCCCACTCAAGGGTAGGGCCCCAAACAGAGACTGACACAATCCGGAGGGGAATGCCTGGCTCTGTGGGCAGGAGGGATTTGTTTCCTCAGCCAGGGGATGCTGTTCCAAGAATATAAGAACATAAGAGCTGCCAGACTGGGTCAGACCAAAGGTCCATCTAGCCCAGTGTCCTGTCTGCCCACAGTGGCCAATACCAGGTGCCCAGGCGGGAGGGGACACAACAGGGAATCCTCATGTGATCCCTCCCCTGTCACCCACCTCCGGAGAAACAGAGCCTAGGAACATCATTCCTACCATCCTGGCTAATAGCCATTGATGGACCTAACCTCCATGAATCAATCTAGCTCTTTTTTGAACCCTGTTAAAGTTCTAGCCTTCACCACATCCTCTGGCAAGGAGTTCCACAGGTTGACTGTGCACTGAGTAAAAAAAAACTTCCTTTTCTTTGCTCTAAACCTCCTCCCTATTAATTTCATTTGGTGACCCCTAGTTGTTATGTTATGGGAACAAGTAAATAACGTTTCCTTATTCATTTTTTCCACATCTGTCAAGATTTTATAGACCTCTCTCATATCCCTCCTTAGTCTCCTCTTTTCTAAGCTGAAACGTCCCAGTCTTTCTAATCTCTCTTTATATGGGACCTGTTCCACACCCCCAGTCATTTTTATTGCTCTTTTCTGAACTTTTTGGTGACCTCTAGTTCTTATACTGTGGGAATAAGTAAATAACTTTGCCTTATTCACATTTTCCACACCACAAGAAGAAGGGCTGCTGTGCAGAAATAGGGTCCATCTATCAAGGCAGGGGAAAGTGTTTTTGGATACAGACCAGATAATCTAGTGAGGCTGGCTTCGATGAGGCCCAGGACAAATTCCCACCATCTGTCCAGAACCCAGAGACCCAGTCTGAGAAGGTCTACTCTGGGCTCTGGGCACTGAGTGGACGTCTTCTTATGCGCCTGTCCCTCTCTTGGGCTGGAACCATGTGATTCTCCCTCTCAAACTGGGTCCTGGACCACACCACTTCTCCTGCCAATCGTGAGGTCTCCTGCCATGTTTTTCACCTGCGGTTCCTTCCACAGGAGTTGTGACTGGTAGTAAACTGAGAGATTAGCCGGTTTGCCGGCATTCTCCAAAAAAAAAAAAAAAGACAATTTACTGACCAGTGTAGGAACAAAGCATCATGGGAGACAAAATACGAGCAATGAAATGACTAGAATAGTTTTGTTGAAAACAAAATTAGTTTTATTAGCCAGACTCATTTTGTCCTTAAACATTGAATAGTTTTATCTCCTCCAATACCGTAACAGGAATGTTCATTCGTTTGTTTGTTTGTTCGTTCATTCAAAACGAAGTATATGAAATGGGTAAGAATCGATGTATAGATGTAGCCCAGTTGGCTCCAGGACGGGCTCCACCCCCCGCGTCACTCCCCAGTCAGTACCAACAAGTCCTGGCCTCTGACCGATGATTAGGCTCGGCCAAAAGGCTCACTTGGTCCTGGCCTGGACTCAAGGCACCAATAGTTAATGGGGGCTACAGGCCCAGGCCCTTGTTCAGGTTGGGCCAGAAAACAAGCAATTCACAAATACCTGTGATCAGGCCCAGGCCCCGGTTCAAGGTGGGGCAGTGAATAAGCAGGGGTATGTCTACACTACAGCACTAATTCGAACTAACTTAGTTCAAATTAGTTAATTCGAACTAAGCTAATTCGAATTAGCGCATCTAGACCTAAAAACTAGTTCGAATTAGCGTTTTGCTAATTCGAACTAGCATGTCCACATTGAGTGGACCCTGATCCGAAGTTAAGGCTGGCCGGAACCAGTGCCGGCAGGGCATCAGCTTAGGACTTAGAGCGTGGAGCTGCTGCCTCAGGCTAGCCGAGGGCTGTGCTTCAAGGGACCCGACCCCCACCCCAGACAGACAGTTCTCAGGGTTCCCCGCTTGCTTGTCTACCTCGATGAGGGACAGCAAAGCAGTCCTGTCTTGGAGTGCCCTGAGTGCCCACACTCGGCACATCAGAGCACTCGGCCATCAGCCCGGCTGCACTTGCCGCAGGCTGCCATCCGGGGGGGGAGTCATTCGGGGGGCTGTCAGGATCCAGGAGGCCCTGCAGGAGAGCTTCCACCCCAAGGAGCCCGCAGAGCCACCCCAGTCCTCCCCATTGGGGGCTCGTGCCCCATTCCTCCCTCACCTCCTTCCACTTACCCTTCCCTAGCCCCCCTTCCTGATGTAAAAAATAAAGGACACGTGTTCAAAATATGGGACCTGTTCCAAACCCCTAATCGTTTTAGTTATCCTTTTCTGAACCCTTTCCAAGGCCAAAATATCTTTTTTGAGGTGAGGAGACCACATCTCTACACAATACTGAAGATATGGCGGACCATAGTTTTAGACTTCCCCTCCTCCTTCTTCCCCTGGTTTCCCCCTTCCAGCTCCCTCCTCCCAGGTTTTCACCTCCCCTCTCCCACTCTCTCTCTTCCCCTCTCCCACCTCCTTTTCCCAGTTTCCCCAGAGGTTAATCCCCCCACCCCCAGTTTTGTTAAATAAAGAGAGTTTCTATTTTTGAACACGTGTCCTTTATTTTTTACATCAGGAAGGGGGGCTAGGGAAGGGTAAGTGGAAGGAGGTGAGGGAGGAATGGGGCACGAGCCCCCGATGGGGAGGATGGGGGTGGCTCTGCGGGCTCCTCGGGGTGGAAGCTCTCCTGCAGGGCCTCCTGGATCCTGACAGCCCCCCCGAATGACCCCCTCCCCCCCGGATGGCAGCCTGCGGCAAGTGCAGCCGGGCTGATGGCCGAGTGCTCTGATGTGCCGAATGTGGGCACTCAGGGCACTCCAAGTCAGGACTGCTTTGCTGTCCCTCATCGAGGTAGACAAGCAAGCGGGGAACCCTGAGAACTGTCTGTCCGGGGTGGGGGTCCGGTCCCTTTAAGCACAGCCCTCTGCTAGCCTGAGGCAGCAGCTCCACGCTCTAAGCCCTAACCTGATGCCCTGCTGGCACTGGTTCCGGCCAACCTTAACTTCGGTTCCTGGCCCACTCAATGTGGACATGCTAGTTTGAATTAGCAAAACACTAATTCGAATTAGTTTTTAGGTCTAGATGCACTAGTTAGAATTAGCTTAGTTCGAATTAACTAATTCGAATTAAGTTAGCTCGAATTAGTGCTGTAGTGTAGACATACCCTATGAAAGTTAATTCGAACTAACAGCTGTTAGTTTGAATTAACTTTGTAGTGTAGACATACCCCAGTTTACAAGTAACAGTGAGTGAGCCCAGGCCCTAGTCCATGCCAGGGCAATAAACCAACAGTTAATAGTCCAACGTAGAGTGAACCCTCTGCCCTTCTTGCTCGGGGTCTGGCAAGTGAAGGCTCTCGGCCAGGAGCACCAGAGGGGGGACACTGCCAGCCAGGCATGCGGTGACACGGGGGATGCAGGTCCACCCACTTTACTGCATCCCAGCCTAGAACCCTCACATCATCAGAGCGGTTCTGCTGCTGGGTCAGCGGCGATCTGGACTGCAACACATTGACTCCGGCTCTGGCTCAGCCAAACAACGGTCGTCGATCCCTGGGCTGCTGCCATTCTCCTCCTCGGCACGTACGTGGCTCCATTGTAGGTCCTCTGTGCTTCGCAGGGCTGGAACCTCTGGCAAGGTGAGCAGATCCTCCAGGCCGTAGCCCAGCTGGGGGCCCAGTAGTTCGGGCCAGTCCTCAGCTTCCCTCGGGTCCAGCTCCCTGCTTGCTCCTGGTTCCTCTTGCGGCTGGAGGCTGATGGACCTCTCAGGCTGGTCTTTGATAGTTCTTGCCCGGCCTCCTGACTTCTGGTCACGTGATCTGCTGGGGACAGGCACTGCCTACCGGGGCTCTGGGAGGGCCTCCTCCCCCTCCAGAGAAATGGGTGCCCACTCTGACCCACCAGAACATATTTTAGAGAGTTTTTATATATGTCTGTCTGTGAGTCCTTCTATCTGTCTGCTTGCAAGTCCACTTGTTCAAGAACTCCTCCTAAGGTCTATTTTCTCCTCTCCTAATGTAATGCAAGGTCAGAGTTTGGTTGTTCCAGGACAATGAGAAGTACCTGGAATGGGACTGGTTTCCATAACATGGAAAGGGAGGGGGCTGATGGGAGAGACAGCGATACTCCAGGATGACCACTGGGGGCAGCGAGCGCAGGGGACAGCAATACTGAAAGTTCACCACAGGAGGGTGGCAACACCAGCAAGAAAGTGGCCAGCTGGGGATGGAGCTTTCCATGTTGCCGGCCACTGGACCCGTTAAGTGTCTGCACTGCCCCAAACAGAGTTGGATGGGGGGGACACCTGCCCACTGGCCCTGCCACGGCACCTTCCATCCTCAGGAGATGCCAGGGCTGGAAACCACAGGCTGTGCCCCACCCCAGGAGATACCCCACTCCCCGAGGAGAGGATGGGAACCGTGGCTCAGCCATGGAGCAGCTGCAGGCCAGGACAACCCCTGCAGCCCTGTGGCTGGGGGGGAGAGCAGGACTATGCTGGGCACGGTCCCTCTGCCAGACAGGCTGGAAGCTGGGAATGGCAGCTGGAAGCCAGGGATGCCCTGCAGAGCTCCAACACCCCGGACCAGATGGAGGGTGGGGATGGGCCAGCTGCAGGCCAGGGAAGGCTCATGGAGACCTGACCACCAACCCCAGAAGGAGCCTAAATATGGAGAGACTAGCCCCATCCCTGAGAAAAGCCTCCAGCGCTCCCCTTGCACCATGGTCAAGCCCTGTAAGCAACCCCGACCGCCTATGTCCATGTCTGAAGTCCCTTCCCTGAGTCCAGCCCCCTGGTGTGCACCTCGACACCCTATTCCCCCTGTCCTGGGTCACTTTTTAGCCCCAGGTGGAGGCAGAGGTTCCCCACCAGGTGATGGAGCGCTAAGGCCCCTAGCACAGTGAGGAGACACTGTTGTCACCCTCTAGCTCAGCCCTGGCCCTCCTCTGGCGACTGGAGGAAGGCCAAGAAGCCAGGGCTGCCTGCAGCCGCCGGGGAGGGAATAGGGGGTCCGAGAGCCAGGGAGGAGTGTGGGGTCAGAGAGGCCAGGGCTGTAGCTGGTGAGGAGTCAAGAGAGCGAGGCTGGTGTGGCACCTGGTCCTCCCATCTCCTGTGGCTGGGTCTGGTGTAGCCCCTTGCTATGCAGGGGGGAGAGCTGGGCTTGTTTACTGCCCGGGAAGGTGGGATTGATGACCATAGCATGCAGGGGGCACCCCTCCCTAGTGTCCCAAACAAGGAGAAGAGGCAGAGACTTCACAAAGATCACCAGTGACTTCACTGCGGCTGGTGATCTGTGCAAAATGTTGTGCAAGTGTGCTATTAAATCCCTGCGAGAGAGGGACAGGTGTGTATCTAGATGGGGGGGGAGGTGAGGAGCACATTCTGCTCCCATTTACACTAGTATACTGCTAAATTAACCCATAGAAGTTTAGCAGTGCTAGCTGGCATTGCATAAAGAAGCTGAGGCTGCAATCACACGCACTGAAGAACATTTCACTTCATGAAGATTAACCTCCTGCCCATCAGCTTCTTCAGGGCAGTTTCGATCTCCTTGTTCCTCAGGCTGTAGATGACCGGATTCAGCATGGGAGGCACCACAGCGTAGAGAACACCCACCGCCAGATCCAGATTAGATGCTGAGCTGGAGGTGGGTTTCAAGTAGTCAAACACAGAGGTGAAAAGTAACAAGGAGACCACAGTGAGGTGGGGGAGGCAGGTGGAGAAGGCTTTGTACCGGCCCTGCTCCAAGGGGATTCTCAGCACCGCTCTGAAGATCTGAACATATGACACAATGATAAAAGCAAAGCAATTCAAACCTAAAAACACACTGAAGGCGATGACCCCAACTTCACTGCGGTAAGAGTCGGAGCAGGCCAGCTTGAGGAGCTTTGGGATATCACAGAAGAACTGGTCGATGACGTTGGAGTGGCAGAAGTGTAACATGAAGGTGCTCCCGGTGTGCAGAGCAGAGTAGGCAATACCAGTGATCCAGGCACCAGTGGCCATGTGGACACAAGCTCTCCTGTTCATCACTCGCTCGTAGTGCAGCGGGTGGCAGATGGCTACGTATCGGTCGTAGGCCATGACGGTGAGTAAGGCAAGATCAGTTGAAGTGAAGATGACAAAGAGAAAGACTTGGGCGACACATGCAGGGTAGGAAATTACTCTGGTGTCCAGGAGGGAGTTGGCCATGGATTTGGGGACAGTGACAGAGATGGAGCTGAGGTCCAGAATGGACAGGTTGCCCAGGAAGAAGTACATGGGGCTGTGAAGATGGTGGTTGAGGGCTATGGATGAGATGATGAGAAGATTCCCCACCAGGGCTGCCAGGTAAAGCATCAGGAACACCACAAAGTGCAAAACCTGCAGCTCCCGGATGTCAGAGAACCCCTGGAGCAGGAACTCGGTCACGATGCTTTGGTTGGACATTTTCTTCCTCAGTTCACAGTGTGGTGGCTGCGGAGGGAAGGGCACAGACAGGGGTGGGGATTAGAGTGATACACGGAATGGACCCGATTCCCAGCAGCAGCCTCTCATGCCGTGGGTGTCCACCATGCCCAGCGCCCTAGGGGCAGTGAGTGACCACACAGGTGTCAATTTGCCTGGCTCCTGGATAGTCCACGGAGCTGCATCCATTTGCATCATCTGAGGCTGTGGCTCGGGATGGGGCTGGATACAATGCCCTACGAAGGATGGAGCAAAGAGCAATCCCAATGCAGCAGCTCTAGCCCAGATGGACCCCCTCTGGCGACAGACAGCCGGCTCCTGCCTCAGTTATGGAACTGAACTGCTAAAAGGCCAGTAGTGACTGGTCTCCGCTTTCTGCAGAAATCTGACATAGATTCACTCAGGAGCTGGCATGACAGCTCCCTCTGTAACGCCGCAGGGACATCTGGCTCCCTGCTTGCGAATGATGTGAGGAGACAAAATCCCACATCCATCTCTGGGCACCGAGGGGCTCGTTACATGGTGACCATATTTCTCTAGGCTGCTCTGTGTCCGGGGGCAGGGTGAACAGATAAATTTGTGGTCTGGGGGCTTCTGTTCACTCTTCTCCAGTTAAGGCCCCTGGATGTGTATCACCTGCGCTACAGGCTGCCCAGTTTGCTCCTTGCTCAGCTTTACCGTTCAACGGGTGTCCCTTTGAAACAGCATTAAACAAGATTGCAATACAGTGATGGGGTTCAGATTTCAGTCATATTTGACATAATTAATATTTCCACCCTGGCTTCATGCTAACTTTCCAGTGTGGGGTATGGCGTTCACATTATTTCAAAGGAATTCTTGGATTCCAGCAGAACAAAATTTCCCAGGAAAACGTGTTATTCTGGAAACACAAGATTCAGTGTGGGAGCCGTCTGTAACTTGAGAATCAAGAGGTGCTCCTGTGACATCTTCCCATGTGTGTACACAGCACCCTACACTCACAATAAGATATGCAATTTGCATAATTATGCATCTTATTTCGATTACATTTTAAAATAGCGTATTTCAAAATTTGGTGCGTCTCCACAGCACCACATTTGAAAATAACGTGCTATTTCAAGGTGTCCCTTAACCCTCGTGGAACAAGGGTTGCAGAGATGCTGAAATAGTTCACCCATAATTTCGAAAAATATTTTGAAATAACGGGCGGCTTGTTAAGACGTGGAGTGGCCATTTCGGGATTCTGGAGGTATCCTCAAATAGCCGCTATGAGGAGACATAGCCTTGGAGACCTCACCCTTTATTCGGCTCAGGTGAGGCCACATCTGGAGTATTGCGTCCAGTTCTGGGCCCCCCACTATAGAAAGGATGTGGACGCGTTAGAGAGGGTCCAGTGGGGGGCTGGAGCACATGAAATAAGAGGAGAGGCTGATGGATTTAGGCGCTATGTAGCCTGAAGAAGAGAAGAGTGAGGGGGGGATTTGGGAGCAGCCTTCAACTTCCTGAAGGGAGGTTCCAAAGAGGCTGTAGAGAGGCTGTTCTCAGTGGCGGCAGATGGCAGAATGAGGAGCAATGGCCTCACGTTGCAGTGGGGGAGGTCTAGGTTGGACAGTAGGAAAAACTGTTTCCCGAGGAAGGTGGGGAAGCACTGGCATGAGATCCCTAGGGAGGGGGTGGAATCTCCATCCTTTCTCCCAGCTTGACCAAGCCCTGGCAGGGATGATTGAGTTGGAGTTGGTCCTGCTTTGGGCAGGGAGCTGGACTCAATGACTCCTGAGGTCTCTGCCAGCCCTGGGATTCTAGGATTCTCTGAAATGATGTGAAAAGAGTTCCCATGGCAATGCCTCACTCGAGGGTTAAATTTCCCGGCTACATGAACCCCTCAGCAGGTGTAAGGGAAGTGACACACTCACCGTGCTGGTTCTGGCAGGATGGTTCCCAGCCTGGGATGCATTTCACGCCCGGAGGCTTCAGTCACTGCTTAGCCATGGGCATGCCCATAACGCCCCATCTCTGGCTTGTCCTGACGCTCTTCTCCTGCCGCTCGAGCCTCTCTCTGGAGTTGCTCGGTGTCTCTGCGGTTCCTACACCACATACGCTCCCTCAGGCAGGCTGGGCTGATCAGCGAAGGAGCACAGAGGATGGGGGCAGAATTCCCCCCCAATCTTAAAATGCTGCTGGCCAGTGCATGATGCAAACGAGCCCAGCTTGTCCTGGGGCTAAATAGCCGACTCCTGTCTCCAGGGTGGGGAGATCTCACCCCAGCAGCAAACCGCCTTCCAGGCTGCTTCCACCGCCCTTCAATCCCTGAGGGGAACAGCATCACATGCCCCGTGATGGCAGCGGCCCTGGAAGGACCCCTGGCTCCAGACAGAAAGACAGGCTCTACCCCAAAGGGGAGTGAGGGAGATTGCAGAAGGAGCTAGGAAGGGGTGACTTTCTGAAGGGGTCAGAATTTGGGAGGTTGGAATATGATTGATCCAAGCGGGGCGTCCATTGATTATGTATTCGAGGTGCCATCTCCTCCTTTCTTGGATTTCCTGAGGGACAAGAAGTTTTGCTTTCCCCAGTGAAGATGAATTGGATAAAAGTCTGTGTGTGAGGCTGGGAAGTTCCTCGTCCCTATTCCTGCAGTTATGTGAATGTGGAAGGGACTGCGCTATTTCAGATGTGCGGGGGTAGTGACAGTCACTTCTATGAATGAATAAGCACCCTGTCACTCTTGCTATGGTGGAAAGTCGTATAGGAAGAGAACTTGCCGGCAATGTCTCCTTCAGACACACTGAGACTGGCTAATAAAATGGAATGTTTATCCCACCAAACTGTTGTTGTGTCTCCACAATGGTTGTTGTGTCTCCAGTTTTCTCAGATGTTGCGCTTGGTTTTCCTTGTCGCCACCAAATTTGTACTTGATATGGGGGAGACTGGCTGGTCACTCAACTTACTGCTGGGGGAAGAGCTGCAAGGAGCACACATGGTAGTGCCTGTGGAGAAATCCCTGCTGGTGACCATGGTTGGTGTGGCAGGCTAGGACCCCGCTACAGAGGGGAACAACCGGGTGATTCCACGCTAATAGAGGGCCAGTTTCAAGGCTGAGACATGAGGGCCCAGAGATGGGTCTGAGGTGCGGCTGTAACCGGGTAACCCCGACACCTGGGATTCAGTCATTCACTTGTACAAGTTGATTTGGATTTGACCAACAGTGTCTGATCCACACAAGCATCTGACTGTGTCGAGGTGAAAGAGCCGTTGCAGTGGTTATCCAGCTGCTTCACAGGTTTTTGCCAACCACAGTCAGCTTCCGAATTTACTGGGTGAGTCGACAGGACCTTAGTTTTAAATTTGCTTTCAAAAACTGTCCTCGGTGGGTCGCTGAAGATTATAAACCCCCAGTTCTAACAAGCCACCGTACCCACCCCCGTGGGATACCAGTTCCATACTGCGTAGGCCCCTGTACATCCTACGGATGGCCCTGTTCCAACCTGATCTTACCACGATGACTCACGCAACCCAACGAGAGAGGAATGCCAAGCAGGGCCAGGTTTAGAATCATAGAATACTAGGACAGGAAGGGACCTCGAGAGGTCATCGAGTCCAGTCCCCTGCCCTCATGGCAGGACCAAATACTGTCTAGACCATCCCTGATAGACATTTATCTAACCTGCTCTTAAATATCTCCAGAGATGGGGATTCCACAACCTCCCTGGGCAATTTATTCCAGTGTTTAACCACCCTGACAGTTAGGAACTTTTTCCTAATGTCCAACCTAAACCTCCCTTGCTGCAGTTTAAGCCCATTGCTTCTTGTTGGATCCTCAGAGGCCAAGATGAACAAGTTTTCTCCCTCCTCCTTATGACACCCTTTGAGATACCTGAAAACTGCTATCATGTCCCCCCTCAATCTTCTCTTTTCTAAATTAAACAAACCCAATTCTTTCAGCCATCCTTCATAGATCATGTTCTCTCAACCTTTAATCATTCTTGTTGGTCTACTCTGGACCCTCTCCAATTTCTCCACATCTTTCTTGAAATGTGGTGCCCAGAACTGGACACAATACTCCAACTGAGGCCTAACCAGCACAAAGCAGAGTGGAAGAATGACTTCTCGTGTCTTGCTCACAACACACCTGTTAATGCATCCCAGAATCATGTTTGCTTTTTTTGCAAAACTTAAATCTTCCTACACACTCATTAATGGATCTCCAAGTCACCGTTTTGTTTCAGACCAATTCCACAAGCCAAATACACAGAGAAGGGTTGGAACTTAACTTCATTCACAAGATTAATTAAATGAAGAGGGCAGGTCCCCCAAAAGGATGGGTCAGTCCGGTTCTGCGAGGATTATCGGAAGCTCAACGCCATCACCGTATCCGATGCCTCCACCATGCCGAGGCCTGACAAGCCCCAAGACAAGCTGGGGGAAGCTCGCTACCTCACCACCATGGATCTCCCCAAAAGGGCTATTGGCAGGTGCTGTTGCCCCCGACGCCAGGCTGAAACCGGCATTTATCACCCCTGTTGGACTCTATGAGTTCCTGGTCCTGCCTTTTAGCCTGAGCCGGCCAAGGTGGGGGCCATCAGAGATTGGCTGGTTCCCCAGACCAAGAAGAATCAAAGAATCATAGAGCTGGAATAGAGCTCAGGAGGTCCAGAAGAAGACCTCAGGAGACCAAAAGAAGGCCCAGGTCTGCATTGGGATGGAGGGTTTTACCCCTTTACTGAAGGAGGCCCTGGTCAGAGCCCCATTCCTGGTACACCCAGGCTCTGAGAAGACTTTCATTGTGTTTATGGACACCACAGACATGGGGCTGCGAAAGGGGGAGCAACACCCCGTTGTGTACTTGAGTCAGAAGCTGTTTCCTCAGGAACAGAACTAGGCAGCCATAGAGAAGGACGCCTGGCCCTGGTGTAGGCCCTTAGAAAGCTGCACCCATATGTGTTTGGGCTGCATTTCCCAGTGTACATAACCCCTCTCCCCTGGCCGGGCTGCACCAGATGAAGAGGGTGAACACCTCTGTTCCTGGGTGAGTCCTGGCAGGGGAGGCTGGGGGCAGAGATGCCAGGACCCTGAGGCTGAATGATCGGGGAGTTGGCAGACATTCCCCCCAGCACTTTTTGGGGCAAGAGGAGACAGCCTCTCCCTTGCAGAGCCCCTTCCCCAGCTGGCCAGTCTCTTACTGGTGCCTCTGCCCCCAGAGGTCACTCCAGAGTATGGCTGTGCCCCACACTTGCTGCCCCTAGTGGTCACTGTGGGTATCACGTCCCTCCTCTCTCTGCCCTTCCCTTTCCATGTTCTGGAAACCAGTCCCATTCCTGGCACTTCCCATTGGAGCGATTGTAGTGCATGTCTTAGTGAGTTATTGCCGAGTAGCAGCGGTTGGAAAAGGAATTTCCTATTCTGTGAAACTTTTCATGATACTGAAATATTTTCCCGTCCGGGCTCAGGGAAAAAATTCAAGCAAGCAAATTTTTTTTTTTTTTGACAGAGTGAATTGTGGTTGGCCACTGAGATTGACCAAAGGAGACTCAGTCCCACCAGGGTCAAAGACCCCAAATGAGAGAAGATTGACCAGGCAGAACATGACCAGATGATCCTAGTAAGGTCACCTGAGCTCCCTGCCGCAGAGCTAAGATGCCTTTTGATTTTGATATTGCCGTGTTTCTACCTTTTCTTTAATGTCAATTAACTGACATTTCAAAGGCACAGACATTATTTTTTTTCAAATGATCAATGTCAAGTTGGCATCTGTTAAGGAATTTGAACCTGCTAAAAATATCCAATTGCCATCAAAACCGACCCTGTCCCGCACACGCTCCAGGCTTCCATGAATCCGCAATATCTGAGGAGTAAAACCAAATTGTGAGACGACGTCAAAAAAGGGCTTGTGATCAGCTCGGGTATGGCAATTTCCTCCTCCCCTTTAAGGTCCCAACCCCAAAACAGGCCCTTCCCATCCCTTTGTAGATATCTGCATCCTTGGGAATGCCTTTGGAGGGAAGGCTCTCACTCTTTTGTCAGAGCACAGACTAGATCAGCAGAGAAATACCTGTTGGACATGTCGTCTCTCCGTAGAGATCTCCTCAACTTCCTCTCCTGCCTGACACAAATGTAGACCATCCCCTTGGCCTGTCCAAGTTCACCCAACATCCCAACATCAACTGGCCGCCTCCTTTTTTACTCCAATTCACAGTCAGAGAAAATTGAATTTCATTAATGAGGGGACATGAGAGCAGCTTTCAAGTTCCTAAAAGGGTGTTACAAGAAAGAGGGAGAAAAATTGTTCTCCTTGGCTGCTGAGGACAGCAAAAGAAGCAATGGGCTTAAACTGCAGCAAAGGAGGTTGAGGTTGGATATTAGGAAAAAGTTCTTAACTGTCAGGGTGGTTAAACACTGGAATAAATTGCCTAGGGAGGTTGTGGAATCTCCGTCTCTGGAGATATTGAAGAGCAGGTTGGACAGACACCTGTCAGGGCTGATCTAGATGGTGCTTGGTCCTGCCGTGAGGACAGTACACTTGACTTGATGTCCTTTCAGGTTTCCTCCTAGTTCTGTGCTTGTAGGATTACATTTCACCTAAGTCTTTGTGTTAAACCCAATGCAATCTGTGAAATGAACACATTTCTGCCTTCAGAAGACGAAAGAATTCTGCACTACACACAGAGCACAGGAGAGATTAAGGCACCGTCAGTGCTCAATGCCCCTGTGACCACACAAAACGGACTAGTTGAGGGACACCCAGCTGGTCCCAGCAGAAAGCGCTTTTGAAGAAAACCTTGTTCCTATTTCGACCTTCCCCTCCCGTCGACACAACGTTTTGGGTAGAACTTCCTGTGAAATGTTGAACCAAAGAAATGCATTTCTGAGCTGAAGAAGGATACTTCTCTGTTTGCACACGTGCACCCAGGACATTCCAACCACATGGTGGCTTTTTTAAATGACCCAAAAAAATTCAAATTGGGAGAGTTATTGAACCCAATCCTTTCCAAAAAAAGAAAGAAAGAAAGAAAGAAAGAAAGGGAATCGTGTCATTCACTCAGCAGCAGTTGAAAATCAGACCCCAAATCTCTCCGCACCCAGCTCTCCCCACAGCGCTGTCTGCAGGGGAGCGGATCCATCCTTAGCCATTAAATGTTCCACTCTGGTGATGAACCCCCCGGGGACGTTGCTCAGAGGATGCAGGCGGGGGAGGAACGTTTCTCTCTGCCGCCAACTCCCAGGCACAGACCATGGGCTGGAAACTCCTTCCCAGGCCCGTTCCCAGCTGAGGGGGATAAATGTCGCCCCCCCCAAACTCCAGAGGCCCTCAGCCTCTCGGGACACAGGCTCCATGGCGTTATCTAGATCGACCCTGCTTGGGGCACGGCCCTGAGCCACCAGCCTGTCGCCTCCAGCCCCTACGTCACAGGGACCAGCCCCGAGCCAGACCCATGGGGGGGCCCCTGGTGGCTGCTCCCCAGAGCTGCTGTTGCAATGCAGAGGTGGGGAGGCTGCTCACTCAGAGATAATTAGGCAGCATTAATCAAGCACCAGGCTGCTCCAAGCAGTGAAGGGACCGGAGTCCTGGGCTGCTCTAAGCCAGGCTGAGCTGTGACTATCCACTGACCCCAGCCCAGCCAGGATCCCCTCCCTGCACAAACTGGGATCAGCTCCAGAGCCGGGAAGGGCTTTAGTCCTGCATCCCTGGTACTTCCCCTCCCACACAGCCTGTCCACGGGGATGCAGGGAGCCCATATGGGGATCGGGTCTCCGTCTGCCAGGGGCTGCCAGAGACCCAGACACTCCAGGAGACATAGCAGATAGACAAAGCAGAGACGGGACAGGACTGAGGTATCTGAACTGGTAAATGCCTCCCACGCCGGGACACCTCCCCACGACCGCCCCGGTGAGTTTGGCAATGAGATGTGGGGAGTGGTTCACATGCCGGGTACATGGTGTGACTCTGTGTGGAAGGGGAGCTCGGGGTGACAGCGCAATGACCTGCGATCGCACACCCGGCACGGCGCGGGGTGTCCTGTTCTCCAGCCGGGGCAAAATGGGCTTTTCGTGGAAATCATGGAACCGATCTCACTCGGTCTCGTTCCTTGAAACGCCGCCGGCGTCAGCTGACAAGTGTGGAACGCTCCTTTAGATTTATTTTAGCAACTGGGGACACTTTTGGGCGAGGGACAGCCTATACAGGAAGGACGGGCTCCACCTAAACCAAGGTGGATCCAGACTGCTGGCACTAAACATTAAAAAGGTCGTAGAGCAGTTTTTAAACTAAGAGATGGGGAAAGCTGATTGGTGCGGAGGAACATGTGGATCAGACAGAGACGTTTCTTAGAGGAGAGTCCATTGATGGAGATTCTCTAGATTTTAGCTGGAAAGAGAGGAGGGGGGATGGTAAAGTATGGGATAGATCAGACAAGAAACAATCACATATAGAGGAATATAATACACGAGGAAGGGTAGACAAATAAACAGTGGCAATTTTTTAAAGTGCTTCCACACAAATGCTAGAAGTCTAACTAATAAGATGGGTGAACTAGAGTGCCTCGTATTAAAGGAGGAGATTGACATAATACCGTAAAATCTTGAGTATAATGCGCATTTTTTTCCACCTTTTTTTTTTATTCAAAATCGGGGAGCGCATTATACATGTGTGTTATTTTTTAAAGTTTTATTCTGGCAGCACCCTGGCTCGCTGCACGAGCTCAGCGAGCACCAGGGAGGGAAGAGGCTGCAGATGGAAGTGGCGCGTCCTTCCCTCCCGCTCTCCTGAAGCCCAGGGCCACCTCCAGGAAGCGGGAGAGGGTGGGCTTTGTCCAGAGTGGAGCGCAGGATCTGGTCCAGGAGGACCGCTTGGGAATAGTGGCCATAATATAATAACATTTACATGCCTGTGGTGGGAAGAACACCTCAGCAGTCCAACACTGCCATTTAATTTTAAAAAGGGAATTACTCAAAAATGAGGAGGTTTGTTAAACAGAAATTAAAAGGTACAGTGACCAGAGTAAAATCCCTGCAAGCTGCATGGAAACATTTTAAAGACACCATAAGAAGGGGCCCACCTTAAATATATACCCCAAATTAAAAACATAGGAGGAAATAAGGACGATAAAGCCATTGCAGAGAGACTAAATGATTTCTTTGCTTAAGTCTTCACGGCTGAGGATGTGAGGGAGATTCCCAAATCTGCACTGTCCTTTGTGGGTGATGAATCTGAGGAACTGTCCGATTGAAGTGTCATTAGTGGAGGTTTTGGAACAAATAGAAAAACTTAAGGAAAAAATCACCAGGACTGGATAGCATTCACCCAAGGGTTCTGAAAGAACTCAGGTGGGAAATTGCGGAACTATTAACTGAGGTCTGTAACCTCTCCTTTAAATCAGCTTCTGTACCCAAGGACTGGAAGACAGCTAACGTAACGCCAATATTTAAAAAGGGCTCAAGAGGCAACCCTGACAATTACAGGCCAATAAGTCTAACATCAGTACCGGGCAAATTAGTTGAAACAATAATAAAGAATAAAATTGTCAGGCATGTAGAAATCAACATGGTCTCTGTAAAGGAAAATCACGTCTTACTAATCTATTAGAGTACTTTGAAGGGGTCAACACACATGTGGACAAGGGGGATCCAGTAGATAAAGTGTACTTAGATTTCCAGAAAGCCTTTGACAAGGCTCTTGTGTAGATTAGGTTGTCATGGGATAAGAGGGAAGATCCGTTCATGGATTGAGAACTGGTTAAAAGACAGGAAACAAAGGGTAGGAATAAATGGTAAATTTTCAGAATGGAGAGGGGTAACTAGTGGTGTCCCCTAAGGGTCAGTCCTAGGACCAATCCTATTCAACTTAGTCATAAATGAGCTGGAGAAAGGGGTGAGGAATGAGGTGGCAAAGTTTGCGGATGATACTAAACTGCTCAAGATAGTCAAGGCCAAAGCAGACTGTGAAGAACTTCAAAAAGATCTCACCAAACTGAGTGATTGGGCAACAAAATGGCAAATGAAATTTAATGTGGATAAGTGTAAAGTAATGCACATTGGAAAAAATAACCCCAACTATACATAGAATACGATGGGGGCTAATTTAGCTACAACTCATCAGGAAAGAGATCTTGGAGTTATTGTGGCTAGTTCTCTGAAAACCTCCACGCAGGGTGCAGCGGCAGTCAAAAAATCAAATATTAAAAAAGGGATAGAAAATAAAATGTCCGTTGGGACTCCACCCAAGAACACAGGGAAGGCCAATGCTGTTAGAGCCTAGATCTGCTCTTCTAGCTCAGTGCCCTCTGTGTCTCCCTGTACTCGCTGCTGGCAGGGGCACAGCACAGATGCCGGCCAAGACAATGCCCTGCCCCACATGGCTCGCAGAGCTAAATGCAAGGCGGTGCAAATGCGGAGGGGAAACTGAGGCAGAGGGAGGGCCAGTAACTGGCCAAAGGTCACAGAGCGGCTCCATGCTTCAGGCAGTGCTGGTGTGGTAGATTCATGCCCACGGTCACAGCTGGAGGTATGAGCCCAGAGGGGTTCCTCTCAGCCACAGCCATTGAGTTGGGATTTTACTTCACTCCCCGCTCCAACAGCATTTCATCCAGCCCGGTTCTTGGCCTCCACCAGATCTTCACAGGGGCAATCGGACACAGCTCCAGGGACAGTTCGGGAGCCAGGCCCAGAGACACCGGGTGGTAACTCACCGCCCCTCGGGAGGAGCTGGGATGGGTGCTGGGCATAGGGGACGCCCACCGCATGGGAGGTTGGTTCAGGAATCCAGGCTGTTCCATCTCTCACTCTGAACCCCACCCCTCTCTGTGTCCTCTGCAGCCACCACACTGTGAACGGAGGAATAAATTGTCCAACCAAACCACCGTGACCGAGTTCCTGCTTCTGGGCTTCTCTGATGTCTGGGAACTGCAGGTTTTGCACTTTCTGGTGTTTCTAGTGATGTACCTGGGAGCCCTGGTGGGGAACCTTCTCATTATCATAGCCATCATCCTTAACCATCATCTGCACACCCTCATGTACTTCTTCCTGGCAAACTTGTCCATCCTGGACCTCGGCTCCATCTCCGTCACCATCCCCAAATCCATGGTCAACTCCCTCCTGGACACCAGGTCGATTTCCCACCCTGCCTGTGTCGCCCAAGTCTTTCTCTATGTAGTCTGCAGTGCAGATGATCTTGCCTTACTCACTGTCATGGCCTACAACCAATACGTTGCCATCTGCCAGCCGCTGCACTATGAGGGAGTGATGAACAGGAGAGCTTGTGTCCACATGGCCATTAGTGCCTGGCTTGTTGCTATTATTTTGTCTGCCATACACACTGGGAACACCTTCCGGTTACCCTTCTGCCATTCCAACATCCTCAACCAGTTCTTCTGTGAAATCCCCCAGCTCCTCAAGCTGGCCTGCTCTGACTCCTACCGCAGTGAAATTGGGGGTACTGTCTTTGTTTTCTTATTATGTTTAACCTGCTTTCTCTTCATCATTGTGTCTTATATTCAGATCTTCAGAGCGGTGCTGAAAATCCCCTCGGAGCAGGGCCGGCACAAAGCCTTCTCCACCTGCCTCCCCCACCTCGCTGTGGTCTCTTTCTTACTTTGCACTGGGTTCTTTGCCTATCTGAATCCCCCCTCCAGCTCTCCGTCAGCCCTGGATGTGGCGGTGGGTGTCCTCTATGCCGTGGCACCTCCCATGATGAACCCTGTCATCTACAGCCTGAGGAACAAGGAGCTCAAAGCTGCCCTGAAGAAACTCTTTGTGGGGAGGAAAGTGATAGAAATGTAGCCGTGTTAGTCTGGTGTAGCTGAAACAAAAAACAGGACTATGTAGCACTTTAAAGACTAACAAGATGGTTTATTGGGTGATGAGCTTTTGTGGGCCAGACCCACTTCCTCAGATCAAATAGTGGAAGAAAATTGTCACAACCATATATACCAAAGGATACAATTAAAAAAATGAACACATATGAAAAGGACAAATCAAATTTCAGAACAGAAGGGGGATGGGGGGGGAGGTAAATGTCTGTGAGCTAATGATATTAGAGGTGATAATTGGGGAAGCTATCTTTGTAATGGGTGAGATAATTAGAGTCTTTATTCAAACCTAGGTGTAAAGTGTCGAATGTAAGCATGAATGACAGTTCAAGGATTCTCTTTCAAGTGTAGTCTTAAAAGACCTTTGAAGCAGGATGCAGGTAATCAAGTCATTGAGACAATGTCCTTTCTGGTTGAAATGGCAAGAAACTGTTTTTTCTTTGTGATCCTGTCTAATATCTGTTTTGTGGGCATTGATCCTTTGGCGAAGTGTCTGAGACGTTTGTCCAATGTACATAGCAGACGGACACTTTCGGCACATGATAGCATAAATTATGGGGAGGTTATTCTCCAAGAATTGAAACGTCCTGCATTGGTCCTTGACTGTGATTTCCCCCCGTGTTTCATTCTGATCAAGGGATCACCAAATAGCATCAATGAAGCCGCAAGGTGCAATCCATTCATGAAGTAGGAAGATTCAGACTAAGCCCATGTAATGAAATCCTAGTTAGTTAGAGAGGGATCACTCCGGTGTGAGTGAGATCAGAGTCTATGTGTGTTTTCATAAATCCTTCCACACATCTAAGTATCGTTTTATAAATTTACACTTGCAGACTCTGCATCCTACCCGAGCCCAACACACCAAACCTCAACAGCCAAAGCTACATCCTAGCCAACATCATGACGTCTCTGTCTCTTCTCCAGTTTTGATGTAAAACTGGTGCTTGTGGATTGGGAGGTTTGGGTTGTGTTGGCTGGATGGTTTCTTTTTTTGTTTTCTTTCTGTTTGTCCATTGGCTGGTTGATTTCCTGATTTGTTCTAGCTGATTTTACTGGGTGTAGGAATTTGGGAGGTTGAAATATGTCTGATCCAAGAGGGGTATCAATTCATAGAATCATAGAATCATAGAGCCAGAAGAGACCTTAGAAGGTCATGGAGTCCAGCCTCCTGCCCTGGGCAGGACCAATCCCAAATAAATCAACCCAGCCAGGGCTTTGTCAAATTGAGACTTAAAAACCTCTAGGGATGGAGACTGTAATTGATTATCGATTCAAGGTGCCGTCTCCTCCATTCTTGGCTGGGATTTTTAGAGGGCTGAGAAGTTTTGCTTTCCCCAGTGAGGATGAATTAGATAAATGTCTGTGTGTGAGGGAGGGATGTTCCTAGTTCCCACGCATACGGTTATGTGAATGCAAATGGGACTGCCCTTCACTATTTCAGATGTGGGAGGGGAGCCAGAGCCATGTTTATGAATGAATAAACACTGTGTCACTGTGTCTCCTTTGGTCAATCTCAGTGGGTGACCACAATTCACTCTGCTATTCATTGCCATTGATTAGTTTAACCAGAGCTGTTGGGCTCATCATAGGTACTGGGGCTACCAAATGGCATCTGATAAACAGAGGTGCCGGCTAGTTGCCTGCATCATCCCTTCTGCTCTCACACTTTAGGAAACTATGAAAATGATGGAAGCAAAACTTGTTATTTGACCAACTCATTTTCCGTCGTGTTTTTTTGCAAATGATCACATCAAAAAATAAAAATGGCTTACTTGAATTTTTTCCCTGCTACTTGGCAATAACTCACTGAGACATGCACTACAATCACTCCAATGAGAAGTGCCAGGAATGGGACTGGTTTCCAGAACGTGGAAACGGAAGGGCAGAGAGAGGAGGGCTGTGATACTCACAGTGACCACTAGGGGCAGCGAGCCTGGGGCACAGCCATACTCTGGAGTGACCTCTGGGAGCAGATGCACCAGTAAGAGACTGGCCAGCTGGGGAAGGGGCTCTGCAAGGGAGAGGCTGTCTCCTCTTGCCCCAAAAAGTGCTGGGGGGAATGTCTGCCAACTCCCCGATCATTCAGCTTCAGGGTCCTGGCATCTCTGCCCCCAGCCTCCCCTGCCAGGACTCACCCAGGAAGAGAGGTGTTCGCCCTTTTCATCTGGTGCAGACCGGCCAGGGGAGAAGGGTTATGTACACTGGGAAATGCAGCCCAAACACACACGGGTGCAGCTTTCTAAGGGCCCACAAGCACCAGGTGTCCTTCTCTAAGGTCCTTGAGCAAAGAGATACCTGGTGGACATGAAAGAAAGGAAGAAAGAAAGAAAGAAAGAAAATGGGAATCGTGTCATTCACTCAGTAGCAGTTGAAAACCAGACCCCAAATCTCTCAGCATCCGGCTCTTCCCCCAAAGCACTGTCTGCAGAACAGCAGGTCCATCCTTGGCCATTACACGTGTCACTCTGGTGATGAACCCCTGGGGACATTGTTCAGGGGGTGCAGCCGGGAGAGGATCGTTTCTCTCTGGCTCCTACTCCCGGGACTGGAAACGATGGGCTGGAAACTCCTTCCCGGGTTGGTTCCTGGCTGAGGGGGATAAATTTACCTCTTCCCCCTGCCCGAGTGCCAAAGGGCCCCAGCCCACTCTGGGCACAGGCTCCCTGGTGCTGTCTGGGTCGACCCCACTTGGGACATAGCCCTGAGCTGCCAGCCTGTCACCTCCGGCCCCTACGGCACAAGGGCCAGCCCGAGCCACCGCATGGTGGGGCCTATGCTGGCTGCTCCCAAGAGTTGCTGATGCAACGCGGGGGAGGGCGGGCTGCTCACTCTGAGAAAATTAGGCAGCGTTAACGAAGCACCAGGCTGCTCCAGGCAGGGAGGGGACCAGAGCCCTCATCTGTTCTGTGCTGTGACTTTCCATCGAATCCAGGCCAGCCAGGGACAGGGCCTGAGGCCTGCCTAAGCTGGGATCAGCTCCAGAGCGGGGAAAGGTTTTCCGTCCCTCATCCCTGTGACTGCCCCCTCCCACCCAGCCTGCCTATGGGGGTGCAGGGAGCACATCTGCGGAGTGGGTCCCCATCTGCCAGGGGCTGGGGCCGGGCTGGAGACACGGCCGAAGAATAATGCAGAGATGGGTCAGTGCAGATGGACATGGAGACGGGCCAGGACTGAGGAACCTAGGCTGGTAAATGCCTCCCACTCCAGGAACCTCCCCATGTCCAGAACGGTGAGTTTGGCGATGAGATGGGGGGGGGCGTTAACAGACTGGGAACATGGAGGAACGGCTGTGTGATCGCACACCTGGGGTAGCGCAGATTGTTCTGTTACCCAGCTGGAGAAAAACGGGCTTTTCACACACATTGTGAAACCCCGTCCCCTTTGGCCTCCTGCCTCGAAACACCGCCAGCATCAGCTGAAAACACGCAGGAAAAAAGTGGCTGAAACATATGACCAGATGTTTTCCCTCTCCCGGTGTCACTAGAGTGTTCCTAATGGAACAGATCCCTCCCAGGAAAATGGGTCCCCTAGGAAACCCCCTTTCCTTTGGAGTCATTTCAGCAGGAGGGTACAGGCCCCACCAGCACGAGACGTTTCACTTGAAGCCCATGTTGGCACATTAATATTGTCCACCAAGGGCGCTATGTTCAGCCCATTCTGTTTATTTCTGTTTCAAAGCTGCGCTGTCAGGCTGCTCAATCTCAGAGCATGTAGCTAAGTGGTGGTCCCACCAGGAATGTATCAGCCACCTCAGACCTTTCCAGCTGGGCAGAGGGCACAGCGCAGACATATGATGAGGCAAAGCCCAGCCCCACACAGCTTGCCAGACTAAACACAAGGTGGTGCAAGGGAAGAGGGGAAACTGAGGGGGGGGGGGGAGTGACCAGCCAACAATCACAGAGCAGCTCCCTGTTTCAAGTCCAAGGTCACAGCCGGTGACTTGAGCCCGGAGGTGGTTTGACTCAGCCAGAGCTCTGGTGTTGGGATTTGACTTGGCTCCGTGCCCCAACAGCATTAAATCCAGCCCCATCCTGAGCCACCCCAAGATCTACATGGGGCAAACGGAGGCAGTACCATGGACTGTACTGGAGCCAGGCCCATAAACAACCATGTAGTCACTCACCACCCTTACTGAGTAGCTGGGACGGGACTGGGCATGGAGGACACCCACAGCACGAGAGGTGGCCAAGGGGAATCGGGGCCTTTACATGTATCACTCTAATCCCCACCCCTGTCTGTGTCCTTCCTTCTGTGGCTGTCACAGCACCTGCTGAAGAAGGAAATGCCCGACCAAACCATCGTAACTGAGTTCCTGCTCCTGGGCTTCTCTGACATCCGGGAGCTGCAGGTTTTGCACTTTGTGGTGTTTCTGTTGATGTACCTGGCAGCCCTGGTGGGGAACCTTCTCACCATGGGAGCCATCATCCTTGACCATCATCTTCACACCCCCATGTACTTCTTCCTGGCGAACCTTTCCATCCTGGACCTCGGCTCCATCTCTGTCACTGTCCCCAGATCCATAGCCAACTCCCTCCTGGACACCAGGTCAATTTCCTACCCTGCCTGTGTTGCCCAAGTCCTTCTCTTTTTCTTCTTCACAACAACTGATCTTGCCTTACTCACCGTCACAGCCTATGACAGGTACGTGGCCATCTGCCAGCCACTGCATTACGAGGGAGTGATGAACAGGAGAGCTTGTGTCCACATGGCTACCGGTGCCTGGATCGCTGGTATTGTCTACTCTGCCCTGCACACTCGGAACACCTTCCGGTTACCCTTCTGCCACTCCAACGTCATTGACCAGTTCTTCTGTGAAATCCCCCAGCTCCTCAAGCTGGCCTGCTCCGACTCCTACCGCAGTGAAGTTGGGCTCATTGCCTTCAGTGTGTTTTTATGTTTACACTGCTTTGCTTTTATCATTGTGTCATACATTCATATCTTCAGAGCAGTGCTGAGAATCCCCTCAGAGCAGGGCCGGCACAAAGCCTTCTCCACCTGCCTCCCCCACCTTGCTGTGGTCTCTTTGTTACTTTGCACTGATTTCTTTGGCTACCTGAAACCCCCCTCCAGTGCTCCATCAGGCCTGGATCTGGCGGTGAGTGTCCTCTACGCTGTGGTGCCTCCCATGCTGAACCCGGTCATCTACAGCATGAGGAACAAGGAGCTCAAAGCTGCCCGGAAGAAACTCTCTGTGGGGAGGTTATTCTCCAAGAATTGAAACATCCTTCATTGGTCCTTTACTATGATTTCCCCCTGCGATTCTTTCTGATCAGCTGGTCACCAAATAGCATCAATGAGACCGCAAAGTGCAATCCGTTCATAAAGTAGGAAAATCCAGACTAAGCCCATTGAATGAAATCCTAGTTAGTTAAGGCAGGATCACTCTGGTGTGAATGAGATCAGAGTCTATGTGTGCTTTCATAAATCCTTCCACACATCTAAGTATCATTTCATAAATTTACACTTGCAGACCCTGCATCCTACCCGAGCCCAGGGCACCAAACCTCAACAGCCAAAGCTACGGCCTAGTAGCGAATGTCATGACGTATCCGTCTTTTCTCCTGTGTTGATGGAAAAATGGTGCTTGCGGAATGGGAGGTTTGGGTTGTGTTGGCTGGATGGTTTCTTTTTTGTTTTCTTTCCGTTTACTGATGGGTTGGTTCATTTGCTGATTTGTTCCAGGTGGCATTACAGGGGGTAGGAGTTCGGGAGGCTGGAATATGTCTGATCCAAGAGGGGTGTCAATTGATCATTGATTTGAGGAACCATCTCCTCCTTGCTTGGCTGGGAATTTTGGAGGGCTGAGAAGATTTGCTTCCCCCAGTGAGGATGAATTGGATAAAAGTCTGTGTGTGAGGGAGGGAAGTTCCTAGTCCCCACTCACACAGTTCTGCGATTGCGGATGGGACTGCCCTGCGCTAGTTCAGATGTGGGAGGGTAGCTAGAGCCACATCTAGGAATGAATAAACACCATGTCACTCTTGTCCGGTGGCAGGAGCTTTAGGAAGAGGAAGCTCCGGCGATGTCTCCTTCAGACACATTCAGGCTGGGTAATAAAACTGAATGTTTATCCCACCAAAGTGTTGCTGTCTCCTACTGCTGTCTGATATTTCTTCAGCTATTGCGCTTGTGTCACGTGATTGGATTTTAAAAATCATTGCTGCACCCGCGGGGGGGTGCCCCAAAAGTCCATACAAAGGGGGCCATGTGAGGTGTCACATGAAACCTTGTGTTCTACTGGTTCTGCATGTGCTATGGGTGTACTTGTATAATGTCTGTACGTGGAGTTATAAATATGTACTCTGGGTTGATGCTGGAAAATTCTCTGTCTGAGGCAGAGCAATGGGCCAGGAATGTTTGTTCAATGGCTATGCTGATGAGCAAGGCTCCATGGACAATAGATCTCTAAATGCCAAAGACACACCTGGGGAATGAATCTGGATGCCTGCAGGCCAGCTAGAAGAATGACTGCTGGCTTGGGACAGAAGGATAGGCCAGGAGAGGTATATAAGTGCCATGTGGCACCCTCCATCTGGTCTTGAGTCCAGCTCCTGATCCCAGGTGCAGCCTTGCAGGGAACAACGAGCTGTGAAGAACCGTGGACCCATTCTGACTTAGGATGTACATCAGAGACTTTTAAGCCAGCAGTTGTAACATCTCTGTTACGAGCCTGTATCGAGAACTGGGTGATTCGATGCATGCAATGTATTTTCTCTAACAACCTCACTCTCATGCTTTTCTTTCTTTTAGTAATAAACCTTTAGATTGTAGATTCTAAAAGATCGGCTCAGTGTGATCTTGTGAGTAAGATCCAGAGTGTAAATTGACCTGGGATCTGTGGCTGGTTTCTCAGGACCGGAAGAACCCATTCGGGGTAGGTGAGATTGGGTACTATAACCCCTCACCTGTGTGTTAGGCCCGGGGCTGATTGGGGCATAGGAAGAACTGGGGTGTCAGAGGGGTTTTGCTCATGAGGCTTCAGACAGGCCAGATTGGCAGCTGAAGCGCTTGGTGGGACTGGTTTGTGGCCTATTTGGGAAGGTCACAGTCTGGGGGTGTAAGAAGCCCCGAGTTTGAGCAATTTTCCCTGAGTGGACGCCCTCAGCGATGCCCAGACCCGGCCTGGTCCGTCACAGCTTGTGGCCACCAAATGGTAGTGGATATGGGGGAGACCAGCTGGTCACTCGACTTACTGCTGAGGGAAGATCTGCATGGACCACCCGTGGCAGGGCCTGTTCAGAAATACCTGTTGGTGGCCACAGTAGGTGTGGTAGGGAAGGACGGTCCTTGGAGGGGGGCAACCAGGGGATTCCACACCAAGAGAAGGCTAGTTTCATGGTGAGTCCTGAGGGCCCAGATGTGCAGTTCTAACCTGGCCACCCCGACAGTTGGGATTCAGCCTTTCACTTGAAAGGGTTGGTTTGGATTTGGCCAAAGGGCCTGAGCCACACAAGCATTTCAGTGTGTCTAGATCCTGGAGATGGGGGGTGGGGCAATCATAGTATCACAGACTCCCAGGGCTGGCAGAGACCTCAGGAGTCATCGAGTCCAGCCCCCTGCCCAAAGCAGGACCAACCCCAACTCAATCATCCTAGCCAGAGCTTTGTCAAGCCGGGACTAAAACACCTCTCGGGATGGAGATTCCACCCCCTCACTAGGGAACCCATCCCAGTGCTTCCCCACCTGCCTACGGAAATAGTTTTTCCTAACATCCAACCTAGACCTCCCCCACTGCATCTTGAGACCCTTGTTCCTTGTTCTGCCATCCGCCCCCACTGAGAACAACCTCTCTACAGCCTCTTTGGAACCTCCCTTCAGGAAGGTGAAGACTGCTCTCAAATCCCCCCTCACTCTTCTCATCTGTAAACTAACCAAGCCCAAATCCCTCAGCCTCTCCTCATAGGTCATGTGCTCCAGAACCCTCATCATTTTGGTTGCCCTTCGCTGGACTGTCTCCAATGCGTCCATGCCCTTTCTGTAGTGGGAAGCCCAGAACTGGACACAATACTCCAGATGTGGCCTCACCAGTACTGAATGAAGAGGAACAATCACTTCTCTAGATCTGCTGGCAATGCTCCTCCAAATGCACCCTAATATACCGTTAGCCTTCTTGGCTACCAGGGCGCCCTGTTGACTCATATCCAGCTTCTCATCCACTGTAATAAATGTAAAGTAATGCCCACTGGGGAAAAAAATCACAACTATATACACAATATGATGGGGACTAATTTGGCTACAACTACTCAAGAAAGATCTTGGAGTCATTGTGGATAGTTCTGTGAAAACATCCACTCCATGTGCAGTGGCATCAAAAAAGCAAATAGAATGTGAGGAATCATTAAAAAGGGATAAAGAATAAAACAGAATATCTTATTGCCTCTCTGTAAAACCATGGCACAGCCACATCTTGAATATTGCATACCAATGTGGTCACCTCATCTCAATAAAGATACGTTGGCATTGGAAAGGGTTCAGAAAAGAGCAACAAAAATGATGAGGGTTTTGAAGTGAGTCCCATAAGAAGAGAGATTAAAAAGACTGGGAGTTTTCAGCTGAGAAAAGAGGAGAAGGGTATGTCTACACAGCAAAGTTATTTCAAAATAACTTTCCTAGAGTCTACACAAGCCAACTGCTATTTCAAAATGAATTTGAAACAGCAGAGGGCTTATTTTGAAATTTGTAAACCTCATTCCACGAGGAATAGTGCCAATTTTGAAATTGCAATTTTGAAATTGCTATTTTGAAATGAGCGCTGTGTAGACGCTTATTTCGAAATAGGGGGCCTCTAGCCCTTCCCAGGGTGCCCTGCTGGCCGCCCTGGCCACAAGGTAACTTCTGACCCGATGCTCTGTCGGAACCAGTTCCGGCTGGCCTTAAATGTGATTCAGCATCCAATCAGTGTGGACGCGCTATTTTGAAATAGCAAAAAGCTATTTCAAAATGGATTTTGTATGTAGACGCGTTATTTCAAAATCAGATATTTCAAAATAATGCTGTAGTGTAGACATACACTAATGGGGGATACGAGAGAGGTCTATAACATCATAACTGGTATGGAAAAAACAAATAAGGAAAAGTTATTTCCTTGTTCCCATAACATGAGAACTAGGGGTCACCAAATGAAATTAATAGGTAGCAGGTTTAAAACTAAAGGATATTTCTTTTCAGGCAGAGTACAGTCAACCTGTGGAACTCCTTGCCAGAGGATATGGTGAAGGCTAGAACTTAAATAGGATTCCAAAAAGAGCTAGATACATTCATGAAGGTTAGGTCCATCAATGGCTAGTAGCCAGGATGGATAGGAATGGTGTCCCTGGCCTCTGTTTGTCTGGAGATGGATGACAGGGGAGGGATCACGTGAGGATTCCCTGTTGTGTTCCCTCCCTCTGGGGCATCTGGCATTGGCCACTGTCAGCAGAGGGGACACTGGACTAGATGGACCTTTGGTCTGACCCAGTCTGGCCATTCTTATATTCGTATGTTCTTATGTGATCCCCAGGTCCTTTTGTGCTGAACTGCTGCTTAGCCAGTCGGTCCCCAGCCTGTAACAATGCTTGGGATTCTTCCGTCCCAAGTGCAGGACTCTCCACTTGTCCTTGTTCAACCTCATTAGGTTTCTTTTGGCCCAATCCTCCCATTTGTCTTGGTCTCTCTGGACCCTATCCCTGCCCTCCATCGTATCTACCTCTCCCGCTAGCTTAGTGTCACCCGCAAACTTGCTGAGGGTGCAACCCATCCCCTCATCCAGGTCATTAATAAAGATGTTGAACAAAACCAGCCCCAGAACTGATCCTTGGGGCACTCCACTTGAAACCGATGGCCAGCCAGACATTAAGGCATTGAACACCGTCTGTGCACCAGTTGGGTGGATGGGGATAGATAGATAGATAGATAGATGTGTGGGGGGGGGGATAGATAGATAGATAGATAGATAGATAGATGGGGTGTATGGGGACAGATAGATATATAGATAGATAGATAGACAGAGGGAGTGTGTGGGGATAGATGGATAGATAGATAGATAGATGGGGTGTATGGGGACAGATAGATAGACAGATAGGGTGTAAGGGGATAGATAGATAGATAGATAGATAGATAGATAGATAGATAGATAGTTGGGTGTGTGTGTGGGAGAGGGGGGGGATAGATAGACAGATAGAATGTTCCTGGCCCTGGTAACTGGAATATGGAGATCCTACTTGGAGATAACACATGGGGGGGGGTCATGTTCCCCCTTTTTCATGTGATGTGGAGAGGGAGGACAACATGGAACGGGGCGCTGAGCAGGTGGTGGGAAGTGCAGCCAGCCCTATAGCACCCAGAGGAGTTGGGAGTTCCCCAGCAACGGCCATGGGACCAGGAGTTGGCCAATGATCTGTCATCCACCCACCGGTCCCACCGTGTCTCAGGTTGCGCTGGGCTGCAGGCCGGGATTCTTTGTGATTCTGCGGAAGCCATTTGAGTACAGACAAATATTGCAGGCTCAGTGCACCAGGGATGGGGGTAGTGGGTGTAGGAGTCAGAGCAGGGGGTTGGCAGGTGGAGAAGAAAGAAAGAAAGAAAGAAAGAAAGAAAGAAAGAAAGAAAGGGAATCGTGTCATTCACTCAGTAGCAGTTTAAAATCAGACCCCAAATCTCTCAGCTCCCCCAAACTCCCCCAAAGCGCTGTCTGCAGGGGAGCGTCCTTAGCCATGAAAAGTGTCACTCTGGTGATGAACCCCCTGGGGATATTGTTCAGAGGGTGCAGGCAGGGGAGGAATGTTTCTCTCTGGCTCCGACTTCCAGGCACAGGCCACGGGCTGGAAATTCCTTCCCAGGCCCTTTCCCGGCTGAGGGGGATAAATGTTGCCCCCGAGCTCCAAAGGCCACTGGCCCACTCTGGGCACAGGCTTGGGAAACGGCCGTGACCTGCCAGCCTGTCACCTCCGGCCCCTACGTCACACGGACCGGCCCCGAGCCAGCCCCGCGCTGGGGCCCCTGGTGGCTGCTCCCCAGAGCTGCTGATGCAAAGCAGGGGAGGTGGGCGGCTCACTCAGAGATAATTAGGCAGCGTTAACGAAGCACCAGGCTGCAAAGGGACCGGAGCCCTTGGCTGCTCTAGGCCAGGCCCGGGCTGTGACTATCCATTGAATCCAGCCCAGCCAGGGACAAGGTCTGAGGCCTGCCCAATCCGGGACCAGCTCTGGAGCCGGGAAGGGCTTTAGTCCAGCATCCCTGTGACTGCCCCCTCCTGCCCAGCCTGCCCGTGGGGGCGCAGGGAGCCCACCTGGGGAGCGGGTCCCTGTCTGCCAGGGTCTGCCAGAGACCCAGCCACTCCAGGAGACATAGCAGATGGACAAAGCAGAGATGGGGCAGGACGGACGGACATAGAGCTGAGCCAGGGTTGAGAACCCTGGAGTGGGGAATGCCTCCCACACCGGCCCGGTGAGTTTGGCGACGAGATGGGGGGCAGGGTTAACATGCCGGGTTCATGGTGTGATTCTGGGTGGAAGGGGAGCTCGGGGTGACAGCGGGGTGTCCTCTTCCCCAGCCGGGGCAAAATGGGCTTTTCGTGGAAACCGTGAAACCGATCTCACTCGGTATCATTCCTGAAAACGCCGCTGGTGTCAGCTGACAAGTGCAGAACACTGAGGGAAAAAGCTGCAGAAAGCTGCAGCCAGAACGTTTCCCCCTCTCCAGTGTCTGTGCCGTGTTCCCTTATGTGGCAGACACCTCCCGAACACATGGGTCCCTAGGAAACCCCCTTTCCTTGGAGTGAATTTAAGTGGGATGATAATGGCCCAGCCCTCATGAGACGTTGTGATCGAAGCCCGCCCGGGCACACTGAGATTCTCCAGGAAGGGCGCAATGCTGAACCCATTCACGCCGTTCCCGTGGTGTTTAGTTCTGTCCCAAAGGGACACTGGCAGACGCTAAATGTTAGACAATGGAGCTAAGCAAGTCACCCTCCTCAGCCGTATCCCCTTCTAGCGGGAAGGATGGTTCGAGGCCCCCAGCCGACTGTCCGTTGTGACTCCACCTGAGAACACACAGAAGGCCAATGCTGTTAGAGCCTAGAACTGCTCTTCTAGATTGGTGCCCTCTGTGTCTCCCTGCACCCGCTGCCGGCAGGGGCACAGAGCAGATGCCAGCCAAGGCATCTCTCAGCCCCACACAGCTTGCAGAACTAAATGAAAGGCAGAGCAAAGGAGGAGGGCAAACTGAGGCAGAGGAAGAGTCAGTGACTGGCCAAAGGTCACATAGCAGCTCCATGCTTCAGGCAGTGCTGGTGCGGTAGATCCATGCCCACGGTCAAAGCTGGAGGTATGAGCCCAGAGGGGTTCCTCTCAGTTACAGCCGTTGAGTTGGGATTTGACTTGACTCCCTGCTCCAACAGCATTTCATCCAGCCCCATCCTGAGCCTCCCCCAGATCTTCACAGGGGCAACTGGATGCAGCTCCAGGGACTTTTCAGGAGCCAGGCCCAGAGACACCGGGTGGTAACTCACCGCCCCTCAGGAGGAGCTGGGACACGTGCTGGGCATGGGGAACACCTAGCACATGAGAGGTTGGTGCGGGAACCTGGGTCGTTCCATGTCTCGCTCTGATCCCCACCCCCGTCTGCGTCCTCTGCAGCCACCACACACTGAACTGAGGAAGAAAATGTCCAGTGGAAGCACCGTGACCGAGTTTCTGCTCCTGGGCTTCTCTGACATCTGGGAGCTGCAGGTTTTGCGCTTTGTGGTGTTTCTAGTGATGTACCTGGGAGCCCTGGCGGGGAACCTTCTCATCATCGTAGCCATCGTCCTTAACCATCATCTTCACACCCCCATGTACTTCTTCCTGGCAAACCTGTCCATCCTGGATCTTGGATCTGTTTCCGTCACCGTCCCCAAATCCATGGTCAACTCCCTCCTGGACACCAGGTCGATTTCCCATCCTGCCTGTGTCGCCCAAGTCTTTCTCTATGTAGTCTGCAGTGTAGATGATCTTGCCTTACTCACCGTCATGGCCTACGACCGATAAGTCGCCATCTGCCAGCCGCTGCACTACGAGGGAGTGATGAACAGGAGAGTTTGTGTCCAAATGGCCACTAGTGCCTGGCTTGCTGCTATTATTTTGTCTGCCATACACACTGGGTACACTTTCCGGTTACCCTTCTGCCAGTCCAATGTCCTCAACCAGTTCTTCTGTGAAATCCCCCAGCTCCTCAAGCTGGCCTGCTCCAGCTCCTACCGCTGTGAAATTGGGGTTATTGTCTTTGGTTTCTTGTTATGTTTAACCTGCTTTCTCTTCATCATTGTGTCCTACATTCAGATCTTCAGAGCAGTGCTGAGAATCCCCTCAGAGCAGGGCCGGCACAAAGCCTTCTCCACCTGCCTCCCCCACCTCGCTGTGGTCTCCCTGTTCCTATGCACTGGGTGCTTTGCCTACCTGAAACCCCCCTCCAGCTCTCAGTCAGCCCTGGATCTGGCGGTGGGTGTCCTCTATGCTGTGGCACCTCCCATGCTAAACCCGGTCATCTACAGCCTGAGGAACAAGGAGCTCAAAGCTGCCCTGAAGAAACTGTGGGGAGGTTATTCTCCAAGGATTGAAACGTCCTTCACTGTGATTTCCCCCTGCGTTTCCTTCTGAACAAGGGATCACCAAATAGCATCAACAGGCAGCCATGTGCATTCGGTTCATGAAGTAGGAAAATCCAGACTAAGCCCATTGAATGAAATTCTCGTTAGTTATGGAGGGATCACTCCGGTGTGAGTAAGATCAGAGTCTATGTGTGTTTTCATAAATCCTTCCACACATCTGTGTATCATTTTATATATTTATACTTGCATACGTGCCATCCTATCCGAGCCCAGCACACCGAACCTCAACAGCCAAAGCTATGCTCTAGCAAACGTCATGAACTCTCCATCTCTTCCCGTGTTTTGATGGAAAACTAGTGCTCGCGGAATGGGAGGTTTGGGTTGTGTTGCCTTAAACATTTCTTCCATATTTGTTTTGGTTTGTTTATTGGTTGGTTCATTTGCTGATTTGGTCCAGGTGGCTTTACAGGGGGTAGGAGTTCGGGAGGTTGGAACATGCTTGATCCAAGAGGTGGTGTCAAGTGATCACTGATTTGAGGTTCTTTCTTGGATGGAATTTTCTGAAGAATTAGAAGTTTTGCTTTCCCCAGTGAGGATTTATTGAAAAAAAGTCTCTGTGTATCCTAGTCCCCACACACACAGTTCTGTGAATGCGAATGGGACTGTGCCGCACTATTTCAGATGTGGGAGGGTATCAGGAGCCACATATATTAATGCATAAACATTGCTCTACTGGAGACCTGTAGGAAAAGGAAGCTCTGGTGATGTCTCCTTCAGACACATTGAGGCCGGGTAATAAAGCCAAATGTTTGTCCCACCAGACTGTTGTTGTCTCCAGTTTTCTCAGATGTTGTGCTTGGTTTTCCGTGTGGCCACCAAATTGTACTGGATATGGGGGAGACCGGCTGGTCACTCAACTAACGGCTGAGGAAAGAGCTGCAGGGACCACACATGGAAGGGCCTGTGGAAAAATCCCTGTTGGTCATCACAGTTGGTGTGGTAGGGAAGGACCCTGCTAAAGAGGGGAGCAACTAGGCGATTCCAGACAAATAGAGGGGCCAGACGTGAGGGCCCAGAGACGGGTCCCAGGTGCAGTAACTCCAGCAACTGGGATTTAGCCAATCACTTGCATGGGTTGATTTGAATTTGGGCAACAGGGTCCGAACCACACAAGCATCTGACTGTGTCGAGATGAAAGAGCCATTCCAGCAGTTATCCAGCTTTTGCCAACCCCGCTCAGGTTCTGAATTTACTGGGTGAATCAACAGGACCTTGGATTCAAAGTTGCTTTCAAAATCTTTCATTAGTGCATTGCTGCATTAGTGCATTGCTGAAGAGTATAAAATCCCGGCCCTAAAAAAACATTGTACCCACCCCAAAAGATGCCAGTTTCATACCGCGTAGGGCCCCATACATCCTACGTATGGCCCTCTCCAAACCTGTTCATACCACGATGTGTCACGCAACCCAACCAGAGAGGAATGCGAAGCCAGGCCAGGCTTGTAGAATGACACCTGAAATTCCATACACCATGCAAAACATTCCCCACTTGTATGACAGCGGTGAACTGGGGTGGGCAAGGGTTTCCCGACTGTGCTTAACTTTAAACAAGAAAGAAGCCCCATCGATGACTAAATTAAATTAATGCTCAAGCTTTTTGCTTTTGATTGGGGGTGTGGATGGGATTTTCAAGTAGCACGTCTCCATGAGGTCAGGGTGGAGATATATTTGGCTCACCCAAACCACTACCGATGCTGGTTAGATGGCTATTTCAAACTGACTCATCACACCGGCAATGTACAAGCAGACCCGTGGGTACATGCTTGCGTCTTTAAAAGGGCTTGATTCCCAAAGTGGAAAAGATTTTTAAGCGGAATCAGCTTGGAAGAAAAACATTACAAGAACAGTGCCAGAAAAATGGGTATTATAATGGGGACTTCAGTAGAGGCTCCAAACTTCACAATCCTGCAATCGAGGAATCAAGTCTTACCAGTTTAAAATAACTACGACTACTACTACTACTACTAATTACAATAATTATAATAATAACGAAAAGAGGAATTTCACAGTAATTAATATTCAGAAGCTAGGAATTATACAAAATGGATCTGGACAAACCAGGAAACAAATAGAACTGTATGGCCAGCTGAAAAAAGGACAATGAGAAGACGTTATTAAAGTATATTAGGACCAAAAAGAATCCTAAGAATGCCAAAGGTCCATTACTAGGTGGAAATCACAAAATGATTAGTGATAATGCAGAAAAGGTAGAGCTATAGAATATATATTTCTGTTCTGTGTTGGCAGGGACCATATGATGACACCATTTTTTCTTTTTAACAGGTGTTCCATCAGCTTGATGTTGGAATGTTTGTACTACTGGTTGCCATCGAACTCACTGGAATCCCAACAATCTGACCAGGCATCTGATACTCAGCCTAGGGAACTATTGTCACCCTATGATGACCCCAAGCGGTTGCACTGGGATTGCGCTTTGCTCCATCCTCCACTCTGCATTTTATCCAGCCACCTCCTGAGCCTGATCTTCAGATAGGACAGACGGATGCAGCTTGGCAGACTGTCGAGGAACCAGGCCAATTGACACCCATCTGGTAACTCACCACGCCTGGTGAGTGCAAGTGAGGAGAGTTTGTGTGCCTCTGGGACTCACACTCTGAGATAGCACCAAGGGGACTCTAATCCCCACCCCTGTCTGTGTCCTTCCCTCTTCACCCATCGCATGATGTGCTGAAAAAGAGAATGACCAACCAAACCACCATGACCGAGTTCCTGCTCGTGGGATTCTCTGACGTACGGGAGCTGCAGATTTTGCATGTTGTGGTGTTTCTATTGATTTACCTAGCAGCCCTGGTGGGGAACTTTCTCATCATCTCAGCCATGGCCTTCGACCATCATCTTCACACCCCCATGTACTTCTTCCTGATGAATCTGTCCATCCTAGACCTCAGCTCCATCTCTGTCACCGTCCCCAAGTCCATGGCCAACTCCCTCCTGGACACCAGGTCTATTTCCTACCCTGCCTGTGTCACCCAAGTCTTTCTCTTTTTAGTCTTCACTTCAACTGATCTTGCCCTTCTCACCATCATGGTCTATGACCGATACGTCGCCATCTGCCAGCCCCTACACTATGAACGAGTGATGAACAGGAGAGCTTGTGTCCAAATGGCCGCTAGTGCTTGGCTCGCTGGTATTGTCTACTCTGCCCTGCACAACAGGAACACCTTCAGGATACCCTTCTGCCAGTCCAACATCATCGACCAGTTCTTCTGTGAAATCCCCCAGCTCCTCAAGCTGGCCTGCTCTGACTCGGACCTCAGTGAAGTTGCGCTTATTGGCTTTAGTGTGCTTTTAGGTTTGAATTGCTTTGTTTTCATCCTTGTGTCTTATGTTCAGATCTTCAGAGCGGTGCTGAGAATCCCTTCAGAGCAGGGCCGGCACAAAGCCTTCTCCACGTGTCTCCCCCACGTCGCTGTGGTCTCTTTGTTACTTTTCACTGGTGTGTTTGCCTACGTGAAACCCCCCTCCAAAGCAGCATCTAATCTGGATCTGGTGGTGGGTGTTCTCTATGCCGTGGTTCCTCCCATGCTGAATCCAGTCATCTACAGCCTGAGGAACAAGGAGATCAAGGCTGCCCTGAAGAAATTGATGGGGTGGAGGTTAATCTTCAGGAAGTGACACATCCTTCATGCTTGTAATTGCAGCCTCAGCTTCTTTATTAAATGTGGACCTGCGCCACTGAACTTAAATGGGTTAATTTAGAATTAGACCCATGTAAATGGGAGCAGAATGTACTCCTCACTCACCTCAGTCTAGATACACACCTGTTTCTCTTTCACAAGGATTTAATATCACAGTTGCACAACATGAGTCAACAGGGTACCCTTGTACTAAAGAAGCCCAACAGCATATTGGGGTATATTAGAAGGATCATTGCCAGCAGATCCAGGGAAGTGATGATTCCCCTTTATTCAGCACTGGGGAGGCCACATCTGGAGTATTGCGTCCAATTCTGGGGCCCCCATTACAGAAAGGACGTGGGTGCACTGGAGAAAGTCCAGTGGAGGTCAATGAAAAAAATTATGGGGCTGGAGGACATGACTTCTGAGGAGAGGCTGAGGGATTTGGGCTTAGTTAGTCCGCAGAAGAGAAGAGTGATGGGGGATTTGAGAGCAGCCTTGAACTTCCTGAAGGGAGGTTCCAAAGAGTCTGGAGAGAGGCTGTTCTCAGTGGTGACAGATGGCAGGACAAGGAGCAATGGTCTCAAGTTGCAGTGGGGGAAGTCTAGATTGGATATTAAGAAAAACCATTTCCCAAGGAGGATGGGGAAGCACTGGGATGGGATTCCTAGGGAGGTGGTGGAATCTCCATCCCTAGAGGTATTTAAGTTCCGGCTTGACAGAGCCCTGACTGGGACACTTGAGTTGGGGTTGGTCCTGCTTTGGGCAGGGGGCTGGACTCGATGACTCCTGAGGTCTCCTCTTACCCTAGAATTCTATGACTCTATGATTTTGCCAATAGCTCACCAGCCACAGCTCAGTCACTAGCTGTTTTCGTGAAATCTCTGCCTCTTCTCTTTTTTGGAATAAAATTGTGGTTGCAGTATGAAAAGTTTTGCTTCTGTATTTGCCTTTTCCTGTTGGTGTATGTCCCTTAGCTGACTTGTTTCTTTGTACCAATGACATTTCTGTGGTAGGAATTTGGGGGTATCAGTTTATTTTGTTATCTATCCACGATCTCTCTGAGAGACGGGAGGTTTTCCTTTCCCCAGTGATGAAGGATTAAAAAGGGGCTGGTTGAGTTCCATTTAAAATAATTAGTTTAATATGGATGTGATTTTATTTATGATCTACTGGTAGATGTCCATGGAGTTGCTTGGATCCTTAACTGTGGTAATGTTGCTGTTGTTGTTTAATTAAAAGGAAAATGTGCATGCCTTATTTAAATGACGGCACTCAGAGAAAGGAGTGGGGGTGGGGGTGGGAGTCGGGCAGAGAGGGGAAGCTGTGGGGGGGCGGGGGTCAGGGCAGACTGTGGGGTTCTTCGAGCTGGGAGCACAGGGTGCAGGAGTCAAGATAAGTGCTGGGGGTGCAGGATTCAGGTTGGGGTGGAGGAATCAGGGAAGGCTTTGGGGAGGGCACAGCAGGGGCAGGGGGTGGTGGTGCAGGAGTGAGGGATGGGGGCTGGGAGGTGTGGGGGGGGCTTAAGACAGGGGTGGAGGGTTCGAGTGAAGGCAGGGGTTAGACGGCTCAGGGCAGGGGATGGGGTGCAGGGCTCAGGGCAGGGTTATCAAGTGGGGATGGGAAGTTCGGGAGGGTTACTGGGGCTTACCGTGGCGGTGAGGGTTGTGCTGTTCTGGAGACAGCTCCTTCCAGGGGCTACAGCTGCACGGCCTTGGTGCTGTCTCCCCCCGGGCAGTGCCGTCCACTTCACTGTGGCCCCACAGGGGGCGCCACCAGCAGGGCAGTGCAGCTCCAAACCCCACCCCGGGAGAAGCCACAGGCAGAGGCTGGGCCGCACAGCCCTGCCCCTCCACAAGGAACAGCTGCCAGAGCAGTGCCAGCCTCGTTGCCACCGGTGACCCTAGTGAGACCCCCAACCTCCCAGCCTGCCAGCCCCTGCCCTCAGCCCCAGCACACCTCCTGTCCCCCTGCCCTTAACCCCCCCACACACTCCTGTCCTGAGTCCTCCCCACCTCCCAGCCCACTGCCCTGACACTCTTGTTCCCTGCCACCCTGTAGTCATTCGGCAGTATAACTGTCCCAGCTATCAGACCCCTCCCTTTCCCTGTTGTGGAACACAGTCGGATTCCAGGCACATCCCATCGTCCTGGCACGACCAAACCGCATTTGGGATGCAGCTTCCTCGTTCCCTAACTCAAAGCAAGGTCAGGGAAGGTGGGCCGCAGTTCCCAGCCCCTCCTTGGGGGGGGGTCCCCTCGAGGGAGAGGGAGCTGGGGCATGCTTCCTGGCCTGAGGGTCTCCTGGGGAGAGAGGTTATGGTGGCAAGGCCAGTATGCAGGGTTTCCAGCAGGACCAGTGGGTGGGGTTCTCCCCCTGCCTCCAGCACAGTTTGGGGCAGTGGGGCTCCAGTGGCTGGAAACGTGGAAATCTTGATCCCCAGTTGGCCACTCTCTTGCTGGTGTGGCCACCCCCTGTGCTCACTCTGCAGTGTTACTGTTCCTCTGATCAACCCCCCTGTCTTTCCATGTGATGGAACACAATCCCATTCCAGGCACTTCTCATTGTCCTGGCACAACCCCACCCCGACCTTGCTTTCAGCTAGGAGAAGAGGAAGCTGCCTCCCAAATTTGATTTGGTTGTGCAAGGACAGTGGGACGTAGCAGGCATCAGATTGTAAAAACTTTAAAAAAACCAACGAATAGTCCTGCAGCACCTTACAGAGTATCAAAAAATGTCCAGGAGGCCCCCGAGATGTGACCACTCGAGTTCCAACCCTCCGCATTTACAACTATTTTTGTAAATGCAGAAGGAACTGGAAACCCCTGACTTACGTCCTCAGCCTGTATTTACGATGGCGCACGGCACCTACTGTCAATGCGGGTTCGAGTCATGATGCCCCTGACTAGCGACGCTTCCTCCGGAACCAATCGCGTCAGAAGTCGGGGGCCATCTGTAGATAGCATCATGAACTTTCATGGGCACAAACCTCTTCTTCACATAATGGACTTTAGGGCATCCAAGTTCCAAATATATTGGGGTATGTCTACACTAGCTCGTTAGTTCGAGCTAGGTAGGGTAATGAGGGCAAGCGGAGTTGCAAATGAAGCCCGGGATTTAAATATCCCGGGCTTCATTTGCATGTTCCCGGGCACCGCCATTTTAAAATCCCCCTTAGTCCGAACGCCGTGCCCGCGGCTACACGTGGCACTGAGCAGGTAGTTCGAATTAAAGATCCTCATTTGAACTACCGTTACTCCTCATTCCACTCCTCATTAGGATGTTAGTTAAAATAAACAAAGAGATCACAGTGAGGTGGGGAGGCAGGTGGAGAAGGCTTTGTGCCGGCCCCGCTCTGAGGTGATGCTTAGCACCGCTCTGAAAATATGAATGTACGACACAACAATAAAAACAAAGCAACTGACGACTAAGCAGGCACTAAAGATAATAACCCTGGTTTCACTGCGGTTGGTGTCAGGGCAGGCCAGTTTGCGGAGCTGGGGGATGCCACAGATGAACTGATCCACCACGTGGCCTCCACAGAAGGAGACAACAAATGTGTTCCCAGTGTGCAGGGCAGAGTACAGGAAACTAGTGACCCAGGCGCTGGCGGCCATGTGGACACAGGCTCTCCGGTTCATGGTTCTCTCGTAGTGCAGCAGGTGGCAGATGGCCACGTACTGGTCATAGGCCATGATGGTCAGTATGCCAAGATCAGCTGAACCAAAGAACATGAATAGAAACACTTGGGCGACACAGGCAGGGTAGGAAATCGACTTGGTGTCCAGGAGGGAGTTGGCCATGGATTTGGGGATGGTGACGGAGATGGATCCGTGGTCTAGGACGGACAGGTTCCCCAGGAAGAAGTACATGGGGGTGTGAAGACGATGGTCGAGGGCTACGACTGTGATGATGAGAAGGTTCCCCACCAAGCCCACCAGATATATCACTAGAAATACCACTCTGGACCCTATCCCTGCCTTCCAGCATATCTACCTCTCCCCTTAGCTTAGTGTCATCTGCAAACTTGCTGAGGGTGCAATCCGTCCCCTCATCCAGGTCATTAATAAAGACGTTGAACAAAACTGGCCCTGAAACAGAACCCTGGGGCACGCTGCTTGAAACCAACCACCAACCTGACATCGAGCCATTGATCACTACCCGTTGGGCCCGACAATCTAGCTGGCTTTCCATCCATCTTACAGTCCATTTATCTAATCCATACTTCCTTACCTTGCTGGCAAGAATACTTTGGGAGACCGTATCAAAAGCTTTGCTAAAATCAAGGCATATCATGGTCACCACAATCCCAATGCAACAATTCTACCTAGATGGATCCCCTTGTCCTACAAACAGCAGGCTGTGGACTCAAGCGTGAAACTAAAATGCTAAAATACTGACCCTGCCTGCTCTCTGCTTTCTGCAGAAACCTGACATAAACGAACTCAGGAGCTTGCACGACAGCTCCCGTGGAACGGTTCCTCTATCACGCTGCAGGGACATCCGGCTGCCTGCTTACGAATTAAGTTAGGACACAACATTCCACTTCCATCTCTGGGCACTGATGGGCTCGTAACAGGGTGACCATATTTCCCTAGGCTGACTACGGGACACCTGGTCCAATTGCTCAGATTCCAGTGAGCTCAACAGCAACCAATCGTACAAGCATTCAAATTAACATCAAGTTGACTGAATGCCTGTTTACTTGGCTGCATACTTGGCGTCCTTTTATTGACTTTCTGATCTATAAGGCTTGTGTTGAAAGTGTTGAAAGGCAGCCCACACCTCCAGGTTGCTGCTGGCTACCAAGATAACCCCAACCACCTCCTCTCCCCTGGCTATAGTGCAGGCAGGACGGGGTTAAGCCCTAAGGATGCTTTCAGCACCAGGACCCGGGGAACCTGGCTACACAGTTGTCAACCCAGCCAGCCAAGGAGGTGGCTCAGCATGGCAGGGAGCCCCGGGAGTGGAGCAAGACCCTGGGAGTGGAGTGGGAGTGGGTGAAGAGGATGCTACGTCCCTGTGCTATTGAGGACAAGAAGCAATGGGCTTAAATTTCAGCAAGGGAGGTTTAGGTTGGACATTAGGAAAAACTTCCCAACTGTCAAGGAATAAATTGCCTAGGGAAGTTGTGGAATCTCCGTCTCTGGAGATATTTCAGAGCAGTTTAGACAGACACCTGTCAGGGATGGTCTAGATGGTTCTGCCATGAGTGCAGGGAACTGGACTCAATGACCTTTTGAGGTCCCTTCCAATTCTAGTTTTCTGTGATTCTGTGATGCTATCAGAGGCTCAGACAACTGCACATCTTCTAATGATCTAGGCCACCAAGTGCCGGCAATGCCCCTCTGCCATATTAGCCAAACTGCTCAGTTTCTGTGACAAAGGAGAAAGGGACACAAATCAGACGTCAGGAATGGGAACACAAATAAACCTGTTGGGGAACATTATAACTTGCCCGGTCAAACAATTATGAATTTAAAAGTTGCCATTCCTGTACAAGGCAATGTCACCAGCCAATTACAGAGTGGGTCTGCCTAATTGGAATTCATCTACCGATGTGACACCGTTACCCTGGGCTTGAACAAAGACATTAACTGATGGGCACATTACAAAGCCAATATCCCCTACCTTTAACAACCGCATTTCCACATCAAAAGCCATGTATGGGACACATCCAGCCCACTTAATTAGCCTCATTAACACGGATCCTACCGTGGACAGGGGCTCTTGGGTTCTATCATTTCCACTCCCATTCACCTGAGGAAATGGGTTTTGCCCACGAAAGCTCATGACCCCATCTCTATATTTTGGTTAGTCTCTGAGGTGCCACGGAACCACCTGTTGCCACTTACAATGTGGCTGTTTGGTGCCCCATTCACAGCGTGTGTGTGTAGCCAGCAGCAGGGTAGAACAAAGCAGATGGGGCTAAAGAAAGAGATGTCAATTCTAAACCCACTGAGCTCCGCCGTGTCCACGGGCCAGGCTAAGAGAGACGGGCTGTGGCCGGGGGCTTCCATTCATTCTTCTCCAGTCAACACACCAGGATGTTTAACACCTGCGCTGCCCACTTTGCTGCTTGCTCAGTTTTACCATTCAACCGGTGGCCCTTTGAAAAGGAAATACTCACAGTTGCATAGAGCGAGTGGGTTCAGATTTCAGTATTCTTGGACAATATGAACATTTCCACTCTGGCTTCACCCTAACTTTCCAATATGGGGGATCATGTTCCCATTATTTCAAAGGAATTCTTGGGTTTCAGCTGAAGACATTTCCCTGGGAAACGAGTGTTTCTTGAAACACAAGTTTCTGAGGAGCAGTCGTGTTCCTCTGTAACTTCAGAAACAACGTGTGGTTCTGTGGCACCTAAGAGACTAACAAATATATAGATATAGAATCATGAACTTTCTTGGGCAAAAACCGCCTCCTCAGATGAAATGGGTTTTAACCCTGGAAGCTCAGGATTCTATCTATCTATCGATATATCTATCTATCAATCTATCTATCGATCTCCATACACCCCCTCTATCTATCAATCTATCTATCTATCTCCACACACCCCATCTATCTATCTATCTATCTATCTACCTTAGTCTCTAAGGTGCCACAGGGCTAATTGTTTTTTAGAAACACAAGACGTGTCTTGGAAAATTCAAAACATTTTTTCCTCAGTTCAATTATTATTCAGGATTCCACAATTTATCTGCCATGGTCCGGTTCTCACTGAACTAAAACTGGCTGGTGCCATTGGACTGGTGGAAGGGTGACATGGAGATGTTCCCAAATAAAAAAATTTGGGTTTCACACAATTGCTGTCAAAAGGCCCCTTGTTCTCTGCTGGGAGAAGAAAAATAAAAATGTCTGAGCAGCTCTAAATCTTTGAGTGAATGATGTGAAAAGTCCTGCAGAGTTCCCTTGGTAACTGGAGTCTAGTTTTAAATATCAACACCTAAGCAGGTTTAACTCACCTGGGCTGGGCTTTGCCGGATGGTTCCCAGCCTGTGAGGTACTTCACAACTAGGATTTTCCATCATTGCCTAGGTATGTACCTGCCAGCAATGCCCCAACTCTGTTCGATTTGCCTTGCCCCTCTGGTGTATCTGGTGAGTTGTTGGGTCTCTCTGCAGTTCCTGGCAGCCAGGCATCTGCTGCACAGATGGCCACTCACTGTTCCCCGCCTTGGGCAAGCTTCTCCGAGAGGCGACAGAGTAAAGGGGAGAAATCCCACCCGAAACTGCTCCTGGCTGGCACATGCAGCAAACTGGAGCCCAACTTGTTCTCAGGCTAAATCCCTGACTCCAGTCTCCGGGGCGGGGAGATCTCACCTCAGCAGCAAACCGCCTGCCAAGCTTCTCCTGCCACCCTTCAACCCCCCGCGGTGAAGAGCCCCATGTGTCCCATGATGGCAGCAGCCCTGGAAGGACCCTGGCCACAGACAGAGCCGGGTTGAAGCCCAAAAGGGAGTGAAGGAGATTGCAAAATAAACTAGGTATGTGTAGCACAGATGTGACCTGATGCAGCTCAGAGCCCGGTGGCCCTACAGCCCCAGCTGGCCTGGAGCAGCCTGGTCCTTCCTGAACCCCACAGATGTTGGTTCTCCTGCATTCCTGGAAGAGACCTCAAGAGTCACCGAGTCCAGCCCCCTGCCCAAAGCAGGGCCAACCCCAACTCAGTCATCCCAACCAGGGCTTTGTCCCGGGTGTTTGATAATGGTCACTAAGAAGCAGTCAAAGGTAAACACTGCGTCCTAAACTGGTGTCCACTGATCTGGTTCCACTGAGTTCTGGGCAAAGGGCAGATTCACCCTTCGGTGTCCATGGAGCTGTTTGGATTTCCATTACCTGGGTATCTGGCCCTAAGCCTCCCCAAGAACCTCTGTCAGCTTTCTCCAGATGGGGAACCTGTCCTCTGTGGCACGACTGCTGATTTACACTACCTATCATTTTTACCCTTGGAGGCCAATGGAGATACGGCTGGTGGAGACCTGCTGAGAGTCTGGCCTCATTAACTATAATTCATATCCATTTTCTCTGCCTCCAAATTGGAGCTGAAGAGGACACAGCCGGTTGACGTTGGGATTTTGGGTGAACGTGGATGGACCATGGGGATGGTCTACATTTGTGTCAGGGAGGAGAAGAAGCTGAGGAGATCTCCATGGAGAGACGACATGTCCACCAGGAATCTCTCTGCTGATATAGTCAGCGATCTGACAAAAGTTTGAGAGCCTTCCCTCAAAAGGCATTCCCAGGGACACAGACATCTACAAAGGGAGGGGAAGGGCCTATTTCAGGATGGGGGCCTTAAAGGGAAGGACAGAATTGCTGTCCATGGGTTGATCACAAGCCCTTCATTGACATCTTCTCATAATTTGGTTTTGTTCCTCAGAAATTTGCGGATTTATGAAGCCTGGACTGTGTGCAGGACAGGGTCAGTCTTGATGACGGCTGGATATTTTTAGCAGGTTCAAAATTCTGAACAGATGACAACTTGACATTTATAATTTGAAAAAAATAATGTCTGTGACTTTGAAACATCAGTTAATTGACATTAAACAAAAGGTGAAAACATAGCAAGGTCAATATCAAAAGGCATCTTTGCCCTGTGGCGGGGAGCTCAGGTGGCCTGTTAGGACCGCCTGGCTGATCAATCCCATCTCATTTGTGGGCTCGGACCCTGGTGGGACTGTGTGTCTCTGGGTCATTCTCTGTGGCCAACCGCAGTTCACTCTGCTATTTTTTGCAATTGTTTAGTTTAACCAGAGCTGTTGGGCTCAGCATCGGTACTGGGGCTACCAAACAGCCTGTGATAAACAGAAGTGCCGACTACTTGCTTGCATCATCCCTCTAGTCTCACACTCTAGGAAACTATAAAAAAGATTGGAAGCAAACTTTTTTATTTGACACGTTTTTCATTATGTTTTGTTTTGTTTGCAAATTATCCTGCTTAAAAAAAATTGCTCACTGGAATTATTGCTGTGATCTGGGATGGGAAAATATTTAAATATCTTGAAAAGCCTCACAAGATAGGAAATTCCATCTCCAACCACTGCGATTCAACAACGGGTCTCCTTTCCATAACTCACTAAAACATTCACTGCAATCACTAAAATGGGAAATGCCAGGAATGGGACTGGTTTCCAGAACATGGAAAGGGAGGGGCAGAAAGAGGAGGCATGTTATACTCACAATCACCACTAGGGGCAGCGAGCGTGGGGCACAGCGATACTCCAGCCTGACCTCTGGGGGCAGATGCACCAGTAAGAAACTGGCCAGGTGGGGACAGGGCTCTGCAAGGGAGTCTCCCCTTGCCCCAAAAAGTGCTGGGGGGAACATCCCCCAACTCCCTGACCATCCAGTCCCCGGCTCCCGTCCTCTCTGCCTCCAGCTGCCCATGCCCAAGACTCACCCAGGAAGTCCCCCCAAGAGAAGTGTTTGCCCCCTTCATTTAATACAGCCAGGGCAGGGGAGCGGGGTTGTGTACACTGGGAAATGCCGCCCAAACAGATACGGGTGCAGCTTTCTAAGGTCCCACACCAGGGCCAAGGGTCATTCCCTGTGGCTGAATAGTTCTGTTCCTCAGGAAGCAGCTTCTTGCTCAAGTACACGATCAGGTGTCGCTCCCCCTTTTCTTGCCCCTGCATCAGCACAGCCCCCAGCCCTGTGTCTGAGGTGTCCATGAACACCATAAAAGGCTTCTCAAAGTATGGGTTTACCAACACTGGGGCTCTGACAAGGGCCTCCTTCAGAACACACGGAGCCCTCTAGCACTGCTTGGTCCAGCCCACCATGTCTGGCTTCCCCCTCTCACACAGCTCCATGGTCAGGGCAGCGATGGAGCTAATGTGGGGCACAAAACTCAGATAGTACCCTGCCATCCCAATGAAGGCCTGGGCCTGCTTGTTGGTCTGGGAAACCGGCCAAGGCTATGGCCCATGTAAGGTACCTCTGCCATCCTCACCGTACACAATACCTTGCACATCTGGACATCCCTCCCTGCAACTTGAGACCGTTGCTCCTTGTTCTGGCATCTGAGACCAGCCTCTCTCCAGCCTCTTTGGAACCCCCCTGTAGGTAGTAGAAGGCTGCTCTCAAATCCCCTCTCACTCTGCTCTTCTGCAGACTGAATAAGCCCAAATCTCTCAGCCTCTCCTCATAGGTCATGTGCTCCAGCCCCTGAATCATATTTGTTGCCCTCCTCTGGACCCTCTCGAATGCGTCCACATCCTGTCTGTAGTGGGGGCCCCAGAACTGGACACAATACTCCAGATGTGGCCTCACCAGAGCCGAATAAAGGGAAATAATCACATCTCTGGATCTGCTGGCAATGCTCCTCCTAATGCACCCTAATATGTCATTAGCCTTGCTGGCCACAAGGGCACTCTGATGACTCATGTTGTGCAGTTGTGCTATTAAATCCCTGCGAGAGAGGGACAGGTGTGTATCTAGATGGGGGTGTGTGAGGAGCACATTCTGCTCCCATTTACACTGGTCTAATGCTAAATTAACCCAGGTAAGATCAGCGGCGCTAGTCCGAATTCTATAAAGAAGCTGAGGCTGCAATCACAAGCACTGAAGGACGTTTCACTTCTTGGAGATTAACCTCCACCCCATTAACTTCTTCAGGGCAGCTTTGAACGCCTTGTTCCTCAGGCTGTAGATGACCGGATTCATCATGGGAGGCACCACGGCATAGAGAACACCCACCAAGAGGTCTAGATTAGATGCTGAGCTGGAAGTGGGTTTCAGGTAGTCAAACACAGCCGTGAAAAGTAACAAGGAGACCACAGTGAGGTGGGGGAGGCAGGTGGAGAAGGCTTTGTGCCGGCACTGCTCCGAGGGGATTCTCAGCACCGCTCTGAAGATCTGAACATACGACACAATGATAAAAACAAAGCAGTTTAAACCTAAAAACACACCTAAGGTAATAACCCCAGCTTCACTGTTGTAGGAGTCAGAGCAGGCCAGCTTGAGGAGCTGGGGGATATCACAGAAGAACTGGTTGATGACGTTGGACTGGCAGAAGGGTAACGGAAAGGTGTTCCCGGTGTGCAGGGCAGACAATACCCACAAGCCAGGAACTAGCTGTCATTTGGACACCAGCTCTCCTGTTCATCACTCTCTCATAGTGCAGTGGCTGGCAGATGGCAACTTATCAGTCATAGGCCATGACGGTGAGTAAGGCAAGATCAGTTGAAGTGAAGACTAAAAAGAGAAAGACTTGGGCAACACATCCAGCATAGGGAATCACTCTGGTGTCCAGGAGGGAGTTGGCCATGGATTTGGGGACAGTGACGGAGATGGAGCCGAGGTCTAGGACAGACAGATTCATCAGGAAGAAGTACATGGGGGTGTGCAGACAATGGTCAAGGATGATGGCTGAGATGATGAGAAGGTTCCCCATCAGGGCTGCCAGGTACAGCACCAGGAATACCACAAAGTGCAAAACCTGCAGCTCCCGGACTTCGGAGAACCCCAGGAGAAGGAACTCAGTCATGGTGGTTCGGTTGGACATTTTCTTCTTTGTCTGATGGCTGTGGAGGGAAAGCTAAGGACAGGGGTGGGGATTAGAGCACAAGACTGAGTCCCCTCGCTGCTATCTGAGGTTATGTCTACACTAGCCCCCTAGTTCGAACCAGGGAGGCAAATATAGGCATTCAAACTTGCAAATGAAGCCTGGGATTTAAATATCCCGGGCTTCATTTGCATGTTCCCGGGTGGGCGCCATTTTTAAATCCCCCTAGTCCGAACTAACTGCCCGTGACTACACGCGGCAGTTAAAAGTTAATTCGAACTAAGTCCTTAGCTCGAATTAACTGTTACACCTCGTTCACTCCCAATGTGCATTACTTTACATTTATCCACATTCAATTTCATTTGCCATTATATTGCCCAGTCACGTAGTTTGGTGAGATCTTTTTGAAGTTCTTCACAGTCTTTTTGGTCTTACCTACCTTGAACAGTTTAGTATCGTCTGCAAACTTTGCCACCTCACTTTTTACCCCTTTTTCCAGATCATTTATGAATATGTTGAATAGGATTGGTCCTAGGACTGACCCTTGGGGAACACCACTAATTACCCCTCTAATTCTGAAAATTTGCCATTTATTCCTACCCTTTGTTTCCAGTCTTTTAACCAGTTCTCAGTCCATAAAAGGATCTTCCCTCTTATCCCATGACAACTTATTTTACATAAGAGTCTTTGGTGAGGGACCTTGTCAAAGGCTTTTTGGAAATCTAAGTATTTAGTTGCGTTTGAACCCTGTTAAAGTCCTAGCCTTCACCACCTCCTCTGGCAAGGAGTTCCACAGGTTGACTGCACGCTGAGTGAAGAAAAGCTTCCTTTGGTTTATTCTAAACCTGCTGCCTATTCATTCCATTGGATGATCCTGAGTTCTTATACTGTTGGAATCAGTAAATAACTTTTCTGTATTCACTTTTTCTACACCAGAAGAAGGGCTGCTGAGCAGAAACAGGGTCCATCTACCGAGGCAGGGGATAGTATCTTTGGATACAGACCAGCGAAGCTAGTGAGACTAGCTTTCACGGGGGCTGGTACTGGATCCCCCTTGTCCACATGTTTGTTGACCCCTTCAAAGAACTCTAATAGATTAGCAAGATATGATTTCCCTTTACAGAAACCATGTTGACTTTTGCTCAACAAATTATGTTCTTCTGTGTGTCTGACAATTTTATTTTTTACCATTGTTTCAACTAATTTGCCCGGTACTGACGTTAGACTTACCAGTCTGTAATTGCCAGGTTCGCCCATTTTTAAATATTGGCGTTACATTAGCTATCTTCCAGTCGTACAGAAGCTGATTTAAAGGATAGGTTACAAACCACAGTTAATAGTTCCGCAGTTTCACATTTGAGTTCTTTCAAAACTCTTGGGTGAATGCCATCTGGTCCCGGTGACTTGTTACTGTTAAGTTTATCAATTAATTCCAAAACCTCCTCTAATGACTCTTCAGTGTGAGACAAGTCCTCAGATTTGTCGCCTACAAAGGACGGGTCAGGTTTGGGAATCTCCCTCACATCCTCAGCCGTGAAGACTGAAGAAAATAATTCATTTAGTTTCTCCGCAATGACTTTATCATCTTTAAGTGCTCCTTTTGTATATTGATCGTCCAGGGGTGCCGCTGGTTGCTTAGCAGCCTTCCTACTTCTGATGTACTTAAAAAACATTTTGTTATTACCTTTGGAGTTTTCGGCTAGCTGTTCTTCAGACTCCTTATTAGCTTTTATTGTTACATTTTTACACTTACTTTGGCAGTGTTTATGCTCCTTACTATTTCCCTCACTAGGATTTGACTTCCATGTTTTAAAAGATGTCTTTTTATCTCCCACTGTATCTTTTACATGGTGGTTAAGCCACGGTGGCTCTTTTTTAGTTCTATGGATTTTTTAAAATTTGGGGCATACATTTAAGCTGGGCCTCTTTTAAGGTGTCTTTGAAAAGTATCCAAAGGGCACCAGGATGTCTGGTCACACGAGCGAGTAACACTCGGCGACCTCTCTGCTGCATCATTTACCTCAGCTGCTTCCTGCCTGGCAGGGCCGTGGGTCTGAGGACAGGCCCGACGGGGAGCAGAACAGAACATCTCTGGTCAACCCCGACAGAGCCCAGCTCTAATCCCTCCAGCGCATCATTGACAATCTGCAACCTGACCTGGAAAGCCAGCCCTCCCTCTCACAGGCCTTGGGGGACAGGCCAGTCCTCACCTGCAGGCAGCCCCTCCACCTGAAACAAATTCAGTCCAGCAACCACACGGCACACCCCCATCCTACTCACCCAGGAACCCAGCCCGGCAATCAGCCCCGCTGGCAACCCTGCCCACACATCTACACAAGCATCCCCCGCACAGGACACAACCTCATCAGCCAGCACCTCAGGGGCTCGGACAACTGCACATCCGCCAGTGTGATCTATGCCAGCAAGTGCCAGCAATTCCCCTTGGCCGTGTGCATTGGCCAGACCAGTCTCTGCGAGAAAGGAGAAATGGACACTTCAGACGTCAGAAAAGGTAACGTGCATAAACCTGGAGGGGAACATTTTAACCTGCCTGGGCACTCAGTCCGGGATTCAAAAGTAGCCTGTTCTACAAGGAATGTCACCAGCCAAGTCCAGAGAGAGAATACAGAGCTCTCAACAGATTTTATTGAGAGACTGGACACCGGTACCCTGGTCAGGACATTAATTGGTCGGTGCATCACAAAGCCAGTTTCTCCCGCCTTTAACAATCAGATTTCCACATCAAAAGTCAAGTATAGGGAACACCCATCTTACTTAATTTGACTCATTAACATGGGTCCTACAGTGGACATGGATTACTTCTGCTGTTCTATAGATCTCTTGGCTTCTCTCATTTCCACTCCCATACACCTGCGGAAGTGGCTTTTGCCCATGAAAGCTCATGACCCCATCTCTGTATTTTGGTTAGTCTCTGAGGTGCCACGGAACCAATCATTGCCTGTTAGTACGTACGGGTATGTCTACACTACAAAGTTAATTCGAAATAACAGCAGTTATTTCCAATTAACTTTAATAGCGTCTTCACAGGCAAACCACTATTTCGAAATAAATTCGAAATAAATTCGAAATAGTGGAGCCCTTATTTTGAATGTGGTAAACCTCATTCTACAAGGAGTAACACCAAATTCAAAATAGCTATTTCGACTGTGTAGACACTTAATTCGAAATAGGGGGCCTCCAGCCCTTCCCAGGGAGCGCTGCTGGCCACTCTGGGCACAACCAGGAAAACTTACTCTCCTTTCCCCCAGCCCTGGAGCCATTAAAGGGGTAGACCCTGGCCACAGTGCCTGTGCCAGCTCCAAGCCTGCCAGCCCAGAGCCAACAGTGGCCACCGGGGCTCCTGACTCAGTGGCCCCAAAACCATGAGCCAGCAAGCCACTGGCAGCCAGCCCTCCACCGCTCCCCAGGAGCAGTCTGCCAGCTCCCAGGAGCCTGACGGGCTGAAGAAGGCGGGCGCCTTCCTGGTTGAGGGTGGAGATCATGGACCTTATTCAGGTTTGGGGGAAATGCCCCCAATGTCCATGATCTCCAGACTAGATGGAGGAATGCGGCCGTCTATGGCAGGATACCTGCCAGCCTGGCCACCAAAGGCCACATGCGAACCCAGGAGCAGGTTTGCATGAAAGTCAAGTTGATCCAGCGAGACCCCCCAAGCCTGAGCCCTGAGCTTCCCCTCCCACTTCTTCCCCTTGCTTCCCCCTTCCAGCTCCCTCCTCCCAGGTTTTCCCCTCCCCTCTCCCACCCTCTCTCTTCCCCTCTCCCACCTCCTTTTCCCAGTCTACCCAGAGGTTCATCCCCCCCCCAGTTTTGTTCAATAAACCCAGTTTCTATTTTTGAACATACGTGTCTTTTATTTGACATCAGGAAGGGGGGCTAGGGAGGGGTAAGTGGAAGGACATGAGGGAGGAATGGGGCACGAGCCCCCGGTGGGGAGGACCGGGGAGGCTCTGAGGGCTCCTTGGGGTGGACGCTCTCCCTCAGGGCCTCCTGGATCCTGACAGCCCCCTGATGGACCCCCTGGATGGCAGCCTGCAGCAAGTGCAGACGGGCTGATGGCAACGACCCCACGAGACACTCCAGCGTGCCCAGGGGCAGCTCTGGCTCCATGTGGCTGAGTGCTGTGGTGTCCTGAGTTCGGGCACTCAGGGCACTCCAAGACAGGACTGCTTTGCTGTCCCTCATCGAGGTAGTCAAGCAAGTGGGGAACCCTGAGAACTGTCTGTCCGGGGTGGGGGTAGGGTCCCTTTAAGCACAGAGCTCAGTTAGCCTCAGGCAGCAGCCGCACACACTAAGTCCTAACCTGATGCCCTGCCGGCACTGGTTCCGGCCAGCCTTAACTTCGGTTCAGGGTCCACTCAGTGTGGACATGCTATTTCAAAATAGTTTTTGTGTCTAGATGCGTTATTTCAAATTAGCTTAATTCGAATTAACTATTAAGTTAATTCAAAATAACGCTGTAGCGTAGACATACCCTATCTGTTTGGTGCCCCATTCACAGCATGTGCGTGTAGCCAGCAGCAGGGTGGAACAAAGGAGATGGGGTGAAAGCAAGAGATGTTGATGCCAAATCCACCGAGCTCTGCCGTGTCCGTGGGCTGGGCTAAAAGAGACAAGCTGTGGCCGGATGCTTCCATTCACTTTTCTCCTATCTATCTATCTATCTATCTATCTATCTATCCCCACACACCCCCTCTATCTATCTATCTATCTATCTATCCCCACACACCCCCTCTATCTATCTATCTATCTATCCCCACACACCCCTCTATCTATCTATCTATCTATCCCCACACACACCCTCTATCTATCTATCTATCTATCTATCTGCTTAGTCTCTAAGGTGCCACAGAAATACTCATTGTTTTAAAACACAAAATGTGCCTTGGAAAATTCAAAACATTTTTTTCCTCAGTTCAAACATTTCCAAAATTTGTCTGCCATGGGCCAATTCTCACTGAACTAAAACTGGCTGGTGCCTTCGGACTGGTGGAAGAGTGACATTGAGATGTTCCCAAATAAAAAGAAAAATACCGGCCCCATAAAGCTCTAAATGTTTGAGTGAGTGCTGTGAACAGTCCTGCAGTGTCTCCTTTGTAATCGAGTCTAGCATGAAATCACCCCCAGCTAGCAACCCCTATGCACATTTAATTGAAATAACACACTCATGGTGATGGGCTTCCCAGCCTGTGAGGCAGTTCACTGCCAGGATTCTCAGTCACTGCCTAGCCAAGGAACGGCCAGCGATGCCCCATCTCAGTCGCTTTTGCCTTGCCCCTCCAGCATGTCTTGTGAGTTGTTGGGTCACTCTGCAGTTCCTGGCAGCCAGGCATCTGCTACGCTGACGGCTACTCACTGCTCCCGCCTCAGGCAGGCTTCTCCTAGAGGTGATGGAGCAAAGAAGAGAAATCCCTCCCTGTTCTGAAACTGCTCCCGGCTGGCACAGGCTGGAAACAGGGGCCCAGCTTCTTCTGGGGCTAAATAGTTGACTCCAGTCTCCAGGGCAGGGAGATCTCACCCCAGCAGCAAACCACCCTGCCAGGTTGCTCCTGCCACCCCTCAGCGTCTGAGGGGAACCACCCCACATGCCTCACGATGGCAGCGGCCCTGGAAGGACCCTGTTCCAGACAGAGCTGGGCTGAAGCCCAAAGGGCAGTGAAGGAGATTGCCAAATGAACTCTGTGTGGGGTTCAAAAACAATGCCCCAGTGATGTGCCCGAGGGGAATCATTTGATCTCTCTCCAGGCAAGAGCTGGACTGCGGCCTGCAGGCTCTGCATGGGAGGGGGAAGGAGCTGTGGGCACAGCTGTCATCCAGCCTCCCAGTCAAGAGAAGGGTCCAGGCAGAGACCAACACAATCCTGAGGGGAATGCCTGGCCGTGCGGCCAGGAGGGCTTCCTTTCCTCAGCCGTGGAACATAAGAACATAAGAATGACTAGACTGGGTCAGACCAAAGGTCCATACAGCCCAGGGTCCTGTCTGCCCACAGTGGCCAGTGCCAGGTGTTGCAGAGAGAGGGAACACAACAAAGAATCCTCACATGAACACCCCCCACCCCGCTTGTGGCTGAGACACTGGGTCTGGTGAAGCTCCCAGCTATGGGGGGGAGAGCTGGGCTTCTTTGACCCCAAAGATGGTGGGGTTGGTGAGCACAACGAGCATGTGGTACCGCTCCCTAGCATCCCAGAAAAGGAGAAGAGGCAGAGACTTCACAAAGACCACCAGTGACTTCGCTGTGGCTGGTGATCTTCTGTGCAAAATGTTGTGCAAGTGTGCTATTAAATCCCTGCATGAGAGGGACAGGTGTGTATCTAGACTGAGGGGTGTGTGGAGTAAAGTCTGCTCTTATTTACACAAGTATAATGCTAAATTAACCCATGTAAGTTCAGCGGCACTAGTCCACATTGCATAAAGAAGCTGAGGCTGCAATCACAAGCACTGAAGGACATTTCAGTTCTTGGGGAATAACCTCCACCCCATCTGTTTCTTCAGGGCAGCTTTGATCTCCTGGTTTCTCAGGCTGTAGATGACCGGATTCAGCATGGGAGGCACCATGGCGTAGAGGACACCCACCAAGAGATCTAGATTAGATGTTGAGCTGGAGGTGGGTTTCAGGTAGCCAAAGGACCCAGTGCAAAGTAACAAAGAGACACAGTGAGGTGGAGGAGGCAGGTGGAGAAGGCTTTGTGCCAGCCCTGCTCAGAGGGGATTCTCAGCACCGCTCTGAAGATCTGAGCATACGACACAATGATAAAAACAAAGCAGTTTAAACATAAAAACACACTAAAGGCAATAACCCCAACTTCACTGTGGTAGGAGTCAGAGCAGGCCAGCTTGAGGAGCTGGGGGATTTCACAGAAGAACTGGTCGATGACGTTAGACTGGCAGAAGGGTAAACGGAAGGTGTTCCCAGTGTGCAGGGTAGAGAAGACAATAGCAGCGATCCAGGCACCAGTGGCCGTTTGGACACAGGCTCTCTGGTTCATTGCTCTCTCGTAGTGCAGTGGGTGGCAGATGGCCATGTACCGGTCGCAGGCCATGATGGTCAGTAAGGCCAGATCTGTTGAAGTGAAGACGACAAAGAGAAAGACTTGGGCAACACAGGCTGGGTAGAAAATCACTCTGGTGTCCAGGAGGGAGTTGGCCATGGATTTGGGGCCGGTGGCGGAGATGGAACCGAGGTCTAGGACGGACAGGTTGCCCAGGAAGATGTACATGGGGGTGTGAAGATGATGGTCAAAGATGATGGCTAAGATGATGAGAAGATTCCCCACCAGGGCTGCCAGGTAAAGCACCAGGAACAGCACAAAGTGAAGAATCTGCAGCTCCCTGACGTCAGAGAAGCCCAAGAGGAGGAACTCAGTCATGATGCTTCGGATGGACATTTCCTCCCTCAGTTCACAGTGTGGTGGCTGTGGAGGGAAGGGCACAGATAGGGATGGGGATCAGAGTGATACACGGAATAGCCCTGATTTCCTGCAGGACCCTCTCATGATGTGGGTGTCCACCATGCCCAGCACCCACCCAGTCACTAGGAGTGGTGAGTGACCACACGGGTGTCTATTGGCCTGGCTCCTGTACAGTCCACGGAGCTGCATCCGTTTGCACCCTCTGAAGATCGGGCTCAGGGTTGAGCTAGGTACAATGCTGTATGAAGGCTCGAGCAAATCACAATCCCAAGACAACAGCTCAACCGAGACGGACCCCCACTGGCTAAGAACAGCCGGCCCCTGACTCAGCCATGGAACGGAACTTCTAAAAGGCCAGTAGTGACTGGTCTCCACTTTCTGCAGAAATCTGACATAGACACACTCAAGAGCTTGCCTGACAGCTCCCTCTGTAACGCTGCAGAGACGACCAGCTGCCTCCACGAATGGAGTGAGGAGACAAGATCCCACATCCACCTTCAGGCACTGAGGGGCTCGTAACAGGGTGACCATATTTCCCTAGGCTGCTCTGTGTCCGGGGGCAGAGCGAACAGATAAAGTTTGTGCCCATGGGCTTCCATTAACTTTTCTCCAGTTAAGGCCCCAGGATGTATAACACCTGCACTGCGGACTGCCCAGTTTGCCACTTACTTGGTTTTACCATTCAACGGGTGTCCCTTTGAAACAGCGTTAAACACGGTTGTTATACAGGACAGGGTTCAGATTTGAGTCCTATTGGACACAATTAATGTCTTCAAGCTAGCTTTCCAATGTGGGGTTTGGCATTCAAATTATTTCCAAGGAAGTCTTGGTTTCTAGCAGAAGAAATTTCCCAGGGAAACGTGTTATTCTCGAAACACAAGTTTCTCTGTGGGAGACGTCTGTAACCTCAGAATCGACATGAGGTCCTGTGTCATATTTGAGTATGTCTACACTTGCAGCCTATTTAGGAATAGGGCTGCAAATGTAGGCATTTGGAATTGCAAATCAAGCCCGGGATTTAAATATCCCGCGCTTGATTTGCATCTTCCCGGCTGGGAGCCATATTTTGAAACTTACAAGCCCGGAATAACTGCCCACTTCTACACACAGCAGTGAAACAGGCGTTTGAAATAAAGCCTTATTTCGAACTACCTGTTATTCCTCCTGCAATGAGGTTTAACAGGTCGTTCGAAATAGGGCTTTATTTCGAACGCCCGTTTCCCTGCCGCGTGTAGATGCGGGCTGTTTAGTCTGCAGAAGAGAAGAGCGAGGGGGGATTTGAGAGCAGCCTTCAACTTCCTGAAGGGAGGTTCCAAAGGGGATGGAGAGAGGCTGTTCTCAGTGGTGGCAGATGGCAGAACGAGGAGCAATGGTCTCAAGTTGCAGTGGGGTAGGTCTAGGATGGACATTAAGAAAAACGATTTCCCTAGGATGGTGGGGAAGTACTAGGATGGGTTCCCTAGGGTAGGGGTGGAATCTCCATCCCTTGTCACAGCTTGACAAAGCCTGGCTGGGATGAAGGAGTTGCGGCTGGTCCTGCTTTGGGCAGGAGGCTGGACGTGGTGACTCCTGAGGTCTCTGCCAGCCCTGGAATTCCAGAAACACAAGCTTTTCCAAGCCCGGACTTCAATCCATCCTCTGGGGGCTGCACCAGCATCTCTTGGGACGCAGCCCCCAAAGGACCCCATGGCTCCAGCTGCCCTGTGTGTTTGACGTGGGTCACATAAAAGCAGCCAGAGGCAAACGCAGCATCCTAAACTGGCATTAATCGATACCAAGTTGGTTTGTGGCTCCCTTCTCAGCAGAACGGAGATACCCATCCGCCTGCTGGGCCCAGCTTCCCAGGAGGTTGGCAGCCAGCCAGGAGCCTGAATCTCAGACACCACGGAGGGATTGTTAAGGATCACGTGGCGCTCTGACCACTACCCCGTGTTGCTCATCCACGTGGGCACCAATCACACTGTGAGGAACACCCTGAGCAGATCAGGAGTGACTGCCGGGCTCTGCACGGGAGGGGGAAGGAGCTGTGGGCACAGGTGGGGCTGTAGTCCAGCCTCCCATTAAAGGGTAGGGTCCCAGGCAGAGACTGACACAATCCGGAGGGGAATGCCTGGCTCTGTGGCCAGGAGGGCTTCCTTTCCTCAGCCGGGGGATGCTGTTACAAGATCATAAGAACATAAGAGCGGCCAGACTGGGTCAGACCAAAGGTCCATCCAGCCCAGCGTCCTGTCTGCCCACAGTGGCCAATGCCAGGTGCCCTAGCAGGAAGGGACACAACCAGGAATCCTCACGTGATCCCTCCCCTGTCACTCACCTCCAGACAAACAGAGGCTACAGCTACCATTCCTACCCACCCTGGCTCACAGCCACTGATGGACCTAACCTCCATGAATCTAGCTAGCTCTTTTTTGAACCCGGTTAAAGTCCTGGTCTTCACCGAATCCTCTGACAAGGAGTTCCACAGGTTGGCTGTGCGCTACATGAAGAAAAACTTCCTTTTGTTTGTTCTAAACCTGCTGCCTATTAATTTCATTTGGTGATCCCTAGTTCTTATGTTTTGGGAACAAGTAAATAACTTTTCCTTATTCGTTTTTTCCACACCTGTGAAGATTTTATAGACCTCTCTCGTATCCCTCCTTAATCTCCTCTCTTCTAAGATGAAAAGTCCATGTCTTTTTAATCGCTCTTCTTATAGGTCCCGCTCCAAACCCTTCATCATTTTTGTTGCCCTTTTCTGAACCTTTTGGTGACTCCTAGTTCTTATACTGTGGGAATAATTAAATAACTTTGCCTTATTCATGTTTTCCGCACCAGAAGAAGAAGGGCTGCTGTGCAGAAATGGGGTCCATCTATCGAGGCAGGGAACAGTATCTTTGGATACAGACCAGCTAAGCTAGTGAGGCTGGCTTCGACGGGCGCCGGGACAAATTCCCACCATCTGCCTAGAACACGGAGACCTGGGTGAAGGGCTGGAATGTGGGGAGGTTGCCACATGGACAAAGAAGAGAGAAGAGGGAGAACAGAAGGGAAGAGGAAGGTCTGCTGTGGGCTCTGGGTGCTGAGTGATGTTGTCTTGTGTGCCTGTCCCTCTCCTGGGCTGGAACCATGTGATTCTCCCTCTCAAACTGGGTCCCAGGCCACATCAATTCCCTTTCCAACCATGATGTCTCCTGCCATGGTTTTCACCTGCCGGTCTTTCCATGGGAGCTGTGACCAGTAGTAAGTTGAATGGCTACCTGACCGTGAAAAAAAAAAGGGGGGGGACAATTTACTGACCAGAGCGAGACCAGAGCATCACAGAAGAGAAAATACCAGCAATGAAATGACTGCAGTAGTTTTGTTGAAAAAAAAATTTGGTTTTGATAGCCAGACTTGCTTTGTGCTTAGGAAACATTGCAAGAGCTTTATCGTCCATAATGTCATCAGAAGAACAGAGAATTCCTTCCTTCCTTCCTTCGTTTGTTCGTTCGTTCTTTCATTTCTTTACACAAAAGTAAACAAAACTATATAAGCACCTGAATTCCCTAATCAATTTATCGATGTAGCCCGGTAGGGATCTAGGAAGGGCTCCACCCCTTCTGGGTCACTCCCCAGTCACACTCAACAAGTCCTGGGCTCAGGCCAATGATCAGGCTAGGCCAACAGTCACTGAGTCCTGCTCTCTGGTCAAGGCACAAAGAGTTCACAGGGGCTATGGGACCAGGCCCTCATCCAGAGTGGGCCAGCAAACAAGTAATTCACAAATGCCAGTGAGTGAGCCCAGGCCCTGGTTCAAGGCAGGGTAACAAACTAACAGTTAATACTCCATCTTAGAGCAAAACCTTGGATCTCTGTGATTGGGTGGAGGTCTGGCTAATGCTGGCTATTGGCCTGGAGCACCCAAGGGGGGAGACTGCCAGCCAGGAAAGGGGTGGCAGCAATACTGCAAGGTGACCACAGGAGGGTGGCCAGCTGGGGATGGAGATTTCCATGTTGCCAGCCACCAGACCAGTTAAATGTCTGCACTGACCCAAACAGAGCTGGATGGGGAACACCATGCCCACTGGCCCTGCCATGGCACCGTCCCTCCTCAGGAGATGCCGGGGATGGGAACCACAGGCTGCACTCCACCCCAGGAGATACCCCGCCCTCCAAGGAGAGGCTGGGAACTGTGGCCCAGCCCTAGAGCAGCTGCAGGCCAGGACAACCCCTGCAGCCCTGTGGCTGGGGGACAGAGCAGGACTATGCTGGACACGGTCCCTCTGCCAGACAGGCTGGAACCTGGGGATGACCTGCAGAGCCCCAACACCCCGGACCAGATGGAGGGTGGGGGGTGGGTCAGCTGCAGGGCAGGGATGGTTCATGGAGACCTGACTCCCAACCCTAGAAGGAGCCTCAATCTGCGGAGAGCAGCCCCACAACCCAGGAAAAGCCTCCAGCACTCCCCTTGCACCATGGTCAAGCCCTGTAAGCAGCCCCAACCACCTAGGTCCATGTCTGAAGTCCCCTTCCTGAGTGCTGCACCAGCCACCCCCTGGTGTGCACCTTGACACCCTATTCCCCCTGGCCTGAGTCACTCCTTAGCCCCAGTGCCTTACTCCACCCCTCCCACACGCACAAACACCATCACCCGGCCCTGAGCCCCACCTCTTCACCAAACCCTAACTCCTTCCCCCCTGCTCTTCCGCCTCCTGCCCTGAGCCCCGTTACCTCCCACCCCGTAACTCACATCTGCACCCCATCCCCTGCCCTGAGGAATGGCTAAAATACAAGAAAAGGACAAAGCAAATACACGAAGCAGACCTCTCCTACCCCAACCGCACTTATCTCGCTGTATATGAAAGAAAGTTTTTCCTGTGGGGCAAGAGAGCGATGTCAGCATGTCACTCTATGGCGCCCCACCCCACAGCCTCAACAGAGTCCCCAGAATGGGAAGATGTGGCCATGGCTCTGGGTTCTCCTCCCCCACTTGGGGGGCTCCTTGGCCTCCCCTCTGCCCTTCCTCACAGCAGTGTGCACTTTTCCGCAAAATGTCTCCGGCACGGTGCCTACGGGTTTTCTCCTCAGCCCGTTCCCCCACAGGAAGTTGGTGCTAGTCCAAGCTGCTGTTTCCCCGCCGGGTGATGGAGCATCAAGGCCCCCAGTACAGCAAAGAGCCACTGCTGCGACTGCTGCCACCCTCTACCTCATCCCTGGCCCTCCTCTGGTGACTGCAGGGAGGCCAAGAGGCCAGGGAGCAGGCCAGGGCTGGCTGCAGCCAGAGGGGAGGGAATAGGGGGCCTAAAAGTGTTGGGAGGAGGATGGGGGGATGAGAGGCTGGGTGTGGTGCAGCTCCCAGCTATGGGGGGAGGAATATCCGGGTTTGTTTGACCCCAAAGATGGTGGGGTTGGTGAGCACAGCTCCCTAGCATCCCAGAAAAGGAGAAGAGGCAGAGACTTCACAAAGATCACCAGAGACATCACCGTGGCTGGTGATCTGTGAAAAATGTTGTGCAAGTGTGCTATTAAATCCCTGCAAGAGAGGGACAGGTGTGTATCAAGGTTGAGCGCTGTGAGGAGCAAAGTCTGCTCTTATTTACACGAGTATAATGCTAAATTAACCCATGTAAGTTCAGCGGTGCTAGTCCACATTGCATAAAGAAGCTGAGGCTGCAATCACAAGCACTGAAGGACATTTCAGTTTTTGGGGAACAACCTCCACCCCATCAGTTTCTTCAGGGCAGCCTTGATCTCCTTGTTCCTCAGGCTGTAGATGACCGGATTCAGCATGGTAGGCACCACAGCATAGAGAACACCAACTGCCAGATGCAGACGAGAGGCTGAGCTGGACGGGGGTTTCAGGTAGGCAAACACAGAGGTGAAAAGTAACAAGGAGACCACAGTGAGGTGGGGGAGGCAGGTGGAGAAGTCTTTGTGCCGGCCCTGATCCGAGGGGATTCTCAGCACCGCTCTGAAGATCTGAATATACGACACAATGATAAAAACAAAGCAATTCAAAACTAAAAACACACCGAAGGCAATAACCTCAACTTCACTGAGGTAGGAGTCAGAGCAGACCAGCTTGAGGAACTGGGGGATTTCACAGAAGAACTGGTTGATGACGATGGATTGGCAGAAGGATTCTCGGAATGTGTTTGCAGTGTGCAGGGTAGAGAAGACAATACCGGCGATCCAGGCTCCAGTGGCCATCTGGACACAGGCTCTCTGGTTCATCGCTCCCTCATAGTGCAGCGGGTGGCAGATGGCAATGTACCGATCATAGGCCATGATGGTGAGTAAGGCAAGATCTGTTGCAATGAACACTAAAAATAGAAAGACTTCGGCGACACAGGCATAGTAGGAAATCGACCTAGTGTCCAGGAGGGAGTTGAACATGGATTTGGGGACGGTGACGGAGACGGAGCCGAGGTCCAGGATGGACAGGTTCCCCAGGAAGAAGTACATGGGGGTGTGCAGATGGTTGTCGAGGGCTACGGCTGAGATGATGAGAAGATTCGCCACCAGAGCTGCCAAGTAAAGAACCAGAAACACCACAAAGTGCAAAACCTGCATCTCCCGCACATCAGAGAACCCCTGGAGCAGGAACTCAGCCACGGTGGTTCGGTTGGACATTTTCTTCCACAGTTCACAGTGTGGTGGCTGCGGAGGGAAGGGCACAGACAGGGGTGGGGATTAGAGTGATACAAGGAATAGCCCTGATTCCCCTCAGCAACCTCTCATGCCGTGGGTGTCCACCATGCCCAGCGCCCGTCACAGCTACTCCCTAGGGGTATGTCTACACTACAGCACTATTTCAAGTTAACTTAATTCTAAATAGTTAATTTGAATGAAGCTAATTCGAAATAACGCATCTATACACAAAATGATTTCAAAATAGCGTTTTGCTATTTTGAAATAGCGCGTCCACACTGAGTGGACCCTGAACCGAAGTTAAGGCTGGCCGGAACCAGTGCCGGCAGGGCATGAGGTTAGGACTTAGTGTGTGGGGCTGCTGCCTGAGGCTAACTGAGCTCCGTGCTTAAAGGGACCCTACCCGCACCCCAGACAGACAGTTCTCAGGGTTCCCCGCTTGCTTGTCTACCTCGATGAGGGACAGCAAAGCAGTCCTGTCTTCGAGTGCCCTGAGTGCCCACACTCAGGACACCACAGCACTTGGCCACATGGAGCCAGAGCTGCCCCTGAGCATGCTGGTGCATCTCGTGGGGTTGTTGCCCTCAGCCCATCTGCACTTGCTGCAGGCTGCCATCCGGGGGGGTCCATCGGGGGGCTGTCAGGATCCAGGAGGCCCTGAGGGAGAACGTCCACCCCAAGGAGCCCTCAGAGCCTCCCTGGTCCTCCCCACCAGGGCTCGTGCCCCATTCCTCCCTCACGTCCTTCCACTTACCCCTTCCCAGCCCCCCTTCCTGATGTCAAATAAAAGACACGTATGTTCCAAAATAGAAACTGGGCTTATTGAACAAAACTGGGGGGGGGATGAACCTCTGGGGAGACTGGGAAAAGGAGGTGGGAGAGGGGAAGAGAGCGGGTGGGAGAGGGGAGGGGGAAACCTGGGAGGAGGGAGCTGGAAGGGGGAAGCAAGAGGAAGAAGGGGGAGGGGAAGCTCAGGGCTCAGGCTTGGGGGTCTCGCCGGACCAACCTGACTTTCATGCAAACCTGCTCCTGTGTTCGCATGTGGCCTTTGGTGGCCAGGCTGGCAGCTATCCTGCCATAGATGGCCGCATTCCTCCATCTAGTGCGGAGATCATGGACGTTGGGGGCATTTCCCCCAAACCTGAATAAGGTCCATGATCTCCACCCTGGACCAGGAAGGCACCCGCCTTCTCCAGCCCCTGTCAGTCTCCCTGGGAGCTGGCAGACTGCTCCTGCGGAGCGGTGGAGGGCTGGCTGCCAGTGGCTTGCTGGCTCATGGTTTTGGGGCCACTGGGTCAGGGGCCCTGGTGGCCACTGCTGGTTCTGGGCTGGCAGGCTTGGAGCTGGCACAGGCACTGTGGCCAGGCTCTACCCCTTTAATGGCTCCGGGGCTGGGGGAGAGGAGAGTAAGTTTTCCTGGTTGTGTCCAGAGTGGCCACCAGAGCTCTCTGGGAAGGCTGGAGGCCCCCTATTTTGAATTAAGTGTCTACACAGTCGAAATAGCTATTTCAAATTTGGTGTTACTCCTCGTAGAATGAGGTTTACCAAATTCGAAATAAGGGCTCCACTATTTCGAATTTATTTCAAAATAGCGGTTTGCCTGTGTAGACGCTATTAAAGTTAATTAGAAATAACGGCTGTGATTTCGAATTAAGTTTGTAGTGTAGACATACCCTAGGATCGGTGAGTTACCACACGGGTGTTAATTTGCCTGGTTCCTGTACAGGCCATGGAGCTGTATCTGTTTGCACCATCTGAAGCTCGGGCTCAGGATGGGGCTGGGTAAAATGCCGTGTGAAGGACGGAGCAAAGCGCAATCCCAACACAACAGCTCTCGCCAAGCCGGGCCCTGACTCGGCCATGGAACTGAGCTGCTAAAAGGCCAGCAGTGACTGGTCTCTGCCTTCTGCAGAAACCTGACATAGACTCACTCAGGAGCTGGCATGGCGGCTCCCTCTGTAACGCCGCAGGGACGTCTGCCTCCCTGCTTACGAATGAAGTGAGGAGACAAGATCCCACATCCACCTCCGGGCACCGAGGGGCTCGTAACAGGGTGACCATATTTCCCTAGGCTGCTCTGTGTCCGGGGGCAGAGTGAACAGATAAAGTTTGTGGCCGTGGGCTTCCATTCACTCTCCTCCAGCTAAGGCCCCAGGACGTGTAACACTGAGGCTGCCCACTTTGCTACTTACTCAGATTTACCATTCAACGGGTGTCCCTTTGAAACAGCGTTGAACATGGTTGCAATGCAGGGATGGGGTTCGACTCTAGTCTTATTAGTCATGATTAATGTCTCTACGCTGGCTTCATGGCAACTTTCCAATCTGGGGTATGGCGTTCAAATTAGTTCAAAACAATTCTTGGTTTCTAGCGGAAGAAAATTTCCAGGGAAATGTGTTATTCCCGAAACACAAGTTTCAGAGGGGGAGCCGTCTGAGACTTCAGAAACAACAGGTGGTCCTGTGACGTCTTCGGGTGCGTCTACACAGCACCCTACACTCACAATAAGATCCACAATTTGTATTTCAAAACAGCGTATTTCAAAATTTGGCATGTCTACACAGTGCCACGTTTCAAAATAATGCACTATTTCAAGACATCCCTTAATCCTCATGGAACAAGGATTGCAGCGATGCCAAAATAGGTCACCCGTTATTTTGAAATAACGGGCGGCTTGTTAAGACGCAGGGTAGCTATTTTGGGATACCGGTTCAGGTTTTGATCTGGCTAAGTAGCAGTTTGGCAGAGAAGGCCCTGGGGATTACAGGGGATGAGAAGCTGGAGATGAGTCAACAGGGTGCCCTTGTAGCCAAGAAGGCTAATGGCATATTAGGGTGCACTAGAGGAGCATTGCCAGCAGATCCAGAGAAGTGATTATTCCCCTTTATTCAGCTCCGGGGAGGCCACATCTGGAGTGTTGTGTCCAGTTCTGGGCCCCCCACTACAGCAAGGATGTGGAGGCATTGGAGAGGGTCCAGTGGAGGGCAGCAAATGTGATTAGGGGCAGGAGCATGTGACCTATGAGGAGAGGCTGAGGGATTTGGGCTTATTTAGTCTTCGGGTGAGAAGAGAGAGGGGGGATTTGAGAGCAGCCTTCAACTCCCTGAAGGGGGTTGCAAAGAGGATGGAGAGAGGCTGTTCTCAGTGGGGGCAGATGACAGAACAAGGAGCAATGGGCTCAAGTTGCAGTGGGGGAGGACTAGGTTGGACACTGGGATAAACGATTTCCCTGGGAGGGGGGAAGCACTGGGATGGGTTACCTATGGAGGGGTGGAATCTCCATCCCTAGAGGTTTTGAAGTCCCAGCTTGACACAGCCCTGGCTGGGTTGATTGAGTTGGGGTTCGTCCTGCTTTGGGCAGGGGACTGGACTCGATGACTCCTGAGGTCTCCACCAGCCCTGGGATTCTATGATTCTATCAAATGAAGAGAAAAGTCTTGAAAGGTTCCCATGGCAATGTCTCACTCGAGGGTTACATTTCCCTGCTACATGAACCCCTCAGCAGGTGTAAGGGAAGTGACACACTCACCGTGCTGGTCCTGGCAGGATGGTTCCCAGCCTGGGATGCATTTCACGCCCAGAGGCTTCAGTCACTGCCTAGCCACGGACCTGCCAGTAACGCCCCATCTCTGGCTTGTCCTGCTGCTCTTCTCCTGCCGCTCCAGCCTCTCTCTGGAGTTGCTGGGTGTCTCTGTGGTTCCTATAGCATAGACGGCTGCTCCCAGCTCCCGCCTCGGGCAGGCTGGGCCAAGCGGCGAAGGAGCACAGAGGACGGGGACAGAAATCCCCTCCCTGCTCTGAAACTGCTCCTGACCGGCACACGCAGCAAATAGGGGCTCCACTTGTTCTGGGGCTAAATAGCCAACTCCGGTCACCAGAGCAGGGAGATCTCATCTCAGCAGCAAACCGCCTGCGAAGCTGCTCCAGCCGCGCCTAAACCCCAAAGGGGAACAGCCCCACATGCCATGCATTGGCAGCCGCCCTGGAAGGATCCATGGCTATAGACAGAGCTGGGCTGAAGTGTCACAGAAGAGAAAATACGAGCAATGAAATGACTGGAATAGTTTTGTTGAAAAAAAATTAGTTTTGTTAGCCAGACTCATCTTGTCCCTAAAACAGCGAATAGTTTTATCTTCTCAAATACCATAAGAGGAATGTTCATCATTCGTTCGTTCCTTTCTTCATTCATTTAAACCAAAGAATATGAAATGATATAAGGACCTGGTTGCCCTAATCTATATATGTATATGTAGCCCAGTCGGGCTCTAGGAGGGGCTCTCCCCCCCCGCATCACTCCCCAGTCAGTACCAAGAAGTCCTGGCCTCCGACCGATGATCAGGCTGGGCCGAAAGTCACTTGGCCTTGGCCCGGACTCAAGGCACCAATAGTTATTTGGGGCTACAGGCCCAGGTCCTCATTCAGGTTGGGCCAGAAAACAAGCAATTCACAAATACCTGTGATCAGGCCCGGGCCTCATTTCAGGGTGGTGCAGTGAATAAGCAGTTCTCAGGCCCAAGCCCTAGTTCGGGGCAGAGGGGGTGAAAAAGCAGTTCTTAGACCCAGGCCCTAGTTCGGGGCAGGGGGGAGTGAAAAAGCAGTTCTCAGAACTGGGCCCTGGTTCAGGGTGGGGCAACAAACAAATAGTTAATAGTCCATCTTTGATGAGCAAACCCTCCGATCTCCTTACTCAGGAGGGGGTCTGGCAAGTGAAGGCTCTCAGCCGCGAGCACCCAAGGGGGGACACTTCTAGCCACGAATGGGGTGGCAGGGGGGGTGCAGGTCCACACACTTTGCTATGCCCCTGGCTAGAGCCCTAACCGCGTCACAGTGGTTCTGCTGCTGGGGCTGCGGTGATCCGGACCGCAACATGCTGACTCCGGCTCTGGCTCAGCCAAACAACGGTCATCGATTCCTGGGCTGCTACTATTATCCCCCTCGTCATGTATGTAGCTCCATTATAGGTCCAGTGTGCTTGGCAGGGCTGGAACTTCTGGCATGGTGAGCAGACCCTCCAGGACGTAGCCCAACTAGGGGCACAGTGATCTGGGCCCATCCTCAGCTTCCCTCAGGTCCAGCTCCCTGCTTGCTCCTGGTTCCTCTGGCGGCTGGGGGCTGATGGACCTCTCAGGCTGGTCTTTGATAGTTCTTGCCCGGCCTCCTGACTTCGGGTCAGGTGATGTGTTGGGGCCAGGCGCTGCCCACCAGGGCTCTGGGAGGGGCTCCTCCCACTCTGGGGCAGTGGGTGGCCACTCCGCCCCACTACAATGTATTTTAGAGAGTTTGTGCATATGTCTGCCTGTGAGTCCTTCTGTCTGTCTGCTTGCAAGTCCATTTGTTCAAGAACTCCTCCTAAGGGCTATGTCCTCTTCTCCTGACTTAATGCAAGGTCAGGGTGTGGTTGTGCCAGGACAATGAGAAATGCCTGGAATGGGACTGGTTTCCACAACATGGAAAGGGAAGGGGCTGATGGGAGAGACAGTGATACTACAGGATGACCACTGGGGGCAGCGAGCACAGGGGACAGCAATACCGCAAGTGACCACAGGGGGGCGGTAACACCAGCAAGAGACTGGCCAGCTGGGGATGGAGCTTTCCATGTTGCAGGCCACCAAACCAGTTAACTGTCAGCACTGCCCCAAATAGAATTGGATGGGGGGGACACCCTGCCCACTGGCCCTGCTGCAGCACCTTTCCTCCTCAGGAGATGCTGGGAATGGGAACCATGGGCTGTACCCCACTCCAGAGATATCCTGCTCCCTGAGGAGAGGCTGGGAACTGTGGCCCATCTCCGGACCAGTTGCAGGTCAGGACAACCCCTGCTGCCCTGTGGCTGGCGGGGAGAGCAGGAATATGCCGGGCACGGTCCCTCTGCCAGACAGGCTGGAAACAGGGGTTGGCCTGCAGAGACCCAACACCCCAGACCAGATGGAGGGTGGGGGTGGGCCAGCTGCAGGCCAGGGATGGTTCATGGAGACCTGACCCCCAACCCCAGAAGGAGCCTCAATCTGGGGAGCACAGCCCCACCCCCTGGGAAAAGTCTCCAGCACTCCCCTTGCCACCATGGTCAAGCCCTGTGAGCTCCCCCAAACACCTAGGTCCATGTCTGAAGTCCCCTCCCTGAGTCCTGCACCATCCACTCCCCTGGCATGCACCTCGACATCCTATTCCCGCTGTCCTGAGTCACTCTTTAGCCCCAGTGCCTTGCCCCAGCCCCTCCCCCCAACACATTCACACACCCGGCCCTGAGCTCCTTCTCTTCACCAAACCCTGAGTCCTTCCTCCCAACTCTTCCACCTCCTGCCCTGAGCCCTGTTACCTCCCTCCCCCCAACTCACGTCTGCACCCCATCCCCTGCCCTGAGGAATGGCTAAAATACAAGAAAAGGGAAAAGCAAGTGCACAAAGCAGACCTCTCCTACCCCAACCGCACTTATCTCGCTGTATATTAAAGAAGGCTTCTCCGGCGCTGCAGGAGAGCGATGTCAGCATGTCACTCTATGGCGCCCCGCCCCCCAGCCTCAACAGAGTCTCCAGAATGGGGAAGAAGCTGCCATGGCTCCGGGTTCTCCTCCCCCACTCGGGGGGGTGCCTTGGGCTCCCCTCTGGCCCCCGGCCCGCCTCACAGCAGCGTACTGGTCTGCAAGCCGGCTCTGGCATTGGGGTTTTCTCCTCTCCCCGCACCCACTCAGGAAGTCGGTGCTAGCGCTAATCTTCCCTGCCGCATGACGGAGCATCAAGGCCACCAGCACAGCAAGGAGCCAGTGCTACCACACCTTGCCACCCTCTAGCTCAGCCCTGTCTCTCCACCAGCAACTGGAGGGGGCCCAAGACGCCAGGGGGGAAGGCCAGGGCTGGCGGAAGCCAGAGGGGAGGGAATAGGGGGTCCGAGAGGCTGGGGAGGAGAATGGGGGGGGGCAAGAGGCCCAGGCTACAGCCGGGGTTGTGGGAGGCATGAAGCCAGGGCTGGCATGTTCCCCAGCCCTCCCAACCCTAGGGGCTTGGCTCTCCCCTCCCTGGCAGCTGCGGGGGGGTTGAGACGCTGGGTCTGATGCAGCCCCCAGATACCGGCGGGAAAGCCGGGCTTGCTTACCCCCAAAGACAGGGGGTTGTCGAGCACAGCGAGCAGGGGGCACCATCCCCTAGCACCCAAAAAAGAAGAAGAGGCAGAGACTTTACAAAGACCACCAGTGACTTCGCTGTGGCTGGTGATCTGTGCAAAATGTTGTGCAAGTGTGCTATTAACTCCCTGCGAGAGAGGGACAGCTGTGTATCTAGACCATGGGTTCCCAAACTGGGGGGCACGAAGAAATTCCGGGGGGGGCCCCCATCAATCCCCCCCTGCTATTTTTGTTTTTCTGTTTTTCGGCCCCGGTCAGTTCCTTTGGTTTTTTTTTTTTTTTTTTTGCTCAGCAAGTTTTGCTGCTATTGGGGTGGGCGGGGTCTTGAGGGTTTCTTAAAAATCAAAAAGGAGGCGTGATGCCGAAAAGTTTGGGAACCATTGATCTATGCTGAAGTGTGTGAGGAGCACATTCTGCTCCCATTTACACTAATATAATGCTAAATTAACCCCTTTCAGTTCAGCGGCGCTAGTCCACATTTACTGAAGAAGCTGAGGCTGCAAACACAAGGACTGAAGGACATTTCACTTCATGGAGATAAACCTCCACCCCGTCAGTTTCTTCAATGCAGCTTTGATCTCCTGGTTCCTGAGGCTGTAGATGACCGGATTCAGCATGGGGGGCACCACGGCATAGAGGACACCCACCAGGAGATCCAGATTAGATGCTGAGCTGGAGGTGGGCTTCAGGTAGGCAAACGCAGCCATGAAAAGTAACAAAGAGACCACAGCAAGGTGTGGGAGGCAGGTGGAGAAGGCTTTGTGCCGGCCCTGCTCCGAGGGGATTCTCAGCACCGCTCTGAAGATCTGAACATAAGACACAAGGATGAAAACAAAGCAATTCACAGATAAAAATACACTTAAGGAAATAACCCCAATTTCAATGCGGTAAGAGTCGGAGCAGGCCAGCTTGAGAAGCTGAGGGATATCACAGAAGAACTGGTCAATGACGTTGGACTGGCAGAAGGGTAACATGAAGGTGCTACCGGTGTGCAGAGCAGAGTAGGCAATACCAACGATCCAGGCACTGGTGGCCATGTGGACACAAGCTCTCCTGTTCATCACTCGCTCGTAGTGCAGCGGGTGGCAGATGGCCATGTACCGGTCGTAAGACATGATGGTCAGTAAAGCAAGATTAGTTGAAGCAAAGATGATAAAGAGAAAGACTTGGGCGACACAGGCTGGGTAGGAAATCACCCTGGTGTTCAGGAGGGAGATGGCCATGGATTTGGGGACAGTGGCAGAGATGGAGCCGAGGTCCAGGACTGACAAGTTCCCCAGGAAGAAATACATGGGGGTGTGCAGACGGCGGTTGAGGACGATGGCTGAGATGATGAGAAGGTTCCCCACCAGGGCTGCCAGGTAAAGCATCAGAAACAATGAGAAGTGCAAAACCTGCAACTCCCAGACATCGGAGAACTCCCGGAGCAGGAACTCGATCATGGTGCTTCGGTTGGACATTTTCTTCCAAAGTTCACAGTCCGGCAGCTGTGGAGGGAAGGGCACAGACAGGGCTGGGGATCAGAGTGATACAAGTAATGGCCCTGATTCCCTGCAGCAACCTCTCATGATGTGGGTGTCCACCATGCCCAGCGCCCGTCCCAGCTACTCACTAGCAGTGGTGAGTTACCACAAGGGTGTCAAATTGCCTGGTTCCTGGACAGTCCACGGAGCTACATCTGTTTGCATCTGAGGGTCGGGCTCGGGATGGGGCTAGATGCAATGCTCTATGAAGGATGGAGCAAAGCTCAATCCCAACACAACAGCTCTCGCCGTGATGGACCCCCTGTGGCTATGAACCGCCAGCCCCTGGCTCAGCCATGGAACTGAACTGCTAAAAGACCAGTAGTGCCTGGTCTCTGCTTTCTGCAGAAATCTGACATAGACTCACTCAGGAGCTTGCATAGCGGCTCCCTCTGTAACGCCGCAGAGACATCTGGCTCCCTGCTTAGGTATGAAGTGAGGAGACAAGATCCCACATCCACCTCCAAGCACCAAGGGGCTGGTAACAGGGCGACCATATTTCCCTTGGCTGGTCTGTGTCCATGGGCGGGGTGAACAGTTAAAGTTTGTGGCGGTGGGATTCCATTCACTGTTCTCTCCTTAAGACCCCAGGATGTGTAACACCTCGGCTGTGGGCTTACTCATAAGAACATAAGAACATAAAAACGGCCATACTGGGTCAGACCAAAGATCCATCCAGCCCAGTAGCTTGTCTGTCGACAGTGGCCAATGCCGGGTGTCCCAGAGGGAGTGAACTACATAAGAACATAAGAACGGCCGTACTGGGTCAGACCAAAGGTCCATCTGCCGACAGTGGCCAGCACCAGGTGCCCCAGAGAGGGTGGACTGAAGACAATGACCAAGCGATTTGTCTCCTGCCATCCCTCTCCAGCCTCTGACAAACAGAGGCCAAGGACACCATTTTATCCCCTGGCTAATAGCCTTTTATGGACCTAACCTCCATGAAATTATCTAGCTTCTCTTTAAACTCTATTATAGTCCTAGCCATCACAACCTCCTCTGGCAAGGAGTTCCACAGGCTGACTACACGCTGTGTGAAGAAGAACTTTCTTTTATTAGTTTTAAACCTGCTACCCATTAATTTCATTTGGTGTCCTCTAGTTCTTCTATTATGGGAACTAATGAAGAACTTTTCTTTATGCACCCTCTCCACACCACTCATGATTTTATGGACCTCTATCATATCCCCCCTCAGTCTCCTTTTTTCTAAGCTGAAAAGTCCCAGTCGCTTTAACCTCTCCTCATATGGGACCCGTTCCAAACCCCTAATCATTTTAGTTGCCCTTTTCTGAACCCTTTCCAAGGCCAAAATATCTTTTTTGAGGTGAGGAGACCCCATCTCTACACAATACTGAAGATATGGCGTACCATAGTTTTAGACTTCCCCTCCTCCTTCTTCCCCTGTCTTCCCCTTCCAGCTCCCTCCTCCCAGGTTTCCACCTCCCCTCTCCCACCTCCTTTTCCCAGTCTCCCCAGAGGTTAATCCCCCCCCACCCTCAGTTTTGTTAAATAAAGAGAGTTTCTATTTTTGAACACACGTGTCCTTTATTTTTTACATCAGGAAGGGGGGCTAGGGAAGAGTAAGTGGAAGGAGGTGAGGGAGGAATGGGGCACGAGCCCCCGATGGGGAGGACTGGGGTGGCTCTATGGGCTCCTCGGGGTGGAGGCTCTCCTGCAGGGCCTCCTGGATCCTGACAGCCCCCTGAATGACCCCCCCCCGGATGGCAGCCTGCGGCAAGTGCAGCCGGGCTGATGGCCGAGTGCTGTGATGTGCCGAGTGCGGGCACTCAGGGCACTCCAAGTCAGGACTGCTTTGCTGTCCCTCAACGAGGTAGACAAACAAGCAGGGAACCCTGAGAACTGTGTGTCCGGGGTGGGGGTCAGGTCCCTTTAAGCACAGCCCTCGGCTAGCCTGAGGCAGCAGCTCCACGCTCTAAGTCCTAACCTGATGCCCTGCCGGCACTGCTTCCAGCCAGCCTTAACTTCGGTTCAGGGGCCACTCAATGTGGACATGCTAGTTCGAATTAGCAAAACGCTAATTCGAACTAGTTTTTAGGTCTAGATGTGCTAATTCAAATTGGCTTAGTTCGAATTAATTAATTCGAACTAAGTTAGTTCGACTTAGTGCTGTAGTGTAGACATACCCTAAGGTGCCACAGGACTACTCATTGTTTTGAAACACAATATGTGCCTCGAAAAATTCAAAACATTGTGAAGAACTACAAAAAGATCTCAGCAAACTGAGTGATTGGGCAGCAAAATGGCAAATGAAATTTAATGTGGGTAAGTGTAAGGTACTGCATGTTGGAAAAAATAACACAAATTACACGTACTACATGATGGGGTCAAATTTAGCTACGACAGATCAGGAAAGGGATCTTGGAGTTATAGTGGATAGTTCTATGAAGACATCCACGCAGTGTGCAGCGGCAGTTAGTAAGGCAAATAGGATGTTAGGAATTATTAAAAAAGGGATAGATAATAAGACAAAAGATATCATACTTCCCCTATATAAAACTATGGTACGCCCACATCTCGAGTACTGCGTGCAGATGTGGTCTCCTCACCTCAAAAAAGATATATTGGCATTAGAAAAGGTTCAGAAAAGGGCGACTAAGATGATTAGGGGCTTGGAAAGGGTCCCATATGGGGAGAGGCTAGAGAGACTGGGACTTTTCAGTTTGGAAAAAAGGCGATTGAGGGGCGATATGATAGAGGTATATAAAATCATGAATGGTGTGGAGAAAGTGATTATAGAAAAATTATTTACCTTTTCCCATAATACAAGAACTAGGGGACACCAAATGAAATTGATGGGTAGTAGGTTCAAAACTAATAAAAGGAAATTTTTCTTCACACAGCGCACAGTCAACCTGTGGAACTCCTTGCCCGAGGAGGCTGTGAAGGCCAGGACTCTATTAGGGTTTAAAAAAGAGCTTGATACATTTTTGCAGGTTAGGTCCATAAATGGCTATTAGCCAGGGATAAAGTATGGTGCCCTAGCCTTCATAACAAGGGCAGGAGATGGATGGCAGGAGATAAATCACTTGATCATTGTCTTCTGTTCTCCTTCTCTGGGGCACCTGGCATTGGCCACCGTCGGCAGATGGGATGCTGGGCTCGATGGACCTTTGGTCTGACCCAGTATGGCCATTCTTATGTTCTTATGTTCTTAGTCAGTTCAATTAATATTTTTCACGTTTCTGCAATTTATCTGCCCTGGGCTGGTTCTCACTTGACTAAAATTACCTGGTGTCTTTGGACTGGCGGAAGGGTGACATGGATATGTTCCCAAAATTAAAAAGTTTGGGTTTCACACAATTCTTGAGACAAGGCCTCTTGTTTTCTGCTGGGGGAAGAAAAATCCCCCCCTCCCCCCGCGAAGCTCTAAAAGGTTGAGAACCTGCAGCGTTCCCTTTGTAACTCGAGTCTAGTATGAAATCGCCCCCAGCTAGCCACCCCAAAGTACATGTAACTGGAATAACACACTCACCGTGCTGGGCTCCTCAGCCTGGGATCTATTTCACTGCCAGGATTCTCAGTCACTGCCTAGCCACGGACCGGCCAGCGATGCCCCATCGTGGTTGCTTTTGCCTTGCCCCTCCAGCATGACTTGTGAGTTGCTGGGTCTCTGCAGTTCCTGGCAGGCAGGGACCCGCCCCACAGACGGCCACTCCCAGCTCCTCCTCAGGTGGTGATGGAGTAAAGAGGAGAAATCCCCTCCCTGCTCTGATACTGCTCCCAGCTGGCACGTGCTGCAAACAGGGGCCCAGCTTCTTCTGGGGCTAAATAGTCGACTCCGGTCTCCAGGGCAGGGAGATCTCACCTCAGCAGCAAACCGCCTGGCAGGCTGCTCCCGCCACCCCTAAACTCTTGAGGGGAACCACCCCACGTGCCCCACGATGGCAGCGGCCCTGGAAGGACCCTGGTCCAGACAGAGCTGGGCTGAAACCCAAAGGAGAGGGAAGGAGATTGCCAAATGAACTCTGTGTGGGGTTCAAAAACAATGCCCCAGTGATGTTCCAGAGGGGAATCATTTGGCCTCTCTTCAGGCAAGAGCTGGATTTGGGTCTGCATGCTCTGCACGGGAGGGGGAAGGAGCTGTGGGCACAGGTGGGGCTGTCGTCCAGCCTCCCAGTCAAGGGTAGGGTCCCAGGCAGAGACTGACATAATCTGGAGGGGATGCCTGGCTCTGTGCTCAGGAGGGATTCATTTCCTCAGCCGGGGGATGCTGTTCCAAGTTCATAAGAACATAAGAATGGCCAGACTGGGTCAGACCAAAGGTCCATCAGCCCAGTATCCTGTTTGCCCACAGTGGCCAATGCCAGATGCCCCAAAGGGAGGGGACATAACAGGGAATCCTCACATGATCCCTCCCCTGTTACCCACCTCCAGACAAACAGAGGCTGGGGACACCATTCCTACCCATCCTGGCTAATAGCCATTGATGGACCTAACTTCCAAAACCTAGCTCTTTTTTGAACTCTGTTCAAGTTCTGGTCTTCACCACATCCTCTGGCAAGGAGTTCCATAGGTTGACTGTGCGCTGCGTGAAGAAAAAATTCCATTTGCTTGTTTTAAACCTCCTCCCTATTAATTTCATTTCATAAGCTTGTGAAGCTGGCTTCGATGGGGGCTGGTCCAATGTCCCACCATCTCTTCATAACACAGAGACCCAGGTGCAGTGGTGGAATTTGAGGAGGTTGCCACATGGACAAAGAAGAGAGAAGAGGGAGCACAGAAGGAAAGAAGAACTATGGACTCTGGGCTCTGAGTGGATGTTGTCTTGGGCCCCCGTCCCTCTCTTGGGGTGGAACCTTGCGATCCTCCCCCTCAGACTGGGTCCCGGGTCACACCACTTCGCCTTCCAATCGTGATGTCTCCTGCCATGGTTTTCACCTACGGGTCCTTCCATAGGAGCTGTGACCAGTAGTAAGTTGAGTGACTAGCCGGCTGTGAAAAAAAAAATGGAGGACAATTTACTGACCAGCATGGGACCAGAGCATCACAGAAGAGAAAATACCAGCAATGAAATGACTGCAGTAGTTTTGCTGAAAAAAAAAATTGGCTTTGTTAGCCAGACTCGCTTTGTCTTTTGGAAACATTGCAACAGCTTTATCATCCATAATACCGTCAGATGATCAGAGTGTTTATTCCTTCGTTTGTTTGTTCATTTGTTCCTTCATTCATTTAAACAGAAGTACACAACATTATATAAGCACCTGTAGAGACTGCCGTAACCATTTTATATGTTTAGCTAAAAGCCATCTTGTATAGCAGAAACCATTTCAGCTTTTTGCCTTTGCATGTAGGCCAGAGTGAACTTTCTATCACCCCATGTGCCAGGCCAAGACAGATGTGCTATTGGAATGTGTTAATTGGGCTGGTTTAGACAGGAGAGGTACTCCCTCGTACCTGTCCTCCATCTTGTTGATAAGGCTTTATTTTCCTAGCTTAATTGATGATTTCTGTATTTGAATGCCCTGACGTCAGGCTGTTTGGTCAAGGGTATAAAGATACTATGACGGATTGTATCAGCAGCCTTACTGGGCCTGACTTTGCTGGGTCCACGTTTGGCTCACTTTGCTTTTATTGGCCAATAAAACCATATATTTTAGCCGCGTAAACAGAGTGAAGTTTTTACTTCGACACACCTGAATGCCCTAATCAATTCATAGATGTAGCCCAGAAGGGATCTAAGAGGGACTCTGCCGCTTCTGGGTCACAATTAACAGGCCGATGATCAGGATGGGTCAATGGTCACTGAGTGCGGGTCCGTGCTCAAGGCACAAATAGTTAACAGGAGCTATGGGACCAGGCCCTTGTTCAGGGTGGGCCAGCAAACAAACAATTCACAAATGCCAGGCAGTGAGCCCAGGCCCCAGTTCAGGGTGGGACCACGAATAAGCAGTTCTCAGACCTAGGCTCTGCTTGAGGGCAGGGCAGTGAATCGTACAATCATAGAACCCAGGGCTGGTAGAGACCTCAGGAGTCATCGAGTCCAGCCCCCTGCCCAAGGCAGGAGCAACCCCAACTCAATCATCCCAGCCAGGGCTTGGTCAAGCCAGAACTGAAAACCCTCTGGGGATGGAGATTCCACCCCGTCCCTAGGGAACCCATCCCAGTGCTTCCCCACCCTCCTAGGGAAACAGTTTTTCCTAATATCCAACCTAGACCTCCCCCACTGCAACTTGAGCCCATTGCTCCTTGTTCTGCCATCTGCCCCCACTGAGAACAGCCTCTCTCCAGCCTCTTTGGAACCCCCCTTCAGGAAGTTGAAGGCTGGTCTCAAATCCCCCCTCACTCTTCTCTTCTGCAGACTAAACAAACCCAAATCCCTCAGCCTCTCCTCATAGGTCATGTGCCTACCCCCGAATCATTTTGATGGGCCTGTGCTGGACCCTCTTTTATGTGTTCACATCCTGTCTATAGTTGCGGGGCTGGGGGGTGCAGAACTGGACACAATACTCCAGGTGTGGCCTCACCAGTGCTGACTAAATGGGAATAATCAAGTCTCTAGATCTGCTGGCAATGCTCCTGCTAATGCAGCCTAATATTCTGATCCCCTTCTTGCCTACAAGGCCACACTGTTGACTCATATCCAGCTTCTCATCCACTGGAATCCCCAGGTCCTTTTGTGTAGAACTGATGCTTAGCCTGTCGGTCCCCAGCCTGTGACAATGTTTGGGATTCTTCCGTCCCAAGTGCAGGTATCTACACTTGTCCTTGTTGAACCTCATGAGATTTCTTGTGGCCGAATCTTCTAATCTGTCCAGGTCACTCTGGACCCTATCCCTGTCTGCCAACATATCTACCTCTCCCCCTAGCTTAGTGTCATCCACAAACTTGCTCCTCATCAAGGTCATTAATAAAGATGATGAACAAATCGAGCAGTAGAACTGATCCCTGAGGCACTCCGCTAGAAACCCACTGCCAACCAGACATCCAGCCATTGATCACTACCCGTTAGGCCGGGCAATCTAGTGAATAAACAGTTCTCAGACCCAGGCCCTGGTTCAGGGCAGGGCAACAAACCAACAGTTAATAGTCCAACTTAGAGCAAACCCTCTGATCTCCTTGATTGGGTGGAGGTCTGGCTAATACTAGCTCTTGGCTTGGAGCAGCCGAGGGGGGAGACTGCCACCCAGGAATGAGGTGGCAGGAAGGATGCAGACCCACCCACTTCACTGCCTCTATGCCCAGACCCCTAACTGTACCAGAACGGTCTGCTTCTGTGTCAGCGGGGATCCAAACTGCAACACGCTGACCCCGGCTCTGGCTCAGCCAAACAACAGTCGGCGATCCCTGGGCTGCTTCCATTCTCCTCCTTGGCACATACATGGCTCCAGTGCATTTCCTCTGTGCTTCACAGGGCTGGAACGGCTGGCATGGTGAGGAGATCCTCCAGGCCATGGTCCAGCTGGGGGCTCGGTGGTCAGGGCCAGTCCTCGGCTTCCCTCAGGTCCAGCTCCCTGCTTGGGAGTACAGGGGAGGATCCTGGTTGTAGCTGAGGGCTGATGGACCTGTCAGGCTGGTCTTTTATAGTTCTAGCCCCACCTCCTGACTTTTGGTCAGGTGATGAGCTGGGTCCAGGTGCTGCTCTGGGAGGGGCTCCTCCCCCCTCTGGGGCAGTGGGTGGCCACTCCACCCCACTACAATGTATTTTAGAGAGTTTGTGCATAAGTCTGTCTGTGAGTCCTTCTGTCTGTCTGCTTGCAAGTCCATGTGTCCATGAACTCCTCCTAAGGGCTGTTTTCTCTTGTCCTGACTCAATGCAAGGTTGGGTTGTGGTTGTGCCAGGACAATGAGAAGTGCCTGGAATGGGGCTGGTTTCCATAACATGGAAAAGGAGGGGGCTGATCGGAGAGACAGCGATACTACAGGATGACCACTGGGGGCAGCGAGCACAGGGGACAGCAATACCGCAAGGTGACCACTGGGGGGCGGTAACACCAGAAAGAGAGTGGCCAGCTAGGGACGGAGCTTTCCATGTTGCCAGCCACCAGACCAGTTAACTGTCAGCACTGCCCCAAATAGAGTTGGATGAGGGGGACACCCTGCCCACTGGCACTGCCGCAGCACCTTCCCTCCTCAGGAGATGCTGGGGCTGGGACCCAGGGGCTGCACCCCACCTCAGGAGATCCCCTGTCCCCTGAGGAGAGGCTGAGAACTGTGACCCAGCCCTGGACCAGCCACAGGCCTGGACAACCCCTGCAGCCCTGTGGCTGGGCGGGTAAGGAGAGCAGGAAGTTGCCGGGCACGGTCCCTCTGCCAGACAGGCTGGAAGCCGGGGATGCCCTGCAGAACCACAACACCCTGGACCAGATGGAGGGTGGGGATGGACCAGCTGCAGGCCAGGGATAGTTCATGGAGACCTGACCCCCGACCCCAGAAGGAGTCTCAATCTGGGGAGAGCAGCTCCACCCCTGGGAAAAGCCACCAGTTCTCCCCTGGCCACCATTGTCAAGCCCTGTGAACAACCCCGACCACCTTGGTCCATGTCTGAAGTCCCCTCCCTCAGTCCTCCCCCGTGTCCTGAGTCACTCTTTAGCCCCAGGTGGAGGCAGAGGTTCCCCGCCAGGAGATGGAGCGTCAAGGCCCCCAGCACAGCAAGGAGCCACTGCTGCGACCGCTGCCACCCTCTACCTCATCCCTGGCCCCCCTCCAGCAACTGGAGGAGGGCCAAAAGGCCAGGGGGCAGCTGGGGCTGGCTGCAGCCAGAGGGGAGGGAATAGGGGGCCCGAGAGGCTGGGGAGGAGATCGGGGGGGGGGGCGGCGAGAGGCCCAGGCTGTGGCCGTGGGGGGGGGGAGGCAAGAGGATGGGGATGGCATGGCCCCAGCTCTCCCATCCCCATGGGCTGGTGTTGCCCTTGGCCCTCCCCTTCCTGGCAGCTACGAAGGGCTGAGATGCTGGGTCTGGAGTAGCCCCCAGCCACTGGCAGGAGAGCCGGGCTTGTTTGCCCCCAAAGACAGGGGGCTTGTCGAGCACAGCGAGCAGGGGGCACCACCCCCTGGCATCCCAAAAAAGAAGAAGAGGCAGAGACTTCACAAACACCACCAGTGACTTTGCTGTGGCTGGTGATCTGTGCAAAATATTGTGCAAGTGTGCTATTAACTCCCTGCGAGAGAGGGACAGGTGTGAATCTAGACTGAGGTGAGAGATGAGTAAATTCTGCTCTTATTTACATGAGTATAATGCTAAATTAACCCATTTAAGTTCAGCAGCGCTACTCCATTGCATAAAGAAACCGAGGCTGCAATCACAAACACTGAAGGAGATTTCAGATCTTGGAGATAAACCTCCACCCCATCGGCTTCTTCAATGCAGCCTTGATCTCCTTGTTCCTCAGGCTGTAGATGACCGGATTCAGCATGGGGGGCACCACGGCGTAGAGAACACCCACCGCCAGATCCAGATTAGATGCTGAGCTGGAGGTGGGTTTCAGGTAGGCAAACACAGCCGTGAAAAGTAACAAGGAGACCACAGCGAGGTGAGGGTAGGCAGGTGGAGAAGGCTTTGTGCCGGCCCTGCTCCGAGGGGATTCTCAGCACCGTTCTGAAGATCTGAACATATGACACAGTAATAAAAACAAAGCAATTCAAACCTAAAAACACACTAAAGCCAATAACCCCAACTTCACTGAGGTAGGAGTCAGAGCAGGCCAGCTTGAGAAGCTGGGGGATTTCACAGAAGAACTGGTTGATGACATTGGATTGGCAGAAGAGTAACCTGAAGGTGTTTCCGGTGTGCAGGGCAGAGTAGACAATACCAGCGATCCATGTACCGGTGGCCATGTGGACACAAGCTCTTCTGTTCATCACTCTCTCATAGTGCAGAGGGTGGCAGATGGCGACGTGTCGGTCATAGGCCATGATTGTCAATAAGGCAAGATCTGTTGAAGTGAAGATGACAAAGAGAAAGACTTGGGCGACACAGGCAGGGTAGGAAATTACTCTGGTGTCCAGGAGGGAGTTGGCCATGGAATTGGGGACGGTGGCGGAGATGGAGCCAAGGTCTAGCATGGCCAGATTCACCAGGAAGAAGTACATGGGGGTGTGCAGACGGCGGTCGAGGACAATGGCTGAGATGATGAGAAGGTTCCCCACCAGGGCTGCCAGGTAAAGCACCAGGAACACTACAAAGTGCAGAATCTGCAGCTCCCGGACCTCAGAGAACCCCAGGAGCAGGAACTCGGTCACGGTGCTTTGGTTGGACATTTTCTTCCTCAGCTCAGAGTGTGCTGGCTGTGGAGGAAAGGGCACAGATAAGGGTGGGGATCAGAGTGAGGCACAGAATGGCCCTGATTTCCTGCAGGACCCTCTCATGCTGTGGGTGTCCACTATGCCCAGCTCTCATCCCACCCAGTCACCAGGAGCAGTGAGTGACCACATGGGTGTCAATTGGCCTAGCTCCCGTACAGTCCACGGAGCTGCATCCATTTGCACCATCTGAAGATCGGGCTCAGGATGGGGCTGGATAAAATGCCGCATGAAGGATGGAGCAAAGCACAATCCCAACACAACAGCTCAACCGAGACGGACCCCCACTGGCTAAGAACAGCCGGCCCCTGACTCAGCCATGGAACTGAACTGCTGAAAGGCCAGTAGTGACTGGACTCGGCTTTCTGCGGAAATCTGACATAGACTCATGAGGATCTTGCATGACGGCTCCCTCTGTAACGCCGCAGGGACGTCCAGCTGCCTGCTTACGAATGGAGTGAGGAGACAAGATCCCACATCCACCTCCGGGCACCGAGGGGCTCGTAACAGGGTGACCATATTTCCCTAGGCTGCTCTGTGTCCGGGGGCAGAGCGAACAGATAAAGTTTGTGCCCGTGGGCTTCCATTCACTTTTCTCCAGTTAAGGCCCCAGGACGTATAACACCTGCACTGCGGACTGCCCAGTTTGCCACTTACTTGGTTTTACCATTCAACGGGTGTCCCTTTGAAACAGCGTTAAACACGGTTGCTATACAGTGACGGGGTTCAGATTTCAGTCCTATTGGACACGATTAATGTCTTCACACTAACTTTCCAGTGTGGGGTATGGCGTTCAAATCATTTCAAAGGAATTCTTGGTTTCTAGCAGAAGACATTTCCCAGGAAATCGTGTTATTCTGGAAACACAAGTTTCACTGAGGGAGCCATCTGTGACTTCAGAATCGACATGTGGTCCTGTGTCATCTTTGGGTGCATCTAAGCAGCACCCTACACTCACAATAAGATACGCAATTTGCATCTTATTTCGATTGCATTTCAAAATAGCATATTTCGAAATTTGGTGCATTTCCGCAGCACCACGTTACAAAATAACGTACTATTTCAAGGCATCCCTTAACCCTCGTGGAACAAGGATTGCAAGGATGCCGAAATAGTATACCCGTAATTTCAAAAAATATTTTTAAATAACGGGCAGCTTCTTAAGACATGGGGTGGCTATTTTGGGATACTGGAGGTATCCTGAAATAGCTGTGCTGTGCAGACAAAGCCTTAGAGACCTCACCCTTTATTCGGCTCTGGTGAGGCCAGCTCTGAAGTATTGTGTCCAGTTCTGGGCGCCCCCACTACAGAAAGCATGTGGAGGCATTGGAGAGGGTCAAGCGGAGGGCAACAAAAGTGATTGGGGGGCTGGAGCATACGACCTATGAGGAGAGGCTGAGGGATTTGGGCTTATTCAGGTTGCAGAAGAGAAGAGTGAGGGGGGATTTGACAGCAACTTCAACTACCTGAAGGCTCCAAAGAGGATGGAGAGAGGCTGTTCTCAGTGGCGGCAGATGGCAGAACGAGGAGCAATGGTCTCAAGTTGCAGTGGGGGAGGTCTAGGTTGGAGATTAGGAAAAACTATTTCCCTAGGCAGGTGGGGAAGCACTGGGATGGGTTCCCTAGGGAGGGGGGGATCTCCAGCCCTAGAGGTGTTTAAGTCCCGGCTTGACCAAGCCCTGGCTGGGATGATTGAGTTGGGCTCGGTCCTGCTTTGGGCAGGGGACTGGACTCGATGACTCCTGAGGTCTCTGCCAGCCCTGGGATTCTGTGATTCTATGAAATGATGTGAAAAGCCTTGAAGGGATCTATGGCAATGCCTCGCTCGAGGGTTAAATTTCCCCTCCACATGAACCCCTCAGCAGGTGTAAGGGAAGTGACACACTCACCGTGCTGGTCCTGGCAGGATGGTTCCCAGCCTGGGATGCATTTCACGCCCAGAGGCTTCAGTCACTGCCTAGCCACGGACCCGCCAGTAACGCCCCATCTCTGGCTTGTCCTGCTGCTCTTCTCCTGCCGCTCCAGCCTCTCTCTGGAGTTGCTGGGTGTCTCTGCGGTTCCTACAGCACAGACGGCCGCTCCCGGCTCCTTGCCCCCAGGCACGCTGGGCCGAGCGGCAAAGGAGCACAGAGGACAGGGGCAGAAATCCCTCCCTGCTCTGAAACTGCTCCTGGCCTGCGCACGCTGCAAACAGGGGCCAGCTTGTTCTGGGGCTAAATAGCCGACTCCGGTCTCCAGGGCGGGGAGATCTCACCTCAGCAGAAAAACCGCCTGTGAAGCTGCTCCAGCAGCCACTAAACCCCCAAGGGGAACCGCCCCACGTGACCTGCGATGGCAGCCGCCTGGAAGGATCCTTGGTTCCAGACAGAGCTGGGCTGAAGCCCAAAGGGGAGTGAGGGAAATGGCAAAAAAAACTAAGTACGTGTAGCATTGATGTGACCTGCTGTAGCTCAGAGCCCGGTGGCCCTACAGCCCCGGCTGGCCTGGAGCACTCTCGTCCTTCCTGAACCGCACACACTCCACTCTGGGAGAGCAGGGATGTTTGGTCTTCTGTGTTCCTGGAACCCCAGGGCGGGCAGAGACCTCAGGAGTCATCGAGTCCAGCCCCCTGCCCAAAGCAGGACCAACCCCAACTCAACCCTCCTAGCCGGGGCTTTGTCACGTCAGGGCTTCAATCCTTTGCTCTGGGGGCTGCACCAGCAGCTCTTGGGACGCAGCCCCCAGAGGACCCCACAGCTCTGGCTGCCCCGGGTGTTCGACGTGGATCGCGCAGAAGCAGCTGCAGGCAAACGCTGCACCCAAAACGGTTGTAAATCGATACAAAGTTGGTTTGTGGCTCCCTTCTCAGTGGGCCGGAGACACCCGTCCGCCTGCTGGGCCCAGCTTCCCAGGAGGTTGGCAGCCAGCCAGGAGCCTGAATCTCAGACATCACGGAGGGATTGTTAAGGATCACATGGCGCTCTGACCACTACCCTGTGCTGCTCATCCACGTGGGCACCAAAGACACTGCAAGGAACGACCCTGAGCAGACCAGGAGTGACTGCCGGGCTCTGCACGGGAGGGGGAAGGAGCTGTGGGCACAGGTGGGGCCATCGTCCAGCCTCCCAGTCAAGGGCAGGGTCCCAGGCAGAAACTGACACAATCCGGAGGGGAATGCCTGGCTTTGTGGGCAGGAGGGATTTGTTTCCTCAGCCAGGGGATGCTGTTCCAAGAATATAAGAACATAAGAGCGGCCAGACTGGGTCAGACCAAAGGTCCATCCAGCCCAGTGTCCTGTCTGCCCACAGTGGCCAATGCCAGATGCCCCAGTGGGAAGGGACACAACAGGGAATCCTCACATGATCCCTCCCCCTTCACTCAGCTCCAGACAAACCGAGGCTAGGGACACCATTCCTACCCATCCTGGCTAATCGCCATTAATGGAATCTATCTAGCTCTTTTTTGAACCCTGTTAAAGTTCTCGCCTTCACTGCATCCTCTGGCAAGGAGTTCCACAGGTTGACTGTGCACTGAGACACTAACCAAAATATAGAGATGGGGTCATGAGCTTCCGTGGGCAAAACCCATTTCCTCAGGTGAATGGGAGTGGAAATAACAACACCTAAGAGCCACTGTCCATTTTAGGACCCATGTTAATGAGGCTAATTCAGTGGGCTGGATGTGTCCCATACATGGCTTTTGATGTGGAAATGCAGTTGTTAAAGTTAAGGGATATTGGCTTTGTAACGCACCCATCCGTTAATGTCTTCGTTCAAGCCCAGGGTTACGGTGTCACATCGGTAGGTGAATTCAGGTTCAGCAGACCCACTCTGTAATTGGCTGGTGACATCCCTTTGCAGAAGAATGGCTACTTATAAATCCATGAGTGACCAGGCAAGTAAAAATGTTCCCCTACAGGTTTATTTGTGTTCCCATTCCTGACGTCTTCCCCTTCCATTTGTGTCCATTTCTTTTTGTTGCAGAGACTGAGCAGTTTGGCCAATATGGCAGAGGGGCATTGCCGGCACTTGATGGCCTAGATCATTAGAAGATGGGCAGTTGTCTGAGGATCCAGGGAAATCCAGGGAGCTTGCGAACAGGAGCAGCTAACAGGGAGTTTTGAGAGGGAGTTCTCCAGGTAAAAGAGGAGTAAAAACGGGACCCTTGTGGTAAGTGGCTGTCTGGAGTGTGTGTTTGTGTGTGGGGGAGTTATTTGCTGTGTGCTGAGCTTGTGTTTATGTGTTTGGTTGGTTGGTTGGTTTGTTTGAAGGAGCTTCTAAAAGGTTTGAAATCTAGAAGCCTCTGTTAATTGGCTGAGCCTCAGTCAGGGGGAGGGGCTACCAGAGCTATATAAGCCTGTGACCCAGCAACTAGGAACAGCTAACAGGGAGTTTGGAGAGGGAGTTTAGAGGGGGAGGTTAGAAGGCACTAGGGACTTCTGACCTTCTTAAAAACAACTCTTATAATAATCTATATTCCAGAGGTTTAAAAAGAATCCCAGTTTCTGCTTAAACTTATTCATTAGAAAAATGGAGACAGAAGCCCAGCAGCAGAGTGGGGGCTATCCTGTTTATTGCGTCGAGTGTAACATGTATGATTACCTGCCCTGTGGGCAGGTGGCATATGTGTGCACCCGTTGCAAGGAGCTCCTGACCCTCAGAGACCGGGTTCGGGCTTTGGAGGCCAGGGTGGCTGAACTGGAGGAGCTAAGGGAGGTAGAGAGATATGTTGATGAGACTTTCCGGGACATTGTAGTACTGTCCCACCTCCAGTCTGAGAGCCCCAGTGCTCTTAAGGAGGATGAAAGTCTCAAGGAAACAGAGCATTCAACGGGAGCAGAGGGAAACCATCCCGTAGTTGGGACCCTCCTCCCAGAGGATGTTGCGGTATCCTCTCGCACTGAGGATACCTCTGAGGGGCAGGGAATGCCAGTTAGGAAGAGGCAGGTGTTAGTAGTGGGTGATTCGATTGTTAGAAACATAGATAGTTGGGTTTGTGATGACCGGGAGAACCGTACGGTCACTTGCCTGCCTGGTGCGAAGGTTGCGGATCTCTCGAGGCATCTAGATAGACTTATGTGTAGTGCTGGGGAGGAGCCGGTGGTCGTGGTACATGTAGGTACCAATGACGTAGGGAAGGGTAGGAGAGATGTCCTGGAGGCCAAATTTAGGCTGCTAGGAAAGAGACTGAAATCCAGGACCTCTATAGTGGCATTCTCGGAAATGCTTCCGGTTCCACGCGCAGGGCCGGGTAGGCAGGCAAAGCTTCAGAGTCTCAATGCATGGATGAGACGATGGTGTAGGGAAGAGGGGTTTGGATTTATTAGGAACTGGGGACACTTTTGGGAGAGGGGGAGCCTATACAGGAAGGATGGGCTCCACCTAAACCAGGGTGAAACCAGACTGCTGGCACTAAACATTAAAAAGGCTGTAGAGCAGTTTTTAAACTAAGAGATGGGGGAAAGCCAATTGGTGCGGAGATGCACGTAAATCGGAGGGAGACTTCTCTTAGAGGAGAATCCATTGATAGAGATTCTCTAAGCTGTAGTCAGAAAGAGAGGAGGGGAGAGGGCAAACCATGGGCCAGAGCAGACAAACAACCGCATACAAAGGAATCCAATGCACCAGGAAAGGGCAGACAAATAAGCAGTGGCAAATTTTTAAAGTGTTTCTACACAAATGCTAGGAGTCTGACGAATAAGAAGGGTGAACTAGAGTACCTCGTATTAAATGAGGAGATTGACATAATAGGCATCACTGAAACCTGGTGGAATGAGGAAAATCTGTGGGACACAATCATACCGGGATATAAAATATATCGAAAGGATAGAGCAGGCCGGGTGGGTGGCGGAGTGGCACTGTATGTGAAAGATAATGTAGAATCAAATGAAATAAAAATATTAAGTGAATCAACATGCTCAATAGAATCGCTATGGATAGTAATTACATGCTCCAATAATAAGAAATTAGCAGTAGGGATATATTACCGACCACCTGACCAGGACAGCGATACTGGCATTGAAATGCTGAGGGAGATTAGAGAGGCTACCAAAATAAAGAACTCTATAATAATGGGGGATTTTAATTATCCCCATATTGACTGGGTACATGTCACGTCAGGAAGAGAAGCAGAGATAAAATTTCTCAATGGCCTAAATGACTGCTTCTTGGAGCAGCTGGTGCAGGAACCCACAAGGGGAGAGGCAATTCTCGATTTAGTCCTGAGTGGAGTGCAGGATCAGGTCCAGGAAATAACCGTTACAGGACCGCTTGGGAATAGTGACCATAATATAATAACATTTAACATTCCTGTGGTGGGTAGAACACCTCAGCAGTCCAGCACCCTGGCATTTAATTTCAAAAAGGGGAATTACACAAAAATGAGGAGGCTAGTTAAACAGAAATTAAAAGGCACAGTGACTAGAGCCAAATCCCTGCAAGCTGCATGGAAACTTTTTAAAGACACCATAATAGAGGCCCAACTTAAATATATACCCCAAATTAAAAAACATAGCAAGAGACCTAAAAAAGTGTCACCGTGGCTTAACCACCATGTAAAAGAAGCAGTGAGGGACAAAAAGGCATCTTTTAAGAAGTGAAAGTCCAATCCTAGTGAGATAAATAGAAAGGAACATAAACACTGTCAAATCAAGTGTAAAAATGTAATAAGAAAAGCAAAAAAAGATTTTGAGGAACAGCTAGCCAAAAACTCAAAAAGAAATAACAAAATGTTTTTTAAGTACATTAGAAGCAGGAAGCCTGCTAAAAAACCTGTGGGTCCCCTCAACGATCGAACTATAAAAGGCGCAATCAAGGACGATAAAGCCATTGCGGAGAAACTAAATGATTTCTTTGCTTCAGTCTTCACAGCTGAGGACATTGGGGAGATTCCCAAATCTGCACCGTCCTTTGTGGGTGATGAATCTGAGGAACTGTCCCGGATTGAAGTGTCATTAGAGGAGGTTTTGGAACAAATAGAAAAAGTTAATGTTAACAAATCTCCGGGACCGGATGGCATTCATCCAAGGGTTCTAAAAGAACTCAGATGGGAAATTGCTGAACTATTATCTGTGGTTTGTAACCTATCCCTTAAATCGGCTTCTGTACCTAATGACTGGAAGGTAGCTAACGTGACACCAATATTTAAAAAGGGCTCCAGAGGCGATCCGGGCAATTACAGACCGGTAAGTCTAACTTTAGTACCGGGCAAATTAGTTGAAACAATAGTAAAGAATAAAATTGTGAAGCATGTAGAAGAACATAATTTGTTGGACAAAAGTCAACATGGTTTCTGTAAAGGGAAATCCTGTCTTACTAATCTATTCGAGTTCTTTGAAGGGGTTAACAAACATGCGGACAAGGGGGATCCAGTAGATATAGTATACTTAGATTTTCAGAAAGCCTTCGACAAGGTCCCTCACCAAAGGCTCTTGTGTAAATTACATGGCCATGGGATAAGAGGGAAGGTCCTTTCTTGGATTGAGAACTGGTTAAAAGACAGGAAACAAAGGGTAGGAATAAATGGTAAATTTTCAGAATGGAGAGGGGTAACTAGCGGTGTCCCCCAAGGGTCAGTCCTAGGACCAATCCTGTTCAACTTATTCATAAATGATCTGGAGAAAGGGGTAAGCAGTGAGGTGGTAAAGTTTGCAGATGATACCAAACTGTTTAGGATAGTCAAGACAGAAGCAGACTGTGAGGGACTCCAAGAAGATCTCACCAAACTGAGTGATTGGGCAACAAAATGGCAAATGAAATTTAATGTGGATAAGTGTAAAGTAATGCACAGCGGGAAAAATAACCCCAACTATACGTACAGTATGATGGGGGCTAATTTCGCTACGACAAATCAGGAAAGAGATCTTGGAGTTATCGTGGACTGTTCTCTGAAAACTTCCACGCAGTGTGCAGCGGCGTTCAAAAAGCCAAATAGGATGCTAGGAATTATTAAGAAAGGGATAGAAAATAAGACCCAGAATATCTTACTGCCCCTGTATAAAACTATGGTACGCCCACATCTCGAATACTGTGTACAGATGTGGTCTCCTCACCTCAAAAAAGATATTTTGGCCTTGGAAAGGGTTCAGAAAAGGGCAACTAAAATGATTAGGGGTTTGGAACGGGTCCCATATGAGGAGAGGTTAAAGCGACTGGGACTTTTCAGTTTAGAAAAGAGGAGACTGAGGGGGGATATGATAGAGGTCTATAAAATCATGAGTGGTGTCGAGAGGGCCGATAAAGAAAAGTTATTTATTAGTTCCCTAAATAGAAGAACTAGAGGACACCAAATGAAATTAATGGGTAGCAGGTTTAAAACTAATAAAAGAAAGTTCTTCTTCACACAGCGTGTAGTCAGCCTGTGGAACTCCTTGCCAGAGGAGGCTGTGAAGGCTAGAACTATAATAGAGTTTAAAGAGAAGCTAGATAAAATCATGGAGGTTAGGTCCATAAAAGGCTATTAGCCAGGGGATAAAATGGTGTCCTTGGCCTCTCTTTGTCAGAGGCTGGAGAGGGATGGCAGGAGACAAATAGCTTGATCATTGTCTTCGGTCCACCCTCTCTGGGGCACCTGGTGCTGGCCACTGTCGGCAGACAGGATACTGGGCTAGATGGACCTGTGGTCTGACCCAGTGCGGCCATTCTCATGTTCTTATGTTCTTATGATCTGATAGAATCACAGAATCGTACAACACTAGAACTAGAAGGGACCTCGAAAGGTCATTGAGTCCAGTCCCCTGCCCTCACGGCAGGACCAAGCTCAATCTAGACCATCCCTTACCGGTGTCTATCTAACCTGCTCTGAAATATCTCCAGAACCTCCCTAAGCAATTTATTCCAGTGTTTCACCACCCTGACAGGTAAGAAGTTTTTCGTAATGTCCAACCTAAACCTCCCTTGCTGCAATTTAGGCTCATTGTTTCTTTTCCTTTCCACAGTCCCACTGAGTGTAAGGGAGTGATACCGTTCACAAAAGTGTGGTAATGCACCTGAGAAGTCTCCGTGTAAGCGGTGGTTGGAGTCCTGGCAGAAGGAGAGGTTGGCTGGTGGAGCTAACGCTTGTCTCTCTCACCTACGTAACAGGTGTTACTTCTCCTGCCTCGACTCGCCAAAGTCTGATTGCCTGCGCTCAGGGGCACCCATCCCCTCTTGTGCACATTTGACATTGGAACGTGAGATTTTTGTGAGCCGGGAATCAGGGTGGATT